>ML058521.1:250114-1559239 GCA_003013855.2 Liriodendron chinense
AACATCTCGAAGTCTTCGATTGTTGGGGCATCGATTTCATGGGACCATTCCCCTCATCTTTTGGACATGTCTACATATTGCTTGCCATAGATTATATCTCCAAGTGGATAGAGGCTATTCCATGTAAAACCAACGATCATCGTACGGTTCTAAAGTTCCTCAAAGAAAATATACTTTCTAGATTTGGAATGCCTCGAGCCATCATTAGTGATGGTGATTCTCACTTTTGCAATAGGCCTTTTGAAGCCTTAATGAAGAAATATGGCATTAGACATAAAGTGAGTACCCCATACCACTCACAGACAAGTGGGCAAGCCAAAATTTTCAATCGGGAAATCAAACAGATTTTGGAGAAAATCGTGAAGTCGGATCGCAAAGATTGGTGGCTACGATTAGTCGATGCTCTTTGGGCTCACCGTACCGCTTTTAAGACCCTCATTGGAATGTCTCCCTATAGACTTGTCTATGGTAAGGCTTGTCACTTAACTGTGGAACTTGAACACAAAGCCTATTGGGCGATTCAGGCATTAAATTTTGATATTGACAAGGCTAGCTCGCTTCGCAAACTCTAATTGAATGAGCTTGACGAGATCTGGACGATACTTACGAGAACTCGAGGATTTACAAGAGTAGGATGAAGGCCTTCTATGACAAACATATCTTCAGAAAATATTTCCATGAAGGTCAGAAAGTGCTCTTGTATAATTCCCGACTTCATCTTTTTCTGAAAAAATTGAGATCTCGATGGATCGGCCCATATATTATTAAAGAAGTTTTTTTCACATGGGGCTGTCGAGATAAAAATGCGGTGAATGGTAACTGTTTTAAAGTAAACGGACAACGCCTTAAACCATTCGTTGAGAAATTTAATTCAGAGGACATGTCCATTGTTCTGAACGATCCTGTATATCAGGATGATTGATCTCCTAGTCTGACGGAGGTATAGAGTAGATTAGGTTTAGTTTGTTTTTCTGTTTTTAAGTGCTTTAGTATATTTTGATACCGAAGGTAAACTTACATGATCGACTCTCTCAGGTACTATCGTTCTCACTCTCTTTTATGTTACCATTGCTCTCATGTTCAAGCTCATTGAATATCTTTTTACATTGGGGATAATGCAAGATTTGGTTGGGGCGTGAGATGAGATTCCCATCTAGCAGTTTGTGGACATTTCGAGCATTATTATGTTGAATTTTTTTCTTTCTGAAAATTCAAAACTCTTTTAGAAAACTTTATTTCTATGTATTTGGATGATACAAGTATAAGAAAAGGAGATACAAAGTGAGTGATGTTGCAAGTCTTGAACTACCCTTAATACAATGGTTTTATATGTGAATTCTCCTACTGATATGATTAATAAATGTTTGAACACTTGTGCACCTAGTTCACGTTACACGATTTTCATGATTTGAAAGGATTATGTAGATTTATGGATTAGCTAGACTTAGATTTGAGGTGTTGAGGAACTAAGCCGGGGTACTTTATCTATCCTTGTCTATGGGAAAATAATGAAAGATATGGATTTCTAAAAATCCTATCTAATGTGTATGAAAAGGAAAGAAGGAAAGAACATATGAGTATGATTGAAAATATGATAGAAAATTCCGAAAAGGGGCTACCTATTACCAACTGGGGGATGGTCTACCCGTAACCAAAGCCGAAAATGGGACATACTATGAAAGCCGTCGAAAGGACAGTAAGACAAATTCCTGTCATAGGCTTGTGTTGATCTATACACTTTTAGATCCATAGTTTAGTTGACTTTCACTATGCACACTAGGTTGAATTTGTTCAAGTTCTTCTATTTATCAATCAATCAACGAAAATTCTGTATGAACACTTATTATGTTTTGAGAGTTTGAGGTTCCAACTTCTATCGCCCAGTTTCTCTGATTATTGCACTTATATGTCATGGAATGAATAGAAGTATAGTTTTTGAAGGAGAGTTAGATTTTGGAGAATTAAACTTGTTTCATGCATGTTTTGCTCGGGACTAGCAAAATGCTGGTTGGGGGTGTGTTGAGCTCTTGATTTATACATATCTAACCCCGTTTCATCACATTTCATGCATGATTTTTATGATTAAGAGGACTAATCTAATGCATATTTGTGATTGTAGGAGTGAGAGAGAGAATTTATAAATTTGATGTTAAAAGGATCTCTTTGGACACTTTGAAGATCAAGGAGAAAAATCATTAAAAATGAGTCTTGAAGAACTACATTAGAAGACCTGGATTGGCCAGAAATCAGCAATCATATCAAAACACCACCGGGCACCCGACCATCACCTGGTCGAGCGCCCGAAATTGAAAAAAAAACTGTTAAACCCACTGGACGTTTCTAGACCTGACCAGGCGCCCGATTAAAACATAGTCGGGCGCCCAATATTCAAAGTGATTTTAATCAAAGCCGTTGGACCAAATTGCAGCATGGTCGGGCGCTCGACCAATGCCTGATGACCGGCGTAAGCGCATAAATTGTTATGCAATCCGAGATGGTGCGTGGTTTTTCTTATAAAAGAATACCTTGGCATCCTTGCTAAGGTATCCAGAAGAGTTCTAAGTTCATGGGGAGAAAGGGAGATCATTGTGGAATACCGCAACTCCTCCAACTAAGGTTTTTTCTAGTTTTCTATGTTTTTAATTAGTTTTTTTTTTTTTTAGTTCAAGTATGACAATGCTTGGCTAAAACCTCTAGCTAGGGTAAGAGTGAAGCTTTAGTTAGTTTTCATGTTAATTTGTTATTCAAGTACCTTTACTTAAAGTTTGGATTTTAAGTTCTAGTTTGAATAAAATGATATTTTGAGTGTTTTATGAGAGTCATGTGCTTCGGAATGGGTTCCTTGCAATTCTCTGAGATTATCATGTTGGATTGATTAGATTCGAATTGTAGCAACCCTAGAGCATACCATAGTCTCTTAGCATGGTTGTTACTTCGAATGCTACATGGTTGAATTCTATGTGCTTCATTAGAATTAGAATCTTATTTTCGACTTAAGTGGGATTGTTTGTGTTTGAATGCTTAATCTTCCAACTAGATGAGAGATAAAACTTCAAATCTAGTTGTGTTTATGCTTAAACAAATGAATTCACATGGAACTACTACAAGTGGATCCTTAAGGCCTTAGTTCCATTAATTAGTAGATTTTTACAAAAGTTACTATTTTTACTTAGTTTATGAAATCAAACTTCAAAATTGCTTAATTCGAAGTTGCTAAAATAGTTTGAATTGGTTTACCCTAATTCCCTGTGGATCGACCTCGGTCTTACCGAGTTATTACTACATGCAAGCCTTGCACTTGAGGCGAGTGAACAATTAGTTGGATTTTAGTACTAGATAATCAAAACCCTAGTGTAAGATTCATGTCATCTTCATACATGATTTTCAGGAGAAACTACATCAGATTGTGAGGAGAAAATTTCTCAAGTGCATCTATTTATATCAAGTCCAACTGAATCAAGTTGGGTTGAACTCTGGTTGGTTCCTAAACTAATTCATGTGATTTCCAGCAACACATTAGATTTTCTCACTTATAACATGTGGGTAATCTTTCCCTACTTTATAATTTTCATGTTCACGTATGCACACTAAGCTTAGTTTATTATGGTTTCCCACGTGATATTTAAATTGTATTGATTTCATTTGTGTCTAACTTGTTGATTTACTTTTGAATTCTTATCCTTGAATATGTAGTTAATATGTAATAAATGTGAGTGTAAGCTTATCTTTATTTACATGTTGAACTTGTGGAAAATAAATTATTATTTGTTATGCTTGCTGGAATGTATTCCATGTTCGTATGTGATATTCGAATAGAAAATAAAATTGAAGCATAGGTTCTCTACCTAGGTTCATTCCTGAAAGATTATCATGGGTGCTTTGTCATGGTTTATTCCCTAAAAGATTAATCACATGGGTGCTCTACCTAAGGAAACTCTCGAAAGATTATCATGAGTATTATGCCCTTGGTTATTCCTTAAAAGATTAACATATAAAGGTGCTCTACCTTAAGTTATTCCCTAAAAGATTAACATGGGTGTTTTGCCTTAAGCCTTTCCTAAAATATCTACACAAGTGCTTTGTCTTGGGTACTCTCTAAAAGATTGATGCACGGGTGCTCTACCCTGGTTATTCCTAAAAGAGCATGAAGAGTTGTTACAGATTAATTAGTTATTTGTTGTTATGTGGAAATTATAAATGTTTGTTATTCATATGATTTGGTGAATTATTTCTTATGTTGGTTCTTGTGTATTATATTGGGTTTGTGTTATTGTACAAATTTAAAATTTTCATAATTGTGAATGAAATGATCCCATTGGGTTGTTGTGCTCATCTCATTAAGTTAATCATTTCATGTACCAAGCTGAAGATCTATGAACATATAAGACTTCCTTTTTAGTTCTTCAAAAATATTAGGCTAGTTTATTTTTTGTTATCAATTATAATAAAGACATTTATATATTCGATATTAAAATTTTCAGTGCATTAGGGTGGCATGATTTCCATTTGTTGATGTATTATAAAACCATGGATATTTGGAATGTGAATGTTATTTTAGATTAGAATTAATTATTTTGTTCTTACTTGTATTTGGATTAATATTCAAAATGAAATAGGTCACGGGCTTGGGATTCAGGTATTTGGTAGCTTACTCGAGTACCTGGATTTTAGGGTGTGATAGAACACATCAACAGCTAGCCTTTATAGAAAAAGGTTTGGTCATAACTGAAGGTCATTTTACTAGAGTCAATTTCCCCCTACGAAGGTTTGATGCCCTTGTTTCGATAGTGGTATTAAATGGTAGGAATTGTATTATATGGAACTAACACCATTATTGTGCAATGATTACATGTTTGGAAATATCATGGAATTTTTACCGTCCAATCCCTATTTGGGATTAAACTCTTTTCTTGGTAAATACATTGTATAAGTGTTTGCATTTGGCGGACCATGGAATTGTAATTGGTGAACCACATTTCACAACTGATGTCGATCACCTATATGCATATGGAACTTGAATGTCATGTGTAAAGGGCACATATGGATAGATGGCATAGATAAAATGCGTGCATCAATGTGGGGCCCATAACTATAGTGGATTTCAAAATCCACCAGAAATCCTACAGTATATAAACCATTGGCTCTGTAATATATGATACCGAGATTAATCCAATCCTTCCTATTGTTATCAAACACTGGATGGAATTTGCACGGGGCCAAATGCAATTTCATACCATCTAATCTTATCTAATACCATGCACCAAACAGCCCCTAACAGTTTATCCACCACTAGGTTGGCCCCACAACAACGAGCTACTGAGGAAGGTCGAACAACAAGGGGACCATAAGTGGGTGAAAGTACTTTTGCAATTGTGTGAGAACTAGCAGAAGTAAGCCACGAAGAGGATAGCTTATGCCAGTAACAAGACTATACAAAGGTATGGCTATTCGAGGAATTGGACCATGGTTGGGATGAATAACTGGACCCTGAGTGTGATGAACCCGAGGACAAGGAGGAAATAGATGCAATCCCCACTAATTGCAAAACCCTTAAGTGGTGTATGCTCGAAATGATATAGTAAAAGGAAAGGTAAGGTGGCGTACTGCATCCTCAAAATCCCGAAGAATTGGCAAGATTTCTTCGAACAGATGGAAAAGTTTCCTCGAGAGTAGGTGGATGTTCTTTGAAAAGAAGCGCGAAGGAAGAAGGATGCTTTAGGTCAGTCCAAATTAGCAAGCACATAAAGAGGCGAAATAAATTCAACCACAACCTTGGCGTTAAGGTTGTTGACTAGAAAGGCCCCTCTATTTAGACGGTCCCAGGATATCAAATAGCTGGCCACGGTCAACATAAAATCCTAACATTATAACACTTAAGGGGGTCGTGCCTCGTACAATTGAACCAAGAGAGATCGTTGGACATATCCTGAAAAGGAATAAAACAAGCGTTTGGTTATCTAGTTAGATCAAAAGGGAAGAAATACAAGCATTCCTTGAATGATCGCTAAATAGTGATGGCCATAAGTAGGAGAATGAGGAGGGGACGACTCAATGGCTTCACAGCGAAAAAGTGAAAATATTACGAAGCCATAGTTGGAGGATCTATAGTGGACCCCTACAATGGTGAAGATTCTTTTCAGCGAGCTTGTAAAGAGCTTACTAGAGGTGAAAGAGAACGAAGGGAGCAAGGGTGAGCTTCCAGCCTTCATAATGGCTCGGCCAATGCACTGTATTCTTTGGTCATGTAGTCAGCCTTGACACACCATAAAAATAAAAAAAATAAAAATAAAACTAACACAACCACATAAGGAGGAATGTAGTATTCTCTTAATGGGAAACGGGACCCTGTTTCATCTCCTACCTAAGATAAGTGTTATAGGTGACATTATCATTCTAATTATTAAGGGAAGGAAATGACCAAGAATGGGAAGGCTCGACATATTCGCCAATGGATAAGAGGCCAGTAATGGCACAAACATCCAAAATGGTAAGACTCATGAACCCATAAGAAAAATTAACGGTATTGGATGACCGACTTAAAAAATAGACAGTTGTGGCCAATAAAGCAGGATGCATGGCCAAATCAAAACGAGAGAGTTGGATACAATAAAAAATCATGAAATCTCTCCAGCGTTGCCCAAACACGGCCTCAATCCTATTTAATTAGAAAATCCAATCAGGAGTATCATTGGCCTAGAGTTTTTAACTTAAGACCTACAAGATTCCACGAAGACCAGTCTAAGCAGGGAACAACCAAAAGAATGTTTTCCTCAAGGTAGAGAGGAAAGAAAAAGAAAAGGGAAGATAAGTAACTGTCAAAAGACAAATGGAATGCTGGACCAAGAACGTATCTGTTGCCAGAGAGATTAATAGATGGAGACTTGTGAGGAGAAAGAGTATTAGGGAGAAGATGGCCCCCAACATTCGATGACCAAATTAATTATATCAAGGGTCGAAACCTCTATGATTGCCAACTTGGTTTTGAAGCAAATGGATGAAGAAGAAGCCATGAAAAGATGGGGTAATAGACGACCGAAGAAGGAGACAGTAGAGCAATGGTAACATAAGAAGAGAAGAAGAATATAGAGGCAACCAAATGAAAAAAATAAAAGGCAATCGTTTCAAAATGAAAATAGTCATTGTTATAGGCAAAATGGTGGAGATAAGATTTCACGTGGAAATGCTCATTTGGCCCTCGAGATCATCTGATCAAGAGTCGCAGAACGGGTAAAAGTGGAGTGCGGGTTCGACTCTCGAGATCGTAAGCTCGGGAGTCTAAGAATGGATAAGTGCGGGACGTCCATTCGACTCTCGAGATCGTCTGATCGAGAGTTGAATATTGGATAAGTGCGGGACGTCCATTCGACTCTCGAGATCGTCTGATCAAGAGTCGAATATTGGATAAGTGCGGGACGTCCATTCGACTCTCGAGATCATCTGATCGAGAGTCATAGATAGTCAAATACGGAAAACTAGATTCGTGAGCAGACCTTCTCAAAAGTCGTTGAAAGACGTTACATCTAAGTATGTACTTGGACTCGCGACCACATTTTAATATGCGAGCAGCTTTCCTGCGGAAATATCTCTTAGCCTTTAGTACTAGCACCCGATTCCCGTCGAGCAGTTTGTTCAATCCCTCTGCGACACCGAGCAGGGCCATATCCAGTTCGGTGGTCCCCGACTCGTCGGCGTCTCCTTCCTTTTCGGAAGCTATGACTCCAACTACGGGCGTCTCCTTCCTTTTCGGAAGCTATGACTCCAACTACGGGCGTCTCCTTCCTTTTCGGAAGCTATGACTCCAACTACGACCTCCAGTTTATCATGACACATCAGCACTATCACCACGTTTACTGGCAGCCCGTATAGGTCGGTTTTTGAGCTTATCTTCTCTAAATGGATCCGGATCTCAAGGGATTGCTATCAAAGGGCGTGATTGTTGAAATAAGTCATTGAGTTGGATCTGACTCAAAAGATAGGATCTTATCCCACGAAATTAGCAAGATCTCAGTATCGTATGCGACATCAGTGGGATTTCAACATCTTACGTAATAAATTGGATTGCCTCAGATCTATATATAGAGGTGGCTTCATTAAGAGCAGGTACGCACACATCATTCAATCTTGGTCCCGTTATGCTTGGCTTCTCTTCTTACTGTGGCCTAACTTAAGCATCGGAGGGCTAACGGCTGGTCCCCAGCCACCCTTATTTGCTGTCTTGCTTCAGGTCTGGTGGTGGAAATCCCTGTTGGAGTGAAGGAGAAAAGCCGGAGGATCTCGTTACAAAATCTGTCATTAACAGTTTGGCGCCGTCTGTGGGAACGACTTGATCATCAAAATCAATCGTGCTAACCATCGATAAAACTCCTTCGGCGATGCCTCCTAAAAAGACTGTTCATCCTTCAACTTCAAGACAGGCACCACCTCCGCCTGATGAGACGGAATCCGTACCTGTCCTTCCACCTGCTCCGACGAATATCCCTCAAGGAGCCCCGAATATGCCGTCAACAAACCCATTATTGGAAGCCTCTGGAAATCAAGATGATGTCCTACGTTTCCTCGGAAACACTCTCCTAACTCTAAACGCCGGAGTCCAAGCGCTGTCAAATCGACTTGATCAGCACTTCCCCGAACCGCAAAGACAACCCTCCGAAGGGTTACCACCGCAACCCATACCGGTAGCTTCCAGACATTCTATGGACGGACCACAGGCCCCACCACTTGGCGGCCATCCCCCTGTGTCGTCTCCACATTCTATACATTCCAGTTCGTCTCGACAACCTCAACCGCAAGGTTCCACCGCTGAAACATCTAGCTATACCCTACCATGGGAAGGAGATCTCAAAAGAATCCAAGATCGTTTTGATGTCATGGAGCAGCGATACCAGGCAAATCGGCCATCGACCGTCATGGCGGCGATACGTCAATCTGAATCTCCCTTCGCCAGCGAGGTCATGGAAGCCCCGTTACCCAGAAAGTATCGAGCACCTGTTATCGCTCCGTACACAGGAATTGGTGACCCTCTGGAACATCTGGAAACATATAGGTCCCTCATGGAGTTGGAGGGACATGGTTCAGAAATCATGTGTAGGGTTTTTCCCCTGACATTGAAGGATGCAGCTCGTACGTGGTTTCGGGGGTTAAGGCCTCGTTCCATCAGTTCCTTTTCCCAGTTATCAGAGATATTCCTTTATCAATTCATGGGAAGTATTCGCATTAAGAAGCCAGCCTCCCATCTGATGAATCTGAAACAGCAACATGGGGAGACAATAAAAGAGTTCACAGTACGGTTCACTGCCGAAGCCGTTCAAACTGAGGGTTACACTGAAGAAAAGGGTCTCACAGCCCTCATCGCTGGAATAACGAGCGAGAAATTCAGGTTTGCCTTAGATAAAAGCCCACCGAAAACTATGGTGGAATTCCAAGCCAAAGCTTAGAAATATATCAATGCAGAAGAAGTCGCATTGACACGCCATGGAGTACAAAGTAAGAAACGCAAGCCAGAAGGAACTTCTACAGATAAGAAATACCGTCGTGATCAGCGCGATCGTTCTCCTAGGAAGCCTTACTCTGGTAAGTATCATAATTACACTCCTCTTAATCGGTCTCCTGAAAAGGTTCTAATGGAGATAAAACACAAGCCATATGTGAAGTGGCCTGCAAAGATCAAATCCGATCCCGAGAAGAGAGATAAGAGTAAGTTCTGTTACTTCCACAAAGATCACGGGCATAGGACCCAGGACTGCATCTCTCTACGAGACCATATCGAAGCCCTTATTCGAAAAGGCCATCTCCAGGATTATGTTGCTCGTAAGAATCGATCACCAGAAAGGGCGAAGACCTCATCTCGCCAAAAGGAACCGTCTCATCATCAAACCGATCAAGAGGACGCTGAGCCCACGGGAGAAATTCGCACTATCGTCGGGGGACCAGCTTGTGGGGGTGACTCTCAAGCTTCAAGAAAAGCATACGCTCTGAAGGCGTCCAAAGAACCCCAGCAAATCTATTGGCTGGAACAGACGTCCAGCTCACCAAAAGCAAGCCATCCTCCAATTTCTTTCACCCTCGAAGATGCAGCGGAATCCACTTCCCTCATGAAGATTCTATCGTAGTCACGTTGAAGGTATCAAATTATCTGACTCATCGGATTATGGTGGATACAGGTAGCTCAGTCGACATTCTGTACCTGGAGGCTTTCAACAAAATGGCACTATCCAGAAGCCTCCTCAAGCCAGTATCGACCCCCCTCGTCGGCTTTGGAGGAGAGGTAGTAACACCCGAAGGAAGCATCGATCTCCCAGTTACTTTTGGAGAGAGTCCAGCGAAGACCACCGTCTTCGTAAACTTCCTCGTCGTGGATCGAAAATCAGCATATAACGCCATTTTGGGGCGGCCGTCTCTGACTAAGGTTGGAGCGGCCTTGCACCCTTCATACCTGTGTGTTAAATTTCCGACCCCAAATGGCATCGGGGTCGTGCGAGGAAGTCAGCAGGAGGCACGGTCCTGTTACCAGATAGCCCTCCAAGATCGAAAGAAGGCTCAAGCGACACCTGTCATGGAAATAGTTCAAGGTTCATCCGACGTTCCCGCCACCGCGTTGGATCCAAGAGAAAATGCTCTGAAATCAGGAACTCCAGGGGAGGAAACAGTGGCGATCCGCTTGACCGAAGACGACCCGTCTAAGATCGTGTACATCGGTTCCTCCTTAAACATTATCCACCGTGAAGATTTGATCCGTTTCCTCACTGAATACCAGGACGTGTTTGCTTGGTCTCATAAAGATATGCCAGGCATCGATCCCAATGTCATCGCACATCGTCTCAACCTTGACCCGAAGCATAAACCCGTACATCAGCGTCGACGTGCCTTTACTGCAGAAAGACAAATGGCGATCAAAACTGAAGTTGAGAAGCTGCTCTCGGCTAATTTCATAAAAGAAGTTGACTACCCACAGTGGGTCGCAAACGTAGTCCTCGTCCGGAAAGCTAATGGCAAATGGAGGATGTGCGTCGACTATTCAGACTTGAACAAAGCATGTCCCAAAGATAGCTTCCCGACACCACGAATCGACCAGTTGGTCGACTCAACAGCTGGACATGCTCTCCTCAGCTTTATGGATGCCTATTCTGGTTACAATCAGATTGTGATGCATCCACCTGATAGCCAGCACACTGCCTTCATCACAGATCGAGGACTATATTGCTACCAGGTAATGCCGTTCGGTCTTAAAAACGCAGGGGCCACTTATCAACGTCTTGTCAACAAAATATTCGCTTCTCAAATCGGTAAGAATATGGAAGTATATGTTGACGACATGCTCGTGAAAAGCATCGTTGAAGATGACCACATTTATGATCTTCGAGAAGCCTTTGATCTAATGAGGAAGTATCAAATGAAATTGAACCCAGAAAAATGCGCGTTTGGAGTGTCTGCAGGGAAGTTTCTTGGGTTCATGGTTGGCCAACGTGGAATTGAGGCAAATCCCGAAAAGATTAAAGCATTGATAGAGATGAAATCCCCCATTACTCTGAAGGACGTCCAGCGTTTGGCTGGTCGCATCGCATCATTGAACAGGTTCATCTCGCGAGCGTCTGACAAGTGCTTGCCCTTCTTCAAACTCCTTCGTGCAACGGCCAAATCTGATTGGAAGTGGACACCTCAGTGTGAAGAAGCTTTTCAACAACTGAAGCGATACATGAGCGCTCCCCCCATTCTATCTAAACCTGTAGCACATGAGCAACTCATTCTTTATTTATCTGTGTCTTCTACGGCCGTTAGCGCCGCTTTAATAAGAGAAGATTCCGGGGTGCAAAGGCCCGTTTATTATGTCAGTAGAGCAATGGTCGATGCAGAAACTAGGTATTCTGATATGGAGAAACTGGCCCTAGCCTTAGTCACTGCGGCTCGAAAACTGCGACCATACTTTCAAGCCCATGCTATTTTAGTACCAACAAATCATCCACTACGCCAAGTCCTTCAAAAACCTGAGGCTTCAGGACGCTTGACTAAATGGGCGGTCGAGATCACTGAGCATGATATCTCATTCTGTCCTAGGACAGCAATCAAGGGCCAGGCCGTGGCTGACTTCATCGCTGAATTTACGTATTCTTCTGAAGATAATGTCATGACCAGCGACCAGCCTCCTTGGTCTCTCTTCGTGGACGGGTCGTCGCCGGCCACTGGCAGTGGAGCGGGCCTGATTTTAGTGGCTCCCGACGGGTCGCATTTTCAATATGCTCTGCGTTTCGAATCACGTATCTCCAATAATGAGGCAGAATATGAGGCCCTGATTGTTGGCCTCGAGCTAGCCGTTGTCCTCGCAGTCCAGAATTTGATAATTCATAGCGACTCCAGCTCATTGTCAACCAAGTTCTTGGCGAATTCGAAACCAAAGAAGAAAGAATGGCCTTATACAAGTCTCGTGTCCTCATCCTGCTCGCTAAACTGAAGACTTATAAAATATTTCATATCCCTCGCGAGCAGAACCAACTTGCCGATTCCTTGGCAAAACTCGCTTCTGCACCGGAATCGGAGCTATCACATTCGATCCCCATCGAGCACCGTCAGCATTTGAGTATCGACCAAGTGACTCTCGACCAAGTTATATCGGTACAATCATCTCCATGCTGGATGGATCCTATCATCCTTTATCTCAGAGATGGATACCTACCAGAAGACAAGAAAGCTGCAAGACAAATTCGGCTTCGAGCTGCTAGGTATACCTTACAAGATGGAATCTTGTTGCGAAAAAGCTTCTCCTTGCCTTATTTAAGGTGTCTTCATCCAGAAGAAGCATATCGTGTTCTAGATGAAGTACACCAGGGGGCATGTGGTAATCATCCCAGGGGGCGATCTCTAGCATATAAAGCAATGAGGCAAGGATATTATTGGCCTACTATGAAAGCAGACGCCATCGAATTTTCTAAAAAATGCGACAAGTGTCAACGATATCAACCTATACCTCGTGTACCGTCTGAGCGAATGACCCCAGTCGACAGCCCTTGGCCTTTTGCTCAGTGGGGGATCGATATCATCGGGCCCTTACCTATGGGAAAGGGACAGAATAGGTTCGCGATCGTGGCGGTTGATTATTTCACCAAATGGGCCGAGGCAGAACCATTAGCCAAAATTACTGAAAACAAACTACTAAGTTTATGTGGAGAAATATCATATGTCGCTTCGGACTCCCTCATACTATAATTACCGATAACGGAACGCAGTTCGACAACGCAGCCTTTGATGAATTTTGCGACAAATGGAAGATACGTAATCTCCGCACTTCTCCATATCACCCTCAGGCGAATGGGTAGGTCGAGGCAGTGAATAAAATCATAAAGCATCATTTAAAGACCAAGCTAGGTGAATGTAAAGGGGTGTGGCCAGAGCTTCTACCAGAGGTGTTATGGGCCTATAGAACCACGGCTTGTACATCGACAGGTGAAACTCCTTTCTCCTTAGCATTTGGTGTTGACGCAGTAGTACCAGTGGAAATTCAAGTGCCCTCATATCGGATCGAACAGTATGATCCCGCGAGCAATCAGGAAAACCTCCGACTTCATCTCGATCTCTTGGAAGAGCGAAGAAATGCTTCCCAAATACGAGTGGCGGCATATCAACAACGTATTGCTCGTTATCGGAATGCGAAGGTTCGACTTAGATCCTTCCAGTTCGGAGATTTGGTCCTAAGGCAAAATCTTGGAGTCCCTGTTCATTCATTGGATCCGAATTGGGAAGGCCCGTATCGGGTTATTAGGGTTGTGCGACCCGGTACTTATTATCTTGAAGACATGCAAGGGAAGCCTGTACGTCGCCCTTGGCACGTGGAGCATTTGCTACGATACTACCCCTAGATTCGATGTAGTTTATTATAGCGTTTTATGAATAAAGTGAAAGATATCTTTTGGCCGCTACTCCATTTATATGGACCTGAATAGCCCTGAAGAGTGCTTACACATCCTCTTGGCCAATTGCCTACCTTTGGTAGGACTGAAATCATTACTAGTTGGTTGCTTCTCCATTTACATAGACCTGAACAGCCTCGAAGAGAATGAATACCATCTCTTGACCAACCTTCTGCCCTTGGTAGAATTAAAATCTCAATCGATAGATCAGTCTATCTCAACGCGGACACGGTCGTACGACCCCCGGATTGAGTCTAATCCATTTTCATGAGTTAGTTGCTCACGACTGGTGAGAGGAGGGATCGCACTCCGGAATGCGAGCACCGTAGCTCGAGCTCGAATCACAGTCATACACCTTAATCGCGAGCACCACAGTTCGCCATACATCCTAATTGCGAGCAGCGTAACTCGTGCTCGGATTAAGGGTTCGCATTCACTGATGAGTCAATATGAAGCCAACTTGGGAGCCTCAATCGGTTTGGTCGCAACGAACCCCCGGATTAAGCACATTCTCGTTGCAACAAGGCATTCAGTACATGGAAAAGAAAGTAAACAAAAACGAGAAGGCATTCATTACGTGAAAAGGAAAAGGCAAACGAGGACAATACTTCTAAAAATATTTTCTCATTAATGATAAATGTTTACAATATCCATTCACGAATACAAGAGAGGAAAACAAAGAAAATCAATCCCTTGGAGGAGGAGCTGCGCTCTCAATTTCAGGGCCCATTTCTGGAGCTCCTTCAACCTGAGTGGCTTCAGTCACCTCGTTCTCAGCAGCAGCCTGCTCTTCGGCAGCTATGATGGTCGCGACTCGACCAAACTCCCCCATATCAAAGGATGGGATCATTCGTTGCACTACTCTTAGCGCAAAGTCGCGACCAGCATCATACGA
This sequence comes from Liriodendron chinense, assembly GCA_003013855.2. NCBI lineage: Eukaryota > Viridiplantae > Streptophyta > Magnoliopsida > Magnoliales > Magnoliaceae > Liriodendron > Liriodendron chinense. The sequence continues at coordinate 264,908 of ML058521.1, forward strand.
CTCGTACCTTTCGTCGTCATATTGCTACGAAGAACGGAACTCGGAAACTGCCCGAGGACCTTCTTCCGAGAGCATTTTCGCAAGGGTGACTCTCTCCTCGTCCCAGTGGATCGAGTCGTCCTTAAGCTGCGCGAGAGCGTTGCGTTCCTTGGTCAGGTTGTCGTAGGCCTCCTTGAGCTGCGACCTAGCCTCCGCAAGTCGCTCCTCCAGTGAGATCTTGTCTTGGCAAAAGATCTCCTTCTCTCTCTCCGCCTTCTCCTTCAAGTCGGCGAGTTTCGCGAACTTGTTGTCCAAAGCTTGGTACCTTTCGGTTAGCACCTGGACTTTCTCTATGAGGATTTTTATCTCCTCATCTTTCTTGGAAATCACGGCCTCACGGGATTTGAGGAGTTGATCTCGTCCCTGGACCGCCTTCTCCAAAGCAATCCTTTTTTCATCTGCCTCGTCTATTACGCGGCGAGCGGCGACGATGTCTCGCTTCGTCCGCAAGATGAGGTCTAGTCCCTGCAGACAAAAAGAGGGGTGAGAAGAAATACTTAAGAAACCCCAAAATAATAAAGTTTTGGGCTAGGAGGTTCTACCTGAGCCATCCTCATCCCTGCCTCAAGGAAGAGGCTCTCGGGGCCTGGCTCGGGAAGAGAGCCGAAGGATTGAGGCGGGACATTCTCAAATAGGAATTTACAGATGGGGTGGAGGTGGCGAGGAACAGAATATGTTCCACCGCCGGAAGGTTGGGCAACGATCAGCCCAGACGGCTCGCGAGGAGGGGCCACCGTCTCGCGCTGCTCGGTAGCAGGAACCAGCTCGCGAGCAGGAGCCATCTCTCGAGGCTCCGTGTGCTCACGAGCCTCTTCAGCTGGGGGGCAGCTGGACCCTACCCCATCTGGGGAATTGTCAGCGATATTAATCACTGGCGGCCCGGGTATGACCACCAGTGAAGGAATAGCGGGCCCTGCTGGAGCCCCCGCCTTGCTCGCGAGAGGAGCAGGCTGATCGCTACCCTTTTCGGTGGATGGGTGAGATGGACCAGCAGATGTTTTCTTCTGTCTCTTGGAGCTCGTGCCCTTCAACCGGGGCAGCAGACCTCTTTTTTCTCCGACCTACGTCATCTCGACTTCTCTTACGGGTATTAAGCCCGCTGCTGCAAGACGTGATGGAGACAAGCAAGTCTCGACGTGCCTATCACCAATAGGCACCTTGTACACTTTTACGATTTTTTCGTTGATCCCCCCTTTCAAGTTCGGTTTTCTCAAGGCCGGGATACCTGCGAGCACAAACAAGGGTCAAATGGAGAAACCCTAAAACCTTAATTGAAGAAAAAGCACACAATGCGGGACTGCCTACCTTCACAGAAAAAACGGTTTACTCTTGGGCCCCTGGAAGAAGCAAATTCCCAATTTCTGGATGCATAAAACCAACGCTTCCTCCAACCGGGATAATTCGATGAGGGCTTCCCCAGCACGAAGTTATCCCGGTGCCAATAACATAGATAATACCAGCCTTCGCTGGAGGGTGCCTTCTTCAAGCGGAACATGCGGAGGAACTCATCAGCTGTAAGCTCCCCGTTCCCGGCTTGAGCCCAAAGGACGAATGAGCTTAAGACCACCCTCCATCCATTCACGATAAGTTGCCCGGGGGCAATTTTATAATATCGAAGTACATCCCGGATGAAGGGATGGAGGGGAAGGCAACCCCCAGAATGAGTTGATACTCATAGAATGCCACACACCCTGGGGGAGGGGAGTCTGGCGTCTCTCCATCTCTGGGTAACCGGAGATCGACTGAGTCAGGGATCGAAAATCTCTCCCGTAACTCCAGCAGCCGGTTCTCCGATAGAATGGAAGGATATCCGGCCGCTGTATACTGACCTGCCGGAACCCTTGCGTTACTAGAAGCAGAGGATTCCGGGGTGGCATCTCCTAAAGGAACGGTACTCTCCTCAGAAGCCATGGGATATTTAAAAAAGAAAGAAGAAATATTACAGTGCAAAAGGAAAGAAAGAGCACCAAAGGAGATCGAGGAAGACACCAAGGAGCTCCGGAGGAAGATGATTGAAAAAGCAAAGGAGGATTCTGAAACTTCTGTGAAAATCAGAAGATATGGTGGACTCCGTATATTTATAGGCAATCATTCCGCCGTATATGGTAGCACGTGGCGATCTCTCGTTCGGCACAGCACTCGAGCAGGCACGCCCATTAAATACTTGGACACGTGGTGAGCGCCTCTTCATTTCCTGACTGCAGAAAGGCTGGCGCTTATTAATTCCAGCCTAATCATGTACGGCTTCTCAGTAAAAGCAAGAGGCAACCGCGCATGACAGCAAGCTAAATCCTTTCCTTAAGGATTCTTGGCGGCAAGGACTTGGAGGGCATCTGTTATAGGCAAAATGGTGGAGATAAGATTTCACGTGGAAATGCTCATTTGGCCCTCGAGATCATCTGATCAAGAGTCGCAGAACGGGTAAAAGTGGAGTGCGGGTTCGACTCTCGAGATCGTAAGCTCGGGAGTCTAAGAATGGATAAGTGCGGGACGTCCATTCGACTCTCGAGATCGTCTGATCGAGAGTCGAATATTGGATAAGTGCGGGACGTCCATTCGACTCTCGAGATCGTCTGATCAAGAGTCGAATATTGGATAAGTGCGGGACGTCCATTCGACTCTCGAGATCATCTGATCGAGAGTCATAGATAGTCAAATACGGAAAACTAGATTCGTGAGCAGACCTTCTCAAAAGTCGTTGAAAGACGTTACATCTAAGTATGTACTTGGACTCGCGACCACATTTTAATATGTGAGCAGCTTTCCTTCGGAAATATCTCTTAGCCTTCAGTACTAGCACCCAATTCCCGTCGAGCAGTTTGTTCAATCCCTCTGCGACACCGAGCAGGGCCATATCCAGTTCGGTGGTCCCCGACTCGTCGGCGTCTCCTTCCTTTTCGGAAGCTATGACTCCAACTACGGGCGTCTCCTTCCTTTTCGGAAGCTATGACTCCAACTACGGGCGTCTCCTTCCTTTTCGGAAGCTATGACTCCAACTACGACCTCCAGTTTATCATGACACATCAGCACTATCACCACGTTTACTGGCAGCCCGTATAGGTCGGTTTTTGAGCTTATCTTCTCTAAATGGATCCGGATCTCAAGGGATTGCTATCAAAGGGCGTGATTGTTGAAATAAGTCATTGAGTTGGATCTGACTCAAAAGATAGGATCTTATCCCACGAAATTAGCAAGATCTCAGTATCGTATGCGACATCAGCGGGATTTCAACATCTTACGTAATAAATTGGATTGCCTCAGATCTATATATAGAGGTGGCTTCATTAAGAGCAGGTACGCACACATCATTCAATCTTGGTCCCGTTATGCTTGGCTTCTCTTCTTACTGTGGCCTAACTTAAGCATCGGAGGGCTAACGGCTGGTCCCCAGCCACCCTTATTTGTTGTCTTGCTTCAGGTCTGGTGGTGGAAATCCCTGTTGGAGTGAAGGAGAAAAGCCGGAGGATCTCGTTACAAAATCTGTCATTAACAGTCATTGGGCTTCACGTCCACTTTAAAAACAGGCATTCATAGCAAGAGACTTCTGACGCGGCATTTCTACATACGACAAATGAGCATGAACTCCATGTCACCGCGTGTCATGCATCTAAGTGACTGCCGAATTTGAAATGTCAATGTCCCATCACATCTTCAGATGTAAAGGGAAATGGGGCCATTGTTTATACCCATCCTGGAACGTCCACGTGGACCAATGAGATGTCGCCATCTGTCGGCACTACACTAAATAATGGTCAAAATCCTACTCGCATCCCAAGGATATCTTTTGCCCCACCTCCTTCGGCGGTGGCACGTAACTTACCAAAATCAAAACAGCACAAAGTTGTACGCATGTCTGTAGATAAGACACCGTGATGAGTGACACGTGGCCCTAACACGACTAGCATTTATGGTCGAAGCTAAATACCTAACAAGTTTTTTAAAACCCGTTGAGTTAAGGATCTTATCATAATCTAGATGTTCTCAACAAGGTCATCTCATGCAATCCTGCTAAACTAGTACATCTTCCCAAATACGATCAACATTTTCACGGTGATTATGGAGGTTCAAGAAGTGGATTGTTCTCAAAGAGAAAAGAAAATCAGAGAAACCATGAAGAATTTGGGCCCAGTGAGAGAGATCCCGCAACGTCCGCAGATCTTTGCAGTTGTGCTAGTAAGGAGATCTGAAAACGGTTTAATAACATGACCTTTGTAGATCTCTTTAACCAAGCTAGGAAGATCGAAAAACAACTTCGGACCCTAATCGCCAAGGATCTTGGACTAACTAAGAAACCCAATGAGGGTTTGCCACCTCCCGAGCTATATAAGGAGCACACGATGAAGAGCTCGAGGCCCCATGCCAAGCATAATCAATTTAGACAGCACAACGCTGCTTATCTTAGTTCCTCCACTTCTGTCCAACCACGCTTCACAACGTTCGGAGCTTATTTTAGCTTAGATTGCTAGTGTACAGTGTCATTGCTGCAATATGCTTAGGAGTAGTATAAATATCCATAACCTACCATCATCAAACTGTGATCAACTGAGTAATTATCTGGAAGATCATACCTTGGTCATATCCTGTCAACCATTCGCCTCGATTGTCTGTCCATACAGGCGATCTCAAGTATTTATCTTTCATTTATTTCTCTACTTATTTTGTTTATATGTTGATTATACTGAGCTTCAAATACAAATCAATAAATTTGCATTGTTAGGCCTTTTAGTTTTAATTCTTTCATCTATCATTGTTCTATTGAGAAACAAAAGGCTTGCAATCACCATTGAAAGAAAAGTCCTCAACATAAGGCAAAAACAAAAATTTCTCGTTCAAAATAATAAACCCCACCCCTTCTAAATCGCCTGATCGCTTGCAACAATAAGTGCCTGGGAAGGAGGCCAATTCCACAAATTCAGTCTTAATTGGTCTATCTCAGTGCCTAAGGTCGTCACACGCTCAATCAAACTTAAGTCAAGTACAACTCTGGCACAGCCTTGTCATGCGTAACCAGATTACAATAAAATTCCTATCTCGGTGGATTTTTATAAATTTATTGGGTACTCTGCTTCAATCATATGTGCCACTCATGTTACGGCTAAGGGTTACTCGGGTAGTATCTTATTTGTAGTCATAGATACGATTTTGAGTTTCTTTATTTTTGGCAAGTGCCATACAACCATTGAAGGAGTTGGGGCAAAATATATCTTCGAGATGTGAGTAGAAAGTTATTTATTATTTAGCGCTTAGTGCCAATACGTAAGTGGTGTCTCATGATTTGCATAGACGCGCTAGAAGGGATGTAAACTCGTGCAATTTATACGCGTGGCGTCCATGCTAGAGTCCAACAAACCAATGAACTCAATTGCTAGAAAAACATGCTACTTGAAACAAAAGAACGATGGTTCTAAACTCGTACACGTCTCGTCAACCAACGTATCTTTTGGATGCCCCTAAAAGAGACAAAGGCCGTTGAGATATTGTACCAAATCTAAATTTCCAGGATATGATGACAACACTATCAGACACTAATCCGGAAATATGAGAATATTTTGATTTTATTGATATTTCACACGCTCTTTTTTGATAGATATACCCCCATTTGGTACTTTTGGTACCATAAAATGGTACACTTGTGGTAGTGTTTTAATTAATAAGAGACCCCATTACTATTCCTTTGGCCCAGGGAAATTCCATGTGTGAAACTTAATTCATATATTTGGGGCCATGGTTGGTTTATCAAAACGAGAAAATCGTAGCCGTCAAAATTTTCAGCTTTCCTCTATTGAATGTTGCTTGTTCGTGCATTTGTTTTGAATCATGTAGGTTTGGATGGACCAACTAGGGGATTTTTGGGTAATGGCCCATGATGATCAGAGCCGTCTGATCAATGGCTTGGATAGACCAACCATGGCTGCAAATTTACATGCTCATAGGGAACTTTTCTTTCCAATTGTCGGAGTCCAATAATAAACGTCCAAATCTGAATTTAGGTAAAGAAAGATAAAAAGAAAAAGAAAATCGATTTCACATGTCATTTCCCCATTTAAATATCTTTTAAGTTACGTAGGGCTCTCTAACTCAGTTTTTTTTTTTTTTATTACTTTTTTTTTTTTTTTAATTTATTGATATCAAATTGCTTTTGGAAGGCAGGGTTGGACCACTAGCCTATCCAGCCTATAACAAAAAAAATTTAGGGCCGGCTTGGATACCACCAAATAAGTTATTTTTTAACTTATATTAACTAATTAAGTTGCTTTTTTCAGTGAAGCCAGTTTAGTAAGCTTTATTGTAAAAGTAGCTTATGTGCCAAAAGCTACTCATCTTAGTAAGTTATTTTCTTTAACTTATGCCACTTTGGATGGTCCACATAAAAGGTCAGCCCATAATGATAAAAAGCCCACATCCAAAGTGGGGTGGTATGATGGACGACCCACTTCAAGGGTGGGGCGTACATATGGACAGTCCATATCAAAGGTGGGTTCTACATGATGAGAAATGGACATTGAAGCTGGGCCCACACAATAGATGGCGCATATTGAGGTGGCCCACATGATGGATGATCCACATCAAAGGCCAGGCCCTGATAATGAATTACCCACATCCAAGGCTAGCGCTGCATAATGGGCTACCTACATCAAAGGTGGGACCCATATGATGGATAGTCCACATGATGGGCAATTAATAAGGGTGGCCCACATGATGGATGATACACATCAAGGTGGGCTCCACATTTTGAGAGGCGGTCACTGATCTGATTGGTTGACCCATTTAGAAGATAATCTTGGAAATCTAAATCACCTATGAGGAAGATCACATTACAAGGAAGCTATAAATCAAATTTGAAGGCAATCTGACCATTAATTAAGCCGTACGAAGTGAAACAAAATTTGTTATGTTGCGGTACTCTTGCTGTATTATAAAAGGAGGTGCTCTCTTCTATTTCAAATCAAGCAAGGACGTGGAGAGCAAGGAGTTCAAGTCATAGGAGGCTTCCTACATTTTTCTTCATTTTCTAGTTATAGTTTGTTTTTATGCTTTTCATTAGCTAACCTCTTAGCTATATCTAAGAGGTGAAACTTATAGTTTACCTAGATGTTTTAATTCGTTTTATTGGTTTCAAGTTTGGATTTAATAAAGAACAATGGTTTTTAGAAGTTTCAGTGAAGTTCTAAGTAGTTTTTCTTAATCTTATGATGACTTATGGATGTTTGAAAGAATTGTTTTAGTTCTTAATTGTTTTGCACAATTCTAGACCTGTACGCTTCGAGGAATCGGATTCAATACGCTCTAGACTTGAATTTCTATGTGGGAAGTTTAACCTAAGTTCTATCTTTTTGTTCTAAATTCTGAATTATGTGTTGATTGTTCATATGACTTGAATGAAGTTCAAATCATAATATAGTTAAGTTTTGGGACTGGGTTTGATGACTATCATGGTTATGATCTTAACCTATTGGAACTAGGATTGACCTATGCAATTGAGTGTGCTTAAGTCCTAACTTGAATTGAGGGATTCATGTGTTTTAATCACACATATGATAGATTAATTTGATAATATAACCGCTCTATCGTCCGGCTAGATAGGATTTGATTTCAATTCTAGTTGAGTAATTGAGAAATCATAGCGAGTTATGCATCAAAGGAGAGCTATAAGTGGAACCTTGATACTCTAGTTACCCTTTCATTATTAGATTTTTCCTGTTTCATGTTTAAACCCAATTCCATAAACCTCTTAGATTCTAATTATTAGGATAATTGGAATTGTTTACCTTCTTCCCTGTGGATCGACCTGGTCTTATCGGGATTATTACTACATCGCAGCCTTGCACTTGAGGCGAGCGAACATCGAGCCCTGTTAACGACTGATCAAATTTCAGTTGAAAACCAATCCAACTCACTGGATAGTTTTTGTCAAAATCGGCCAGCCGAAATATGTCGAATTTTGACCCAAACCTGCTGGGCAGTTTTGGTAGTTTTCGACAGGCCGACGGCTTCGGTCGACAGCCCGACATGTTTCGTAGATTTGCACAATAGTTTCCATTTTTAATAGATTTGTTTCATTTTTCTTCATAGGACTCTTTACATACACACTTACAGTTTTCTAGAGATTATTTAGAGTATTTAAATTCATTTAATATGTTATTGTTAGTTTATCTTTGATTATTATTTGACAAAAACTTCTGTTTTCCTTTTTTTTTCTCATGAATTCGATTACTTTTTCCTTGTGGATTTGGAGTAGTTATCCAATAAGGGAAACTGCGATGGACCTTACCACGTCTACGCCTGCATCACTAAGGCAGGGCCCACCTGATGGATGGTGGGGTATTATTATTCCTATGCCATATGTATCGTTTTGATTCATGGACGGAGAAGAAATTCCTTTCTCCAAGTTTCAATGGGCTCCTTTGAATAAGATATCCATTTCAATTTCTACCGGTGCAGATTAATTGAGTCCGGGGTAATAGCTTAGTGGTGAGTCCCTGACCGTGGGCCCATCTTGATGAATGTGTTGTATATCCACTCCGTCCATCAGTTTTCCAAGATCATTTTAGGTCATGGTCCCAAAAAATGAAGTAGATCCAAATCTTAAATGGACCATACCACACGAAACAATGGTCATTGACCATTAAAAACTTCTTGCGGGCTAGAAGAAAAGTTTTGTATCAATCTGATATTTTCGTTTTCCCTTCATCCAGGTCTTTGTGACCTTATCAAAAGGTTGGATGGAAAATAAACATTACGGTGGGCCCAGGAATGTTTTAATGGTGGGCGTTCAATAAACACTATTTCTTGTAGTGTGGACCACCTAAGATTTGGATCTGCTTCGTTTTTTGGTCGATGCTCTAAAATGAGCTTTAAATACTGATGGACGGATTGGATATACAGTATATATATACATCAAGGTGGACCGCACGGTCAGGGATTCACCTACTAAGCTGTTACCGGGACTCACCGAATCCACGCCTAACTTCTACCTGTTTGTCTATTTCAAGCCGAAGGCTGATAATAACGTCCACCTGAATGAAAATAGAAGCCTTTTCTATAACTTGGAACCCTAGTTATACACCATGCAGGGCCTGATTCCCACCGTCCGATGGCACACATGTGATCAATCTCAACCATTCATTAGGCAGCGTGTACTGAGAACATGCAATATACCAGAAATCATGGTGGTAGCCTGATCACCAAGTGACGCACACATATATGTCAATTTTGGACCACAACATTTTTATGTAACCGTACATTTTTCTCATACAAGTTCAATATACCTGATCAACAGACCAATATGTTTAGTTTTTGGTCATGGACATGCCCATCAGTGTCCACTACTTGATGAACGGCCTGGATCTATGATCATGCCATCCAATGGTGCAAGCTAGCCACACATATACCTGCGGTGCTCATTGGTATTCTAATTAACAATTAGGGTGGGTGTAAACATCAATCCCCATTAAAAATGTAATGGGCCAAACGGAAGTAATTACATGGATAAAGACATGAATATTTTTATAATAATCATTATTATCAAACTATAAAGATAATTACAGCAATTAATAACCAATAGAAATTATCTTATACCCAATCCAAGTTCTTGCATAGTACACGTGAGTTTCAATTACGAAAAGTGGGATCATTTTTCAGTAATCCATACCATTGGTCTATTGTGTACTACTGTAGATAGACTATAACTCAAAAATATAAACATCCCATGGAATAATCTTAAGGCCTTTGTTGAATATTTCTTCTTAATTGTGTATCTATACAAAAGATTCAACAATTAAGCCTTGGGTATTGAGAACTTTTTATGAGTTTGTTCATCCATGGTGAGATACGATATATCAACGGTCTGGATTACAAAACTATGGGCCGTAGATGTCATAATTAAAAATCCGTACAGACTATTCAAATAGGCATGCATGTAGCTACTCAATGTCTCATTGCGTCGATTTTTCAAAAGAAAAAGACAAGGAAAGAGGAAGACTATTGGAGGACTTTGGTTGTACGAATGTATGGGAATTGTATGGAACATGGACATGTATTGTTATCTCTCTCTCTCTCTCTCCCCTCCCCCCTCTCTCCCTCTCCCTCTCCCTCTCCCTCCCTCCCTCTCTCTCGTACCCTTATAGTGACTCTTTTGTCGTCCTCTCACCACATTCAATATAAATATAACCACTCGAATCCTATTATCTTCAGAGAAAATCTCTTACCACTTGAATCCTATTATCTTTAGAACACATTTTTTATTCTTCTTCTCCTTCTTCACTGTTCTTATGATGAATTCAGACCTTCTATTACAGTACTGGTCATGGCCAGGCTCCAGTTCTACGGACTTATACCGCGAAGAGGTCGACCTGCATGGGCTAGATATCCATGTGGGCGATTTAGATTTCTCTTCTTCACTAGCCACCCCAGATGAATTCTCCAACGATTTGTCCTTCGCATTTCCTGGGGCCATGCCCTTCGAACAGATGCCTTTTGAGAGCAACTTGTGGCCCACTTGTTCTGTAGTGTCCCCGGTCAAGGATCATGCTTCATATGATGAGTTCTTCAGTGTCAAGGATGTCTTTGAAGAGACGGAGGATACTTCAGGCAGTTCTGTGTTTCAAAATGAGCCTTTCGACGAAGGGAGCTTGAGCTCATCGACGAAATCTAGTGGAACACTTGCAGATGAGATTTCATATCATCCGCCACTGGTCTTGCCCAGCGAAGACATGGAGATTGACGATCAAGCAGGCATTCTTCACCTACATAAGGCCTGTGGAGAGGCTGTCGAGAAGGGATTTGTCGAGCTGGCAGAGGTGATCTCAAAGCGTATACGCGAGAAGGTCGGCCCGCTGGGGACGATCATGGAGCGTGTGGGTCACTACTTGTATCAAGGGGACGACAAGCAAGCTGACTACTTAAAACTAGAGTCAAGCAAGAATTATGATGCGGTGTTTCGAGCATTCTATGAGGTATGCCCGTACGGGAGGTTCGCCCACTTCACGGCCAACATGGCCATCCTGGAAGCCATGCCAGAGAACTCCGAATTGATCCACATCATCGACTTCGATACCAGAGAAGGCATCCAATGGCCTTCCTTGTTCGAGGAACTTGGCCGGCGACAACAAGCAACAGTGAGGCTCACATCCTTGAAATGGAAAGCGGGCCATGGCAGTGGCCCACAATCGAACTTTGAGGCGACCAAGAGCCGGCTTTGCAAGTATGCACAGTCGGTGGGCCTAAGGTTAGAGATGGATGAGATGGACATGGAAGAATTAGTGATGAAAACAGGAGGGATGAATGAATGGATGGCCTTCAATATCATGGTGGGCCTTCCACATATGGGCATGGAAAGGAGTAGAAGGGATGCGTGGGAGTTTATTAGGATAGCTAAGGAGCTGATTACCATGCGTACAACCAGTTGTACTATAACTAGCTGTACTAGTAATAGGGGCATCATAACGTTTGGGAATGGAGATGGGGTGGAGATGGAAATGAATGGGGGTTTTGGGTCCTTTTCAGAAGGGTGTATGGTACATCTCCGTGCATTGTTTGAATCAATGGAGTGGCATTTCCCTCCACACCTTTCACTAGCAAGGACAGCCATGGAGTGTCTCTTTGTAGGGCCTTACGTCTCTTCCCATGCATGCTTTCCCACGTGGGAGGAGATCCATGAAGCATGTGGCCCACCCATGGAGATGGGATTTGAAGGGTGTAGATTGAGCAAAGGGAACTTGATGGAGGCTAAGGAGATGGTGAGGGAAGGAGAGAGTCTCTATGGAGTGAGGTTTGGAGGGGAGAATGAGAATGAGATGGTCTTGGAATGGAGGGGGACACCATTGGTTAGAGTTTGTTCATGGAAATGAAGGGACACCATTTGTTAGAGTTTGTTCATGGAAATGAAGGGATGAGAATCAGGTGATTGTGTGGGATAGAGATGGCCCACCACATATAAAAATGTATTTTTTTGTACCATTCATTATACTTTGTGAATATTGTACAAGGAATACAAAAATAATATTTATTTATTTTTATTTCTTTGCTCGAATATCACCAAACATGTTCGCGCGCCTTCCTTACATTTTAGAAGACATTTATCAATGGTCCTGATCATGGTTAAAAGACTGGGCGACTTGGGTCGACTCGTCCGTACCTGAGTTAAGTCTGGACTCGCCCTAGTCAGGGCTGAATCAGTCCAGATCACCCAGTCAGGTGTGACTCGGGTGGGTGACTCATGGTATTGAACCGGATAGGGTACTTCGAAATCCGAGAGTTGACTCGAAATCTTAAAACCATGGTCCTCATTCCTTGATACTTGGTTAGCGTACTATTGCAGGTCCATGATTTGGTGATCTATGCCATTGATCTGATGGGCCTCGATGTAGATCTTGGATGCTACAAAATCCTCCTAGATTGTAAAATCCTAATCATTTTAATTATCATGGGCCTACAGAGAGATACTCGACAAAAATATACAGAATCGTTCCAGATTAGAGGGCCAAACGTACTGGATAGATATGATCTTCCAATCTGTAATACTTTTAGGGCATCAACCATCCATGCTTGATGGGATCCATCACATCAAAAGTCTAGATCACAAAACGATTAGCCACTTCTATGAGAGTTCCATCCAGGGCAGACCTCAGCGAAAATTAAGCGAGGCGAGTGGTGATTGGGACCATTGATTTTTGGTGGGCCATTTCATGAGTTTTTCTTCCTTCATATGGACTGTCAACTTATTTTGGGGTTCACTATTTCATGCATAAATTTTCATGCCACCAATGTGATGAAGGCTACCCTCCGTGACAATCTTGATTGATGGCAGGACACCGACATGCCAATTTGATGGCCCACCAAATCAATGGTCTTGATTGCCTTAGACATGCCAACGTGTAATAGAGATGTGTTGGATATCCAACTTGTGAATACAAGAATGCTACGTGTACCCACTGCCATGAGATGGGCGGCATCAATGGCTTCACACGTGCGAACATGGCTTGCGTGTTCAAGATCCAGGCCATTCATCAGGTAACCAAGCATCGGACGCGGATTGCCTGCAAAAGCATTTCGCAGGCATCTCCTGCGCTTCGAATCTAGGTGGGGCCCACCTTGATGTTTGTGAGAAATCTACGCCGTCCAGCCGTTTTGTGAGATCATTTTAGGCGTTGCGACAAAAACTGAATGGGATCCAAGACTCAAGTGGGCCGCACTAAAGCAAAAGATGGGTAGGGGAATTCCTAGCGATGAAACCTCTATGGGGTCCACAGTGATGTTTATACCTTTCATAGTGGTTGGATGTGTGTCATTCATCATTGGGGCCTGCCTCTGATGTGAACAATCCAGAATGTGGGCTCACCTCGATGTAGGTTACCGATAAAGTGAGACCCACATTTGATGTGGGCATTTCACATGAGGCCCCGCCCATCATGTGGGGCCTCCTTTGATATGGACCATCGATCACACGGAGGAAGAGACAAGTGGGAAAGTTAAAAGTTAAAAGACGAAAAGAAAAGGTAGTATCATTGAGTTGAAAGACGAAAAGAACAAAGAATGGGTAGTACCTTTCATCACATGAATTACTTTTACACCGGTGATTACCGATTTAAGTTAAAAAAGTAGCTCATTAACTCTAATAAAAAGGTTACTGATAGAGCTGTACCCAAACCAAGCCAGCTCGAAAATGCCAAGGCGTGTGTTCTCGATAACTAAGCTTGACAAATATTTAGGATGCACTTGGATATCTTGGGAGTGAGGCTATGTCGTCGAGTTAAGTTGATTTCAATCCAAAACTAGACGGAAGGTTTTATCGATCCTATGATCCGTTATTGTTTCAATCATGCCGATTGCTGAGATTTGGGCCCAGATGATGGATGGTACAGATGATGCTTTTATGATTTAATCCATCTTCAACCATCCATCTTCAGTACGGTATGACATCCTACTGGGATGAACTGAAAACACAAATGTTATCCTGATTCAAAACTTCTGTGGCCCACGAATATTTCAACTGTGGAAGTTCAATCGTCATGTTTTTGGCCCACTTAGAATCTTGAATCCCGTTCATTTTTTTGTCGCAATGCCTAAAATGATCTCAAAAGAGGGTTGGATGGCGTAGATTTCTCACAAACATCACGGTGGGCCCCACTTAGATTCCGAGCGCAGGAGATGCCTGCGAAACGCTCTAGCAGGCAATCCACATCCCCAACCATCCGTCATCGGAGTCGGATTGCGCCCTTCCTCAGTCCATACCGAGTTGTGGAGGGGCTCATCGTAACATATCTGTTTATCCACTCCGTCCATTCCATTTTTAAGGTCTGGCCGACCACATGAGACAAAGAATGAGCAGGTCCAATGGTCAGGTCTACCACACCAAATACTGAGCTTGGGTTGCATTAAATGCACCAAGCATGGTGCATTTAATGCAAGAGTAATATCTGGTGTGGTCAATCATACTGTTGGACCTTCTCATTCTTAGTCTCATATGGTCGACCTGATCTTAGAAACGGAATGGACAGAATGGATAAACATATCCATCACAGTGGGCCCGTCCGTACCGAGCTATGGAGGGGCCCACCGTGACGTATTTGTTTATCCACTCCGTCCATTCCATTTTTAAGATCTGGCCAACCACATAAGACCAAGAATGAGCAGGACCAACGGTCAGGTCGACCACACCAAATACTGAGCTCGGGTTGCATTAAATGCACCAAGCATTAAATGCAAGAGTCATTTTTGGTGCGGTCGATTAGACTGTTGGACCTTCGTCTCATATGGTTGACCTGATCTTAGAAACGGAATGGACGGAGTGGATAAACAGATCCATCATGGTGGGCCCCTCCACAGCTTAGTATGGACGCAAAGCGTCCATAATAAGGAAGGATGCAATCCGACTCCTCCGTCTTCAATGTACATTGAGGTAACCTAAGTGGACTTGCCCGAATTTAGGTCCAAAGCTTGCTCTTGCATTTGTATTAACTGATGAATGGCCCAAGTCTCATACACGTGTTTCATGCCATGAAGGCCCCCATCCATCTCATACCTTGAGGTATGCCATGGCAACAGTGTGGGCCACATGCTATGCCTCACGTACTTTGTTTCAACGGTTGTGGTCACCCTTTTTAGCTGATAAAAAACCTTCCACAAGAAAGTTGTTTTATTACTATCATCCACCCGTTTTAAGTAGAGGTGGGCACAAACCAAGCTAGCTCGAAAGCTCGGCTCGGATTGGTTTGAAAAATCTTGGCTTGTATTGGTTTGAATGGAAGTTCAAACCAAACCAAGCCTCCGAGTCAAGCTCGTTTGAAAAAACAAACCAAACTCAAACTAGGGTAGTTCCGGCTTGGCTCGGCTCGAAGCTCGATTTGATTCAGCTCAGTTTGATTCGGCCCGTAGATTATAAGCACACTGTTTCCTGTGGTGTGATCCACTTGAGCTTTGGATATGATTCCATTTTGGGATCATGTCCTAATATGATATGTAAAACAGATGGATGACATGGATAATGCATAATACATATACATGATGACATGGATAATACATAATACATAATACATAATACATATACATGATGACATGGATAATACATCACACATATACATGAATGCACACTGTTTCCTTGCACTTGTAAAATTATGCTTGGGTACTTTTGTTTGGAAAATACTCTTACATGTCTATTTTGAAGGTGCACTCTTTTGGAGGATGTTAAACATCATATAGTAAGATATGTTTGTACTTTTTTTTTCTAACTTTTTAAATTCTTTTCTATTTAAGTGAATAAGCTAAAAAAGAGCCACCGTCTATTTGAACTCGGCCCGGCCCGGTTCGAAATTTTCAACCAAGCCGATCCCGGCTCGAACCAGATTTTTCTGGAGCAAACCAAACTCGGGCCGCATGGGTCGGCCCGAAACACAAACCAAACCGATCCACAAACTGCGGTGGTCCAAAAACAAACCAAACCAAACTAGGGCTAACTCGGCTCGGCCCGGATCGTTGCCCACCTCTAGTTTTAAGACTTGTACAAGTCCCATTCGACTCGTCTAAGTCGACTCGGACCCAATACGGTTAGAGAAAATAGGGTTAGAGTTGGACACGAACCGAGCTAGGTCAGTTAACTTGCTCGACTCGGATCGACTCAGAAGCTAGGTTCAGGCCGAACCGAGCCGTATTTTTGAGCTCGAAAAAATTTTGAGTTAAGATCAAGTTGGCCAAAGCTTGACTCGACTCGAAGCTCAACCCAAGCACCCACCCCCTTTTTAGCTATTTTCTTTTGGCCTGAGCTCCTTTTTTTGCCCTAGCTGAAAGCTCGAGCACGATCTTGGCTCGAGCTAGCCCAAGTTGCTGATCGAATCAAGCTGAGCTAGACAATACGGGTCGAGGACCAAGTTAAAACAAACTCGAGCTAAGGTAAGCTACTAGCCGAACTGAGCCGAGCTGTCCCAAGCTCCACTCGATTCGTCTTAGTGTCCATCTATAAACAAGGTCATTCCCATGTTGTCGTTGCCCTTTTAGGTGATGAAAGATTTCCACAAGAGGGCTGTTTTTACTACTATCATCCACCAATTTTGGGACCAGACCTGGTTCCGTTCAACGTAACTAGTCATCCTTGTCAGCTGACTCACAACTCAACTCAAAACCATGTACAAAGTCCAAGTCACGGAGTTTGAATGAATGGTGAAAAATATTATGGTCCACGTACATCTAATGAATGGCCTAGAGCTCATAGCCGTGTTTCGTGCCATGAAGGCCCCCATTCATCTCTCACCTTAAGTTATACCACAGTAATAGTGTGGACCACATGCTATGCCTCACCTACTCTATTTCAATGGTTGTAAATGCCCTTTTAGATGATTAAAATATGAATTGGAATTTGCTAAATTGAAAAAAAATATGCTATGGAGATTAAATTAACTAAATAAAAGGCGAACTTAGTTGGGAGGCAATTGTAGAATGAATTGTCAGGAACTTTTGCACCTTACACCTTTAAAAAAAATAGTTAGATCGGAGAGAGAGCTTCCAATATGTGTAGGTTTTGGGACCCAACTAAGTTTAAATAATTTCAGAGTAGAAGAGTTTAAAACCTATTATAACTCCTTTCCTTTAAAGCTTTGTATGATTTTAACATTCCTAGTTTATTAAGGAGACTCCCTATGTATCACGGTTCTAGTGTACCACCCCAACACGAATATGAGACTAATCACAGCTTTAGTGGGTCACATCGGTATGTCCGATCACTATATCTAATCCTTAGGTAGATCTAGACTTTTGACCAATTTGACTCACCTTATAGAACTCTTATATTCTCCCACTTGGGCCTTTTGATCAATGTCTAGGATTTATTTTGAAAATATATTTTATGATTTTAAAAAAAATATATCTGAATGATTAACCAATATTGTAGTTGTTAGATAGTATAGGCAACACTTCAACAATTTAATCTATCAAAACTACTAGTATTGAATCTTGGTAGTCATTACAATATTTAATATTTATGAAGTGGGACTAAAAACGGTCACAAATACTACCAGTCTTAACGACATAGATCAAGGATAGGAAAATGTGGTAGAGGATTGCACACACAATGTCATCATATATGCCTATCCTTAAGAGGTCCTGGAGTTTTCAAATATCTCAAATAAGACAAGGCTTTAATTTTGCTTATTCAAAATAAAATTGCGTATACGTAAAGAGAAGAAAAAATTAATATCAAAATCTTATAAATGAGATCTCTATACATGTCTACACATAATGGATCATACTAAACTCCCAGTAACTGAATACATTTGCGGGATAAATAACTCTAATGGATAACACATACTCTTAAAATAGCGTGATGGGGAGCCCTTTAATGAATAGATCTGCAATCAACTATGTAGTGCTGATGAACTCCACAGACACTAGATAATTCTCTATTATTTCCTTTACAAAAAGATACTTAATGTCGATATACCTCGATCTTGATGAATACTTATTGTTACTTAAGAAGGAAATCACTGTTGAGTTGTCAAAAAAGAGTCTTAATTGTTTTAGGATGTGCTCCAACAGTTACAGACCTGAAAAGAAACATTGTAACCATAATCTAATTTGAAGTTTTATGACAATCAATGAACTCATCTTTCATAGTGGATGAGGCTGTCGTTGACTATTTCACACTTTTCTAAGACATCCCCACTAACCATTATGAAGATGTAGCTTGAAGTGGATTTCTTAGAGTTAACACAGCCAAGAAAATCTGCATTGGAGTATCCAACCAACTCTAAATGGTTGGACCTTCTGTATGTGAGTCTAAAGTCCTTTATCCATTGTACGTAGCGTAACACATTTTTTGTAGTTATACAATGTTGCATTCTTGGATTGGAGAGATACCTGCATAACATTCCAACTGCAAAAGCAATATTAGGTCACGTATAGACTTGAGCATATATGATGCTCCCTACAAGTGATGCGTACGAAAAGTACGATTCTTTTCTAAATCCTTTTTAGAAGACTGGAACTAGTTGAATTTATCATCATTTACTATGAGTGATTATTAAAGAGCATAATTTTACATACCATACCTTTCGAGTATCCTATTAATATAGGCCCTTTGCGACAAGCTACATGGCCCACCTGATCTTTCATGATAAATCTCGAGACTAATGACAAAAACAGCATCATCAAAATTCTTCATCTTATATCTTTGAGACAAGAATTTTTAATATCACACAATATCCTAATGTCATTAGTAGCCAACAGAATGTCATCCACATATAAAATCAATATGACGAACTTACTTCAACTAATCTTAACGTAGATATATTCACTGCAGTGTTTTCTACAAAGCCACATAAGAAAATTAATTCATGAAACTTTAGGTACCACTGTCATAACACCCGTTTCAACTCATAAATGGATTTCTTGAGTTTGCAAACCATATGTTCTGAGCCATCAGCTGCAAAACCTTCAGGTTGCAACATGTATATGTTCTTCTTTGGATCTCCGTTGAGAAACACATTTTCTACATCTTTTTTTCTAACACGACCCGGCCCGAACACCCGAACATAACCCACATGGCCGAGCCCGAACACCTGAACCCGAACACGACTCGGCCCGGACCCAACCCGGCTCGACTGAAAGCACCCAAAGGTACTGCTGGTGTGTCTATTGTGAAACACCAAATTCATATAAGTCGTAAGAGTTATTATAATCTTGAATGAGTTCTTAAATACAAGTGAAAAAGTCTTCTTAAAATTAATGCCTTCAAATTAGTTAAAATTCTTGGCAACAAGTTTGACTTTATATTTTTAAAATTCTTGGCAACAAGTTTGACTTTATATTTTTCAATACTACCATTGTAGTCTCGATTTGTTTTAAACACCCATTTACAAACATTCGACTTTATTCTTTCAGGTAAATCAACAAGATCCCAAAACTTTATCGTCCTTCATAAATTTTAACTCATCCTTCATCACATCAATCCCTTAAGGATTTAACACTTTGCTTGCCCTATGTAAAGGATTCAAGATCATTTTTCACCCTATGTTAAAGTTGTGTTCCTGCAAGTATATGATGTAATCGTCCAGAATTGCAGACCTCATCTCTACTTATGATCTCCTTAATGGCTCATCCTCTTAAGTTTGATTTTGATTTAGTTCTTCAGTGAGTTATATGGAAGGTTCAACATGATGATCTACAGTGATTATAAGATCAATTATAGGATTTATACTCACGTTCTCCACAATGACCTCAACAGGAGTCACAGTCCACTCTTCCTTGAATGATAAATTCCTAATGTTCGCGCTCTCACTATTTTTAGTATCCTCAATGAAACTAATATTTTCAATCTCAATAATCATCATATAGTGGAAATGATAGTAGAATCAATAATATTTTAACTTTTTTGAGTATTCGATAAAGAAATAAATTATGGTTCTAGGATTGAGATTTGGTTATAGACTTTGGCCTCACTAGGATATTCCTAAATATGAATGTATCAAAGACTTGATTTTCTCTCATTCTATAACTTGAAAGGGATTTTCATTATACCCTTGCTAGGGACCCTATTTAGGATATGAACTGTGGTTTTAATCATATCACCCCATGGAGACTTTGACAACGTCAAATTTCTTATCATGCTACGCACCATATTCATTAGGGTGTGATTACGCCTTAAGTTACACCATCTTGTTCTGGTGTTTCAAGCATGGTGTATAGGGAGACAATGCCACAATCTTGTAGGTATTTAGTAAAGAGTCCTGGATTGCAACCTGATTCATCATATCTGTCATAGTATTCACCACCATAGTTAGACTTGATGAGTTTAATCTTCCTATTAAATTAATTTTCAACTTCAACTTTATAGATTTTAAAGGTATTCAGGGTATCTTATTTTCATTTATAAGAAAAAGGTACCTAAAGCGAAAGTAGTCATCTATAAAGGTATCGAATTAATTTTCATTACACCCTTGCTAGTGACCCTATTAAGGATATGAACTACGATTTTAATTGCATCACTCTATAGAGATTCTGACAATGTCAAATTTCTTATCATGTTACGCACCATATCCATTATGGTGTGATTACGCCTTAAGTTACACCATTTTGCTCTAGTGTTTCAAGCATGATGTATAGGGAGATAATGACACAATCTTGTAGGTACTTGTTGAGCTCTGAATTGTGCATATTCTAACCCCAATTCATCACACATTATGCATGATTTACATGTTTAAAGACTAATCTAATACATGGTTTTGTATTTGTAGGAATGAGGGAGAGACTTCACCAATATGATGTCAAAAGAGTCACTTTATATGTATTGAAGATCAATATAACAAGAGCAAAGAGGTGGAAGATAAAAGCAAGAAAGATGGGAAGAGGAAAGGAAAAAGTGCAGAAAAAATGCACTATCGACCGGTCGTCCATTGGCCAGACCGGTCGGCTGATCGGTCAAATGTCTGTTGGATGGGTCAAGTTTTTGCTAACCTTGTTGGACTAAATCACATGTGTCGCGATTGGTCGTCAGAGTGGTCAGCTAGAGGGAACGACCGATCGGTTGTGTACATTGAAGAAGAATTTTAAAAATCTGTTAAAAATCCATTGCTGCTTGAAGCCCGACTGATCGGCCACCGCCTAAACTGCGTAACTCTTGCATAATTTCTTGAAGATTCCAAGGCAGTGGCGCGATTTTGCTATAAAAGGACACATCTATTCTCGTCTAAAGACATCCTAGAAGGGTTCTACAGTCGCTGGAGGTGAAGAGGATCAAAGTGGAGATCTACAACTCCTCCGATTAGGGTTTTTCTAGTTTTTCTTATTCTTTTAATAATTTTTCTTTTGTTTTCTAGTTCAATCATGATAATGCTTGGCTAGAACCTCTTAACTAGGGTTAAGAGGTGAAGCTTGTAGTTAGTTTTGATGTTCAATTCGTTTATGCAAGTACCTTAACTTTGATTTTGGATTTTCAAGTTCTAGTTTGAATAAAGTTGGTATTTTTAGATGATTTTTTAGAGTTTGTGTACTCCGGACACAAATTACTTGTAAATTTCTGAGAATGATCATGTTGGTTTAATGAGATTTGAATTATAGTAACCTTGGAGCATGCTATGATCTCTTGGTATGGCTTTTACTTTGAAGGCTACAAGTTCATCTTCTCCGTGCTTCATTAGATCTAGAAGTTCTGATTTCTAGACTTGAGTTGGTTTATGTGTTTGAATGCAATATCTTCCAATTAGATGAGAGATAGGACTTTGATTCCAATTTTGTTTGTGCTTGTTGAATGAATTGGCATTGATCTACTACAAGTGGATCCTTGGTACTCTAGTTTTCTATTTAATTCTCAGATTTCCTTTATTATTTCTACTTAGTTCTAAATCTCTGAATTTTCTGAATTTAGCAATTCTAATTATTGAAAAGGTTAGAATTGGTTTATCCTTAATCCCTGTGGATCGATCTCGGTCTCATGATCAAATTATTACTACATCGTGACCTTGCACTTGGGGTTGGTGAATAAGTTTTTGGCGCCGTTACCGGGAATTTGTGGCTAAATGGTTCTAATTGTTCTAGTAGCTATAGAGTAATTCTTAATTAAGTAGAATTTTTAACTTTTCTAGAACTAACAATGTTTCTCTTGTTTGTTTTGTAGGACCTTCATTAACCTAGTTCAAGCTTTTCGGTAATATCTTTCTAACTTAGAACTCTTTCTAATTCAGTTTTTTAGTTTTTTCTAGTTTTCAGATTTTTGTTCTTAGAATTTAAGTTTTAGTTTTAGATTATGCTTGTGTGGTGTATGTCCCGTTAGGAACGTGACCACATAAATCGTCTCCAAACCGAGGGTGGGATAGTTGAACCACTCTCGGTTTAAAAATGTGTTAGAAAGTATCTAAAAATTTGTGAAAGTTCGAGAGGTATGGCAAAAAACCAAACTCAAATCAGGAGGAAGTAGAAAAGAATGAGGTGCACAATGCTCCTCCAATGAGAGCTCTACGTGATTATCTACAACCGGCAAGAGCAACTACACCCTCATGCGTGATTTTTCCAACCAATGGGGGAAACATTGATATAAAACCGGGCGTGATTCAACTTATACCTAAATTTCATGGGCTAAACTCAGAGAGCTCATATTTGCATTTAAAGGAATTCAATGAGGTAGTGGCTACTTTACAATACGCTAATGTCACTGAAGATGTAATTAAACTTAAACTTTTCCCCTTCTCATTGAAAGAAAAAGCCAAGGGTTGGCTTTATTCTCTTAGACCACGTTAGATAGGGACATGGAACAAGATGACCTTGGAGTTTTTGAAAAAGTTCTTCCTGGCTCATAAAACGAACACCCTTCGAAGAACCATAATAAATCTTTCAGTTAAAGAGGGTGAGACATTGTTTCAAAGTTGGGAAAGGTTTAAGGACCTCCTACTCCCTTACCCACACCATGACTATGAAATTTAGCGAATTATAAGTTTCTTCTACGATGGATTAAGTTCCAACATGCGTCAATTCATAGAGATGATGTGCAATGACGAGTTCATGACTAAAGACCCAGAGGAAGTATGGGCTTACTTTGACATGTTAGTCGAGAATGCTCAATCTTGGGATACCTCGGACAAATTAAGTAATCCTAAGCCTCCTCAACAAAGAGAGAAACGAAGAATGTACGTCCTCAGAGAAGAGGAAGATGTGAATGCAAGGATAGCCAACCTCACATGGAAAGTCGAGGCAATGGAACTTAGGAAGGGTGATTCCTCAAAGTCTGCTGACGCTATTGAGAACATTTGTGGTATTTGCACCGCTAATGTATACTCTACTCAGGATTGTCCTACAATTCCTGTGTTTCAAGAGTTGTTACAAGAGTAAGCGAATGCCACAAACTCTTATCAACTACCCTTCAATGGAACCATGGGTAACACGTACAATTCTACTTGGAAGAACCATCCAAATTTCAGTTGGAGGAATGGTCCAACGGCCAATCCCTACAATTATCAAAGAAGGCCAATCGTGCAAAACATAGTACCAAACATGGCCCCACCTCAAATCAGCATGGAGATACCTTAAAGGCATTTTTGTTAGGGCAAACGCAAATAAATCAGACAAATCAGCAAATGTTTCAAGAACTAAAGGGTTTAGTTGAGAAGATCAAGGAATGCTTAAATGCTAGGGAATGGACCTTTTCGGCCCAACCTCAACTTAATACAAAACAAACATATGAAGTAAGCATCCTTAATCCCTCCAACCAATATGTGGAGCAAGTAAAGGCCATCACCACTCTTAGAAGTCGTAAACAAATCGACAAATCTATTTTGGTGAAGGCCGATAAGCCTAATGATCCAGTAATTTCTGAGAATGAGGATGGATCTAGCTCAGGCCCACAAGTAAAGGAATGTGAATACAAGCCTGCTGCACTATTCCCTTCGAGATTGGTGGCTCCTAAACATCTTTCGAACTCTCGTGATATTTTAGAGGTTTTCAAACAAATCAAAATCGACATTCCTTTACTTTGTGCTATAAAACAAATTTTCTCTTATGCCAAGTTTCTAAAAGACTTATGCACAACCAAATGCAAATACAATGTGGAGCAAAAAACCTTTCTCAATAAGAAATTGAGTGCCATTCTCACCCAAAAGACCTCCCAAAATATAAGGATCCCAATAGTCCTACAATCTCATACATCATTAAAGACTACCAGAATGAGCGAGCATTGTTAGACTTGGGGGCAAGCGTAAACTTGATCACATACTCGGTATACGAGCAATTGGGCCTTAGTGAATTAAAACTCACTAAAATCACATTACAACTCGCTAATCGATCCATTCTTATACCAAGAGGGATGATTAGGGATGTTTTGGTCCAAGTCGATAAATTCTACTACCCAGTAGATTTTATCGTCTTAGACATGCAACCGGTCATCGATACTAGCACTTAAATACCGGTTATATTAGGATGCCCGTTCTTGGCTACATCAAATGCAATTACCAATTGTTGGAATTGGGTGATACAATTATCTTTTGTGAAGATGACATTAGAGGTGAATATGTTCCACATGGGCAAAATATAGAGGAATGAGGATGATGATGAGCTCGACGAGGTGGACATGATTGAATCTATTGTGAAAAAAGAGTTTGTGTTAAATCAATGTTCTGACCCTCTAGACATTTTCTTAGCTCACATTGTCGATTGGGACTATCCCATGATTAGGGACATAGTACATTCTTTGTGGGAGACATCATCGATACCTAAAAGTCTATTTCCACTAAATATGAAAAGTTACCATCAGTTGTGAAAGCACCAGTAAAATCCAATTATGTGGAGACCATACCAAAATGTGAGGATAAAGTGATTTAAGTCTCCACATCTCTTTAGTTTTTTTCAACTGAAGAGCACCTTCTCTGTGATGACCCATATTCAACAAATTTTTGCCCAGACAAGTTGGAAAGGAGATCCATATTCAATGACTTCCAACCGATGAAATTCTCCTTTCTCATTACACGTGGTGACATTATTGAGAAACCAGCTGAAATTTTTTAGCAGGATTTTCAATGGGTTAGAGTGATGGGTATCACCCATGTACATTCTAAAGAAGGATGGTAGATGGTTCTACCGAAAAACCTGTTACACCACCTAATGACCTTGCTTAGTTTTATACTTTTAAATGACCTTGTGTTTAGATATACTTGATCTCCTAGCTTGACGGAGATTCTCTTTCTAAAAATAAGATTAAGTTTGTTTTTATTTTATTTATTTTATTTTTTTGCTTTTATTTGCTTTCATTAGGATTAGTTATTGGAGGAAGATTCCCATTTTTTATTCTCTCAGGTACTCTCGTTCCCACTCTTCTTTATTTATGTCATTTCTCTCATGTCATTGCATATTCCATATGTTTTTCCATTGAGGACAATGTAAGATTTTGGTTGGGGGTGAGATTCCTAGATAAATCTAGTATTTTTGTGACATTTCAAGCATAAATGTGTGATTTTTTTTTTTCTGAATTCGAAACTCTTTTGAAAAACTTTATTTCTATGTACTCAAGATGGTATGAATATGAAAAGATGAGAGATGAAGTGATTTGATTTTTGAAACTCTTGAAATTCCTTTGATATGGTGGTTTTCTATATAAGTTCCCCTATTTATATGATTGATAGAAATTTTGAATACTTTTGGATTCTAGTTCACATTACACGATTCTTTCTATATAAGTTCCCCTATTTATATGATTGATAGAAATTTTGAACACTTTTGGATTCTAGTTCACATTATATGATTCTCATCATTGAAAGGATTAGAATAATTTGTAGGTTAATTAGAGTAAGATTTAAAGTGGTGAGAAACCATGTTAGAAATTTTTGTACATCATGTTTAGAAAATGTGTGGAAAAAGATAATGATATGATATGGATTTTTAAAATTTTTATCTTATGTTTTGATATGAAAAGGAAAGGACAAGAAAATGAATTATGTTGAAAATATAATGAAATATACCGAAAAGGGCTACCTATCACCAACCAGGGGAGGACCGATAACCCAAGCTGGTAATGGGAAGTAGTGTGAAAGCCGTCAAAGGAACGGTAAGGCAAATTCCTGTCTTAGGCTTGTTGTTGATTTGTACACTTTTAGATCTTTGGTTTAGTTGATCTATGAAGAAGGTTAATCCTGAAAATTAAATAAATGAACATTCACTTTGCACACTAGACCACGTGTTGTTACTGAGATTTTAACAACGAATGAGGTGAGGTCGATGATCAATCTCACGAGATGTAGAGAGATGTTGATTTCTCTCTCTGAAACCTGCAAGGATAAACAACGGCTAAGGGAGGGGCCGGGGACCAGCCGTTAGTCCTCTAATGCTTAAGTCAGTCTAGGCTGTTTGGAGTAAGTAATCTCTTTTGTGAATAAGAGTTTTTCATACCTTTTTGGTAAAGAGGAGGTATCCTTTTATAGACTTAGGTTCCGAAGTTATATTCCTATAAGGAAACGTAATCCTCATGGAGGGGATCTCGGATTTCTGAAATCTCTGGGCAGTTTCATAGTTGCCGGAGGCATTTACGCACCATTTGACGATTCTCTGAATCCCTCTCCTATTAGCTTGGCGTAAGCCTAAGATTACGGGATTGTAATGATAAGGCTCAGGTCATCACATGGCCAAGGTCGGTTCTTTGACAAAGTCTAGGAGTCGGGCTCCAGGTCAGATCAGATGATTCCGACTTTTCTTCAGGTCGGTCAGGTCCAACCTGAGGTCAACTCGTATTTTACCTATAATAGAAGCCCCCTACTCTCGAGTTTAGCTCGTCTGGCTCGAGAGTAACTTGCTAAAGAAGATAGGCCAACCTGTTCACTTTTAACTTTTGGTAGCTGTATTGTAGTCATTTGGGTGGGCGGGAAGGCGGCATTTAATGCATCATTTGAAATATTGAGGCACCATCATTCGCTCATACGGCGTGGTAATGCCCGCAGAGTATTGCTGAATGGGGAGTCGCCATGAGTTGATGTCATGCGTTACTTTTTGTACGATCAAGTCAAAGATTGCCAACTGGAGCCTTTACATTAAATGCGATGGAGCCCTTTGAGTATAAAACTCAAGACTTAGCAAAAAATCAAAAAATTTTATCTCTCTAACTCTCTGATTCTCCCTTTCTCTGGATTTTTGGATTTTCCCTTCTTCCCTTTCTGATCTTCCTTCTCAGGCCGGTGTACCAGTACTTGTGGTACGCTCTTTCAACCCTTAGAAAATCTCATTTTCTTCTCAGCTGCTTGTATTTTACCATGTCGGAGACCTCGTGCTCTGACGCGATTCCCAAGGTGAGGTTCGGAGATTCTGAATCAGACTTGCCTTCAATGGAGCCCCAAGAGATAGGCCCT
Organism: Liriodendron chinense; assembly: GCA_003013855.2. Classification (NCBI taxonomy): domain Eukaryota; kingdom Viridiplantae; phylum Streptophyta; class Magnoliopsida; order Magnoliales; family Magnoliaceae; genus Liriodendron; species Liriodendron chinense. The sequence goes on from ML058521.1 coordinate 292,249, forward strand.
AGGGAATCTCATTTCAAGACAGTAGATCCTGTGAATGATGGAGAATCTGAACTCCCTGAGTAGGTAGCTGGAAGTGCGACAGCTCATAAGGAACCTTTTGAGCTACAATGTGTGGTCTCACAGATTACCCAAGAAGAGTTGGATGCTACAAGGGAAACATATGGAATTTCGGATTCCATAGGATTTAGGGTTCCCACCCGAGCTGATAAACATAGTCGACCTCGCCAGGGGGAGACAGTAATCTCTCTGATGCACTTAGAGGATGGGTTGAGGTTGCCTTTGCACCCTTTTGTGCGTGGTCCTTAGCCTTTTGGGTCTTTCCCTGAGCCAACTTCAACCTAATGGTTGGAGGTACATGGTGGGATGTTACATCCCGTGGCAAAGGGTCAAGAATAAAGAACTGACCTTGAACGAGTTGTTTTCACTGTACTGTCTTAAGTCTCTAGGAGGTTAGGGACTTTATTACTTCTCTTCACATCTGGGCCAAGGTGGCTCGTTGGTGACCAGCTTGCCATCTTCAACTAGAACCTGGAAAAGGAAGTGGTTTTTTGTGTCTGGGAGTTGGGAGTCTTCACTGGACGAGCTTCAGCCTCTGAAGTACAGGGTTCGAGCTGATTTTGCTCTACCAGGTCGGGCTACATTCCGACGTACCTGTCTCTCTGACATTTTAGTCTTCGTCCTTAGTTTCTTTTTTGTCTCCTGATGTATATTCTTTTGTATTTGCAACTTCAGCGACCATCCGGGTGGCTCTTACTACTACACAAGACATGCAGATCTGAGCTTGTCGAGCTTGTTCTGTTGAAGAGAGAGACTTCCATAACTTGATAACCGTAGACTCTGTACGTGATTCAGGTCAGCTCGTTTGAAAGGTAACGATGTTGGCATTTCTTATCTTTCCTGTGTATCCAATTGTCTGACATATTTTTCTGTATTTGCTGGGACGAGCATAGCCCTGAAAGCGGTCTCAAAGACTCGCAAGATTCCCGCTCGTGTCTTTGACCGCGGGCAAAGCTCAGCTTAGCCCCCGAGGAAGAGGGTGGTCATTGAGGCTTAGAGGCAACAACGGTTACCCCAGTCCTTCATATGTGGTTCTTGGTAGCCCTTGGGCTCGAGCTCTTCCCCAATTAGCCTTTGGCCACAAGGCCTCTAGCCACTGATGTTTCGGATACCTCTGATTCTCGGGTCAAGCCGACTACAAACCGACCTGTAACCTATGCCAGCTCGTCTGACACTCCCACACAATCTATTGAGGCTAGCTCTACCCGACCTCCCGCTAGCGTAGGTCCATCTCATCCCTCCAAACAACCACGGGCTTCTACGGCTGCTCCTACACGTGGTGCTGAGCCGCGAGAGGACCAGGTCGACATGCCTCCGATTACGGAGTAGTTTGCAACCTGGATCGATGGTGTTAATGCATACATGTGCGTCAACAGCAGCATCCCACAGGATCTGAACTCTTTGGCCATGTCAGATCCTGACCAGATGGTTGGGGTTGCAATAGAGAGCAGCCTCAGGGGACGTTACCTCTTGTTGCCTTCTCTTTCTCCTTTTTGTGCACCTGTGATTATTTTGCTAACCGTTCACTATAAAAAAAATGAGTAAAGGCTTGGGACCATGTAATTCTTTTGCTATGGATATAAGCCGTAGCTACATTGTGTACGGATTATATATTTAATTATAGGCTACTGCTCCTGCTACACCCCACCTAGCCTATGAAAGTCTCATAGGAGCTTTATGTGGCCTACAATAATGTGTGTTTTATTTAAGCCGTCCATCAATTTTTATAGCTCACTTTAGGGCATGATCCAAAAAATGTAGTCAGATTAAAGGCTCAAGTGGACTACACCATAAGAAACAATTGATCTTATGTTCCTACCATTGATAATTGTTGTGGCCCACGTGGGACTTTGATTTACCTTATTTTTTTTGGGAGTACCCTACATTTATGTTTTAATATGAATGGATGGCGTGGATCGACCAAATTCATTATGGTGGGCCCCACGAGCTGCTGACTAGACTGACCGCTAGTTTTCAGCGCCACCCTAAAATAAAAAAACCCTCTTTTATTTCCCCAAACTAGGCGGGACTTTTCCCTCCCGAGCTCTCCCCCAATACCGAATACTCTGCGCTCTCCCTCTCTAGCTCCCACGCCTTCTTCCTCTCCCTCCCTCTCCCTCCCTCTCTCCCCCTCTCCCAATCCCGCTGCCAGAGGACAGAGGCTCAACCCCTTGCCGTCAGGTGAAAATAGAGGCTCAACCCCTTGCCGTCAGGTGAAAATAGAGGCTCAGCCCCTTGCCGCCGTTGTTGGTATCTCTCTCTCTCTCTCTCTCTCTCTCTCTCTCTCTCGATATCTGAGTATGTACAAACCCTAATTAGGGTTTTAGTTGGAGTGCATATGATTGTTGAGATTGGAAGAACGGGATTTAAGCTTTCACAAGGCCCACTTGATGAACGCTTCCCATCATCCCACTGCTCTTCCAGTGCCCACCGCTGGAGGGTTAGTGGATGAAACCCTTACCGTTGAAAGCACTAGGATGTGGCCCCACCTTGTGAATCAATGGGCAGTGGAAGCCGTCCATTCCATTTCAACAGATTTTTTTGGGGTGGATCCCACAATGACAGACATTGTGAGAAATCTGTCCGTACACCCTTCCAGATCACACCACTCATGGGCACAAAAATAACACAGATTCAAATATGTGCTGTGGGCTCCACCTAGGGTGTTTGATTTATTTCTTATCAACCATCCCCTTCTGTTTTATTTTTTATTCTTCTCCTGCACATATGGTGTTCGTATTTTGCACGACTGTGATTGGAGATGATATGCAGACCACACTAAATCTTAGGAGTTGGTGGGCCCTATCACCAGAACGTGTGTGGTGATTAGGTGGAGTCCCCACTTGGTTAATTAATTTGTCAACAATAATTAAGATTTTCAACAAATGACCAATGACCCTCGCAAGGCTTAAATGACAACGACGATTGTGTTTGGATTACTTTCTTTTTTCAAGTTGATGAGTACTTTTTCTTGCGTGGAATGAGACATTAAGGCCCTGTTTGGTGGGGGCCTAAAAATGAGTTTGCTTCATTTTAGTTAGCAGTAATTATATGTAAGAGATCTTGGAGTCTACCGCATAATGAGTTTATGTCAACAATATTTATGAATAAGAGAAGATCGCCATCACAGAATCACCATGGGTATAGTTGAATTTTTAAATTAATTCTCAGTAATCCTTTATATTTTAACTTGAATTTTTTGTTAAGACACCATTTTGTTTATGTAGTAGGGAGTTTCCCATTGATTGGCAATATGAACGGTAATATTGAACTATCTGAAGCAAGCATTCTTTTTTGTGCTACTCCTGCCATGGGTCATAATCAGGTATGATTTGAAGTCATCACCATTTTCAATTCTTCAAATGGTGTTGAAATGGAAATGTGGTATCCTGTTTCCTATCTGTCCAAATTAAAACAAGCTGAGGGAAGGAAAACCTTAGCCATGCTTATTGAAATGGCTACTTTCGAAGGATCATGGTCTTTTAATTTGTACATTATATATGCTTGCTCTCATACATAATTCTACAGCGTAAGATTTTGTGATCAGGCCCACATGATTGCACCTGAATGTTGTTAGTATAGAAAGATGCTTCTAAGTGAATTGAAATGAATTTCTGTTACAGGTTTGATGGTGCAGTGGCCTTTGAGGCCAATGGCAATCTTTTGTTGATGGAAGGCGTGCTCATTTAGATGCTGCACAGTTAATCCAGCACTTTTGCAGGTAAATGAAATTACTTCCAATGAAATACTTGTTCTGTATGTATTTCTGAATGTGTGATCTCGATCAAATTCAATTACGTCTGATGCAGGAGATGCTGCTATGAGTCTGTTGTGCAATGTAAATATGTTTAAGAAGTGAGCTGTTGAAAGGCGACTTTACTGCCTATGAAAACGACAAGGTAATCATCCTTTACTGTTATTTTTGTTGTTGTTGTTGTTGTTGTTGTTGTTGTTGATAGCCATATGTACAGGTTAGATCATGTTACCTCATAATGTTGTTTGCACTTTGGAGGCAGCCACATTGAACAAATCCTAGACCAAATTGAAAACAACGGATCCTTTAGGTACCAATAACAGTAGATTTGGTCGACTGTGCATTTAATCAGTGTGATTCAGTCAATCAAGCATAACCTAGACATTCTTCAATAATAAAATCAATGTTTCATTTAATGCTTGGTTATCTCTTGGATTTTTTTGTTTTTTTTTTTTTTGTTATAGATTATAGTAGTTCAGCTGGAGAAGGGTCTGTTATAGACCATATAGACCACGAGCTTCACTAGTGAACAATCAGGTTTTGAGGTTCTTTTACTTATTATCTTATGATTATCCCACAAGATCTCTAGAAAAATCGCCTTGCTGTTATTCTAAGTATTGGGATGGTAGCAGAAGTGGTTCATCATGCAAGAGTTGTCACTGTTTGTTTGAAATTGGTCTATTCCCATGATCTTCTTATTTAAATCTTTCAGCCTGGTCTCACGTCGTTTACCATGTTCTTTGATAGGCTTTTCAAGAGATGAAACAGTAGATACACGGTTTTTATACAAAAATTGCTTTTCTTTTACTTTCAGCTTTGCTTCATTAACCATTTTTGCAGTTTTAGTAAAACTAAGTCGTCCATCCAGCCAGTTTTCCCAAGAATCAGCTGATTAATCTAGTTCTTTAAAGACAACTGTTGGTGTTTCCCATTCAATACATATATTAGTCTAAAGGGGGGCTTGGCATCCTTTGTGGGTTGAGAGGGTAAGAGAGCAAGGATTTGGGGATTTCATCATTTGGTGACAGTGTTGTGGAATGGGAATGATTGGTGATTGGAATGGGAGTGATTGGTGAGTTTTGGACTTGTTGCTAATTAGAAAATATTCAAATTTTATCTTGATGAGTTTTGGACATTATTCTTTTTGGAAATGCAGTAGGAAAAGCAAGTTGATGTGACTTCAGATGATGATGAAAGTTGTGATTCAATTCGCTTGTGATGTTTTGATGATGTCCAAGCTATCCATCATTTCTACCTTTTGTAAGTTGTTTATACGGTGGCCCCATCATTTTTTCATGGCCCATATCTCTACTATAAAATGATCCTTGACCTCTGGTGGACATGATCAGCTACAACTAATGATCCACATTTAATGGGGATCAAGACGGCTAGGATCATCTGATAGCAAGGATATTGGGGTCATCTTCTACCCACAATGAGGCCCGTCATATGAATGCTTTGGGGAGGTTGACCCCACATGAGTACATGACAGTTTGTTGGGCTGAGCGGATTTCAACAGAAAGTTGTATTTCCTCGTCTTATATATGGACGATAGGCTTGGTGTGCGCCATTGCTTAGGATTTCTTTGAGAGATCCATTATGAAAATCACCATCTTAAATGTGTGTGTGTGTGTGTGTGTGTGTGTGTGTGCACGTGCGCGCGTTTGTGTGTGTGTGTTAGGAGCAGTGTTTTAAATAGCTATGCTATGTAGCGTGTAGCTTACGCTATGTAGCGTAGCTTAGCCTTAGCGCTACGTAGCTCATGAAAATAGCTTAAGTCACGTGTAGCCTACGCTACATGATAATTTGCATACGCTACACGCTATATAAACTAGGCTACACACTACGTACCTCACATTACAAGTTATTTTTCATTACAACATTACAATCAAATACTATTTTCAATGATTTGTTACATTTTTCTATTTTCAATATTTAATGCTTTTAGTAAAAATAATATAAGTATCAATATTAAATTAGTTTTTTTTTTGCTCTTTCTTTACCTTTATACTTAATGATTACCCTTTCCTATTACTTTAAGTCATGTTTGGTTGCACCAAATATCATGAAAATTTGTTAAATTTCATTATTAATCAGTCCAATTTGGTGAATATCATGGAATTAGTGCAACCAAGAACAACCTTAATTAAAAATCTAGAAGTAACGTGTAGCTTACGCTACACGCTATGTAGCTTACGCTTCACGCTTTAGAGGGGTGAACACTATGCTACACGCTATTCGCTATTTAAAACATTGGTTAGGAGGTCCATTCTGAGATTTTTCTAACCACAATATGTGCAGTCTGCCCCAAGCAGTACATCATATGTACTTGATGCATATTCTGTTTCACAAAATGGAACGAACTTATGAATTTTCAGCTCAAATAGTTTTGTTTGCTTGATTATATCAATTTATGCCATTTTATCATCTTTGAAAGAATTTTACTGTCAGTTGATTCTATTAAGTTATGTCATCTCTCTTGTTTGATATCTCTGTTTTTTCCTTTTTTTTCTTTTTTTCTATGAGATGACATCTTTTTTCCAAATGAAAGGAAAACTGATTACATAGGCAAGGAGGCTCCAAAAGGAATGACTCTCACCTCACTCTTGATGCTCAGATACTCAAAAATTGTACATGCGGCGTGCATTAACTCAAATTAAACTGACTAAATTGGTTTATCCCTAGTAAGTAGTTTTTTGTTTCTTTTTTCTTTCCTTTTTTTAATGATGTGGGTGTTTTCCATTTTCATTCTAGGATGAGAAGAACAGAGTTCTATCTTTTCTTTTCTCACATCCTACTAGCCTTTTTTGGTAAATATGTCTGCAATTCTGTGAATTTTATAATTTTGATGAAATGTCTGGATGTTGTACGTCTACCACATGTACTGATTTTAGACTTGTATGATACTCAGGCTGCATATCATGCTTTGAAGAATATGTAGTCTACCCCATGAATATTAAAACTTAGACTTGGATCCTGGTCATTTAAGTTCACAAGAACAAGATAACATCAAGTGATCGATACCACTATCAAAGGTAGGTGCTTGCTCGAATGCTTGATCAATGGCACTATCAAAGCTTCTATGATCCAGCTTTTGTGTTATCACCTGCCATGCACTCGCAGACTTGAGATATGGCGTACATGTGCAAGATACATGTCGGGTTTTGGGCTGCTTTTATATTGCTATCAGTTGGAACCTGTTTTTGGATCTTTCTTGGTGGAACTTCTTTTAGTCACTGTTTAACAGCAGCATTCAGGTCTATGACATCTTTTCAAGAGAAGTTATGCTAATCCAAAGCAACTGTTGCCTTAAATGAGGATTACTTTTCTGCTGAATTAACTTCAAGTTCTGTAGTAATCTTTTTTTTTTTTTTTTTTGTTCAATTCTGAATGTCTCCAGGTATTGGAGTGCTAGGTGAGAATCTTGACCTAATTAGCAGTAACTTCAAGTTTAGTAAATTCTTTTAGTAACTACCAAGTTTTTTTTTTCAATTTTTTTATGGAGGACATATACAATGCTTAGATCCAATCAACAGAAAAAAAAGACCCAATTAACAGAAAAAAAAAACCCAATGAGTAGTTTTTATTCAGACCAGCATTCCATACATGTGGGCGGTCTCCCTTGTCAGCGCTCTAGTCTGTTTGTTCAGACCAGCATTTTACTTTTTTCCACGGGAAATTGGAGATGACTAGAGTGCCCTGATTTCCTTGTCACAGCAAAAGTTTTTAACAAGAGCACAGGTGACATTGCAGCATTTCAATTTCATGAGTAGTTTCAGATGCTTGTCTGTGATGGACTAATGTATGATAAATGTCTTTTGATATATCTCTAGCATTCTAAATCTTTTGATAAATGTCTAGCATTATAACATGCTAATAAGTTTAGTAGCTAGATACAATTCCTAATGGCAATTGAATGATTGTCAGAAGACCCAAAACTGGACTGTTACACATACACCATGTTCATTTCATACATGAGATGAATCAAGAAAAAATTGTATATGCATGCATGCCTATATCTCTTGTTCATTCACACAAACACCATTTACATTTCACACGAGATGAATCAAGCAAAATTTGTATATGCATGCATGCCTACATCGCTTGTTCAGTCACACATACACATGTACATTTCATATATGAGATGAATCAAGGATGCATGATTGTGGTAGTAGTACCTGCAGTTGCATTCTGCTAGACTGATACTTATGAAGAATCATTTGCAGAAACTCGAATTCAGGTCAATCTATAGCTTCTACACATGGTGCAATCCTTGCTTTGGCGGCTTCAGTACTATCAGTCCCTTATGACATGCCCAGGTATGTTATGCATTTACGAAGCCTGGTAGTTAGATGCAGGTATGTTTGTATATTTAAATGTAACACCGAATATTACATAAGCACCAATTCTAATTCTATCACATTGCAATTCATGTGAATTGAATGTTTGGATTATCCAATAGTCAATTGATCTAAACAACACTTAGTCCAGTTGACTCTTCATGGGCCATCATTCCAGTCTCCAATTGAATGTCCCAACCACCTTTTTTTTTTCTTTCTTTTTTGACATTGAAAGCTGATCATACACACAGCGGACAATAATGCAATCTAGACTGTCCATTAATGTGGAGTCATGGACTTGCTTGAAATGTAAGTATTTATAAATAGGTTCTTAGATAAATGCCCTTGTTAAGATAGCTTCATGCATGGTATCTAACCTAAACTTTGGAATCTTTTAGTCTCAACTTTTCTTTTTGACTAGCCAAAAGAAAAAAAAAAAGCCGAATTTAATTTTTCTAGTGATGGACTTTATGAACATGGATGTGAATTTAATTGTTTTTTTTTACTGATTGTGATTAATGCAGCAGCACTTTTCAAAGTTTTGAAGCATTTTCTTCCTTTCAGTTGAATCAATTTATTCAAGTTAGATTATTTCTTCCTACATGCATTTGGAAACTCCCTACAATTTATATGCTAGTTCTTACCATTTGTTCTCCACTGTTATAATAATTTTTTTGGTCTTTGTACTGTGGCAATTGTCCATTCAATTTCTTGTTGGAATTTGGTATGTGCTTTTGAAGTTGATTCTACTTGTATTTCTTGTAGTTAACTTATTATTGGAATTCGATAGCTTAAAATTGTAGATGTCATTTTTTTTTCCAGGGAATGTAGCTACCGGAGACGTTGTTGCACTTGTCTACTTGTGGAATTCCTTGGCAATAGAACTAAAGCCTTTAAAATAATTTTAATTCAAGTTTTTTCCAAAGGGAGCGATGATAACAGGGCCATTGATGCCTACGAGTTGAAGGTAAGGTCTACATCATTGATTAGATTAAGTGTTATTCGGAGAATAAGATACGGACTTGAATTTAACAGGTGAGACTTGAACACATTATTGAGAGGATAATAACCTATTAAGGTTTGTAAGCTATGTAGTCTTTATTTGTATTAGCTTAGATAGGTTGATTTATCATGGCATGTACAAGCAACGGTTGGATTGATCTCTCATAGATGTTTAGGTTGTGATTTCTGTTTCTTTCCTAGATGGATTATTCTATCAGGGTATGTACTAGTAGTGGCTACATATGTTTTTGTTATATAAAAGGTACTAGCTACGGATATAGTCTGTAGTGTGAAACCTACACGTAGCCGTTCCCAACACTAGGTACGGTCTATGAATATTCAACTACGGCTTTAATCAAGCGAGTCTGTAGCTTTAGCATAGGCAACAGCTATGGGAAGGACGTAGCTAGGGAATATAGCTACGGATATAGCCTGTAGCTATAGTGTTATGGCTACGGCATCGAGGGCTATGGATTGAATATGGAGGCCCTACGGATTTTATCTCAGCTACAGATATTGTCCGTAGCCTTTGGCCACATTTTTTTGTAGTGGTTGCCATCTCTTTGAAGGACTCGGCCTCACTGATAACGATTCGTCAAACGTTGGCTGAACGGACTCACTAGATGCAGAAGGCTCTGGTCATGGCGTTTTCATGGAAGACAAAGACTGAAGCTGTCAAGGCTGAGTTGAAAAAGAGCCTATCCGAGCTGAAGGAGGCTTAGTCCAAGCTGAAGGTTGAGAGGTCCAAGCTGAAGGTGTCTTAAGCGCGCGCCCAGTCTCTTGAGGAGGCCCTGAAGGAGTCTTTGGCTAAGGCTTAGTTAGACGAGAACAAGGCCGAATCGCTCAAGGCTACCCTAGAGACGGCCGAGGAGGAGAAGGTGGATCTGGCCAGACTTCTGAAAGAGGTTCAGCTAAAGTCTTTGACTAAGGTCAAGGGTCTGAAGGATGAGCTGGAGAAGTTGAATGCAGTTTCTAAGGAGTTGTATAATCATGACTTCCAGGACTGCAGGCGGCTCGTCCTTGAGCACTTTCCGGACCTCGACCTTACTCCTGTGGACGACGATGAGGATGAAGATGAGGTCATCGAGGAGGGACCTATTAAAGGGGCTACTCCAACTGAAGCTCAGGTCGGGGATGCTGAAGCCGGCCCATCGGAGGTCGTGAAAGACTAAAAGAATATATGTTATCATTTTTTTTGTTTATGGATGTATAGCATACATTTTCTCTTTTATATACGCCCTTCTGAGGAAAAAATATTTTTGGCCCTTCTGAGGCCGTTCACCTTCATCACTTGTGCAATAATAGATGCTTTTTGTGATTGCTATGGTGTTTGTTTCATTTCGTACTTGATTTAAATTCATCTAAGTAGTTTGAATGAATGGGTCGCGTAGCTCCGACTAGGTCGATTAAGTTATTATGCTTTCTTTCGTTTTACGATCTTAAGCTCGTGTTAAGCTCTTGACCATTTGGGGTCATGCTTGTTTTGTGTAGTGTGGTAAATCTGGCTTTACGACCTAGTGATTGAGCTTGGACTTCCTTTGCTAATCCTTAACCTTCATATAGCGTAGCAAATCTGATCTCACAATCTTATGACTGAACTGAGATTGCTCTTGCCAAAGACATTATGTGCGTCAAACTTAGCCCGTAAGCATGTTCGACATTAGGAATAAAGATCTCAGAGAAATTCTATCTTTATTGAAAAAGGAGTTTGGCACACAAACTTTCACTTTATTTGAGGATCCGACCCGCTTACGGATAGTAGACTTTGAGGTGATTAGCGTTCCACGGATGAGGAAGAGGTCGGCCTTTCATATCCTCGAGTCAGTAGGTGCCGGGACGAAGTGAGTGGAGTATTTTGTATGACCCTTCCCAATTGGGGCTAAGTACACCGGCTTTCTCCCTAACATCTTTTCTGACCTTTCGAAGGAAGAGATCGCCTGCTCTGAACCGTCATTTCTTTACCCATGAATTGTAACATCGTTGAACTCTTTGCTGATATACTGCTACTTGCACTTGAAAAATTTATCTTACTTCGTCTAGTAGATCGAGATTCATTCGTAGCTGATCTTCATTTTGGTAGGGCTGGTGACGACCTGTTTGGTTGGTGGGCATTCCGACCTCCACTGGAATCACGGCCTCGGCTTTAAAAGCTAAGGAGAATGGAGTTTCTCCAGTAGTGGACCGAGTTGTAGTTCTATAAGCCCACAACACCTTTGGGAGTTCTTCCACCCATGCTCCTTTTCTTTCTCCAAGCTTTGTTTTGAGGTGGCTTTTTTATGATTTTATTGACGGCTTCGACCTGGCCATTGGCTTGCGAATGATGAGGAGATGAGTAAACATTTTTTATGCCCAAGTTGTTGCAGAATTTTTGAAATCTTGCATTGTCAAACTGACGTCTGTTGTCGGTAACTATGGTATTGGGGATCCCAAACCGGCACACGATCGACCTCCAGATGAAATCTGTAGTTTTTCTCTTTGTAATAGTAGTTAATGGCTCCGCCTCAGCCCATTTTATGAAGTAGTCGACGGCGACGATTGCATATTTCACTTACCCCTTACCTGTTGGAAGAGGACCAATGATATCGATCCCCCAGTGGGCAAATGGCCATGTTTCGGACATGGGAGTGAGCTCTTCAGATGGCAGATGGGGAATTGTGGCGAATCGCTGACATTTGTCACACTTTTTTACAATCTCCCGGGCATCTTACTGGATAGTAGGCCAATAGTACCATTGTCAAATTACTTTCTGTACGAGTGCTCGACTTCTAGAATGCTTACCACAGTTGCCGAAATGGATTTCTCGTAGCACGTAATCGGCCTCCTCGGGTCTTACACAACGTAGACATGGAAGAGAAAGCCCTTTTTTGTAAAGGATTTCATCGATCAATATATAACGAGCCAATCTGTATCAAATTTTTTGCGCTTCTCTTTTGTCTTCAGGTAGGTCGCCTCGTTGCAGAAATCGGATGATGGGATCGATCCAGCTTGGATTTGTTGATGTTGGATATACCTCGATTATCTCCTCCTGAGATATGCTTCGATGGGGGAGGAATTCGATGGGTATCGTCCTGCTGAGCTCGTCATCTACTGATGATGCTAATTTTCCAGTGAATCTGCATTAGTATTTTGAGTTCTCGAGGCTTGAACGATCTTGTAACGATCGAAGCGAGATAGCAATTCTTGGGCTTTTGTTAGATATGCACACATCTTATTCCCTTTTGCTTGATATTCTGTTGTCACCTACCCAACCACCAACTGCGAATCACTATGCACCTTTAATTCTCAGACTCTTATCTCAGAAGCAAGACGGAGGCCAGCTAGGAGGGCTTCATATTCAGCTTCATTATTAGAGGCTTGGAAGCCAAATCGAAGCGCATACTGGACTTTCACTCCGTCTGACGAGGCTAAGATAAGACCAGCACCGCAGCCTTACGAAATGGATGACTCGTCGACATGTAGTGACAATGTAGACGTTGTGAGAACATCTCTCGAAGAGCTTTTCAGCATTTTTTCTCCAGAAGGCCGGTTCGGCTTGTGATCGCACTGGATGTCCGGGGGGCTGGTTAACTCAACAATGAAGTCGGCCACTGCTTCACCTTTGATCGCAGCTCGAGGTCGGTATCGTATATCAAATTCACCTAGTTCGATGGCCCATCTAGCAAGACGTCCTGAAAGTTCTGATTTTTACAACACTTGCCACAGTGGCTGATCAGTTAACACTGCTATTGGATGTGCTTGAAAATAAGGTTGTAGTCGTCTTGCCGATGTGACCAAAGCTAATGCTAGTTTTTTTATGCACGAGTATCTAGTTTTTGCATTAAGAAGAGCTTTACTGACATAGTAAATCGATCTTTGTGTTCCCTGGTCGTCACGGATCAAGGCCGACCTGACCGCTGCTGGAAAGATTACCAAGTATAGAAGTAGCTCTTCATCTTGCATTGGTTTAGACAGCAAAGGCAGGGATCAGAGGTAGGTCTTGAGCTCGAGGAAGGTTTGTTCGCATTTTGGTGTCTAGGTCATTTCTTTGCATTTACGAAGTTGTTTAAAGAATGGGAGACATCGATCCATGGCTTTAGAAACGAACCGATTGAGGGCTGCGACCCGACCAGTAAGACGTTGAACTTCTTTCACGGTGGTGGGGGAGCTCATGTCGATCAGAGCTCGGATCTTCTCCAGGTTGGCCTCAATCCCTTGCTGATTTACCATGAAGCTGAGAAATTTTCCCGAGCCTACACCGAAGGCACATTTGCTGGGATTGAGCTTCATCCGGTAATTTCTTAAGATCTCGAACATGGTGTGGAGGTCGGGCACGTGGTTTTCTGACTTTAGACTTTTAACAAGCATGTCGTCCACATAGACTTCCATGGTTTTATCGATCTGATCTGCAAAGATTTTATTAACCAGACGTTGATATGTTGCTCCGGCATTTTTAAGCCCGAAAGGTGATTTGTAGCAGTACAGACCTCTATCTGTAACAAATGTTGTTTTTTGCCTGTCGGGAGCGTACATCTGAATTTAATTATACCCGAAGTAGGCATGCATAAAGCTGAGTAGCTCATACCCCGACGTTGCACCAACGAGCTAATCTATCCTGGATAGCGGAAAGTTGTCCTTTAGGCAGGCTTTGTTTAGGTCGATGTAGTCCACATAGACTCTCAATTTTCTGTTGGCTTTCTTCACTAAGACAATGTTGGCAAGCCAGTCTGGATAGCCTATCTCTTGGATAAATCCTGCCCGACGCAGTTTTTAGACTTCCTCTTCAATCACAGCGTATCTTTTTGTGTTAAAGGGATGTCATTTTTGATAGACTGGCTTGAAGGTTGGGTCAATATTTAGCCAATGGACCATCACTTTAAGACTTATTCCTGGCATATCTTGATGGGATCATCCGAAGACATCTGTATGCTCTTTCAGAAAAGAGGTCAGTATTTTCTGTACGTCGCTTTTCAACTGAGATCCGATCTTCACAATGCAGGTCGGGTCATTGTCCATAAGTGAGATTTTGACCAACTCTTAGGCGGGAGATCCGCGCTCTTCTGTTTCTCCTCTTGGATCCAGAGGGGTCGTCTGTGAGACAGTTGAAACTGAATTCTTGCTTTTCCCCCGTAGGGTTAGCTCATAGCATCGACGAGCTTCTTGCTGATCTCCCCTGACCACTCTGACCCCATCGTCAGTTTCGAACTTTATAGCTAGGTGGTAGATAGAAATACCGACTTTGAGAGCTCAAAGGATGGGTCAGTCCATGATTGAATTGTAGGCGGAAGGGGTGTTGACCACAAGGAAATCGACCATGATCATTTTCTGATTAGGCTCCTCCCCTGCTGTGACTGGAAGAGTTATTTCTCCTTCCGGCATGATGTTGTCCCATGTGAATCCGGTTAAGACAGTTTTGACTGGCCTTAACCTAGATCAGTCGATTTTCATCTTCTCAAATGCTATGGCGTATAGGATGTTTGCCGAGCTTCATGTATCGACCATCACCCTATAGAGTTTCTTGTTGGCGACCACCATTGAAACTACTAGAGAATCATCATGTGGGTGCAAAACACCTCGGGCATCCTCCTCAGTGAATGTTATTAGATATGAGGTAACCTTTGCGACCTTTAAAGGTCAGCTGGTTATGTTTACAGAGGGCCCTGGTTGTGACGTTCTTCCTTGTCGTACTAGGCATTTCGGGAGTTGCCGGAGTCCCCGATGGTTGGCTCGCCCAAGATCATGTGGATCTCTTCCACGGGATCGTTGTTAATCTGCTCCTCAGTCTATTCTACAGCCCTCCGGTCCTCCTAACGCTGGGCAATATAGTCTTTTAAGAATCCATGATGAATAAGGGTCTCTATTTGTCGCTTCAGGTCGAAACAGTTTGCTGTGTTATGACCGTAGTCTTTGTGATACAAGCAGTACTTCGATTTCGACCTCCTGTTGGGGTCAGTTTTGATCTTCACAGGTTGCCCGAACGTGTGCTTGGCTTTTTCTGCCAAGTACACTTGCTCGATGGTTTTATTGAGTGGTGTGTATTTTTCAAATCGTGACGTTGAGGCTTTGACTCCTCGGGTGGAATTGTTCCGACTTTGTTATCTCCGATCCGGCCTGTGTTTTTTCGAGCTGCTTCCTTTCTGATGATCTTTGTTTCTGGAGGATGATTTATGCGCATTAACCAACTCCTCCACATTGATGTGTTTAATAGCTCGATCTAAGAATTCCGCCATAGACTGGGGTAACTCTTCACCAACAGACCAAATGAATTTTTGATCGCGTAATCCTCCAATCATAGTGTGTTGTAATACGTCCTGAGAGAGATTTTTGACTTGTACAGCTTCGGCATTGAAACGTATGAGGTAGTCTTTTAACGACTAGTTCTTTTTTTGCTTGACCGCGACGAGATGAGTTGAATGCTTTCTCGGGTCGATACTTCCAATGAATTGAGTAGCAAAGGCTCTACTAAACTGGGTAAACGAGCCGATTGACCTCAGTTTCAGGTTTCAAAACCAATTCCACGCTGAGCTCGTCAGTGATAAAGGGAAGGCTTTGCACATGATGTGTCTGCTAGCTCCGAGGAGTTTCATTCAGACCTTAAAATTTTCTAAATGCTCTGTTGGATCTCCTATCCTGGAATATTGTTTGAGTTGATGGATTTTAAACCCTTTAGGAAGCGGTTCCTCATAGATTTCTTTGGTGGATGGTGATTCGGACGAGTCGACCAATGCATCCACTGTAATAGGTGCTCAGGCACGTTATGCTCTCTGGATATCGTCTACCAGTTCATGAAGTTCTTTCAGCTCGGCTTTAAGTGGGTTTATATTGTCGTCCACTTGGTTAACAACACCAAAGTCAGCTCGGGCATGATCCAGACGAGGTGATCTTCCTTCCTCAAGCTTATGGCGTAAGTCGCTTATAGGTAAATCTACTGTTGATCGAGACTTTGCCCTTGTTCCTCGACTAGCAACTTCGTCTTCTTCGACACGTTCATGATGTGGTTGTTGAGTTTGACGAGATCGTTGAGGCTCGTTGTTGGGTTTGTAGACCGGAGTCGGCTGAACCAGGCCAGTTAGGAGAGCCTTGATCTCATCAAGCCTTTAATCGATGTATCCGAATCGTTCGTCTACGCCTCCCAGTCATTCAACGACACCTCCCACTTGTTCTTTAAGAGCAGACAATCTGATCCCGTGGCTGCGAGATCTCTATTGTTTGCCTTGCTGAGCGAAGTGAGAGGACCTTCCGCCGATCTGGATGGCCGGTGTTTCAGGAACAGATCTTTCGTCGTCGGAACGTGGGGCTTCAAAAGGTCCAACGATCGCAGGAGCTTTCGCCTTGTATTTTTTTTCTAGCCATCGTAACTTTGCTTAAGATTAGGAGAGTGTATTGAGCTTCTGGGTAAGAATACGCCTTTTACAGTCCCGTTTCCCACAGACGACGCTAACTATTGTTGCTGAGATTTTAACAACGAACGAGGTGAGGTCGATCATCGATCTCAAGAGATGTAAAGAGAAGCTGATTTCTCTCTCTAAAACCTGAAAGGATAAACAACGGCTAAGGGAGGGGCCGGGGACCGGCCATTAGTCCTCTGATGCTTAAGTAAGTCTAGGCTGTTTGGAGTAAGTAATCTCTTTTATGAGTAAGATTTTTTCGTACCTTTTTAGTAAAGAGGAGGTATCCTTTTATAGAGTTAGGTTCCAGAGTTAAATTCCTATAAGGAAACGTAATCCTCGTGGAGGGGATCTCGGATTTTCGAAATCTCTAGGCAGTTTCGTAGTTGCCGGAGGCATTTACCCACCATTTGACGATTCTCCGAATCCCTCTCCTATTATCTTGGCGTAAGCCTAAGATTACAGGATCGTAATGATAAGGCTCAGGTCATCGCATGGCCAAGGTCGGTTCTTTGACGAAGTCTGGAAGTTGGGATCTAGGTCAGATCGGATGATTCCGACCTGTCTTCAGGTCGGTCAGGTCCGACTTGAGGTCAGCTCGTATTTTACCTATAACACCACGCTTGTTCATATTTTTCTATTAATCAATCAATCAATCAGTGGGGACTCTATTTGAAACACTCATTATGTTCAGGAAGTTTAAGATTTCAACTTCTATCATTACATTTTCTGAGTTTTGCATTTGTATGTCTTGGAGTTTATAGAAGCATAGTTTATAGAAGAAAATTGAGTTAGGAAAGTGAATTTATTCACACATGTTTTGCTCGGGACTAGAAAAATGCTGGTTGGGGTGTGTGTTGAGCTCTGAATTGTGCATATTCTAACCTCAATTCATCACACATTATGCATAGTTTAAGTGTTAAAAGATTTATCTTTTATATATGTGTTCTTGTACTTGTGGGAATGAGAGAGGAAACTCATGTATTTTATGACAAAAGAGCCTTCTTAAGATACATTGAAGACCATTAGAAGATGAGCCAAGAGGAGGAGAGAAGAAGCAATGAAGAAAGAAAGAGAGAAAAGGAAAAAAACACAAAGAAACAACACTCACGATCTGTCGTCCATTGGCCAGACTGGTCGACTGAACTATCAAATATCTGCTAGATGGGTTAAGTTTTTGTTGACCTTGTTGGACCAAATCACATGGGTCGCGATCGATCGGCTATAGGCCACGACTATCTTCGGGCCCATATAGTTATTTCTACATCATCAAATGTGAGTAGTGGCAATGAAGATCTCTCTTTAGCTATCACCTCAAAATCCTATAAATAGGAGAAAGATTGAAGAGGTCCAAGCCCTCACCAATCCAACACAAATCAAATCTACAGCACATTGTTCCCTATCCTTTTTATCTTATCTTAGTTTATCTTGTTAGTGCACTTTTTTATGGCATATTAGTGCACCTTGTTTGTCAATCACTTAGGTCAGTGAATCTAGTGTCGGTTGAGCTTAATAAAGGCGAAGACTGAAGACTCAAGATGGAAATAGGTAAAAGATATGCCTTAGTGTGCCTTAACCTTGAACCTATCCAAAACCATAACCTCTAGATGACTCAGACCAACTAGGAATACCTTTAGTCATCACCATTAGTCTTAGAACACCTTGAAAAATATGATAAGTTAGACTAATTAAAGAGGTAGAAGCTGCTGTAAATAAATCAGCTTAAACAACAATTTCCAATTGATCTTCGATCAATCGGATAGGTGTTCCGATTGGACTTCGATTAATCGGACAAAAGTTCCGATCAATCGAAATTTGTTCCAGCAAGTTTGAAATCCATTGGGCAAATTTTCGATCAATTGGATAGACTTCCGATCCATCGGAAAGGGTCCGTCCGATCAATCGAACCATGATTCCGATCAATCGGAATATTTTTCAGAGAATTTACTAGACAGATTTTCGATCAATCGGACATGTCTGCAAACAATCGGACATTTTATTTTTATCAATCGGAGATATGTGAATCCGCCCTTTTTTTACCATTGGAAGAAAATCTATAAAAGGCGGGGGATTCGTTTTTGAGGTAAAGGAGGAAATTTTGAGGAGATAGAAGCCACCATTGTCGAAGATCATTAAGAGCTCCATTCCTAATCAAATAGGTGATCTTCCTTATGATTCATCACAAGCATGGAGCATTCAAAGCTCAAGATGAAGATGCACTTGTCCCTTTTTTTTTTTATCTCCAGAGATTGGATTGATCATGATAGTCATATTCATATCCAATACTTTATGATAAGATCTTTGTAGGTGAGACCCTCTAGGCAACACATTCTCATAAGTTGTAGAGATCTCAAACCTCCTATCACCTTGGGCATCTCAAAGGTATTATTTGCAAGGTGGTTAATAAAGTGTAGCTACGGCATTGGCAACGCAACGGCAACACGATCGGGGGAGTAATGGAAGCTGATTGAAGCACGAGAGAGCGGAGATCAAGCAACCCGAACAGGCGCTGAACAAGGGGCTCATCCGACAAGTAAGGTTATCATTGTAGAGAGTCCTACTCAATTCCCTGTGGGAGTTAAGTGTAGAGTTTGTTTGTCAAACTTAAATTACGGTCGTTTGCCGATCCTTGGCTTATTAGTTGAGCCTAAAACTCTAGGGACGTTGGCCGTTCCTTGGCGTATTTGTCGGCCTAAAGACTAGGGGTTGTTTAGCTCTCCTTGGCTCGTTTACTGAGCCTAAACAAAGTCTCCAAGGGGGAGCCTCCGACATGGGAGTTGAGAAAGATGTACATCGTTTAAGGTTTGTATCAACACCTAAGTTATGTTTATCTAGGCTTTTACCTTGGCAATTCGGGAAGACAATTTCTAAAGAAAAGCATTCAACCTATGTAAAACCTCTACATAGAGTTATGTGGAGAAATAGAGAAAAATATACAGTAAGGGCAAGGAATCTGGACATGGAATTTGAGAATACGAATAAGTGGTGAATCCTTTACTTAGGAAAAAAAAAGGATCGGAAAGTAAGTTGAAATAGAAAAACTTAAACCTTAAATCGAAGAACAACTAGAAGGAATAATTTGAGAAAATTAACAGAAAATTCCATATGAAGAATCACTCACAGATATGACGATCTCTAGGCTCCAAACAAGCCCAAACTTGAATCTGAGTTGGCTCAGCGAGGCAACTCGGTTTAGAGAAGAAGTTTCTTCTTCTTTCTTCTTCCTTTCTTTTTCTTCCTTTCTTTTTCTTCCTTTCTCTTTCTTCTTTTCTTCTTCTTCTCTTTCTTTCTTCCTTTCTTCCTTCTTCTTCTTTCTCTCTCTTTCTTTCTTTATTTCTTCTTCCTTCTTCTTCTTCTTCTTTCCTCTTTCTTTCTCCTTCTTTTTCTTCTTTCTTTCTTCTTCTCTTTTTCTTCTTCCTTCTTTCTTTCTCTTTCTCTGATTGATCTATGAAGGAGGGGAGGGAAATGGACGGTTTTATAACTCACCTCAGTGGGTGGAAAAACGTGGTGTGGATGAAAGTCAATTTCCCGGTTCGAGTGGGAGATGTAAAAGAATAGTGACTTGGCATTATTATACAAAATAAACCGTTGAGAAGTTAGGTGGGGTCCACATGGTGTTTTGGGAGAGGTTTGGACCGTCCATGCAAAGCGACGAGCTGGATCTTGATTTCCTTGTGTTTGGACGGTGGTTTGGAATGGGCTGAACTATTAACGAAGCGAAACCAAACTTGGTCGGACAAGGTTTAGGATGGGCTCGGATGTAATGGACGGAACAGATTGGGTGTGGGATCATGTTGATGGATGGCTTGGAGGCCACCAACAAGGGCAGCGGGCGGACGCTGTTACGTAGAAGAAGAAGAAGAAGAATCGTGCTTGGCTTCTTCTTCTTTATTTTTTTTTTTTTTTTTTTACGTGCACGTGTAATAGACTTTTTATGCTCCACTTGTAAGTGGGGTTCACTTGTAGTGAATTTAGCTAGTTTCCTCCATTCAACTAATGACCAACATAAAGTTAACCGTCGATGAGAAAAATAAGGCAGATCCGAGTTGAGGTGGAGATGTGCATGATGTGGATCTTGGCGATCTTGGTTTTAAACGGTTGATTGAAGTGGGTCATAAGATCAACTGTTAGGATCAAGGTTTAAAAGTAATAAGTTTATGAGGAGGAGAAGACGGATGGAAAGCTTGGATTAGCAAGGTGGGGTCCAAAAAATGGACGGTGTGAGCTGCATGGATCATCAGTAACGAACGCTGGCTGAAACAGGCGCAAGAAGACTTCTTCCTTTTTTTCTTATATTACGTGCGTCGCACGTATACACCTTGACTACCGCTTCCTTCACGAGTGGGGTCCATTTCAGGTGGATCGAGACCACTCGATCCGTTCAACAGGTCAGCAACCTATATTTAGCCGTTGACGTGAAAGGTGGGATGGATCCGAAATTAAGGTGGGCCACTTATGGCTCAATTTCTGATTAGGACATTTGTAGGATGATTGGAGGGCTGAAATTCGACGTGTACGGTTAAATTATGTACTAGAACTAGTGTATGAAGTTTCGTATGAAAGTGAATGTTAGAAATTATAATACTTAAAAACGGCGGTATAACTTAAGTTTGACTGATGGCATTTTCGTAATTATTGTAAATTTGCAAGTTTGTGGAATCTAACACTTCTACACTATTACAGGGTTTATTTTGAGCAACTTTAATAAAGGGACCATACTAAAATTCCCTACGGATTATTTAATAGTAATTTACCAATATTAAAGTTATTTAATTTATTAAATAATTAACTAAATTATAACTTAAATGATTCTAAAATTCTAAAGTTTTATAAACATGCCTGATGAGTTTCATAGGGTTGAAAAATCAATGATCTAAGAAAATACTTGGTGACGGACAAGATATTTGGATTAGTTTTATGGACAGACATGTGTACAGGATGGTGTGAAGATCGTACGGCGAATTTATATTGATCGTATAATTCGAAATTGAAGTGAATGGTTAGATCATTCAATCTAGCAACGATAAATCCTTTTAATAGACAGTCTATTGACCTAACTAAGTACGCTAAGTTTTTTAGAGGTCTAAAATGTGTCAGAATACGTATAAAAGTGTGACGTGTGTGTATGAGTATGAACGACGTGGCCTAAAATTTAAATTCTAACTTGCGAACTATAACACTCGTGTACCTACTCGCGTACTAAATTTTCGGGGTATTATAGAACGTGCGTTGTCCTTGAATAGGACTTGAGGTGACCTTAAGTAAGTCCCATAGGTTGGGAGGAACCTATAAACTCCTTGGTTGGGTGGAGCCGATTTAAAACACCTTGGTTGGGAGGAACCAGATTTAAACTCCTCAGTGAATGCCGGTGTGCTAAAGGGGTTGAGTACTTGAACTAGGAGTAGAGTAGACAAGTAGTCGAACCACTATACAGGCTTGTGTTTATGATTATATTTGAGCACATTTCTTATTATGCATTGTGTTTAATTGCTTAATTATGAATGTTTAATTCAAATGTATGGTAGGCACTAAATAGTCATATCCACACATAAGATGTACTTTCACTTAGTTGTGTAGACTTGAGCTCATTGATTCATTCTCATAACTCTACATATGTTGTATAGATTAGGAGCTTGATTAGTCAAATCATTTGATTATCTATGCATTCTTAGACTATGAAGTTTATTACTTAAACCTTATGTTAGTCTTGTGATTGGACCCACGTAGGCTTGGAAGCCGAAGTGTTCTTACTTAGTTTAATTTGTTACAACTGTTAAGTAGGCGAATTTTTTTTAAAAGGTCCTAATCACCCCCCCCTCCCCATATAAGACTTAGCCATAATTTTAGTTGCTCTCAAAGCTTTTGCACGCATATGCCTTTACTCCTAAATGTGTAATTTCATATCTTAGACTAGGACAAACCATCTATGTTGCTACCAGCTTTAGCATATGAGTAGTGTAATCCCATCCAACTACGATGGGATGCTGGACCAACCTAGTGTAATAACCCAAAAATTTTCACGCACGAGTAGGTACACAAGTGCTCATCCATGTGTATATCTTAACATATATTTAAAAAAAAAAAAATTGTAAATGTGAGTGCATGTACACACACTTTATTCACATGCACCTTGTAATGATCTTCAAGCCCCATACATCTTCATGTACTCAATTATTCATCAAACCAACCGTTAAAATAAATATTCATTACAAGATGAAGCTATTTAATCATCTACTTGCTTTTGGACCACTCAATCATAATAAACGGACTATGAGATCATGATAACTGCCCACACACGCATTCATTCAAGATTTTGATATGTTTATCTTATCCATTACCCATTAATAAGCTTAACCTATCATTAAAATCATGATCTAATGACCTCGCTTAAGAGTATACACACACACACACACACACACACACACACACACACACACACACACTTCCATATATTTCGTATGTATAAATCATAATAGACTTGATCTACCATTGATCCAACCATTAGGAATACTCTTTGTGGACTGACTAATCTATTTAACCATTTGATTTCAATATGGACCATTATATCATCATCAAATAGATGAACGATTTAATCTACACTATTTATAACCGATCATCAGTGATTTAATAAACTAAGGAATGTTTTACACTATTAAAGTCCAATTCCAATGGCTAATTATGCACCATTGATTGTCTAAAGTTTTGTACGATGTAGATGATCCTACCTGACACTAATATTTAGAAAACCTATTTTGAGAAGTCCAATCGCGATGAAAATTTAGCTAATGCTTAGTCAAACCACTTGAACCTTACATTGTCAATCTCAATGTCACGCCCTAAAATTCAAAATCGGAGTAAAGTGGCCTTGATCTTAAGTTCTACAGTATGAACTAATGTTTCATGTATATATTCATAACATTATTATTCAATTCATCTTACATCAACTCCAAACCATAATTAAATCAAACATGAAAATTAGAACTTGAATGTTAAATTGATTCCACAATCTTACTTCTTTACGACGGCCCCGCTTTTTTTTCCGACGGCTCAAAGCCGTCGCAAATTTCCGACGGCTTTACACCTTCGGCATTTCCCAATAACCGTCGGAAAATTATCCGACTAGTGGCTTGCCGTTGACTGTGGTATGGTCCACTTGGGCTTTCGAACTGCCTCATTTTTTTGGATCTTTCCTAAAATGATATTTCAAAATGGATGCACGGAGTGGATAAGCCATATTCATCATGGTGGGCCCCATGAGCCCACCGACTTGACCATCCGTCCGTACTGTTTTGCTAAGGTGGACATTCAATCACTATTGTTTTACTTTGGTGTGCTCCACTGTAGTTTTATCTATGGCTGATATTTTTGATTTGTCCTAAAAGAATATTGTTTAATTAATGGACGGCATGGATTGAATACATAGACCATGTTGGGGCCATAGTGAACATGACAGCTTCATCTAGTTGTGCGAAACTCACACGGATTTCAAATAGAATCCAAATTAGTTTGGGATTTTTTTCCAAACCCTCCCTCCCGCTACCTGCTTTTCCCTTAGACTCACGCTCCCTGCCTCTCCCTCTCACGCTCTCTGCCTCTCCCTTCCTACGTCTCCTTCTCAGACTCACGCTCCCTGCCCCTCATCGGTGCGGCGACACGCTTCCTGCCTCTTCTTCTCAGGCTCAGTTCTCCCTCTCTCTCTCTCTCTCTCAGACTCTCATCCTCAAAATCAATGGACAGTTGTTTTTTTTTTTTTTTTGTAAAATCTATGCATCTGATCTTGTTCTGTCCATAAATCAGCAGGACCTTCTATGCCTGGTAAGTAATTTGTCTGGTATCTGCCGAAGGCCCGAGACCATGCCCAATCTGGCCACTGTTTGTCTGGGTATTCGTGTGGTGGGCTGATGCAGAGTCGGATTCCTTATCCAATGGCTCATGCGGCTGGGGCTAGACTGGTTCCACGGTTCATGGGCTGGGTTGCAGCTTGCCTATCTGGCACCCTACTCTGCTCTTTGTTCTGATCTAGTAATGGAGAGGTGAACTTCCCAAAGGAATCTAATCACTTGGAAGTAGTCTTCCTATGCAATGACTTATAGAGCAGAGTAGATCCTTACCTATTGTTATAGTGTAGCCATTGGATTTGGGGTCATGCTTTAATGATCCAAACCGCTATGTAATAAGATACGTCAGGGACAGGATAGCGACATGTACCACCACCCAAACTTGATAAAATACTGGCCCTTAAAATACTTTCAATTAAGGTAATTAAGATGATTAAATGAAATGCAGGAAACTACCTAAAGAAAACATGATGGAATAAAAATGTAGACTGGACCAACTTAGACCTGACCCAAACACGACCCCATAGATAAATGGGTCGGGTTTGGATCGTCTACTAGCCCTGTTCGAACGTGGATCCGACTTAGACCTAGCTTATTTGGACTTAGACCCAACTGGATCTAACCGGTATGCTACTGGATGGTTTCTGTGGCTGAAATCTGGACCGATTATTAGATGGGTCAGGTCTATTACTCCCCCTTTACCTAACCTGTCGGGATCTACTTACAGCTGGAGGAGCCAAGAAACACAATTGGTGTTGCAAGTTGTTCTTGAGAGAGAGAGAGAGAGAGAGGAGCAGTTAAAGTTTCACAAACAATGTGTAACAAATCTCTTGTTGATGGTATTTAAAACTCCGCAAGGGCCTGTTTGTTCTGTTGAAATATATATCCCTACATGTGGTTTGATATTTTCACACCCATGGAGATCAGCAAACTTCCAAGCGCCATTACACATGCCAATTTGAAACACGTGTATAAGATCTGAGTTTTCCATAATATCAGAAATAATGCTTACATATTGTGACTAAATAAATCAGATAATTTCACACTTTTGGTGGGCAATGGCTAAGATTTCTTCTTAACCATTCATTTGTTTTAATATGATAGGGCCAGCATGAGGCATTGAACGACCTGATTTTATGCTAGGAGATCTAGAAAATTGTAGCTCACCTGATGAAAAGCTACGATCTCTAACACATGCCACCTTATGAAACATGAGCCCCATGTGTAGAATTGCATACTCGAAATCTAGCTAACAAGCGACTTAGATAATTAACACGCTTTTGTTGTTTCACCTGTGCGGTGAGTGAAGTCTAGCGAGTTCTCATATCACTCAAGTGACAACAACATCCTGTGGTTAACAAGTATTTGAAGTAGTCTTCCTTGTCCGCTGGATTAAGTATTGAATTCCTCCATTTTTTTTTTACCAAGAAAGTGAGAGCTCACCACACCTATAACTTGATGGTGGTAAAATAATGTAATTTTGGCAGTATAATTTTCTGGCCATGATCCACCCATTTTAGCCTTGGATTAGTGGTCCAAATCTTGGCTTTGTATGTACACATTTTGATCCCTACCATGGATGGATCATGGTGGCCCATTGATGGATCATTGGCTTGAAAATTACACTTTGAAAATACAATCAGCCTCATTTTTTCCTTTGGATTTGTGCCACTAGCTTTTCCTTTCTATTTCCCCATTTGATGGTCTTCAACCAGACAGTTAGGATCAACCACCAGTATGTGAACCATATATGAGAGTTTTTGAGATGTAGGATTCATGTTGGATGCAGAAGCGGGCTTGGGCCTATTAATGGCCAAAGATGGTGGATTTTGAAGGAGGAGGTGGGGTTTTAGCATCTGTGAGATTGGACGGTGATGATGGTAATGGTTGTGGGGATTGATTTGGTGATGGTGAGAGGGAGGTGGTCATCTCTTTTGGAGATTTGATATGCTTCTTAAGTTGTGTGGTGGGGTTGTTCAAAGAAGAACAGCAAGAGGAGATGGCGACTAAGAGAGTTGATAACCTTCATGGCTTCTTGAGAGAGAGAGAGAGAGAGAGAGAGAGAGAGAGAGGCATTAAGAAGGACATTTTTAGGATAGAGGGAAACAAGGTGAGAGACTTTTTAAAAATGAGGGAATTTTGAAAATTTATTAGGTTGGGTTGGGCTGATGGGCTTTTGGACGGCTAAGTCTAAGCCCAACGTGCTTAAGAAACGAGCTTAAGTTTTAAAGCTTGAACCCAACCCTTTAGCCTAATGCTCTAGCCCAAGCCCGGCCTAAGGTAGGCCAGGTCTAGAAGCTCATTAGGCCAACTCGGCCTATTGACAACCCTAGGTATGCACAACATGAGTGATGCATAGTAATATACATGTACATATGAGATACACCTGGAAAGTATATTTGTTTAACGCATTTTGTTGAAGTTTTTTTGCAACAATATGATAAGCTGAAATCCTTAGATCCCTCCAAAATCTTTTTGAAATTATTAATACTATATTCTGGACCATCAAATTGATTGCATGCTTGTTTTTCTATCAAGTTTATATTCCTCTCTCATTACTCTCATCTAATTGGTGGCTTGAAATGAATGATTTAGCCAGTGATCCACTTTCAATGTGAAAACCTATTCATTTGGGGCCCGAAGTTAGATGGTATGGTTGTTAAAAGATGGGCTTGTCCTTTCCTTTGCTTGCAAAAAAGGAGCTCCTGTTTAGTTTAGGAATGCATTGTATGGTTCTTGTTTGGTAGATGATAATCAGTTGCCCATTTGAGCATTTCTATGCTGCCAGGCATAGATACAGTGTGCTTTTGGTGGCATAGAAATCCTCAAATTGTCCCATTTTTGGATAGTTTAAGGTTGAATAGATTGTAGTATTTTCATTTATTCCATATTTAATGCACATGCTAATGAGACTGCAGGGGATGGTATGGTGAAGTCAGTGACCATATGCTGGAGGGGTTCCAACAAGCACAACTATGAAGTCAGTGACCATATGCATTGGTGAACCTAGAAAGCAAGAGCGAATTGTAAGTTCTCAAAACTTAGAATTGATTTTGCGTAATTAGTTGGATATATTTTATTTTTATAAATGTTGTTAATAGTTAGTTGGATGATGAATGGTACTTGTGATTGAGAATGGAAATAAAAGAAACCAATAATATATATTTATATATATGTTATCAATGGAGGATACCTTGTTTAGGGGAACATGATGGTATTCTTATAGCTTATGGTTTGGTGCCCCAATATTGGTTGTATGTTACTAGTATGTAGTATATAATGCTAGGTGGCTTTTGTATATGGATAAAAATACTTGTATGTAGAGTCACACAGCACAACCTATGAGAAATGAGAATCTCCCAAAGGTGTCTATAGCCATTCTTTGCAACCTATGAGTCACACAACACTACCTATAAAATCCTCTTCAGGGCCCCCAATACAAACAGAATTTTATAGCCATTCTTTGCAATCCCGCTCTTAAAAAACAGAAAGGGAAGAAAATTTAAGCCTATTGGTCCATAAAAAATCTTTCCTAATTTTCTTTACTTCTTTTTGAGGGGCAATTTGTCTCGACTTGCAACTAAAATATACAACCAAATAAGGAACTAATTAAAAGTCCACATCTCATGAACTTCTTTATATACTAGTTGCCAACTATAGGGTTTTGCACATACAAACCTATGGAATGTATAGGCTCTATGGTTTGCATGGAAGGCCCATAATACTAATTCAATTGGTATATAACACTATTATTGGCATGCAATTGATAGAATCTGATTGGACTTCCTAGATCCACATTCCTTTATCTAGCAATCTAATTGATTTTGTGGATGCCAAGGTCAATTGCCCATTGCTGGGTCATCCAATTGGATCTGTGGGAACCCAGAGTCCAATTGGACCATAAGCCATGGCATGATTGCAATTCAGGCAGCAATAGGGTCCCCTCTGGAGGTTGTTCCTCCTTGGTGGAAGATACTGATGAATTCCCCTTGGCATGATATCTGCTAGATCGTCCTCTCTTCCTTTTGCATCCTCTTTCAAATGTCATCCTCTAAGGGTCTCCTTCATTGTCAAACAAGTGAAGTTCATTGGGATATCTAAAACATTTTTAATCTGTTGTTAAAGAAATGGGCTTGACTGAATTGTTCAATTTCAATCAGCAAATTAAATGTCACATTGCCTTTGATCGAATAATGGACAGACCACTGTTCATGCTCATTACTATAAGTGAAACAACAATAGTGTTGGTCATAATAATAGCAAACCTGAAAATGATCAGTAGTTAGTGCGCAAAATAGCTATACTTGATTATTCAATTTTATGCTTAGATGTCATTCTTCAGGTAAGGAAGACACTGTAGAGGCCTCCATCTTTAGGAAATCCATGATCCACCTTAGTAAATTAGTAAATATGATTTTCAAGAAGTCCTGAACATGGCAAGCCATATCCTGTAACTGGGAAATCCTACTATCAAGAAGTCTCTTTCATGTTACTCTCATCATCACTTCCAGAAGTGTGGAAGTTAGTAGATCAATTGCATTTTGAGTGCACATGGAAGAATCCTCTCTCAGCCAT
The DNA here is from genome assembly GCA_003013855.2 of Liriodendron chinense. Taxonomy (NCBI): domain Eukaryota; kingdom Viridiplantae; phylum Streptophyta; class Magnoliopsida; order Magnoliales; family Magnoliaceae; genus Liriodendron; species Liriodendron chinense. The sequence continues at coordinate 321,179 of ML058521.1, forward strand.
ATGTCACTTTCCTAAGCTCTGTTTGTGCCATATGTTCAGTTGAAATAAAGTGAATGTCTTGTCTCAATGCAGATCACAGTTTTTCTGTCTCCTGCTCCAAATGCATTATGGATTGCTTCTGCCCTAGTCACAAAACCAATCCTCTAGGGCAGCACCCGCTTGCACCACCATAGCTTTTCAGGTCTATCATACCGTAGATGTGGATGCTCTGCCAAAATAAAAAAATAAAAAAAATTAGGCTGATTAACAACATAGGTGGGGCCAGGGTTAACAAAACCAGTTGACGGCCAAGAAAAATTGGTTGCCTCAGTGTTGAAACGAGGCTATCTTCGCTCAGTCTACCACTTGAGCTATGGATTTGTCTTTAACCTTGGCGAGTAGAAACATACCATCAGCTTCACCTTCTGGATTTTCATGCAGTCATAGTAATGGCCACGCATTGTTCAAAAGCTAGAGATGTGCGGGCCCACCTGTATGGTTTTGTGCAGAACCTCAAATGGTTTCCTTAAATTTGAGAGGCCCTCCATTTCCCTCAAGAGCCTATTTTATGCTCCTAGTTGCACTGTGACAGTTGGACAGGCCAATCCATTGATGTAGAATGTTCCTTGGGTTTTAATGCATATTTCGAGGGCTACCATGCAAACATCACACTGATCTAACAAATACCAACCATTTGATCAATGGTCTTTAATATGGACAGTCAAGATTATTTACACAAACATAGGTCCAATCAACAATTTGATCCATCTATTAGTTAAAGGCCTATCATGTATTTCTTATAATCACTTCTGTTAGACAATTTTAATCGTCCCACCCATGGTCAAATAATGAGTGGCCTTAGAAGTAAGGCCAAATCAAGGATTGATTGGATTGTCCTCGTCAATTGCATGGTAGCCCAGGGATTGGGTTTCCACAGGGCAGGCTAGGATTTGGACAGTTTGGATAGACATAAATACTTACTAGCTTGTGTAATGGATGCATGCATGTTCATGATCTATCATTCTCTGGCAGATTATGGTACCACTCCCTTGTGAACGCAGTATTTCAATTAATCCAAGTCTATCCTATTGGTATGTCCTGGTCTTCGATGGACACCATTGCTATTTATCTATGGAAAACAACCATCAAAAGGGCATTAATAATGACAATAATAATAAAAAGCAATTACATTGGTTAAAACTCTAGTGTTAGTTATACACCGTCTAATGGCCTGGTGAAAAGTTCCACTGACAAGAAATCCATGGCAATGTCATGGCTAGCTGGTCATGGACATGCCATTACTTAATACTCATCATTGATCACGGATAGACTATTGCATGGGGAGAAATTAAATTTTGGTTGATGGAATGCTTACATGTGCATGTGGGCAATTGATATATGTAAAGATTGACACTGTCATATTTTTGTGTGTTTGAAAATTAATGGAGCCACATGCATATATGGATGTTTAAAATTTGAAGGGTTGCACAATGGTACATGGACACTTGTCATGCATGTGTAAGAATAAATACAATCTTCATATATGCATTGAAACTATAATGTAATTGCATTGGTTAAGACTCTTGTTAAGCTGACTTAATGGTGGAACTCAGTCCCAACATCAGATTGGTGGAAGTTAATCTAAAAACAAACTTTGCTTTCTGGATTATTTGACTTGAAGCCTAGAATGCTCAAGATCTAAGCTTCATAATTGGTAGGGTCATGAAACTTTTACTTCATCATCTTTCGTTGTTAGAAAATGTAGGCGAAAAGTTTGTGGCTGACCATAACAAACGACCAATGCAATCGACCCGAAATATTGGTGATTCTTTTGAGTTGATTAGCTGAAAACATGTCTGATGCAAAAAATGAATTATGCCTTCTTCCAATGGTTTCTAATACTGAATATTTTTTTATTTAGGAATTGGGTTGTACTTTGTCTACTATTCTGTTTCATCATATAACCCTGTTCTAGTTTGATATGTTGTGGAACTGATTGCTCATGAAATTTGGAGGCAGTTTTTACTCCTCATTTTGGATTTTTCTTTAGATTCTCTATAGCTTGGTCTTTTTCTTATAGTGCAACAGCAAAATAATGGTGGTTACATATTATCTTATAAATTGGATCAATGTATTGCTTAGAAATTTCTTTCATCTCCTTGTAAATCCACTCTTATATCATTTCCATTTATTTTCATTTTACTCCTGCAGGTTTCCAACACCTGAGCCGTCGGCGTTTGAGCTAATGGCCACAACAGCAAATAGCAGGCATGTAGTCTTTTATGAATCGACTGTTGATGTTAGGACACGAACATGCTTGGAAAAATGATTGCTTGGCATTTATTTTTCCGAGCACATTTGTCTTCTAACGTCGATTGTCAATCCATAAGAGTGCCAACCATTTGTTGTTGCGGGCATGGTCAAACAAGATGACTTTAATTTGTGGTGGCTATTAACGGTCGGTATTTTTTACTGTTGCATAGTGGCTCCATGGGTCGGAATTTGCGACGGCTATTAACGGTCGGGATTTCCGACGGTCGATGACCGTCGGGAAGTAACGCCGACGCCCCCTTTGGTGACGGCCCGACCAACAGAGGAAAGCCGCACGAAGGCTTTGCCGACGGCTTTAGACCGTCGGAAAAAGTAATTTTTTTGGTAGTGAATTATATTGCTATAAATCTGTTCACACAATTTTCTACACACAGTTTATTATTTCTCAAATCAAAAAATAAAAAAAACCAAAGCACTGGAATCTAATGAAATTAACCATCTGGATATTCTTCATCTATGCTTCCCTCTCATCTTGAAAAACCTATAAGTATAATCAATTTGGGTGAGCCAGAAGCCTAATGAGATCATATCCATCACAAGTTTGAAATAGACACAATGAAAGCAAGTAAATATGATTCAATGTATAACAGGATGCACTGCCAAGAATGAATGAATCAATTTTTAATATGATGCATGAATCATCTAAGATATATAGTCAATGAAACTCCTATTTGATGATCCTATCGATGCTTGTAATGCAAGTCATCCTAGAGATGATCTTCCAAATAATACCCACTCGATAATCTCACAAATACATGAAATGTAAGTCATCCTGAAGATGATTCCCTGAGAAACCCTTGCTTGATATTGTCACTGAAATATGCAATCATTTTTAACCTCTGCTCAATAATTCCACCACAAATCATTATTACCACGCGGTGTACAAGGGAACCCTCACTTGATAATCCCACCACAAATCATCTTTGCTATATAGGTCAAGGGAACCCCTGCTCAATAATCTCATCGCAAATCATCCTTGCTATATAGGTCAAGGGAACCTCCGCTTAATAACTAATTAAAGTAAACCTAGTAAAGGGTTGGGTGTGAGTGCATGTGTAAAAAAAAAAAACCAATGAAGGGTTCAAAGGTTTAGATGAAATATAAATATTACGATGGCCCTTGGATAGACTCAATGGTGGCCATTTCCATCCCCACTGTTTCGTGTCATGTGGCCCACTTGCGTTTGGGATTTGCCTCAATTTTTATTATTATTATTATTATTATTATTTTTATTTTTTATTATTTTTTTTTTTTGGGGGGGGGGGGGGTGGTTAGTTCACACACACCATTGTTAGTACACCCGCCCACCCCGTTAGTCACATCACAATGTTAGCCACTCCCACTATGGGAATCAATACCATGACCTCAGTGTTGAAACGAGGCTATCTTCACTCAATCTGCCACTTGAGCCATGGACTTGGGCGTGACAGAGTGGATTTCTTAATCGTTCATAAAGTCCACAAAACATTTAATGCAAAGGTCATTTTGATGGGATAATCTGATCCATCCTATATTTTGCCTTGCTTTTTGCAGCCATCCCTTTCTTAAGCCACGGATGGGATTACCTAAATAAAGTGATCTTTCACCATCACAAGCAATCCATTATGAGCCCATACAAATGCATGGATCAAATTGTTAATTAGACCTAATCTTGTGTAAACATTCTTGACCGTCAATATTAAATTCTATTAATTAGATGGTTGAGATTGTTAGATTGGTGCAATTTTTTGCATGGTAGTCGATGAAATGAGCATTAAACCTAATGAACAGTTTAAATCAACCAATTGGATATTTTAAGAATCCTGATGCAGTTAGGGGCACTGTAACCCATAATTCTCTAATACTGGAGCATGACTCCGTCTAATTGGTGGGGCTACACGCTGTCAAAGATGAAGGCAAATTTTTATTGTTATTATTTTTTTAAGGTACATATCCGGTCATCTCTGAAAGCGTATAGCCCCACCAATCACATCTCATCACACCACCACACCACCCTTGCTTGGCACCTAACCCGCATCCCACATGAACAACTTAAATCTTAAATAAAAGTTCAACAGTCACATGTGTTGTCCATATTTGCATCTCGTGACTACCTACTTGGTTAACATTATGCAATGTGTTATCTAATGGTATCACTCATTATAAAATGGAAATGAAAATGAGAAAATAAAAAACCTTAGGCTATAATGGATATTTTATCAATAGTCGACATTAACACATTAACATCATATTTTAAAGATTTTTTTAACTACAAAGTTCATCAAGATTTATTAAACAATGCCTTCATGTTTATTTTTAGTGGTGAATGACTAAAATGTCATCATCTGTTTTCTTTTTCTAAAAGAGTGGTGTTGAGTAGGGCTGTTAATGGGCCAGGCATGGGTAGGTCTTGGCCCAAATTTTGAATTGCTTCAGGCCGGGTTATTTAAAATTTCAAAATTTCAGGCCCGAGCCCGGCCATTGACACCCCAAGTGTTGAGTATTGTGGGTTGCATGGTGTGTGTATGACATGCGGCCCATACACCGCATGTATGTTATCATGATGATCAGGCAGGGAGTGAATTAGGTGTTACCCATACAGTGGGGCCCACCTTGATGATGTGGTGTATATCCATGTTGTCCATCCATTTCTCCAATCCATTTTAGGACGGGGTCAAAAAATTATGCAAATCCAAATCTCAGGTGGACTACACTAAGGGAAATAGTGGTGATTTAGTCTCTCACCATTAAAAATTCCAAGGGGCCCATTGTAAGGTTTTCATAATGTTTATTTGCAATCCAACCTGTTAATAATGTCAATAAGATCTAAATGAAGTGATAATACAAAAACGATCAGATTGATCCAAAACTTTTTATGGCCCACAAAAAGTTTTTAATGGTCATTCATCACTGTTTCTAGTGGTTCGCTCCACCTGAGATTTGGATCTTATTAAGGTTTGGGATCATGTCCTAAAATGAGATTAAAATATATTTGGAAGGTGTTGATATACAAAAAATACATCAAAGTGGGCCCCACACGGTTAATAACAGCCCGTGTAGCTGTTACCCGGGTAACAGCTAATTCACTCCCTATCAGACAACCCTAAAATAAACCCAATTTAATCGTGAGGTGGGTTACATTCAATTTTGGAGGTTTAGGGCAATGGATGTTGTTTTGTAATGTGTGGCGCACTTTTTTTCACACACCCATGTGTGCACTCAATCCCATGACCTCAGTATTGAAACCCATTCTGGCACACTTGCTTATTGATTTTTTTTTTTTTTTTTTAAATATGTGTGATAGTTTTGGTGCATGGGGTGCACTCGTTGGGGTTGTACTTCATACACAAGATGGACCAAAGGAAGCCCGATTGAAGACGGAAGTAATCCGGGTCGTCAAGACCATAAAACGGTCACATTTTACAATTTGGGATGAGTTATGGGACATATAATATATGATTTTGGGATAGCTCGAGCTAGTTAAGCCCACCAACCTCGCTATGTTGGGATTCCCTTGCCGGATTTGAGAGATTCAATTAGATCGAAGGTCATAAGCCTTACTATAAATAGTTAGTTTTAAATCGAGTATAACTTTTGACGTTTGAGTTATAGAAATTGTGCTCAACATGAAAATGGCTTAGAAAACTTAGGAGAATAACTTGGTTGAGCTAGATTGAAAAATTACTATTTTTGGCTGAAAACTACAAAATCTAGTAGGAATAAAGGTCATCTATAAATACTAAGTTGCATTTTTAGAGGGTTTGAGTTGGAGTTTTAACTCTACAACTTCATACTAGAGTTTAACTTCTTATTTAAAGCATTGTAATTCCATTTTTATAATCAATTAACTATTTACAAATTTTCTAAGAATTATTTTTGTTTTAATCTTTTTTCTCATGGATCTCGAGGAAGTCCAGTCGAGGAGTCCAGAAAGCCTTGTGGATTAAAGGTAGTTTAGCTAGTGAGTGAGACGGTCCTCCTTGTGTCAGGAAAGTCAAGTCATTGTTTGATAAAAATAGAATAGTTAAAGTTTTGAGTAAGAGGCTTTACGAAAGGAGAGAGGAATCTTTAGGTGGGGCCGGTTCCTCAAGTCTTATAGAATATGGCTATTCTAGATTCTAGTGGGTTGCGTGTGGGGCCAGCTATTGTGGGTGGCATATAATCTCTTCAGCTAGGTCACCCAAATGAAACGTGGACGCCCCAAATGTCAGTCCAATCTAACGGTGGTGCTGTGGGGCCCACTTTGATGTATGAGTTTTATTCATGCTGTCCATCGTTTTTCAGCTTATTTCAGGGCATGATCAGCCTAAAATGAAGCACATCAAAAGCAGACCACACCACGGGAAACACTGGTGATTGAAAGCCCACCACTAAAAACTTCTCCAGGGCTATAAAAGTTTTGAACCATACCAAGTTGTATGACCATGTCAACATGTTGGATGAATAAATAAAATTTAAAAAAAAAAAAAAAAAAACATTACATAGGCCCTGAGAAGGTTTCCTGTGGTGTGGTCCACTTGAGCTTTAGATTTGCTTATTTGTTTACTCATGGCCTAAAATAAGATAGAAAAATAGATGGACCAATGTTAAATATAAAACACATGCATTACCTCATACGAATCTGGAGGTTTTCGGGTAGTTAGTGTATGAATCAGGAGGTTCTTGGGTGGTTGGTGCATGGCAAACCTACTCACTGGATATGCCTGATCATCATGGCAGGCCCATTTAATAGACTGGTTGTATAGTATACACAAGACCGTGGGTTCCACACGGGCAATAAGTAGTTTCCTACCCCACCACAACACCACGGTTTGCGCCACACGCAACCAGTACTTAATTTATTCTACAATGGCGTGATCAACTGACCTCACCAACGTTTTCCTCTCCATGACAGGGCCCAATGGATGGATGGTGGGGTATTATTCATATATGCCATATGTACCATTTTGATTCAAGGATGGAGAAGTGTTGAGTGTGGAGACAACCACACAAGTCAATGGTCGGGCGCCCGGACGGTCTGATGACCGGGCGCCCGATATTCAGATAATTTGGGCCATAGGCTGCTGGACCGTTTTGTGAACGGCTGGGCGCCCGGAGGTCAAAGTGACCGGATGCCCGATATTCACCTTCTTTTGGCATCAGTCCACTGGACTGTTTTATGAGCAGCCGGGTGCCCGATAATACCCTGAATTATGCTTTTTGGTTGCTGGACATTTTTTGTATTGGTCGGGCGCTCGACCCAGTTATGTCCGGGCGCTTGACCAGCCGTGGGCTTAAGACGCGGGTTTCCTATTTTTTGTTCTAATTGTGGGGTTTACTATATAAAGGGGTGTAAACCGGGATTAGGCATGGGGATTAGGGCTTCTATACGTCTAAGGTGAGAAAAAGGAGAGAAGATTAGCAAAAGGGCTATCTCTGTGCATGGGAGCATAGGAGAAGGTAAGTACATTGCTTGTAACTTCGTTTTTCTTCATAGTGAAGTTTGCACCCATGGTTTTTTACCCTTGTTGGGGTTTTTCCACGTAAATCTCTGTCTTGTGGGTTGTTGATTTGTGTGATTCTTTTCTAGTTATTATTTTCTTCCTGTTTATCGTTTGTGGGTGAGACTGGAGATTGGATCTCGGTTCACCGGCGTTGTTGGCGTGCTGCGCAACAACTGGTATCAAAGCTATTGGTTTAGTTCAACTGGGAGCGATGGCGGAAGATGGAAAAACTAGAATTGAGAAGTTTGATGGTTCAAACTTTGCCTTCTAGAAAATGCATATGGAGGATTATCTGTATCAGAAGGACCTCTACATTCCTCTAGAAGGAAAAGAGAAGAAACCAAAGAAGATGACAGATGATGAATGGGCTTTAATAGATCGGAAGGCTTTAGGAACTATCCGATTCTTTTTGTCTAAGAGCGTCGCCTTCAACATATCCAAAGTAAAGACCATAAAAGAATTAATGCAGGCTTTGGCTACGATGTATGAGAAACCCTCGGCGTCCAATAAGGTTCATCTCATGAAACGACTATTCAACATGAAGATGTCAGATGGTGGGGGCGTGGTTGAACATCTAAACGAGTTCAATACAGTCACGAGCTAATTGGAATCCGTTGGCATCACTTTTGATGACGAGGTCAGGGCGCTATTGATCTTGTCCAGTTTGCCAGACAGTTAGGATGGTTTGGTGATTACCGTGAGCAATTCTTCAGGATATACGAAGTTGAAATTCAATGATGTGGCTGGTCTAATTCTAAGCGAAGAATCTAGAAGGAAGATATCAGGAACTTCAGGGGATTCAGGAAATGCTCTAAACATTGAAGGAAAAGAAAGATCTTCAAACAAAGGTAGCAATAAACACGGTCGTTTTAAGTCAAGGAATATGCCCAAGGGACCGAAAGACAAGGACGGGTGTTGGCATTGCGGGAAGAAGGGGCACATGAAGCGTGATTGTAGGGCGCTTAAGAAACAAGAAGGAAGCTCTCAAGGTGGGAAGGATTTAGTGAATCTATCTGAGGAGAGTGACACAGAGGCGTTGATCTTGTCTCTTGATGCGCGTAATGAGTCTTGGGTTATAGACTCGGGTGCTTCGTTTCATGCCACTTCATCAAAAGAAGTTCTTCGTGATTATGTCTCAGGTAACTTTGGAAGAGTCTACTTGGGTGATGATGAGCCATGCAGTATTGTTGGCAAAGGAGACGTTCATCTAAGTCAGAAAGACGGAACGGTCTTGAAGCTGAAGGATGTTAGACATGTACCGAGTTTGAGACGGAATCTGATCTCAGTGGGGCAGTTAGCCGATACCGGATATGTAACGACATTCACGAGCGATGAATGAAAGGTCACAAAAGGTGCCTTGGTTATATCTCGAGGCAAGAAGGAAGGTACTTTGTATGTGACTTCCAGATCGTATAGTTCACTCGTAGTTGCATCATTTGAAATGAACGGGCAGTTATGGTATCAGAGGTTGGGACATATGAGTGAGAAAGGGATGAAAGTGCTATTGTCAAAGGATAAGCTACCAGGGTTGAAGGCAATCGATCTGAAATTCTGCGAGGACTGCGTGTATGGCAAGCAGAAGAAAGTTAGCTTCAAGAAGACAGGACGCATCTATTGGAGCTTGTACACACTGATGTGCGGGAACCGGCACAGGTATCATCTCTTGGTGGCTCACGTTACTTTGTTTCTTTTATTGATGATGCTAGTAGAAAACTGTGGGTCTACTTCTTAAAACACAAATCAGATGTATTCGATGTATTTAAGAAGTGGAAGGTTATGGTAGAAAATGAGACCAGTAAAACTGTGAAGTGTCTCAGATCGGATAATAGGGGAGAATATTGTGATAAGAGGTTTGAAGAGTATTGTGCAACAAATGAAATCAAACATCAGAAAACGATTCCAGGGACACCGCAGCAGAATGGTGTGGCTGAGCGCATTAACAGGACCATCCTTGAGCGCGCTAAAAGCATGAGACTACATGCAGGGTTGCCGAAGACTTTTTAGGCAGATGCTGTGAATACTGCCGTATATCTCATCAATAGAAGTCCCTCAGCACCATTGGATGGTGGGCTACCAGAAGAAACATGGACTGGAAAAGAAGTGAACCGTGCACATCTCAGAGTGTTTGGTTGCACTTCTTATGTTCACATTGATGCAGAGCATAGAACCAAGTTGGATGCGAAGTCCAGAAGGTGTACGTTTATAGGCTACGGGCAGAATAATTTTGGCTACCGGTTTTGGGATGAAAAGAACCGAAAAATTACCAGAAGCAAGGACGTAATCTTCAATGAAAAGGTGATGCATAAGGACAGTGTGCAGCAAAAGCAGAACAAGGCCGATGAGAAGGAATTCGTAGAGTTGGAAGAGTTACCGGACACAGGTGTTATAGTGCCACAAGATGAGCATGCACAGGAGCATGATGAGGTAGAGCTGCAGACACCGGTTGTGAGGAGGTCTACTCGGGAGAGGAGACCCAAGGTCCGATATTCACCTTCCTTACATTATTTACTGCTGACAGATAATGGTGAGCCAGAGTGTTTTGAAGAGGCATTACAGTCAGATATGCGGGTTAAGTGGGAGCAAGCCATGGAAGATGAGATGGACTCTCTTGAGTCTAATCGTACGTGGGAGCTAGTCACTCTACCTAAGGGCAAGAAAGCTCTTCATAACAAGTGGGTTTACAGACTGAAGGAGGAGCACGATGGTTCGAAACGATACAAGGCTAGACTGGTTGTGAAAGGGTTCCAACAAAAGGCAGGTATCGATTTCACAGAGATATTTTCACCTGTGGTGAAGATGTTTACGATTCACATGGTCTTGAGTATAGTGGCTACAGATGACTTATATCTAGAGCAACTAGATGTGAAGACAACCTTTCTTCATGGAGACCTTGAAGAAGAGATATATATGCATCAGCCGACATGATACGTGGCACTAGAAAAGGAGAAAAAGGTGTGTAGACTGAAGAAGAGTCTATATGGTCTGAAGCAGGCCCCGAGGCAGTGGTACAAGAAGTTTGACAGTTTCATGTCGGGAAATGGGTACAGAAGATGTCATGCAGACCACTGTTTTTACTTGAAGAAGTTTGATACATCGTACATCATCCTTCTTCTGTATGTTGATGATATGCTTGTGGCCGGATCAAGCATGAAGGACATCTCAGATCTCAAAAGACAACTGTCTAGAGAGTTTGCCATGAAGGATTTAGGAGCTGAAAAACAAATCCTAGGCATGAGGATAAAGAGTGACAGGAAAAACAAGAAGCTGGTTTTGTCACTGGCAGAGTACATAACCAAGGTACTTGATCGATTCAACATGGGAGGTGCTAAGTCGGTTAGCACTCCATTAGCCAACCACTTCAAGCTTTCAAAGGAGCAAGGAGCTAAGACGCAGGAGGAACGGGACTACATGGCTAAAGTCCCTCATGCGTCAGCCATAGGGAGCCTCATGTATGCTATGGTTAGCACGAGGCCAAACATTGATCAAGTAGTGGGAGTTGTTAGCAGGTACATGAACAACCCTGGGAAGGAACATTGGGAAGCTGTGAAGTGGATCCTCAGATACCTGGTAGGTACTGTGGATGTAGGGCTGTATTATGGAGGATCGGAAATTAAGCTACAAGACTATGTCGATTCAGATTTGGCAGGAGATATCGACAGCAGAAGGAGTACTACAGGGTATGTCTTTACCCTGGGTAGTACTGCAGTCAGTTGGATCTCTCAGTTACAGAAGATAGTATCCATCAGTACAACGGAAGCAGAATATGTTGCAGCTACAGAAGCGTGCAAGGAGATGGTGTGGATGCAAGGTTTTATGGAAGAGTTGGGAAAGAAGCAAGCAGATTGCAAGCTGTACAGTGACAGTCAGAGTGCAATACAGTTGGCTAAGAATTCAGCCTTTCATTCAAGGACCAAGCATATTGACATCAAATATCATTTCATACGTTCATTACTGGAAGATGGATCAATTTTTTTTTGGAGAAGATTCATACAAGTGAGAATCCTGCAGATATGTTGACCAAGGTGGTCACATGGGAGAAGCTGAAGCTCTGTTCAGCTTTGATTGGTCTTCAAGCTTGAAGACTGGGAGGTGGTGCACTCCGGATGTAGAAGACGAAGGATCGGGTGGTGATTGTCTCCAAGTGGGAGATTGTTGAGTGTGGAGACAACCACACAAGTCAATGGTCGGGCGCCCGGACGGTCTAATGACCGGGCGCCCGATATTCAGTAATTTGGGCCATAGGCTGCTGGACCGTTTTGTGAACGGCCGGGCGCCCGGAGGTCTCAAAGTGACCGGGCGCCCGGAGGTCTCAAAGTGACCGGGCGCCTGATATTCACCTTCTTTTGGCATCAATCCACTGGACTGTTTTATGAGCAACCGGGCGCCCGATAATACCCTGAATTATGCTTTTTGGTTGCTGGACATTTTTTGTATTGGCTGGGCGCCCGACCCAGTTATGTCCGGGCGCCCAACCGGCCGCGGGCTTAAGACGCGGGTTTCCTATTTTTTGTTCTAATTGCGGGGTTTACTATATAAAGGGGTGTAAACCGGGATTAGGCATGGGGATTAGGGCTTCTATACGTTAAAGGTGAGAAAAAGGAGAGAAGATTAGCAAAAGGGCCATCTCTGTGCATGGGAGCATAGGAGAAGGTAAGTACATTGCTTGTAACTTCGTTTTTCTTCATAGTGAAGTTTGCACCCATGGTTTTTTTACCCTTGTTGGGGTTTTTCCACGTAAATCTCTGTCTTATGGGTTGTTGGTTTGTGTGATTCTTTTCTAGTTATTATTTTCTTCCTGTTTATTGTTTGTGGGTGAGACCGGAGATTGTATCTCGGTTCACCGGCGTTGTTGGCGTGCTGCGCAACAAGAAGAAATTCCTTTCTCCAAGTTTCGTTTGAATAAGATGTCCATTTCATGTCAACTTCTACAGGCTTAGATAATAGCTTGGTGGGTGAGTCCCTGTCCATGGCACACCTTGATATATGTGTTGCATGGCCTCTCCGTCCATCAGTTTTCCCAGCTCATTTTAGGGTTTGCCTCCAAAAATAAGAAAGATTCAAGTGTGAAGTGGACCACACCACAGGAAAAAGTGGTCGTTGACAATTAAAAACTTCCTGTGGGACACAAAAGTTTTGTATCAAGCTGATATTTGTTTTTTTTTTTTTTTTTTTTTTTTATCTTCATCCGGTTCTTTGTGATCTTATCAACAGGTTGGATGGCAAATAAACATTACAGTGGTCTCTTGGAAGTTTTTAATGGTAAGCGTTTAATCACCAATTTTTCCTGTGGTGTGGTCCACATAAGATTTATATATGCTTCATTCTTAGGAAAATGCGATAAAATGATCTCATAATACTGATGGACGGAGTGGATAGACAACACGTATATCATGGTGGGCCCCATGGTCAGAGACTGACCCACTAAGCTGTTATCCCGGAATCACCTAATCCACGCCCAACTTCTACCCGTTTGTCTATTCTAAACACACGGACAAATAGAAGCCTTTTCTATAACTTAGGACCCCTCATTCCACAACATGCAGGGCCTGATTCTTACAGGCCGATAGCACACGTGTGATCAATCTCAACCATTCATTAGGTACTGCACACTGAGAACATACCACCTACCAGAAATCAGTTTGGTACCCTCACCAAGTAAGGCATACATGTATGTCAATTTTGGACCACGACATTTTTATCTAAACGTACATTTTCTCATACAAGTTCTATATGCCTGATCAACGGACCAATATTTTTAGTTTTTGGTCCAGGACATGTCCATCAGTGTCCACTACCAGATGAATGGCCTGGATCTATGATCATGATATCCAATGGTGCAAACTGGCCACACGTATCTGTAGTGCGCATTGGTATCCTAATTATCAATTAGGGTGGCTGTAAACGTCAATCCCCATTAAAAATGTAATGGACCACACGAAAGTTACCTTGATAAAGACACGAATATTTTGATAATAATGATTATTATAAAAATATAAAGATAATTACAGCTATTAATAACCAATAGCAATTATCTTATACTAAATCCAATTCCTTGCATTGGACATGCGATTTTCAATTACGACAAGTGGGGTCCATTTTTCAGTAATACACGCCATTGGTCTGTTGTGTCCTTCCGTAGATAAACCACAATTCAAAAATGTAAACATCCTAGAGAATAATCTTAAGGTTTTTGTTGAACATCTCTTCTTAACTGTGTATCTGTACCTCAGATTCAAAAATTAAGATTTGGGTATTGAGAAGATTTTGTTGGGTTTGTTCATCCATGGCGAGATACAACATATCAACAGTCTGGATTACAAAACTATAGCTCCCACATATCATAATTGAAAATCCGTACATACTATTCAAACGGGCATGCAATGTAGCTACTCAATATCTCATTGCCTGGATTTTCAAAAGAAAAAGACAAGAAAAAGACAAGAAAAGAGGAAGACTGGAGGAGGACTTCGGTTGTACGAAAATATGGGAAACGTATGGAACGTGGACAGGTCTTGTTCTTCCTAATCAATTCTCTCTCTCTCTCTCTCCTACCCTTGTAATGACTCTTTTGTCTTCCTCTCAACACAATCCCATATAAAAATAACCAATCCGATCATCTTTAGAGCAAATCTCTTACCAGTTGAATCCTATTATCTTTCGAACATATCTCTTATTCTTCTTCTCCTTCTTCACTGCTCTTATGATGAACACAGACCTTCTATTACAGTCCTGGCTAGGCTCCAGTTCTATGGACTTATACCGCGAAGAGGTCGACTCCCATGGGCTAGATATCCATGTGGGCCATTTAGATTTCTCTTCTTCACTAGCCACCCCAGATGAATTCTCCAATGATTCGTCCTTTGCATTTCTTGAGGCCGTGCCCTTCGAACAGATGCCTTTCGAGAGCGACTTGTGGCCCACTTGCTCCGTAGTGTCCCCGGTCAAGTATCATGTTTCATATGACGAGTTCTTCAGTGTCGATGATGTCTTTGAAGGGACAGAGGAGGCTTCGGGCAGTTCTGTGTTCCAAAACGAGCCTTTCAATGAAGAGAGCTTCAGCTCATGCACTATATCTAGTGGAACGGTTGCAGATGAGATTTCATATCATCCGCCACTGGTCTTGCCTAGTGAAGACATGGAGATTGACGATCAAGTAGGCATTCTTCATCTACATAAGGCCTGTGGAGAGGCTGTTGAGAAGGGATTTGTCAAGCTGGCGGAGGTGATCTCAAAGCGTATAAGCGAGAAGGTCAGCCCGCTGGGGACGATCATGGAGCGTGTGGGTCACTACTTATATCAAGGGGACGACAAGAAAGCTGACTACTTAAAACTAGAGTCAAGCAAGAATTATGATGCGGTGTTCCGAGCATTCTACGAGGTATGCCCGTACGGGAGGTTCGCCCACTTCACGGCCAACATGGCCATCCTGGAAGCCATGCCAGAGAACTCCGAATTGATCCACATCATCGACTTCGATACCAGAGAAGGCATCCAATGGCCTTCCTTGTTCGAGGAACTTGGCCGGCGACAACAAGCAACAGTGAGGCTCACATCAATGAAATGGAAAGCGGGCCGTGGCAGTGGCCCACAATCAAACTTTGAGGCGACCAAGAGCCGGCTTTGCGAGTATGCATGGTCGGTGGGCCTAAGGTTAGAGATGGATGAGATGGACATGGAAGAATTAGTGATGGAGAAGAAACTGGTGATGAAAACAGGAGGGATGAATGAATGGATGGCCTTCAATATCATGGTGGGCCTTCCACATATGGGCATGGAAAGGAGTAGAAGGGATGCATGGGAGTTTATTAGGATAGCTAAGGAGCTGATTACCATGCGTTCAACCAGTTGTACCATAACTAGCTGTACTAGTAATAGGGGAATCATAACGTTTGGGAATGGAGATGGGGTGGAGATGGAAATGAATGGGGGTTTTGGGTCCTTTTCAGAAGGGTGTATGATACATCTCCCTGCATTGTTTGAATCAATGGAGTGGCATTTCCCTTCTCACCTTTCACTAGCAAGGACAGCTATAGAGGGTCTCTTTGTAGGGCCTTACGTCTCTTCCCATGCATGCTTTCCCACGTGGGAGGAGATCCAAGAAGCATGTGGCCCCCCCATGGAGATGGGATTTGAAGGGTGTAGATTGAGCGAAGGGAACTTGATGGAGGCTAAGGAGATGGTGAGGGAAGGAGAGAGTCTCTATGGAGTGAGGTTTGGAGGGGAGAATGAGAATGAGATGGTCTTGGAATGGAGGGGGACACCATTGGTTAGAGTTTGTTCATGGAAATGAAGGGATGAGAATCAGGTGATTGTGTGGGATAGAGATGGCCCACCACATATAAAAATGTATTTTTTTTGTACCATTCATTATACTTTGTGAATATTGTACAAGGAATACAAAAATAATAATATTTATTTATTTTTATTTCTTTGCTCGAATATCACCAACCATGTTCGCAGCTTTCTATGGATATGATAAGCCTCACATTTTAGAAGACATTTATCAATGGTCCTGATCATGATTAAAAGACTGGGCGACTTGGGTCAACTCGTCTGGACCTGATTTGAATCTGGACTCGCCCGAGTCAGGGCTGAATCAGTCCGGATTACCCCAGTCAGGTGTGACTCATTGTATTGAACCGGATATGGTACATCCAAATCCGAGTTGACTTGGAGTCTAAAAACCATGGTCCTTATTCCTCGCTACTTGTTTAGCGTACTACTGCAGGTCCACGATTTAGTGATCTATGCCATTGATCTGATCATTGGCCTCGATGTAGATGTGGGATGCTACAAAATCCTCCTAAATTGGAAAATCCTAATGATTTTATCATGGGCCTTGTTGTAGACAAATTTGACTTTAAAGAGAAGTGAGGAATCGCGGTCGCATCTTCAAAATGCGACCAACCAAGCTCGTGCTTGAAGAAATGGGTCGCATCTCCAAAATGCGACCAGCCAAGCTCGTGCTCGAAGAAAGGGGTCGCATCTCCAAAATGCGATCAGCCCGGCTCGTGCTCAAAGAAAGGGGTCGCATCTCCAAAATGCGACCAACTCGGCCCGTGCTCGAAGAAGGGGTCGCATCTCCAAAATGCGACCAGCCCGGATCGTGCAAAACGAAGGGGTCGCATCTTCACATGCGAGCACTCTTGATATGAGCAGCTTCCGTCATGTGAGCAGCTCTGATCTTTGGTCTCTGGTCATGCGAGCAGCCCTTGTCTCTGGTCTCTGGTCTCTGGTCATGTGAGCAGCCCTAGTCTCTGGCGAGCAGCTCCCGTCATATGGGCAGCTTCCGTCATGTGAGCAGCCCTGGTCTCTGGTCTCTGGCGAGGATGTCCTTCAGCTCATAGAACCAGCAGCCCGTATAGGCCGATTTTGGTTTATATCTATTCATAGTTCCGAATATCTAGAGACGTAATCAGCTAGACTTCTAGAATGTTTCGACTACTTCCTTATCCAATGATTAACAAGATAAGCTTCTTATCCCATGAAATCAGTACTAATCTTAACAGCTTGCGTAACAGACTGGATCACCCGGATCTACATAAATAGATGACCTCACAAATGATAAAGGTACACAATCTCTAAGCCTACATTTTACACTTCATCTTACTATCATAGTACCCGTACTGACTTTGCCATCAGAGGGCTATAAGCCGGGCTAACCGGCGGTGGTCCTAACCTTTCTTGGTGATTGCAGGTTCCCCAATCTACACCATTCATCTCCGATTGGAGGTCAGACGACGAAGAATCAAAGTTGGTCTCTGACCAACATCTATTAGCCAATTTTTGACGTTAACAGATTGGCGCCGTCTGTGGGAACGATTTGATCATCAAAGTCAGTCGTTCTTACCACTGATCAATATCCTTCCACAATGCCTCCTAAAAAGACTGTTCATCCTTCTACATCAAGGCAGACATTACCTCCGCCTGACGTTATGGAATTAGTGCCTGTTCCTCAAACCACTTCAACAAACATCCCTCAAGGAGCTCCAAACGTGCCATCAGCGAACCCATTATTTGAGGTTTCTGGAAGTCAAGAGGACGTCATGCGTTTCCTCGAAAATACTCTTCTAACCCTCAACGCCGGAGTTCAAGCCCTGTCTAATCGGCTTGATCAGCATTTCCTGGAGCTGCAGGGACAACCTTTCGAAGGGTTGCTAGCGCAACCCATACGGGTAGCTTCCAGACATTCTGTGGACGAGCCACAGGTCCAACCAAATCATCCTCCATCAAATCAAATGCCGCTTGGCAACCAACCCCCTGTGCTACCTCCACATTCCATACATTCTAGTGCTTTTCGTCAACATCAATCTCAGGGGTCCACCGTTGAAACGTCAGGTTATACTTTACCGTGGGAAGGAGACCTCAAAAGAATCCATGATCGTTTTGATATCATGGAGCAGCGATATCAGGCAAATCGACCATCAGCTGTGGTGACGTTGATACATCGATCCGAGTCTCCTTTCACCAGCGAGGTCATGGGAGCACCTTTACCTAGAAAATATCGTACACTTGTCGTCACTCCATATTCAGGTATAGGCGATCCTCTCGAACACTTGGAAACTTATAGGTCTCTTATGGAGCTGGAGGGACATGGGTCGGAAATCATGTGTAGAGTTTTTTCCCTAACCTTAAAGGAAGCAGCTCGTACGTGGTTCCGGGGGCTGAAGCCTCGATCTATCGACTCCTTTTCACAGTTATCGGAGCTTTTCCTTTCCCAATTCATGGGAAGCATCCACACCAAAAAGCCAGCGTCCCACCTAATGGATTTGAAACAACAGCATGGGGAGATGATAAAGGAGTTCGCAGTACGGTTCACTGCCGAAGCCGTCTAAACTGAAGGTTATACCGAGGAGAAAGGCCTCACCGCCCTAATAGCTGGGATCACTAGCGAAAAATTCAGATTCGCTTTGGATAAGAATCCTCCCAAAATTATGACAAAATTCCAAGCTAAGGCTCAGAAATATATCAATGCAGAAGAGGTGGCATTAGCACGTCATGGTATACAGGGCAAGAAGCGCAAGCCGGAGGAAATCTCGCCCCCAGATAAAAAATATCGATGTGATCGACGAGACCGCTCTCCCAAGAAGCCTTAGCATATTTATTGGGTGGAGAAATCATCCAACACGTTAAGTTTGGAGCCATCATCCAATCTCTCTCTCTCTCACGAAGGTGCTAAAGGAATCCATTTCCTTCATAAGGATTTCATCGTTGTAACGTTGAAGCTCTCGTGCCTTAACGAAACGGAATATGAAGCCTTAATTGTCGGCCTCAAATTAGCAAATATACACGCAATAAGGAACCTACTCATTCACAACGACTTTCAGCTCGTTGTATATCAAGTGCTCAACGAATTCGAGGCAAAGGAGGAGCGGATGGCTTCGTACAAATCTCAGGTGCTCATCTTGCTTGCTCAAATTGAACAAATATAAAATAAGTCATATTCCTCGAAAGGAGAACAAACTCGTAAGTTTTTTGGCAAAATTATCTTCTGCACCTGAGTCCGATCTGACGCAAGCTGTTCTTATCGAGCATCTATCTACCCCGAGTGTCGATCAAGTTACTCTAGAGCAGCTCGCACATTATTTTTATCTTCCTGTTGGATGGACCTCATCATCCTTTACTCCAACACGGATGACTCCCAGATGATAAAAATCAGCCCGATAATTTGCTATCGTGCTGCCAGGTATATCTTACAAAATGAAAAATTGTTACGTAAAAGTTTTACTTTACTGTATTTAAAGTGTCTCCATCTAGAAGAAGCACATCGTGTTCTAGATGAAATACACCAGGGGGCATACGGTAATCATCCCAAAGGACGGTCTCTAGCAAACAAAGCAACGAGACAATGATACTATTGGCCCACTATGAAGGCGGATGCTATCGAATTCTCAAAGAAATGTAACAAATATCAGCGATATTCTCCGTTCCCTCATTTACCGTCTGAGTAAATAACGCCGATGGACGGTCCTTGGCCTTTCGCTCAATGGAGAATCGATATAATCAGACCACTACCTATGGGAAAAGGACGTGGCAGTCGATTACTTCACCTCGATCTCCTAGAAGAGAAAATGAACATATCTTGTCTTCGAGTATTGGCTTATCAACAACGTATAGCCCGTTGTCATAATTCAAAGGTCAAAATCAGGGTTTTTTAGCTCGACAACTTGGTGCTCAGGCAAAACATCGGAACAGCCACTCGGTCATTGCATCTTAACTGGGAAGGCCCGTATCGAGTCATTGAGATTGCTCGACCAGGTACATATTATCTAGAAGACATGCGAGGAAGACCCCTACGTCACCCTTGGCATATGGAACATTTACTCTGATATTTTTCATAAAGCATGTGAATATTGGACCATTCTTAAATAAAGACGATCTCTCTGATTCCAGCTGTTCAGCTATGGAATCTATAACTTGGTCACTACTCCATTTTTTGGACCCGAATAGCCTCGAAGGGAATACATACATTCTCTTGGCCAATCTTTTGCCCTTGGTAGAATCAAAGCCTCAATCGATAGATCAGTCTATCTCTATGCGGATATGGTCGCCAAGACCTCCCAGATTGAGCCCAACTCATTTTCATGAGTTGAGTAAAACATTATAGCATGAAGTGACTAAGTCATCTGCTCACCGCAGGGCCAAAGACTCAATTGATAGGTCAGCCTATCTCTATGCAGAAAGCTGGCACTTATAAATGCATGCTCAATCATGTACGGCTTCTCCTTTGAAAATAGGCGGTTACATATACATACAAGTCCTTCACGTAGCTCCTCAACACTAAGGACTTGGGGGGCATCTGTTGTAGAATAAAGTTGGTCGTTGAAAGATGTGATCAGAAAGTGATTGAGAGAAGTCATTATCAGATTGTTCGATAGCGAGCCTCCTCCGTTTATAGTTCATCTGAGATCCCCAAGCAATGCCATCCCCGAGCAATGCCATCCGATCAACATGCGAGCAGCTCGGCTCGTGAGCACTTCGGATATATGACCACTCTCGTCATGAGCACTTCGGACATATGACCACTCTCGTCATGAGCACTCCGGACATATGACCACTCTCGTCATGAGCACTCCCGACGTATGACCACTCTCGTCATGAGCACTCCCGACGTATGACCACTCTCGTCATGAGCACTCCTGACATGTGAGCAGCTCCCGAACATGTGACTAACGTTATGGCCTTTGGGGTCGGAGCCTGCTTCGGACTCCCAGTTGCCGGAGATGTAAAACCATTTTTTCCTCCATCCATGGCAATTGGAGGAGGGGTTCCCCAGAATGAAGTTATTCCGGTGCCAAAAGCAAAGCCATTCTGTTGTTATTTATACCCTGCAGCCATTCTGAATGAAGGCTAGAGAGCCATTCTTTTGTTATTTATACCCTGCAGCCGAAAATTCGAAAATGAAGAAAATTCTGCAGGGTATGATATTTATACTCAATCATTTCTTTGATTTGGTTGACACGCGGCAGCCTCTCATCCGGTACGACAGACGAACGGGCACAAGCATTAAATACGGAGACACGTGGCGACCGACGCCTCATTTCTTGCGGCAGGAAAAGCTGCGTAAAAGCTGGCCATCATAAATGAAGAATCATGTTAAATGAATCATGCGTGATTCTCTCCCAGCAGTCAGCTACGCATACAAGCAAAACCCTTAGCATAGTTCCTCAACGCCAAGGGTTTGGGGGGCACTTGTTGTAGACAAATTTGGCTTTAAAGAGAAGTGAGGAATTGCGGTCGCATCTCCAAAATGCGACCAGCCAAGCTCGTGCTCGAAGAAAGGGGTCGCATCTCCAAAATGCAACCAACTAAGCTCGTGCTCGAAGAAAGGGGTCGCATCTCCAAAATGCGACCAGCCCGGCTTGTGCTCGAAGAAAAGGGTCGCATCTCCAAAATGCGACCAACCCGGCCCGTGCTCGAAGAAGGGGTCGCATCTCCAAAATGCGACTAGCCCGGATCGTGCTCGACCAAGGGGTCGCATCTTCACATGCGAGCACTCTTGATATGAGCAGCTTCCGTCATGTGAGTAGCTTTGGTCTCTAGTCTCTGGTCATGCGAGCAGACCTGGTCTCTGGTCTCTGTTCTCTGGTCATGTGAGCAGCCCTAGTCTCTGGTGAGCAGCTCCCGTCATATGAGCAGCTTCCGTCATGTGAGCAGCCCTGGTCTCTGGTCTCTGGCAAGGACGTCCTTCAGCTCATAGAACCAGCAGCCTGTATAAGCCGATTTTGGTTTATATCTATTCATAGTTCCAAATATCTAGAGACGTAATCAGCTAGACGTCTAGAATGTTTCGACTACTTCCTTATCCAAGGATTTATAAGATAAGCTTCTTATCCCATGAAATCAGTACTAATCTTAACAGCTTGCGTAACAGACTGGATCACCCGGATCTGCATAAATAGATGACCTCAAAGATGATAAAGGTACACAATCTCTAAGCCTACATTTCACACTTCATCTTACTATCACAGTACCCATACTGACTTTGCCATCGGAGGGCCATAAGCCGGGCCAACCGGCGGTGGTCCTAACCTTTCTTGGTGATTGCAGGTTCCCCAATCTACACCATTCATCTCCGATTGGAGGTCAGACGACGAAGAATCAAAGTTGGTCTTTGACCAACATCTGTTAGCCAATTTTTGGCGTTAACAGGCCTACAGAAAGATAATTGACAAAAATATGCAGAATCGTTTCAGATTAGAAGGCCAATGGATAGAATCTTCCCATCCAAATCTGATCATTGCTTGATAGAAGAAAACCAGTTAGAGACCATTGGATAGGATCTTCCAATCCAAATCAGATCATTGCGTGATAGAAGCAAACCAGTTAAGAGCCCTTTGTCTGTCCGACTCTTCCAAAGGAGCTCTTCCCTCGGTGGAAAAAAGATGGATGCACTCATCTTCGTTTTGGTGCAGTCAGGCTTGCTCTTACTCGGCGAGAATAACTCTTCAGGACACTCGCTTCAAAGAACATCAGCGTGCCTCTATTGGTACTGTAGAGACTACGCTCGATGCCAGCACAATGTTAACCACACTGTACCCAAATTTTAACTTTTCTTTCAAAGATCCTACGAGGGGAGGACGTGGTAAGGTAGATCACTCCCTCAATGGATAACTATCTTGAATACACAAGGCTTTCAAGACTCTTCAAGCGGACTACTACCTCCGAATCCACAAAGGAAAAATTAAAATAAGAATAATTCTTAAGAAATTTATAAAACTCTTTAAATAAGAAATTTGAAACTTACCCTACATAGACTACCTCTATTCTTACTAAACTTAGTGGTTTTCAGCCAAAATTAATAAGTTTCCAATCCAGCCCAAGTTATTCTCCCAAGTTTTCCAAGTCCTTTTCATGTTAGGAACAACTTCTACAACTCAAAGATCAAAAGTTATACTTGATCTAAAAGTTACTATTTATGGTAAAAACCAAATTAAACTAGGCTTATGACTGGAGATTGGATCGAATCTCGCAAATCCAGCATAGGCAACCCGACTATGCCGGGTTGGTTAGCTTAAGTAGCTCGAGATACCCCAAATTTATATATTATACATCCTATAACTCATCCTGGATTGCAAGTGTAGACACCCCACCTTCGGCTACAATGTTGGTAGAGATAGCTGAATGAATGGAGGACCATACCCCCAAATCCCATGTCCAAAGCCAGCCAAACTCATCCTTGTAAGCCCCAATTCATAGCCCAGCTCAAGCCCGAACCCAGTCGACTCACCCATAAACATCAGCATGAAAAACCACCCATAAGAAAAACCAGTCAAAAAATCTAAAAAAAGTCAAACTTGGTCAGTCAACCCGCTGAGTCAAATCACTGAGTCGACTCACTGGGTCAGTCCAGCCCATGCATCCAGTCAACTCACCGTTTCAACCTATCTTTCAAACCCAGTCAACTCACCTGGTTCCGAGCCATAGGTTCGGAGCAGGTCCGGACCCCGAACCTCGGGCTTTTCTGCTTCAAGTTCAAAGGCCGTACACTCCGAAGCTGGAGCAGCACAGCCGTACAGGCGGCCCCCAGGGTGCCGCCCAAACTTATTTACAGCAGCTGCCACTGCTCGCAATTATAAATACCCCTTCTCCCCTTCACAGTCAGCATCCCTTAACTCCCAGAAAAATTCCATAAGTTCTGAGTCCATCTTCCCCTCTTAGTCCATTCCTCCACCAAGGAGAGCCCGAGTGAGAAAAGCCTAGCCCTGGTCCAGCCCAGTCTGACCCTGGTCTAAGTCTCCCAAGCTACCCAAGTCCTGATCTAGCCACTCGAAGCAAACCCTTGCGACACCTCCGTCCATTAAGCTATTCTTTTAGTAGCATCATCTCATTCGCATCTAGCATAAATGCAACATTTACTTTTCTTCCAACCCCCCTGCTTATCATATCACTACCAACACTTTGATTATTCAAATGCACAGCTTGCATCCCGCATAGAGCACCTGTCAGTTCGAGCGTATGCTCTGGGCTTGCCTGTTAATGAAAACCTGCCCATCAGAAACTCTTACTGTTCAGATCTACATTTATGCTTTATATCATTCATTAGAGTTTATGAGGATTAAATCAGAATTTCAAGTATTAGTTCGATTCTGTGAAGTAGAGACCGTACTTTGGTACAGGCAGTGTGGGGTGCCTAACATCTTCCCACCCTGTAACCGTGATCCCTTACCTCGAATCTCTGGCCGCAGACAAAATGAGTCATTTTGGATGAAGGAATCTTCGGATCCCCTTCTCTAACGTTTCTACGGGGTCTAACCGACTGTAGATTCGAAGTAACTGGCTAGTGGCGACTCTGATTTTATACGAACTCATCCACACATATCCAGTTTAACACGAGAACTGAGAAAAAAGCCCTCGAGAACGAGGCGAGCCAGTGGCACAAACGGCGATTCGTGCGCATGCAATACCCTTTTCCGAAAGGAAGGGAGAGTTCGGTAGCACGGAGAGGCGAGCGTTCACAGAATGATGACTCCACTGGGGATATGCTAGTCCCACTAGTCGTGATCCAACTTGAAAAACAGAATCCCTCCTATACTTGAAAGTCATTAGTCCTCGTACAATCTCATTTGCATAGCATTTTATCCACTAAAAAAAAAGAAACTCCCAAAACCGAAAAAAAGAGAGTAAAGAGTATATTCCTCACCATTGCGCCTCCTCAAGCTTAAGTCTTCAGAAACAGCTTCCCTTCTGCAGCATAATCCACACTCAAGCCTAGCAAGCCATGTCCGACCATGAAGAGGAAACTCACCTCTTCCCCGCCCTTGAGATGGCCGAAGCACAACCTCCAACGCAACAACCAATTGAGAATACGCCAATCATGCAAGAATTGGCACAAGGAATGAGAGCAATGCAAGAAATGCTCTTGCAATTCATGCAAACACAAGCTACCGCAGCAGTCAATAATCAAGTTGGCCCAGTTCAGCAATCTCAGCAGCCATGCCGAGTCCCTCCGGCCTCCAGTTCAAATCAAGCACAACCATCAGAGTCTACCCAAGACTACCGACAACAGCCATCTCAGCCCTTTGCTATAGGGCATCCTCCTCAGTACTTTCCCTCGACGACAAGGCCGTCTCAGAGCATTCCCGTCACAGGGACTTCCAGTCAGCTTCCAGTCAATCTTGAAAGCAACAACCTCAGTAGATTTCAGCATGTCCCTGCCGTTGGGACTCCTTTCCTTTCTCAACATGTCCCCGCCGATGGGACTCCTTTCCTTTCTCAACATGTCCCCGCCGATGGGACTCCTTTCCTTTCTCAACATTTCTCTGCCGATGGGACCTTTACTCAATTTTAGCACATCCCCGCCGATGGGATTTCAATTTAATTTCCAGCAACAAGGACAGTACTGGCGAATGCCCACAATGGGGGTCAATGTCAAGCCCACATCAATCAGCGGACAGTGGCGAATACCCAACAAGGGGTTCACTTCCCGGCATCTCAGCCTCCTACAAGCAGGAACACTTTTCAATTCCAGCACATCCCCGTCGATGGGATTTCAGTTAATTTTCAGTAATCTTCAATTCAGAAAACTCTAGTTAATTTTCAGCAATCTTCAATCCAGCAATCTCCAGTTAATTTTTAGCAAGTTCTAGTTCAACCTTCAGTACAGTCTCCAGTTCGATTACAGTCCTTTCAAGCACAAGCTTGTCAAAATCCAGTTCAATCATCAAATCAATTTCTGCAACCCGTGGTTGCCTCTCAGTAAGCCCATAGGGTCGAAGACATCGACCATTATGCCGAGGAAGAACATGCCTTACTCCGAGAGGCACCAATCGTTTGAGCAGATCATGCAGGACTGGACGAGTTGCAGGAGCAGTTTCAGATCTTACAAAATCAACTTCAACGACAACAAAGAATCGATCTACCTTCGACTAAGTTCAGAGACTTGTGTCCTTTTCCAGATGCTCAGATACCTTAAAACTTTGAGGTACCAAAATTCAAAAGATACGACGGCAGCGGTTGTCCCACAACACATCTCAAGGCTTTCTCTAGAGAGTTAAGCGCAACCTTAGGAAATGAAGGGGCCCTCATTCGCTTGTTTCAAAAATCTCTGAAGGACGATGCCCTAGACTAGTACACATCATTGGACTGACATCGCATCAAGACTTGGGAACAACTTTCTCAGGCTTTCGTAAACATATTCGCGTACAATCTCAACATGGCACCTAGAAGAGCCGACCTCGCGGCTCTCAAGCAAAGGAGTGATGAAACGTTATCAGCTTATGTGGGATGTTGGTGAGCTATGACAGCCAGAATGCAGACACCTATTGACAACGAAGAACAAATCTCCATGATTGTTCATTCAATATATCCTGGCATATTTGGATATCTCATCTCACATCCATATGCGAATTTCTCACAGTTGATCCATGCTGGAGAGCAAGTCGAAGCAGGAATCCGCTCAGGGAGAATCTCCTCATGGCCTCATCAGGCCACTCCAGTAAAACGGAACAGAGTGGAAGGAAGACCTATTGGATACGGGAATGGAAACCCAGCGGTTCTCCTTCTCGCCCGACAGAGGTAAACAACATCATAGCCACTGCTTAGGGCAACCAATATGCTCCCCCACAGGGACGACAACAATATCAATAGAATCAGGCTCAGCATTAACCTCAGAGGTATCAGCCACAACCAAATCCTCAACCACAGCCACAACCACCTCGACAGCAGCAGCAGTAGCAGCAGTTTAGGGGGAATGACCAATACTCATATCAGAATAGGTAAAATTACAGGGAGCTCAGGAAATTCACTCCTCTCACTCAGCCACTCAGTCGGGTTATGGCTATGCTAGTACAAAACAGTTACTCACTTTAATGGCACCCATGCCTCCTCCAAATATGCTGCCTTCGAACTACTAAGGAAATGAATATTGTGCCTACCATCAAGGGTGTGGCCACACCATTGATCGATGCATGACTCTGAAGAATGCCATACAAGATCTGATTGACGACCGCAAGATCGTCATCTCAGTCCCCGAAACTCCTCCAGCAGCTTCCACTAACATCCTTCAGAATCCTCTGCTTCAGCATCCAACGGACCCCAGTTCGTCTCGTGGCTCCGCCGTCAACAACATAGAAGAAGGAGAATGGCTCAATCACTTATTCTCCCCTATCCAGTCCATTCATGCTTACACTTATGGGTCAACAAGTTCTCCTCCGATCTTACAAGGGGAAAACCCCTTTCCCCCTTCAGTCTCCGAGCCGTTAGTACTCGAAGGAGCACCTCCATATGATGCACCAGTTGTTCAAGGGTTTGTCCCCTTGCAAGGGGCACCTTACAGCCATTCGTGTTGGGAGCCGGTCATCCTAGAAGGAGTACAGTCATACATCAAGCCCACATACGAACCTGTCGTTTCGCAAAGGGCAATCTCAGCACAGGAATAATCTAATCTGCAATGGAGGGATTATACTCATCAGCAGCAAGAACACATTGTCTTGGAAGGGGCTCCTCCAGTCAAGCCAGTCATATTGCAAGGGGCAAGTTTTGTCCCCAAGCCATACAGACATCCCGGAGGGGTGTCAATCACACTACAACAGCTGGGCCGAACAGAGAAATCCCCCGCCATATCAAGAGGACCAGTGTTCATTCCATGGGAACCTCCTGCTCTAGGAACGGTCAAACCGGAACCACGACCTTATGTGATCTATGAAGACAAACCTTGATATTATCCCTTTAGTACAGGCAATAATGTAGTCCTCAAGGCAAAAGCTCCATATGAGGAAGATTTGGTACCCACGCCAGCACCGTTGCAGGAACCAGTGGTCACAAAAAGCAAAGGAGAGGAAAATTATAAAGAAGTCCCGTGGCACTATCCAGAATGTGTAGAAGTAGGAAACATGAATCCCAAAGAACGTTGCATCCAGAGAGATAATCAGAACAGAGGAGATCCCAAAAGCGCTCTCTCAGGTCTCGGCAATAAAAACGAAGCTGCATATGATGTAGCAACTCGGCTTAAGTCAATCCCTGCTCAAGTCTCGGTATGTGAGCTACTCTGCACGTCGCGCATACACTAAGAAATGTTTACCCAAACCCTGAGCGATGCTCATGTCTCCTCTGATACATCACCAGAAATGATAGCATTGATGATCGGACAGCTCCTGGCTCTGCGCGCCATCACCTTCACTGATAATGAGTTGCCACCAGAAGGGCGGGATCATGGGCGATCCCTCAACATAGCCTTACGATACAAAGACCTCTATGTCCTGCTGGTCCTTATCGATAACGGCTCAAGCTTAAATGTCTGCCCACTCAAGACTGCGGAACGCCTAGGAATCACTCCCTCCTCATTCTGACCCAGCACCATGTATGTTAGAGCATTCGATAACACCCACCGATCAGTGGAATGAGAGGTCGACATAGAGGTACAAATAGGTCCAGAAGTCTCCACCATCACATTCCAAATCTTGGATATATCAGCCTCTTTCAACATGTTACTCGGATGACCTTGGCTACACAAGGTTGGGGTTGTGCCATCAACTTTGCATCAACGGGTGAAGTATATCTGTGGAAATCAAGTGATCTCTATCCATGCAGAGAAGGAGCTCATCATTCCTTCCAATGTTGCTGCCACTGAACCAGATATCCCTGTCATTGACATCCAACACTCTGAAGAAGACGTCCCATTTCACAGTTTCGAATTTGAGAATGTGAACGCTATCGCCAACCCAGAACTGATAAGTGTTGATCGTGTCTTTCCACCAGCAGAACGTTTGAGCCTCAAGTATTGGATGAAGAATCATTTTAAGTTCAGAAAGATACCGCTGGTATATAATCAAAGCAAATGGGGACTCGGGTATAGGTCAATCTTCATGGACAAAAGAAAGAAGAAATTTCGTTGCTCACCCATTCAATTCATCAGGCCAGGAGAGCCTTGCAGAGATCCCAGAAGAAATCAACCAACTGCACTACACAAAGGCCTTCCGATGAGCCTAGCTTGGACTATGTGCCCCCCCATTCGATGGGACCGGATCCTCGAACCATCTAAGCGTCCGGAAGAAGCAGGAAAGGATGAAGACAAAGGAGAAAAAAATACAACAGCTTCATGACCAGGGTACTCTGATACCTGCTCTCAACCAGGGGTACAACCTGCCCACTACAATCCAGTCAATCAGGGGCACAACTTACCTATCTCAGCATCAATCAACAAGGGGCACGACCCCCCCGTCTCTGCAGAAC
Organism: Liriodendron chinense; assembly: GCA_003013855.2. Taxonomy (NCBI): domain Eukaryota; kingdom Viridiplantae; phylum Streptophyta; class Magnoliopsida; order Magnoliales; family Magnoliaceae; genus Liriodendron; species Liriodendron chinense. The sequence continues at coordinate 350,623 of ML058521.1, forward strand.
CAACATCATCAACCATCAACCAGGGGTAGAAGAAGCCCATCCATTGGACCAAGAAAGGGAAATGGCCAGCCTTAGATTGGTCTAATGTCCAGATTCCGAACTTGTGTCTCACTGTGGAATCAAACGAACTGCAATGCTAGGTAAGTGATCTGGAAGGGACTGAGTATGACTCAGATCTCGAACCCAACCAGCGAGAAATCATGGTCATTGAGCCAGACCGTGATTATTAGCCCAAATCATCAAACCCCACCTCTCCAGGGGAAGGAGTGTAGGGTCCTGAATGGTCATCCGTTCCCCTAACTTCTGAATCAGCCAGAGAGTCATTTGAGGGCTCTAGCTTCCAAAAAATAAATGTCGATTTAAGCAGTGAGCGGTACTTTGGGACAAGCTGGGATCAATCATAGCTTGCAATATGTTGAACCTCCAATTTATACATTGCATTGCCCAGTACATCACATTATATGCACGGTTTTCATGCTTAAAAGGCCTATCTAACGCATGTTTTGTGATTTCAGGAATGAGAGCGGACTTCACCAACTTGGAGACTAAAAAGGGCCATTTGAAGCCATTGGATGAAGAAGAAAGAAGGACCAAAGAAAGTAGAAAGAGAGGAAAAGAAAGGAAGAAAGAAGCAAAAGGAGAAAAGCAGAAACAGAGGCCAAGACCGGTCGTGCGACCGGTCGTCCATCGCCAGGACCGGTCGTCCGACCGATCCAATTTTTGCACAAAAGGAAGTTTTTCAGAGAAGGTCACTGGACTGTTTACGACCGGTCGTGCGACAGGTCGTCCGATGCCCAGACCGGTCGCGCGACCGGTCTTGAATTAAAAGTTTAAATCGGAATTTCGGTGAAACTCTCTGGACTGTTTTTGACGATTTGCGACCGGTCGTCAGGGGGCTCACACCGGTCGTGCGACCGGTCGTCTGCGTAATGAAGCTTCTCCGTGAAGCTCTGAGAATTTCTGCGTAGTGCGTAACCTTGAGCAATTTCTGGATGTTTCCGACGCAAGGGGCTTCCACACTATAAAAGGACACCTAGGGGCTCTTCCTAGGTCATCATAGAAGCTAAGGGACGAGGTTTTAGAGAGAGAAAGCTGTCGTGGAGCGTCTGCAACTCTCCAATTTTCGATTTTTCTAGTTTTTATGCTTTTATTATGAGTTCTAGTTGTAGTATGACAATGCTCGGCTAGAATCTCTCAGCTAAGGCTGAGAGGTGAAGCTTGTTGCTAATTTCACGTTTGATTCAAGTTAATTCAAGTAATTTTCAATTCAAGTTTGGATTTTTCATATTTTAGTTCTTAAAGTGGTAGTTTGAGATGTTTTATGAGAGTTCATGTGCTCTGGACATGAATTCCTTGCAATTCTCTGAGATTATCATATAATGCTTGTTTAGATTCGAATTATAGTAATCCTTGAGCAGGCCATAGTCCATAGGCATGACTATTACCCCGAAGGCTATGGTTTTGAATTCTACATTGATTGAATGGGACTAGAACTTGAAAGTTCAACTTGATTTGGATTGAATGTGTGTGAATGCTTTATTTTCCAACTAGATGAGAGATAGGACTTCAAATCTGGTTGTGTTCTCTACTTGAATTGATTGAATTGACATGGGATTGCTACAAGTGGATCCTTGAATGCCTTAGTACTTTAAATCACTGAATTTCGATTAAGTTACTGTTTTAGTTAATTACCCAATTAAATCTGATTTTCTTGCAAAATTGAGTTGCTGGAGTAGTTTGAAAAGTGTTTCTATTTCCCTGTGGATCGACCTCGGTCTTACCGAGTTTTATTACTACATCGCAGCCTTACACTTGAGGCGAGCGAACAAGTTTTTTGCGCCGTTGCCGGGGACATAGATAACGGTTTTCAAATTGTTTTAGTGGCTGTAGAAGTAGGAGTAGATAGGTTTTCTGATTTTCTTAGAACTAACAAATTGTTCTATTTTGTAGGAATTCTTCTCTAGTTCAAGCGCATCAGGTGATACCTTTCTAACTTAACTTTTTGCAGATTTTTTTTTATATTAAATTCAGATTTTAGATTTTTAGGATTTAGTTTTAGTCAGTTTTTGGTTAAGTGGTTTATGTCCCGTTGGGAACGTAACCACTCAAATCGTCTCCAATCTGAAGGTGGTTTAGTTGGACCATTGTCAGTCCATAGACGAGTCCGAAATTACCAAGACATTGTGAAAGTTTGGGGAGTATGGAACAAGCACCTTTAAGGAATCCTCCCCCCTACTCCAACTACAAACGCAAATCAGGAAGGAGTAGGAGAGAATGAGGTACATAATGTTCCTCCAATGAGATCACTACGGGACTACCTACAACCCGCCCGTGCAATTACACCCTCTTGCGTGGTTCTACCAGCAAACGGTGGAAACTTTGACATAAAATCGGGTGTAATTCAACTCTTACCAAAGTTCCATGGGCTAGACTCTGACAGCCCATACTTACACTTGAAAGAATTCGAAGAAGTGGTGGCTACCTTGCATTACGCCAATGTTTCCGAAGATACCATCAGACTTAAACTTTTTCCCTTTTCATTGAAAGAAAGAGCCAAAGATTGGCTTCACTCTCTTAGACCACATTCGATTGGGTCATGGGTTGAGATGAACCGGGAATTCTTGAAAAAGTTCTTCCCGGCTCATAAAACGAACACCCTTCGAAGAGCCATAATGAATTTCTCAACTAAAGAGGGTGAATCTTTTTTTCAATGTTGGGAGAGATTTAAGGACCTCCTACTTGCTTGTCCACATCATGGCTATGAGAGCTGGCGAATTATAAATTTTTTCAATGATGGATTAAGTTCCAATATGCGCCAATTTGTAGAGATGATGTGCAATGGCGAGTTTATGAGCAAAAATCCAGATGAGGCTTGGAGTTATTTGGACATGTTGGCTGAAAATGCCCAATCTTGGGATACATCGGATAAACCCAATAACCCTAAGCCCACTCAAGAGAAAGGAGGGATCTATGTCCTTAAGGAGGAAGACGACGTGAACGCAAGGATAGCCAACCTCACACGGAAGGTTGAGGCCATGGAACTTAGTAAAAGTGGAGTTCCAAAGTCCAATGAAGTTGTTGAAACCATATGTGGTATTTGCCTCACTGATTTACACGCTACGTAAGATTGTCCCACAATTCCTGCATTTCAAGAGGTATTACATGAACATGCAAAAGCCACATATGGGTATCAACGGCCTTTCAATGGACCGGTAGGTAATACGTACAATGAGAGTTGGAAGAACCACCCAAATTTTAGTTAGAAGAATGCTCCTACAGGCAATCCTCCCAACTCTCAAAGAGGGCCACCCATGCAAAATATGGCCCCACCTCAGTTCTCAATGGAGGATACCTTGAAAGCATTTATACAAGGGCAAACGCAAATCAATCAAACAAATCAGCAAATGTTCCAAGAGCTTAAAATCTCGGTTGATGAGATTAAGGGACGCTTGAATGCTAGGGAAGGGACCTTTCCGGCCCAACCTCAGCCCAATCCAAAGCAAGTACATGAAGTAAGCATCCCTATCCTTCCAACCAAAACATGGAGCAAGCCAAATCCATCACCACCCTTAGAAGTGGTAAACAAATTGACAAATCTATTCCGGTGAAGGCCGATGAGCCTAATGATCTGGTAAATTCTGAGGATGAGGATGGATCTAACTTAGCCCCAAAGAACCGGAATGCATTTACAAGCCCGTAGCACCATTCCCTTCAAGATTGGTTGCCCCAAAATCTCTTCCAAACTCTCATGATATTCTAGAGATTTTCAGACAAGTCAAGATTAATATCCCTTTGCTTGAGGCCATCAAACAAATTTCCTCTTATGCCAAGTTTCTAAAGGACCTATGCACAACAAAATGCAAATATAATGTGCAGCAAAAGGCCTTCTTAACTGAGCAAGTGAGTGTCATTCTCACTCAGAAGACCCCCCCCCCAAAATTCAAAGATCCTGGTAGTCCCACCATCTTATGTATCATTGGAGACTACCGGATTGAACGTGCCTTGCTAGATTTGGGGGCGAGTGTGAACTTGATCCCATACTCGGTATATGAGCAATTGGGTCTTGGTGAATTAAAACCCACCAAAACCACATTGCAACTCGCTGATAGATCTATCCGTGTACCGAGGGGGATAGTTGAGGATGTTCTAGTTCAAGTTGACAAATTCTACTACCCGGTAGATTTTATCGTCTTGGACACACAACCGGTTTTGGAAGCTAGCACCCAAATACCGGTAATATTAGGCCGCCCATTCCTTGCCACATCAAACGCAATCATCAATTGCCAGAATGGGGTGATGCAACTATCTTTTGGAAACATGACACTAGAGGTGAATGCGTTTCACTTGGGCAAAAGACATAGGGATGTCGATGATGATGAGTTCTTCGAGGTAAACATGCTTGAATCTTTTGAAGAAGAAGAACTCCTCCAACTTGAACCACTAGAAAGCTTGGAGACATGCTTAGCACATTCCATAGATTCTGAAGACCCCATCATTAGTGAAATTGTGCAAGCAGAAAGACCGGTAGTTGGTATTAGCCGGTGAAGGCCCCATTTTGAAAAGTTACCACCAACCACATCAAGGCCTCTACCGTCTAACATCAAACCACCGAAGCTTGACCTTAAACCATTTCCATCTGAGCTTAAATATGTATATTTGGGTCAAGAGAAAACTTTTTTAGTCGTCATTGCCTCTCACCTAGAAAAAGACCAAGAGCTCAAGTTGATTGAGTTACTCAAAGAACATAGGGAAGCCCTAGGTTGGACAATAGCGGATCTCAAGGGGATAGATCATTTAGTTTGCACTCACCGTATACACCTTGAAGAAAATGCAAAAACAACTAGACAACCTCAAAGACGGCTAAATCCAAACATGATGGAGGTTGTCAAAGCCGAGGTGTTAAAGCTATTAGATGTGGGTATCATCTACCCCATCTCAGATAGCCAATGGGTGAGTCCTACCCATGTTGTCCCCAAGAAATCCGGTATTACCATCATAGAAAACGCCAGCAACGAGCTTATACCGACTAGGGTGACCACCGGTTGGCGTATGTGCATTGATTATAGGAAGCTCAACACGGTTACTAGGAAAGACCACTTCCCTCTCCCATTTATGGATCAAATTTTGGAGAGGTTAGCAGGCCATTCCTATTATTGCTTTCTAGATGGCTATTTCGGATACAACCAAATTGAGATAGCTCCGGAGGACCAAGAGAAAACCACATTTACATGCCCGTTCGTCACCTTCGCTTACCGAAGAATGTCATTCGGGTTATGTAATGCACCCGCCACATTCCAATGATGCATGTTGAGTATTTTCTCGGACATGGTGGGTGAGTTTCTTGAGGTATTCACAGACGAATTTTCTGTTTTTGGTTGTACGTTTGATGAGTGTCTCAAGCACTTGGAGTTGGTCTTGATGAGGTGTGAGGAGAAGAAACTCATTGGTCGCTCGCCTCAAGTGTAAGGTTGCGATGTAGTAATAAATCTCGGTAAGACCGAGGTCGATCCACAGGGAAATAGAAACAATTTTCAAACTACTTCAGCAACTCAATTTGCTAGAAAATCATATATAATTGGGTAATTAGCTAATTTAGTAACTTAATGGAAATTCAATGATTTTAAAGTACTAAGGCATTCAAGGATCCACTTGTAGCAATCCCATGTCAATTCAATCAATCCAAGTAGAGAACACAACTAGATTTGAAGTCCTATCTCTCATCTAGTTGGAAAATAAAGCATTCACACACATTCAATCCAGATCAAGTTGAACTTCCAAGTTCTAGTCCCATTCAATCAATATAGAATTCAAAACTATAGCCTTCGGAGTAACAGCTATGCCTATGGACTATGGCCTGCTCAAGGATTACTATAATTCGAATCTAAACAAGCATCATATGATAATCTCAGAGAATTGCAAGGAATTCATGTTCGGAGCACATGAACTCCTATAAAACATCTCAAACTACCACTTTAAGAACTAGAATATGAAAAATCCAAACTTGAATTAAAAAGTACTTGAATTAACTTGAATCAAACATGAAATTAGCTACAAGCTTCACCTCTCAGACTTAGCTGAGAGATTCTAGCCGAGCATTGTCATACTACAACTCGAACTCATAATAAAAACATAAAAGACTAGAAAAATCAGAAATTGGAGAGTTGCAGACGCTCCATGACAACTTCCTCTCTCTAAAACCACGTTCCTTAGCTTCTATGATGATCTAGGAAGAGCCCCTAGGTGTCCTTTTATAGTAGGAAAGCTCCCTTGCGTCGGAAACATCTAGAATCCGCGTAAGGTTACGCAGTGCGCAGCAAAATTCGGAACCAGATTTAGAAACTCCTGATTTTTCTGCGAGACGACCGGTCGGACTGGCCTGGCCGACCAGTCACAACCGGTCGGGCTTGCCTTAGAATCAGTCCAGTGTGCATAGCCGACCGGTCAAGACCGGTCGGACTTTCTTCCCATTGTCCAGCGTACATGGCCGACCGGTCAAGACCGGTCGGTCCTTCTTCCATTAGTCCAGAGATTTAGCCGACCGGTTGGACGACCGGTCGGACTTGTTTTTCTTCTTCTTTTTCTTTGTTTCTTCATTCTCTTTTCTTCCTCTTTCTTCTTCCTTCTTTGATCCATCTTGGACCTTCTTTCAAAGGTTCTAAATGGCCCCTTTTTGGTCTCCATTTGATTGAAGTCTGCTCTCATCCCTATAATCACAAAACATGTGTTAGATGGGCCTTTAAATCATGAAAATCATGCAAACCATGTCATGTAGTGGGCAATGCAATGTATAAATTGGAGGTTCAACACACCCTCCAACCAGCTTTTTGCTAGTCCCGAGCAAAACATGCGTGAAACAATTTCAAACGTCCAAACCCAACTCTCTTTCAGAACCCATGATTCTATCCATTCCAAGATGTACAAGTATAAAATTTGAAGAAACTAGGTGATAGAAATTGCCAACTTAAACTCTCAAAGCATAAGAAGTGTCTACATGAAATTCCCGCTGATTGATTGATAAATAGAAGAACTCGAATAATCTTAACCCAGTGTGCATAGTGAAAGTTCATCTCATGAGTCTCTGGGATTACCTTCTTCATAGATTAAGTAAACCAAGGATTTTAAGGTGCACAGAGCAACAACAAGCCTATGACAGGAATTTGCCTTACCGTCCTTCCGATGGTTTTCACACTACGTCCCATTTCCGGCTTTGGTTACGGTTCGACCATCCCCCGGTTGGTAATAGGTAGCCCTTTTCAGAATTTTCCACCATTTTTCCTTCATTCCCGATTTCATCCTTTCATTCCTTTTTCTTTTAAATTAGATAGGATTTTTAAAAATTCATATCTTTCATTATTTTCCCATGGACAAGGATGGACAAAATACCCCGGCTTGGTTTCTCAACACCTTTAAATCAAAGTCTAGCTAATCCATAAATCACATAATCCTTTCAACCCATGAAAATCGTGTAATGTGAACTAGGTGTAAAAAGTGTTCAAATTTTCTATCAATCACAGCAATAGGGGAACTAACATATAAAACCATTATGTTGGGAGAAATTCAAGACTACAACATCACACACTTCGTATCTCCTCTTCTTATACTCCTATCATCTCGAATGCATGGAAATAAGGTTTTCTAAAAGAGTTTTGAAATTTTAGAAAATTTGAAAAAATTTGCATATATAGAGGCTCGAAATGTTGCATCATGCTAGATAAAGGATCTCATCTCACCCCCCAACCAATTCCTGCATTGTCCTCAATGTAAAAAGATATGCAATTAGCTTGAACATGAGAGCAATGATAAAATATGAGAGAGTGAGAACAATAGTACCTGAGAGAGCGATCATGGAAGTATACAACCCAACAACTAAAACCTACTAAAAAAGTAAAACTAAATAAAACTAAACCTACCTATGCTATACCTCCATCAGACTAGGAGATCAATCATCTTGATACACAGGATCATTCAGAGTGATGGACATGTCCTCTGAATCAAATTTCTCAACAAATGGTTTAAGGCGTTATCCATTAACTTTAAAACAGTTACCATTCGCTGCATTCTCAATCTCAACAGCCCCATGAGGAAAAACTTCTTTGATAATATATGGGCCGGTCCATCGAGATCGTAATTTTTCCGAAAAAAGATGAAGTCGGGCATTGTACAAGAGCACTTTCTGGCCTTTATGGAGAGATTTTCTTAAGATGTGCTTGTCATGAAAGGCCTTCATCGTACTCTTGTAAATTTTTGAATTCTCATACGTATCGTTTCGGATCTCATCAAGCTCATTTAATTGAAGTTTGCGAAGCGAACTAGCCTTGTCAATGTCAAAATTTAAAGCCCGAATTGCCCAATAGTCTTTGTGTTCTATCTCCACAGGCAAGTGGCAAGCTTTCCCATAGACAAGTCTATAAGGGGACATTCCAATGGGTGTCTTATAGGCGGTACGGTGAGCCCAAAGTGCATCATCTAAACTTAGGGACCAATCCTTGCGATCCGGTCTCACCGTCTTTTCCAAAATCTGCTTGATTTCCCTATTGGAGATTTCAGCTTGCCCACTTGTTTGTGGGTGGTATGGGGTACTCACTTTGTGCCTAATACCATATTTCTTCATTAAAGTTTCAAAAGGTCTGTTGCAAAAGTGAGAACCACCATCACTAATGATGGCTCGAGGTGTCCCAAATCTAGAAAGTATGTTTTCTTTTAGGAACTTAAGAACCGTACGATGATCGTTGGTTCTACATGGGATAGCCTCTATCCATTTAGACACATAGTCTAGGACAAGCAAAATATAGACATGTCCAAAAGATGAAGGGAATGGTCCCATGAAATCGATGCCCCAACAGTCAAAGACTTCAAGATGTTGAATTGGGCTGAGGGGCATCATATTTCGACGGGATAATCCTCCTAACTTTTGGCAGCGCTCGCATGCTTTGCAAAACTCGTGGGTGTCCTTAAATAGCGTGGGCCAATAAAAACCACACTGCAGAATTTTTGCAGTTGTTTTCTTGGCTGAAAAATGATCCCCACATGCTTGATCATGACAAAAGGAGATGACAAAATTATGTTCATCATCAGGGACACATCTCCTTATAATTTGGTCTGGGCAATATTTAAACAATAGAGGTTCATCCCAGAAAAATCTGCGCACTTCCCTTAGAAATTTTCGTTTGTCCTGCGCAGTCCAATGAATTGGCATCGCACCTGTGGAAAGATAATTGGCTATATCAGCGTACCATGGTGGATGCATAGCAACAAAGAGTTGCTCATCAGGGAATGAGTCCTCAATAGGTGACTCGTCAATGGAATTAGGTAGGACTAGGCGGTATAGATGATCCGCCACCACATTTTCTACCCCCTTCTTGTCTTTGATCTCCAAATCAAATTCTTGAAGGAGTAGGATCCATCTAAGCAAACGGGGCTTAGCATCCTTCTTAGAAAGAAGGTGTTTCAGCGCCGCATGATCCGTGTAAACAGTAACTTTGGATCCTATCAAGTAAGGCCTGAATTTGTCCAAGGCAAAGATGACAGCTAGGAGCTCTTTCTCCGTAGTCGCGTAATTAACTTGGGCAGGATTCAAGGTCCTACTTGCGTAGTAGATAACATGGGGCTTCTTATCCTTCTTTTGGCCTAACACCTCCCCAATAGCATAATCGCTCGCTTTGCACATCAACTCAAAAGGAATGGACCAATCTGGTGGTTGCATGATAGGAGCGGTTGTCAACATGTCTTTTAGCTTTGAGAAAGCTAATTGACATTCGGCACTCCACTCAAATTGGTTCTCCTTTTATAGAAGGTTACATAAAGGCCTTGAGATATGACTAAAATCCTTTATAAATCTTCTATAGAAACTGGCGTGTCTAAGGAAGGACCGCACATCGCGTATGCTTTTGGGTGGTGGTAGATTGAAAATTATGTCAATTTTTGCTCGATCTACCTCTATTCCATTGGACGAGATGATATGTCCAAGGACTAATCCTCTTTGTACCATGAAATGACACTTTTCCCAATTTAGGATGAGTTTCTTCTCCTCACACCTCATCAAGACCAACTCCAAGTGCTTGAGACACTCATCAAACGTACAACCAAAAATAGAAAAGTCGTCCATGAATACCTCAAGAAACTCACCCACCATGTCCGAGAAAATACTCAACATGCATCGTTGGAATGTGGCGGGTGCATTACATAACCCGAATGGCATTCTTCGGTAAGCGAAGGTGCCGAACGGGCATGTAAATGTGGTTTTCTCTTGGTCCTTCGGAGCTATCTCAATTTGGTTGTATTCGGAATAACCATCTAGGAAGCAATAATAGGAATGGTCTGCTAACCTCTCCAAAATTTGATCCATAAATGGGAGAGGGAAGTGGTCTTTCCTAGTAACCGTGTTGAGCTTCCTATAATCAATGCACATACGCCAACCGGTGGTCACCCTAGTCGGTATAAGCTCGTTGTTGGCGTTTTCTATGATGGTAATACCGAATTTGTTGGGGACAACTTGGGTAGGACTCACCCATTGGCTATCTGAGATGGGGTCGATGATACCCACGTCTAATAGCTTTAACACCTTGGCTTTGACAACCTCCATCATGTTTGAATTTAGCCGTCTTTGAGGTTGTCTAGTTGTTTTTGCATTTTCTTCAAGGTGTATACGGTGAGTGCAAACCGAAGGATCTATCCCTTTGAGATCCACTATTGTCCAACCTATGGCTTCCCTATGTTCTTTGAGTAACTCAATCAACTTGAGCTCTTGGTCTTTCTCTAGGTGAGAGGCAATGACAACTGGAAAAGTTTCCTCTTGACCCAAATATACATATTTAAGCTCAGATGGCAATGGTTTAAGGTCAAGCTTCGGTGGTTTGATGTTAGACGGTAGAGGCCTTGATGTGATTGGTGGCAATTTTTCAAAATGGGGCCTCCACCGGCTAGCAACAACTACCGGTCTTTCTATATTCAATGCTTACGCAATTTCACTATTGATGAGGTCTTCAGAATCCATGGAATGTGCTAAGCATGTCTCCAAGCTTTCTAGTGGTTCAAGTTGGAGGAGTTCTTCTTCTTCAAAAGTTTCAAGCATGTTTACCTCGAAGAACTCATCATCATCGACATCCCTATGTCTTTTGCCCAAGTGAAACACATTCACCTCTAGTGTCATGTTTCCAAAAGATAGTTGCATCACCCCATTCCAGCAATTGATGATTGCGTTTGATGTCGCAAGGAATGGGTGGCCTAATATTACCGGTATTTGGGTGTGTTCGCTCGCCTCAAGTGTAAGGCTGCGATGTAGTAATAAATCTCGGTAAGACCGAGGTCGATCCACAGGGAAAAAGTAACAGCTTCCTAATTACTCCAGCAACTCAGTTTAATAGAGTAAATTCAAATTCAATGGGATGTTTAATTAAAACAGTAACTTAATGAAAAATCAGAGATATAATGTACTAAGGCTTTCAAGGATCCACTTGTAGCAATCCTATGTCAATTCAGTCAATCCAAGTAGAGAACACAACTAGATTTGAAGTCCTATCTCTCATCTAGTTGGAAAATAAAGCATTCACACACATTCATCCAATTCAAGTTGAACTTCCAAGTTCAAGTCCATTCAATCAATGTAGAATTCAAATTCATAGCCTGCGGAGTAACAGCCATGCCTATGGACTATGGCCTGCTCAAGGATTACTATAATTCGAATCTAAACAAGCAACCTGTGATAATCTCAGAGAATTAAAAGGAATTCATGTCCGGAGCACATAAACTCAGATAAGACATCTCAAACTACCACCTATTGGACTGAAACATAAGGAAAATCAAACTTTGAATTGAAGAAAAATACTTGCATCAGACTGAAATTAACATAGAATTGGCTACAAGCTTCACCTCTCAGCCTTAGCTGAGAGGTTTTAGCCGAGCATAGTCATGCTACAACTAAAAACTCAAAAATAAAGCATAAAACTAGAAAAACCCGAAAATAGATGTTGCAGACGCTCCACAGTCGCCTTCAGCCTCCAAACTCACGTTCCTTCTCTTCTCTGATACCTTAGGGAGAGCCCCTAGGCGGCCTTTTATAGCAACAATCCTCCCTTGCGTCGGATTCTGCGAAATCCTACGCCTTGCGCAGTGAAATTCGGAGTCCCGAATTAGAAAGGATTCTTCTTACGCAGAACCGACCGGTCATGACCGGTCGGCCTGGCTTTTCAAATACTCCAGAGAGCACAGCCGACCGATCATGACCGGTCGGTGTGGACTGTCCATTGTTCCAGCGTGCATGCCTGACCGGTCATGACCGGTCGGGCTGTTTTATCCTTCATCCAGTGCCTATGGCCGACCGGTCATGACCGGTCAGCCCCAATGCAATGTGGCCAGCCTTCATTCAGTGTTCATGGCCGACCGGTCATGACCGGTCGGCCTCTCTTCTACTTGATTCCTTTGATGTGGCTGACCGGTCGGACGACCGGTCAGCCTTGTATTTCTTCATCTTCTTTTCTCTCTCTTTCTTCGTCTTTCCTTGATCCATCTCAGGACTTCCTCCAATGTCTTCAAATATATTCTTTTGGCTTCAATTTGATGAAATCCACTCTCATCCCTACAATCACAGAAACATGTGTTAGGTGGGCCTTTAAACCATGAAAATCATGCAAACTATGTAGTGTAATGGGCAATGCAATGTATAAATTGGAGGTTCAACACACCCCCCAACCAGCTTTTTGCTAGTCCCGAGCAAAACATGCGTGAAACAGTTTCAAACCTCCAAATCCAACTCTCTTCCAGAACCCATGATTCTATCCATCCCAAGATGTATAAGTGTAAAATTTGGAAAACTTAGGTGTTAGAAGCTGAACCTTGGACTCTCAAAACATAAAAAGTGTTTACATGAAATCCCCGCTGATTGATTGATAAATAGAAGAACTCGAACAAATTCCACCTAGTGTGCATAGTGAAAGATCATCTCATGAGTTCCTGGAATCATCTTCTTCATAGATTAAGTAGACCAAGGATTTCAAGGTGCACAGAGCAACAGCAAGCCTATGACAGGAATTTGTCTTACCGTCCTTCCGACGGCTTTCACACTACGTCCCATTTTTGGCTTTGGTTACGGTTCGACCATCCCCCGGTTGGTAATAGGTAGCCCTTTTCGGAATTTTCCACCATTTTTCTTTCCTTCCCGATTTCATCCTTTCTTTCCTTGTTCTTTTAACTTAGATAGGATTTGTAGAAATCCATATCTTTCATTATTTTCCCATGGACAAGGATGGACAAAATACCCCGGCTTGGCTGCTCAACACCTATAAACCAAAGTCTAGCTAATCCACAAATCACATAAACCTGTCACTCATGAAAATCGTGTAATGTGAACTTGGTGTAAAGGTGTTCAAATTTTCTATCAATCACAACAATAGGGGAATTAACATATAAAGCCATTATGTTGGAAGAAATTCAAGACTACAACATCACACACTTCGTTTCTCCTCCTCTTCTACTCATAGCCTTGTAAATGTATAGAAACAAAATTTTCTAAAAGAGTTTTGAGATGTTAGAAAATTCGAAAAAAATTTGTGCATATGAAGCTCGAAATGTTGTAATATGCTAGAAGAGAGATCTCATCTCACCCCCCAACCAAATCTTGCATTGTCCTCAATGTAAAAACATAGTTAATTAGCATGAACATGAGCGCAATGGTAAACAATGAGAGAGTGAGAACAATAGTACCTGATAGAGCGATCATGGAAGTCTGTAACTCCAACAACTAAATCCTACTAAAACAGTAAAACAAAACAAAACCTACCTATGCTATACCTCCATCAGACTAGGAGATCAATCATCCTGATAGACAGGATCATTCAGGGAGATGGACATGTCCTCTGAATCAAATTTCTCAACAAATGGTTTAAGGCGTTGTCCATTAACTTTGAAACAGTCACCATTTGCTGCATTCTCAATCTCAACAGCCCCATGAGGAAAAACTTCTTTAACAATATATGGGCCGGTCCATCGAGATCGTAATTTTCCCGGAAAAAGATGAAGTCGGGCATTATACAAGAGCACTTTCTGTCCTTCATGGAAAGATTTCCTTAAGATGTGTTTGTCATGAAAGGCCTTCATCTTGCTCTTGTAAATTCTCGAATTCTCATATGCATCGTTCCGGATCTCATCAAGCTCATTTAATTGAAGTTTGCGAAGCGAGCTAGCCTTGTCTATGTCAAAATTTAGGGCCCGAATTGCCCAATAGGCTTTGTGTTCTATCTCCACAGGCAGGTGACAAGCTTTACCATAGACAAGTCTATAAGGGGACATTCCAATGGGTGTCTTGTAGGCAGTACGGTGAGCCCAAAGTGCATCATCTAATCGTAGGGACCAATCCTTGCAATCCGGTCTCACCGTCTTTTCTAAAATCTGCTTGATTTTCCTATTGGAGATTTCAGCTTGTCCACTTGTTTGTGGGTGGTATGGGGTACTCACTTTGTGCCTAATACCATATTTCTTCATCAAAGTTTCAAAAGGTCTATTGCAAAAGTGAGAACCACCATCACTAATAATGGCTCGAGGTGTCCCAAATCTAGAAAGTATATTTTCTTTGAGAAACTTGAGAACCGTACGATGATCGTTGGTTCTACATGGTATAGCCTCTATCCATTTAGACACATAGTCTACGGCAAGCAGAATATAGACATGTCCAAAAGATGAGGGGAATGGTCCCATGAAATCGATGCCCCAACAGTCAAAGACTTCAAGATGTTGAATTAGGGTGAGAGGCATCATATTGCGACGGGATAATCCTCCTAACTTCTGGCAGTGCTCGCATGCTTTGCAAAACTCGTGGGTATCTTTAAATAATGTGGGCCAATAAAAACCACACTGCAGAATTTTTGCAGTTGTTTTCTTGGCTGAAAAATGACCCCCACATGCTTGATCATGACAAAAGGAGATGACTGAATTGTGTTCATCATCGGGGACGCATCTCCTTATAATTTGGTCTGGGCAATATTTAAACAATAGAGGTTCATCCCAGAAAAATCTGCGCACTTCCCTTAGAAATTTACGTTTGTCTTGCGCAGTCCAATGAGTCGGCATCGCACCTGTGGAAAAATAATTGGCTATATCAGTGTACCATGGTGGATGCGTAGCAACAAAGAGTTGCTCATCAGGGAATGAGTCCTCAATAGGTGACTCATCAATGGAATTTGGTAGGACTAGGCGAGATAGATGATCCGCCACCACATTTTCTACCCCCTTCTTATCTTTGATCTCCAGGTCGAATTCTTGAAGGAGTAGGATCCATCTTAGCAAACGGGGCTTAGTATCCTTCTTAGAAAGAAGGTATTTCAGCGCCGCATGATCCGTATAAACAATAACTTTGGATCCTATTAAGTATGGCCTGAATTTGTCCAAGGCAAAGATGACAGCTAGGAGCTCTTTCTCCGTAGTTGAATAATTAACTTGGGCAGGATTCAAGGTCCTACTTGCATAGTAGATGACATGGGGCTTTTTATCTTTCTTTTGGCCTAACACCGCCCCAATAGCAAAATCGCTAGCATCGCACATCAACTCAAAAGGCATGGACCAATCTGGTGGTTGCATGATAGGGGCGGTTGTCAACATGTCTTTTAGCTTTGAAAAAGCTAATTGACATTCGGCACTCCACTCAAATTGGGTCTCCTTTTGTAGAAGGTTGCATAAAGGCCTTGAGATGTGACTAAAGTCCTTTATAAACCTTCGATAGAAGCCGGCGTGTCCAAGGAAGGACCGCACATCACGTATGCTTTTGGGTGGTGGTAGATTGGAAATTATGTCAATTTTCGCCCGGTCTACCTCTATTCCATTGGACGAGATGATGTGTCCAAGGACTATTCCTCTTTGTACCATGAAATAGCATTTTTCCCAGTTTAATACAAGTTGTTTTTCCTCACACCTCATCAAGACCAACTTCAAGTGCTCGAGACACTCATCAAATGTACTACCAAAAATAGAGAAATCATCTATGAACACCTCAAGAAACTCACCCACCATGTCTGAGAAAATACTCAACATGCATCGTTGGAATGTGGCGGGTGCATTACATAACCCGAATGGCATCCTTCGGTAAGCGAAGGTACCAAACGGGCATGTAAATGTGGTTTTCTCTTAGTCTTCCGGAGCTATCTCGATTTGGTTGTATCCGGAATAGCCATCTAGGAAGCAATAATAGGGATGGCCTGCCAACCTCTCCAAAATTTGATCCATAAATGGGAGAGGGAAGTGTTCTTTCCTAGTAACCGTGTTGAGCTTCCTATAATCAATGCACATACGCCAACCGGTAGTCACCCTAGTCGGTATAAGCTCGTTGTTGGTGTTTTCAATAATGGTAATACCGGATTTTTTTGGGGACAACTTGGGTGGGGCTCACCCATTGGCTATCTGAGATGGGGTAGATAATACCCACATCCAATAGCTTTAACACCTCGGCTTTGACAACCTCCATCATGTTTGGATTTAACCTTCTTTGAGGTTGTCTAGATGTTTTTGCATTTTCCTCAAGGTGTATACGGTGAGTGCAAACCGAAGGATCTATCCCTTTGAGATCCGCTATTGTCCAACCTATGGCTTCCCGATGTTCTTTGAGTAGCTCAATCAACTTGAGCTCTTGGTCTTTCTCTAGGTGGGAGGCAATGACAACTGGGAATGTTTCCTCTTGACCCAAATATATGTATTTAAGCTCTGATGGCAGTGGTTTGAGGTCAAGCTTTGGTGGTTCGACGTTAGACGGTAGAGGCCTTGATGTGGTTGGTGGCAATTTTTCAAAATGGGGCCTCCACCAGCTAGCATCAACTACCGGTCTTTCTATATTTAATGCCTGCAGAATCTCACTACTGATGGGATCTTCGGAATCCATGATATGTGCTAAGCATGTCTCCAAGCTTTCTAGTGGTTCAAGTTGGAGGAGTTCTTCTTCTTCAAAAATTTCGAGCATGTTCACATCGAAGAACTCATCATCATCGACATCCCTATGTCTTTTGCCTAAATGAAACACATTTACCTCTAGTGTCATGTTTCCAAAAGATATTTGCATCACCCCATTCCGGCAATTGATGATTGCGTTTGATGTGGCAAGGAATGGGCGGCCTAATATCACCGGTATTTGGGTGCTAGCATCCGAAACCGGTTGTGTGTCCAAGACTATAAAATCTACCGGGTAGTAGAATTTGTCAACTTGGACTAGAACATCCTCAACTATCCCCCTTGGTACACGGATAGATCTATCAGCGAGTTGCAATGTGGTTTTGGTGGGTTTTAATTCACCAAGGCCCAATTGCTCATATACCGAGTATGGGATCAAGTTTACACTCGCCCCCAAGTCTAACAAGGCACGTTCAATCCGGTAGTCTCCAATGATACATGAGACTGTGGGACTACCGGGATCTTTGAATTTTGGGGGAGTCTTTTGAGTGAGGATGGCACTAACTTGCTCAGTTAAGAAGGCCTTTTGCTGCACATTATATTTGCGTTTTGTTGTGCATAAGTCTTTTAGAAACTTGGCATAAGAGGGAATTTGTTTGATGGCATCAAGCAAAGGGATATTGATCTTGACTTGTCTGAAAATCTCTAGAATATCTTGAGAATTTGGGAGAGATTTTGGGGCAACCAATCTCGATGGGAATGGTGCTGTGGGCTGGTAAATGCGTTCCGGTTGTTGTGGGGCTAAGTTAGATCCATTTTCATCCTCAGAACTTACCGGATCATTAGGCTCATCGGCCTTCACCGGAATAGTTTTGTCAATTTGTTTACCACTTCTAAGGGTGGTAATGGATTTAGCTTGCTCCATGTTTTGGTTGGAAAGATTAGGGATGCTTACTTCATGTACTTGCTTAGGATTGGGCTGAGGTTGGGCCGGAAAGGTCCCTTCCCTAGCATTCAAGCGTCCCTTAATCTCATCAACCGAGACTTTCAGCTCTTGGAACAATTGCTGATTTGATTCATTTATTTGCGCTTGCCCTTGCATAAACGCTCTCAAGGTATCCTCCAATGAGAATTGAGGTGGGGCCATATTTTGCATGGGTGGCCCTCTTTGGGAGTTGGTAGGATTGCCCGTTGGGGCATTCTTCCAACTGAAATTCGGGTGGTTCTTCCAACTCTCATTGTATGTATTACCTACCGGTCCATTGAAGGGACGTTGATAACCATACGTGGCATTGGCTGTCTCTTGCAGCACTTCCTTAAATGCAGGAATTGTGGGACAATCTTGCGTAGCGTGTAAGTCGGTGAGACAAATCCCACATGTGGTTTCAACAGCTTCCTTGGACTTTGAAACTCCATTTTTGCTAAGTTCCATGGCCTCAACCTTCCGTGTGAGGTTGGCTATCCTTGCATTTACGTCGTCTTCCTCTTTAAGGACATATATCCCTCCTTTCTCTTGAATAGGCTTGGGGTTCTTGGATTTATCCGAGGTATCCCAAGATTGGGCGTTTTCAGCCAACATGTCCAAGTAACTCCAAGCATCATCTGGATTTTTACTCATAAACTCGCCATTGCACATCATTTCCACAAATTGGCGCATATTAGAACTTAATCCATCATTGAAAAAATTTATAATTCGCCAACTCTCATAGCCATGATGTGGGCAAGCAAGCAGGAGTTCCTTAAATCTTTCCCAACATTGAAAGAATGATTCACCCTCTTTAGCTGAGAAATTCATTATGGCCCTTCGAAGAGTGTTTGTTTTATGAGCTGGGAAGAACTTTTTCAAGAATTCCCGGTTCATCTCAACCCATGACCCAATCGAATATGGTCTAAGAGAGTGAAGCCAATCTTTGGCTCTTTCTTTCAAAGTGAAGGGAAAAAGTTTAAGTCTGATTGTATCCCCAGAAACATTGGGATAATGCAAGGTGGCCAACACTTCTTCGAATTCTTGCAAGTGTAAGTATGGGCGGTCAGAGTCTAACCCATGGAATTTAGGTAAAAGTTGGATTACTCCCGGTTTTATGTCAAGGGTCCCACCGTTAGCTGGTAGAACTATGCAAGAAGGTGTAATTGTACGAGCAGGTTGTAGGTAATCCCGTAGTGATCTCATTGGAGGAACATTATGTACCTCATTCTCTCCTACTCCTTCCTGATTTGCGTTTGTGGTTGGAGTAGGGGGGGGAGGATTCCTTAAGGGTGTTTGATCCATACTCCCCAAACTTTCACAATGCTCTTGATAATTCCGGACTGCTCATTCACTAAACCACCTTCAGATTGGAGACGATTTGAATGGTTACGTTCCCAACGGGACATAAACCACTCAACCAGAAACTGAAACAAATCCTATTCTAGAAAACTAAAATCTGAAACTGAAAGAAAATTCTGCATAAGCTAAGTTAGAAAGGTATCACCTGATGCGCTTGAACTAGAGAAAAATTCCTATAAAACAGAAAAACTTGTTAGTTCTAAGAAAATCAGAAAAACTATCCACTGCTACTTCTACAGCCACTGAAATTATTTGGAAATCGTTATCTATTTCCCCGGCAGCGGCGCCAAAAACTTGTTCGCTCGCCTCAAGTGTAAGGCTGCGATGTAGTAATAAATCTCGGTAAGACCGAGGTCGATCCACAGGGAAAAAGTAACAGCTTCCTAATTACTCCAGCAACTCAGTTTAATAGAGTAAATTCAAATTCAATGGGATGTTTAATTAAAACAGTAACTTAATGAAAAATCAGAGATATAATGTACTAAGGCTTTCAAGGATCCACTTGTAGCAATCCTATGTCAATTCAGTCAATCCAAGTAGAGAACACAACTAGATTTGAAGTCCTATCTCTCATCTAGTTGGAAAATAAAGCATTCACACACATTCATCCAATTCAAGTTGAACTTCCAAGTTCAAGTCCATTCAATCAATGTAGAATTCAAATTCATAGCCTGCGGAGTAACAGCCATGCCTATGGACTATGGCCTGCTCAAGGATTACTATAATTCGAATCTAAACAAGCAACCTGTGATAATCTCAGAGAATTAAAAGGAATTCATGTCCGGAGCACATAAACTCAGATAAGACATCTCAAACTACCACCTATTGGACTGAAACATAAGGAAAATCAAACTTTGAATTGAAGAAAAATACTTGCATCAGACTGAAATTAACATAGAACTGGCTACAAGCTTCACCTCTCAGCCTTAGCTGAGAGGTTTTAGCCGAGCATAGTCATGCTACAACTAAAAACTCAAAAATAAAGCATAAAACTAGAAAAACCTGAAAATAGATGTTGCAGACGCTCCACAGTCGCCTTCAGCCACCAAACTCACGTTCCTTCTCTTCTCTGATACCTTAGGGAGAGCCCCTAGGCGGCCTTTTATAGCAACAATCCTCCCTTGCGTCGGATTCTGCGAAATCCTACGCCTTGCGCAGTGAAATTCGGAGTCCCGAATTAGAAAGGATTCTTCTTACGCAGAACCGACCGGTCATGACCGGTCGGCCTGGCTTTTCAAATACTCCAAAGAGCACAGCCGACCGGTCATGACCGGTCGGTGTGGACTGTCCATTGTTCCAGCGTGCATGCCTGACCGGTCATGACCAGTCGGGCTGTTTTATCCTTCATCCAGTGCCTATGGCCGACCGGTCATGACCGGTCAGCCCCAATGCAATGTGGCCAGCCTTCATTCAGTGTTCATGGCCGACCGGTCATGACCGGTCGGCCTCTCTTCTACTTGATTCCTTTGATGTGGCTGACCGGTCGGACGACCGGTCAGCCTTGTATTTCTTCATCTTCTTTTCTCTCTCTTTCTTCGTCTTTCCTTGATCCATCTCAGGACTTCCTCCAATGTCTTCAAATATATTCTTTTGGCTTCAATTTGATGAAATCCACTCTCATCCCTACAATCACAGAAACATGTGTTAGGTGGGCCTTTAAACCATGAAAATCATGCAAACTATGTAGTGTAATGGGCAATGCAATGTATAAATTGGAGGTTCAACAGGGTGCTAGCATCCAAAACCGGTTGTGTGTCCAAGACGATAAAATCTACTGGGTAGTAAAATTTGTCAACTTGGACTAGAACATCCTCAACTATCCCTCTTGGTACACGGATAGATCTATCAGCAAGTTGCAACGTGGTTTTGGTGGGTTTTAATTCACCAAGACCCAATTGCTCATATAACGAGTATGGGATCAAGTTCACACTCGCCCCCAAATCTAACAAGGCACGCTCAATCCGGTAATCTCCAATGATACATGAGACGGTGGGACTACCGGGATCTTTGAATTTTGGGGGGGTCTTTTGAGTGAGGATGGCACTCACTTGCTCAGTTAAGAAGGCCTTTTGCTGCACATTATATTTGCGTTTTGTTGTGCATAAGTCTTTTAGAAACTTGGCATAAGAGGGGATTTGTTTGATGGCATCAAGCAAATGGATATTAATTTTGACTTGTCTGAAAATCTCTAGAATATCATGAGAGTTTGGAAGAGATTTTGGGGCAACGAATCTTGAAGGGAATGGTGCTACGGGCTTGTAAATGCGTTCCGGTTCTTGTGGGGCCAAGTTAGATCCATCCTCATCCTCAGAATTTACCGGATCATTAGGCTCATCGGCCTTCACCGGAATAGATTTGTCAATTTGTTTACCACTTCTAAGAGTGGTGATGGATTTTGCTTGCTCCATGTTTTGGTTGGAGGGATTAGGGATGCTTACTTCATGTACTTGCTTTGGATTGGGCTGAGGTTGGGCTGGAAAGGTCCTTTCCCTAGCATTCAAGCGTCCCTTAATCTCATCAACCGAGATTTTAAGCTCTTGAAACATTTACTGATTTGTTTGATTGATTTGCGTTTGCCCTTGTATAAACGCTTTCAAGGTATCCTCCACTGAGAACTGAGGTGGGGCTATATTTTGCATGGGTGGCCCTCTTTGAGAGTTGGGAGGATTGCCTATAGGAGCATTCTTCCAACTAAAATTTGGGTGGTTCTTCCAACTCTCATTGTACGTATTACCTACCGGTCCATTGAAAGGCCGTTGATACCCATATGTGGCGTTTGCATGTTCATGTAATACCTCTTGAAATGCAGGAATTGTGGGACAATCTTACGTAGCGTGTAAATCAGTTTGGCAAATATCACATATGGTTTCAACAGCTTCATTGGACTTTGGAACTCCACTTTTACTAAGTTCCATGGCCTCAACCTTCCGTGTGAGGTTGGCTATCCTTGCGTTCACGTCGTCTTCCTCCTTAAGGACATAGATCCCTCCTTTCTCTTGAGTGGGCTTGAGGTTATTGGGTTTATCCGAGGTATCCCAAGATTGGGCATTTTCAGCCAACATATCCAAATAACTCCAAGCCTCATCTGGATTTTTGCTCATAAACTCGCCATTGCACATCATCTCTACAAATTGGTGAATATTGGAACTTAATCCATCATTGAAAAAATTTATAATTCGCCAACTCTCATAGCCATGATGTGGACAAGCAAGTAGGAGGTCCTTAAATCTCTCCCAACATTGAAAAAAAGATTCACCCTCTTTAGCTGAGAAATTCATTATGGCTCTTCGAAGGGTGTTTGTTTTATGAGCCGGGAAGAACTTTTTCAAGAATTCCCGGTTCATGTCAACCCATGACCCAATTGAATGTGGTCTAAGAGAGTGAAGCCAATCTTTAGCTCTTTCTTTCAATGAAAAGGGAAAAAGTTTAAGTCTGATGGTATCTTCGGAAACATTGGCGTAATGCAAGGTAGCCACCACTTCTTCGAATTCTTTCAAGTGTAAGTATGGGCGGTTAGAGTCTAGCCCATGGAACTTTGGTAAGAGTTGAATTACACCTAGTTTTATGTCAAAGTTTCCACCGTTTGCTAGTAGAACTACGCAAGAGGGTGTAATTGCACGGGCAGGTTGTAGGTAGTCCCGTAGTGATCTCATTGGAGGAACATTATGTACCTCATTCTCTCATACTCCTTCCTTATTTGCGTTTGTCGTTGGAGTAGGGGGGGAGGATTCCTTAAAGGTGTTTGTTCCATACTCCCCAAGCTTTCACAATGCTCTTGGTAATTTCGGACTCGTCTATGGACTGACAATGGTCCAACTAAACCACCTTCAGATTGGAGACGATTTGAGTGGTTACGTTCCCAACGGGACATAAACCACTTAACTAAAAACTGACTAAAACTAAATCCTAAAAAATCTGAAATCTGAATTTAATCTAAAAAAAATCTGCAAAAAGCTAAGTTAGAAAGGTATCACCTGATGCGCTTGAACTAAAGACGAATTCCTACAAAACAGAACAATTTGTTAGTTCTAAGAAAATCAGAAAACCTATCTACTCCGAGTTCTACAGCCACTAAAACAATTTGAAAACCGTTATCTAAGTCCCCGACAGCGGCGCCAAAAACTTGTTCGCTCGCCTCAAGTGTAAGGCTATGATGTAGTAATAAATCTCGGTAAGACTGAGGTCGATCCACAGGGAAATAGAAACAATTTTCAAACTACTTCAGCAACTCAATTTACTAGAAAATCAGATATAATTGGGTAATTAGCTAATTTAGTAACTTAATGAAAATTCAGTGATTTTAAAGTACTAAGGCATTCAAGGATCCACTTGTAGCAATCCCATGTCAATTCAATCAATTCAAGTAGAGAACACAACTAGATTTGAAGTCCTATCTCTCATCTAGTTGGAAAATAAAGCATTCACACACATTCAATCCAGATCAAGTTGAACTTTCAAGTTCTAGTCCCATTCAATCAATATAGAATTCAAAACCATAGCCTTCGGAGTAACAGCCATGCCTATGGACTATGGCCTGCTCAAGGATTACTATAATTCGAATCTAAACAAGCATCATATGATAATCTCAGAGAATTGCAATGAATTCATGTCCGGAGCACATGAACTCTCATAAAACATCTCAAACTACCACTTTAAGAACTAGAATATGAAAAATTCAAACTTGAATTAAAAAGTACTTGAATTAACTTGAATCAAACATGAAATTAGCTACAAGCTTCACCTCTCAGCCTTAGCTGAGAGATTCTAGCCGAGCATTGTCATACTACAACTAGAACTCATAATAAAAACATAAAAGACTAGAAAAACCGGAAATTGGAGAGTTGCAGACGCTCCACGACAGCTTCCTCTCTCTAGAACCACGTTCCTTAGCTTCTATGATGATCTAGGAAGAGCCCCTAGGTGTTCTTTTATAGTAGGAAAGCTCCCTTGCGTCGGGAACATCCAGAATCCGCGTAAGGTTACGCAGTGAGCAGCAAAATTCGGAACCAGATTTAGAAACTCCTGATTTTTCTGCGAGACGACCGGTCGGATTGGCCTGGCCGACCGGTCACAACCGGTCGGGCTTGCCTTAGAATCAGTCCATTGTGCATAGCCGACCGATCGGACTTTCTTCCCATTGTCCAGCGTACATGGCCGACCGGTCAAGACCGGTCGGTCCTTCTTCCATTAGTCCAGAGATGTAGCCGACCGGTCGGACTTGTTTTTCTTCTTCTTTTTCTTTGTTTCTTCATTCTCTTTTCTTCTTCTTTCTTCTTCCTTCTTTGATCCATCTTGGACCTTCTTTCAAAGGTTCTAAATGGCCCCTTTTTGGTCTCCATTTGAGTGAAGTCTGTTCTCATCCCTATAATCACAAAACATGTGTTAGATGGGCCTTTAAATCATGAAAATCATGCAAACCATGTCATGTGGTGGGCAATGCAATGTATAAATTGGAGGTTCAACACTCGTCTTAAACTAGGAAAAGTGCCATTTCATGGTACAAAGAGGAATAGTCCTTGGACATATCATCTCGTCTAATGGAATAGAGGTAGACCGGCCAAAATTGACATAATTTCCAATCTACCACCACCCAAAAGCATACGCGATGTGCGGTCCTTCCTTGGACATGCCGGTTTCTATAGAAGATTTATAAAGGATTTTAGTTATATCTCAAAGCCTTTATGTAACCTTCTACACAAGGAGAATCAATTTGAGTGGAGTGCCGAATGTCAATTAGCTTTTTCAAAGCTAAAAGACATGTTGACAACCGCTCCTATCATGCAACCGCCAGATTGGTCCATTCCTTTTGAGTTGATCTGCGATGCGAGCGATTTTGCTATTGGGGCGGTGTTAGGCCAAAAGAAGGATAAGAAGCCCCATGTTATCTACTACGCAAGTAGGACCTTGAATCTTGCCCATGTTAATTATTCGACTACGGAGAAAGAGCTCCTAGCTGTCATTTTTGCCTTGGACAAATTCAGGCCTTACTTGATAGGATCCAAAGTTATTGTTTACACGGATCATGCAGCGCTGAAACACCTTCTTTCTAAGAAGGATGCTAAGCCTCATTTGCTTAGATGGATCCTACTCCTTCAAGAATTCGATTTGGAGATCAAAGACAAGAAGGGGGTAGAAAATGTGGTGGCGAATCATCTATCCCGCCTAGTCCTACCTAATTCCATTAACGAGTCACCTATTGAGGACTTATTCCCTGATGATCAAATCTTTGTTACTATGCATCCACCATGGTACGCTGATATAGCCAATTATCTTTCCACAGGTGCGATGCCGATTCATTGGACTGCGCAGGACAAACGTAAATTTCTAAGGGAAGTGCGCAGATTTTTCTGGGATGAACCTCTATTGTTTAAATATTGCCCAGACCAAATTATAAGGTGATGTGTCCCTGACGATGAACATAATTCCGTCATCTCCTTCTGTCATGATCAAGCATGTGGGGGTCATTTTTCAGCCAAGAAAACAACTGCAAAAATTCGGCAGTGTGGTTTTTATTGGCCCACGCTATTTAAGGACACCCACGAGTTTTGCAAAGCATGCGAGCGCTGCCAAAAGTTAGGAGGTTTATCCCGTCGAAATATGATGCCTCTCACCCCAATTCAACATCTTGAAGTCTTTGATTGTTGGGGCATCGATTTCATGGGACCATTTCCCTCATCTTTTGGACATGTCTATATTTTGCTTGCCGTAGACTATGTGTCTAAATGGATAGAGGCTATCCCATGTAGAACCAACGATCATCGTACGGTTCTCAAGTTCCTCAAAGAAAACGTACTTTCTAGATTTGGGACGCCTCAAGCCATCATTAGTGATGGTGGTTCTCACTTTTGTAATAGACCTT
The DNA here is from genome assembly GCA_003013855.2 of Liriodendron chinense. Taxonomy (NCBI): domain Eukaryota; kingdom Viridiplantae; phylum Streptophyta; class Magnoliopsida; order Magnoliales; family Magnoliaceae; genus Liriodendron; species Liriodendron chinense. Next base: position 376,671 of record ML058521.1, read on the forward strand.
TCGAAGCTTTGATGAAGAAATATGGTATTAGGCATAAAGTGAGTACCCCATACCACCCACAAACAAGTGGGCAAGCTGAAATCTCCAATAGGTAAATCAAGCAGATTTTGGAAAAGACGGTGAGACCGAATCGTAAGGATTGGTCCCTAAGATTAGATGATGCACTTTGGGCTCACCGTACCTCCTACAAGACACCCATTGGAATGTCCCCTTATAGACTTGTCTATGGGATAGCTTGCCACTTGCCTGTGGAGATAGAACACAAAGCCTATTGGGCAATTCGGGCTTTAAATTTTGACATTGACAAGGCTAGCTCGCTTCGCAAACTTCAATTAAATGAGCTTGATGAAATCCAGAACGATGCATATGAGAAGTCGAGAATTTACAAGAGTAAGATGAAGACCTTCCATGACAAGCACATCTTCAGGAAATCTTTTCTATGAAGGACAGAAAGTACTCTTAAATAATTCCCGACTTCATCTTTTTCAAGAAAAATTACGATCTCGATGGCCCGGCCCATACATTATCAAAGAAGTTTTTCCTCATGGGGCTGTTGAGATTGAGAATGCAGCGAATGGTAACTGTTTTAAAGTTAATGGACAACGCCTTAAACCATTTGTTGAGAAAATTGATTCAAAGGACATGTTCATCACTCTGAATGATCCTGTGTATCAGGATGATTGATCTCCTAGTCTGATGGAGGTATAGCATAGGTAGGTTTAGTTTTATTTAGTTTTACTGTTTTAGTAAGTTTTAGTTGTTGGGTTGTAGACTTCCATGATCGCTCTCTCAGGTACTATTGTTCTCACTCTCTCATATTTTATCATTGCTCTCATGTTCATGCTAATTGCATATCTTTTTACATTGAGGACAATGCAAGATTTAGTTGGGGGGTGAGATGAGATCCTTCATCTAGCATGATGCAACATTTCGAGCCTCATATGAGCAAATTTTTTCGAATTTTCTAAAAATTTCAAAACTCTTTTAGAAAACCTTATTTCCATGCATTCGAGATTATAGGAGTATAAGAAGAGGAGATACGAAGTGTGTGATGTTGTAGTCTTGAATTTCTCCCAACATAATGGTTTTATATGTTAGTTCCCCTATTGCTGTGATTGATAGAAAATTTGAACACTTTTTACACCTAGTTCACATTAGATGATTTTCATGGGTTGAAAGGATTATGTGATTTATGGATTAGCTAGACTTTGATTTAAAGGTGTTGAGAAACCAAGCCGGGGTATTTTGTCCATCCTTGTCCATGGGAAAATAATGAAAGATATGGATTTTTAAAAATCCTATCTAATTTAAAAGAAAAAGGAAAAAAAGGATGAAATCGGGAATGAAGTAAAAATGGTGGAAAATTCTGAAAAGGGCTACCTATTACCAACCGGGGGATGGTCGAACCGTAACCAAAGCCGGAAATGGGACGTAGTGTGAAAGCCATCGGAAGGAGGGTAAGGCAAATTCCTGTCATAGGCTTGTTGTTGCTCTGTGCACCTTAAAATCCTTAGTTTACTCAATCTATGAAGAAGGTAATCCCAGAGACGCATGAGATGAACTTTCACTATGCACACTGGGTTGAAATTGTTCGAGTCCTTCTATTTATCAATCAATCAGCGGGAATTTCATGTAGACACTTCTTATGTTTTGAGAGTTTAAGTTTGCAATTTCTATCACCTAGTTTTTCCAAATTTTATACTTATATGTCTTGGAATGGATAGAAGCATGGTTTCTGAAAGAGGGTTGAGTTTGGAGGTTTGAAATTGTTTCACGCATGTTTTGCTCGGGACTAGCAAAAAGCTGGTTGGGGGGTGTGTTGAACCTCCAATTTATACATTGCATTGCCCAGTACATCAAATTATATGCACGGTTTTCATGCTTAAAAGGCCTATCTAACGCATGTTTTGTGATTTCAGGAATGAGAGCGGACTTCACCAAATTGGAGACTAAAAAGGGCTATTTAAAGCCATTGGATGAAGAAGAAAGAAGGACCAAAGAAAGTAGAAAGAGAGGAGAAGAAAGGAAGAAAGAAGCAAAAGGAGAAAAGCCGAAACAGAGGCCAAGACCGGTCGTGCGACCGGTCGTCCATCGCCAGGACCGGTTGTCTGACCGGTCCGATTTTTGCACAAAAGGAAGTTTTCCAGAGAAGGTAACTGGACTGTTTACGATCGGTCGTGCGACCGGTCGTCCGATGCCCAGACCGGTCGCGCGACCGGTCCTTGAATTAAAAGTTTAAATCGAAATTTCGGCGAAACTCTCTGGACTGTTTTTGACGATTTGAGACCGGTCGTGCGACTGGTCGTCAGGGGGCTCAGACCGGTCGTGCGACCAATCGTCTGCATAATGAAACTTCTCCGTGAAGCTCTGAGAATTTCTGCGCAGTGCGTAACCTTGCGCAATTTCTGGATGTTTTCGACGCAAGGGGCTTCCACACTATAAAAGGACACCTAGGGGCTCTTCCTAGGTCATCATAGAAGCTAAGCGACGAGGTTTTAGAGAGAGAAAGCTGTCGTGGAGCGTCTGCAACTCTCCAATTTCCGATTTTTCTAGTTTTTATGCTTTTATTATGAGTTCTAGTTGTAGTATGACAATGCTCGGCTAGAATCTCTCAGCTAAGGCTAAGAGGTGAAGCTTGTAGCTAATTTCATGTTTGATTCAAGTTAATTCAAGTAATTTTCAATTCAAGTTTGGATTTTTCATATTCTAGTTCTTAAAGTGGTAGTTTGAGATGTTTTATGAGAGTTCATGTGCTCCGGACATGAATTCCTTGCAATTCTCTGAGATTATCATATAATGCTTGTTTAGATTCGAATTATAGTAATCCTTGAGCAGGCCATAGTCCATAGGCATGGCTGTTACTCCGAAGGCTATGGTTTTGAATTCTACATTGATTGAATGGGACTAGAACTTGGAAGTTCAACTTGATTTGGATTGAATGTGTGTGAATGCATTATTTTCCAACTAGATGAGAGATAGGACTTCAAATCTGGTTGTGTTCTCTACTTGGATTGATTGAATTGACATGGGATTGCTACAAGTAGATCCTTGAATGCCTTAGTACTTTAAATCACTGAATTTCCATTAAGTTACTGTTTTAGTTAATTACCCAATTAAATCTGATTTTCTTGCAAAATTGAGTTGCTGAAGTAGTTTGAAAAGTGCTTCTATTTCCCTGTAGATCGACCTCGGTCTTACCGAGTTTTATTACTACATCGCAGCCTTACACTTGAGGCGAGCGAACACAATACCCGTTTGTTCAGGGTCCCGTGAATTTAAAAAATCCAAAAAAATAAAAAACTTTCAAAAGCCAAAAACATCTAGCATTTTAATTCCAGAAAATTCTCAAAAACCCAAAAACATTTCTTTTCCTGCATTCAATAATGTGCCAAGTTCGTCTAAAGAGTCGCGTGAGTTTGAAGTCGAATCATATGATTTTGACATCGAACTAGACTTCGAGCTCATGCGTCTGGATGAAGCTCGGGATGAGGAAGATGATGACCCCACTCCCGAACTAGAGGATCTCCTCAAAAAGTTTGAATCTAAAGCCACTGTTGTAGCCGATGATTTCGAGGTAGTAAACTTGGGGACACCTGAGATCCTTAGGGAAGTACGCATTGGAAAATTGTTTCCACCAGAGATGAAGCAGACTATGATAGAGTTCCTAGCTCCAAGATTGTCCAACTTCGCGTTCTCATATGAAAACATGCCGGGGCTCGATGAAGAGCTCGTTGTACACCATCTACCAACCAAGCCGGATATGAAGCCAGTGAAACAGAAACTTCGAAGAATGAAGCCAGAGTGGGCCCTGAAAGTCCGAGATGAAGTCATCAAGCAGTACAATGCGGGATTCTTGGTAGTTTCCAACTACCCTAAATGGCTCGCCAATATCGTACCAGTACCGAAGAAGGATGGCAAGGTTCGAATGTGCATCGACTTCCGAGATCTCAACAAAGCCAGTCCTAAAGATGACTTCCCTTTGCCACATATCGACACTCTGGTCGACTACACTGTCGGGTACAAGATCTTCTCATTCATGGATGGGTTCTTAGGTTACAATCAGATCAAGATGGCCGTCGAAGCTCGCGAGAAGACATCATTTATCACTCCCTGAGGAACCTTCTATTACAGGTTAATGCCGTTCGGTTTGAAGAACGCAGGAGCAACATATCAGCGAGCAATGACAGTATTATTCCACGATATGATGAACAAAGAACTTGAAGTATATGTGGACAATATGATCATCAAATCTCGCACAATCGAATGACACTTTGAAGATCTGAAGAAGTTATTCAACAGATTAGAAAAGTATAAGCTCCGTCTCAACCCTCAGAAATGTGTCTTCGGTGCAATGGGAGGCAAGCTCCTTGGCTTTATGGTGAGTGAGGATGGCATCAGGGTCGACGAGACTAAAACCAGAGCAATCATCGAGATACCCCCTCGTAGAATAAAGAAAGAAATCCGTGGCTTCCTTAGTAGAATTCAATACATCAGTCGCTTCATCGCATAACTCACACCTATTTGTGAACCCATATTCAAGCTCCTCCGGAAGAATGTTCCAAAAGAATGGAATGATGATTGCCAAGTCACCTTCAACCACATCAAGAATTATCTCATGAAGCCTCCAGTTCTAGTGCCACCCACTCCCGGACGACCAATATTGTTATACATCTTGGTAGCAGCAGAAGCCATTGGTTGTGTTCTCGGTCAGCACGACGAGACCGAGAAGAAGGAACAAGCAATATACTATTTGAGCCGAAAGCTCACCGACTACGGGATCAGGTATTCCCCGATCGAGAAGACTTGCCTCGCCCTAGTTTGAGTAACTCAGGGACTCCATCAATACATGATTGCATTCCCTATTCTCCTCCTCACTCACATGGATCCGCTCAAATACCTATTCGAGAAACCTGCACTCACTGGAAGGATAGCTAAATAGCAGCTACTCCTGTCTGAATTCGACATCACCTATGTCACTCAGAAGGCAATCAAGGGGCAGGCCCTCACCGATCATCTTGCCGCTCACTCTCTCCTGGATTGTCAACCGCTCAAGACATTCTTCCCTAATGAAAATCTCTTGCTTATTGAAGGTGAAGAAAAGAAGAAGAAAGATGAGTGGACGTTATTCTTCAACGGCGCAACAAATTCTAAAGAAAGTGGTATTGGAGCAATCCTCTACTCTCCAGACGATGTCCCTATTCCTATCTCAAGGCGCATAGTGTTCAAGTGCACCAACAACATGGCAGAGTATGAAGCATGCATCTCTGGCCTAAGGGAAGCCATAATCTTGGGTGTCAAAAAGCTAAGAGTATTTGGAGACTCACAGCTTATCATCAATCAGACCAATGGTGAATGGAAAACCAAGGACGAGAAGTTGATACCATATCATGTGTACCTTAAAAATTTGATCGAAGAATTCAAAGAAATCACCTTCTCATACATGCCCAGGGCCAAGAATCAGTTTGCAGATGCTCTTGCTACACTTGCATCAATGCTCGAGATACCGAAAGGAGCTTCAGAATGGGAGCTCACACTTAAAACTCAAGATGAACATTCTTTCTGCCTGCAAATAGAAGAAGTCAAAGCTGTCCCTGACAAACCCTGGTATGCCGATATCAAGCAATATATCGAAACTCAGGAGTATCCGGAGGCAACAATAGCAACAGATCGCCGAACCATCCAGCGTTTGGCCAGCCAGTTCACCATCAGTGGCAAAATTCTTTACAAGCGATCCTATAATCACGTCTTCCTTCGATGCGTCGATGAAACAGAAGCTGAAAAGATCGTGAAAGAAATACACGAAGGAATCTGTGGCCCACACATGAAGGGGCACATGATGGCAAAGAAGATTCTACGACTCGGCTACTATTGGCTCACCAAGGAGATAGATTGCTGCTAGCATGTTAGAAAATTCATGCCCCCTCATCAGAACTATACAACCTGACGACTCGCTGGCCCTTCTCTATGTGGGGACTCGATATCATTGGGAAGGTTAGTCCCAAAGTATCAAACGGCCATGAGTACATACTAGTGGCAGTTGACTACTTCACCAAGTGGGTAGAAGCAGCCTCCTACACCATGATTGCAGCATCTCAAGTGATCAAATTCATGAAGAACAACATCATATGCCGGTATGGAATCCCTAATGCTATCATCACAGATAATGGGACCCTGTTCGTCAACAAGAAGATGGATGACTTCCTCAACAAGTTCAAGATTCAACGTCATCGATCGAGTCCTTTCCGTCCTCGGATGAATGGTGGGATAGAAGCTGCAAATAAGACAATCGTCAAGATACTTGAGAAGATGGTCGTGACTTATCGAGATTGGTCAGATATGCTCCCATATGCACTTTGGGCCTATCAAACGTCTGAACGATCTTCTGCAAGTGCTACTCCTTTCGAACTTACTTATGGAATGGAAGCAGTTCTACTAGTCGAGGTGGAAATACCGTCATTACGGGTGTTACTGGAAAACAGAATCGAAGGAGAATGGCAACGGGCCAGATTCAATTAGATACAACTCGCAGATGAGAATCGTATGTGTCGCTAAGTCATTCCCAGTGTTATCAGAAAAGGATCGCTTGGGCTTACAACAAGAGAGTCCAAAAAAGAAGTTTCAAGGTGGGCGACATGGTCATGAAGAAGATCCTACCATCGCACCTTCCAGGTCCTAGAGGAAAGTTCAAACCCTCATGGGACGGACTGCTAATCATCAGAGAAGTACTTTTCGGAGGGGCCCTCAGACTCACCAGCATGAGAGGGGTGGATCTTCCTGAGCCAATCAACGCCGACAAAGTGAAGATCTTTCACGGTTAAGTCATTCTGACCTTATCAAGAGTTACATTAATAGAGCTGAAGTCAAGAGGTCAGAGCTAAAACTTCTGAGAAATCATTTTCATCCACCAATAAGTGTTTCAAATAAAGGAATTCGAAAGAGAGAAAAAAAGGAATACAAAAAAGAAAAGAAAAGAAAAGAAAATGGGAAGCCAAAACAAGGCACCCGAGAAAAATCAATCTGAAAAGAAACAATCACCCATCCATCCATCTTAGAAAGGTCTATGGCTAAGACCAACAACTCTATCATCGTAACTCGGTATAAGGGCCAAAAGGCTACCATCGGCCAGCAACGACGGATTCCCGACCTAGCCGCTGCAGTTATAAAAAAAAAAACAAAGAGAAAGAAAATGTGTGCTTAAACAAAGAGGGCGGAGTGAAAACCCGAAATGGCGCTCCGAGTAAAAACAATGGGCATACAGCGGACTTGGTGAAAACCCAAAAGGGCGCTAAGGGTAAAAACAGCATAGCTGCCAAGGGGCAGGCAAGATCAAATACCCGGGACGTGGTGAAAACCCGAAAGGGCGCCACGGGCAAAAATGACGGGAAAAGGCCGGCTGTGGTGAAAACTCGAAAGAGCGCTACAGGCAAAAAATGGCTCGAATAGAAAAAGAAAATAAAAGTGCAGGTATCAAGAAATCAGACGGTCCAGATCAATTCAAACAGTTGCAGTTCAAGAACAAGAAGAAGGATAATCGGAACGAAGAACTCTACAAATCTTAGGAAGTAATAGTTTCCATTGCCTACACCTTTAGGGAACCAAAGGGATCTCACAAGTCAATCCTGAAACATCGGTCAAAGTATTGGCAGAGCCTCAGTTCTGATTCCTATGTCCCGGCATAAAATCCAGACACACACTCACAAGACAACTCATGGCACAATAAATTCTCAAAAAAGTTCTCTCTTTTCATTTAAATGCATCATGTTTCTTTTACATATATCATATCATCTTTTTCAAAAAAAATATATACAAAAAAATGCATCATCACAGGTCATGTACTATGCAAAAAGAAACGTACAGACGGCCGACACAGCCCTAAAAAGCAAAAAATCAATCCCTGCCCTCCTCCTCGGCCACGTCAGGTAAGTCTTCCGGCTCATAATGAAATAGCCTCACTCTCAACCTGCTCACCTCCATACGCAGGTAATGCACCTCATCTCGCTCAAGGTTACGGATCGCTGTCTCCTCATCAGACAACCTCTGATCAGCGGCCAATCTCCTCGACATCATCTCACAATGATACCGGAGCGCAAAAATCATAGACATCAAGTGGCCATGAGTGGCTAAGAGGAAGCCGGGATCGATAAATGGGTGCTCCTCAAAGGGCTCATATGAACCAGATGAAGAGCCAACATCCCCAAGAACATCCTGCTCATCCTCATCAGCGGTCAGGTGCCAGCAAGGAATGCGCCGGTATAGAGACTACTCAGCAACCCAATGTTGGTATGGGGCAGTCGCCATCGAAAAAGTTCACAACTTAAAACCAAGAAAATCAACAGTCAGGTGACTCGCCCAGGATCCATCAATCCGAGTCTTAAAGTTAGATGATTTGGCCAGAAGTGCTCGACGCCCGATAGCCGAAAAAGTAAAATGCGGAACGTCCTACTCATACCCGAACTGCCGAAGGAACCGGATAAGGTGATAAGAAAAGTAAGATCGAAAGCCTACTAGCATCAGAGGAAGGTGGTGAGCATCACAAAGTACTGGAGGAAGTGAAAGCCAAGATGACTCCCAACGAACATTCCAGTCACACAGCTCAGCAAACATCCTGAGATACAAGGGCTCACTCATCCTAGCTGTATGCGAAAGAAGCTCCATAATATGTCGCATAAGGTCAGGGCTACGAATGTCGGGAAATGATACAGGAACAGTCAGTGAAAGACGCTCCCATAGCTAGATCTGATCATAAGAAGGTAAAGAGGTTCAGATAAAGCAAAACAATTCCCAAAAGACAAGAAAAGAAAAAGAAAGTACAGAAAGGATACCTGGAGAAATGCACAGTAGCCGCGACGGACACAGGTGTGGCCTAGGGCACAGTCCATCAACCCATTAAACAGCTTAGCCAGGACAAGAGAAATGATCCCCTGCCGTCGAGTAGCTCGGCTCATCACCTTGAAGAGCAAAGGAGTCTGAGATCTGCCTCATCCCGAGAATAGCACCTCAGCTATCAAATAGAACATCAGTGCATTCCGAGAAAGTAGGGACCCTGCCACACTCCGAGGGCCCGAGAAAAGATCATACAGTGAGTCTAAAGAGAAGAACACTGCATCCTGACCGGCAGCTGTAGGTTGAATAAGGTACGGGATCCCAAACCAGTTCTGCGGAGTGGCAGTCTTCGACAAAGTCTTCGGCGAAAAATACTACGCATAATCCTAAAGAAGACCGATCAAACGCACAAGCTCCTCCAAAGAAGGTCCCATCTCCATGTCGTTGAACGCAAACAAATTCAACGAAGGGACCCAATTAATCAGTGCAACCCCGAGCATCCTCCAATCAATGTCGACTCTAGCCATATGGATCAGACTGCCGAAGCTATAGGACTCCCACTCTCGAATCTCATAAGCTGACAAGCTGTCAAGCCAAGCAAGCAGCCGTGGCGAGCAAGAAGGATGAGAAAGCAACTGACAAGTCCTCACAGGAATCTCCTCCAGAACAAAAGGCTCAGGAATCGATGACAGCTCATCAAGGATCGGAAGATCAACGGGCGAAGGAGAAGGAAAAGCTGTAACCTCTGCAAACTCAATAGCCCCTAACCTGTCCCCAGTAGCGGTTATGTCTGATATAGTCGCATCGATATCTGAAACTGTCACCACCTCAGTAGCATGGAAGCCTCGCCCACCTCGTGAACCGAGTGCGTAAAGGGCTGACGATCAGGAGAAGGTCGATACTCTCCATTAAAAGGGTTATCAGCAAAGATCACGCCGCACATCGTGGCATCCTGACCAATCTGATCGCTGAAAAATGCATTTGAACAGTCAAGAAAGGCCTCAACAACCCCGATCGAAGAATCTATGGTCAGATCGGGACCTGCAGTCCTCTCCAACATGAAGTCATGAATCCAATCATTACTCTGTCCAATCAAAGGGATCATCGAGACATCCACACCGTCCATCATCAAAGGGACATCATCAATGATCACATCAAGTCCATCCAAGCAAGTGTACCGCATATCTCAACCATCATCAAGAGCATCCAAGCCATCAAAGGTATCATCTGAACCATCCATACCATCTAAACATGAGATCAGCCCATCTATGTCCATCATGGCCCCATCACCACCATCGATCACATCATCCATTCGGCCCACACTCAAAGGATGCATAGCCTCACCTATGGCTCATCTCCCCATCCCATCCATCTCATCCATTCCTTCCATAATCAATGCCCCATTCAAATCTAGATTTTCAACATGGCTGCCATTAATGGGGGCATTCAAAGCTCCACTAACCACCATCCTTAAATCCCCATCAATGCCCCCATTTAAGGCTTCATCTACACCATCAATCAAGAGCATCCTACAATCATTAAATCCTTCACCACTTTTTGAAGTATGAGACCCACCAACCTCTCCCATAATGGCCCCAAAATCATCATCAAGGGCTGCTTGAGAAAGGACAAAGCAAGAAGAGGACAAGATGAAGAGAAAAGATAGAGAAAAGGGGATTCATGGCTAGAATTGAATTCTTCAGTACAAGGAATGTGGGGACAGGAGCAGTGAGCAAAGGAGAATGTCAGAACATGAGTCAACCCAGACCGCAGATGAGGAGAGGTTTGGGCGGTCCCCTGTGGGCCGCCCGTACGGATGGTCTCCCTCTCTCTCCGCGGGATTGGCCTCGCAGTCTTTGGTAAGTGAGACTGCCAGTCCACGTCAGCAATAGCACCTTGAGGGCCTCCCAAAGCTCCAATTGACTCCAAATTTTGTCCGAAACTGATCTGAATCATCTAGAAGGTACCCCACCTGTCCAATCATGAAGTACTGTGGCCAAAATGGATCTGGTCAAGTCAAAGAGAAGGAAAATTGATCAAAAGGGGCCTACAAGCAATCTGGGTCATTCAAAGACTAGATCATCATGATCTAAACCATGGAAAAGCTTGCATGAGTCATCAAATAGCAACATCAAGGGTCTGACTGTCAAGAAAGAAGGCCAGAGTCCAAGATCTGATCATCAAGTGGGCCCATATGGCTAAAAAGAACAATCTGAACCGTTCAAGTCATCATCCGCACCATCGAAAGCCTTCTTAGCCTCACAAAACATCAAGGATAGGTGCTCCAAAGCAAAGTTGAAGTCTGAAAAAGGCCCACAAGGCCAAACCAAGAAATCTGAACCATTCAAGTCATCATCCATGCAGTTGGGAATCTTATCTTACACAAAGAATCAAAGAATAAGTCAGAAATCAAAGCATCCAAGCATCATCAAGAAGTTTTGAGGCGAATCAGGGGTTGTATATTCATTCAGAAGATTTTGATACAGAAGAAAAGCAAAAGCAAAAAGGCCCTAAAAATGTCAGAAGGCCATACATCAAACCAGCTGAATGTATCCTCAGAGAAGCAGGCTATAGATCACCAACATAATCATCATCATCCCTCCTCTCATCCCGCTCCCGACGATGAAGATCCATCAAAGGAGCTGTCACTGATCCTCCAGCATACCTGTGACGACCCCTTGGAACGTAGAGTGAAGGAAGCAGAGGCCCCTGTCCGTACAGCAAATACCACTCGTCGTAGTCACGATCTGAGATCGTGAAGCGAAACCCAGGCTGACCCTCAAGAGCATCGGCCAGAGCATCAGCCGGAATCTGAGCAGCCGGGGGAGGTGCGGAACAAGGAACCAGAGCCACGCCGGTGATCTGTCGGAGCAATCTCTCGCCCAAGTACCATTGAAACGATTCGGCGTCAGAGAGCATGATCCGAAGACACGAAGAATCATATGCTTCTACACACTGAGGGGTATAGTAAAGGGGAAAGTTGGCGTACGACATCTTAGTAAACTACAATAAAGGAGCTCATCACAATCAGTCACAGAGCAGCACGACAGATAAGGAAAGCAAGATACTTACGCCCTTGGTGGTCAATCCGTCTATGTCAGTGCGTCAATTGTCCCCAGACACTCGAGAATTTCGCTGATGATTTTGCTAATGCCAGTGCATGAAGCGATACACAGACGGCTCAACACCATCCCGTATCCTCGGCGAGAGATGAGCAAAATGATCATAAAAATAGGTCTGGACAAGGGCAGACAAAATGATCAGAGGAAGAAAGAAGACAAACATCTTCATGGAAGGTTAAAAAGAATACCTCTACGACGGGCCAGAAACCTGTGAAGGACCGGCTACTCCGAGAGGTCTTATCTAAACCTTGGTAGATGTGAGTCAAGATAGCCTCATTCCAATTATATGAATGGTGAAGATCCTCAACTAAGCGAAGAAATCTAGGATCGACCCTCTCGTTCGCATGACAGAAAAGGAATGACCCCAAGGCGTAAGTGATCATGGCCTGTGATTTGTGAAGGGCCTCCAGCTCGGTAGTAGGTATGACAACAGCGAAGGTGTTGTAAAACCATCGCAGTTTCACGTAGTTGCTCTGGAACTCGCTCTCTGGTGGGATGGCTCCCACAAGCCGTATCCAGTCAGTGGAAGTAATAGGAGCAAGAGAGCCTGTGTGGGGAACAACTGCCCCATGGAATGGAAAACCAATCTATATCCAGGGGAGTTATTCCCCATTCGCCATAGGGAAGTTGAAAGGTGTGGGTCTCATCCCTCCACCTCTCATAGAGGGCTGCAAGTAGCATGCGGTTGGCGTTATTGTTGTGAAAGCGTAATGTGAGAAGGCCTGCAAAAGGATCATCGGTCAGAACATGTTCAAGCAGAGGCTACCGTTGTTTCACCCAATCATACCAGAGATCTCGGGTACCTTGGCCTTTTATGGAGGGAAGAGGTTGGTGCTCCTTAGCTAAAAAACACATATGGGTCCCACGGCGAACAATGAAGGCAGGGTCGTCCTCATTGACCACCCTTCGCCTCCTCGTACCGTCCGCCATCAAATCCTACAAGTTTGGCAAGGTAAGTCCCTATTCTTTACCTGTTAAAATCCAAATCATTATCCAGGAAACCCATGGATGTGGAGTTAAATTCAAGTGCAAAAATCTAATGCCCAACTCCACGTGTTGCCTAGGATATGTGTTGGGCCCATTGAAGAAAGCAAGGCCCACCTTAAAGAGGATTGCATACCTTGCCTTAGGTGAGGAAAATCCACCATCCCAGGACACATTTTGGACAACAAATGCACTTAAGTGCCATGAGATCAAAATGGGATAAGAATCAAAATTCATATGAGAAATCCCCCTTTAAAGTCCATGTGTGACCAAAGTTTGGTTCACTTTCCATATCAAAGCAATGTGCCTCATTTAAGATGTTTCCATCTTTTCACACATGTACATGGACAAGTGGGGAATAGAAAGGAAATTGGTCCCCAAGAGCAAGCCCCACCTCAATAGATTGAAAGGAGCACATAGCCCACTTGAAGAACTATAAGAACCCATTCATGGGTTAACCATGGGCAACCCTACGTGCATCATCTTGATAAATGTTTTGACTATGAGAATACAATATGGTGGTCCACCCACAAACATATGAGTCAAAGAAGCCAATGGTAAAAATTGAGGCGCATAGCCCATATGAAGAATCAAAGTTGGAAATGTCCATGCAAGGACAAGTTTGGGCAACTTATGTGCACCAATTTCTTTTCCAAAAAGAAGACCATTTGAGCACAAGAGGGCATGGCTTGATGAGTCATCCAACCATCATGAAAATGGTTAAGAATGATATGCATAGCCCACTTGAAGATCAAAATCCAAAATGCCCCAAAGCATGGGACAAAATTGGACAACTTATGGGTATCATTCTTTCCCACTAATTGAGAAATAATCACTCATCCTTGAGAATGATGGTGGATGACCCACCAAACACCCCAAGAGATGTTCAAGGAGCTATGATTGCATGGATAGCTCACTTGAAGAAGGGTCATCCATTTGAGGTTGGTGACATTAAAAGAAGCTCTTGAGAACCACTTTCTTACAACATGAGAAAACCATTTGAACTTAGTGAGATTGTTGAAACAACTTGCTCATGGGACTTGTAAATGATTAAGTAACCCAAGTCCTCCATCCATCCAAAGAAAAGGCATGAAGGGAAAGAGTCCTACATACACAAAGTGTAGTGGTGCACACATGATTAAAAAGAAATTCACAAGTTTCAATGAAGGCCCAAAAGCCCATCTATGTGGAGGAATTCCAAGGAGCCCACCACACTTTGTGAATAAGGAAAATACATCATAATCAAGAGATGATGGAAGAATTGGGCCACTTGCCCATAAAGGCCCAACTAAGAAATCTAGCCCACTTGAGATCCAAGTGAAGAATGGGCTAGTCACTTTTGCCTATACACATGTAAAGAAAGAAGGGGCCATCCAAAGTGAGCATTGTGAGCCCAAAATGTGAGGTGGGCCCTACCAATCTCATGGGCCCAAACCTTGAAAAGAAGATGGAAAAGAAAAGAAAGCTCTAAGGAAAATATGACAAGAAAAAGAGAGCATGAGGGAGCCCAAAATGAAGTATTAGGCCCATCAAATACACCAAAGGCCATGACTTCATTTTGAGCCCATTTGATACACATAAAATGGGCCTAACTCCCATGAGAAAAGATAGAATATTTTACCATGCACACTTGATGGACATGACAAAATTACCCTTTACATACACATGAAGGGAGTATGAAAGAAGAAAAGAAAGATTTAATGAAGCTTGCAATGTTCCTCTCCATGCATCACCTTGAGAAGAGATTGGAGAAGTGAAAAAAGGGGCCAGAAAGACTTGGGCCCACCTTGACTCCCTTGGAATATCTACATGGAGAAAAGAAAGAGAACATGAGAAGAGATAATGAAGAAGAAAACAATGAAATGAAAGAAAAGGGAGTGGTCCATACCTTCACCACTCACCAAAGGAGAACCACCTTGCTGTCCCAAAGCTCCACTAAGGCCTCACCACTTGAAAAAGCAAAAGGGCCACCAAAATAAAGAGAAAAACTTGAAGAAAGAGAGAGTGAGGGAAAGAAGAGAGAGAAATTACACATTAAAGGAGCCAAGGGTGCCCCATGTTATATAGAAAAGGAGAGGGCACCCCATTACCCAACCCACTGGAAAAACCGGTGAGCAGAAGATGCTTGGGCGGCACCCAAGGGGCCATCCATCCTCCCACCAAGTTGAAACGACCTATCATCCTCTCTCCTTGGGAAGAACTCCCCCTTGGAAAGAGTAGTTGCAAGTGAATCTTGTACCTCCATATAAGAATGAAGTAATGGAAGAGAATGATGAGAAAAAGGGAAAGGAATCTCACCAAAATCTCATTTTGTGAGAAATTGGGGAGAAATTGGCTTGATGATGTGGAAAAAGCTCCATGGGATTTTTAAGAAAAAGAAAAAGAATTGACTTGGTCAAACATTGATCACAACCATCCAAAGTCATGGCCTGATGATCTGAATCATTTTCAGAAAAAACCCAAGAATTTCCAACCTTGATCGCTGCCTACTTCCCATCCCAGTGGTCCGAAGACCTTAAACTACGTCAGGATCAAGATCCCGAGGGATTTTCAATAAAAACCGGCATCGATCTTGATTGATCGAATCAAGATCCAACGACTCTGGACATTTTCTAAAAAAACAAAAAAAAAATGTGTGTATTTTCAGCATCGCCTGTACAAAGTTTTGGTCCGAAGACCTTAAAGTACGCCGGGATCAACATCCCGAGGGATTTCATAATAAAAACTATCATTTGATCTCAACCGATCAAGGAAGGGGTCAGATAGACCAGATCTTTTTAAAAAAATCACAAAAAGAATGTATTTCTAGTATGTACATATTCTGTGTCCGAAGACCTTATACTACACTAGGATTAATTTCTCGGGGGACTTTTCTTGCTTTCAACTAAAAACCGACCTCGACCTCGAACGCTCGGATCAAGGTTCGATAACACGGATCATTTCAAAAATACTAAAAAGATTTTAAGATTTTCATAAAAATCAGTATCAATTTCGATCACTCGAGTTGAAGTCTGGAACTTTCTCAAAAAAAAAAAAATCACCGTCAATTTTAATTGCGCAAATCTATCCCCAGCGGTT
The DNA here is from genome assembly GCA_003013855.2 of Liriodendron chinense. Lineage (NCBI taxonomy): Eukaryota > Viridiplantae > Streptophyta > Magnoliopsida > Magnoliales > Magnoliaceae > Liriodendron > Liriodendron chinense. The sequence continues at coordinate 392,678 of ML058521.1, forward strand.
CGAAGACCTAAAACTACACTGGGATTAACTTCTCGAGGGCTTTCTTTCCCAACCTGTTCCGGACATGGCTGACACTTGATCGTATGGTTGTCCGGAATCTTCTAAAAAAGTAAGGACTGAGGCGGGCAGAACCCCACGATCTTGTTCGTGTTGAACGCACCGTGATAGACAACCTTGATTTGGAAGTCGCTGTTGAATCTGACGGATGTTCCCTATTTCTAAAACTCATGAAGGGGTTAAGGCAGTTGGGAGGTGAAGCGCACCCTTACGAAATTGTGAGCAGCATAAGGCCTCAAACTGGATTGACAAAGGGAAATGTGAGGATGTGGCTCATTTTGTGGCCGAAGGAGTCCGTCAGATGATACGTGGTCTATGTGCATTGCACATGAGGAACAGGCAACTTGGTAGGTGTGTTGACTGAAAACCCTCAAAATCCCCTCATCAGAAGATGTAAAGCTACGGTACTTAACTGTGTGAGATTCGTCTTGCTCGCTGACGTAAAATGGATCAGGTGCCTTACTAGCAGTAGAAGCTGGAAATGGATGAAAATTCCATACATTTCCCTGCATTTCAGAAAAATCAGAAAAATACCAAAACATTGCAAAATCATCTTTTAAAAATCACAAAATACTTCCCTTACTTTCAATAACACCGATCTTTACTCGGACCAAATATTTTCAAAATCACAAAAATATTGCCTTTGTTTTCAATAACTGATCTCCATCTGGACTACTCAGTTAAAGATTCGGATCAAATATTTGCAAAAATCACAAAAATTGTCACTATCCCCAGCATTGCATTTTAGGAGTCTCGAACTCTGCTCACTCACTTCACAGTTTGGGATCACGGATCCGATCGCCCACAAATTGGAATCTTGACCAAAACTGGCGACCAAACACCATCCCAATCACACCTATTCCCCAGAAGAGCATCTTGAGGTTACAACTAACAACCTCCTTCATCCATCCCCACCACCAAAGAAACAATATCTTGGGATGATGGACCTGATCGACCATGGGTCAGAATCTTGACCAACCTGCTGACCAAATATCCACATTGAAAAGAAAATCTCCAGGGAAGCACAACCCTGGAAGCAATAAGCTCAAATTCTCTACATCCCTAGCAAAAGCAAAATCATCGAACTAAAAGAGAACGAGCCAAACCATGTATCCGTCATCAAATATGCATCCACATGCATCAGCATCCATCACATCAATCATCATGTTTACCTGCTTTGAAAATAAAAGTTAGTTAGCCAAAGACCCCATAGGCATCCCTAGTGGAGGCGCGTGCAAGCTAGATTTCCTCTTCGAAAAGACAAAAAATATTATATATATTCTTATTTATAAATAAAAACCCCACGGAGTATCACTCCCTAGAGTGGGTATCTTTTCGAAATTCAAAAACATTTTCCCGGTAGAGCGTTTGGCCTCCAAAACACTGAGAGATCTTCCATATCTCTGGGTAGGAGCCGACGCAAAAATCAAATAAGACCCGATGTCTCGCAGTTTCCTCGGAGATCATCGGATCCAATGCACTCAAAGTACGGTCGAACTGAGCTCTAGTGTTAGTGCAGTCGTACCACATGCCAAGATACAAAAAGATGAAAGCCAAAAGGCTCAGTCAAAGAAACCATCTGAACGGTGGAAACGATGAATTGCAACCCAAGTATCAAAACCAACAGATTGGGTGGAAAAAGTTCAACTGCACATACCTAGGGGTGGATGCCTGAAGTACCTTGATTGAGTCCAAGTCGGCGTAGTGGATCTCCCGTAAGACTACATGGACACAGGGCAGCTAACCACTTTGACAGTCAAGCGAAACAAGTACTCCTAGAGTGATCTGGGAAAGCATCGAACAATCAATCATAGGGTCGGTAACCTCGTAAGACTATGACGGACGCAGAGGCTCAACTGTACCTTTCCGATGTTAGTACCAATCGGGAACGGAAGGGTCATGATTGGGTACCCAGGTTGCAGCTCATGCAGGTACAATCGCAACGTTTTCTCCAAACTCTCGCGTTATGTGCGAGTGATCAATTTTCAGACAATCAACTGACCCAGATACAAAGGAAAACAAAGATTCCAAACCACGATCTATGAAAGAATGAATTGCAACCCAAGCATCAAAACCAGCAGATTGGGTGGAAAAAGTTCCCCCGCACATACTTAGGCATGGATGCCTGAAGTACCTTGACTGAGTCCAAGTCGGCGTAGTGGATCTCCCGTAAGACTACATGGACGCAGGGTAGCTAACCACTTTGACAGTCAAGAGAAATAAGTACTCCTGGAGTGATCTAGGAAAGCATCGAAAAATCAATCATAGGGTCGGTAACCTCGTAAGACTATGACGGACAAAAAAGCTCTACTGTATCTTTCCGATGTTAGTACCGATCGGGAACAGAAGGGTTGCGATTGGGTACCTGTTGAGCTCTTAATTGTGCATACTCTAACCCCAATTCATCACTCATTATGCATGGATTTTATGTTTAAAGACTATTCTAATGCATGGTTTTGTGATTGCAGGAATGAGAGAGAGTTCACTCGATCAATAGCTAAAAGAAGCACATTTAGGAACCTTGGATGAAGACCCAAGGTGGGCCAAAGAATCATGAAGAAAGAAGGAAAGAAAAGAAAGAAGGAAAGTATGAAAAGGAGCCCCACAAGGTGGTCCGACCGGTCAAGACCGGTCGGCCAGTTGCTCTCCCCTCTCTTAAAGCTGCTGGAGCAAGGACACATGGGCTAGACCGGCCAAGACCGGTCGGCCATGCAATTTTAGAGTTCCAGATTTCAGACAGCAGGTTATTCCTGTTTTTGAATTTTCGGCATAGTTTTTTGGAGCCATCTTGATGATATTTGGAAATCCAACACGTCCATGTTGAAGAGGAGCTCGACGCCTAAATAACCAAGTGGTTTCAGTGTCGATCGGAGCTACGGATTGACCGTGGTGGCCAAAACAATACGAACTGTCCAGAAAGTTTCAGATTCCACCTACTCCACTCTGGGCCGGTCCAGGTGGCCCATCATTGATGTTATGAAGAATCTACTTTGACCATCTTCTAGAACACATCCATATATGAATAACCACAAAGTTTTAGATCAAAAGGATGCGTGGTTTGATCGTACCGGTTGAAGAAAGATGGACCATCCAGAAAGATTCAACTGCGTTGAGTTTATAAAAGCTTTAAGTGTTATAATTTTCGGACCACATTCTGGGATTGTTTTGAAAAATCTAATCCATCTATCATATAGAGGAGGAAGTTTTCTACTAATTTTCAAAATTTGGGATCAATCCGACATCTGTACACTTCGAAGCGTTGAAAGTAAGATGACTGGTTCTAAAGGTACCTGAATTGTGCGATTTTGAGAGGAAGTCGCTGATCTGATTGGTGGGCCCATTCAGAAGATAATCTTGAAAATCTACATCATCTATGAGGAAGATCACATTACAAGGAAGCTATAAATAAAATTTGAAGGCAATTCGACCATTGGTTAAGCCGTACGAAGCGAAATAAAATCTGTTATGTTGCGGTACTCTTGCTGTATTATAAAAGGAGGTCCAGGGCAACCAAGGACGTGGGGAGCAAGGAGTTCAAGTCATCGGAGGCTTCCTAGCCTCCTCTAGCTAGTTTTCTTCCTTTTCTTAGTTCTAGTTCTAGTTTTTAATATGATTTTCATTAGCTAATCTCTTAGCTAGAGCTAAGAGGTGAACCTTATAGTTTTCTTAGATTGTTTAATTCGTTTTATTGGTTTCAAGTTGGATTTCTATTAAAGAACAATGGTTTGAAGTTTAAATAAAGTTCTAAGTAGTTTTTCTTAATCTTATGATGGCTCATGGATGTTTAGAAGAATTGCTTGAGTTCTTAACTATTTTTGAGTTATTCTAGACCTGTATGATCCGAGGAATTGGATTCAATACGCTCTAGACATATCATCCTCATGTGGGAACTTCAGGCCAAAGGTCTATTTTTTTAAGAATTTATGAAGTATGTGAGATTGTGTATGTGATTTGGATCAAGTTCAAATCATGATCTAGTTTTATCTTGTGACAGGATTTAATGATGATTATGGTTGTGATCTTAACCTATTGGAATTGGGACTGACCCTATGCAATTGAGTGTGCTCAAGTCCTAGCTTGCATTGAGAGAATTATGTACATGAATCATACATGTGACAGATTGATTGTTTTAACTGCTCTATTATCCGACTAGATAGAACTTAATTTCGATTCTAGTTGAGAAAGTGAGAAACCATAGCGAATTATGCATCTAAGGAGAGCTATAAGTGGATCCTTGATGCTCTAGTTATCTTTTCATTATAAGATTTTCAATTTCATGTTCAAAAACCGATTTCCTAAACCCTTCTTAGATTCCAGTTATTAGGATAGTTGGAATTGTTTACTTCCTTCCCTATGGATCGACCTCAATCTTACCGATCGAGATTATTACTATATCGCAGCTTTGCACTTGAGGCGAGCGAACAGTACCCAGGTTGCAGCTCATGTAGGGACAATCACAACATTTTCTCCAAACTCTTACGATATGTGCGAGTGATCAATTTCCAGATAATCAACTGACTCAGATACAAAGGCAAGCAAAGATTTCAGACCACGATCTATGAATGATCGGGTCAGAAGTGGGGTGTCCACTTGCTTTGACATTCGGTTGCACGCAACCTCTGCCAAAGAGGGGCATCTGTAGACACCCCACCTTCGGCTACAATGTTGGTAGAGATAGCTGTATGGATGGAGGACCATACCCCCAAATCCCATGTCCAAACCCAGCCAAACTCACCCTTGTAAGCCCCAATCCATAGCCCAGCTCAAGCCCGAACCCAGTTGACTCACCCTCAAACAACAGCCTGAAAAACTACCCATAAGAAAAACCAGTCAAAAAATCTTTAAAAATGTCAAACTTAATGAGTCAAACCACTGAGTCAAATCACTGAGTCAACTCACTGGGTCAGTCCAGCCCATGCACCCAGTCAACTCACCGTGTCAACCCATCTTTCAAACCCAGTCAACTCACCTAGTTCAGATCCACAGCTTCGGAGCAGGTCCAGACCCCAAACCTTGGGGTTTTCTGCTTCAGGTTCAGAGGCCGTACGCTCCGAAGCTAGTGCAGCGCGACCGTATGGGCGGCCCCCAGGGTGCCGTCCAAACTATTTACAGCAGCTGCCACTGCTCGCAACTATAAATACCCCTTCTCCCCTTCACATTAGCATCACTCAACTCCTAGAAAAATTCTATAAGTTCCGAGTCCATCTTCCCCTCTTAGTCCATTCCTCCATCAAGGAGAGCCCGAGTGAGAAGAGCTTAGCCCTGGTCCAGCCCAGTCTGACCCTGGTCCAAGTCTCCTAAGCTACCTAAGTCCTGATCTAGCCACTCGAAGCAAACCCTTATAACGCCTCCGTCCATCTGGCTATTCTTTTATCAGTATCATCTCATTCGCATCTAGCATAAGTGCAACATTTACTTTTCTTCCAAACCCCCTGCTTATCATATCACTGCCAACACTTTGATTATTCAAATACACAGCATGCATCTCGCATAGAGCAACTATCAGTTCGAGCGTATGCTCTGGGCTCGCCTGTTAATGAAAACCTGTCCATCAGAAACTCTTACTGTTCAGACCTACATTCATGCATCATATCATTCATGAGAGTGTACGAGGATTAAATCAGACTTTCAGGTATTAATTCAATTTTGTGAAGTAGAGACCGTACTTCGGTACGGGCAGTGTGGGGTGCCTAACATCTTTCTACCCTGTAACCGTGATCCCTTACCTCGAATCTCTGGCCGCAGATCAAAAGGAGTCATTTTAGAGGAAGAAATCTTCAGATCCCCTTCTCTAATGTTTTTACGGGGTCTAGTCGACTATAGATTCGAAGTAACTGGCTAGTAGTGACTCTAATCTTATACAAACTCATCCAACCATATCCAGTTTAACATGACAATTGAGAAAAAAGCCCACGAGAACGAGGCGAGCCAGTGACACAAACGGTGATTCGCGCGCACGCAACACTCTTTTCCGAAAGGAAGGGAGAGTTCAAGAGCGCGGAGAGGTGAGCGTCCACAGCAAGATGCAATTGTTTTACGGCCCGAATCACTTCTGCTTTCGATTGGGCTTTCTCTCATCCATCTTGGTCAAGAAAATGTCTACGACCCACTCTACTTCAGATCCTCATCTCTTTGATGCCCATAAAGCTCAAGTCCAATTTACTAGCCGGAGTGTTGGGAATAGGGATGCCGGCAGCGGAAGCCGAAGCCGAACAAACACCACAACAGTATATAAGATCAAACTGGAAACACAATGTAATCAAAACCACACAAGCATTCAACCACAAGAGACAATTGAATTTTACGTGGAAAAACCCCTCAACGGGTAAAAAACCATGGCACAAAGTGATCCACTATGATAAACAGAAGATTACAGAGATTGACAGCCCACAAGTAAGGAAAACAGAGAAAACCCAAGCTCTCTCTGACAAAACACTCTCCCCTCTACCAAACACACTTTGAAAACCTTGGACACCTTAAGATTACTCCTAATCCCAGATTCAAGTCATATATATAGCAAGCAACCCTCGAATTAGAAACATCTTACGCAAATCCACGCAATAGCACAAGAGAAACCTTGCTGCACAAGTCACGCGTAACTAGATGACCAGTCGGACCGGCCTAAAAACAGTCAAGGAGTAAAAACTTCACTGAATCACGCTGCCTCTTCACTGGCCGACTGGTTGGTCCCCACTATCTGACTGGTCAAGATCGGTCGGTGACACAGTCCAGGGAGTAGTTTAAAGGCTCTTCCAAAAACTCCACTAAGGCTTCAAACGTCGAATCAAAACATCCTTGCTTTCGTCATCTCATCTTCATCATAGCTCCACCGCTTCTCGTGCCACCATCGACCCTGACTTTGCACTTTCACACCCTTTTTCTCTCTTCTCATGTGGCCCTTGAGCACTTGACACATACGAGCAACTGTGGATCTCGATGTCGATCCCGCAGCTCCACCGTGAATTGTGCTCCCGATCAAGTTGTAAAGATGACCACACCTCAGTGCCTTCGTACACACGAGTGCCCCCTTCATCACTTCACAACAACGATCGCGGTCGATGAACACGCACTCTTTCACCTCAAGTGCACTAAAAGAAATCACATTCATCTTCATCTTGGGGACATGCTTCACATCTTTTAGGACTCGTTCAATCCCATTGAACATCCTGATGCGCACCGTACCAATACCCATCACCTTATGAGCGTAGCCATCACCCATAAACATTGATTCACCACCATACTCCATGTATGTCGTGAATGAACTCCGATCAGGACAAATGTGACATGAAGCCCCTAAATTTAGGATTCACTCTCTACCGTGAGATCTGTTGCCAGATATAGTCAGAACTTCACAAAGATTACCACCGTCCTCTACGGTATTAGCTCCCTCTCCAGAAGAATTTTCATACCTCTCTTGCTTCAACTTAGGATTATGACAATCCCCTCTCATGTGTCCTTCCTGACCACAACTCCAGCACTTCATTTTGGCTTTCCCTTTGCCTTTGGCCTTAGATCCAGATTTCGAATATCCCCCACCATACTCAGAACTTCTTCCCCTTATAAAAAGTGCCTCTGAGGAAGAACGAGAACCCACGTCACCACTCTTCTTTCTCATCGCCTTTGATTGGAGGGCTGAGATAACGATCTCGACGTTGATGGTCTCCCTCCCTGCGCATACAGAGTCCTTGAATGACTCATATGAATCTGAAAGAGAATTCAGTAGGATGCATGCTTGATATTCATCCTTCATCGGCTCATCTATCTCCACCAACTTGTAAACTAGTCGATTAAACGTGCTTAAGTGGTCCTCCACATCCGTCCCCTCAGCCATCCTCAAGGTAAACAACTGCATCAACAAATATATGCGATTCTCTAGAGACTTCTTGGCATAAACCTTCTCTAGCTTCGCCATCGTTTCAGTCGCAGTCTTCTCCTTCGTGACATGATAGAGGACATCAACCATAAGGCTTAACAGGATCGAGGTTCTAGCCTTCTTATCGAGCTTCGTCCACTCATCATCTTTCATAGCCTCAGGTCGCTTTCCAAGAGCTTCATCAAGCCCTTACTGAACTAAAAGGGATTTGATCTTCACCTTCCATAGCTCAAAGTTATTTTTACCTGGAGAACTTCTCTACATCGAACCTTGTACTTGATCCCATCTTCTCGTCTCAGATCCGAATTGTACTCCACCCAACTTTATCTCTGATACCACTTGTTGGTATCAGCGTAACACTTACCAACTTTAGCTCTGATACCACTTGTTGGGAATAGGGGTGCCGACAGCAGAAGTGGAAGCCGAACAAACACCACAGCAGTATATAAGATCAAACGAGAAACACAATGTAATCAAAACCACACAAGCATTCAACCACAAGAGACAATCCGATTTTACGTGGAAAACCCCCTCAGCAGGTAAAAAACCATGGCACAAAGTGATCCACTATGATTAATAGAAGATTACAGAGATTGACAGTCCACAAGTAAGGAAAACGGAGAAAACCCAAGCTCTCTCTCACAAAACACTCTCCCCTCTTCCAAACACACTTTGGAAATCTTGAACACCTTAGGATTACTCCTAATCCCAGATTCAAGTCATATATATAGCAAACAACCTCGAATTAGAAACGTCTTACTCAAATATGCTCAATAGCTTAAGAGAAACCTTGCTGCGCGAGTCACGTATAACTGGTCGACCGGTCTTGACCGGTCGGACCCCATGGCTGACCGGTCAGACCATCCCAAAAATAGTCCAGGGGCAAAAACTTCACTGAATCACGCTGCCTCTTCACTGGTTGATCGTCAAGACGGGTTTGTCCCCACTATCTGACCAGTCAAGACCGGTCGGTGACACAGTCTAGGGAGTAGTTTGAAGGCTCTTCCAACATGGAGCACTTGAACTTGAGGCCTTAATTACAAGCAACTCTCCATTATCAGGTTGCCATCGGAGTCCAAAATCATGCAATTGATTTGCCTATTCCTAGTTATAAAGAGAATCACCAAGATGCCTTTCTCATCTCAGTTGAAAACAAGCAAGTACCTTGGTATACTTTTGTTCCCAGACAACTAACCAATGCACAACTGAAGGAAATTTTTCCAAATAGTTGGATCCTTCAAAATGATCTGCCACTCTTTACCTAAAGAAAGGATCACACTGTGGAAACTCGATGGCGATGATTGTTGTGAAGACTCATTTAGGGATGAATCCAAGAAAGCCCTTTCTTTTCAAAAGAAGCTCTAAGAGCAATATGAAGCAGGAGATCTTGAAGTTGATCTTTTAGGAGAACCCTTTGGGAAATTTGAATTTTATGTTCTCTATCCAAGAAAGCACCCTAAGCCTGCTAGCCATCCCAAACCAACCCCCTATTCTCCACCCTCTTTTTCTAAACCACCACCACCCAAACGTACCCTCATGCCATACTACCAAAAAGCCTTGTCCCAAATACCTTCTTCATGTCAACCCTCCACATCCTCCTTCCAACTCTCCTCTGTTCCTCTTTCCTCCCAGGTCTGCATGAATGAAACTATTCAATTCCCAAAACCACAAGACTTTCAAGTTTCCTACAGAGAAGGTTCATTGCATTTGGAAGACTAAAGATCCTGCGGGTATCAATGTTGATGGAACTCCTAAATGAGTTTATGTGGGTCTCAATGTCCCCCTACGCACCCTCCCCATCCAACCTTTGTTTTTGAAGATGACTTGGACCTTTACTTTGCTAAGTTGTTCCTACATGAACAAGCTTTGTAAGGATAAGTTGATGATCCCCTAAAACCAGATGATACTGAAGCTGATCATCTTGTTGGTATTTCCCACATCGGTTGGGAGAGGGTGGGAGTTTGTCTTTATATATCTTGGGGTTCCTCCACCTAATAGGTTAGCCTTTTGGGTGTGACGCAACAAGTGGTATCAGAGCTTAGTCATCCACACAGGCCATCCCTTCATCTTCTACATCCGGAGTGCACAACCTCCCCGTCTTCATGCCTGAAGACAAATCAAAGCTGAGCAGAACTTTAGCTTCTCCCGTATGAACGCCTTGGTTAACATATCTGCATGATTCTCACTTATATGGATCTTCTCCAAATCAATTGATCCATCTTCCAACAGCAAACGTATGAAGTGACATCTGATGTCAATATGCTTGGTCATTGAATGAAAAGTTGACTTCTTAGCCAAATGTATTGCACTCTGACTGTCACTGTACAGCTTGCAATCTGCTTGTTTCTTGCCCAACTCTTCCATAAAACCTTGCATCCACAACATCTCCTTGCACGCCTTTGTAGCTGCGACATACTCCGCTTCCGTTGTACTGATAGACATTATCTTCTGTAACTGAGAGACCCAACTCATTGCAGCACTACCCAGAGTAAAAACATATCTTGTAGCGCTCCTTTTACTATCAATATCCCCTGCTAAATCTGAATCGACATAGCCTTGTAACTTGATTTTCGATCCTCCATAACACAACCCTACATCTACAGTACCTACTAGGTATCTGAGGATCCACTTCACAACTTCCCAATGTTCCTTCCTAGGGTTGTTCATGAACCTACTAACGACTTCCACTGCTTGAGCAATATCTGACCTCGTGCTCACCATAGCATACATGAGGCTCCCTATAGCCGACGCATATGGGACTTTAGCCATATAGTCTCATTCCTCCTGCGTCTTCACACCTTACTCCTTAGAAAGCTTGAAATGACTAGCTAATGGAGTGCTAACCGGCTTAAAGCCTCCCATACTGAATCGATCAAGTACTTTGGCTATGTACTCTGCTTGTGACAAAACTAGTTTCAAAGAAACAGAATAACGTGATCGATCAAGAGATGATACATAGTGCCGGTCCCCACACATTAGTGTGTACGATCTTCAATGGATGCATCTTTGGAGAGCGTCCTGTTTTCTTGAAGCTCACCCTCTTCTTCCTGTCATACACGCAGTCCTCGTAGAATTCTAAGTCAATAGACCTTAGACCTAGTAGCTTTCCCTTTGACAACAGCACCTTCATCCCCTTCTCACTCATATTTCCCAACCTCTGATTCCATAACTGCTCATTCACTCCAGTTAATACGACTGCGAGTGAACTATATGATCCGGAAGTCATGTATAGAGTACCTTCTTTCTTGCCTCGAGATATCACTAAGGCACCTTTTGTGACATTCAAGGAATCATTAGTGAATGTCGTCACATATCCAGTGTCGACTAACTACCCTATTGAGATCAAGTTTCTTCTCAAGCTTGGTACATGTCGAAAATCCTTCAACTTCAAGACTGTCCCATCTTTCTGACTTATCTGAACATCTCCCTTGCAACAATACTACACGGCTCATCATCACCTAGATAAATCCCTTCCGAAGTCACTTGACATATAATCTCGAAGAACGTCTTTCAACGAAGTGGCAATAAACGAAGCACCCGAGTCTATAACCCAAGACTTATTTTGTGCATTAAGAGACAAGATCAACGCTTCTGTATCAGCTCTCCTTAAATAGATTCACTGAATCCTTCCCACCTTGAGATCTTCATTATTGCTTCTTAAACGCCCTACAATCACGATTCATATGCCCCTTCTTCTCACAATACCAATACTTGTCCTTGTCTTTTGGTCTTTTGGACTTCTTCCTTGACTTAAAACGTCTATGTTTATTGCTTCCTTTATTCAACAATCTTCTTCTCCCTTCAACATTTAGAGCATTCCCATAATCCCCCGAAATTTTTGATGCCTTCCTTCTAGACTCTTTGCTGAGAATTAGACCTGCCACATCATCAAATTTTAATTTTTTCGATCTTGAGAAATTGCTCACGGCAATCACCTAACCATCCCAACTGTTTGGCAAACTAGACAAGATCAATAACACCCTGACCTCATCATCAAAAGTGATACCAATAGATTTCAATTGGCCCGTAACTGCATTAAACTCGTTTAGATGCTCAGCCACGCCCCCACCGTCTGACATCTTCATGTTGAATAGACGCTTCATGAGATGAACCTTGTTGCACATTGAGGGTTTCTCAGTACATTGTAGGTAGTGCCTGCACCAACTCTTTTGTGGTCTTCACCTTAGGTATATTGAAGGCAACACTCTTTGACAAAGAGAGTCGGATCATTCCCAATGCCTTCTGATCTATAAGAGACCACTCATCATCGGTCATCTTCTCTGGTTTCTTTCTTTTCCGTTTAGAGGAATATAGAGGTCTTTCTGATACAAATAGTCCTCCATCTGCATCTTCCATAAGGTAAAGTTTGATCCATCAAACTTCTCAATCTGTGTCTTCCATTCTTCCGCCATCGCTCCCACTTGAACTAAACCAATTGCACTGATACCAGTTATTGCACATCAAGCTAGCAATATCGGTGAACCAAGATCGAATCTTCGATATTACCCACAAACGATAAACAAGAAGAAATAATAACTCGAAGCAGGATCCAATTAAACCAACTACCACAAGGTAGAATTTTATGTGGAAAAACTTCAATAAGGGTAAAAAACCAGAGATGCAATCTCCACTATGAATAAGAATGAAGTTACAAACTCACCTTCTCCTATGCTCCCATGCATAGAGATGGCCCTTTTTGCTAACCTCTCTCTCTCTCTCTCTCTCTCTCTCTCTCTCTCTCTCTCTCTCTCCTTGAACGTATAGAAACCCTAATACAATACTATAATCCTGAATTACAACCCTTTATATAACATAAAATAGAAATCAGAGACAAAATAGGAAATTGCGCGTAAACAGTTCGCGCAAGGTTGGGCGCCCTGACAGATACAAAATCTGTCCAGAGAGTTATCGAGAGAAACTGCCTAATTTCAAGCGTCCGACTCAACATGGTCGAGCACCCACCCTCGGCACTGAGCGCCTGGTCAACATACCATCGGGATCCCGACCATGTCAAAAACTAGTCCAGAGACTTTTAGTCTCTCTGGGTGAATTCAGATGTCCAATCACTGAACCGTCCGAGCACCTGACCACCCCAGGCTAGCAAATCTGACAATGTGCTGGCACACCTCAACACATCCTCCTGCCCCTCCTCCTCAACCAGGATGAGTAATGTATCCAGAAACAATTGATAACAAAAGAATATTCACCCTGGATGACATTCCTCCACATGAATGACAAACCCGCCTCATGGACATGTGTGCAATATGGTGCAATGCAGAATTGCATACTCCTAACACCACTGTTCGAAGGACTTTACAAAAATCCATCTCTCAATTTAGTGGACGGCTACGCAAATGGTGGACCAGTCTAAGTGAATACAAACAACTCCATGCCCTTACAAGCCCAAACAGTTGACCAATTTATTAGTATTATTTACCATAAGTTCATTGGAACTATAGAATCCTATCAAGAGAATGCTTGTGAAGAATTTCTTAAGATGATAGTCTGCTCTTTCAAGAAATTTGATCTGGAAAAGCATTACATCCAATATGTCCAAAAGCTTCAATGTGATCAATGGCATTGATGATGTTAATTTGAAGAAAGCATACTTGAATTCCCTCCCTGTTCCTTTGGGAGATAAGATGCAAAAGTTAATCTCTATCAAAGGCCTTCAACTTGTTACTATTTCTCTGGGATACATTCATCAACTTTCCCTAATGGCAGTAGAAAAACTTTGAAATCAACATAAGTTTTTGAAGAATGTGGAAAAGCTAGGCAAAACCTTGGGCAGTGCATGTGACTGCCCATATCTCTCTATCAAATGCAAGGACAAACAACATTGTGATTGTTCTTCTTCCAAGAAGAAGTCCCACTTCAAGAAGATTCGGCATCCTTTGGTTCGAGAAAAATGCTTCCAAAAGAAGAAGTGGAAGTTCGTGCAACGTAAGCCTGTTCATCAGATGACATTAGAATGTTATTATCTCTATGGTAAAAAAGGACATTTTGCAAAATAATGTCCTAGAAGGAAGCATCCCAACAAATGCACAAATGATCCAGCAAGCCACCGCTCTTGTTAATGCAAATTTTGACGACTTAAGAGTCAATATTTTTGCTCTGTGACGAGTATGATCCGAAAGCCCTCCTTAATATCAAGTATAGCTCTGAGGACCTTAATTCTGGAATATCCTCTGATGAGTAGGATGCACCTTTTGGAATTAACTGATTATTAATTTGAAGTACTTTAGAAACCAAAAGTACTCCCAATTTAGCCTTCTCCTATAATTCAAATTCACCTTATTCCCACCCCTACTTCTCTTTCAATTCCTATTATGGCCTTGTTGATATTGATGCCTCTGCTACTATCCTAAACCCAAGTATTCTTACTCCCACCTTTTAGCAATCTCATTCCCAAATGTTTTAACCTACTGATGGAAACATCTTCCATATTGACAAAATCAACATTAGGGCTGGTCATGAGCCGAGTCAGCTCGAGAAACTCGATTGACTCAACTCGAAAAAGCTCGCCTCGGCTCAACTCGACTCAGTAGAACAATTCAAGCCAAGCTTCATTTAGGAGCTCGAGTCAGAAATCGAGTCAAGTTCAACCATTGGGTCACTCGACTCGACTTGACTCGAAACTCGACTCGATTCAAGCTCGACTTGTTTCATATAGATATTTATTATATATAAAAAAACCCTAATCTTCTTACTTCTTAGTTCTCTCTCCCCCCTCCCCCACACACACATTAGGGTCCTAAGCTTAGGACATATAAAACCCTAACATGTTGGGGGGTTTCTTAATCTTACTATTTTGTTTAGGTAAGAACATTCCTCGTTTATCATATTTGATGGATTGAGTAATTTCAAGTACAAAATATGGTGAGCACACAGTGTTGTGTGTTTTACATGCTACACAAACACAGGTGCTACGGTGAGACCACACACCATACATATCTACAAAACAGGAGCTATGGTTAGACCAAACACCATATGCAAGCCATTGATTGTAATTTTACGAGGGAGGTGGTGCATCTGATCTATGAATCAGCTGGGCCTCATCATGAAGATGGTCCACGCAATAATTAGGGCAGTCCATTCACGTGGTGAGCTATGCATGTACTGTATTAATTATGGTTCATAAAATATTACTAGTGGTTTGCATTCAATGCATGTGTGACTTGGCCAAAGAAAAAATCGATCAGAGCTAGGTCATTTTAATGGTGGGGTACCAACTGTAAAAATACTATTCTCCCCTAATATATGTGTGACTTCTTGAACTTAATGCTGTTGACTTTTAATTTGTATTTTGTAGTAAAAAAATATAATAAATTGAGGTGGGGGCAAGCTCGACTCGATTCGAGGTAAGCTCGCCTCGACTCGATCCACTAGCTCACCACGAAAGTTTTAGCAAACAAGGCAAGCTCCAATGGTAAGCTCGTGGGTGAGCTCGAGCTCGAGCTTGAACTCGACTCTACTCGACTCGATGTACAGCCCTAATCAACATTCCCGTTGAGCTGCACATATTTCCCCCTCTTCATTTTACCCACATACTACTTGGGACCCCTCTTTCTGGGAAAGATCTATTGCGAAAAGGCATCAGCAGCGAAAGAAAGAGCTGAACACCCACATCAGAATATGCAATCAAATAAGAGCAACACAATGCAACCAATAACACAACCATTCAACCATACAAAGACAATCAAATTTTACATGAAAAACCCCTCAATGGGTAAAAAACCATGGCACAAAGCGATCCACTATGCTTCAGAAGATTACAGAGATTGACAACCCACAAGCAAGGAAAGCCCAAGCTCTCTCTCTCTCTCTCTCTCTCTCTCTCTCTCTCTCTCTCTCTCTAAAAATGCTCTCCCCTCTTCCTAATACACTTGGGAAATCTTGGACACCTTAGGATTACATCTAAGTCCAGATAAGTCCAGACACATGCCATATATATAGCAAATAACCCAAAAATAGAAACACCTTACGCAGATCCACGTAACTGCATAAGATACCACGTATACAGTCGACCAGTCAGACCCCATCGCCGACCGGTCAGATCGATAAAAAATAGTCTAGAGGAAAAAATACAAATTCGTCACATCTACCTCAACACCCATTGACAGTACAGGGACCTTCCTGTGTACAGATTTGAAGGCTCTTCCAACAAGATCTAATCATAGGATTTGATATCCTTCACAAAATCCAAAACCCCCAATGGACTAAAGAACTCCAACACCAATCCCATTTCCTTCCTTGGTCCTCCATCCCCAATCTCTATTTGGTTCAACCATTAGAAACCATCCAACAAAAGTGTTGGGAAAATCGGCAGCGGAAGCAAGGCCAAGCACCACAGCAGAATATGAGATCAAACGAGCAACACAATGCAATCACACATGCACACAATCAACCACACAAAGATAATCCGATTTTACGTAGTAAAACCCCTCAACGGGTAAAAAACCACAACACAAAGTGATCCACTATGATATCAGAAGATTACAGAGATGAGCAGCAAGCAAGGAAACCTAAGAGAAAACCCAAGCTTTCTCTCTCACAAAACACTCCCCCTTCACCCTAATATAATTAGGAAACCTTTGACACCTTAGGATACACCCTAATCCCGAATTCATGCCATATATATAGAAAACAACCCAAAATTAGAAACATGTTATGCAAACCCATGTAACCATGCACAATACCGCCAACCAGTCACAGCCCATGGCCGACCAGTCGGACATAGCATAAAATTTGGCCAAAGAGGAAACTTCCAAATTCGTCACGTCCCGCCTCAATAGCCAATCGATCGAAGCACACCACCGACCGATCTGAAACAGGAGAAAACTGTCCAAAGACCTTACTGTGCTCCCTGGGCCGAAATCAGACCAGTCGGCTGACCGGTCTGAGCACCCAATTTCAACATAGTATGAAGGCTCCTCCAACAATCTCCACTAAGGCTTCAAACGTCGAATCCAACCTTCTATGATTTCTTCATCACCTCACCTTCAACATAGCTCCACCGCTTCTCATGCCTCTATTAACCATATCATTGCACTTTCACACCCTTTACCGCTCTTCTCATGTGGCCCTTGGGCACTTGCCACATATGAGCAATCATGGATTCTACTACCGATCCCACAGCTCCACCGTGAAACATGCTCTTGATCAACTTGTAAAGATGGCCACACCTCTGTACCTTCATCCACACGAGTGCCCCTTTCATCATTTTACAATACCGATCGCGGCCAATGAACCTGCACCCTTTCGCTTCAAGTACACTAAGAGAGATCACATTCATCTTCATCTTGGGGATATGCTTCACATTTTTCAAGACTCGTTGATCCCATCGAACATCCTGATGCGCACTATACCAATACCCACCACCTTGGGAGCATACCCTTCGCCCACAAACACTGATCCACCATCATACTCCCTATATGTCATGAATGAACTCCAGTCTAGACAAACATGACATGAAGCACCTAAATTCAGGATCCAATCTCCACTGAGAGACCCCTTTCTGAATACAATTAATACTTCACAAAGATCACCACCGTCCTCTACGGTTAGCTCCCTCCCCAGAAGAATTTCTAGACTCTCTTACTTCAACTTGGGATTCTGACAACCCCCCTTCATGTGGCCTTCCTGACCACAATTCTAGCACCGCACCTTGGCCTTACCTTTTTCCTTGGCTTTAGACCTCAATTTAGAATATCCCCACCATGCCCAGAATTTCTTCCCCTCATAATCAATGCCTCTGAGGAAGAATGAGAACCCATGTCACCGCTTTTCTTTCTCATCGCCCTCGACTGTAGGGCTGAGATAACGTTCTCAACATTGATGGTCTCCCTCCCTGAGCACAAAGAGTCCCTGAATGACTCGTATGATTCTAGAAGAGAATTCACCAGGATGCATGCTTTATATTCATCCTTCATCGGTTGATCCATCTCCGCCAACTTACAAATAAGCCTGTTAAACGTGCTGATGTGGTCCTCAACATTCGCCCCCTCTACCATCCTCAGGTTAAACAACTGAAGCACTAGATACAGACGATTCTCTAGAGATATCTTGGCATGAACCTTCTCTAACTTCTTCATCGTATCAGTCGTAGTTTTCAGAGGACATCACTCGTCAGGCACAACTGGATTGAGGTTTTGGCCTTCTTATCAAGCTTCGTCCACTCATCATCTTTCATAGCCTCAAGTCACTTCCCAAGAGCTTCTTTAAGCCCTTGCTGAGCTAGGAGGGCTTCGATCTTCACCTTTTGTAGTTAATAGTTGTTTTTGTCGGAGAACTTCTCTATGTTGAACCTTGTGCTCGATGCCATACTCCCATCTCATATTTGAATTCTGCAACCTCCTAACGATAGCTTTGATACCACTTATTGGGAAAATCAGTAGCGGAAGCAAGGTCGAACACCACAACAGAATATGAGATCAAACGAGCAACAAAATGCAATCACACATGCACGCAATCAACCATATAGAGGTAATCCGATTTTATGTGGAAAAATCCCTCAACAGGTAAAAAACTACAGCACAAAGCGATCCACTATGATATCATAAGATTACAGAGATGAACAGCCCACAAGCAAGGAAACCCAAGAGAAAACTCAAGCTTTCTCTCTCAGAAGACACTCTCCTCTCACCCTAATACAATAATTAGGAAACCTTAGACACCTAAGATACACCCTAATCTCGGATTCATGTTATATATATGTAGCAAACAACCCAAAATTAGGAACATGTTACGCAAAACTATGTAACCATGTACAACACCGCCATATCATCGACAGGTCACAACCCATGGCCGACCGGTCAGACATAGCACAAAATCTGTCAAGAGAGGAAACTTTCAAATTCGTCACGTCCCGCCTCAACAGCCGACCGGTCGGAGCACACCACCGACCGATCTTCAAACTGGTCTGAAACAAGAGAAAACTATCCAAAGACCTTGCTGTGCTCCCTGGGCCGAAATCAGACCAGTCAGCCGACCGGTCTGAGCACCCAATTTCAGCATAGTTTGAAGGCTCCTCAAACAAAAAGCTCCTCCACAATTGTTTCACATTTTGAGTTTTCACAACACCACCCCTGCCCATTATGGACCCGTCGTGAGTTTTTCATCAAACTCCCTTTCAAATAAACTCTTACAACCACCCGAACCAAAACAAGTCATCAAGGGAAACATCTTGAACACCTTCAACTTGTTCGAGAAGAATTAGCAGCTCTTCTCTCAGGAGGTCTCATCGAGCCCACAACATCTCGATGGGCATGTGAAGCGTACATGAACAAACACTCAGAGCAAGTTAGAGGAAAACCCAAAATTGGCATTAACTACCAACCTCTCCCCTATTATTCTTCGCTTTTCCAGCACATTTTTTATGCCCATATATTTTTAAAATTTGACCTGAAAGATGGATTTTGACAACTTGGTGTTGCTCCCTGAGGAATGAATTCAAAACAGCATGTACTATTCCAAATGCCCACTATCAATGGACAATAAAGCCTTTTGGGTTGAAAACTGCTCCATCCCTTTCCCAGAAGGCCATGGTTCAAATTTTCCAACCCATCCTCCCTATTCCTTGATCTACATTGATGATGTTCTTCTGTATTCTCCATATTTACAGTCACACTCTGAGCTTCGATAGAAATTTCATGACATATGTGTTTAATATGGAATCACTACAAGAAAAGGGATATCTAGCAGCGGCTTTTTCCGCCATTGTATATACCAACATCCGCTGCTAATACATTTTGCAATGAATCAGTGGTGGATCACGTATCCGTCGTCGTATCCGCTGCGGTATAGACTATGCGATGGATAACAAATCCGTTGCTGCAAAGTTATTGTGGCGGAACTTTCCGCGTCTATATATTACCAACAGACAGGCGGATGTTAAATTTATTGTGGCAGAACTATTCGCTGCAATATGCCATATTCCGACGGATATATCTACCACTGTATATCATGATTAGCATGACATTTAGACCTTTAGTGGCAGATATATCAGCCTCTATATACGCCAACATACAACGGATGTTGAATTTACTTCGGCAAAACTATTTGAATATATCTGCCGTTATAAACGTCGAAACTATACACTTTAGCGGCGGACTTATTCGCCGCTATAAATCTGGTTGAGCGAAAAAAAATTATGAATTTATTTCGGCAAAACTATTCGCCACATGATGTTATATGCCGGTGGATATCTCCGCCAATATAAACGTTAAAACTGTACACTTTAGCAGCTGTTGTAATTTTTGTAATTGAAATAATTGTCATTCAAAAATATATCATCTCTTGTTTACATTCACATTAATATTGGTTGGAATCCTATCATTTGAAGTGAATTCATTTTTTTTAATAACTTCTACCTTTTTCTTTGCAATCTTGAGTTCTTTCTTTAACATGTCTTTCTCCTTTGCTTCCAGCTACCTCTTTAATTCTTCAACTTCACACATTCTCATATTTGGATCATACTCATCACACAAACAGAAGAAGTTGCAATTATGTATTCATTTTAAATAGCTAGCCAACATATCACAATTAGGTAGAAAAATAAATTCTAGGTTTCAATTTAATTTTTTTTACCAGACTCTCTGTAGTTCATCTCCGTTCCCTGACAACAACACAAAACTACTTTCGAGTATGAATGGTATTCTGGTCTTGTAAATTATAATAGCAATGAAAGATTGTGCAGTCCTATGCTTTTCACTTATGAGCTCAAATGGTGTACGTGGAATGAACGACAAAAAGTTTCTAAATATGCCTTTGAGATTTTTTTTTTTTGTTGACCTGAATCGGCACTCGAAAACCTCTAAGTAGCATCTGAAATTCCATCTCAGGAATCCCCCCAATAATATATGAGGTCGTAAGAGAGAAGCACATCACTGCGCAAGCTCTCATTGATCTTATAGTTTTCAAGACTGGAGAGAGTTTCACTATATAAAAGAGTTTAATGTATCCGTATGGAGGTAAGAGATGAATTATAGGTAGAACTGCTTCCATACTTATCATGAATCACATAAGATCGGGTCTCTGTAGTTCATTCCATTTATTTTAGGAGCAAAGAGAGCTTACCAGCTTGAAATCTATGATTTGGGAAGAAGTGCTTATTTTTTTCTTAGTCAGTGCATCTATTATCAACCCAATCAGTCTTCTCTTCTTCATCCTTTCCTAAAAATGTGAAACCCATCAACTAAATTTAGTACCATGCATACTTATCATTATGATAAGATCAGGTCAGTGTGGTTATTCATCTTTCTTTTTCCCTATTAACAGAAACTACCTTAAGGTTGCTGAGTTATTTACAAACATATCCTTTGTAGAGTACACGTATCTTCAATAGTGCTGACATGGCTCTCTTTTTTTCAAATTAACAATAACTCAAGAGCCCTGTCCAAAAAAGGGAGAGATGATTTTTAGAAAGGAAGATGAAAGTAAATTTGAATTGCATACCAAAAACCATCTGTCATCCATCCATATGGGTCAATAATCATTTTCTAAGGTGCAGCAGACTCAAAGAGAGAATAAGAATATCAGCTTCTTCGACTTTTTTTCCAACACCACCCATTCCAAATGATTGCCTAAAAAAAATTCAGTTATCATCGTTTTCTGTAGAGGCAATAGGAGTTCAAGACTCTGAACATATTCTTGAAGATTCCTATACCACTAAAATCGACCAGAACATACAACTCACACATGATACATGTCAACCATCCTAACCCCTTGTGTGGACAAAATTTGCATCAAGGTGGAAATTAGTCTTTTTTATGAATGTTTAGAAAGTACATAAAAATACTAAACGTAGTCTATGTACATGTACATGGAGTTTTGAATAATCAAAGTATTGCAGTTTCAAACCTGATACGATGTTGAAAAAACACCAACCAAGGAAAAAATAAATTGGATCCTATGCAAATATCAGGCATATATGAATTGGATCTCATGCTAATATCAACCAAATTTCAAGAATTGCACTCCAAAGCTAAAAGACAATGCAAAAATGTAGAAAAAAATTATCAAGAGAAGTTTTTTTTCATTCAAGCAAATGATAGTCTAGTAAAAAAGGCAAAATCAATCAATCAACATGAAAAATCATAATAGGACAGGAATCCAAAAAATCAAGTAGATCCAAAACTCATGTGGACTTTGACTCTCATCCATCCAACCATACAATCATATAATAATCCATCCAACCATACAACCATACAACAATCCATCAAACCATATAACCATATAACAATCCACCCATCTATCCATCCATCCAACTACCATACAACCATATCTTATTCAAATATAATATATATATATATATATATATATATATATATATATATATATATATATATATATATATATATTATTTTCTGTTTACATTGACAATTACATCAACATCGGTTGCAGTCGACAAAGAATGCAGTCGTTTTTCGAACTCTCCTATCATTCGAAGTAAATTCATTTCTTTTTTCATAACTCCTACCTCTTTTTTTGCAATCTCAAGTTCTTTCTTCAACATATCCTTCTCCTTCTCTTCCAATTGCCTCTTTAATTCTTTATTTTCATGCATCCTCATATTCGGATCAACTCATCACACCAATAGAAGAAGTTGCAATTCTATATTTATTTAATAACTTTCTCCGTTAAAGCATAAAAAATTAAATACGAGTTCCGGTTTGAATGGACGGTCCAGATCAGGCAGAGGACCCATCGTGATGGACGATACACGTACAAATGGGTGCGTGTGCAGGCTCACCAATGAAGGAGGTGAGGAAGAAAGGTGGGGTTCAAGCGTGGTTCACGGGGGTCAGCGGGTCATTGCTAGCCTTTGTTTGTATTTTTTTCCTTTTTCTTTTACTTTTTTTTTGGGTTGCAACGTGGGGTCCACTAAAGCTAACCCTGTAAAGACCAGTTCCGTCCATCACTTTTGCTACATCATGTTAAGGTGTGGGTGTAAATATGAGATAGGTCTGAACTCAAGTGAGTCCGCTTAATGGACAACTATGATCCAGCGTCTTGGTGTGTGAACTAATCAGAATAGGATAATTGAGTTTCGTGGGGTGGTCTATTTTTTGTTGTAGGGATTACTAGGTTATGGGGTAGCAATCCAAGAGGAGCATTGTAAGAGTTAAATATCTTAGTGTATTTCAAGTTGTAATCATTTTATTTGACATGTAATTATTTATTGTTTTAGTAGTGTTATTGGTATGGACTATGACACAGTCTAGGTTAGGTTTTTGTCACGTAATTAACAAAGGGGAAGACTGTTAATGCATTTTTCTGTGGCATACTAGTGCACCTTATTTGTCAATCACGTGTGTCCATGTGTTGTAATGTCGACAATTAAGCCTTGGCAAGCTGAAGACCGAAGATTCAAGTAAACTAAAAGCATCAAGGAAGAAGAGCAGGTAAATAAGATGCCTCGGTGACCCTAACCCTCTCAACCAAAACACCCAAATTCTCTTAGATGACTTGGATCAACCTAGGAATACCCTTAATCATCCTTATTATCCTTAGATCATATAAAAAAATATGATGAATTAGGTTAATAAAAGAGGTGAATGTTGCTATAAACAAACTGGCCCAAACAACAATTTTCGATAGGTCTTCAATATATCGAAAACTAATTTCGATAGGTCTTTGATTAATCGAAATGACAATTTCGATATATCAAAGTATGTCCAGTAAACTTACAAACTCTCTGGACGGTTTCTTCGATCAATCGAATTGATCATTCGATATATCGAAATGAGTGTGTTCGATCTATCGAAACTCATTTCGATATATTTGAAATATGTCCAACAATCTTACCATCTCTTTGGACAGATTTTTCGATATATCGAACTGCATATTTTGATATATTGAAGATCGCTCCAATCAATCGAAACCCCTTTTTGATATATTGAAGCGACTGTTTTTCTGCCCGTTTTCTGACCGTTTAAGGTTTTTCTTTAAATACGAGAGACGGTTTTTGGGCTTAAGAGAGGGATTTTAAGGAGTTTGAAGCCACCATTAAAGGAGACCATTAGAGGCTCAAATCCTAACCCTAGCAAGGCATATTCCTTAGATTACTCAAAGCTCATGAAGAAGATGTACTTGTCTCTCTTAGATCTCTAGAGTTTGGATTAATCTTGATAGTGAAATTCATATCCAAAACTCTATGATGAGATCCATATAGGTAAGACTCTCTAGGCAACCCACTTCCATTATTTGTAGAGATCTCAAACCTACCTCCCATCCACATTGGGCATCTCAAGAAGAGCAAATGCAAGGGATTGATCGTTGGAGATGGAGGATTGGCGACGCAATGGCATCAACAGCGAGGGAGCACAAGGGGAACTAATTCAAGCACATGAGAGCGAGAAGAAGCAACCTGAAGCGGCGCACAAGCGGGGCTCAAATCTAACAAGTAAGGTTATCATTTGTTAGAGTCCATCAACTCTTTTTTCCATGAGAATTGAGTGTAGAGTTTGTTTGTCAAACTCGAACTAGGGTCAGTTTGCCGATCATTGGCTTGTTGGTTAGGCCTAAAAGTCTAGGGACGTTTGTTGTTCCTTGACACATTTGTCGGGCTTAAAGTCTAGGGACGTTTGCCTTTCCTTAGGCACGTTTGTTGAGTCCAAACAAGTCTCCAAGGGGAGCCACCAACACCGGTATGAACGTGTAGGTTGGGAGGAACCTGTAAACTCCCCAGTTGGGTAGATCCGAGTTAAAACACCTAGGTTGGGAGGAACCTTATTTAAACTCCCTAGTGAATACCAGTGTACTCAAAGGGGTTGAGTACTTGAACCGGGAGTGGAGTAGACCCAAAGTCGAACCACTATACATCGTTGTGTCTGTGATTGTATTTTAGCACATTTCTTACTATGCATTGTGTTTAATTATTTAACTATAAATGCATAATTAGAATATATGCTAGGCACTTAATAGGCACATCCACACACATGATGTACTTTCACTTTTTTAGTAGAGTTGAGCTTTATGATCCATTCTCTTATAGTCTACTTAAGTTGCATAGATTAGGTTCTTGATTAGTTTAATAATTTGATAACCT
Source organism: Liriodendron chinense (assembly GCA_003013855.2). Lineage (NCBI taxonomy): Eukaryota > Viridiplantae > Streptophyta > Magnoliopsida > Magnoliales > Magnoliaceae > Liriodendron > Liriodendron chinense. Next base: position 417,658 of record ML058521.1, read on the forward strand.
ATGTTTGTTTAGACTAGGTTGTTAATTGTTTTAATCATATACTAGTCTAGTGATTGGACCCACTTAGGCTTAGAGCTGGGCACAAACCAAGCCAACTCGAAAGCTCGGTTCAGATTGGTTTGAAAAAGCTCGGCTTGGATTGGTTTGAATAGAAGTTCAAACCAAACTAAGCCTCGAAGTCAAGCTCGTTTGAAAAAAAACAAACCAAGTTCATACTAGGGCAGTATCGGCTCGGCTCGAAGCTTGGTTTAATTCATCTCAGTTTGATTTGGCTTGATTCGGCTTCTAGATTGTAAGCATTGTTTCCTGTGGTGTGATCCACTTAAGCTTTGGATTTGATTCCATTTTAGGATCATGTCCTAGAATGATATGTAAAAACGGATGGATGGCATGGATAATACATATACGTGATGACGTGGATGATACATAATACATATACATGAATACACATTATTTCCTTGCACTTGTAAAATTATACTTGTGTAGTTTTGTTTGGAAAAATGCTCTTACATGTCTATTTTGAAGTTGCACTCCTCCTTTGGAGGATGTTAAACATCATGTAGTAAGGTACTTCTGTATTTTTTTTCTAACCTTTTAAATTCTTTTTTATTTAAACAAACAAAAAAAAAACAGCCAACACCTATTTGAACTCGGCCCGGCCTGGTTCGAAATTTTCAACCAAACTGATCCTGGCTCAAATCAGATTTTTTTTTTTTTTTTGGCAAACCAAACTCAGGCTACATGGGTCGGCCCGAAACCCAAACTGAGTCGATCCACAAACTGGGGTGTCACAAAAACAAGCCAAACCAAACTAGGGCTAACTCGGCTCGGCCCGGATCGTTGCCTACCTCTACTTAGGCTTAGAAGTTGAAGTGTTCTTGCTTACTTAGTTTAAATTGATAAAAATGTACCCCCCCCCCCCCCCCCCCCATAGGACTTAGCCATAATTTTAGTTGCTCTCTAAAGCTTCTGCACACATACGTGTCCACAAGTATAATCAAAGAGACGTTGAGGAGAGAGATTTGCCCCACATTGTGAAAGGTAGGTTATTCCTAGACTAGGTAGGCCTGGGTACTATTAAAGAGAGGATGGTAAAGGTTAACTAGGGGCTTGAGTTAGTATTCTCAGCCCAGTCCTTCGATTGTGCCTTTTTTGTTGTGTTTCTGGTTGATTTGTTGATTAATAAAGATATCTTTTTCCAAAAAAAGAAAGTAGAATCAAAGTGACGCAATTTCACATTTCTTCTTAAGCAAAATATCCAACACCGTTTACCCTTTGATTGTCCTATAGTCTTGTTGAGCCATGAATTGTGCATATTTGAACCCCAATTTATAACATAATTGCATAGTTTAATTTATTAAAGTTAAGGACTTATGCTTGTTTTGTGTTTGTAGGTAAAAGAGAGAGTTGTCATGGATTTAATGCTAATTTGGAGGGTTTAGAGTGATTAAAAGACCAAGCTTTGATGAGCCAAAGAAGTGAAGAAAATGCCTTGAAGAAATCAAGTTAAAAACCTAGAATGGCCAGAAAAAGCAAATTGCAGAACTGTAGAGCCATAAAAGTAAAATGCAGAAAATAGTCCTGAGTTGCTGCTGGACAGAATTCTAATAAATCGGAATCCTATAGGAGTCCCATCGGAACTAATTCTGATCCATCGGAGTCATATCAGAGTACCATCGAAAAAGTAGATTTTATCATAAGTCTCTAGATAGATTTTCGATCAATCGAAGGAATTCTGATCCATCGGAAGGGGGTGCTCCGATCAATCGGAGATTAAGTCCGATCAATTGGAACTGTCTACGCAAGTGCGAAATATTTATGCGGATTCTCGAAGTTTCTAAGTCGGTGTGGGATTTCTCTTATAAAATGTCATCTCCACTCTCTTCCTAGGATATCTAGCAACGTGGGGAGAAAAGAGATCAAGACCTAGGAGGCTTCTTAGCCTAGCCTCCTACAACTACTTTTCTTCTTCTTCTAGTTTTAGTTTCTATTTTTTAATGCTTTCTTTTAGCTAACCTCTTAGTTAGAACTAAGACGTGAAGTTTATAGTTGGTTTCAATGCTTTAATTCGTTTATTCAAGTACCCTTTACTTATTTATGGATTTTCAAGTTCTAGTTTGAATAAAGTTTGGATTTTTAGATGTTTTGTGAGAGTTTGTGTACTCCGGACATGAGTTCCTTGCAATTCTCCGAGATTGCCATGATGGGTTTGTTTAGATTCGAATTCTAATAACCCCAGAGCATGCCATAATCTCTTGGCATGGCTGGTACTTCGAAGGCTACAAGTTTGAGTTCTATGTGCTTCATTGGAATTAGAAATCTGATTTTCAGATTTAAGTTAGACTATTTGTGCTTGAATGTTATATCCTCCAATTAGATGAGAGATAGAACTTTGATTCTAATTGTGTTGTGCTTGGATGAATAGATGGCATTGGACCGCTACAAGTGAATCCTTGATGCTCTAGATCTTCCTAAATCTCAGATTTCCTATTTAGTTATTAAAAATTGCTTTCCTAAAATCTTCTTGATTCAAGTTATTAGAGTAGTTGGAATTGTTTACCTCTTTCCCTGTGGATCGACCTCGATCTTACCGAGAATTATTACCACATCGCAGCCTTGCACTTGAGGCGAGCGAACAAGTCTTGGGGGCAATATTCATACAGGGCAGTTGATTGGATAGCCATTTTTGACCAAGTGATATTGGTGGGCCCACCACTTCATCCAGGAATATGAGCAATGAACGCTTTGGTTACGGCCGGAATGATGAAATGAGTGTCATTGTTCCTTACTAGAAGTTGCTTCCAGATAATGACCCAATTGAATGGGCCTACACCATAACTTCTCATCATGCGCGTGACTAGCTCTATTGACTGAGGCATAGTTTGATCAAACCCAAATTGACGGTGGAATCAAGTTGGATAGTACAGCTCGCGCTAAAACTAATTGCTCTCTCGGAGTGGTAGTGTGCCAAATCTAATTGAGACAAGAAAACACCACTCAAGAGGAGAGCAGGAATCATCGTCCACATTAGCTTTAGCATTCATGATAGATGAGATCGAGAAATGGTTGAAGATGAAGGCTTCAGTGGCGTCGATTTTGTCCACGATCTAAGTATATGTTTGCTTCATCATCTGACGCTCCTAAAAGAACTAGAGTGGAAGATGTTTGGAATGCACGTACGAGAGGTCACCAACCAAGAATACCCAGGGGAAATACATTCCTAACTACCCTATTAGATAATGCTAAGGGGTATATGCTGAAGACACATCAGTTGTGGGGGAGTTACAATGTGTTGCCGCGTCGCCTAGGGCCCTATAGAGTGAACATAGAATTGGGGGGCAAGAGGGTACTTTTTGCCTTCCGCCATAGCACCGGCAATCAGTAATACAGATGGTCGAACACTGTCAATGCATTTTGAGCTTGGCAGGACCATGATGTTGAGCTAATACGCTAGGAAGCCACCTAGCTCACAGGATTCAGAGAACTGTTCAATATGGGGAACGACTTTCCTCAGATCTATGAGATTGGCATTGTCGTTCTTCGAAAACCTGATAAAAAGTAGTAAGTTATTTCAGTCAATTGATTGCGGAATGCATATGCCTATGGTAAACAAAAAAAAAAAAAGACAAAGGGTTTAAGGGATGTACTTCAACTCCCTAGAGAAACGAACGATCCATTGTTGGAAAAGGGTCCACCCTAGAGCTGAAAACTTTGTGAACTCTTCAAAAAGATCGATAGTTGTCTTGGATATCGAAGCTTGTTTGGTGGTCAGATGGAAGAACGTAAATTCTTCATTTGTCAGAACAAACTCATCATAATACACTCCGAGGATGGGTAGGCCTACTATTTGGTACAAGTCCCACAAAGTGATGTTGGCCTTGCCAATTGGAAAATGAAATGAGTTGGTGGTTGGATACCAAAAGTTTAGAAAACCTTTCAACATTGTAGCATCTTTGCAAAAGAAGCTAGAAGTCACCTCGATCACAACATATAATCTAAGATCGATCAGTTGCTTTCAGTACTTCTTCAGGACGGCGTTAACCCAGTTCTTATAGTGTTTACGCTCTATATGAAGTTCGTGAACTCTTTTCTACCCCACATTGTATCATCTTCCATGGGCATCGATCGAAAGTGTTGTCATAAGGTTTCATAGAATCTCATCATGTATGTGACACGAGGGTCGTAGCAAGGCATGAGAAAGTACATAGGTCGAATACGACCTGCCTATTGACGAGTTCCTTTCTTCGATAGCCATCCTTCTAGGATACTATTCTTACAATTCACCAAGTTGGAGTAGAAGACTATACGACTCCATGAAGAGACATCAGTAGGCTCCAGATGGAGCATTGACTGGTGGCAATGGACTGTTAGAGCAATGATGGTGAGCTCATCCTTGTGTGGGTTGCGGATCTTGATATTTTACTGTTGTATAGACCGGACTGTCGTCCAGTAGTTTGGCAACTTGGGTTCTTATGCTCTGTGATTTAATCTTACAACTGTTCTCTTTTACTCTTCCTCCTCTTCTTTTGTGGTTAAGAAGGAGGTGGACTGGCTTCTCGAGCTGGGACTTGGACATTGTCAGTGGGAATGTTATTAGTGGTCTTAAGTCATTCATTCCACTCAGATTTCTTGCCTTGGCAAGGCGGCCTCTCAATTTCTCCTGTGGTGATAGTTGTTTTGATATCTGTAGAGAGTCTGCTTATTTTCTCCTGAAAGTCTATTTCTAGAGAATTAAGGCGTCGGAAGAGGTTTGGATGGCTTACAGTAACTTTTATCTTCTTGGGGGGACAACTAGTGGTAGATGAAGAAGGTTGGGAAGGTTCGACAGGAGTTGGGCTTGCCACAACTTGACTTCTAATGACTCGTGAAGGAGTTGGAACCGAAGATTGTTAACTCCAGATTCACTTTTTGAGAGCTGATGAAGGTGGACTACCAAATGGACAAGGTGAAGAGAAGGCCTTAACCAACTTCCTACGAGGCGGCATGATGATCTGCCAAGAAGAAAAGAAGAACAATTAGAGTAGTCTGAAGAAACAAATACTTGCGATGAGTTTCAAGTCATGAAGAATGAAGCATGTGGACTAAGTTAAAGAAGCTTCATAGTCGAAGAAATTAATGGTGTTAAGTACATTTTAGGAGAAAGTTTTGGATTTAGAAAAAATTCAGCAGAGTTCCGAGACTTAGATAATTTTCAGCCTTCGAAAAGCTGTCACATGGCTCACGTGGAAGGTAGGAGGAGTGGCAGGGCTTCGCTACAAATGGCACAAGTAAAGAAGGAAGAGATCCCACCTGCTATTTATAAACATAGGTCACGCGGACCCGCGACTCGCGTGGAACAGGAAGCTTCCATACGAGTCGCGTGCAAGGCTTCGGGGTCAGTTGGTTCAGGGAAAATTCAACCCGCCTCACTTCAGTGAACTTCATCGAAACTACTCGAATGGGGGCATTTGTTGAGGCATTTATTAGATCTTGGACAAAGAGGGAAGAAAGGAAGAAGAAAAGAGGAAGATTGAAGAAATGAACAAGAAAGTGTAGGAAATGGATATTCCACGAGACCACGTGGAAGGTCTGTCACGCGAGAGGGAATTGTCCCACGAGATTTATCCTTTAGCTTATAAATACCTCCCCTGGGGTCCTCATTTGCACATTGACAGGGTTTCAAAGCTCCCTTTTGAAGACTCTGAAGGTATGAGAGAGGCCTTGCGCATCCCCTTCTTCCCGGGTTGAACGCGCAAGGTGCAGACTCAAGAATTGAAGAAGAATGGCAAGAAAACTCTGAAGAAATGGATATTCGGAAACTAGAGAGGCGATTCCAAAGAAATTTGCTGGCCATACATTCCACGCGACCAGCATTGAAGGCTCCACTATCACGTGAGCTGCGTGAAAGCTCTGAGAGAGCTAAAAATTAGCATGTTTTCCCTCCTTTTGTGAAGGATGTCAGGGGTGTTTTCACTTCCGTTTCCCTTTCAAAAGTGAAGAACAATGAAGATTGGAGTTGTATCAAAGCTGGAATGTACAAGAAAGAGACAATAACCTTGGCTCGGAAGCCTGTTTCTCTATCCTGCGGGCAGAATGAAAGAATAACAAGGCGAAGCTTTGCCGAAATTTCCTTATGCATTGCATTGTATTTGTACTTATGTACTCTCTATTCTAAAATCAGGGCATGATGTACTAATGGAATGTAAAAGAACTCAATTATAATGAATACAATAAACCAAGTGATGAACGTTTCTCTCTTTGTCTTGTCAAATGTTAAAATATTACTCTTATTTTCCCGATCTATTGAAAGGCAATTTTGTTGTGTAAATGCCATTAAAATTCTCAGGTTGAACAAACTTATCATTAGGATTTTCCAAAGCCATGGGACAAATTATCTCAAAATTGTTAAAACTAATGTAATGGAAAACGGGAAATACTAATTTGAAAGAACTCTGTGTAAAGGAACTCCACACCTGATATGCAGATTTACGCCTCTGTCTAGATCAGATTCATGTTAACACAAAATATTCACTAGGCAGAGGCGCGTATGTTCTTGCTTTTTTTGATATAGTCTGCACCCTTCAGTGCAATGAACCGGTGCAGAAGGTTATCGACACGTCTACCCCCAGGATATTACTCCTCAGTTGACATTTCCACACAACATGCACAAGCTATGAGAATACCAACACAACCACATCCACCATACAACACCCCCTTCCTTTTACCCAGAGAAAACTGTACTTCGAACTGAAGATGAAAATTAAGAAGTTGAAAACAGGGAGATAAGGATTTCTATTTTCCCGCCAATGCTGAAACCCTAATCCTAACCCCTTTTTTATAATCCCCAATCCAATGTCTCAAAATAGATCCATTTAGGAGAAAACGATCGCGTCGTTACCTAGCCCATCAAGACTTAAAGCAAGTGGGCTAGCCTAGGCCAATTGAGGTCCGATTGCACCCCCCCTACTGCGCAAGTACACAGAGGTATGCACACACGAACATGCCATTAAAAATCTCCTATGGCCCACAGAAGTGCTGGATGAAGCTGATATTTAGAGCATGCCCTAAAATGATATTGCAAAATGGATGAATAGTGTGGATATAACACATATTAGGCAAGTTATATCCACATGTGTCTATTGACAGGAGTACATTATAAGCATATAAAAAAAATTAAAGCCTTGGAGTGGTGTTGGTGTCACATCAAGCTTTACTTTAGACTATTGTGGTTGTCCTAATCATTACTTCTTTAGAGTAGACCACACCACATTACAGGGATTCCATGAATCCAAACACAGTTTGGTAGGAATATAAACATCACAGTGGCCTTAGGAAGGACTCAATGGTGACCATTTCCATCCCTAAAGTTTCATGTGGTGTGGCTCACTTGATTTCTGGATCTGCCTCATTTTTTGGTTTATAGTCAAACTCAGGACTCAATGGTGACCATTTCCATCTCCACTGTTTCTGTCGTGTGGCCCACTCGAGTTTTGAATCCGCCTCATTTTTGGATTTATAGTCAAAGCCAGAGCAATTTCGAAATTGAAGGAAGGAGTGGATTTCTTAACCGTATGCAAAGTCCTCCAAACATTTTATGCATAAGTCACATTGATGGAATAATCTGATCCATCCTGTATTTGGCCTTGGTCTTTGGAGCCATCCCTTCCCTAAGCCACCGATGAGATTGCCTAACAAAAGTGATCTTTCACAATCACAAGCAATCCATGGTGGGCTCATACAAATACATGGATCAAATTATTAATTAAACCTATTCTTGTGTAAACATTCTCGACCGTCAATATTAAACTGTTATTGATTAAATGGTCGAAATTGTTAGATTGGTGCAATCTTTGCATGGTAGCCCATGAAATGAGCATTGAACCAACTAAACAGTCTAAATCAATATATTGGATTATCCAAGCATCCTGATGCAGCTAGGAGCACTGTAACCCATAATTTTCTAAGATTAGAGCATGACTCTATATTTGATCTAATTAGTGGGGCTGGGCACTGTCAAAGATGAAGGCCGGCTTTCTTTTAAGGTTTTTATCCCTATACATACCTTGACACTTCTAACAGCATATGGCCCCACCAATCACATCTGGCCAGACCACCCCACTACCATGGAGGGTGGTGCAGGTCCGGCAACTACCCCACGTCCCATATGAACACCTTAAATCTTAAATAAAAGTTTACAGCCGCATGTGTTGTCCATATTTGCATGTCGTTACTATCTACTTGGTTAACATTATGCAATGTGTTATCTAATGGCATCACTCATTATAAAATCAAAATGAGAATGAAAAAATTTAAAAACATTTTGGCTATAATGGATATTTTATCAATAAACGACATTAACAGATTAACATCATATTTTAAGAATTTTTAACCACTAAATTCGTCCAGATTTATTAAACAATGCCTTCATGTGTATTTTTAGCGGCTAATGACCAAAATGTCATCATCTATTTTCTTTTATTAAAAGAGTGGCCTCGAGTATTGTGGGGCCTGCATGTTTGCTTGTATGACATGCCCCATATATTTCACATGTATGTCACCATGACGATAAGACAACCCAATTCAATCATGAAGTGGGTTACATGTGATTTCAGAGATGTACTACTATGGATGTTGTTTCATATGGTGTGGCCCACTTTTTTCTTTTTTACACACTTTTTTGATTAGTCATGCGACACACCCACCCTATTAGCTACACAATGCACTCACACTGTTATTCATAAGATCCTTAGCATTCAAACCTGAGACCTGCTATTAAAACGTCAAGGCATCTTCCAGCTGGGCTAGCAGGTGAACACTTTTTTACACACACTTACATGACTTCAGTGTTGAAACACATGGTGGCCTGCTGCCTAGTTGTATGTCATACGCACCGAGCATGACCCCCACAATATTTTCTTTTTTAGAAAAGAAATTGAGGACATTTTTATTATTTGTGCCAAAAAGCTTGCTTGAATAGTTTTGAAAAGTCAAGGCATTGTTTGATAAAATTAGAATAGTTAAGAAATTTTGCAGTGAAAGACATAACAGTGGGCCACAACCCACAAGCAAGAGGCTTCACGAAATGAGAGAGAGGAGGACGTAGGTGGGGCCGGTGCCTCAGGTCTGCTACTGTCTTGCGTGTGGGGCCCACTATTGTGGGTGGCATATAATCTGTTCAAATGGGTCACCCTAATGAAACTTGGATGCCCCAAAAATCAGTCTAATCTAATTACCATGTTGGCCATGGAAGGGTCTCAACTCATGGCTCGTGGTACACTCACAAGAGTTTCAACACAGAGGTCATGGGTCCGAGTGCGTTGTGGTGTGTGTGTGTGTGTGTGTCAACAGCTGTTGATAAGGTCACATAGAGCAGAGTTCTGTGTAACCTTACCTACAGCTTGGATGACAAATAAAGATTAGACAATACCTTAGGAATGTTCCACGTAATAAACAATCTCCTGCCTGCCACCGCACCATGGTGTTTCCCACATGCAACAGGTACAATAAGCTTATTCTACAATGACCTGATGAGAACCCGACCTCACCAACGTTTTCCTCTCTTCCTCTCTATGGCAGGACCCACATTGATGGATGGTGGGGTATTATTATTCATATGCCATATGTACCATTTTGATTCAAGGATAGAGAAGAAATTCCTTTCTCCAAATTTTCAAGGTTCCCTCTAAATAAGTTTTCCATTTCAATTTCTACTAGTATAGATTGTTGGGAAAAGCCAGCAGCGGAAGCGGAACGCCGAACACGTGAAGCAATGCGAAATCAAAAGAGAAACAAGATGCAACCAATTACACACAAGCATTCACCACAAGAGACTCTGAATTTACATGGAAAAATCCCTCAATGGGTAAAAAACCACGGCACAAGCAATCTACTATGAATTAAACAAAAGATTACTATGAATTAAATAGAAGATTACAAAGATGACAGCCCACAAGCAAGGAAAACAGAGAAAACCCAAGCTCTCTCTCTCTCTCTCACAACTCTCTCCCCTCTTCCTAGTATGAAAAGGAAACCTTGGACACCTTATGATACCAATCTAGGACGGATTACAACACCTTAAATAGGAAGAAATCTGAAAATAGAAACACCTTGCGCAGTACTACGGACTGCGCAAGGAATCCACGCGCACAGCCGACCGGTCGCACCTCGCACAGAGAGTCCAGTGGAAATAACAACATGCAGACCCGTCAGTGCCTCACCACCGACCGGTCGGGCGACCGATCGGAACCCACTGCAGACCGGTCTGCCAATCAATCTGGGCAACACAAATCTGTCCAGGGGGTGGCCTGCTGTGCATCTGGGTCACGGTATCAGACCGGTCGCCCGACCGGTCTGAGCACTCAACCCACACAGTTTGAAGGTTCCTCTAACAAACTCCACCGAGGCTTCAAACGACGAATCAACACTTCCTTGCAACGTCATCTCATCTTCAATCATAGCTCCACCGCTTCTTGTGCCATCATCGACCCTAACCTTGTAAATTCACGCCCTTTACCGCTCTTCTCATGTGGCCCTTGGCCACTTGCCACATACGAGCAACCATAGATCTCGCTGCCTCTCCCGCAGCTCCACCGTGAATTGAGCTCCCGATCAACATGTAAAGATGGCCACACCTCCGTGCCTTCATACACACGAGTGCCCCCTTCATCACTTCACAACAACAATCGTGGCCGATAAATACACACCCTTTAGCCTCGAGTGCACCAAGAGAAATCACATCCATCTTCATCTTGGGAACGTGCTTCTCATCTTCCAGGACTCGTTCGACCCCATCGAACATCCTGATGCGCACAGTAACAATACCCACAACCTTATGAGTAACTCCATCACCCACAAACACCGATTCTCCACCGTATTTCCTGTATGTCGTGAATGAACTCCGGTTAGGACATACATGACATGAAGCCCCTGAATCAAGGATCCACTCACTACCGTGAGATCCCTTACCAGAAATAGTCAGAACTTCACAAAGATCGCCACCGTCCTCTACGGTATTGGCTCCCTCACCAGAAGAATTTTCATACCTCTCTTGCTTCATCCTGGGATTCTGACAATCCCCTCTCATGTTGCCCGTCCTGACCACAATTCCAGCACTTCACCTTAGCCTTTCCTTTGCCCTTGGCTCTAGATCCCGATTTTGAATATCTTCCATGCTCAGAACTTCTTCCCCTCATAACCAGTGCCTCTGAGGAATAACGGGAAACCACGTCACCGCTTTTCTTTCTCATCACCTTCGACTGGAGAGCTGAGATAACGGTCTCGACGCTTATGGTTTCCCTCCCTGCGCACATAGAGTCCCTGAACGACTCATATGAATCTGGAAGAGAATTCAACAGGATGCATGCTTGATACTCATCCTTCATCAGTTCATCGATCTCCACCAACTTGCAAACCAGCCTATCCAACGTGCTCAGGTGGTCCCCCACCTCCGTTCCCTCAGTCCATCCTCAAGGTGAACAACTACATCAACACGTACATGCGATTCTCTAGAGATTTCTTGGCATAAACCTTCTCTAGTTTCGCCATCGTTTCAGCCACAGTCTTCTCCTTCATGACATGATAGGGAACATCATCCGTAAGGTTTAACAGGATTGAGGTTCTAGCCTTCTTGTCGAGCCTCGTCCACTCATCGTCCTTCATAGCTTCGGGTCGCTTTCCAAGAGCTTCATCAAGCCCTTGTTGAACCAGGAAGGATTCAACCTTCACCTTCCATAGCTCAAAGTTATTTTTTCCAGAGAACTTCTCTACCTCGAACCTTGCGCCCGATCCCATCTTCTCGTCTCAGATTCGAATCTACTCCACCCCAACTTTAGCTCTGATACCACTTGTTGGGAAAAGCCGGCAGTGGAAGCGGAACGCCGAACACATGAAGCAACGCGAAATCAAACGAGAAACAAGATGCAATCAATCACACAAAAGCATTCACCACAAGAGACTCCGAATTTACGTGGAAAACCCCCTCAATGGGTAAAAAACCATGGCACAAGTGATCCACTATTAATTAAACAGAAGATTACAAATATGACAGCCCACAAGCAAGGAAAACAGAGAAAACCCAAGCTCTCTCTCTCTCTCTCTCTCTCTCTCTCTCTCTCTCTCACAACTCTCTCCCCTCTTCCTAGTACGAATAGGAAACCTTGGACACCTTAGGATACCAATCTAGGATGGATTACAACAACTTAAATAGGAAGAAATCCGAAAATAGAAACACCTTGCACAGTACTGCGGACTATTCAAGGAATCCGCGCGCACAGCCGACTGGTCGCCCTGACCGGTCGCACCTCGCACAGAGAGTCCAGTGGAAATAAGAACATGCAGACCCGTCACTGCCTCACCACTGACCGGTTGCCCGACCGATCGGAACCCACTGCAGACCGGTCGGCCGACCGGTCTGGGCAACATTGATCTGTCCAGGGGGTGGCCTGCTGTGCATCTGGGTCATGGTGCCAGACCGATCGCCCGACCGGTCTGAGCACTCAACCCACACAGTTTGAAGGCTCCTCCAACATAGATTAGGTGATTCCCAGGGGTGGGTGAGTGTACTAACAATGGGGTGTGTGACCGTGGGCCCATCTTAATGAATGTGTTGTGAGTCTGGATCCTCTGCTTGCCACAAACAGAAATTTCCTGTTTGTTGCAATGTGATTGGGCCATATCATTAAAGACTTCATTTAATGCAACAGAACGTCACTGATGATGTAGACCAATCACAATGCAAGAAACATAAAATTTCTATTTGCAGCAAGCAGAGGACTCAAATTCATGTGTTGTATGTCTACTTCCATTCATCAGTTTTTCTAGCTCATTGAGGTCATGGTTCCAAAAAATGTAGTTCCAAATCTCAAATGGACCATACCACATGAAACAGTGGTCATTGACCACAAAAGTTTTGGATCAAGCTGATATTTGTGTTTTCCTTCATCCAGGTCTTTGTGAACTTATCAGAAGGTTGGATGGAAAATAAACATCACGATGGGCCCTAGAAATGTTTCAATGGTGGGATTCAATGACCACTATTTCCTGCAGTGTGGACCATCTAAGATCTGGATCTGCTTCATTTTTTGGTCCATGCCCTAAAATGAGCTGTCAATACTGATGGATGGAGTGGATATACAACACATACATCAAGGAGGGCTGCACAATTAGGGACTCACCCACTAAGTTGTTACCCCGGACACACTTAATCCACACCTAACTTCTACACGTTTGTCTGTTCTAATACAAAACACTGTTAATTAGGGCTCTCAATGGGTCGGATCTGGATCGGATCAAGTTGGATCCGGCTCCAAGACCGTATATTTGTAGACGGATTCGAATCCAACTTGGATCCAAAAGGTGATATCATCCGTTCCATTTATAAATTGTTAGATCCATTTCCGATCCAAGATACATATAACCATTGGATTTAGATCTCATCCAAGATCCATATAACCAAGATCCAAGATCCAAAAGGTGATATCATCCGTTCCATTGAATCCACCCCCATTACAAAACTAAAAAAAATATATATAATATAATATATTTAATTTAGTAGAAAAATGATGCAAATCCCATTATTTAAGGTGGTATGGTCGACCTGAGAGTGGCATGTCTCAATTTTGAGACATGGCCTAAAATAATATGTAAAACGGATAGCCAACATGAATATAACATATAGAGTAAGGTGACAATGAGTCGGATCTTAATCGGATTCGGATGTAACTCGGATCTGTTCCTGTGAATCCAAATGCGGTCCATTTAAGTAATCAGACTTATTTTAAGATACAAATCCGATCCATTTAACTAATTGGACCTATTTTAAGATCCAAATCCACATTATACGGATCCGGAGCGAATCGGATCTCAGATCTGACCCGCCCCATTGAGAGCCCTACTGATAATAACATCCACCTTAGCATAGAAGCCTTTTATAACTTGGGACCCCTCATTCCTCAGCATGCGGGGCCTGATTGTCACTGTCCGATGGCATACATGTGATCGATCTCAGCCATTCATTAGCCAGTGCGCACTGAGAACATGCAATGTACCATAAATCATGGTGGTACACTCACCAAGTGATGCACACATGTATGTCAAATTTGGACCACGTCATTTTTATCTAACCGTACATTTTTTCTCATACAAGTTTGATATGCCTGATCAATGGACCAATATTTTTAGTTTTTGGTCCTGGACATGTCCACCAGTCCACTACCTGATGAATGGTCTGGATCTACGATCATTCTATCAAATGGTGCAAACTGGCCACATGTACCTGTGATGCACGTTAGTATTCTAATTATAAATTAGGGTGGGTGTACGCGTTAATTCCCTTTAAAAATTGTAATCGGCCGCACAGAAGTTACCTTGATAAGGACATAAATATTTTGATAATAATGATTATTATAAAAATACACAGAGAATTACAGCTATTAATGACCAATAGGAATTATCTTATGCACAACCCAATTCCTTTCTTAGTACACAAGATTTTCAATTACAACGAATGGGGCCCATTTTTCAGTAATCCATACCATTGGTCTGTTATGTCCTACTGTAGATAGACCACAACTAAAAAATGTAAACATTCCAGAGAGTAATCTTAAAGCCTTTGTTGGATATATCTTCTTATTTGTGGATCTGTAGATCAGATTCAAAAATTAAGATTTGGGTATTGAGAAGATTTTGATGGGCATGAGCGTAAAATGAATTGCAGATCAAGAAGGTTAAGTGGACCACACAACACTTGTGATTGAAAGCCACCACTAAAAACTTCTTCAGGTCCATTAAAAGTTTTGGACCATACTGTGTCTATATGGCCATATCAACAGGTTGGATAAAAAATAAAAATAAAAATAAAAATAAAAACATTACAGTGGGCCATAAGAAGGTTTCAACAGTGGGTGATTATTTCCACTTTTTCCTGCGGTATGTTTCACTTAAGCTTTAGATCTATTCCATTTTTTGGCTCATGCTCTTAAAAGCAGCTGGCAAAATGGATGGACCGGTGTTGGATATAAAACACATACATCACTATCATACGAGTAGGTTTATGAATATGGAGGTTTTTGTATGGTTGGTGTGTGGCAAACCTACTCATTGGATATGCACGAGAGATGTGGATTGCGTCCAAACTAGTATGGACGCAAAGTGTCCAGACCGAGCTGTGGAGGGGCCCGATCATGATGTGTCTGTTTATCTACTCCGTCCATTCCTTTTCTAAGATCATTTTAAGGTATGAGACAAAGAATGAGGCAGATCCAACGCTCAGGTCGGCCACACCAGAGAAGCCCCCTTGCATTTAATGCAACTTGCATTTAATACTTGGTGCATTTAACGCAGCTGAGCTCAGTATTTTGGTGTGGCCCAAGTCAGCGTTGGATCGGCCTCATTCTTGGTCTCATGTGGTCGACTTGATCATAGATGGGGAATGGATAGAGCGGAAAAACATATACAACACGGTGGGCCCCTCGACTGAGTTTGGATGCAATTCGCGTCCATGCATGAGCTATGCGGCATATTATCTTCATGGCAGGCCCATTTAATAGACAAGTTGGATAGCATACACAATAAGGTGGGCTCCACACAGGCAACAACTAGTTTCCTACCTCCCACCACCACACCACAGTGCGCCCTACATGCAACCATTAGAATAAACTTATTCTACAATGACTACAGAACCGACCTCAACAACGTTTTCCTCTCTATAGCAAGGCCTACTTGATGGATGGTGGGGTATTATTCATAATATGCCATATGTGCCATTTTGATTCAATGGCAGTGAAGAAATTCCTTTCTCCAAGTTTCCTTTGAATAAGATATCCATTTCAACTTTTACCTGGGTGAATCAGGGTAACAGATTGGTGAGTGAGTCCCTGACCATGGAGCTGACCTTAATTTCTCTGTTGCATATCCTCTCGGTCCAGCAATTTCCTAGCTAATTTTAGGGCATGGCCCCCAAAAATGAAACAAATCCAAATATGAAGTGTGGACCACACCACAGGAAAAGTGGTCATTGATAATTAAAAACTTTTTGTAGGCCTACAAAAGATTTGGACTAAGCTGATGTTTGTGTTTTATCTTCATCCATGTTTGTTTGACCTTATCAACAGGTTGGATGGCAAATAAACATTACAGTGCGCCTTAGGAAGTTTTTAATGATGGGTGTTCAATTAATCAACATTATTTCCTGCGGTGTGATCCACATGAGATTTGAATATGCTTCATTCTTGGGACCATATACTAAAATGAGCTAGTAATACTGATGTACGGACTGGATATACAACACACACATCAAGTAGGCCTCATGATTAGGAACAAACGTCTTTTTCAAGCCAAAATGCTGATAATCATATCCACCTTAATTAAAATGACCTGGTAAACACTGATCACTCTAAAATGTAAACATCCAAGCTAATAATCTTAAGGCTTTTTTGAATATCTCTTCTTCACAGCGTACTGTACATCAGATTCAAAAATTAAGAATTGTGTAGTTGTGAACATTTTTGGGTTTGTTCATCCATGGAGAGATACAATATATCGACCGTCTGGATTACAAAATTGTGGCCCCAGATGTCATAATGAAAATCTGTACATACTAATCAAATAGGCATGCATGTAACTATTCAATAACTCATTGCGTCGATTTTTCAAAAGAAAAAGACAAGGAAAGAGGAAGACCGGAGGAGGCCTTTGGTTGTACGAATGAATTATGTATGGGAAATGCATGGAACATGGAATGGTATTTTTCTTCCTAATCCATTCCCTCTCTCTCTCTCTCCTCTCCAACCCTTGTAATGATTCTCTCTCTCTCTCACTCGTGTAATGACTCTTTTGTCTTCCTCTCTACACATTCCCATATAACTATAACCACTTGAATCCTATTATCTTCAGAGAAAATCTCTTGCCACTTGAATCCTATTATCTTTAGAACACATTTCTTATTCTTCTTCACTACTGTTCTTATGATGAACTCAGACCTTCTATTACAGTCCTGGTCATGGCCAGGCTCCAGTTCTATGGACGTGAACCGCGAAGAGGTCGACTCTCATGGGCTAGATATCCATGTGGGAGATTTAGATTTCTCTTCTTCACTACCCACCCCAGATGAATTCTCCAACGATTCGCCCTTTGCATTTCTTGGGGCCATGCCCTTTGAACAGATGCCTTTCGAGAGTGACTTGTGGCCCACTGGCTCTGTACTAGTGTCCCCGGTCAAGGATCATGTTTCATATGACGAGTTCTTCAGTGTCGACAATGTCTTTGAAGGGATGGAGGAGACTTCAGGCAGTTCTGTGTTTCAAAATGAGCCTTTCAATGAAGGGAGCTTGAGCTCATTGACAATATCTAGTGGAACGGTTGCAGATGAGATTTCATATCATCTGCCGCTGGTCTTGCCTAGCGAAGACATGGAGATTGAAGATCACGTTGGCATTCTTCATCTACATAAGGCCTGTGGAGAGGCTGTCGATAAGGGATTTGTCGAGCTGGCGGAGGTGATCTCAAAGCGTATAAGAGAGAAGGTCGGCCCGCTGGGGACGATCATGGAGCGTGTGGGTCACTACTTATATCAAGGGGACGACAAGCAAGCTGACTACTTAAAACTAGAGTCAAGCAAGAATTATGATGCGGTGTTCCGAGCATTGTACGAGATATGCCCGTACGGAAGGTTCGCCCACTTCGCGGCCAACATGGCCATCCTGCAAGCCATGCCGGAGAACGCGGAAGCGATCCACATCGTCGACTTCGATACCAGAGAAGGCATCCAATGGCCTTCCTTGTTCGAGGAACTGGGCCGGCGACAACAAGCAACAGTGAGGCTCACATCGATGAAATGGAAAGCAGGCCATGTCAGTGTCCCACAATCGAACTTTGAGGCGACCAAGAGCCGGCTTTGTGAGTACGCACGGTCAGTGGGCCTAAGGTTAGAGATGGATGAGATGGACATGGAAGAATTAGTGATGGAGAAGAAATGGGTGATGAAAACAGGAGGAATGAATGAATGGATGGCCTTCAATTGCATGGTGGGCCTTCCACATATGGGCATGGAAAGGAGTAGACAGAATGCATGGGAGTTTATTAAGATAGCTAAGGAGCTGATTACCATGCGTACAACCAGCTGTACCATAACTAGCTGTACTAGTAATAGGGGCATCATAACGTTTGGGAATGGAGATGGGGTGGAGATGGAAATGAATGGGGGTTTTGGGTCCTTTTCAGAAGGGTGTATGGTACATCTCCATGCATTGTTTGAATCAATGGAGTGGCATTTCCCTTCACACCTTTCACTAGCAAGGACAGCCATGGAGTGTCTCTTTGTAGGGCCTTACGTCTCTTCCCATGCATGCTTTCCCAAATGGGAGGAGATGCATGAAGCATATCGCCCACCCTTGGAGATGGGATTTGAAGGGTGTAGATTGAGCAAAGGGAACTTGATGGAGGCTAAGGAGATGGTGAGGGAAGGAGAGAGTCTCTACGGAGTGAGGTTTGGAGGGGAGAATGAGAATGAGATGATCTTGGAATGGAGGGGGACACCGTTGGTTAGAGTTTGCGCATGGAAATGAAGGGATGAGAATCACGTGATTGTGTTATGCAAATGTATTTTTTGTACCAATCCTTGTAATTTGTGAATTATTGTACAACGAATACAAAATATAATAATATTTATTTGCTTTTAATTTTTCTAGTGTTCTTAATTGATGTCAGGGCATGACACGCCAATTTGATGGCCTACCAAACCAATGGTCTTGATCTTGATGCATGACACATTACAATGGAGCTGTTTTGGAAATGTTTTGGCTCACCAAATCAATGGTCTAGGGCATGCTCATGGATTTTTATTCACTGATGAATGGCCCAAGTCTCATGCACGTGTTTCATGCCATGAAGACCCCCACCCGTCTCATTCCTTGAAGTTGCGATGGTAACGGTGTGTGGGCCACATGTTATGCCTCACCTACTTTATTCAACGGCTGTAATTAATCTTTCAGGTGATGAAAAACCTTCCATATATAGGAGGGTTGGTTTTACTACCGTCATCCACCCGTTTTAAGACTTGGAAAAGTCCCATGCAACTAGGACAAGTCGACTCGGACCAAATCCGGTTCAGACAACGAGTCACCCTCAGGTGATGAAAAGCTTCCACACGACGGTGTCATCCACCATTTTTATGACTCGGACCTGATCCGATTCAACACAATGAGTCATCCTTAATTCAGCTGAGTCACGACTCAAATTGAAACCATACGAGTGAATCCAAGTCAAGGAATCTTAATGAATGGAGAAAATCAGTATGGTCCACCATACATCCAATGAATAACCCAAATCTCATACCCGTCTTTCGCTCCATGACGGCCCCATCCATCTCACGCCTTAAGTTATAACATTGTAAGGGCGTGGACCACATGCTATGCCTCACCTACTCTATTTCAATGGTTGTGGACACCCCTTCAGATGATTAAAAACTTCCATAGGACAGGTTGCATTTGCAACTGCCGTTGATTGGTTTTGAGGGCTCAGACAAGTCGCATGCAGCTCATCTGAGTTGACTCATTCCTGATCAGTTCATACAATGAGTCACCCTGACTTTGGCTGAGTTGCAACTTGACTCGAGACCGAACGAGTCGGTCCACGCCGCAGAATCTTAACCACCAACTAATCACTTTCTCTGGAAAATATGACCGGCGCAAAACCCTGTATTGCACCTGGGGTGTAAACCAGTGTACGGGTCCACTCATCGGGTTGGCTACGCCGTTCAAATCAATGGATGGCCAATAGTCTGACTCAATGTTACAAGAATAGTTAAAAAATAAAAATAAAAGCCTAATTCTCGTTCCAAAACTCGTTGACTCGACTCACAACTCGCTCACATCCTATCACCATTGGACATGATAATTTACCGTCCACCCAGCAGAAAACTTTCAACATGTCATGTGCATACAAAATCCAACCCGTCCAATTTCTTGGCCCAACCATGAGGATCACCTTACGTAGAAATCTGTCCCATACACTCATCAGGCTGACCACACTTGTATTTTATTATTTATCAGCCGCTAGACATTATTTTCTATGGTGGACCACACCTGATGAGTGTATGGGGATAATTTTTGCTAAAGCCGATCCTCCTGATCAAGCCAACCTATTGGACGGTGGATATCGCACATACAAGATAGCTTAGGTTCTAAGTTATCTGCTGGACGGATGGCATCTTATCATTCGACCGGTTGGATGTTAGCATCTCTCATATTTTATATTATTTACATCGGTTGTAACTATTTTAAATATTTATCATCTTTTTAAATATATCGAGCTTATAATAATTAAATATCAAATCTCGACAAGTTTTCATCTTGACCGGAGTTTGTTAAGTCAAGTCAGCACCGAATGTTTTTTAACAGTCATAGTGACAAATCTGGTTCCTGGCAACACCTGGCAATTTCTAGCACATACGTTTCCTGAGAGATTTTCAAATTTGAGGTTTTCACGTATAATTAAGAAGATCTTGTCAAAAATAAAAATATTTATTTTAAATTTATAAATATAAATTCTTAATATAAAACATAAATATATTTTTACATAACAAATTTCTCAACTTTTTAGTATTTTCAAGTTAATGTTGCAATATTCTGGCTATAAAAATTGGGATATTTTAAAATCTACCAAGATTTTAAAAATCTAGTGATAATATTTCAATAATTTCATCTAATATATTTCTCATGATATTATGATAAAATTTTCAGAAGCCGCCATATTTGTCGCACTGCTAATAGGTGGCTAGAATCATTGATGGGTGTGATTTAGTGGTCAGGTTATAAATGAGGACCATGTTGAGTATGGATCCAATCACAACTTTTGTGGTCGAGCGCCCGGACAGTTTGTGGACCGGGCGCTCGATATTTATATAGGACATCAGTCCCTAGACCATTCCGTGAACGGTCGGGCACCCGACGGTCAAAGTGATCGGGTGCCCGATAATAGTTAGATTATGTTGTTTTCTTGTTGGACGTGTTTTTTAATGGGCGGACGCCCGACCCGGTAATGACCGGGCGCCCGACCGGCCGCAGGCTTAAGTGCGGGGTTTCCTATTTTGTGTTCTAATTTTGGAGTTTGCTATATAAATGGGTGTAAACCTGGGATTAGGCCTATTGGATTAGGGTTTCTATACGTCAAAGGTAAGAAAGAGGTGAGAGGATTAGCAAAAGGACTATATCTGTGCATGAGAGCATAGGAGAAGGTAAGTGTATTGTTTATAACTTCGTTCTTCTTCTTAGTGGAGTTTTGCACCGTGATTTTTTACCCTTGTTGGGGTTTTTCCACATAAAATTTGTCTTGTGGATTGTTGGTTTGTGTGAATTCCTCTTCTAGTTATTATTACTTCATATTTATCGTTTGTGGGTGAAACCGGAGATTGGATCTCGGTTCACCGGCATTGTTACGTGCTGCGCAACAACTAGTATCAGAGCTATTGGTTTAGTTCAAGTGGGAGCGATGACGGAAGAAGGAAAAACTAGAATTTAGAAGTTTAATGGTTCAAACTTTGCCTTCTGGAAGATGCAGATGGAGGATTATCTATATCAGAAGGACCTCTACATTCCTCTAGGAGGAAAAGAGAAGAAACCAGAGAAGATGACAGATGATGAATGGGCTTTAGTGGATCGGAAGGCTTTAAGAACGATCCGACTTTCTTTGTCTAAGAGTGCCGCCTTCAATATATTCAAAGTAAAGACCACAAAAGAATTAATGCAGGCTTTGGCTACGATGTTTGAGAAACCCTCGGCATCCAATAGGGTTCATCTTATGAAATGGCTATTCAACATGAAGATGTCAGATGGTGAGGGCGTGGCTGAATATCTAAATGAGTTCAATACAGTCACGAGCCAATTGGAATCCGTTAGCATCACTTTTGATGATGAGGTCAGGGCACTATTGATCTTGTCTAGTTTGCCAGACAGTCGGTATGGTTTGGTGATTGCCATGAGCAATTCCTCAGGGTATACGAAGTTGAAATTCGATGATGTGGCTAGTCTAATTCTAAGCGAAGAATCTAGAAGGAAGGTATCAGGTGCTTCAGGGGATTCAGGGAATGCTCTAAATATTGAAGGAAGAGGAATATCTTCAAACAAAGGAGGCAATAAACATGGTCGTTCTAAGTCGAGGAATAAGTCTAAGGGACCGAAAGACAAGGACGGGTGTTAGCATTGCGGGAAGAAGGGGCACATGAAGCGTGATTGTAGGGCGCTTAAGAAACAAGAAAGAAGCTCTCCAGGTGGGAAGGATTCAGTGAAACTATCTGAGGAGAGTGACACACAGTCGTTGATCTTGTCTCTTGATTCGCGGAATGAGTCTTATGTTATAGACTCGGGTGCTTCGTTTCATATCACTTCGTCAAAAGAAGTTCTTCGTTATTATGTGTCAGGTAACTTTGGAAGAGTCTACTTGGGCGATGATGAGCCATGCAGTATTTTTGGCAAGGGAGATGTTCACTTAAATCAGAAAGACGAACGGTCTTGAAGTTGAAGGATGTCAGACATATACCGAGTTTGAGACAGAATTTGATCTCAGTGGGGCAATTGGCTGATACCGGATATGTGACGACATTCACGAGCGATGCATGGAAGGTTACAAAAGGTGCCTTGGTAATATCTCGAGGTAAGAAGGAAGGTACCTTGTACGTGACTTCCAGATCGTATAATTCACTCACAGTCGCATCAACTGGAGTAAACGGGCAGTTATGGCATCAGAGGTTAGGACATATGAGTGAGAAAGGGATGAAAGTGCTATTATTAAAGGGGAAGCTACTAGGGTTGAAGGCAATCGATCTGAAATTCTGCTAGGATTGCGAGCATGGCAAGCAGAAAAGAGTAAGCTTCAAGAAGACAGGACGCGCTCCAAAGACACATCTGTTGGAGCTTGTTCACACTGACGTGTGGGGACCGGCACAATATCATCTCTTGGTGGTTCACGTTATTTTATTTCTTTCATTGATGATGCTAGTAGAAAACTGTGGGTTTATTTCTTAAAGCACAAGTCTGATGTATTTAATGTATTTAAGAAGTGGAAAGTTATGGTAGAAAATAAGACCGGTAAAACTGTGAAGTGTCTCAAATCGGATAATGGGGGAGAATACTATAATAAGAGGTTTGAGGAGTATTGTGCAGTAAATATGATCAAACATCAGAAAATGATTCTAGGGATGCCGCAGTAAAACGGTGTGGCTGAGCGCATTAGCAGGACTATCCTTGAGCGCGCCAGGAGCATGAGGCTACATGCAAGGTTGCCCAAGACCTTTTGGGCAAATGCTGTAAATACTGCTATATATTTCATCAATAGAAGTCCCTCAGCACCATTGGATGGTGGGCTACCTGAAGAAACGTGAACTGGAAAAGAGGTGAACCTTGCACATCTCAGAGTGTTTGGTTGCACTTCTTATGTTCACATTGATGCAGAGCACAAAAACAAGCTGGATACGAAGTCCAGAAGGTGCACGTTCATAAGCTACAAGCAGAATGATTTTGGCTACCGATTTTGGGATATTGAGAACCGAAAAATCATCAGAAGCAAGGACATAGTCTTCAATGAAAAAGTGATGCATAAGGACAGTGTGCAGCAAAAGCAGAATAAGGCCAATGAGAAAAAATTGGTAGAGTTAGAAGAGTTACCTGACACGAGTGTTACAGTGCCACAGGATGAGCATACACAGGATCATGATGAGGCAGAGCCGTAGACACTGGAATTGAGGAGGTCTACTCGGGAGAGGAGACCCAAGGTCCGATATTACTCACCCTCCTTACACTATCTACTGCTGACAGATAATGGTGAGCTAGAGTGTTTTGAAGAGGCGTTACGATCAGATATACGAGTTAAGTGGGAGCAAACCATGGAAGATGAGATGGACTCTCTTTAGTCTAATCATACGTGGGAGTTGGTCACTCTACCTAAGGGTAAGAAAGCTCTTCATAACAACTGGGTTTACAGACTGAAAGAGGAGCACGATGGTTCGAAACGGTACAAGGCTAGACTGGTTGTGAAAGGGTTCCAACAAAAGGTAGGTATCAATTTCACAGAAATATTTTCACCTGTGGTGAAGATGTCTACGATTCGCATGGTCTTAAGTATAGTGGCTACAGAGGACTTACTTCTAGAGCAGCTAGATGTTAAGACAGCATTTCTTCATAGAGACCTTGAAGAAGAGATATATATATGCATCAGTCGATAAGATACGTGGCACTAGGAAAGGAGAACAAGATATGTAGACTGAAGAAGAGTCTATATGGCCTGAAGTAGGCCCCAAGGCAGTGGTACAAGAAGTTCGACAGTTTCATGTCGAGAAACGGGTACAGGAGATATCATGCAGACCACTGTTGTTACTTGAAGAAGTTTGATACGTCGTACATCATTCTTCTTCTGTATATTGATGATATGCTTGTGGCTGGATCAAGCACGAAGGACATCTCAGATCTCAAAAGACAACTGTCTAGAGAGTTTGCCATGAAGGATTTAGGAGCTGCAAAATAAATTTTAGGCATGAGGATAAAGTGTGACAGGGAAAACAAGAAGCTAGTTTTGTCAAAGGCAGAATACATAGCCAAGGTACTTGATCGATTCAGCATGGGAGGTGCTAAGCCGGTTAGCACTCCATTAGCCAACCACTTCAAGCTTTCTAACGAGCAAGGAGCTAAGACACAGGAGGAACGGGACTACATGGCTAAAGTCCCTTATGCGTCAGCTATAGGGAGCCTCATGTATGCTATGGTTAGCACGATGCCAGATATTGCTCAAGCAATGAGAGTTGTTAGCAGGTACATGAACAACCCCGGGAAGGAACATTGAAAAATTGTGAAGTGGATCCTCAAATACCTGGTAAGTACTGTGGATGTAGGGTTGTGTTATGGAGGATCGGAAATCAAGCTATAAGGCTACGTCGACTCAGATTTGACAAGGGATATCGACAGCAGAAGGAGCACTACAGGGTATGTCTTTACCCTGG
Source organism: Liriodendron chinense (assembly GCA_003013855.2). Lineage (NCBI taxonomy): Eukaryota > Viridiplantae > Streptophyta > Magnoliopsida > Magnoliales > Magnoliaceae > Liriodendron > Liriodendron chinense. The sequence continues at coordinate 442,619 of ML058521.1, forward strand.
GTAGTGTTGCAGTCAATTGGATCTCTCAGTTACAGAAGATAGTATCCATCAGTACAACGGAAGCAGAATATATTACAGCTAAAGAAGAGTGCAAGGAGATGGTATGGATGCAAGGATTTATGGAAGAGTTGGGGAAGAAGCAAGCAGATTGCAAGCTATGCAGTGACAGTCAGAGTGCAATACACTTGGCTAAGAATTCAGCCTTTCATTCGAGGACTAAGCATATTGACATCAGATATCACTTCATACGTTTGTTACTGGAAGATAGATCGATTGCTTTGAAGAAGATTCGTACAAGTGAGAATCCTGCAGATATGTTGACCAAGGCAGTCACACGGGAGAAGTTGAAGCTCTGTTCAACTTTGATTGGTTTTCAGGCTTGAAGATTGGGAGGTGGTGCACTTCGGATATAGAAGACGAAGGATCATATGGTAATGTGTCTCCAAGTGGGAGATTGACCAATAGTTTTTTGGGTGTTAAGATGGAAGCTGGATTTCTTTTGAATTGTATGTGTGGTTCCCACAAATATTTGGTGATCCATACCATTGATTACTAAAGAGAAATTTGGTATATGAAAAACCAATTCGTTTGGTATCTCTATTCTAATATAATAAGAGCTATTCTAATAAGCATTTTTTGTTCTAGCTCTTGTTTTAAATAAGCTCGATTAGTAAAATCACTTCTTCAAATTTGGAAAAGGTTCTTATTTAAAACAAGTACGTGTTTGGTAAAACGTTTAAATAAGAGTTTTTTTAGAGTAGCTGATGTCATTTATAAAGATTACAACAAATCCATTATAAGAGCAATTCAAACAATTATTGTGGTGGATCTTACCATAAATAGACCATGCTCCAAATGGTAAAAGAATTGTTGGCTACAATATTCTTCATGTTTTAAGACATTTAGGTTGTCCATTATGTTAGACATAGATGTGAATCATCTATCATATGGAGCCCGCCTTTGATGTGGACCATACATCGTGTGGGCCAAACCTTCACAGTGGATCGTCCATCATGTGAGGCCAGTCTTAGATGTAGACCATTCATCATTAGGGGTTGACCTTTGACATGGACCGTCCATTATCTGGAGCCACCTTGATATAGGTTATCCATTGTGTAGGGCCCACCATGCAGGTCATCCATCATGTGGGGCCCACCATCAATGCTAATTGCCCTTTCTGCGAGGCCCTTTGATGTTCACTACCCATCACATAAGAGTCTAGATTTGATATGTCCATCGTGTGGGCACCACTTTCAATTAATTGGGTTGTTCATTTGTTTACACATGTCCTGACACATGCAGTTCAGGTTGCCTAACAAGAAGCCACTACATGTTAACATGATGTACAAATCGCAACAAAAAAATATACTTGCACCAGAGAGGATTGCCAACACTTATCTGTCAGCAACGCGTAGCTTGCTAAAAGTATTCTCACTTAGAACCGCATCACATATACTAGAAAATGAAGATATTATTCTTAAGAATTGTGACCGACGCACGAATGACACCTGTGGCTTTTTTCCATACATAAAAGCTTCCAAAGTCATGCTGATGGCGAATTTCTAGCACAACCTCATCATATGGGGCTGCATCTTCAATATAAGTCATTCATCATACGGGCCCACCTTGATGTGGCCCATTCATAATATGGAGCCCCACCTTCGATATGGGTCATTCATCATGTGAGCTGTAACACCTCAAAACTCAGCACCTAAGTACACGGAGACTCTGATCCCGAGTTTCTGGGTGTTAACTTAGTAAAATGATTGTCTAGGAATGCCACACGTGGGAAATTCTCTCACGTGTGTTCTTAGTCAAATTTACATTCATTCCATATACCAATAAATCAGAGTAACACATTTCAACTAGCAGATCATAAGCAAGGCGGAGATAATTAAATTTAGAAATTAGGGCTAACATCCAAGAGGCACAATTCAAATGCGATGTCAGCCCATATGAAGACTATACAAATCACAATAAAATCAACATGAAGAGAAAATATAACTACCAAAAGAGATGAAACTATAAGACTATTGGGGCACCGTGAGCGCACCACCATTTAGTCTTATTCCTAAGGCATCAGCATATGTCAAATGGAAGGCGTCAAACACCAACATAGTAAAGAAATATCCCCAAGTTTATACTTGTGACATTTTATTTATAAACAAGTTCACATGAGTGTACTATTCTTAAGCATATTATCTCGAGCACACAAATACTAAGCAAGTTACACATATTATCCACAGAAGCATGTGTAGGCAATAATAGCATAACAAAGCAATCAATTTCTTAAACTAGTTGATTAATGAAGGGAATGCATAAGATGCAAATAAAAGAAAATAAAGTGTTGGTCTTTCTAACAGTCAACTAGCCACCCTACAAGTGCATGCATATCCCGGGTAAGTCACATGAGGAACTCAAATGGTAGCGCTAGCACCACATGAAGCAATCAGGCACTCACAATATCCTTCACAAATGCAATGTAATGTATATATGGTTAAGTCAACCTTTATTAATCATTTTTCATACACCAGTATTGGCAAAGCTGGAATACCGACATTATATTACGAGTCTAAATCTGGACCATCTAGCTCCTTACGGTAAGTCATCAATCATCACCAATAACCTCCGATCATGTTCTGGGTTGGTGATCACCCGATATTAATTATGAGTCAAAAATATCAAAGGTACGACATAATGCCTAATGGTATATGAATCAAATGGTAAGGTTGTCACCCAAATATCAAACATAAATAGTCAATTCAGAGGTGCGGACTTGGTACTCAAAACTACATCAATACACGCCCGGATCGTTCAAACAGTACTCTAACATGCAACCATCGGCCGAGTCAAATTGTCACGAAGACCGCTCGAACAACAATCTTCACCTCTTTTAATGCCTCATTGATCACCACGGGGAGATACCACCCTAATGTAGACCGACAGGTCAGACACGGTGTCCCATACCACCATGCCTAACTCATGAGTCTTGATAGGATCGCAACTCACTGACTGTTATAAATGGACTCAATTCAATAGTAACGGAGGTATTTCATATTCAATCAAGTGTGATTCAATAATTAAACACAAGAATAATTAACTCTAAATGGAACTTATTTAATGGACTCAAGCGAACAATGGAAACCCAACAATGGTCACTATCGGTCGACCATGTCTCGTCTTGGTCGATCGAATAGGTCCGTGACGGCCAACCAAATGATAGACAATACACTAGTCAAACGGTTGTTAGAGCTTAATCCATTACAACAACAATTTAGATTATCAAATGCATAATCATAAACACAAAGTAAATTTAATACCACACCAGGGTATAACAATTTCATAAATGTATGAAACATTACTACCTAATATACTAAATCACCTGGCCTGACCGATCTAGAGAACCTGGATGACACAGGGCGTCACATACATCCACAGCATAAACGAATTCTCATATTATAAATCCATATCATTCGAACTTTTTATTAAGCATGTTATTAACCAAGCAACATATAGAGATATTTCATTGAACATGTTATCCACTCATAAGTAAATAATAACTGAATTACAATAATAATGTGATTGTAGCATTGATAACATAAACAAATTCAACAGAATCAAGCAATCACTAACTAAAATTTGTCAAGAAAATCTTGAGCATAGAGCTTCACCTTAGAGTTGAAATTTTTCGATTTGGATGCGACTCTAGCATAAAAAATTTGGAGAAAAGGCTCCAGACCTAGATTAAAATACAATTCTATTGTTAATAACTTAAAACCTTTTTTTAGGACACACATCACATTTTTAGTACACACACCTACACTGTTAGTCACCCTATAATGTTAACCACCCCGACATTGAGATTCGATTAGAACAATACCACAACTTTATTTAATGAATCGATGCCTGGAATCGACGTATCACCGAAATCTTAATGGAGCTGAGCTCGATTACGGCTCTCGCAAGAGCATGGGCCACCATGAATTTCTTATGGGGGCCACCAATCCTAACATAAACACATTCTAGCATTAAACCCTAAAATCGAATGAGAAAAATGGGTTTTCCAACCCAAATCCTTATGGCATGCTAGAAATACGTGAAAGACAGACATACATTGAGGGAAGACTCTATGCATTGTTAATCGACGGATTCTACGACTAAAGGAGGCATGAAACGATGAGTAGGGATTAGAATCGACGAAGAACATCTTGGTGCAACGATCCATACCCGAACCCGAGCTCCCACATAAGCTCACACCCTCTCTCTCTCTCTCTCTCTCTCTCTCTCTCTCTCTCTCTCATTCTCCTTCACTTCCTTTCTTTTTCTGTTTTTCTCTTTCTTTCTCTCCTAAACCTAGAAAATTCAAATTTGAAAGAGAAAGCCCCAAATGGGCTCGATTTATAGTGTCAAATATGGTGCAAATGGCCCTAATGGCCAAGTATTCGGTATTATAACCTTATGGGAGGTTGTTTTCTAATATTGGGACCCACCAAAAGGTTTATGGGTCTATCTAAGTCATGGGATAGGTGAACCTAGTGGTGATCTACCTAAGGATACGATTATCCACATTTCGAATGTGGCAATCAACGATTATGATGCAGTGTTTGTTTAATGTTCTCTCGCCTCAAGTGCAAGGCTGCGATGTAGTAATGACTCAGTGAGACCGAGGTCAATCCACAGGGAAAGAGATAAACACTTCTAATTATTCTAATAACCTAAATCTAAGAAGTTTAGGACATCAGTTTTACGAACTAGGTAAAAATAATAAACAGGAAAATCTCAGAATTAAGAAAGACTAGAGCATCAAAGATCCACTTCTAGTCTTAATCATGCTCAATCCAATGATTCGATTCTAAGCACAACTGAAATCGAATTTCTTTCTCTATCCAGCCGGAAGATATATCAATCAAAGCACTCAAACAATCTGAAACAGATGGGTGTTCACTGATTTGGTTCTCACAATAAAGCTCAAGCCTTAAGCACACTTAAGTGCATAGGTCAAGCCTCTTTCCAATCTAGTTGAGATCACAACCATAGCCTTCATCAAATCTTGCCACTAGACTTGACTAGAAAGAATGATTTGAACTCTAATTAAACCAATATCAACAAACAACAATAATTATCTCAAATTCATATAGAAGATTAGAACATCGGTTTGATATAGTTCCCACATTAAGAACAATAATATAGATCATAGGAAATTCAAAGCATCTACCATGCCCATAGTCTATGGTATATCAAGGAATTTTATAGATCTAAATCATTCAAAATAGATAAGTAACTAGAATTTGATCCTCTAAGCATCACGTGAGCCCGGAGTCATCAAGAGATCAAAGAAGAACTAAAAACTAAAACTTTATTCAAACTTAAAACAAATCATGTTCATCAATAAAAGCATAATTCGAATCAACAGAACTAAAACATGATTAAGAACTAGAAAGTTTCACCTCTAAACTCTAGCTGAGAGTTAACTAGAAAAAAATATAAATAAAAACTAGAACTAGAACTAGAAGAGGAAGAAGAACTAGTTGTAGGAGGCTAAGAAGCCTCCTGAGTCTTGATACCTTTACACCCCAAGTTGCTAGATACCCTAGGAAGGGAGTGTAGGTGTCCTTTTATAGCTTAGATCCACCACCGACTTGAAAGATTCGAGAAAACGTGGAGTCCTTCCGTACTTTGGACTCTTGAAATCAGAATTAAATTGAAAATCGAAGTTTCTAGAACACTGAGGATCAGTCTGAAGACCGGTCTTTAAAGCCCAAAAACATTCCAACACGGTCTGATTTTCTAAACTCCTGAAAACGGTCCGAGGACAGGTCTTTGAGACTGTTCTTTGTATTTTCTTTTTTCTCTTTTCTTTCTTTCTTGCTTCTTTCCTCCACCGCTTAGCTCTTTATCCTAACATCTTTGACATGCTTTGAGAGTGTCCTTTAACTATTAAATTGGTGATGTCTCTCTCTCATTCCTACAAACACAAATCGTCCATTAGATAGGTCATTTAAACATAAAAAACATGCATAATGAGTGATGAATTGGGGTTAGAATATGCATAATTCAGAGCTCAACATTTAATGGTCACCGATCATTGATCGAGGTCGCGGCTTTAGGAAAACTTACAAAAAAATATTTGAGATGGGAATCCTAAGTTTCAATGAAGTCTAATGGCTCAAAATCCACAACTTCGCGTAAGTTCGAGTGAACGGAATTAACTTAAGTTCTAGAAAATTCAAGGCAGGGTCACACATTACATGTGTCACCTTCTCGGCTCCAAGTTGAGTGATTCATGGCATAATCTTGGATCAACATCCAGCGAGGGTCATTAAGCCAGCTAAGACAGAATATTTTCCTTAGTTTCGAGTTTAGTGGCCCACTAACAAGTGGTCTAGATCTTGTTTAGATAACTTGGACTATTATGGAATAAACAATGCGGTGAGATTTCTTATGCGTAAAAAATAGGGTTGGATTAGTTAACTTCACTTTATGGCCTATTCGCAATTAATTAATGGTGATTCAGTCTTAATCACCTCAATCAAGAGTCCTAATTTAACTAAACTCTAAACTATCCAGAATGTTAAAATATATAAATAGATAAATAAAATAAAAAAATTTAATTTAATTATTCAAGATGATTCTTAACATGATAAGAAGTAATTTTTAAGAAGATACCAAATATTAAAACTCAAAGATGAAAAAGATACGTCCAATCCAACGGCAACTTGTCGTTATAGAAATTTTAAGTTTCAACAGGCCAATTTTGTGCACGTTTTTAAAACCTTTAGTCACTAAATTATTTTTGTAATTTTTTATGGTACTTCCTTATCAATTCTAATTTCACCCTATAAAATTTTAGCTTATTTTGAACTCTATAAAAGTTATTCAAATTTCATAAGTATACACTGGATGAAACTAATGATTTTTTCAACAGTTTCCAAAAATTCCTAAAGTTAACCTCATTATAATATATTTTTTAATATTTTTATATGAAACTAAACTCTTCAAACTTCAATCTAATTTTTGAATTACCTTAGAGAGAGTTATAACAAAGGAGATATGAATTTTTAAATATAGTGTATTAAAGATAATAGTGTTGCTTGATGCTCTGTGAAATGTAAAGGAGAAAGACGTAGATCAAATTCAAAAATTAAGATTCGGGATTGAGAAGAATTGTTTGGGCATGAGCCTAAAATGAATTGCATATCAAAAAGGTCAAGTGGACCACAGAACACTTGTGATTAAGAGCCCACCATTAAAAACTTCTTCAGGGCCATTAAAAGTAATTTGGACCATATCGAGTCCATATGGCCATAACAATAGGTTGGATAAAAAAAAATATTACAGTGGGCCATAAGAAGGTTTCAACAGTGGATGATTATTCCTACTTTTTCCTGTGGTGTGGTTCACTTAAGCTTAAGATTTATTCCATTTTTTGGCTCATGCCCTTAAAGTAGCTAGCAAAATGAATGGACCGATGTTGGATATAAAACACATACATCATTATCATATGAGTAGGTTTATGAATATGGAGGTTTTTGGATGGTTGGCGTGTGGCAAACCTACTCATTGGATATGCATGAGCTATGCGGCATGCTATCTTCATGGCAAGCCCATTTAATAGACGGGTTGGATAGCATACGATGGGCTCCACACAGGCAATAACTAGTTTCCTACCTCCCACCACAACACCACAGTGTGCCCCACACGTAACCAGTAGAATAAGCTTATTCTACAATGACTTGAGAACTGACCTCAACAACGTTTTCGTCTCTACGGCTAAGCCCACTTGATGGATGGTGGTGTATTATTCATAGTATGCCATATGTGCCATTTTGATTCAAGGACAGTGAAGAAATTCCTTTCTCCAAGTTTCCTTTGAATAAGATATCCATTTCAACTTTTACCTGGGTGAATCCGGGGTAACAGCATGCTGGGTGAGTCCCTGACCATGGAGATGACTTTGATGTATGTGTTGCATATCCTCTTTGTCCATCAGTTTTCCCAGCTCATTTTAGGGCATGGCCCCAAAAATGAAGCAGATCCAAATATGAAGTGGACCACACCACAGGAAAAGTGGTCATTGATAATTAAAAACTTCTTGTGGGTCACAAAAGATTTGGATCAAGCTGATATTTGTGTTTTATCTTCATCCAGGTCTATGTGCCCTTATTAATAGGTTGGATGGCAAATAAACATTACGGTATGCCTTAAGAAGTTTTTAATGCTGGGTGTTCAATTAATCAACATTGTTTCCTGTGGTGTGATCCACATAAGATTTAAATTTGCTTCATTCTTGGGACCATGTACTAAAATGAGTTGGTAATACTGATGAACGGACTAGATATACAACACATACATCAAGTAGGCCCCATGGTCAGGAACTAACGTCTTTTTCAAGCCAAAATGTTGATAATCACATCTACCTTGATTAAAATAGAAGCCTTATTCTAAATAATAAAAAAAACTGGGTAAGTACACAAACCCCATTGTTATATAGTACACCCACCCACATTGTTAGTCACACCGCAATGTTAGGCACCCCACTTTAAAATAGATGCCAAGACCTCAGTGTTGAAACGAGGTCATCTTCTCTCGGTCTACCACTTGAGCTATGGATCAGGGTGTGCGAGGCGTGATTCTCACCATCTCACCATCTAATGGCACACATGTGGTCCATCTCAACCATTCATTAGGTAGTGAGCACTGAGAACATGCTATTTACCAGAAATCTGGATGGCACGCTCAACATACGTGAGGCACACATGTATATAAATTTTGGACCATAATATTTTTATCTAACTGTACACTTTTCTCATACAAGTTTGATATGCTTGATCTGTTGGATTTTTCAAATTTACAAATGAAAACGTGAGAGGAAGGTTGTGGCTTTTGGTGTTTGTTGATGACCATTCCTTTATAAATGGTGATGTTTCTTCATAAATAGAGCATCGTTTGAATTTGAAATGGTGGTGAAAGATGTCATTAATGGTAAAAGGAAGCCATTAATGTAGAGATACCACCTTGAATAGATATGTATATATGAAAGGGCATGCCTTTTCATGAAAATGATTCTTTAATGTCCATTGAAACTCTATATAAACCCATCTTTGGGTCAATCTAAATCACAACAACAAATCCAAAATTTTCTCTTCTTCTTCTTTTTCTTCTCCATTTTCATTCTAGGTGGTTTTTATAAAGTTGTAATTTTTCAGGAAGTAAATTGCAAACAATTTTTCAGGCACTAAACTGTAAATAATTCTCAAGGGATAAATTGTAACAGCATAGACGTCAAGGGTGTACGTTGCATAAGTGTGTTTGGAGTGCAATTTTTCAATTTTGTAAGCTAAAGTCCACATTTCTCCGATTTTGGAGAAAAGGCTTATTGTATCCTGGAAGCGGATTTAATATAACCCTCTTGCAAACTGATTTAATCACCAATATGATGCAAATATCGCCTTAAAGAGAGCGATATCGTAACGCGCCTTAGGTCTATCTTTAAGTAAATTTTTCTCTTTCTTTCCACCCTGACTCTAACATTTTTAAGACGATATTATGGCCTCTCCTATGGGTCATCCCAACTTTATTTAAGTAACACCATTCGACGACTTAAATTTCCTTCAATGGCAATTAAGGGTTCATCTTTTCCTCATATCGTTCAAGTTGGATCAGATCCTTACTCAAGATTCTCCTTCACCACCATCCAACAATGATAAAGTGAAACAAATTCATAAGCGACAAAAATTGGAGCGTAATAACTACCTAAGCAAGGGCCACATCTTCAACGCTCTTTCTAACTTGTTGTACGTCGTCTACTGCCAAAAGAAGATTGCTAAGGAATTGTGGCAGGCGCTGCTCACCAAATACAAATTAGAGGATGAAGGCAACAGAAAATTCATTGTAAGTCAGTTTTTAGAATTCAAAATGTTGGATAAAAGGTCTGTCAAATCTATGAGTTACAGGTCATCATCCAACAAATCGTTGCCTGATGGTAGTAATCTCGACAAATTCTTTCAAGTATCCACTATTAGAGTCAAATTGTCACCTAAATGGAAGGATACTAGAAAATTTTCAAAATAGAAAAAGAAGAAAATGTATTTAGAGGATATCTCCTTATGTTTTTTAATAGAAGAAGAATCTAGGCTCCGTAACAAAAAGGAAGAACAACGTAAGACTTTAGGTAATGCTAACCTAGTTGAGAATAGTGTGAATTGAGAATAAAAAAGCCACATTTTAAAAAAGATGATCAGCTCAAACTTAATAACCAATGGATTAAAAAGAACACATCTAAGAAGCGTCCATGCTTCTTTTGCAAAATATTTGGTCGCTTTAAGAAAGACTGCCGAAAATATAAAAAGAAAATGTAAGAAAAGAAACGACAAGTCAATATAGCCAAAGACATGAATTTAGCAATTGTCATCTATGAGGTCAACATAGTGAGTGAGGATCTGGAATGGTGGGCAGATTCTGGTGCTACCAGACATGTATGCAAAAATCGTAACATGTTTAGTTCCTATGAACAATGGGAGATGATCAAGAACTATACATGGAAAATGCCTCCACACCCAAGATTGTAGTAAAGGGAAAGGTATTTCTCAAGCTAACTTCCGAAAAACTCCTGACACTAAATGATGTGTTGCATGTACCGAATATCAAGAGGAATCTTATCCCTACTAGATCTACTAATTAAGTTTGGCTTCAGACTCCTCTTTGAATCTAATAAGTTGATTGTGTCTAAAGACAGGGGTATATGTGAGGAAGCGTTATATATGCAATGGAATGTTCAAGTTGCACCTTATGAATGAAAATTATTCTTCTGTTTATATGCTTAATTCATATGATGTTTAGCATACTAGATTAGGACATATTAGTTATCAAAGTATGGATAATATGTCTAGTCTTAATCTAATTCCTAAGTTCACAAAACCTTATGACAAATAAAGCATTTATGTACAATCTAAAATAACTTAGAAATCATTTCTTAAGGTAAAAAGAGAATCGCAACTCTTAGATTTAATTCCTAGTGACATATGTGAGATGAGTGGTCTTATAACAAGAGAGAAAAGAGATATTTCATAACCTTTATAGATGATTTCTCTTAGTATACCCTAGTATATCTGTTGAAGAATAAAAATGAGGAATTAAAAAAACTTAAGATATAAAAGATAGAAGTGGAGAACCAAATACACTTAACGATTAAAATCCTAAGGTCGAACAAGGGCGAGGAGAATATATATCCTCAGAATTTTTGAAATTTTGCAAACATCATGGTATAATTCACAAAATGATGACTCTGTATTCACCCCAACAAAATGGTGTAGTAGAACGCAAAAACAAGTCTCTTATAGATATAGTAAATCTATGCTAAATAATACAAGTCTAAGTTCAGAGTTTTACAGAAAAATCCTGTTGACTGCCTATCACATCTTGAATAGGGTACCACACTTTAAGACTCGTAAAACTCCATATGAACTATAGAAGAATAGGAATCTAAACATCTCATACTTAAAAGTATAGGGTTGTAGAACCTTAGTTAGGCTTACTGAGCCTAAAAGACCAAAGATAGGGTTGAGATCTTTTGAGTGCATTTTCATAGGATGTGCATAAAATAGTAAGGCTTATAGGTTTCTAGTTGTAAAATCTAATGACGCAATCCCGGTAAATACAACAGTAGAATCTAAAGATGCTGAGTTTTATGAAAACTCATTCTTTTCTATAACTAGAAAAAAAATTCAAGCTCTCAAAATCCTAGTACAAATAGTAATACTCAGATACCTCAAGATATTACTAGTCCTAATAAAGAGGACATAGAACCTAGAAGGACCAAGAAAATCAGGAGAGGTACATCTTTTGGACCCAACTTCTACCTTCTTCTAATAGAAGGAGATAGAGAAAACATAACAGGGGAAATCATATTGTTATGTAATATTGAAAATGACCCCGTGACTTTAGATGATGTCCTTAGATCTCAAGATACTTCTTTGGAGGGAAGCTATAAACGATGAGATAAATTCTATATTGCAAAATGGGACATAGAAACTAGTGGATCTACTCCCAAGATCAAAACCAATAGGTTGCAAATGGATATTTAAAAGAAAGCTAACATAAGATAAGACAACAGAAAGGTTTAAGGCCAAATTAATGACTAGGAGATCTACAGAAAAGAATTATTGACTTTTTCTATACATATGCTCTAATAGCAAAGATATCAACAATCAGAGTTTTAGTTCCTCTGGCATCCATTTATAAGTTAGAAATCCATCAGATGGATCTAAAAAGAACTTTTCTAAATGGTCACCTCGATGAAGAGGTACATATTAAGGTTGGTCACGAGCCGAGTCAGCTCGAGAAACTCGATCGACTCGACTCAAAAAAGCTCGCCTCGGCTTGACTCGACTCAAGAGAACAAGTCAAGCCAAGCTTCATTTAAGAGCTCGACTTAAAAATCAAGTCAAGTTCGACTATTAGGTCACTCAACTCGACTCGACTCGATTCAAGCTCGACTTGGCTCGAGCTCGAGCTCGACTCGTTTCATATGGATATTGTTATAAAAAAAAAAAACCCTATTCTTATTTCTTAGTTCTCTCTCCCCCCTCCACCACACATACATTGGGGTCCAAGCTTAGGACATAAAACCCTCACACGTTGGGGGGTTTCTTAATCCTACTATTTTGTTCAGGTAAGAACATTCCTTGTTGAGCATATATGATGGATTGAGTAATTTCAAGTACAAAACACAGGTGAGCACATAGTGATTCTATGTTTTATACGCTACACAAACACAGGTGCTACTGGTGAGACCACACAGCATACATATCTACAAAACAAGGGCTATGGTTAGACTAAACACCATATGCAGCTATTGATTGTAATTTTACGAGGGAGGTCGTGCATCTGATCCATGAATCAGCTAGGCCTCATCATGAAGATGGTCCACACAATAATTAGGGCAGTCCATTCACGTGGTGAGCTATGCATGTACTGTGTTAATTATGGTTCATAAAATATTACTAGTGGTCTGCATTCAACGCATGTGTGACTTGGCCAAAGAAAAAACTGATCGGGGCTAGGTCATTTTAATGGTGAGGTCCCACCTGTAGAAATATTATTCTCTCCTAATATATGTGTAACTTCTCGAACTTAATGTTGTTGAGTTTTAATTTGTATTTTGTAGTAAAAAATATAATAAATTGAGTTGGGAGCAAGCTCGACTCAACTTGAGGTAAGCTCACCTCGACTCGAGCCACTAGCTCGCCTCGAAAGTTTTAGCAAACAAGGCAAGCTCCAATGGTAAGCTCAAGGGTGAGCTTGAACTCGAGGAGAGCACAGACGAGTCAAGCCAAGCTTGGCCCACCTCGACTCGACTCGGCTCGATGTACAGCCCTAGTATATATGGAGTAACTGGAAGGTTTTATAATTTCGGGACAAGAAAATAAAGTATGTAAATTGATCAAATCACTGTATAGACTTAAATAGGCACCTAAACAACGGCATGAAAAGTTCAATAAAGTGATCACCGCATATGGCTTTAAGATTAATGAATTTGATAAATGTGTACATTCAAAATTCTCTAGTAATGAAGGAGTAATTATATGCCTATACGTAAATGATATGTTAATCTTTGGTACATGTTTACAAGTTATAAATGACACTAAAAGATTCATATCATCTAATTTTGACATGAAGGATATGGGTGAAGCTAATGTGATTTTATTATCAAAATAATGAGAAATAAGAATGCGCATAATTCTATCTCAGTCACATTATATTGAAAAAATACTTAGAAAGTTTGATCACTATGATAAGAACCCAGTTTCTACTCATTTTAATTATAATATTAAGTTAAAAATGAAGGTCGTAATGTATCTTAATTAGAGATTCTAAGATGATTGGTAATCTTATGTATGTTATGATTTTTACTTGACCTGATATTGCTTTTGCAGTAGATAAATTGAGTAGGTTTATAAGTAATTCAAGTTCGGATCACTAGAATGTCGTTTCTAGAGTACTTGATACTTAAAGAAAATAGTTAATTAACTATATGGTCTACATTTTTTTGTTACCCTAACGTATTTGAAGGGTATAGTGATGCAAATTGGATCACTGATTCTAATGAATCCAAGTCTACTAGTGGATAAATTTTTGAGCCATAATTTCTTAGAGATTCAAGAAGCAAACTTGCATATCTCATTCTACTATGGAATCTGAATTCATAACTTTGGCGACTAGTGGTAAAGAGGCAGAGTGGTTGCGAAATCTCTTGTTAGAGATACCATTATTAGCAAGACATTTTCCACCTACCTTTATCTGTTGTAATAGAGAAGCAACACCATTAAAGGTGTATAACAAGACTTATAATAAAAAAATATAAACATATCAATCTAAAGCATAGTTTTTGCGGCAAATACTTTATGTTAACGTTATAACAATACAATATGTGTGGTCCATCCAAAACTTGGCAAACCTATTCACTAAGAGACTAACAAGGGATGTTGTTAGTAAAACATAAAGAGGAATGAGACTTAAGTCAATTTCTCATACACCAGATGAGGGAAACTAAACCTAAGTTAATAGGTTTAATGGGAAAAGTAACTCATACTGAAGTGACTGGAGCAGCACCGTACGTTTTCTAATTTCCCTCATTCCTAGATGTATGTATAGTGTTAGGTACCTATAATGATTAAAAGGAGGATGGGCTTTTTCTCTTAATGAGTCCTTTCAAGGGTGTTATTGTTACAAGGGCATTCATAAAGACTCACATATATGAGTATTGAAAGTAAGGCTGCTTCCTGATATTTGAGAGTTTTGGTTGCTCTCATGAACTTATGAATCCAAGACTAAGTATAAGGATGTTAATGTGCTATAATTTTAGAACACATGGCAATTGAAAATGTGTGTGTGACATGTCCGGTTATGTCATATAAAATACTTAGTTCAAGACCATGGTCATTAAGGATTCCGATGTAACTTTAATTTATCTACACTAAGTGAAAGCTAAAGTTCATAAGACACCTTCTCTTATGCACATATCTTCCTTACATACTCTGACCTCTTTATTTTGAAAAATAGTAGGGAATTGTTGAGTTTTTTCAAAATAAAATAAAATTAGTGTTGGGTTTTTTTGAATTTATAAATGAAAATGTAAGAGTAAGGTTGTGACTTTTGGTGTTTGTTGATGACCATTCGTTTGTAAATGGTGATGTCTCTTGGTAAGTGGAGCATTCTTTGAATTCGAAATGGTGGTGAAAGGATGCCATTAATGGTGAAAGGAAGCCATTAATGAAGAAACACTACCTTGAAGAGACATGTATAAATGAAAGGGCATGTGCCTTTTCATGAAAATGACTCTGTAATGTCCCTTGAGACTCTATATAAACTTATCTTTGGGTTAATCTGAATCACAACAACAAGTCTAAAATTTCTTCTTCTTCTTCTTTTTCTTCTTCTCCATTTTCGTTTTTAGTAGTTTTTGTAAAGTTATAGTTTTTCAGGTGATAAACTGCAAATAGTTTTTTAGGCAATAAACTACAAACAATTTTCAGGGGTTAAATTATAAGAGCATAGAAGTTAGGGGTGTACGTTGCACAAGTGTGTTCAAAGTGCGGTTTTTCAGTTTTGCAGGACGAAACCTACATTTCTCCGATTTTGGATAAGAGACTTAATGTATCTTGGAGGCGGATTTATTATAACCCTCTTGCAAATTGATTTAATCACCAACAGGCTGCGAATATCACCTTAAAGATAGCGACATCGTAACGCACCTTAAGCCTATCTTTAAGTGAGTCTTTCTCTTTATTTCCGCCTTGACTCTAACATGATCAACAAACCAATATGTTTAGTTTTTAGTCAAGGACATGCCCACCAACGTCCACTACCTAATGAATGTCCTGGATCTATGATCATTCCTTCTAATGGTGCAAGCTAGCCACACATGTACAAGCTATCATGCTCGTTAGTATTCTAATTACCAATTTGGGTAGTGTTGTAGAATAAAGTTGGTCGTCGAAAAGTATAAAAGACACGTGACCAGCGAGTGCCTCTCCATAAAATCATGACCAAACCATCTTACTAACGAGCCTTCCTGCTCACATCTTATATATCACGCAGACCTACGACCGCCTATACACCCCCGATACACAAGCAGCTCTGCTCTTGGTCGTCAAACGAGGGCATCTCCGAGTCCGAGTAGTTCTGCTCCTGGTCGTCAAACTAGGGCATCTTCGAGCCCGAGCAGCTCTGCTCGCTGGTTGATTGTTCGCTGGGGACATCCCTCGTCTCATAGTACCAGCAACCCATATAGGCCAGCTTTGGCTTATTTTCTATTCGCAGTTTCCGTACCATGGGAGATCTCCATCAAGAGACGTAATCAGCTAGATGTCTATAGTGGTTGGGCCATCCCCTTATCTAAAGATTAACGGGATAAGCATCCCTTGAAATCAACGGTGATCTTAACAGCTTGCGTAACAGGTTGGATCACCTAGATCTGTATAAATAGATGTCCCCATAGATTATAAAGGTACACAATCTCTAAGCCCATGTTTCACACTTCATCTAACTATCAAGTCACCTTTGACTTAAGCTTCGGAGGGCCAACGGCCAAGCGCCGGCCACCCTTAGTTTTCTCCTTTAGCTTTCAGGTTTGGAGGGGAGCTCTGCCTTGAGAAGGACGTATACTTGGAAGGAACATGTTACCAGAATCTGACGTTAACAGATTAGCATCGTCTGTGGGAAAGAGTATTCAATTCGTTCTCATTACAAATTATCACCTTTTACTATGCCTCCTAAAAAAACGACCCATCCTTCCACCTCATAGCAAGTGTTACCACCACCAGACATCCCTAAGCCAACTCCCAATCTCCGTCAGGCTATTTCGACGGGGATTCCTCCTGCAGAGCCCAGCCTTCCTGTGAAGAATCCATTCCAAGATATATCTGGTGGTTTCGATGACATAATGCGCTTCATCAGGGATACACACCTTACTCTCCAGGCTGGACTTCAAACCCTATCTAATCAGTTCGATTAGCATTTTCTTGAATCGCAGCAACCTCCAGAAGAACGGCCATTGCAGCCTGCGCTCACAGTTTCTAGACATTCTCTAGATGAACCACAAGTTCATGCCTACCCTCCTTCAAATCATATTCCTCCTAGTAATCAAGTTCCTAAGCAATGCCCACAATCTATCCACTCCAGTACTTCCCGACAACGTCAGCCTGAAGAACAATTCGATGATGAGGCATCCAGTTATACTCTGCCTTGGGAAGGGGATCTCAGGAAAATCACGGATCGCATCGCTGATATCGAACAACGATATCGGTCTAATCTCCCGACATCCACTCTGGCGACAATTTGGCAATCAGAACCACCTTTTACTCGCGAGATAATGGAAGCCCCTTTGCCCAAAAAATATTGGACGCCCAGCACTGTTCCATACACTGGTATCAGCAATCCCCTTGAGCATCTGAAGATGTATAGATCTCTTATGAAGCTAGAAGGGTATAGCTCAGAAATTATGTGCAGGGCCTTTCCTTTAACTCTAAAGGATGTAGCGCATACTTGGTTTCGCTGTCTGAAACCTTAGTTCATATAATCCTTCTCTCAGTTAGCGGATCTTTCCTTTCTCAATTCATGGGAAGCATTCGTATCAAAAAAACCTGCATCTCATCTATTAGATTTGAAGCAGCAGCATGGAGAAACCATTAAAGGATTCACCATTCGATTCATGACTGAGGCAGTCCAAATTGAAGGTTATACTGAAGATAAGGGCCTCACTGCCCTTATAGCGGGCATTACAAGCGAAAAACTTTGATTCGCCTTGGATAAAAACCCTCCTAAAACAATGATCGAGATCCAGGCCAAAGCTCAAAAATACATTAATGCTGAAGAAGTAGCCCTGGCTCGTCATGGTGTTCAAGGAAAAAAGCGAAAAGTTGAAAATATCTCTCCAACAGATAAGAAATACCGACGTGACCACTCTCTAAAGAAGCCCTATTCTGGAAAATACCGCAATTATACGCCCCTTAATCGATCTCCAGAAAAGGTATTAATGGAGATCAAACATAAGTCGTATGTTAAGTGGCCTCCAAGGATCAAATCAGATCCCAAGAAGAGAGACAAAAGGAAGTTTTGTTACTTCCATAAAGATCACGGGCATAACACCCAAGATTGTATATCTCTTAAAGACCAGATTGAATCCCTCATTCGAAAGGGGCACCTCCGAGACTATGTTGCATAACAAGATCATTCACCCAAACGATCTAATATCCTAGCACATCGCGATCATCAAAACCAGAGGAAGAAGTCACCGCAACAACGTCCTTCACAGGAAGATACCGAACTAGCAAGCCAAATTCGAACTATTACAGGAGGCCCGGCTTGTAGAGGAGACTCACGAACCTCAAGGAAAGCATATACTCGAAAGGCAAGCCAGAAGCCCCAACACATTTATTAGGTGGAGAAATCATCCAGCCCGACAAATTTGAATCATCAACAAATTTCCTTCTCTCATGCAGATGCTGAAGGACTTCATTTTCCTCATGAAGATTCCATCGTGGTAGCGTTAAAGGTATCAAATTATTTAACTCATCGTATTATGTTGGATACAGGCAGTTCTGCAAACGTCCTTTATCTTGAAGCTTTCAACAAGATAACTCTCGCTAGAAACCTACTCAAGCTTGTCTCAACCCCCCTTGTTGGTTTCAGAGGTGAAGTGGTGGCGCCAGAGGAGAGTATTAATCTCCCCGTCACATTCGGAGAAGCTCCGACTAAAATCACGATTTTCATCTTCTTTTGGTCGATCGAAACTCAGCAATGTGATCTTCGGCTAACCCTCGTTTACTAAAATAGGAGCAGCTCTACACCCCCTCTACTTATGTATCAAGTTCCCCACTCCGAACGGGCTGGGAGTCGTTCGAAGAAATCAAAAGGAGGCTCGAGCATGTTATGAAATCGTAGTACAAAATTGAAAAAATGTTCAGGCAGCCCCTGTAATAACGATTTTAAAAGATTCGGCAAGTTCTCTCATAGCAACAAATCTGGATCCAAGGGAGAATACATACCAGGTAGGAGCACCCGGAGAAGAAACGGTCGAAATACAGCTAAGGATGATTCTTCCAAAAAGGTCCATGTCGGATCATCTCTGAATTCCACCTTTCGGATCCATCTGACCAACTTCTTGGTCTAATATCAAGATGTATTCACCCGATCTCATAACGATATGCCAGGTATCGACCCCAACATTGCAGTTCATCGCCTGAATGTAGATCCAAAATTTAAACTTATCCATCAGCACCAACGAGCATTTACAGTTGAAAGGCAAATGGTGATTAAAGTTGAGGTCAAAAAATTGTTGGCCGTCAATTTTGTTGTAGAGGTCGACTACCTAGAGTGGGTTGTGAACGTCATTCTCGTACGAAAGGCAAACGGTAAATAGAGGATGTGTGTAAACTACTCTGATTTGAACAAGGCGTGCCCGAAGGATAGCTTCCTGACTCCCCGTATCAATCAATTGGTTGATTCAATAGCAGGACATGCCTTGCTCAGCTTTATGGACGCTTATTCTAGTTACAACCAGATCATGATGCATCCACCTGATCGTCAAGATATAGCTTTTATCACTGATCGAGGTCTATACTGCTATAAAGTGATGCCTTTCAGTATCAAAAACGCGGGAGCCACCTATCAGCGCTTAGTCAACAAAATGTTTGCCGCAATGATCGGCAGGAATATGGAGGTTTATGTCGATGACATGCTTGTAAAAAGTGTCGCGGCCAATGATCATGTCATGGATCTCCGAGAAGCCTTTGATCTGATGAGAAAATAGCAGATGAAGCGGAATCCAGAAAAATGTGCTTTTGGGGTCTTTGCTAGAAAATTTCTCATGTTTATAGTCGGGCAATGAGGAATTGAAGCAAACCCCAAAAAGATTAAGGCTTTAATTGAGATGCAATCTCCATCCACTATTAAGAAGTTCAACAATTGGTCGGTCGATTCGCATTGTTAAACAGATTTATTTCGCGTGCCTCCAATAAGTGCCTCCCCTTTTCGAGCTCCTCCATACAACTACAAAAACCGACTGGGTGTAGACCCAGCAGTGTGAGGAGGCATTTCAACAACTGAAACAATATATGAGTATGCGTCCCATCTTGTCCAAGCCCGTTCCGCATGAGCAGCTTCTTCTTTATTTATCTGTGTCTTCCACGGCTGTTAGTGCCGCCTTAATAAGAGATGACTCCGGGGTACAAAGGCTCGTTTATTATGTCCGTCGAGCAATGGTGGATGCTGAAACTCAATACTCCGATATGGAAAAACTTGCTTTAGCCTTAGTAACTGCAACTCAGAAGCTATGGCTTTATTTTCAGGCTCATTCTATAATAGTACCTACAAATCATCCCTTAAAGCAAGTCCTTCAAAAACCCGAAGTATCCGAACGATTAACTAAATGGGCAATCGAGCTTGGGGAACACGATATTACCTTCTATTCGTGAACCGCCGTAAAAGCCCAAGCTATGGCCGATTTCATCGCCGAATCCACATATTCGACCCCCACTACTTCTATCTCCAGTGATAATCCGACGACCATCGAGCAGCCAACCTGGTCGTTATACGTAGATGGATCGTCATGCTCCTCCAGTAGCGGAGCTAGGTTTGATCCTGATAACTCCCGACGGGTCACAATTTCAATATGCTTTGCGCTTCGACTTTCATGCCTCTAATAATGAAGCAGAATATGAAGCCTTAATCGTCAATCTCAAAATAGCAAATATACTCACGATAACGAATCTGCTTATACGCAGCGACTCTCAGTTGGTCGTCAATCAAGTACTCAATGAATTTAAGGCGAAGGAAGAGCAAATAGCTCTATACAAATCACGAGTACTCATCTTGTTCGCTAAATTGAGCAAATACGAGGTAACTCATATTCCTCACGAGGAGAATAAGCTCGCAGATTTTCGAGTAAAATTAGCTTCCGTCCCAGAGTCTGATCTGACGCGAGCCTGTTCCTTGTCGAGCACCTCTTTACTCCGAGTATCGATCAAGTCACTCCAAAGCTAGTCGCTACATTACAGTTATCTCCATGCTGGATGGATCTTATCGTCCTTTACCTCAAGAGAGAACAACTCCCAAATGATAAAAAAAATCTGCGCGACAAATTCGCTACAGTACTACCAAGTACGTCTTACAAAACGAAAAATTGTTTCGTAAAAATTTTACTTTACCGTATTTAAGGTGTCTCCATCCAGAAGAAGCACACTATTTTCTAAATGAAATACACCATGGGGCATGCGGTAATCATCCTAAAGGACTGATCTCTAGCATATAAAGTAATGAGACAAGGGTACTATTGGCCCAATATGAAAGCTGACGCTATTGAATTCTCCAAGAAATGTGATAAATGTCAGTAATACTCTCCAGCTCCTCATTTACCATCTGAATAAATGACGCCGATGGACGGCCCTAGCCTTTTGCTCAATGGGGAATTGATATAATTGACCCACTACCCACGGGAAAAGGCCAAAATAGGTTCACAATTGTCGCAGTCGATTACTTCATCAAATGGGTTGAAGTGGAACCTCTGAGCCACCATCATTGAAAAGCAAACTACTAAATTCATATGGAAGAACATTATATGCCATTATGGACTCCCCCATACCATAATTTCCGGTAATGGAAGACAGTTCGATAACGCTGTATTCTCCGAGTTTTGCGAGAAGTGGAAGATACGTAACATTCTATCTTCCCCATATCATCCCCAAGCTAATGGACAAGTAGAGGTGGTTAACAAAATTAACAAACACCATTTGAAGACCATGCTTGATAAGTATAAGGGTATATGGCCAGAACTCCTACCAAAAGTTTTATGGGCTTACAGGATGGGCCTACAGGACGACAACTCGTAATTCAATAGGAGAAACACCCTTCTCACTGGCATTCATAGCCGAAGCGGTCGTCCCAGTATAAGTCAAGATACCTACTCATCGAGTAAAAGACTACGAGGTAGCCCGTAATGAGGAAAGTTTAAAACTTCACCTCAATCTCCTAGAAGAGAAAAGGGATACAGCTCGTCTTCGAGCAACGGCTTATCAACAACGAATAGCTCGCGATCAGAATTCAAAGGTTAAAACCAGAGCTTTTCAGTTCGGCGATTTGGTGCTCAGGCAAAACATCAAAATGATCACTTGGTCGCTGGATCCTAACTGGGAAGGCTCATATCGAGTCATCAAGGTCGTTTGACCAGGGACTTACTATCTCGAACACAAGCGAGGAACACCCCTACGTCGCCCTTGGCACGTAAAGCATTTACTTCGATACTTCCCATAAACCATTTGTAATGTAAAAGCCGGACCATATCCGAATAAAGCAGTTCCTTTTAATCTCGGTTTATCAACTACGAAATCCATAAACTTGGTCGCTACTCCACTTGTTAGACCCGAATAGCCCTAAAGAGAATATAAACATTCTCTTAACTAAGTCTTCTGCTCTCAGTAGAGCCAAAGATTCAATTTATGGGTCAACCTGTCTCCAAGCGGACATGGTCACCAAGATCTCCCTAATTGAGCCCGATTCATCTTCATGAGTTGAGCGAAGCATATAACAATTACAAATTCATTCCCATAAATCGAAGAAGAGATAACAGAACATCTTTTCATTTAATAATCATCTGCATTGCAAAGGGGGGGGGGGGGGGGGGAAGATACATCTATTTCAAAATAAAAAAGAGAGAAGGAAAAAGAGAAGGAGCAGCTCGTAGTCGCTCATTCGTCGCTTGGAGGAGGTGCTCGGTGTTCGCTCGCCTCAAGGGCAAAGCTGCGATGTAGTAATAAATCTCGGTAAGACCGAGGTCGATCCACAGGGAATAAGGTAAACCAATTCAAGTTGTTTCAGCAACTTCTAATTCAATGAATTAAGGATTTCTGGTTTAAAAACTAACTTAAAACAGTAATTGTAAAATTTATAATTAAAAGGGAACTAAGGCTTTTAAGGATCCACTTGTGATAGCCCTCATGTGAATTCATTCATCCAAGCATAACACAACTAGAATTGAAGTTCTATGTCTCTTCTAGTTGGAAGATATGGCATTCAAACACAAACAATCTCTACTCAAGTTGAAAAACAAGGTTCTAGTTCTAATGAAGCCCATAAAAGTCGAATATGTAGCCTTTGAAGTAATGACTATGCCAATAGACTATGGTACGCTCTAGGGTTACTACAATTCGAATCTAATCAATCCAAACATGATAATCTCAGAGAATTGCAAGGAACTCACGTCCGAAGCACATGAACTCTCATAAAACATCCAAAAACATCTATTTTATTCAAACTAGAACTTAAAAATCAAAACTTTAAGGAAAGTACTTGAAATAAAATGAATCCAACATGATAACTACTCACAAGCTTCACCTCTTAGCCTTAGCTACTAGGTTCTAGCTGAGCATTATCATGCTTCAACTAGAATTCAAAGAAAAACTAAGAAAAACATGAAAAACTAGAGAAAACCCTAGTTGGAGGAGTTGCGATTGCTCCACGATGATCTCCCTTGCTCCCCACGAACTTAGAAATCTTCTAGGATACCTTAGGAAGGATGCCAATGTGTCCTTTTATAAGAAAAACCACCCACCGCCTCGGATTGCGTAAAGATTTACGCACTTGAATCGGCAGTCGGACGCTGGTCGGGCGCCCGGTCACATTTTGGTCGGGCACGCGGCCAAGTCCAGAAAAGTTCCAGCAATAACTAGATATTTTTGTCAATTTCAGGCGCCTCGCCAAATAGTGGTCGGGCACCCAAAGGTTAATTTTTACAGTTTTTCTGGTTTACAGGGCCATCGGTTGAATTTTCTGCATTAGACTTTTCTGGCCCTGCAGCTCTACAATATGACTTTTCTGGCCATTCCAGGTCTTCAACTTGATTTCTTCAAGGCTTTTTCTCCACTTCTTTGGCTCTTCAAAGCTTGATCTTCTAGTCATTCCAAATCCTTCAAATTGGCATTAAATCCATGTCATCTCTCTCTTCTCCTTGCTTCTTTCTTCCATTCCTTTGGCTCATCTTCTTTCATCATCAAGTGGGTTTAAAAGCATTCTTTTAACCATCAAATAGGTGAATTCTCTCTCTCATTCCTACAATCACAAACATGCATTAGATTGGTCTTTTAAGCATATAAACCATGCATAAGATGTGATGTAATGGGCAATCTCATGTATAAATTGGAGGTTCAACACACACCCCAACCAGCTTTTTGCTAGTCCCGAGCAAAACATGCGTGAAATAAGTTCAAACCTCCAAAACCAACTCTCCCTCAAAAACTATGTTTTCTATCCATTCCAAGATATACAAGTATAAAATTCAAAAAAATTAGGTGATAGACGTTGAAACCTTAAACTCTTAAAACATAATAAGTGTCCATATGAAATTTCCACTGATTGATTGATAAATAGAAGAACTCGAACAAAATTCAACCTAGTGTGCATAGTGAAAGTTCATCTCATGGAGTTTCTAGGATTATCTTCTTCATAGATCAACTAAACTATGGATCTCAAGGTGCACAGAGCAACAACAAGCCAATGACAGGAATTTGCCTTACCATCCTTTCGACGACTTTCACACTACGTCCCATTTCCAACTTTGGTTACAAGTAGACCATCCCCCGGTTGGTAAAAGGTAGCCCTTTTCGGAATTTTCCACTATTTTTCCATCATTCCCAATTTCATCTTTCCTTTTCCTTTTTCTTTTAAATTAGATAGGATTTTTAGAAATCCATATCTTTCGTTATTTTCCCATGGACAAGGATGGACAAAGTACGCCAGCTTGGTTCCTCAACACCTCAAATCTAAGTCTAGCCAATCCACATATCACATAATCCTTTTAACCATGAAAATCGTGTAATGTGAACTAGGTGTAAGAGTGTTCAAATTTTCTATCAATCACATAAATAGGGAAATTCACATATATAACCATTATATTAGTAGTTCAAGACTTAGAACATTCATCAATTCATATCTCATTTTCTTATACCCATATCATCCTGAGTGCATAGAAATAAGGTTTTATGAAAGAGTTTTGAATTTTAGAAAAATCAAAAAATTTCTACATAATTGCTCAAAATGTCACAAAAGCTAGTAGATTCATCTAAGGAATCTCACCCCCCAACCAAAATCTTACATTGTCCTCAATGTAAAAAGATATGCAGTATGCAAGACATGAGAGCAATGAAATAAAACAAAGGAGAGTGAGAACGAGAGTACCTGAGGTAGCAAGTTGATCAATTCTAGCATCTTCCATTGTCTCGATGAGACTTATTCAATCGTAAATGCAGAAAAATAGATCCTAACCTACCTTCCTACCTTTGATTAGTCTGATCGACTACATGATCAAATTTGAGCAGGATCTTCATGAATTTCAATAGATTTCTCATGAGGACCATCCAAAGTCCTGCTCGACAGTAAACATGGATGCTTTTCTTCATTAAAGTCTAATATTTATGTGCACCACATGCATGATAGGAGGAGATAAGAGCAGCAAAAAGATATCTCCTCAAATTCTGATCTGGGTTATGATTGATTAAAAACGGGTTCTCCCAATTAGAATATTCAATGGGCTGAAGGACCCATGATGGTGGAGAGACATTCATCAAGTTTTCATTGGTTAAAGTTGTCTCCTCCACAATTTCATAATTGTACGGTGCTTCTACAAACAATGGTAAAGAGTGTAAATTAGTGGAATGGTGTTCTTCAGGCATCGACACCGTGTCTAACAAAATATCCAACTCCTTAATCATCTCATCATTAAGATCATAAGAGTGGGCCAAGCATTCCTCTAGGAAATCGAGATAGTCGGATGAAGGATCATGATTTTGCTTGAGTGAGTGCAAAAATTCAGTTTCGATGGTGAGGGACTCGCCCTCCATGGAATAGAATTCTTCCAAACTAGGTTCTCCATAACTAGTATGAGGCACCAAGTCAGAATTATGCAAGGCTTTAACAATCTCTTGAATAATGGGGTCGTTTGAATTTTCAAAGTGAGCCAAGCATTCGTCCAAAGAATCTGAATTTTCACTCATGGGAATCTCATTCTCCACATTAAAATTAAGCATGTCAAGGTGGAGTGACTCAAAAATATCAACATCGGCCATCTCTCTAGCATGCATGTCCTCTAGAGACTCATAATCATTATGCCCTTGGGAAAAAGAAATCATTGGTTCATAAGTATCCACTAAACCCTCACTGTAAGTAACCCCACTATCGCTTCTAGATTTAATGGATTCCTCGGGTTTGTCAACCATCATTGAAATCTCTTCATCATTAAGTTCAAAGCATCCAAAAGAGATTGTAGACTCACCATAATTGATGATGACATTGGGATCATCGAGATCAATCTCTTCTAAAAGTCTATTAATTAAATCCGAAGAAGGTGGGACTTGGGTAGCTCTATCCTCCTCATTAGAGGGGATTGATTCGATGCCCCCAATTTCGGGCTCAACGTCTTCACAAGATGGCGAGTAAGCTTGATTTAATTGTTCATCTACATACTCATTCCATATTTCCTCAAGTATTTGTGTATACATGTCATCACAAGAGGAAGACGTTTTAGGGTGATTGTTAATAACCACGGTTGGTTCTTCCCTTGAACAAGGAGAATGGTGGTTTTCCCAATTAAGACCGTACGCATTGTAGGATGAAGAGTTATATAATGGTTGATAGGCATATCCATACAAGTGATCACACATTGTCTTAACCGGTTGGCCACTATTCACCCGTTCCTTTTGTTGTTGCATACCTCCTACCATAACCGGTGGAACACTCATGTTATTTTCAATCCAGTAATCATGTAATACTTTTCCCCGATGATTATTCGATTTTGCTTTGCTCCGGTATTCCCTCATCATCTTACGTCGTGTCTCAATACGTATATTGCTTTCGTTAATGTAATCACGGATTGTCTTATGTGAGGGGGTAGTGGAGGTTCTTTGAATCTCAGAAAAATACTCATGCTTGGAGGGATCCTGATCACAATGAGTTTGGGTCCCCTAATCCGACGTCTCATCCTCCAAAAGGTACTTATATGCACCATTCGTCCAATCATACATGATCAAATTTTAAGGAATTGAAAACTACCATAATTTAGAAAAAAGAACAAAAAGAAGGGAAACTGGGAGATGTTACCTGTGAAGGTAAGAACTATGTCAGCAACAATGTCCTACAAAAAAATTTGTTAGTAATCTAGAAAAAATCAAAAAATCTACTTCTATAAAACTGAAAATCCTACTTAACTAAAACTACCCTATAGCTACTAGGACAATTAGAACCGTTTAACCTTTTCCCCGGCAACGGCGCCAAAAACTTGTTCGCTCGCCTCAAGTGCAAGGCTGCGATGTAGTAATAAATCTCGGTAAGACCGAGGTCGATCCACAGGGAATAAGGTAAACCAATTCAAGTTGTTCCAGCAACTTCTAATTCAATGAATTGAGGATTTCAGGTTTAAAAACTAACTTAAAACAGTAATTGTAAAATTTGTAATTAAAAGGGAACTAAGGCTTTCGAGGATCCACTTGTAATAGCCCTCATGTGAATTCATTCATCCAAGCATAACACAACTAGAATTGAAGTTTTATCTCTCTTCTAGTTGGAAGATATAGCATTCAAACACAAACAATCTCTACTCAAGTTGAAAAACAAGGTTCTAGTTCTAATGAAGCCCATAGAAGTCAAATATGCAGCCTTCGAAGTAACGACCATACCAATGGACTATGGTACGCTCTAGGGTTACTACAATTCGAATCTAATCAATCCAAACATGATAATCTCAGAGAATTGCAAGGAACTCATGTCCGAAGCACATGAACTGTCATAAAACATCCAAAAATATCTCTTTTATTCAAACTAGAACTTGAAAATCAAAACTTTAAGCAAAATACTTGAAATAGAACGAATCCAACATGATAACTACTCACAAGCTTCACCACTTAGCCTTAGCTACTAGGTTCTAGCCGAGCATTATCATGCTTCAACTAGAATTCAAAGAAAAACTAAGAAAAACATGAAAAACTAGAGAAAACCCTAGTTGGAGGAGTTGCGATCGCTCCACGATGATCTCCCTTGCTCCCCACGAATTTAGAACTCTTCTAGGATACCTTAGGAAGGATGCCAATGTGTCCTTTTATAAGAAAAACCACCCACCGCCTCGGATTGCGTAAAGATTTACGCACTTGAATCGGCAGTCGGACGCTGGTCGGGCGCCCGGTCACATTTTGGTCGGGCACACGGCCAAGTCCAGAAAAGATCCAGCAATAACTGGATATTTTTGTCAATTTCGGACGCCTGGTCAAATGGTGGTCGGGCGCCCAAAGGTCAATTTTTATAGTTTTTCTGGTTTACAGGGCCATCGGTTGAATTTTCTGCATTAGACTTTTCTGGCCCTGTAGCTCTGCAATATGACTTTTCTGGCCATTCCAGGTCTTCAACTTAATTCCTTCAAGGCTTTTTCTCCACTTCTTTGTCTCTTCAAAGCTTGGTCTTCTAGTTATTCCAAATCCTTCAAATTGGCATTAAATCCATGTCATCTCTCTCTTCTCCTTGCTTCTTTGTTTCATTCATTTGGCTCATCTTCTTTCATCATCAAGTGGGTTTAAAAGCATTCTTTTAGCCATCAAATAGGTGAATTCTCTTTCTCATTCCTACAATCACAAACATGCATTAGATTGGTCTTTTAAGCATGCAAACCATGCATAAGATGTGATGTAATGGGCAATCTCATGTATAAATTGGAGGTTCAACACTCGGCTCTCTGCCTCAGGTCCCCCCTCAGAAACCCCTGCAGCTTCAGTAGCCTCCGTGACTTCATTTTCAGCCACTGCTCTTTCTTCAACAGCGACGACGGCAGCAATTTTATCAAATTCCTCCATGTTGAACGACGGAGAAATTGGTTACATAACTCTAACCGCGAAATCGCGACCAGTGACATACGCTTCATACCACTTGTCTTCATAGAGCTGTGAAGTCTGGAACTCCAGAATTGCGCGAGGACCTTCTTCAGACACCATTTTGACATATGATGTTCTCTCTTCATCCCAGTGGATGGAGTCATCTTTCAACTGAGCTAGGGCTTTCTTCTCCTTCTCCAAGCCTTCAACGGCCTCCTTGAGGCATGCTTTACATTCCCCAAGCTGCTCCCCGAGAGAGATCTTATCCTGATGGAAGATCTCTCTCTCCTTCTCGGTCTTCTCCTTTATTTCTGAAAGTCTCGCGAAGTTAAGATCCAATAATTGATATCATTCAGTCAAAGCTTGGATCTTACCAATGAGGATCTTCTTCTCCTCATTTAGCTTAACGATCAGAGCCTCATGGGACTTTTTTAGTCGATCCCTCCCCTGGATCTCACTCTCCATAGCCAATTTCTTCTCCTCCCCTTCATCAATAATGCGGCGAGCAGTATTGATGTCGCGTCTTGTTGGCAAAGTGAGGTCCAAACCCTACTCAAAAATAAAGAAAATCGTTATTAAAGATATAAATTCTTTAAGAAAAATAACAGAAATGACGATATGCTTTGTGCTTACCTGGATTAGCCTCACTCCAATATCTGTGGAGAGACTCTCTGGACTAGGCTCCAGAAGAGCCTCGAATGAGCTGGGGGTGATGTTTTAAAAAATGAACTTGCAAATCGGATGCAAGTGAGCTGGAATGGTGTAGACTCTAGTCCCCGAAGGCTGGGCTACAACCATTTCAGAAGTGCTCACCTCGCGAGCAGAAGACGGTTCCCGAGCACGAGTTGACTTCAGAGCAGGAGCCAACTCGCGAGCTGCAATAGGCTCGTGACCCCCTTCACCCAAAGGGTGACTTGGCCCCGCCTCGTCGCCTCTCGAAGAGTTATCTACTATATCAATTACCGGCTGGTCGCGAGGACCAGTTGGAGGGGTCGTTGCCATTTTCGCTTGGGGTGGATTGTGCGGCTGCAAGCCGCAAGTAGGCTCATCTCCTCACACAAGCGGGCTGGAGGGACCAGTCGTTGTCTTCTTCTGCCTTTTTGAAGCAGTGCCCTTCAGACGGGGCAGCACTCCCAGCGCTCCCCTTTTGTCTCCCATGTTCAACATCATTTCCTCTTGGGTAGAGGTAGGCAACGATCAGGGCCGAGCCGAGTTAGCCCTAGTTTGGTTTGGCTTGTTTTGTACCACCGCAGTTTGTGGATCGGTTTGGTTTGGGTTTCAGGCCGACCCATGCGGCCCGAGTTTAGTTTGCTCCAGAAAAATCTGGTTTGAACCAGGATTGATTTGGTCGAAAATTTTGAACCGAGCCGGGCCGAGTTCAAACAGGCAGCGGCTCTTTTTTCCTTGTTTATTAATTAGAAAAAAATTTAAAAAGTTTGAAAAATAAGTACAAACGTATCTTACAATATGATGTTTAACATCCTCCAAAGGAGTGCTACTTCAAAATAGACATGTAAGAGTATTTTCCAAACAAAAGTACACAAGCATAATTTTAAAAGTGCAAGGAAACAGTGTGCATTCATGGATATGTATTATGTATTATCCATGTCATCATGTATATGTATTATCCATGCTGTCCATCTATTTTACATATCATTTTAGGACATGATCCCAAAATGGAATCATATCCAAAGCTCAAATAAATCACACCGCAGGAAATAGTGTGCTTATAATCTACGAGCAGAATCAAACCGAGCTGAATCAAATCGAGCTTCGAGCCGAGCCGAGCTGGTACTGCCCTAGTTTGAGCTTGGTTTGTTTTTTCAAACGAGCTTAACTCAGAGGCTTGGTTTCGTTTGAACTTCCATTCAAACCAATCCAAGCCGAGCTTTTTCGAACCAATCCGAGCCGAGCTTTCGAGTTGGCTTGGTTTGTGCCCACCTCTACTCCTGGAAGATAAGTCCAAAAGCAGCTAAACAAGGGAGTGAGAGGGTGACATTGACATTTCAGTTGCCCTCCGAGAGCTTAAAGATCTTGACGATTTTTTCGTTGATCCCCCCTCGCAAGCTGGGCTTCTTCCCAGCAGGAACACCTGTAAGATATGAGAAAAATCAGGTCAATCAGTAACAAAAGCCGAAATCCTGCTTATTTTCATGAAGGAGTAAATATTAACCCACCTTTACAAAAGAAGCAGCTAACATTATGCCCTCTGGGGTTGGATCCTACATCGGACTCCCAGTTACCAAAGACATAAAAACATTCCCTCCTCCATCGAGGATAATTTGAAGTGGGATTCCCCATGATAAAGTTCTCCCGGTGCCAGAAGCAGGGATAGTACCAACCCTCACTAGACAGGGCCTTTTTCAGTTGGTACATCCTCAAAAACTCATCAGCGGTCAAGTCCCCATTCCCCGCTTGCTTCCAAAGGACATAGGCACTCAACACAACCCTCCAACCATTTACTAGAAGTTGGCAAGGGGCAATTATATAGATACAGAGAACGTTCCGGATGAAAGGATGGAGGGGGAGACGTACACCAAGTTGAAAGAAATATTCGTACATGGCAACACAACCCGGCAGTGGAGAATCTGCGGTTTCTTCTTTTCCAAGCAGTCTAAGAATGACGAAGTCAGGAATCCGGTATCTTTCCTATAAGATGGTAAGTTGTTCCTCCGTCATTATCAAAGGATAACCAGAGGCAGAGTATCTTCCCGCTGGCACCCTGGCGTTATTTGATTCAAAAGAATCAGGAGTATCATCTCCCAAAGGAACGACCTCATCATCGGAGTTCCCCGCCATAACAAGAAAATAAGAAGAAAAGAAGGAAGGAATGAAGAATACCTCAGTAAAGAGGTCACACTAGAGACGGATAGAAGAAGAGAGAAATTTTTTAATATCTCCAGCAAACCTCGAAATGAAGAGACCTCCGTAAACTCCGATATTTATAGGTAATCATTTCATTCGGATTTGGGTGACACGCGACCACCTTTCGTTTGGCACGACAGTCGAACGAGCACGAGCATTAACTCTTGAGACGCATGGCGGGCGCCGCTTCATTTCTCTTAGCCGAAAAGCTGCAGAAAACTGGCGCTCATAAATGCATGCTCAATTATGTACGACTTCTCTTCCAAAGATAGGCGGTTACATATATAGACAAGTCATTCGTTTAGTTCCTCAATGCTAAGGACTTGGGGGGCATCTGTTGTAGAATAAAGTTGATCGTCGAAGAGCCTCTCCGTAAAATCATGACCAAACCATCTGACTAACGAGCCTTCCTGCTCACACCTTGTATATCATGCAGACGTGCTACTGCCTATACACCCCCGATACACGAGCAGCTCTGCTATTGGTAGTCAAATGAGGGCATCTCTGAGTCCGAGCAGTTCTGCTCCTGGTTGTTAAACGAGGGCATCTTCGAGCCCGAGTAGCTCTACTTGCTTGTTGATTGTTCGCTGGCGACATCCCTCGTCTCATAGTACCAACAACCCATATAAGCCGGCTTTGGTTTATTTTCTATTCGCAGTTTCCGTACCATGGGAGATCTCAATCAAGAGACGTAATCAGCTAGATGTCTACAATGGTTGGACCATCCCCTTATCTAAGGATTAACGGGATAAGCACCTTATCCCCTGAAATCATCGGTGATCTTAACGGCTTGTGAAATAGGTTGGATCACCTAGATCTATATAAATAGATGGCTCCACAGATGATAAAGGTACACAATCTCTAAGCCCACGTTTCACACTTCATCTTACTATTAAGTTACCTCTGACTTAAGCTTCGGAGGGCTAACGGCCAAGCGCCGGCCACCCTTAGTTTTCTCCCTTAGCTTTCAGATTTGGAGGGGAGCTCTGCCTTGAAAAGGACGTATACTTGAAAGAGACCTGTTACCAGAATCTGACGTTAACAGGTAGGTGTAAACGTCAATCCCCATTAAAAATGTATAAGGCCAGACGGAAGTTACCTTGATAAGGACATGAATATTTTGATAATGATGATTATTATAAAAATATAAAGAGAATTACAGCTATTAATAACCAATAATTAATTTCTTACATACTACATGCGATTTTCAATTATGAATTCATACCATTGTTTTGTTGTGTCCTAACGTAGACAGGCCCAATCACTCTAAAATGTAAACATCCCAGTGAATAATCTTAAGGCTTTTGTTGAATATCTCTTCTTAACTGCGTACTGTACATCAGATTCAAAAATTAAGAATTGGGTATGGTGAATGTTGTGAGAAGAATACGAGCTGACCTCGGTACTGTTGCGAGAAGAATACGAGCTGACCTGGGAATAGATCCGGATCAGCCTGCTCAGCTCAAAATCGATCTGATGACAGAAAGAATGACCCAAGTACAGGTCGTCAGGTCAGACCGACCTGGTCTAGGGAGGAAAGGCGATCCCTGTGAACGATCTCGTAAGGCCGACCACTCAAGTTGTAACGACCTGGTTCCGTTACAGCAATTCCCTAAGTTTTTGCGTGATAAGAGGAAAAGAATCCAGGAAATCTCTAACCAACTCACCGAAGATCCTCGAAGATCACAGGACAGCTCAGAAAATCACAGAGATCCGAGATCTTCTCTACAAGCATCACGGTGGCAAAAGAGGAACGTAACCCCACGACCTAAGTCTATAAATTGAGGCATTCTCTCCATTATCGAGGTACGATACAAAAACTGATCAAAAGATAGATATTTAATCTTTCAAGATCCCACTGACTTAGGCATCGGAGGGCTAACGGCTGGACCTCAGCCACCCCCCTTAGCTTTCCCTTGTGTTCTATAGGATGCCACCTTCTGTCAGAGAGAAGATCAGCATCATTCAATCGTCAAGATCGAAGGATCTTCATTCTCATCTGTTGACGGATTTCCAGCATCAACAGATTGGCGTCGTCTGTGGGAACGCCTTTCTCCTTTAATGAGGAATTCTGTGTTCTCACCCAGTCGCTAAAGACGACCCCGACATCTTCTCTCCCTTTCGCAATGGCTGGAAAGAGAAAGTATAAAGGGAAAGCACCCGCAATCGTCGGACCTTCAGACGATCGAACCTCTGAGAACGAAGGGTCGTTTCCCGAAACCCCCACCATCCAGCTCGGTGGAAACTCTCCTAATTATGCTCAGCAGGGGGGGCAACAGAGGCCTCGTAATCGAGGAGTCAGGTTGTCCCTTCTCGAAGAACAGGTTGGAGGAGTCACCCAAAAGCTGGGGGGGTTGACGAACGATTCAGCTACGTGGATCAGAGACTGGACGAGATTAAAGCTCTACTAACCGGTCTAATCCATCCGACAGTCGTAAATGACAGAGGCCATGAAGAGCCTCAACGTACTCACCCCCTGGCCTCAACAATCCCAGCGCTCTCACCAAACTCGGCAGTCACAGCATTCTCAACACCCCGGTCCGGACGAAGAAAACGAGGCCGCCAGCCAATCAACCGGAGCCAGATCTCGGCCAGTAACAAGCTTACCTGCCAGCGATCTACAGGCACAGGCTCGAGGAGCGGAGGACGGCTCGTCTCGAACATGAACGAGCTGATCGTGAAGCCAGCAACCGAGTAGACGACAACTTGAGCCCACTGGAAGCCGAGTTGAAAGAACTCCGGGAACAAATGGGCCGATATACAGAGAGCACAGCGAGCCCGAGCACCTATCGCAGTAGATGCGCTGGTCGACTCATCGGAGTCGCCGTTCAGCGACGAGATTCGTGAGGAACCCCTTCCCAAAGGGTTCAAAGTTCCTCAGCTAAAGCAATATTCAGGGATAGGAGACCCGGAAGAGCACTTAGAAAACTTCAAAGTCCGCATGGACCTCCTCGGTGCCAACGGACACATTATGTGCAAGGCTTTTCCGTTGTCTTTGACGAGCTCGGCGTGGACCTGGTTTCGTAACCTGAAACCGAGGACAATCAGCTCGTTCTCTTAATTAAGCCGAGCCTTCGCCACTCAGTTCATCGGAAGTACCGACCCGAGGAAGCATTCAACTCACCTTGCTGCGATCAAGCAAAAAGAAGATGAGTCTCTGAAAGATTACCTTACGCGTTTTAACTCTGAAGCCGTGCAAATCGAAAACCTCTCGCAAGATGTATTGTTGCACACTATGATCGGAGGGCTAACGGCTGGACCTCAGCCACCCCCCTTAGCTTTCCCTTGTGTTCTACAGGATCCCACCTTCTGTCAGAGAGAAGATCAGCATCATACAATCGTCAAGATCGAAGGATCTTCATTCTCATCTGTTGACGGATTTCTAGCATCAACAGATTGGCGCCGTCTGTGGGAATCGAACCCACGACCACATGGTTTGTTTTCTTTCTTTTCAATAAGATCAGCCTCACGACATTAACGTTCTGAGCTAACTACCCTACTATCCCAACCTAATGACTAGTCATCTACTTCGATGTGATGGTAGGATTTATGTTATCGAGCTTCGCCGATTACAAAAGGTTGCCTCAGTCGTTCCAAGATTCGTGCAAGCATAAAAGAAAGAATATGTTGCACACAATTTGAACGAAGATGCCTCTGAAGGGCTTGTATTGAAGTAAAAAATTTTACATTGTTACATAAAAAAAAATACAAAAAAAATACAAGGTAGGTCAGGCCTTCGGCAGCATTAGATGGACCAGCCGCAGACCCTTTAGAAGGTCCTTCCCCCGCGGCCTCATCCTCATCTTCGTCGTCGTCGACGGGAGTAAGGTCCAGGTCAGGAAAATGTTTGAGGACGAGACTCCTGCAATCCCGGAAGCCATGATTATACAGCTCCTCGGAAAGTGCGTTCAGCTTCTCAAACTTAGCGTCCGCACCTTTGGCATCAGCCAAGGCCTTCAGCTGAACCTCCTTCAAAAGTCCGGCCAAGCTCATCTTCTCCTCCTCGGCCGTCTTGAGAGCAGCCTCGAGTGACTCAACCTTGTTCCCCTCAGATTGGGCCTTGGCCGACGTCTCTTTCAACGCCTCCTCGAGTGACTGGACTTATGCCTAGGACACCTCCAGATCAGACTGGGCGACCTTCAGCTCGGACTGAGCTGTTTGCAGTTCCATCTGAGCCGTTGCCAGCTCAGATAGCTTCTTCTTCAGCTTAGTCTTCATTGCTTCAGTCTTGTTCTTCCAGGAGGATGCGGCAACCAGAGCTTTTTGCATCTGGTGGGTCCGCTCAGCCATCCTCTGGCGGATCATTATCAGCAAGGCCGAGTCCTACAAAAACACGTTATGATAGTTAGCAGTGCGACAACAGATTGAAAAAGAAAACGAAAAAGCAGTCAGCTCACCCTGAGACTACTCTCAATCGCGACTCCGACCATCTGATCAGGATCTGTCGACGCAAGCGAGCTCAGATCCTGAGGGATGCTCTAGTTAACATCCATGTTTCCAGGTTGAAAACTGCTCCGTGACTGGAGGCATATCGACCTGGTCTTCTCGCTGCTCGGCCCCAGAAGCAGCTGCAGCGCGGGTGGCCCGGGGGGCCGGAGGAGGGCGCGACGATCCGACCTCAGCAAGGGTACAAGCGGGCCCCGCTGAAGTCGATGCTGTCGGAGTGCCAGACGAACTGGCACGAGTGGCAGGTCGGCCCACAGAAGGCTCGACCCGGGAATCCGAGGTGACCGGCACGTTGACGACCGGAACCTCGGAAGCGGGAGACTGGGCAACCAGAGGCTCACCCCCTGCAAGGGATGAGCCAGAGGTTGTCCAGACCCACACATGAATGACTGAGGCAACCTTTGTTGCCCCTGAGCCTCCGTGGCCACCCTTTTGCTCAGAGGCTCCGCCGAGCTCTCCCCGCGCTCGAGGAGCCGAGCAGGAATTCTGCGGGATTTAGAAACCGCCTTTGGTGCCATGCCTGTCCCAAAACATAAAGAAAGATGTCAGGACATAACGTATGGAGAAACGACAAGTAAAATGTAAATATCAACATTCCTCTGTTCACGAGTGTAGACACCCCACCTTCGGCTACACTGTTGGTAGAGATAGCTGGTTGAATGGAGGACCATACCCCTAAATCCCAAGTCCAAACTCAGCCAAACTCACCCTTGTAAGCCCCATTCCATAGCCCAGATCAAGCCTGAACCCAGTCAACCCAGTCTTAAACATCAGCCTGAAAAACCCACCAGAAAAAAAGCCAGTCAAAAAATTCCAAAAAAAGTCAAACTCACTGAGTCAACCCGCTGAGTTAACCCGCTGAGTCAACCCGTCGAGTCAAAACACCGAGTCAACCCGTCGAGTCAAAACACCGAGTCAACCCACCGAGTCAACCCGTCGAGTCAACCCGTCGAGTCAAACCACCGAGTCGACCCGCTGGGTCAACTCACTGAGTCGACCTAGCGAGTCCAACAGCAGCCCCGAGAGAGCGGCCGTACTCGCTGGAAACAGAGGAGCAGCCGTACGGGCAGCCCATAGCAGGCTGCCCGAAAAAAATTACGTAAACTGCCACTCTCTGCTGCTATAAATACCCCCCTCCCCTTCTCATTTCATCATCCCTTCAAGTCCAGCCAGTCCGGGTGCGGTCCGAGTCCTCATCCACCCCTTAGCCCATTTTTCCACCAAGGAGAGCTCGAGTGAGGAGAGTCTAGCCCTGGTCCAGCCCAGCCTGACCACTGGTCCAAGCCTCCCAAGCCATCCAAATCTTGATCCAGCCACTCGAAGCCAATCCTTGCGACACCTCCGTCCACCCAGCTACTCCTTTCCAGCATCATCTCATTTGCATCTAGCATAAGTGCAACATTTACTTTTCTTCCAACCCCCCTGCTTCACTACAAGCACCTTGATTATTCAAGCACACTGCATATGTCTTTATATTAAGCACCTGTCAGTTCGAGCGTATGCTCTGGGCTTGCCCGTTGTTGGAACCTGCCCATCAGAAACTCTTACTGTTCAGACCTGCATTCACGTACATATCACTATAAGCACTTTGAATATTCAAGCACACAGCATGCATCATCTCGCATAAAGCACCTGTCAGTTCGAGCGTACGCTCTGGGCTTGCCCGTTGTTGGAACCTGCCCATCAGAAACTCTTACTGTTCAGACCCGCGTTCATGCATCATGTCATCCATGAGAATATACGAGGATTAAACTAGACTTTCAAGTATCCGATCGATTCTGTGAAGTAGAGACCGTACTTCGGTACGGGCAGTGTGTGGGGTGCTTAACCTCTTCCCACCCTGTAACCAGTGATCCCTTACCTTGAATCTCTGGCCGCAGATCAACAGGAGTCATTTTAGAGGAAGGAATCTTCGGATTCCCTTCTCTAACGTTTCTACGGGGTCTAGCCGACTGTAGATTCGAAGTAACTGGCTAGTGGCGACTCTGGTCTTATATAAACTCATTTAAACATATCCAGCTTAACACGACAACCAAACGAAGCCCTCGAGAACGAGGCAAGCCAGTGGCACAAACGACGATTTCGCACTCACGCATCCTCATCCCCTTCTTTTCCGAAAGGAAAGGGGAAGGGAGAAGAACGTCGTGTGGGAGCGCGAAAAATCGACGAGGGTCCACAGAATGGCGACTCTGCTGGGGATGAGCTAGTCTCACTAGTCGTGATCCGACTCGAAAAACAGAATCATTCCTATACTTGAAAGTCACTAATCCTCATACAATCTCATCTGCATAGCATTCTACCCAAAACCCAAAACCAACAAAAAAAATAGAAAATCCCAAAACCAACAAAAAAATAGAAAATCCCAAAACCCAAAAAGAGTAGAGTATAGTCCTCACCATTGCGCCTCCTCGGGCTCAACGTGTTCGGAAACAACTTCCCTTCCGCAGCATAATCCGCACTTGTGCTCAGCAAACCATGTCCGACCACGAAGAAGAAACTCATCTCCTCCCTGCTCTGGAGATGATCGAAGCGCAACCTCCAGCGCAACAGCCCATTGATAATATGCCAATCATACAAGAATTGACACAAGGAATGAGAGCAATGCAAGAAATGCTCTTGCAGTTCATGCAAGCACAAGCCACCGCAGCAGCCAACAATCAGGTTGGCCCAGTTCAGCAATCTCAGCAACCATGTCGGATCCCTCCGGCCTCCAGTTCAAATCAAGCACAACCATCGGAGTCTGCCCAAGACTACCGGCAGCAGCCATCTCAGCCCTTCGCTATGGGGCATCCTCCTCAGTACCTTCCTGCAACGACAGGGCCATCTCAGAGCGCCCCCGTCGCAGGGACTTCAAGTCAACTTCCAGTCAATCTTGCAAGCAACAATCTCAGTAGATCTCAGCATGTCCCCGCCGATGGACACCTTTTCAATTTCAGCACATCCCCGCCGATGGGATTTTAATTCAATTTCCAGCAACAGGGACAGCATTGGCGAATGCCCACAATGGGGGTCAGTGTCAAGCCCACATCAATCAGCGGACAGTGGCGAATACCCAACAAGGGAGTCACTTCCCAACATCTCAGCCTCCTGCAAACAGGAGCACTTTTCAATTCCAGCACATCCCCGCCGATGGGATTCCAGTTAATTTTCAGCAATCTTCAATTCAGCAAAATCCAGTTAATTTCCAGCAATCTTCAATTCAGCAATCTCCAGTTAATTTCCAGCAAGTTCCAGTTCAACCCTCAGTACAGTCTCCAATTCAATTACAATCCTCTCAAGCACAAGTTCATCAAAATCCAGTTCAGTCATCAAATCAATTTCAGCAACCCGCGGTTGCTTTTCAGCAAGCACATAAGGTCGAAGACATCGACCACTATGCCGAAGAAGAACGTGCCTTACTCCATGAGGCACCAGTCCGCTCGAACAGATCACTCAGGACTGGACGAGTTGCGGGAGCAGTTCCAGATCTTGCAAAATCAGCTTCAGCGACAACAAGGAATCGATCTACCTTCGACCAAGTTTAGAGACTTGTGTCCTTTCCCAGATGCTCAAGTACCTCAAAACTTTGAGGTTCCAAAATTCAAAAGATACGACGGCAGCGGTTGTCCCACAGCACATCTCAAGGCCTTCTGTGGAGAGCTGAGTGCAATCTCAGGAAATGAAGGGGCCCTCATACATTTGTTCCAAAAGTCTCTGAAGGGCGACGCCCTAGATTGGTACACCTCATTGGACTGCCACCGCATCAGGACGTGGGAACAGCTTTCCCAGGCTTTCGTCGACAGATTTGCATACAATCTCAACATGGCAGCCAGAAGAGCCGACCTCGCGGCTCTCAGGCAAAGGAATGATGAAACGCTATCAGCTTATGTAGGATGTTGGCGAGTTATGGCAGCCAGAATGCGAACACCCATCGACGATGAAGAGTAAATCTCCATGATTGTTCATTCAACATATCCAGGCATATCCGGATATCTCATCTCGCATCCATATGCGAATTTCTCACAATTGATCCGTGCTGGAGAACAAGTCGAAGCAGGAATCCGTACCGGGACAATCTCCTCATGGCCTCATCAAGCCACTCCAATCAAAAGGAACAGAGTGGAAGGAAGACCTATCGGGCACGGGAATGGAAACCGCAGTGGTTCTCCTCCTCGCCCAACAGAGGTAAACAACATCAACACCACTGCTCAAGGAAATCAACATCTCCCCCACAGGGACGTCAACAGTATCAGCAGAATCAAGTTCAGCATCAGCCTCAGCGGTATCAGCCACAACCGAATCCTCAGCCACAACTACCTCGACAACAGCAGCAGTTCAGAGGAAACGGTCAATACTTATATCAAAATAGGCAAAACTACAGAGAGTTCAGGAAATTTACTCCCCTCTCTCAGCCACTCAGTCAAGTCATGGCTACGCTGGTGCAGAAGCAGTTACTTACTCTAATGGCACCTCGGCCTCCGCCTCATCCTCTGCCACCGAACTACCGAGAAAATGAGTATTGCGCCTACCATCAAGGACGTGGCCACACCACTGATCGATGCTATACTTTGAAGAATGCTATACAAGACCTAATTGATGACCGCAAGATCGTCATCTCGGTCCCTGGAACTTCTCCAGCAGCTTCCACCAACATCCTTCAGAATCCTCTGCCTCAACATCCGACGGACCCCAGTTCGTCTCGTGGCCCTGCAGTCAATAGTATAGAAGAAGGGGACCATCTCGATCGCTTCTTCTCCCCTATCCAGTCCATTTATGCTTACACTTATGGGTCGACAAGTCCTCCTCCGATCATGCAAGGGGCAAGTCCCTTTCCTCCTCCAGTCCTCGAGCCAGTAGTACTCGAAGGAGCACTTCCATACGATGTGCCAGTTGTGCAAGGGGCATCTTACGGCCCCTCATGTTGGGAACCAGTCGTCCTAGAAGGAGCACATTCATACATCGAGCCCACATACGAACCTGTCGTCTTGCAAGGGGCAATCTCAGCACAAGGACAATACAATTCACAATGGAGGAACCATACTCATCAACAGCAAGAACCCATTGTATTAGAAGGAGCTCCTCCAGTTGAGCCAGTCGTATTGCAAGGGGCAAATCCCGGAGGCGTGTCAATCACACTACGACAGCTG
This sequence comes from Liriodendron chinense, assembly GCA_003013855.2. Lineage (NCBI taxonomy): Eukaryota > Viridiplantae > Streptophyta > Magnoliopsida > Magnoliales > Magnoliaceae > Liriodendron > Liriodendron chinense. Next base: position 483,957 of record ML058521.1, read on the forward strand.
GGACGAACAGAGAAACCTCCTGCCATATCAAGAGGACCAGTATTCATTCCATGGGAGCCTCCTGCTCCAGGAACAGTCAAGCCAAGACCATGACCTTATGTGATCTATGAAGATAAGCCTCGATATTACTCCTTCAGCACAGGCAACAATGCAATTCTTAAGGCAAAAGCTCCATACGAGGAAGATCTGGTACCCACACCAGCACCGTTGCCAGAACCGGTGGTCCTAGAAGGCAAAAGGGAGGAAAACTACAAAGAGGTTCCATGGCACTATCCAGAATGTGCGGAAGTGGGGAACATGAATCCCAATGGGCGTTGCATCCGAAGAGATAATCAGAACAGAGGAGATCCCAAAGGCACTCTCTCAGGCCTCGGCAACAAAAATGAATCCGCATACGATGTGGCGACTCAGCTCAAGTCAATCCCTGCACAAATCTCAGTATGGGAGCTACTCTGCACATCTCGCATACACCGAGAAATGTTTTACCAAAACCTTGAACGATGCTCACGTCTCCTCCGATACGGCACCAGAGATGATAGCATTGATGATTGGACAGCTCTTGGCTCCGCGTGCCATCACCTTCACAGATAATGAGTTGCCACCAGAAGGACGTGATCATGGGCGATCCCTCAACATAGCCTTACGATACAAAGACCTCTGTGTCCCGCTGGTCTTTATCGATAATGGCTCAAGCTTAAACGTCTGCCCACTCAAGACTGCGGAACGTCTGGGAATCAGTCCTTCTTCACTCCGACCCAGCACCATATGTGTCAGAGCATTCGACAACACCCGCCGATCAGTGGAAGGGGAGGTCGACATAGAGGTACAGATAGGTCCGGAAGTCTCCACTATCACATTCCAAATCCTGGATATATCAGCCTCTTTCAACATGTTGCTCGAGCGACCATGGCTGCACAAGGTTGGAGCTGTGCCATCAACCCTGCATCAACGAGTGAAATACATCTGTGGAAATCAAGTAATCTCTATCCACGCAGAGAAGGAGCTCATCATTCCTTCCAATACTGCTGCCACTGAACCAGACATCCCGAGTCATCGATATCCAGCACTCTGAAGAAGACATCCCGTTTCATAGTTTTGAATTCGAGACGGTGAACTCTATCGCTAATCCAGAACCGATAAGGGTGGACCGTGTCTTTTCACCGGCAGAGCGTCTGAGCCTCAAATACCGAATGAAGAATCACTTCAAGTCCAGAAAGGTACCGCTGATATATAACCAACGCAAATGGGGACTCGGATACAAGGCAACCTTCATGGACAAAAGAAGGAAGAAATTTCGGTGCTCACCCATCCAGTTCGTCAAGCCAGGAGAACCTTGCAAAGATCCAGGAGGGAATCAACCGACTGCATTACACAAAGACCTCCCGATGAGCCTAGTTTGGGCCACATGGCCCCCCATTCGATGGGATCAAATTCTCGAACCATCTAAGCCTCCAGAAGAAGAAGGAGATGAAGAAGGAAGTCAAATACAGCAGCTTCAGGATCGGGTTACTCTGACACCTGCTCCCAACCAGGGGCACAACCTGCCCACTTCAGCATCAATCAACCAAGGGCACCACCTGCCCTCTTCAATTTCAGCCAGTCAGGGGCACAACTTGCCCATCTCAACATCAATCAGCAAGGGGCACGACTCGCCCATCCCTGCAGAATCAACATCAACAATCACCAGCCAGGGGCAGAAGCAGCCCATCCATTGGACCAAGAAAGGGAAGTGGCCAGCCCTGGATTGGTCCAATGTCCAGATTCCAAACTTGTGGCTAGCCGTAGAACCAGACGAGCTGCAATGCGAGGTAAGTGACCCAGGAGGGACTGAGTGCGACTCAGATCTCGAACCCGACCAGCAAGAAATCATGGTCATTGGGCCAGACCATGATTCTTCGCCCAAATCATCAACCCCCACCTCTTCAGGGGAGGAAGTGTGGGGTCCTGAATGGTCATCCGTTTCCCTAATTTTTGAATCAGCCAAAGAGCCATCTGAGGGCTCTGGCTTCCAAAAAAAAATGACTGTTTAAGCAGCAACCGGAACTTTGGAACAAGTTGGGCTCAATCATGGTCTGCAATGCCTACTTGTTCAAAGTCCCATGAATTTCAAAAATCTAAAAAAATTAAAAACTTTCAAAAGCCAAAAACATCTACCATTTCCATTTCAGAAAAATCTCAAAAACCAAAAAACATTTCTTTTCCTGCATTCAATAGTGTGCCAAGTTCGTCTAAAGAGTCACATGGGTTTGAAGTCGAATCATATGATTTCGACATCGAATTAGACTTCGAGCTCATGGGTCTGGACGAAGCTCAGGACGAGGAAGATGATGATCCTGCTCCCGAACTAGAGGATCTCCTCAAAAAGTTCGAATCTAAAGCCAATGTTGTAGCCGATGATTTTGAGATTGTAAACTTGGGGACACCTGAGATCCCTAGGGAAGTACGCATTGGAAAATCGTTGCCACCTGAGATGAAACAGAAAATGATAGAGTTCCTAGCTCCAAGATTGGCCAACTTCGCGTTCTCCTATGAAGACATGCTGGGGCTCGATGAAGAGCTCGTTGTACATCATCTGCCAACCAAGGCAGATATGAAGCCAGTGAAGTAGAAACTTCGAAGAATGAAGCCAGAATGGGCTCTGAAAGTCTGAGATGAAGTCATCAAGCAGTACAATGCGGGATTCTTGGTAGTCTCCAACTACCCTAAATGGCTCGCCAACATCGTACCAGTACCAAAGAAGGACGGCAAGGTTAGAATGTGCATCGACTTCCGAGATCTCAACAAAGCCAGTCCAAAAGACTGACTTCCCTTTGCCACACATCGACACTCTGGTCGACAACACTGCTGGATACAAGATCTTCTCATTTATGGACGGGTTCTCAGGTTACAATCAGATCAAGATGGCCGTCGAAGATCGCGAGAAGACATCCTTTATCACTCCCTGGGGAACCTTCATGTTACAGGGTAATGCCGTTCGGTCTGAAGAACACAGGAGCAACATATCAGTGAGCAATGACAGCATTATTCCATGACATGATGAACAAAGAGCTTGAAGTATATGTGGACGATATGATCGTCAAATCTCGCACAATTGAAGGACACTTTGAAGATCTGAAGAAGTTATTCAACAGATTAGAAAAGTACAAGCTCCGTCTCAACCCTCAGAAATGTGTCTTCGGTGCAATGGGAGGTAAGCTCCTCGGCTTTATGGTGAGCGAGGATGGCATCAGGGTCGACGAGACCAAAACCAGAGCAATCATCGAGATGCCCCCTCCTAGAACAGAGAAAGAAATTCGTGGCTTCCTCGGCAGAATTCAATACATCAGTCGCTTCATCGCACAGCTCACACCTATTTGTGAGCCCATTTTCAAGCTCCTCCAGAAGAATGTTCCAAAAGAATGGAATGATGATTGTCAAGTTGCCTTCGATCGCATCAAGAGATATCTCATGAATCCTCCAGTCCTAGTGCCGCCCGCCCCCGGACGACCCTTATTGTTATACATCTCGGTAGCAGCAGAAGCCATTGGCTGTGTCCTCGGCCAGCAGACGAGACCGGGAAGAAGGAACAAGCAATATACTATTTGAGTCGAAAGTTCACCGATTATGAGACCAGGTATTCCCCGATCGAGAAGACTTGCCTCGCCCTAATCTGGGCAACTCAGCGACTCCGTCAATACATGATTGCATTCCCTATTCTCCTCCTCGCTCACATGGATCCGCTCAAGTACCTGTTCGAGAAGCCGGCACTCACTGGAAGGATAGCTAAATGGCAGCTACTCCTGTCTGAATTTGACATCACCTATGTCACTCAGAAGGCAATCAAGGGACAAGCCCTCGCCGATCATCTCGCGACTCACTCTCTCCTGGACTATCAGTCCGCTCAAGACGTTCTTTCCTGATGAAGATCTCCTGCTTGTCGAAAGTGAAGAAAAGAGGAAGAAAGGTGAGTGGATGTTATTCTTCGACGGCGCAGCAAATTCTAAAGGGAGTGGTATTGGAGCGATCCTCTACTCTCCAGATGATGTCCCTATTCCAATCTCAAGGCGCATAGCATTCGAGTGCACCAACAACATGGCAGAGTACGAAGCATGCATCGCTGGCTTAAGGGAAGCCATAATCTTGGGCGTCAAGAAGCTACGAGTATTTGGAGACTCACAGCTTATCATCAATCAGACCAATGACGAATGGAAAACCAAGGACGAGAAGTTGATACCATATCATGTGTATCTTGACAATCTGATCGAGGAGTTCAAAGAAGTCACCTTCTCATACATGCCCAGAGCCAAGAACTAGTTTGCAGATGCTCTCGCCACACTGGCATCAATGCTCGAGATACCAAAAGGAGCTTCAGAATGGGAGCTCACAGTCGAAGTTCAAGAAGAACCTGCTTTTTGCCTGCAAACAGAAGAAGCCGAAGCTGTCCCTGACAAACCCTGGTATGCTGATATCAAGCAATATCTTAAAACCCAGGAGTATCCAGAGTCAGCAACAGCAACAGATCGCTGAACCATTCAGCGTTTGGACGGCCAGTTCACCATCAGTGGCGAAGTTCTTTACAAGCGATCCTATAATCACATCCTCCTTCGATGCGTCGATGAAACAGAAGCTGCAAAGATCATGAAAGAAATACACGAAGGAATCTGTGGCCCACACATGAATGGGCACATGATGGCAAAGAAGATTCTACGACTCGTCTACTATTGGCTCACCATGGAGACAGACTGCTGCCAGCACGTCAGAAAATGTTTCAAGTGTCAGGAGCATGCGAATCAAATCCATGCCCCATCATCAGAGTTATATAACCTGACCACCCCCTGGCCCTTCTCCATGTGGGGACTCGACATCATCGACAAGATCAGTCCCAAAGCATCAAATGGTCATGAGTACATACTTGTGGCAGTCGATTACTTCACCAAGTGGGTAGAGGCAGCCTCCTACACCACAATTGCAGCATCTCAGGTGATCAAATTCATGAAGAACAACATCATATGCCGGTATGGAATCCCTAATGCCATCATCACAGATAATGGGACCCCGTTCGTCAACAAGAAGATGGATGACTTCCTCAGCAAGTTCAAGATCCAACGTCATCGATCAAGCCCCTACCGTCCCCAGATGAATGGTGGGGTAGAAGCCGCAAACAAGACAATCGTCAGGATACTCGAGAAGATGGTCGTGACATATCGAGATTGGTCAGATATGCTCCCATATGCACTTTGGGCCTATCGAACGTCTGTACGGTCTGCTACGGGCGTTACTCCTTTCGAGCTTACCTATGGAATGGAGGCAGTTTTGCCAGTCGAGGTGGAAATACCATCACTACGAGTGTTACTCGAAAGCGGAATCGAAGAAGGAGAATGGCAACGGGCCAGGTTCGACCAGTTGCAGCTAGCAGATGAAAAGCGCATGCGTGCACTAAGTTATTCACAGTGCTATCAAAAAAGGATCGCTCGGACTTACAACAAGAGAGTCCGAAAAAGAAGTTTCAAGGTAGGCGACATGGTCATGAAGAAGATTCTACCGTCGCACCTTCCGGATCCCAGAGGAAAGTTCAAACCCTCGTGGGACGGGCCACTGATCATCAGAGAAGTACTTTCCGGAGGCGCCCTCAGACTCACCAACATGAGAGGGGTGGATCTTCCTGAGCCAACCAACCCCGACAACGTGAAGATCTTTCACGGGTAAGTTATTCTGACCTTATCAAGAGTTACTTTAATAGAGCTGAAGTCAAGAGGTCAAAGCTAAGACCTCTGAGAAATCATTTCCGTCCACCAACAAGTGTTTCAAATAAGGGGATTCAAAAGGAGGAAAATACAAAAAAGGGGGGATTCAAAAGGAAAAGACAAAAAAAAGAGAGAGAAAAAGAATACAAAAGAAAAAAAAAAGAAGAAGAAAAGAGAAAGAAAAAGGAAAGCCAAAGCAAGGCACCCAAGAAAAAAAATCAGTCCAAGAAGAAACACAGTCATCCATCCATTCATCTCAGAGGGGTCTTTAGCAAAGACCGACAGCTCTATTATCGTAACTCATGATAAGGGCTGAAAGACTGCCATCGGCCGGCAACGACGGATTCCCGACCTCTAGCCGCCGCAGTTATCCAGAGATCCAGAAAGAAAAAAAACAAAAAGAAAGAGAAAAAGAAAATGTGTGCCTAAACAAAGAGGGCGGAGTGAAAACCCGAAAGGGCGCTCCGAGTAAAAACAGTGGGCATACAGCGGACTTGGTGCAAACCTGAAAGGGCGCCAAGGGTAAAAACAGCATAGCTGCCAAGGGGCAGGCAAGATCAAACACCCGGGACGTGGTGAAAACCTGAAAGGGCGCCACGGGCAAAAATGACGGGAAAAGGCCGGCTGTAGTGAAAACTCGAAAGAGCGCTACAGGCAAAAATGGCTCAAAAAGAAAAAGAAAAAGAAATCAAAAAATTAAAAGTGCAGGTACCAAGAAATCAGATCGGTTCGAGCAGCGAAAGTTCAAGAACAAGAAGAAGTACAGTCAGGAACAAAGAGCTCCACAAACTCTGACAATCTCAAGAGGCAATAGTTTTTGTTGCCTACACCTCTAGGGAACCAAAGGAGCACACAAGTCAAATCTCGAGACATCAGTCAAGGCATTGGCCGAGCCCTAGTTCTGATTCCTATATCCTGACACAAAATCCAGACACACTCACAAGACAACTCATGGCACAGTAGATTTTCAAACAGTTTTCTCTTTTTTAATTAAATGCATCATATTTCTTTTACACATATCATATCATCTTTTTCAAAAAATACAAAAAAATGCATCATCATCAATCATATATGCAAAAAAGAACGTGCAGGTGGCCAACACAATCAATCTCTACCCTCCTCCTCGGCCACATCAGGTGAGTCCTCTGACTCATAAAAAGATAGACTCGCTCTCAACCTGCTCACCTCCATACGCAGGTAATGCGCCTCATCGCGCTCAAGGGTACGGATCGCTATCTCCTCGTCAGACAACCTCTGATCGGCAGCCAATCTCCTCGACATCATCTCACAATGATACCGAAGTGCAGAGATCTCAGACAGCAGATGGCCATGAGTGGCCAAAAGGAAGCCAGGATCGATAAACGGGCGCTCCTCAAAGGGTTCATATGAACCAGATGAAGAGCCTGCATCTCCAAGGATATCCTGCTCATCCTCATCATTAATCTGGTGCCAGCAAGGGATACGTCGGTACAAAGACTGCTCAGCAACCCAGTACTGATATGGGGCGGTCGCCATCGGAAAAGTCCGCAGCTCAAAACCCAGCAAATCAGCAATCAGGTAACTCGCCCAAGAACAATCAATCCGGGTCCTGAAGTCAGAAGATCTAGAGAGAAGTGCTCGACGCCCGATACCCGTGAAAGCGAAAAGAGGAACATCCTGCTCATAACCAAACTGCCGCAGGAACCGAATGGGATGATAAGAAAAGTAGGATCGAAAGCCTACCAACATCAAAGGAAGGCGGTGTGCATCGCAAAGCACTGGAGGAAGTGAAAGCCAAGATGACTCCCAACGAACGTTCCAGTCACGAAGTTCAACGAACATCCTGCGATACAAGGGCTCGCTCATCCTAGCTATATGAGGAAGAAACTCCATAATGTGTCGCATAAGGTCTGGGCGACGAGTGTCAGGAAAAGGTACAGGAACGGTCAGCGAAAGACGCTCCCATAGCCAGACCTGATCACAAAAAAGGAAAAGAAGTTCAGCTAAAGCAAAGCAATCCCTAACAAAGCAAGAAGAAAAAGGGTGTAGAAAAGATACCTGAAGAAAGGAACAACAGCCGCGAAGAACACGAGTGCGGCCCAGGGCGCAGTCAGTCAGCCCATTGAACAGCTCGGCCAAGATAAGAGAAATGATCCCCTGCCGTCGGATAGCTCGACTCATCACCTCAAAAAGCAAAGAAGTCTGGGATCTGCGCCATCCTGAGAATAGCACCTCAGCTATCAAGCAGAACATCAGTGCGTTCCGAGCAAAGGTAGAACCGGCCACACCCCAAGGACCCGAAAAAAGATCATACAGTAAGTCCAAGGAGAACACTACAGCATCCTGGCCGGCAGCTGCAGGATGAACAAGATAAGAAATCCCGAACCAGTTCTGCGGTGTAGCAGTCTTCGGCGATGTCTTCGGCGAGAAATACTGAGCGTAATCCCAGGGCAGGCCTGTCAAGCGAGCAAGCTCCTCCAAAGAAGGTCCCATCTCTATATCATTGAACGCGAACAAGTTCAAGGAAGGGACCCAGTCAATCAAGGCAGCTCCAAGCATCCTCCAATCAATATCAACTCTGGCCATATGGATCAGACCACCGAAGCCATAAGACTCCAAATCTCGAATCTCATAAAATGACAAGCTGTCAAGCCAAGCAAGCAGTCGTGGCGAGCAAGAAGGACGAGGAAGCAGTTGACAAGTCCTCACTGGTACCCCCTCCAGAACAAAAGGCCCAGAAATCAATGATGACTCATCGAGGATCGGAAGGTCAACGGGCGAAGGAGAAGGAAAAGCCGGAACCTCTGCAGACTCGACAGCCCCTGACCTACCCTCAGTAACGACTATGTCTGATATAGTCGCATCACTATCCGAAGTTGTCATAATCTCAGCCGCATGGGAAGACTCGCCCACCTCATGAACAGAGTGCGCAAAAGACCGACGATCAGCAGAAGGACGATGCTCCCCATCAAAAGGGCTACCAGCAAAGATCACACCACACATCGTGGCATCCTGGCTAATCTGACCGTCGAAAAATGCATCTGAACCATCAAAAAGGGTCCCGGCAACCCCGATCGAAGAATCAACGGTCAGATCTGGACCTGCGGCCCTCTCCAACAGGAAATCATGAATCCAGTCATCATCCTGGCCGATCAAAGGGATCATCGAGGCATCCACACCATCCATCATCAAGGGGACATCATCAATGATCACATCAAGTCCACCCAAACAAGTGTACCGCACATCCCGGCCCTCATCAAGAGCATCCAAACCGTCAAAGGTATCATCTGAGCCATCAATCCCATCCAAGCATGAGATCAGCCCATCTATGTCCATCATGGTCCCATCACCACCATCCATCACATCATCCATGTGGCCCACACTCAAGGGAAGCATAGCCTCACCTATGTCCCATCTCCCCATCCCATCCATACCATCCATTTCTCCCATAATGAAGGGCCCATTCAAATATGAAATTCCAGCCATCCTACCATTAATGGAGCCATTCAAAGCTCCACCAACCACCAAGCTTAATTCATCATCAATACCCCCATTTAATGCTCCATCTCCACCATCAATCAAAGGCACCTCATCATCTTTAAAGCCTTCATCAAGTGCTGAAGTGTGGGACCCACCAACCTCTCCCACAATGGCCCCCAAGCCATCATCAATGGCTGCCCAACAAAAGACCAAGAAAGAAAAAGACAAAAAGAGAAGAAAAGGGGAGACAAAAGAGAGATTCATGGCTGGAATCGAATGATCCAGTGCAGAGAGTGTGGAGACAAGAGAAAAGGACAGCAGGGAATGTCCGAGCTCGAGCCAGCCCAGGCCACTCAAGAGGCGAGCCTTGGGCGGCCTGCTCTGGGCCGCCCGTACGGACGCGGTTCCCCTCTCTCCGTGGGATTGGCTCCAAGGTTCTTGGTAGGTGAGGCTGACAGTCCACGTCAGCAGATGGCACTCCATGGGCCGCCCAAGGCTCCGGTCCACTCCAGATTTCGACTGAGGCTGATCAAGACCATATAAAAGGTGCCCCACCAGTCCAATCACGAAGCAATGCAGCCAGAACATGGCTGATCAAGTCAAAAACAAGGAAAGGTGATCAAGTGGGGGCCACAAGCAATCTAAGTCATTCAAAGACTAGATCATCATGATCTAAACCATTGAAGGACCTACATGAGCCATCAAACAACAAGATCAAAGGTCTGATCATTAAAAGAAGGGCCAGAATCCAAGATCTGATCACCAAGTGGGCCCACAAAGCCAAGTCAAGCAATCTGAGACGTTCAAGCCATCATCCACACCATGAGAAGCCTTCTTAGCCCCACAAATCATCAAAAGAGGTGCCCCAAAGTAAAGCCAAGGTCTCAAGTGGGCCCACAAGGCCAAATCTATCAATCTGAACTATTCAAGGGTTAAATCATCAGGATCTAAACCATTGGAAAGCTTACACAAGTCATGGAGCAGCAAGATCAAAGGTTCGATCATCAAAAGAAAGGCCAGAATCCAAGATCTAATCATCAAATGGGCCCACAAGGCCTAATCAAGCAATCTGAACCGTTCAAGTCATCATCCATGCAGTTAAGAAGTCTCATCTTCCACAAATCATTAAGGAACAAGTCAAAGGTCAAAACATCCAGACATCATCAAAGAATTTGAGACAAGTCAAAGATTGTATATTCATTCAAAAGAGCTTGATACAAAAGAAGACAAAAGCAAAAGTACAAGGCCATACAAAGCAGAATACCCAAGCAAGCTACAAGTCGCCAACATAGTCATCATCATCCCTCCTCTCGTCCCGCTCCCGACGATAAAGATCCATCAAAGGAGCAGTCACCGAGCCTCCAGCATATCTGCGACGGCCACCTAGAACATAAAGCGAAGGAAGCAGAGGCCCCTGGCCGAACAACAAATACCATTCATCATAGTCACGATTCGGGATCGTGAAACGAAATCCGGGCTGGCCCACGAGAGCCTCAACTCTCTCATCAACTAGCATCCGAGCAGCTGGGGGAGGTGCAGAACAAGGGACCCGAGCCACCCCGGTGACCTGCCGAAGCAACCTCTCACCTAGATACCACTGAAAAGATTCAGCATCGGAAAGCATGATACGGAGACATGAAGCATCGTATGCCTCCACACGCTGGGGGTATAATAGAGAGGGAAACTGGCATACGACATCCGAGCGAGCTGCAGCAAATGAGGTCACCACGATCAGTTACAGTACAGCACGAGGACAAAGAAAAGCAAGATACTTATGTCCTCAATGGTCAGCCCATCTATGTCAGCGCGCCAATTGTCCCCAGAAACTCGGGCGTTCCGCTGACGGTTTTGCTGGTGCCAGTACATGTGGCGATACAGAGAGCGTTCAACATCGTCTCGCATCCTCGGAGCGAGATGGGGAAAATGGTCATAAAAGCAGGTCTGGGTAAAAGACACATCTATTGATCAGAGAAAGAAAGAAGGCGAAAGCCCTTCAAGAAAGGTGAAAGAAGAGATACCTCAACGACAGGCCAGAAGCCTGTGAAGGACCGGCTGTGCCGACAGGTCTTGTCCAGACCTTGAAAGATATGGGTCAAGATAGCCCCATTCCAGTTATAGGGATGATGAAGATCCTCGACTAAACGAAGAAACTTGGGATCAACCCTCTCATTCGCATGGCAAAATAGGAAGGACCCGAAGGCATAAGTGATCATGGCCCGGGCTTTGTGGAGGGCCTCTCGCTCGGTGGTGGGGATGACGGAGGCAAAAGTGTTGTAGAACCATGGCATCTTTACTTGATGGCCTTGGAATTCACCCTCGGGTGGACATCACCAACGAGCCGTAGCCAGTCAGTGGAAGTGAGGGGAGCCAGAGAGCTGACTTGAGGAACAACTGTTCTATGAAACGGAAAGCCTACTTGCATATAAATGTCCAAGGGGGTTATTCCCCATTCACCACAAGGGAGCTGGAAGGTGTGGGTCTCGTCCCTGCCACCTCTCGCAAAGGGCCGCGAGCATCATGCGGTTAGCATCGTTATTACGGAAACGTAAGCTGAGGAGGCCAGCAAAGGAAGTACCATCCAGTACTCGTTCTAGCAAGGGCTGTGGATCCTTCACCCAGTTGTCCCAGCGATCCCTGGTACCTCGACCCTTGATAGCAAGAAGAGGTTGATGCTCCATAGCTAAGGAACACATGTGGTCCCCTCTGCGGACAATGAAGGCAGGATCATTTTCATCAATCACTCGGTGACCTCTGGTACCATCCGCCATTGAATCCTACAAGCCTGGAAAGGTAAGTCCCTATCCATTACCCATTAAAATCCAAATTATCATCCAAGAAACCCATGGGATTGGACTCACATTCAAATGCAAAATCTAAAGTCCAACTCCATGTGTCACTTAGGATATGTGTTGGGCCCATTGGAAAAAGTAAGGCCCACCTTAAAGAAGGTGGCATGGCATGCCTTAGGCAAGAAAAGTCTATCATCCAAGGACACATTTTGGACAACAAATGCACTCAAGTGCCATGAGATCAACAAAGGATCTTAATTCCCATGAAGCCCCTCTTGAAAGTCCATATATGGCCAAAAGATTGATCCACTTTTATGCCAAGGCCATGATTCTCACTTAAGATGTTTCCATCTTTTTACACATGTGCATGGACAAGTGGGGGATAGGGGGGAAGTGGGCCCCCAAGAGCAACCCAAATGACTCATCTCAATGGATTGGAGAGAGCACATAGCCCACTTTGAAGAATATGAGGACCCATTCATGGGATAACCATGGGCAACCTTATGTGCCTCATCTTGATGAAAGTTTTGACCATGAGAATACAACAAGGAGGTCTACCCACAAACATATGAATCAAAGAGGCCAATGGTAAGAATTTTGATGCACATAGCCCACATGAGGAGTCAAAGTTGGAAATGCCCATGAAAAGGCAAGTTTGGGCAACTTATGTGCGCCAATTTCTTTACAAAACAAAGAGACCACTTGAGCACACAAGGGCATGGCTTGATGAGTCACCCAACCATCATGAAAATGGATAAGAATGGTACACATAGCCCACTTGAAGATCAAAATCCAAAATGTCCCAAGGCATGGGACAAAAATGGGCAACTTATGGGTATCATTCTTTCCCATAAATTGAAAGAAAAATCACTCATATCTGAGAATGATGGTAGATGACCCACCAAGCCCCCAAAGAAAAAGATCAAGGAGCCATAGTTGTATGGATAGCTCACTTGAGGATCATCCATTTGAGGTTGATAACATTAAGGGGAAACTCTTGAGAACCACATCCCTACGACAAGGAAAAACCATTTGAACTTAGTGAGATTGATGGAACAACTCACTCATGGGACTTGTAGATGACCAAGTAACTCAAGTCCTCCATCCATCAAAAGAGAAAAAGCATGAAAAGAAAAATCCTACATGAACAAAGTGTAGTGGGGCACACATGGTTCAAAGAAGTGCCCAAGTTTCAATGAAGGCCTAAAAGCCCATCCACATGAAAAACTCCAAGGAGCCCACTACACCTTGTACAAGGATGTACATCATAATCAAGAGATAGTGGAAGATTTGAGCCACTTGTCCATAAAGGCCCAATTAGAAAATCTAGCCCACTTGAGATCCAAATGAAGAATGGGCTAGTCATCTTGGTCCATACATATGTGAAGAAAGATGGGGTCACCCAACGTGAGCCCCATGAGCCCAAAACTTGAGATGGGCCTTACCATGCCCATGGGCCCAAGTCTTGGAAAGAAGATGGAAAAGAAAAAGAAAGCTCCAAAAGAAATGATAAGAACAAGAAAGCATGAGGGAGCCCAAAATGAAGCATTGGGCCCATCAAATACACCAAGGGCCATGACTTCACTTTGAGCCCATTTGATACATATGAAAAGAGGTTCAACTCCTATGAAAAAGATAGAGTATTTTGCCATGCACACTTGATGGACATGGCAAAATCACCCTTTACATACACATGAAGGGAGTGTGAAAAGAAGAAAGAAAAAATGAAGTGGAGAGCTTGCAATGTCCTTCTCCATGCACCACCTTTGAAAAAGACTTGAGATCTAGAAAATAGCCAAAAACACTTGGGCCCACCCTCACTCTTTTTGGAATAGCTACATGGAAAAAGAAAAGAGTCATGAGAAGAGATAATGAAGAAGGAAAAGGCAAGAAAGGAAAAGAAGTGGTCCATACCTTTACCATTCACCAAAGAGGGACCACCTTGCTGTCCCAAAATGTCTCTAAGGGCCACCACTTGAGAGAAGCAAAGGACCACCAAAGAAGAGAGAGAAAACTTGAAAAAGAGAGAGTATGAGAGAGAAAAGAGAGAAATTGCACGATGGAGGGGGCAAGGGTGCCACATGTTATATAGAAAAGGGGAGGGCACCCTTTTACCCAGCCCACTGAAGAGACTAGGGGTCAGAGACCGTCCGGGCAGCCCATAAGAGGCCGTCCTAGCCCCTACCTTATGAAACGACCTCTCTCCCCCTCTCCTTGGGAAGAACTCCTCCTTGGGAAGGGTGGTTGCAAGTGAATGTTGTACCTCCATGTAAGAATGAAGTGATGGAAGAGAATGGTGAGAAAAAGAAAGAGATCTCACCAAAATCTCACCATGAGAGAAATTGGTGAGAAATTGGCTTGATGATGTGGAAAAGTTCCATGGAATTTTCAAGGAAAAGAAAGAAAAAGATTGACTTGGTCAAACAGTGATCTCAACCATCCAGGGGTATGACCTGATGATCCGAACCATTCCAAGAAGAATTCCCGTAGTCTCCAACCTGGATTGCTGCCCTTCTATACATATTTTGGGTCCGAAGACCTTAAACTACGTCGGGATCAACATCCCGAGGGATTTTAATAAAAACCAGCATCGATCCCAGTCTTTAAGACTAACATCGGATGATCTGGATCATTTCGAAAAACAAAAAATATATCACCAGCCCCTCTTTTAAAGTTTGTGGGTCCGAAGACCTTAAACTACGTCGGGATCAATATCCCGAGAGACTTTTAATAAAAACCGGCATCAGTCTGGATCGAATCAAGATCCGCTGACACCGGACATTTTACAAAAAAGAAGAACAAAAAACAAGTTTTCCCTGTCCTGTACATAGTTTTGGGTCCGAAGACCTTAAACTACGTCGGGATCAATATCTCGAGGGATTTTCAATAAAAGCCGGTATCGGACTTGATCAAGATCCGCTGACACCGGACATTTTCCAAAAATAAAAAAAATGTGTTTGCCCCCTTTTGTACAGTTTCTGGTCCGAAGACCTTAAACTACGTCAGGAACAAAATCCCGAGAGATTTCCAATAAAAACCAGTGTCAATCTTGACCGTTCAAAATTGAGATTTTATGATCTGGAATAATTTTTGAAAAATCACAAAAAAGAATGTACTTTCAGCATGTACATAAAGTTTTTTTTACGGTCCGAAGACCTTAAACTACACTAGGATTAGTTTCTCGGGAGACCTTTCTCGCTTTTAACAAAAACCGGCATCGATCCCAGCCATTCGAGCCAGGATCTGATAACCCGGAACATTTCAAAAATACCAAAAATATTTTAAAGCTTTCCACAAAAACCAGCATCAATCTCGATCATTCGAGCTGAAGTCTGGAACCTTTTCCAAAAAAAAAAAAAACACCAAAAAAAAAAATGATTCACCAAAAATTTCATCTGCACAAATTTATCTCCAGCGGTCTGAAGACCTAAAACTACACTGGGATTAACTTCTCGGGGGCTTTCTTTCCTAACCTGTTCCAGGCATGGCTGACACTTGATCGTACGGGTGTCTGGAATTTTTTAAACAGGTAAGGACTGAGGTGGGCAGAACTCCGCAACCCTGTTCGTGTTAAACGCACCGTGATAGACAACCTTGATTTGGAAGTCGCTGTTGAATCTGACGGATGTTCCCTGTTCCTAAAACTCATGAAGGGGATTAAGGCTGTTGGGAGGTGGAGCGCACCCTCACGGAATTGTGAGCAACGTAAGGCCCCAAACTGGATTGACTAAGGGAAATGTGAGGATGTGGCCCATTTTGTGGCCGAAGGAGTCCGTAAGACGATACGTGGTCTATGTACATTGCGCATGAGGAATAGGCAACTTTGTGGGTGTGTTGACTGAAAACCTTCAAAATCTCCTCATCCGAAGATGTAAAACTACGGCACTTAACTGTGTGAGACTCGTCTTGCTCGCTGACGTAAAATGGATCCGGTGCCTTACCAGCAGTAGAAGCTGGAAGTGGATGAAAATTCCATACTTTTCCCTGCATTTCATAAAAATCACAAAAATACAAAAACATTGCAAAATCACCTTTTTAAAAAATCTAAAAAATATGTCCCTTGCTTTCAAAGAAAATACTTCGAAAATCACAAAAATATTTCCCTTGCTTTCAAATCAAAATATTATCAAAAGTCACAAAAATATTTCCCTTGCTTTCAAATCAAATATTTTCAAAAATCACAAAAAATATTTCCTTGGTTTTCAATAACCGATCTCTACCTTGACTACTCAGGTAAAAGATCCGGACCCAAATACTTACAAAAATCACAAAAATTGTCAGTATCCCCAGCACTACACTTCAGGAGTCTTGAACTCCAGTCTCTTCACAATTTGGGATGACGGATCCAATCGCCCGCAAATTGGAATCTTGACCAAAACGGGCAACCAAATACCATCTCAATCACACGTATGCCCAGAAAAACATCTTGAAGTCGGATAGCATCCTCATACATTCTCATTCGCAAAGAAACAGCATCTTGGGACGATGGACCTGATCGATCATGGGTCGGGATCTTGACCAACCCGCTAACCAAACACCCGTATAAAAAAAAAGAAAAAAAACCCAGGGAAGCATAACCCTGTAAGCAATAAGCTCAAAATTCTCTGCATCTCCAGCAAAAGCAAAATCATCAAACTGAAAGAGAATGAGCCAAGCCATGCATTCATCATGCATCTCCATGCATCAGCATCCATCGCATCAATCATCATGTCTACCTGCTTTCAAAATAAAAGACGGTTAGCCAAAGACCCCACAGGCATCCCTAGTGGAGGCACGTGCAGACCCGATTCCCATTTCAAAAAGACAAAAAAAATATCTATTTGCAAATAAAAACCCCACGGAGTATCACTCCCCAGAGTGGGTGCCTTTTCAAAAATCCAAAAAATATTTTTCCAGTAGAGCGTTCTGCCTCCAACACACCAGGAGATCTTCCATATCTCTGGGTAGGAGCCGACGCAAAAATCAAATAAGATCTGATATCTCGCAGTTTCCCCGGAGACAATCGAATCCAATGCACTCAAAGTACTGTTGAACTGAACTCCAGTGTCAGTGCGGTCGTACCACATGCCAAGATACGAAAAGATGAAAGCCAAAAGGCTCGGTCACAGAAACCATTTGAACAGGTGGAAATGATGAATTGGAACCCAAGTATCAAAATCAGCAGATTGGGTAGAAAGAGTTCACCCGCACATACCTAGGCGTGGATGTCTGAAGTACCTTGACTGAGTCCAAGTCGGCGTAGTAGAATCCCGTAAGACTATCGAACGCAGGGCGTCTAACCACTTTGACAGTCAAGCGAAACAAGTACTCCTGGAGTGATCTGGGAAAACATCAAACATCACAAACAGTCTTAGGGTCAGCAACCTCGTAAGACTACGGACGCAGAGGCTCTGCTGTACCTTTTCGATGTTAGTACCGATCGGGAATGGAAGGGTTGCGATTGGGTACCCAGGTTGCAGCAAACTGCAGGGACAATCGCAACGTTTTCTCCAAACTCTCGCGGTATGTGCGAGTTATCAATTTCCAGACAATCAACTGACTCAGATACAAAGGATAACAAAGATTCCAGACCACAATCAAGGAAAGAATGAATTGCAAACCAAGCATCGAAACCAGCAGATCGGGTGGAAAAAGCCCACCCGCACATACCTAGGCGTGGATGCCTGAAGTACCTTGACTGAGTCCAAGTCGGCGTAGTAGAATCCCGTAAGACTATCGGACGCAGGGCGTCTAACCACTTTGACAGTTAAGTGAAACAAGTACTCCTGGAGTGATCTGGGAGAACATCGAACATCGCAATCAATTTCAGGGTCAGCAACCTCGTAAGACTACGGACGCAGAGGCTTTGCTGTACCTTTCCGATGTTAGTACCGATCGGGAATGGAAGGGTTGCGATTGGGTACCCAGGTTGCAGCAAACTGCAGGGACAATCGTAACGTTTTCTCCAAACTCCCGCGGTATGTGCGAGTGATCAATCTCCAAACGATCAACTGGCACAGATGCGAAGGCAAGCAAAGATTTCAGAACATGATCCATGAATGACCGGGTCAGAAGTGGGGTGTCCACTCGCTTTGACATTCGGTTGCACGCAATCTCTGCCAAAGAGGGGCATCTGTAGACACCCCACCTTCGGCTACACTGTTGGTAGAGATAGCTGGTTGAATGGAGGACCAGACCCCTAAATTCCAAGTCCAAACTCAGCCAAACTCACCCTTGTAAGCCCCATTCCATAGCCCAGATCAAGCCTGAACCCAGTCAACCCAGTCTTAAACATCAGCCTGAAAAACCCACCAGAAAAAAGTCAGTCAAAAAATCCCAAACAAAGTCAAA
Source organism: Liriodendron chinense (assembly GCA_003013855.2). Taxonomy (NCBI): domain Eukaryota; kingdom Viridiplantae; phylum Streptophyta; class Magnoliopsida; order Magnoliales; family Magnoliaceae; genus Liriodendron; species Liriodendron chinense. The sequence continues at coordinate 502,258 of ML058521.1, forward strand.
CTCACTGAGTCAACTCGCTGAGTTAACCCGCTGAGTCAACCCGTCGAGTCAAAACACCGAGTCAACCCACCGAGTCAACCCGTCGAGTCAAACCACCGAGTGGACCCGCTGGGTCAACTCACTGAGTCGACCAGCGAGTCCAACAGCAGCCCCGAGAGAGCGGCCGTACTCGCTGGAAACAGAGGAGCAGCCGTACGGGCGGCCCATAGTAGGCCGCCCGGAAAAAATTACGCAAACTGCCACTCTCTGCTGCTATAAATACCCCCCTCCCCTTCTCATTTCATCATCCCTTCAAGTCCAGCCAGTCCGGGTGCTGTCCGAGTCCTCATCCACCCCTTAGCCCATTTTTCCACCAAGGAGAGCCCGAGTGAGGAGAGTCTAGCCCTGGTCCAGCCCAGCCTGACCACTGGTCCAAGCCTCCCAAGCCATCCAAATCTTGATCCAGCCACTCGAAGCCAATCCTTGCGACACCTCCGTCCACCCAGCTACTCCTTTCCAGCATCATCTCATTTGTATCTAGCATAAGTGCAACATTTACTTTTCTTCCAACCCCCCTGCTTCACTACAAGCACCTTGATTATTCAAGCACACTGCATATGTCTTTATATTAAGCACCTGTCAGTTCGAGCGTATGCTCTGGGCTTGCCCGTTGTTGGAACCTGCCCATCAGAAACTCTTACTGTTCAGACCTGCATTCACGTACATATCACTATAAGCACTTTGAATATTCAAGCACACAGCATGCATCATCTCGCATAAAGCACCTGTCAGTTCGAGCGTACGATCTGGGCTTGCCCGTTGTTGGAACCTGCCCATCAGAAACTCTTACTGTTCAGACCCGCGTTCATGCATCATGTCATCCATGAGAATATACGAAGATTAAACTAGACTTTCAAGTATCCGATCGATTCTGTGAAGTAGAGACCGTACTTCGGTACGGGCAGTGTGTGGGGTGCTTAACCTCTTCCCACCCTATAACCGTGATTCCTTACCTTGAATCTCTGGCCGCAGATCAACAGGAGTCATTTTAGAGGAAGGAATCTTCGGATTCCCTTCTCTAACGTTTCTACGGGGTCTAGCCGACTGTAGATTCTAAGTAACTGGCTAGTGGCGACTCTGGTCTTATATAAACTCATTTAAACATATCCAGCTTAACACGACAACCAAACGAAGCCCTCGAGAACGAGGCAAGCCAGTGGCACAAACGGCGATTTCGCACTCACGCATCCTCATCCCCTTCTTTTCCGAAAGGAAAGGGGAAGGGAGAAGAACGTCGTGTGGGAGCGCGGAAAATCGGCGAGGGTCCACAACGAGCTGACCTGACTCGGAGACAGACTCTACAGTGATTAAACTGTGGAAGTTTCTTTCTTCAAGAGGATACTCTCGGGCAGCTCGGATCTACCTCTCTTGGATCGCAGAAAGGGCTACCCTGATGGCCGCTGAAGCTACACAGACATGGAGATGCGTCAGAATCGAAAAAGCATAAATGAAAAGCATTAGAAATTCAAAGAAAACTCCAAGTGCAGCTCGACCTAGCAGAGCAAAGTCAGCTCGGACCCTATGCTCCAGAGGGCGAAGCTCATCCGATGAAGCCTCCCAATCCCCCGACGTGAAGAACCATTTCCTCTTCCAAATTCTTGTGGAGGATGGTAGGCCGGTCACTATCGAGCCTCCATGGCCCGGGTGAGAAGAAAGGTAATAAAGACCCTGACCTCCCAGGGACTTAAGACTGTACATAAAGAACAGCTCATTCGAGGTCAGTTCTTTATTTCCTACTCTCTGCCACAAGATGTAGCATCCCACCATATACCTCCAGCCATTAGGTTGCAGCTGGCTCGGTGCGAGACCTAAGGTGTTAAGGACCTCTCGCACGAAGGGATGTAGAGGCAACCTGAGCCCGGCCTCTAAATGCATTAGGGAGATGACTGTTTCCCCCCGGCAAGGTCGGCTCGGCATATCAGTTCGGTCCGGAATCCTAAGTCCTACGGATTCGGGAATCCCGTACGTTCTCCTCGCATTGTCCAGTTCTCTCTGGGTAATCTGCGAGGTAACGCCATCCAGCTCGAAGGAATCCTTCCTAGCCGTTCCATCCCCAACTTCTGGCTCAGGAACGTCGGATTCCTCTGCATTCATAGGATCGGCTGTCCTGGAATGGGACTCTCTGGGGTCTACCTCCTGATGCTCTGATAGAGGCAGGTCCGATTCGGAATCCCCAAACCTCACCATGGGTATGGCATCAGAACAGGAGACATCCGACATTTTGAAAGATATTAAGGAGAGAAGGAGGTCTTCTGAGGGTAAGAGGAGCGTACCCTAGATGTCGGTATACCGGCTGGATGAGAGTTATCAGGAAATGGAGGAGGAGAACCCGAAAAGAAAGGAAAACAAAATCGGAGAAGAGAAGGATTTTTTCGAAATCTGCTAAGTCTCGAGTTTTATACCCGGAGGACTCTTTGGCATTTAATGCAATGATTCCGCGTGGCGGCTCTCGGTTGAAGCGTACAAAAAGTAACGCACTACTCCAGACACGTGGCACCCCCCTGTTCGATAATATTCTGTTGAGCGCTGATACGCCGTACAAACGAATGATGGCGCCTCGATTTTTTGAACGACGCATTAAATGCCGCTTTCCCGCCCGTCGAGATGACGGCGCAACAGCTGTAAAACGCCAAAAGTAGCCAGATCGTCGTATCTTCTTTATCAAGCTACTCCCGAGACAGACGAGCTAGACTCGGGAGTGGGGGGACTTCTGTTGTGAGAAGAATACGAGCTGACCTCGGTACTGTTGCGAGAAGAATACGAGCTGACCTGGGAATAGATCCGGATCAACCTGCTCAGCTCAAAATCGATCTGATGACAGAAAGAACGACCCAAGTACAGGTCGTCAGGTCAAACCGACCTGGTCTAGGGAGGAAAGGCGATCCCTGTGAACGATCTCGTAAGGCTGACCACTCGAGTTGTAACGACCTGGTTTCGTTACCGCAATTCCCTAAGTTTGTGCGTGATAAGAGGCAAAGAATCCAGGAAATCTCTAACCAACTCGCCGAAGATCCTCGAAGATCACGAGACAGCTCAGAAAATCACATAGATCCGAGATCTTCTCTACAAGCATCACGGTGGCAAAAGAGGAACGTAACCCCACGACCTAAGTCTATAAATTGAGGCATTCTCTCCATTATCGAGGTACGATACAAAAACTGATCAAAAGATAGATATTTAATCTTTCAAGATCCCACTGACTTAGGCATCGGAGGGCTAATGGCTGGACCTCAGCCACCCCCCTTAGCTTTCCCTTGTGTTCTATAGGATCCCACCTTCTGTCAGAGAGAAGATCAGCATCATTCAATCGTCAAGATCGAAGAATCTTCATTCTCATCTGTTGACGGATTTCCAGCATCAACAGTGAACATTTTTTGAGTTTGTTCATCCATGGAGAGATACAATATATCAACCGTCTGGATTACAAATTAAACTATGGGCCCCAGATGTCATAATTGAAAATATGTACATACTTTTCAAATATGCATGCATGTAACTATTCAATAACTCATTGCGTCGATTTTTCAAAAGGCAAAGACAAGGAAAGAGGAAGACCGGGGGAGGACTTTGGTTGTACGAATGAATTATGTATGGGAAATGTATGGAACGTGGACAGGTATTTTTCTTCCTAATCCTTTCCCCCTCTCCCTCTCTCTCTCTCTCTCTCTCTCTCTCTCTCTCTCTCACTCTTGTAATGACTCTTTTGTCTTCCTCTCAACAGATTCCCATATAAACATAACCTCTTGAATCCTATTGTCTTCAGAGAAAATCTCTTACCACTTGGATCCTATTATCTTTAGAACACATTTCTTATTCTTCTCTTCTTCACTACTGTTCTTATGATGAACTCAGACCTTCTATTACAGTCCTGGTCATGGCCAGGCTCCAGTTATATGGACTTGTACCGTGAAGAGGTCGACTCTCATGGGCTAGATATCCATGTGGGCGATTTACATTTCTCTTCTTCACTACCCACCCCAGATGAATTCTCCAACGATTCGTCCTTTGCATTTCTTGGGGCCATGCCCTACGAACAGATGCCTTTCGAGAGCGACTTGTGGCCCACTTGCTCTGTAGTGTCCCCAATCAAGGATCATGTTTCATATGACCGTACTGGTTTCTCCATTCATTAGATGTATGGTGGACCGTACTGGTTTCTCCAAATCAATGGTCTAGGGCATGCTCATGCATTTTTATTCACTGATGAATGGCCCAAGTCTCATGCACGTGTTTCATGCCTTGAAGGCCCCCATCCATCTCATGCCTTGAAGTTGGCATGGTAACGGTGTGGGCCACATGCCTTACCTACTTTATTCAACGGTTGTGATCACTCTTTCCAGGTGATGAAAAACCTTCCATAGGAGGGTTATTTTTACTTCCGTCATCCATCCGTTTTAGGACTCGGACATGATCCGATTCAACATAATGAGTCATCCCCGATTCGGTTGAGTCACAACGAGTCATCCTCAATTCATCTGAGTCACGACTCAGATTGAACCATACGAGTCAGTCCAAGTCAATGACTCTTAATGAATGGAGAAACCAGTACGGTCCACCGTACATCTAATGAATGGCCCAGATCTCATACCCATCTTTCATGCCATGAAGGCCCCCACCCATCTCACGCCTTAAGTAGGGCTGTCAACGGGTCGGATACGGACCGGATCAGTGATGATCCATATCCGACCTGATTAAGGATATATTTGACCCGAATCCGACTTGAATCCGACCCGGATCACAAGTATGTGATCCGAGCCCGACCCGTTTAAGTTTTTCAGAATCCGTTTCCAATCCGATTGTGATCCGACCCGATATCCGATCGGATATCCGAGAGAGAGAGAGAGAGATAGAGAGAGAGAGAAACTCTGTTTTTATTTTATTTTATTTTATTTTATTTATTTATTTATCGGGTCGGATCGTTAACGGGCCGGATCAAGGTTGATCCGAATCCGACCCGAATATTAAACGGATCATCTTTGAATATCCGTATCCGACCCGATTACCCGATTATTGATCCGAATCCGATTAAATCGGATCAGATACGGATCAAGATCCGTGCCATTGACAGCCCTAGCCTTAAGTTATACAATGGTAAGGATGGACCATATGCTATGCCTCACCTACTCTATTTCAACGTGTGAATAGTACCCTTTCACATGATTAAAAACTTCCATTGACGGGTTTTAGGATGCAGACAAGTTGCGTGCGGCTCGGCTGAGTTGACTCCGTCCTGATCAGTTCATACAATGAGTCACCATATATACGGGTTGAGACCGGATCCTCTGTTGAAACCAAGCATAAAAACCCTGTTCGTCACTTCTCTGATTGGTCCATCTCAGCCTGACTGTGTCAGAGCTGAGCTGCTCTGACACAGTCAAGATGAGCTGGACCAATCAGAGCAGCAGAAGAAGAGGTTCTCTGCTCGGCTTCAACAGAGGATCCGGATTCATACGGGTCACCCTGACTTGGCTGAGTTGCAACTTGACTCCAGATCGTACGAGTCGGTCCAAGCCGCAGAATCTTAACCTCCAACTTATCACTTTTTACAGAGTAGTGACGCAATGGATGACCAATAGTCTAACTCAATGTTACAAGAGTAGTTAAAAAAATAAAAATTAAATTCTAATTCTCGCTCCAAAACTCGTTGACTCGACTCACAACTCGCTCAAATCCAATCACCATTGGACATGATAATTTACCGTCCCCCCAGGAGAAAACTTTCAATATGCCATGTGCATGCAAAATCCAAACCCTCTAATTGCTTGACCCCACCATATGGATCACTTTACGTAGAAATCTATCCCATCCACTCATCAGACATACCACACTTGTATTTTATTGCTTATCAGCAGCTATACATTATTTTCTATGGTGGGCCCCACCCGATGAGTCTATGGGGATAATTTTTGCCAAAGCCGATCCTCCTGATCAAGCCAACCTATTGGACGGTGGATATAGCACGTACAAGATAGCTAGGTTCTAAGTAATTATCTGCTGGATGGATGGTATCTTATCTTTCGACCGGTTGGATGTGAGCATCTCTTCATGTTTTATATTATTTACATCGGTTGTAACTATTTTAAATTTTTATTATCTTTTTTAATATATTGAGTTTATAATAATTAAATATCAAATCTAGTCAAGTCTTCATCTTTACCGGAGTTTGTTGAGTCAAGTCAGCACCGAGTATTTTTTAACAGTCATAGTGACAAATCTGGTTCCTGGCAATTTCTTAGCACATAAGTTTCTTGAGAGATTTTTCAAATTTTGAGATTTTTCACATATGATTAGGAAGATCTTGTCAAAAATAAAAATATTCATTTTAAATTAGTAAATATAAATTATTAATTTAAAACATAAATATATTTTAACATAGCAAATTTCTCAACGTTTTAGTATTTTTCAAGTTAATGTTGCAATATTCTGGCTATAAAAATCAGGATATGTTAAAATCTACCAAGATTTTGAAAATCTCGTGATAATATTTCAATAATATCATTTAATATATTTCTCACAATATTATCATGAAATTTTCAAAATCCGCGATGTTAGTCGCACTGCTAATGAGGAGCTAAAATCATTGATGGGTGTGATTTAGTGGCCAGCTTATAAATGGGGACCAATATTTTTTTGGGTGCTGAGATGGAAGCTATGTTTCTTTTGAATTGTATGTGTGGTTCCCACGAATATTTGGTGATCCACACCATTGATTAGTAAAGAGAAAATTGATATATGAAAAATCAATCCGTTTGGCATCTCCATTCCATTCTAATAAGAGTTATTCTAATAAGTACGTTTTTGTTCTAGCTTTTGTTTTAAATAGGCTCACTTAGTAAAATCACTTTTTCAAATTTTTAAAAAATTCTTATTTTGAACAAACTTTTTGAGAGCGATGAGCCACAATGAATGAATAAACATTTTCTTCATTTTGAACAATTAGATTATTTGAATATTTCATTTATTTCTTAATTAAGAAATTTACTTGGTTGTTTTGACTCAAATAATTAAATGTGTAGGTAAACATCTTATAAATATTTCTTTGGATCTTTGAATTATTATTTAGTCAGCATTTTCTTTATTCATGTCATAAGTTTTGTGATGGAATGAATGTGATTTTTTTTTTTTTTCCCAAGTCACATTCTTAACTAAGTAGCTAGGTCAAGAGGACCCCAGTTCTAGAATTAGGGGTGTGACAAGAAAGGTGGTGGATATTAGGGTTGTAAATGGACAGGTTTGGGGTGGGTTTAGCCAAAACCAGACTCACCCATTTACTAAATGGGTCTGGGTCCAAAATTTAGACCCATACCCTTTTACTAAATAGGCGGGTCTAGGTCGAGTCTGAGTCAACCCCATTAAACCCATTTATAAATGGGTCTGGGTCTGGTAGAGGGAGATCCACCCAGACCTATTTATAAATGGGTCGGGTCTAATGGGTCTGGGTCTGGGTCTGGGTCTAGTATGCAAGCATTTTTACAAGGCTTAAAATCAAGTTTGGACGAGTCTGGGCTGGATGGGTCCATTGAAACATAGACCAAACCCGCACACTTACTAAATGGGTTCAGGTCGGGTTGGGTCAGGCCTAATATAAAGGAAACTAGACCTAGAACCATTTAGCAATTGGGTCTGTTCTTAGACCCAGACCCGTACCATTTAACAAATGGGTCAGGTCTGGGTACCCCATCGAGTCCGCCGACCCATTTACAGCCCTAGTGGATATTAAAGGTGAGCCTCACATGATGGACAATGAAATTGATAGTGGGCCCCACATGATGGATAACCAACATCAAAGGTTGAACTTACATAGTGGATGGTGCACATCAAAGGTCAACCCCCTAATGATGAATGACACATCCACGGTGGGCCCAATATGATGGATGGCCCACTCAAAGGTGGGCCTACACAATGAACAATCCACATCAATGGTTGGCACAACATGGACAGTGAATATGAAGGTGGACTAAACAAACTTAAAGGATAAATAGTTACATAATGTTGGAAACAAAATATGTTTTTCTACTTTTTAGCTGACAAGTATATCGTTTACCAAACAAGCTTATCTACTTATTAGGTAGATAAGAAGATAAGCTATTAAGGCATAAGTAGCTTATTTAAAGTAACTTGCCATCTAAACGCCCCTAGATACCTCTAAATAAGTTAGTTTTTAACTTATATCAAGCGATTAAGTTTTTACTTAAGTTAGTTTAGTAAGCATCTTTGTAAAAGTAATGGCCTGTTTGGTTGCAGAATTAAGATTCCAGAGAAAATCCAAATTCCAGTGTTGGAATCCAAAATTGCATAAACTAAATTGGAAACTCATATTCCGTCTGGAATTTGTTGTTTGGTTGCAAGCTGTGTAATCCAACTGTTGCTTGCGGCATGGCCCACTTGGGCTTTGCATCCACCTAAGAACTTGACCCCTAGCCTATAGTAGTCCCGCAAGACAGATGGCGGGTTTGGATGACCCTAGGAAGTTTTTAATGGTGGATGTTCAATCATCACTATTTTCCTGTGGTATGGTCCACTTGAGATTTAGATCTACCTCATTTTTTGTCTAATGCCCTTAATTGAGCTCTCAAAATAGATGGACCGCGTGGATATAAAATGCATACATCGAGGTGGGCACCACCTAGTGATGCTCATTTCTGCTCTTTTCCCTTCCGTAAAAACAGCCCCCTACACCATTCCTAGTAATCTCAATTCCAACCAATTTAGGTTTTCAAGTGGAATCCTATTTGGCTGGAATTTGCCGCCAAACACACCAGTTAAAATTGGATTCCCTTAGAATCCAAATTTTTCGCTGGAAGGTTTCCAAATGCCAAAAGCTATTTATTCTAATATGTTTTTTTTAGCTTTTTAACTTGTTACTTTTCTTCTTCCCACCCATATTAAAGGAGGCTCTCTCTCACAATACATATCAAAGAAGGCCGCACATAATGTAACTTCTACATCAAATGTGGGGCTTACACAATGGACGGTCCATATCAAAGGTCCTCACATGATGGATGACCCCATATTATGTGGGCCTACCATATGGATGATCCACATCAAAGGTCAACCCATAATGATAAAAGCCCACATCCAAAGCAGGCTAGTATGATGGACGACCCACTTCAAAGGTGAGGCCTAGACGATGGACGGTCCACATCAAAGGTGGCCTCCACATGATGGGCAATTAATAATGGTGGACCGGTTATGAGGGATGATCCACATCATAGTAGGCCCCTCATGATGGATGGTCCACATCAAAGGTCAGCCCTAATGATGTGTCTCATATTTAAGGCAAGCCATGCGTGATGGACGGCCCACATCAATGGTGAGCTCTACATGATGGGCAATGGATATTGAAGGTGGGCCCCACATGATGGACAATAACATTTATGGTGGGCCCCACATAATGGATGACCAATATCAAGGTGGGCCCTAGATAATGAACAGTGCACATTAAAGGTTGGCCCCTAATAATGAATGGCTCACATCCAAGGTGGCCTCCATGAGGGAGGGCCCACATCAAAGGTAAGGCCCATACAACGAACAGTCCACATCAAAGGTTGGCCCCACATGATGGATGGTGGAAGTAAGGGAGACCAAACAGACTTGAGGAATAATTACTTATGATGCTGGAAGCCAAACATGCTTTTCAACCGTTTAACTAATAAGTATGTTTGCCCACTATATTATCCGTTGAATAAGTAGAAACCAAGATAAACTTATTATTAGTGCACTTTTTTTGTGGCATACTAGTGCACTTTATTTATCAATTACGTAGGTCCTAGCGTCTAGGTGTTAGTTGAGCCCAAGGGAGATGAAGACCGAATACATAAGAGGACACTTGCATTAAGGAAGAAGAAAAATGTAAATCAGAGATGCCTTGGTGAGCCAAAACCCTTAAACTCAAACCAAAACCAAACCTCTAGATGTGTTGACCACATAAGGAAAACCCTTAGTCGTCTTCATTAGCCTTAAAAAACTTAGAAAAACATGATAAGTTAGGCTAATAAAAGAAGTGCAGCTACTGTAAACAAATTGCACAAACAGCAGTTAGTGACCGATTGCAAGCTAAACTCGACCGGTCGACCAAAGGCCAAAATGGGTCAACAAACAAACATCAGACTCAAGCCAAATTAGACCGGTTGAAGACCAGTCAACTGGTCCGTGCGATCGGTTGCCAGCAATGGTGAGATAGATCACACCTATTCAAGTTGGGACAGCAAGCAAACACATGTCCCTGTCCTTAATTAGATTGGTCGACACTGTTCAAGCTACTGGTCGCAGTTAAGGTGCAACCGGTCGTCACCTAGCCATTTGTTGTCACTTTTCATCTATTAAAGCTTCATTTATATAAAGACGGAGCGTGAATTTAAGGGTAAGGAGAGAAATTTGAGAGCATTAGAAGCCAACCTCATTGCCCACATCACTAAGCTCTAATCCTATTATTCCCAAGTCATCTTCCTTATGATTCATCATAAGATAAAGCATTCCAAAACTCATATGAAGATGAACTTGCTCTCTCTTGATCTCTAGATATTTTAGACACTTACACCATAAGTATATCAATTGTCTTAACCTCTCTAGAGATCCAAATAAGTGAATTATTCTAAGCTTACAATATACAACCATTTGTAAAATATTCAACCTATCTCCTAATACATTGGGCATCTCTTTGGAGCATCACATGTAAGGTAGTTGATCGTTGGAGCTGAGGTATCGGCAAAGCATTGGCAACAAGATCAAGGGAGTGAAGCGGAGCTGATTGAAGCACGGGAGAGCGGAGATCAAGCAACCCAAGTGACGCGACGACAGGGGCTCAATTCAACAGGTTAGTGTCAATTATAAGAGTCCAGTAGCACTCCTTCCTTTTGGTAGGATCGAGTATAAATTTAAGGTTAATGGTTATCCTATTAAAAACCACATAAGTCTCTGAGGGGAGCCACCGACACGGGTGTGTACATATAGGTTATTAGTTAGCCTAAAAAATCATTGTAGGTTCCTGGATTGGAATTGAAGGGTTGTGAAGAACCTCATCAAAACTCCTAGGTTGAGAAGAACCTTGTTTAAACTCCTGAGTTTGGTGGAACTCGCAAACACCTGGGTTGAGAGGTGAACTCGTAAAACCTGTGGTTAAGAGATGAACCTGTACCAAAACCTTAGTGTAAATGTTGGGAGGAACCTATTTAAAACTCCTATGTTGGGAGAAATCTGATTTAAACTCTCTAATAAAATCCGGTATGCTCAAGGGATGAGTACGGCAACCGAGAGTGTAGTAGACAAGTAGTCGAACCACTATACATACTTGTATTTGGAATTGATTTAAGTGCATTATTATTCTAGCATTGTTGTTTAATTGTTAATTATATGGATACTTGAATGGAATAAATGTTATGCACATGATAGGTAGATTCACATACACAACATGTAGTTTCATTCTCTAGACTGGGTGTTTGATTAGTAACATCAATTGTAGTCTAAACATTGCATATAGGTTAATTGCTTGATAGTCATATAATTTATAATCTATGTGCTTAGACTAGTTTACTTAATTGCTTAATCTTTTTTTGCCTATGAGATTGGACCCACTTTAACTTGGAAGCTAAGGGGCTGTTTAGTAAAACTTATTTTCTACACTTATCACTGAAATGGGTTGTTTTCAGTCATTTTTCTCATTCAGATCATTTGGTAAATTTAAAATATTAAGTGCTTAATCTAGATTTTCACTGAAAATCCAAATTTTTTTAAGCTTTCTTCCTTTGGCTTAATGCTTAATGCTGAAAGTGGTAAGTGATTTGAGGTTAAAACTTTTTCAAAATGGTAACTTTACCCTCTTGTTGCTGTCTTGCCGTAGACTTTGACGGGCATAAGCCTAATTGATGTGGCAAAGTACTTTGCCCTATTATAATGTATGTGTTATATCTGCACCGTTCATCCACTTTGCTATATTAATTTGGGTCATGAGAAAAAAAAAATGGGGCTAACCTAAAGCTCAAGTGGACCACACCACAGATAGTGGTGGGATAATGACGCCCACCATTGAAAACTTCCCAAGGCATTGTTTATTTGCCATCAAATCTGTTCATGAGGTGGCATAGACCGAGATGAAGGGGAAAAAAAATATTATACAAATATAAGCTTGATCCAAAATTTTTGTAGCCCCCATAAGTTTTCAATGGTAAATATTTTATTCCAATTGGTTTCTACAATGTGGTCTACTTGAGCTTTGGATCTACCTCATTTTTGGATTCATGTCCTAAAATGATCTAGAAAAATGAATGGACAGTGTGGATTTAATACATGTATCATGGTGGGGCTCACAAAGTTTTTCCACATCAACATGGTATTACATACTCATCTGCGGATTTCCTGCCAAAGCCTTCCGCATAAAGTTCCTATGCTGGGAACCTAGGTGGGGCCTGCTGTGATGTTTGTGAGAAATCCATCCCGTCCGTCCATTTGGTGATCATTTTAGGACAATAAAACAAAAATGAGCCAGATCCAAGACTCAAGTGGGCTAAAACGTGAGGATTGAATGACCACAGTTGAAATATTCGTAGGGCAACATAGGTTTTGAATTAGGCTAATATTTGTGTTTTCAGTTCATCCCAGTAGGAATGACGTTCTGAACGGTGTGTATGGCATATAAACAGCACTGTGGACCCAGGAAGGTTTCAACGTTAGGAATTTCCCTACCCACGTTTTTCCTTTAATGCAGCCCACTTGAGTCTTGGATCCGGCTCATTGCTGTTTTCATGTCCTAAAATGAGCTCACAAAACAGATGGATGGGGTGGATTTCTCACAAACATCACGGTGGGCCCTACCTAGGTTCCAAGCGTATGAACTTCCTACCAAAGTGGGACAAGCTTGGCCGGTTTGGATGTATCACGTACTTCATGATGGGGCATAAGAACTTTGCTATGTCAATGGGGCTCACCACTATACATTTATTGTATGTCCAAGACGTACATCAGCTTTTCCATATCAGTCCAGGGCATGGTAGTAGAAATGAAGCAAAGCCAAATCTTACGCAGACCACACCATAGGAACAGTGGTGATTGAACGCATAACATTAAAAACTTCTTAAGGCCACAAAAGTTTTGGATTCCGTTGATATTTGTGTTTTGATCCCTTCACCTAGGTATGTGTGACCTAATCCAACAGGTTGGATGGCAAATAAACATTGCAGGGGGGCCTTAAGAAGTTTTTAACGGTGGGCGTTCAATCACCATGGTTTTTTTGTGGCGTTGTCCATCTGAGATTTGCGTCTGCCTCCTTGGACTCATGCCCTATTATTAGCTCCCAAAATGGATGCATAAAGTGGATAACACACATAAATCATGGTGAGGCCCACGAAGATTTTTTGGTAAGCTTTCATTCTGCATTGCTTTCCGACGGTGTGGTCCACTTAAGCCTTCAATATGCCCTAGAAAAGTGGTGATTCAGTGCCATCAATAGGATGGTTGTGATTACATAACCTAACAATTGTTGAATGATGGATGATACTAATTTGGTAGCATGGCACAACTAACAAATAAAAAAGTGTGTGTGTGTGTGTGTGTGTGTATATATATATATATAGAGCACATTTATTCAATAAGACAAGAATATTTTTCTCTCCTACTTTACAAAATATATAAATTGAGATAATAAGAGCAAATATGACAAATTACCAATTTTCAGACATTAATGGTTTGTGTTTACCAAACGAATTTTTGTGAAAAAAACACTTAATTTAAGATATCAGAACCATTTTCAGACAAATTATCAAACATATTTTTCAGTACTTATAAATACTTACAATTCAACACTATAAGCTTTCAGTACTAAAATTAATTTTCAGACTTTATTTTTCAATTTACCAAATGACACCTGAATATTACTTGCTTAATTAATTTATAATTACTAACTTAGTTTAATTAAGCAAAAGTTTGTAAAAGATTTTAAAAAGGTCCTACGGATGAAGTGTCACAGAGAATCATTGCCAGCCGATAAATGGACATTTTTCAAGACCTTTTCATTTTCGACGCCCACTAATCAAAAGGATTAGAATCTTCCAAAAAAGGAGATTTTGGAGCATCCCTCGTTCATGAAAACACCTATCAGATAAATGGTTTCGATCATCTGCCCACAGCCAACTTGCAAAGACGAATGCATCAGGATACAATTCTGTATGAGTGGCAACGGGCCACACTAGACTGGACCGGGCCCCAGTCCTTAACTCATGGACCTGATGCTACAGCTACAAGGCTGGGCCTGACCATGCAGCCAAAACATTTAAACGATCGAAGGTTCAAAATAGCCAAAACATCTATTTGGTTATGATTTTTTACGATCTGGGTATTTTCTGATGGGTGGGCCATTCACAGTGAGGCTATAATAATGGGCCTCGCTTGAATAACAGCCCTTGACCCAAGCGTTGTGCGATACCTCCGTGGGTTGGACCAAGGTATGAATTTTAAGCCTGATGATTCATTGGCAAGGTCCAGCCTGGCCAAACTTTTTAACATTGGTTGCTTGGATGGTGGACCCACACCGGCCCAAGACCCATCGGATTAGTAGGCCCGGATTTAGGTCCTTGGACGGTTGGATATGCTGCCCCACTAACATGAACATCCAGATTGTCCAAGGATTTGATCCAACCGTACAGATTGGATGAAGTGGGCCCTGATTATGGATGGTTTGATATTTGGCCAATCGTGTTTTAGGGTCCCAATCAATGAAGGGACCATCAGGCTGATTGGACGGCTTGATTTGGGTTCTTCATATGATGGGCCCAGATTTTAAACCTATTAAAATGTTGTACTTTCAATACCAAAAAAAATGTTACAACTAGCCCCTTAAAACTTCACAAAGTCCAAAACTAGACCTGACCCCAACCTTACCAAAGGTAAGCCCCTAATGATGAAAGGCCCACATTCAAAGAAGGCCAGCGCGATCGAAGACCCACATTAAAGGTGGGCCCATTCGATGGACGGTCCATATGAAAGGTGGGCTACACTGAGATATTTATGAGAAATCTCCAGCTCATTATAGGACATGATCCCAATAACGAGACAGATCCAAAACTTAAGTGGGCCACACTACAAGAAATAGTGGGGATGGAAATGCCCACCACTGAAATCATCCCAGGACCCACCATTATGATCATATGCCATCCAAATAGTTGATAAGGTCATTCTAACTAGGATGAACTGAAAACACAAATATAAGCCTGATCCAAAACTTCCATGTCCCCTTCAAGACTTTGACGGTGGGTATTCTATCCCAACTGTTTCTGTAGTGTGGTCCATTTGTGTTTTGGATTTGCCTCATTTTTTGGGATCATGTCCTAAAATCAGCTAGAGAAACTGATGCACGGGGTGGATTTCCTCACGGACATCTCAGTGGCCACGCGTAGCTTCCAACCGCAGGAACTTCCTATGGACCGGGCTGCGGGCAACTCCCATCTGTTCATATATTTATGCAATTGGAAATTGTACACGGGGCATGTGTTTCACCGAAACCAAACCTTCAAACTTATGGGACCTGTTGTACCCTATTTCTGACCGTTCTCAGAAGATCGAATCACGTACTGACACGTGGTATTTGACGGAAGCTATGCAGGGCGCATGCAGTCCGTGGAGATACATGGAGCGGATTTCTTAGGTTGACAGTTGGCGCTGATTGATTGATGGAGCACGCCATCCAGAAGGCGAGCAGTCGACGCAAGTGATGGAAGATTATGAAACGTCACAGGAAGAGAAAAAGTTGGAAAGCATATCAACAGTTGTAACAGCCAAATAAAGAAAGGATCTAGATGATTCAATGCCGTCTATAAATAGCGGAAGAAATTGGAAGAAATTGATAGAGCAAAGAGTCTCATATTGAAAAAACAAACCCAATTTATCTTTCTTTAAGTATATCTTAGTGTAATCCCTAGTCTAAGAGTAGCTGTAATCTCAGTCCACATGCACTGGACAATCTTAGCTGTAGTCACAAGTCCACACCCGCTGGATGAATTTATCTCAATACAATCAATTCTCTTTCCCGTAGAATTATTTGTTCGACAGTTGATCTCTCTAACCCTTTGTCACTATTACCGATTTATTACTGGTTTTATATGTGAAAAGTTATTTCTGGTGAAAGGCAAGGTGCAACCCATTTCCGATGGATGAACCCTACCCTCTGATAATCACCCGATCATTCTGAACTCAGTTGTGATTGGCTGAATAGGCGACCAACCTTCTCAGGCCTCGGTCATATACGTTCGAGCATAACGTATCTGCCTATCTCAATGCTTAGGGTCAAGGTTAAATCAGTTGGAATCGAGCCGTACAGTCGGTGCTGGAACGCTCACCCAAATCCAAAACATTGTGCCAAAAGCGTTACTCGAGTGCCGAAACCCAAGGAAACAATTTTGGCACGCCCAGTGGGACCTAAAATCAAGGTATACATATTGGTCGAGTTTCAACTTCAATCAATTGAAATATGAGTCGTCGGGGTGGTCGAGCTTCTGCAGTTAATGAGCCTGCGACACCTGATGTGGTTCCTCCACAAGAAGAGGCACATGTGCAAACAGCGCCTATACCTTTGAACCTTGTACCAGAAACAGCCAATGATCCCACAAACAAGGCATCCACTTCTTGAAATGACCTTATTGAGGTCATATAGGATGGATTGCATTATTTGCATATGGGGATCCAACATATTGAGGAATAAGGACATATGCTGCAATGGCACGTTTTCATGTCAAGTAATTTCGGGCCCAAATTGAAAGTTTCAATATGTGGATTATCACCCAAATTGAGCATATGAATTGGCTAATGACGACCATCACTAAAAGGGCGCCAACAACGCCTCAACCTAATATTAAGGTCAGCTTGGTGGGGAATTTGGCACCAACCTGACCGATGCCAATACCACGACTTAACATTCTTCTAACTCCAGTCTAAGAGGCATGGAACGTTCCGGCACCTGTTGATTTCAGGAGACTAGAACGGAATGTCGAGAATGTCATCCATGAAGAAAGGAACCAGGCTATACCTGGAGGACAGCCTTTCCCTGGAAATCAACTAGTTAATGCAGGATACAACCAAATAAATCCAGATCCAATGCGGGTGGCTGAACCCCAACATTTGGATCGTGACCAAATTATGCAACTAGGTCAAGAGGTGGCAAATGAAGTTCTCGATCGAACCACTCCTCTGGTTTACCATAAGTCGTACCCGAAATGGATTGACCGATGGTTTCCTTTGCCTAGGAATTACATACCAAACTTCACCATGTTTACAGGCGATACTGGTCAATCGACCATTGAACATATGGTCAATTTACTATGCAATGTGGAGAATTGGCTAATAATGACTATCACAAATTGTAATTGTTTGGCCATTCTCTGACGGCAATAACCTCTACTTGGTATTCAAATTTACCAACAAATTCTATTTAAACCTAGCAAGAAATTAAGGAAAATTTTCGTACACCTTTCCTTTACAGAGATAGGGAAATTTCTCTGGCAAACCTCACTCAGTTCTGCCAATTGCTAGAAGAGTCGTACAAAAGTTACATTGCATGCTTCAAAAGAGCAAAAGGTAAATGTAAAGTGGTCATGACTGAGGTCAAGTTTGTGCAACTCACCCAAGATGGTCTAAAACACAAACTTCAAAAGAAATTTATTGGAACAGAGTTTGCTTACCTGTGTGACTTGACCAAGAAAGTGTCACGATACAAGGCTCTTCTCCAGAAAGGAGAAAAATAGAAAAGCTCATCAGCTGGGATGTATTATTATAATCTTAACTATGATATTTTTGTGGCCAAGGTAGTGGCAAAAAAGCCATTTGTATGTTCTACCTTAATCAGAGTTGAACCTACTAGGATGACAACCCAAAAAAAACCAAGAATGTTCTCATTCAACATCACTCGGGCGGATGAAAATTTCGATCTGATGTTGGTTGGAAAATTCATCAAGGTCCCCAGTAATCATAAAATACCCACTAATAAAGAGATGAAAAAGAAAGAATATTGTAAATGGCATGGAACTCGTACTTAATATTCTACTAACAACTGTGTGGCTTTCAAGAATATTTTTCAAGTAATATTGACAAAGGTTTGCTCAAATTCCCTGAAAGTGAAAACGAGGCGATGCTGATCGATGCCAATCCATTTCTGCCTAAAGTGGAGGTCAATATGGCAATGGTCGACTGGCAAAATATGTCTCGACTGTGACAAA
Source organism: Liriodendron chinense (assembly GCA_003013855.2). Taxonomy (NCBI): domain Eukaryota; kingdom Viridiplantae; phylum Streptophyta; class Magnoliopsida; order Magnoliales; family Magnoliaceae; genus Liriodendron; species Liriodendron chinense. The sequence goes on from ML058521.1 coordinate 520,494, forward strand.
AGATCGACTTTGGCCCAGATGGTTCACCAGATCAGCGACCCAACCAAAGGCGGCGTATGTTCTAACCAATGGCCAACAGTACTTAACAATGGCCGATAAGAAGGACGAAACACTAAAATAATCCTCCATTATATAATTGATGCACAGGTCCAATCTGATCGACGACATCAGTATCATAGCTTATCGCATTTAGGCTAAGTCCATTACAAGCGGTTGAGAACACAAGCCTTCAGTCTCGGTCACATGAAAACTAGGATAGGCCATATCTGTCACCAAGACGTAGGATGGTCAAACTGCTCCTAGATTGAGAAAATGTCTGGAAGAGGTTTTGTCATCTTAAGTTCCTGATCATGTTTGAGGGGATGACTCACACCCAGAAACGGTGTTGGTAATAACAATAGGCTAAAATGAGGAGATGGGCTGATATGAATGACCAATCTTAACCACAATAGACCTTACAGGTTGTTCAGAAGAACAGAGAACAACTAACTATGAATGTAGTCAAATTGAGGCCTAGCTCAGTGTTAAACAAACCGACCAGGATAATCCACTCAAACCTTGGTTGTGATGCGTATACTGAGAGTCAAGATCATGAGATTGCCAAGAAAATGGAGGACATGACTGAGTATCTCAGTGATGATTGCTTCTCAAGTGATGATTTATTGATCGAGGAATTGCTTGCCAAAGCAAATATGCTGAAAATGTGACACCTAAACTTGAAGAGACAAACGTGGCTTCCGCCCTGAACGGCTTAAAGGAACAGGAAGTTTTCAAGACATTAGGGGGCAATATCCCAAAGTGGAGATCGTGTTTGAGACATTGCCACCAATTACCATCGACTACAATATGGTGCTTACTCTTCTCAAAAGTTTCCAAGCTAAATCGTCTCAACCTAATGAGATGGAAGGAGATGTGGAGGAATCTGGATAACTAGTAATTATCCAACACGGTTCTTTTTATCCTGATAAAGAACCCAAGAGCACTTCGACCATCACAATCGAACCAGGGTCGTATGCTGAAAAAGTAGTTATCGAAAGATCAATCTTCAAGATGACTCAGCATCTGAAGCCATTATATATCTTGACTTACTTAGAAGGATGTCCGATAATTAGAATATTAATCGATAATGGGGTAGCCATGAATATCCTTCCAGCTCAAATGATGCAGAAACTGAAAAAAATCATCGATGACCTTATCCCATCGAAGTAACGGTGAGTAATTTTGCCGAGGGAATTACCAGAACACAAAGAGTGTTGTTGATCAAGTTGATGTTAGGGACCAAAAAGATGTTGGTTGCATTCTTTGTGATCGATACCTTGTCTAATTACAATGCGTTACTTGGTCAAGATTGGATCCACTACTTTGCGTGTATATCATCATCCTTACACTAATTTGTCGTTTTCTAGAACCAGGACAGGGTCAAATTAGTATTGACTGATAATAAATTGTTCTTTGCTACTTCTAATCCAGCCGAAGCTTATCATTACGGAGATGAGGTTGGACTTGTTAAATTCACTAGAAGAAATAATTCGAGCAACCAACGGGAGTTTCTGTATCACTTGGTCCTGAGAGTATAGTATAGGACTTAGCTACAATGTTATAGTTAGATGAAGATATGTTGAAGGCTATAATGCCTTACCAAGCAGTTTAAGGTTGCAATATAGAAGAAGTCATATGATCAATATCCCATGTGCAAATAGGGATACAATCGAGTTCACGGCCAAAATAAAAGAACTTGAGGAGAGTTTAATAGAACAGGATGATGGATGTTTTGTTAACTTGGATGAATTAACAGTACCGGTCGATGAGAGAGTTAAAGACGGCATAGACATGGGAGATTTAAGAAGAGCTCTTGAAAAACTAAATGATACTCCCGCTCAAGTTTAAAATTCATTGGTAGAGGTGAATCTAGGGACTAAGCAGGATTGTAGACCAACCTTTATTAGTTGTCTTTTGGAACCACAAATTCAAGCTGAACATACTAATTAAGTTGCTTGAAGAGTTCTTAGACTGTCTTGCGTGGAGTTACTATGAGTTACCTAGATTAGACCAAAATCTAGTTGAACATGGGCTACTTATAAAAGAGGGTTATTGACTGCAAAAGCAGTCGTCCAGATGGATGACAGGGGAAGTGACTCAAAAGATCAAAGAAGAAATAGAACGGCTTTTGGAGGCAGGATTCATCAGACCAATCAAATATGTTGAATGGCTCTCTAATGTAGTACTAGTTATTAAGACAAATGGTAAGCTGCGAGTTTGCATTGATTTCAAAATTTTGAATCAAGCCACACCTAAAGATGAGTATACAATGCCTATGGCTAATCAATTGGTTGATCGAGCCACAGCTCATTAGATGATTTCTTTTATGGATGGACATTATGGATGCAATCAAATAAGTATAGTGGTTGACAATGTACCTAAGCAGCATTTCGATGCCCTAGACAGCTAAGAACTTATTGTTGGGTAGTAATGTCATTCGGTCTAAAAAATGCCAAAGTCATTTACCAAAGAGCCATGAATGCCATCTTTCATGACATGATCATCCATTTCATGAAAATCTAACGATGTGATAATTAAGTTGGTCGATTTTGCAGACCATTTTACACATCTGCGTAAAGCATTTGAATAGACGAGGTTGTATAAATTGAAAATGAAACCCTTGAAATGTGCGTTTGGAGTTTCGACCAAAAATTTCTTAGGATTTTTAGTTCACCAGCGAGGAATTGAGATAAATCGAAACAAAGTCCGAGATATTGTCGATACTCGACCGCCCAGGAATAAAACAGAGTAACAAAGATTCTTTGGTCAAACAAATTTTATGTGCCGATTCATTTAAAGTTGTGCAGGGAAAAACTAATGTGTTTTCTCCGCTGATCAAACTTAAGCAGGGGGTGAATTCAGGTGAGAATTAGAGCATCAACTGGCTTTCGATGAAATAAAAGAATACTTTATGAAGCCACCAGTCTTAATGCCACCTGTCAAGGGTCAATCGCTCAAATTATATGTCACAGCTTCGGCAGAGTTAATTGAAGCTTTGTTAGCACAGGATGATGATAATTGGAAAGAACGGGTTGTTTACTATCTCAGTCGAGCACTGCTACCGACCAAGAAACGGTATTTTGTGATCAAAAGGCTATATTTATCATTGTACTTTGTGATCACCAAATTATGACATTATTTTCTGACCGAGACAGTGAATGTAATTGTGGTTACTAATTTAGTAAAGTATATGTTAAATCAATCAATTCTGAAATGTTGAATTGGCAAATGAATACTTACATTAATAGAATTTGATTTGAGATATGTGCCTTAGTCAGCCGTCAAAGGACGGGCCATTGTAAATTTTTTAGCCGTTCCTCCTTCAGACATAGAAAGAGAAATTCCTTCAGAAATTCTGGATGCAAATCAGATGTATATCACACCTTGAAAGTTAATCTTTGATGGGTTAAGGACCGCTTGATCATCAGGGGTGAGGATCATTTTGATTTCCCTATAATGAAATTGGTAGGAATTTGCATTCCAGCTAGAATTACAATGCACCAATAATCTAGCCGAATACAAAGCTCTGATTATCAGTCTTGAAATGTTAATGGAATTAGGGGTAAAAAATGTCACCATGGTAGGTGATTCACAGTTATTGATAAATCAGATGATAGGGTTGTTTAAATGCACTAGTCTAACGTTATTGTCTTATTACACCTTAACAACTTAAATGCTTGATAGATTTGACGAGGTTGAGCTCGTACATATTCTGCGGGATCAAAATGTTGATGTGAACGAAATGGCATAATTAGCTGCTGGTCTTCATAATGTGCAAGAAGCCAATGAGCAAATGATCTCTGTACAAAGGAGATCTCTACCTTCAATATTTGAAAGAGAGTCAGTTTTAGATATTTGCCCGGTCGAGATCATTGTAACGACTAGCGAACACTGATCATGAACTATCTCTAGTGTCCTCGGACCAAAACTAGTCGAGATATTCAGAGATCAGCCATTAACTAATTATGTCATGGTGGATACAAATTGTACAAAAAAGGAGTCGATGGTATACTGCTTCAATGCCTTGGGAAGCAAGAGGCCATGGAGGTTATCGTTGAAGTACATGAAGGAATATGTAGAGTCCACCAGGCCGAAAGGAAAATGAGGCTTACATTGTTTCTCTATGTATATTTTTAGTAGAAGATGATGGTCGACAGTATCTAATATGCCAAAGGGTGTAAAGCCTGTAAAAACATGGACCGATACAACATGTCCCTATGCTTAAGATGCACTCAATCATTAAACCATGACCATTCAAGGGATAGGCCATTGGTTTAATGGGGAAAATTCACCCAGTCTCGTCAAAATTAGATAATTTCATCATAATGGCCACCGACTATTTCGCTAAATGGGTCAAAGCAAAACCCATGAAGGAAGTCAGCCACAGGGATACTATAGAATTCATTGAAAATATATAACCCATAAGTTTGGAATTCTAGAGTCCATTACTATCGATCATGGAGCAAATTTCATGTATAGAGAATTGAAGGCAATGGCTGACCGATATAAAATCAAAATCTTACATTCAACGTCATATTATGCTCAAGCCAAAGGTCAGGTCAAAGTGAGTAATAAGGTCATAAGAAAATTTTTGAAGAAGATGATCGATGACGACCCTTGAAAATGTTGTGAGCTTATAGAAATTCACCTCAAACAAGTACATGTATGAGCCCATTTACTTTTACTTATAGGCATGATGTTGTTTTGCCTATTACAGTACCATCTCTAAGAGTAGCGCATCAAGCAGTTCTAACATCAGACGAATTTACAGAGGTCATGTTGGTCAAGCTCGAAGGCTTAGATGAAATACAGTTGAAAGCCTTGGATTCAATCATCACAAAAAAAAAAAAAAAGAATTGCACGAGCTTATAAAAGAAAGTGAAGATGAAGACTTTCAGAGAAGGTGACAAAGTCTGAAAAGTTATATTGCCTTTGAAAACAACAGACCCAAAACTTGGTAGAAAACGGTAGCCCAACTGGGATGGATCATATATAATTGCGTAAGTTCGACCAAGTGGAAAGTATATTCTCCATGATTGAAATGCAAAAATTGTAAAAGCTCCAACTAACGGACAATTCTTGAAAACTTATTATCCCAACGTGTGGGAAGTAGTTTAAGGATCGCTCAAGTAATGAGGATTCTTAATATCAAGGTTAGACCGAAACCCACACAGTTAAATCAGTCAACTAATGTGATTTCTTAGTGTTTGTAATATCATCGTTCGACCAAAAACCACATGGTCGAAAGGGTGGAAGGAAACAGATTTTAATAAAATATTATTATTTATAAAAGGATAGATGCCCCCCCTCCGACCGATTACATATGCATATAAAAGAAAACCAACAAACAAATAAAGAAATAGAAAGAAAAAAAGTGGACCTGGTTGAATGAGTTTCTTAGCCATAAGAGTCCTAATTTTATCATATTCTACTCGAGTACGGGTTTTGGTATCTTTGGCCTCCTTCCTCTCCTCGTCATACATGACGCGATTAAAGAACTTCACAACTTCATCAACACACGTGGCCAAGAGTGATGACTTTGGTGCTTATTTTCTTCCTGCGTGCATTACTTTCCTTTGATCGAGCCTAGTAAAAGTCGAGTTAAGAGTCAACGAAGGCAAGGAGTTCCTAGGTATGAGAGCATTCTCAATTAGGATAGAAGCGATATGCCTCTACAAGATCTTCGGACAGTTCTTTGCGTTGGACCTAGAGACTACAGAGGACCATCTTATTAAAATGGTGCTGACGTTTCCAATGAAGATGTAAGGTCCAGGCTGTATTATAAGTGGCTGGAAGGGAATGAGCCTCATTATGAATAAGGCTTCTTCCCTTTAGAGTGTCATAGAATTTACAGAGACTAAACCTGCCGTAAAGTAAGCATGGCCCAAGCGCTGAAGATCATCCAAAACTTCCAGGAGTTCTTTCAGAGTTTCTTCATGTTCGTCGGTGTATTGATGTTCACTAACGAAAGGGTAGATATCAAAAAGTTTATGAGAATCAGCAAAAGGTCTCCAACTCCATTGAAAGGATTTCCTTCAGGAAACCTTGGGCTCGGTCGATGAGAATTTCAAGGGAAGTCAAGGCGACAATGGGAAGTTTCGAATAGCTATGAAGATTCGAAAATATTCGTATGAGTGAGGAGGAACTGGAGTCAGTGTTACCTCTCATAACCTGTTAGTTTCGAATGAACGGCCAACAGTCTCTCTCCTGCTTACCTCGCTTCAGCCAATTTCACCTTTGTAGCTAAGTAGGTTACATGAGTCTTCTTGGTTGAGACGTGTGCCTCTCGGTACCCACGGACAATGGCCAAACAATCTAAGAGAGCAGGAATTTTGGAGGAAAGATTCTTATCCGAGGGAGTGAAGTCCTTGTATTGTTGCACGAGATTCTCAAGGTCCATAGCACCATGGGTTGTTGCAAGTTCAAACCCTGAATGAGGAAGAGTTAACAGGTCCTTTTTCAATTGCTCGATCTCTGGGGTAAATAATGAGGATTGGGCCTTTGACATGTTGGAATCCAGAGCCTGCTTAAGAGAAGCCAGAACATTTTTTTATAAACAATATCTTCTAACAGGAGGCAGTGGTGGTAGCATTTGGTTCCAAAATAATTATTGTAGTAGTAGGCTGAGGTGGCTGAGGAACAAGTTAAGCACCAGACGCAACAACTATCTCTAATCGAGGGGTTAACGAGGTGTCTAGAGCAAAAGGATGGACTCTGAAGGATTCTTAGGAGTTACCATAACGGGCTCTGAGATCTCCTCTGGTAGTAAGGTGCTTGATGGAGTGGATGTTGGAAGGTTTTTTATTGTTGCTTCTGCACCTTCTCGACCTTGGTCGGCCATAGGAGAAGGGTCGCTCTCTGTTGCCTCTAAGTCAGAGACAACCAGCTCGATCGATGGTGGGTGAGACTCGACCACGGTCGAGGTGTCAATGATTGGCTCTAATCGAGGAGTTATTATGGTCGAAGTTGGATGCTCCGTGGTTGAGACTTCAAGACTTCTCTAAGTACCACAAAAAGTAAGTGACATTGTATCAGCCTAAAAATCGCAATTTAAAAGTGTATAATAAAAGAAAAATTCGCTACCTAAATTAACTTGGTTTTAAGGTATATTTTAAAAACAGAGATAATCTCAACCGAAGGGGGAATACATGAAGACTTCGACCCAACTCGATCGTGCTTGCCGGTGGGAGCTAGTGGAATTATTGGAGCAACTGGCACAACCGACGAGGTGGGAGGCTTCATATCTAATGCAGCAACCGCTAGAATTGCAGATGTCATAGAAGGTTAGTTTAATATATCCTTCTTGCAATGACTCACAACGACAACCTTATGTTATTTTAGAGAAGGAAGTATGGGTTCGACTGCCTTTATTGCTACTAAATGAGACATGGTCGATGTGAACGAGGTGTTCTTCTTTGACTGTGTAATTGTCTGACTTGGTGCGGTCGACTTCTTTTTTGTTCCCTCAATCGAAGCTTTCTCTTTTTAAACTGTTGCTTTTTGTACCTTAGGGAAGAGTCAGTCGATTATTACTTCCATGGGCTCGATCACTATCAAATGATAGTTATCATCTCACCACTTACAAAATGAGCCTAATTGTTGGCGGCAACAAGTAAAAATAGGTGGATCGAAGGTAGCTTGCATCACTTCAAAATTGCTATTAAGCATTTGGTAGACCGCTATCGAAGCAACAAGGTTCATTGGTAATAGGGTTGATTTCTTATATTCTGAGAGAATGGGATCAGAACACATTACGCCAAACCAAATTGACGTGCCAGGAGATTCGGATAATACTATTCGACCCTTGCCTTGGCATTAATTCCTATCTCGACAGTGCCACCATGGTGAAGGTATTTGCAGATCAAATAATTCTTCCAAGCCAAATCTCTCAATTTTGTTGTCTCTACATCAATCAACTCATATTCACTGGTGAATCAGGCTGGACTGAATTCTTTATTGCTAAATGGAGTGAATTAGTGGTCGGGTCTATCAATAATGAGAGAAAGAAAGAAATTCTAAGTAATAATCAAAAGAATTGGAAGATCTTGTATATTTCAAGTTACTATGACCGAAGGAAATAAACGAATGAGATGGAGGAATGGATGTAATATTTATGGAACAGAAGTAATCAGTTAGCCACAGCTGAATAAACCAGATGGGTGCTCCGCTTGGATAAAAGTCTTTAGTGGTGGCACCGGACATGCAACGATACACATGATTGAGAAAGAAAGGAGCAAGAGCTAGCTGACATTCTCGAGCTAATGCTTCGACTAATCGTGCATATTCCTTGGTAACCTAAGAGGAGCTCACACAGAACAAATGACAGCAAATCCATAGTAATAGGAATGTTGCATATTCTTGGTCATCAACCACTTCAATAGACTTGTGCTGAGAAAATAAGAAGATTGAGGAAGATCGATTAGACCTGTCAAGATACGCGAAAAAAAGTGCTTCGTTCTGTGCAAAGTTCGGGTAAGCAAAATCACCAAAAGGAAGAAGATGGGTGAAGGCGCACACATCCATGATTGTTGGACTCATAGGGCCACATCCAAAATAAAATGAATTGGTCGATTGATTCTGAAGCAGTAAAGCTGTAGCAAGCAAGGATGTGTTTATTGTATTGTCTCGGAGTGAGAGAGAGAGAGATACCGTCATATATGCCGATTCGTCTCCAAGTCTCACCATGTTGTTGGGAAACCCCATTAAACCATTCTAATCATCTATCCAGCCAAGCTTTAGGAGATTTGAAGGCATTGCTTGGGTCGGGAAGTGAATTGGATTGAAGAATGAGTTTTTCACCTAAGCATAAGGGGGAAATGGCTTCATGGGCGAAATTCTGACAAGGTAGATCACGAGTCAAACGCTGGGCCAAGGGTTAAGTACGACAAGTTGGAATCCACATGAACGATGAAAAAAAAAATTTATAATACTTGGTCACATCCTTTCCAACTCTTCAGTGAAATGATCCTAATGGTAGACAAGGGCAATGGATGAAGAATAAACCATGGAGGAAGTAGAGAAGTTTCGACCGACGAACAAGAAGTAACATATGAAGGAAGGGTGTGTAGACACCCCACCTTCGGCTACACTGTTGGTAGAGATAGCTGGTTGAACGGAGGACCATACCCCCAAATCCCAAGTCCAAACTCAGCCAAACTCACCCTTGTAAGCCCCATTCCATAGCCCAGTTCAAGCCTGAACCCAATCAACCCAGTCCTAAACACCTCCCTGAAAAACCCCCCATAAAAAAGGCCAGTCAAAAAATCCCAAAAAAGTCAAACTCACTGAGTCAACTCGCTGAGTTAACCCGCTGAGTCAACCCGTCGAGTCAACCCGTCGAGTCAAAACACCGAGTCAACCCGTCGAGTCAAAACACCGAGTCAACCCGTCGAGTCAAAACACCGAGTCAAACCACCGAGTCGACCCGCTGAGTCAACTCACTGAGTCGACCAGCGAGTCCAACAGCAGCCCCGAGGGAGCGACCGTACCGCTGGAAACCGAGGAGTGGCCGTACGGGCGGCCCATGGCAGGCCGCCCGGAAAAAATTACGAGAGTTGCCACTCTCCGCTGCTATAAATACCCCCTCCCCCTTCTCTTTTAAACACAGCAACCGGCCAGAGAGAGTCCGTCCATTAGAGTCATCCTTCTCCACCCTTAGCCCATTTTTCCACCAAGGAGAGCCCGAGTGAGGAGAGCCTAGCCCTGGTCCAGCCCAGCCTGACCACTGGTCCAAGCCTCCCAAGCCATCCAAGTCTTGATCCAACCACTCGAAGCCAACCCTTGCGACACCTCCGTCCATCCAGCTACTCTTTTTCCAGCATCATCTCATTTGCATCTAGCATAAGTGCAACATTTACTTTTCTTCCAACCCCCTTGCTTCACTACAAGCACCTTGATTCGCCAAGTACACATGCATATGTCTTTATATTAAGCACCTGTCAGTTCGAGCGTATGCTCTGGGCTTGCCCGTTGTTGGAACCTGCCCATCAGAAACTCTTACTGTTCAGACCTGCATTCACGCTTCACCATAAAGCACCTTGATTCGTCAAGCACACTGCATACGTCTTACATTAAGCACCTGTCAGTTCGAGCGTACGCTCTGGGCTTGCCCGTTGTTGGAACCTGCCCATCAGAAACTCTTACTGTTCAGACCCGCATTCATGCATCATGTCATCCATGAGAATATACGAGGATTAAACTAGACTTTCAAGTATCCGATCGATTATGTGAAGTAGAGACCGTACTTCAGTACGGACAGTGTGTGGGGTGCTTAACCTCTTCCCATCCTGTAACCGTGATCCCTTACCTTGAATCTCTGACCGCAGATCAACAGGAGTCATTTTAGAGGAAGGAATCTTCGGATTCCCTTCTCTAGCGTTTCTACAGGGTCTAGCCGACTGTAGATTCGAAGTAACTGGCTAGTGACGACTCTGGTCTTATATAAATTCACTTAAACACATCCAGCTCAATACGACAATCAAACAAAGCCCTCGAGAACGAGGCAAGCCAGTGGCACAAACGGCGATTTCGCACATCCGCACCTCTTCTTCTTCTTCTTCCGAAAGGGGAAGGGAGAACGACGTCGTGTGGGAGCGCGGAAAAATCGGCGAGGGTCCACAGGGTGATAAAATTCGAAAAGATTTCAAATAAGCATATATATCGGTGGGAGATACGAGCATTAATGACAGGATAATGATAACTCATCATACAAAGTTGTTCATTTAAGGAAAGAGCTACGTGTCATGATTTCAACCAGTGACAGATGACAAAAACCATCATTTAGTTTTCGTCTCGGTTGAGCAGAGTCAATGGGATGTAGACACGTGGAAAGCAAGGTGGTCGCATTTATTACAAAAGTATGGATTAACATCGCACTCACATTTTCAACCCAAAGGTGAGGCGATTGGGGGGGGGGGGGGGGGGGATGTTGTACCCTATTTCTGATCGTACTCAAAAGAGCAAAGAAAGTAATGACATATGGCATTGCACGAAAGTTGTACAATGCGCATGCAGTCCGCGAAGACACGTGGAGTGAATTTCCCAGGTTAACAGTTGGCACTGGTTGATTGGACCACATAATCCAGATTGCAAGCGGTCGAAGCAAGCGATGGGAGATTGTGAAACATCACAAGAAGAAGAAATGTATGAAAGAATATTAACAGTCAAATAAAGAAAGGATTTAGATGATTCTATGGAGTCTATAAATAGAGGAAGAAATCAACAGAGCAAAGGGTCTCACACCAAACAAACAAACCCAATTTATCTTTCCTTAAGCATATCTTAGCATAATTCATAGTCTAGGAGTAGCTGTAATCTTAGTCCACACCCGCTGGACGATCTTAGCTATAGTCACAAGTCCACGTCTACTAGACGAATTTATTTTGATACAATCAGATTTCTTTCTTGTAGAATTGTTTGTTCGACAGTTGATCTATCTAACCGTCTGTCACCATTACCAAATTTATATATGAAAAGTCCTTCTTAATAGAAGGCAAGGTGCAGCCCATGTCCGAATGACGAACCCTACCCTCCACCTGATCATTCTAAACTCTTTTGCGAGTGACTAAATAAGTGACCGACCTTCTCAAGCCTCGGTCATATATGGTTGAGCACGATGTATCTAGCTATATCGATACTTGGGGTGTTGAATTGGTTGAAATCTACATCTAGCTATATCGATACTTGGGGTGTTGAATTGGTTGAAATCGAGCTGCACGTATCTGCTACATTGACACTTTGAGTTCGAGGTTGAATCGGTTAGAATCGAGCTGCACAGTGAGTAAGCATGCCCGCGCAAATCCAATATTGTGCAACGAGTAACAAGTGCCGAAGCCCGGGGAAGCAGGACCCACCCAAGATAGGTCTCAACCCCAAATTAGATTGATTAGATGATCCTAAATCTGATTAATGGAAATTTTTTTTCTTTATGCCATGGCCACAATGTTTGAGCGCATGTGTACGAACCATCACTTCCACCAGAGTATAAAAGTTTTATCGTGGTCGAGCGCCAAAATTAATTGAGAAGTGTGCCATACCTAATGACAAAGAATAAGACAGAGCTGTCTCAATAGAGATTGTATGATGCTCGACCAAGGACATGTCCAATATCCTTGGGTTTCACTTTGTATTAGTGGGCCGTTCATTGATCCAGATAGGTCCGTAGGGCCACCATGGATGGACCGTACCCCAAAATCCTTCTCCAATTGCAATCTTGATTCTCTGATTGGCTAGGAACTTGAAAAAGTCAATTGAAAAAGCTCCAGATTGTTGGCTAGGAACTCCTGGTTGTGGAGATTTTTCATTCCAGGTCTATCCATGATGGTACACATCAGACCAACGGTCTTGATCATCGAAACATGGCTGCAGCAGGTAGAAATTTAAGACATGTGTATTGGGATACATCCTCGGGCCGAGTATCGTATGTGGAAATTTCTCCCCGAAGAGTTGCATCATCATCGCAAAAGTCACCCCGCCCAAATGAATTGTTATTGAAGCCGCCTTATGGTTTTTTATTCACAAGGTTTCGGTCCAGGTGGGTCCCACATTTTTGTGATCCAAACCGTTGATCTGATGGTCCTCACCGTATAAGGGGTACAACTATGAAATTTTCCAGATCAGAAAATAGTGAACCCTTGATGTTAAGACTTTTTTCTGTACCGTTTCTCCTATCCATCTATTTTTTAGCCATCAGAAGAATGGTTTGGGCCGTTCAATGTGGGAGAATTCTTGTGTATCCCCCATCTGAGACGAGTCTCATCAGATCAATGGTCTGGATCACCAAATCATGAGCACCACATGTATGGAACCTTGTGCATTGGACCAGACATGGCTCAGTAAAAGTAGCCACCCATGGGTGTGGCCCACCAAAGGTGACCAAGTCTCGACACAAAAGCTACGTAGTCTAACAAAGTCAATTTGGGTTACATAGAAATGATAAAACAAGCATAAAAAAGGAAGATATTCCACGTGGGATGATGGGATGGGGCTGTTTACCATTTCCAAATTCAAATTATTGGGAGCGGAATAGCTGTTTACCGTTACCGTGTGGGGCCCGCACCTCCAGGAATATTTTGTATATCCACGCCGTCTTATCCGTTTTGCAGCTCATTTCAAGGGAAGCGGATTGGCTGGTGTGCCGCACACCAGCGAGATCGATGGTGTATTGATGTCACCAAGTTTTGTGGGCCCCACCACGAGGTTCGTGTTATATCCAAACCGAGACAATTATATAAGGGTTTGAACCCAAAAATAAGATAGATCCAAAGATCAAGTGGACCATACCGCAGAGTGCAGTGGGAGATTGAACGTGTACCATTGCAAACTTCCTGGATCAATCTGATATTGTTTTTACCCTTCATCCACGTCAGTATGAGTATGACCTTATGAACAGTTTGGATGGAAAATAAGCATCGTGTGATCCTAGGAATGTTTTAATGATGAGAATCATTGTCCCCACTGCCTTTCGTGGTGTGGTCCACTTGAGATTTGAATATAACTCATTTTTTTAATTATTGCCTAGAATTATCTAGTAAAATGGATGGTCGGTGTAGATATTTTAAATACACCATTGTGGGTCCCATGGAACCTTGATTATCTTTGAACCATTAGTACATTCAAGGAGTTCGGAGACTCACACGCTCCTATGCGGGGTCATGTACCCACACCAGCAAATCCGCTTCCCATTTCAACACGTTACTCCAAAATTTAAGAAGATTCGAATCATCCGTGGACCGCACCACGGTAACAAGTGATGAACAACCATTGAAATCCTTTTAAAGGCCCATAAGTTTTCGGTCAAGCTTATATTTGTATTTTCCCTTCATCCAGGTCTGTTTGAGGTTAGCAACGGGTTGGATGGCAACTAAACATTATAAATCTTCTTAGGGTAGGCCCTAGAAAGTTTTTTAGGGCCAGCGGTCAATCACCATTGTTTCTGTGGTGTGGTCCACCTGAGATTTGGATCTTTTTAAATTTTGGGACCACGTCCTAAAATGGCCTGGAAAAATGTATGGACGGAGAATATGGATGGACGGAGTTCATATATAACACATCATCAAGATGGGAGTTACCGGGGTAACAGCTAATCCACTCCCGTTATTATTCAAAACCCATTTCTTTCCCTTAAACCCTAAAATCAAATCTTACCTTTGGATCTAGATCATGTTGCAATGATCCAGACCAGTAATACATGAAAAGAAGACAGTCCATGGCCAAACAAAGAACTTAAACCATTAAAGCGTTATTGGACACTTTAGATTCTAACTTAAGAATATAAATCCATGGTCATGCAGCCCTGAAAATTTTGTTTAAACCTAAAATTTTTATTCTACTGGGTTTAGTAGCTTTGTTTGGCAACCTGAATTTTTAATAGGGCCACATGCTGCTGTTGAAGATGGGACCCAGAGCTGTACACGAGCTGAGCTGGGTTGAGCTCGGCTCAGTTAGGCCAGTAGCCTACTCTAGCTCGAGTTTGGCTTAGCTTGGCCCTTGAGTTTGACTGGTGAGCTCAGCTCAATTCGGTCAGCAGTTAGAGCCGAGTTCAAACTTTCGAGCTGAATTCAAGTTAACCAGGCCAAAAAAAAAAAACAAAAAAAAGCAAAAGCAAAGAACGAAAGAGTGCAAGTGGATTTTTTTTTTTTTTTTTTTTTTTTTTTTTTTTTTTTTTTTGTTTTTGTAAGTATAGGGATTAAGGCGCTTGAATTCCATAGATACTATACGTATATTATATATTATATACATTATATATATTACATATATTTAAAGTATTTGAAATTGGGCCGAGTTGGGCCAAGTCAAACCGAGTCAAGTTTGAGCTGAGCTTTGAACCAAATTGAGCCGAGCTCAAGTCAGCTCAACCTCAACATAAATTTATTTCAAGCTCAAAAAAAAAAAAAAAAAAAAAAAAAAAAAATAGCTTAGCCTAGCTTGGCTCCAACCTAACTTTCCATCCGGCCGAGTTGAGCGAGCTAACCAAGCTAGCTGGGCTTGTGTTCAGCTCTAATGGGACCTAATTGAGTACCTACTTGACTAAGTGTATATGACATTATTAATAGGTTGGATGGCAAATAAACATCACAATGGGTCTATGAAGGTTTTGACGGTTGGGTTGTTGTCACCATGTTTTCCTGTGGTGTAGTCCACTGGAGCCTTTCATCTGCCTCCTTTTTGGGCTCATCACCTAAAATTATCATCAAAACATATGTACAGACTTTATCAGTTAAGATAGATGTACGGATTGGACCTATAGAGCACCTAACAAGACTATCAATCTCTAGCTAGGTTCTGGTGGAGGTAGTATCCAAGCCACGCCTATTTTTTAAAATGCTCTGTTGCCCAATCAAATCCCACCACGTAAAGTGATCTGGGAGAGATGTTGTCACAAGCAATCCATGTCCAACAACTACAATCCTAACAAGAAAATTGCACAATGTTGGAATTATTGCACCCAACCTTAACTTTGAAGATGTTTTTTTTTCAAACACACACCCACACACTAGAATGGGCACTTGAACCCGTGACCTTAGTGTTGAAACTCACAAAGTCTACCACCATGCCTGGAGTAGGGACCCAACTTTGAAGAAGTTCGCTAATATACATGTATGGCAAATTTTAGGTTAGGATCCAAACCGTTTATAAGATGGGCCTCTGCTCGAGATTGCAATGCCGAAAAATAATTTGTAGTGTTGAAATATTTCAACCATTTGATCATTTACTTATGCACCATTAGATGCATTACAATTCAATACACTGTGGGTTGATTGGTGGGATTGGATTGTTTCAATGAATCCAAACCTCTTGTTTTGAGAGAGCACATTTTGGATGAGCGCGGTCTAAAAATAATCTTTAATTAGGCATTTCAACCCTTTGATTCTATAAAGGTTATTCGTCTAATTGGCTGCACAAGAAGCTAATCATCAATGGTTGAAACAGTCCAACTTAATAGCTTTTTATTGGACCTCTGCCCACCGTACAAACTTAGGTGGTTTGGACCATCTGAGCCCGGATTCAAAAGGTGAAGTCCTCTACCTTGACTGAGACAAAATCGACAAATCCCCACTACAGGAATGATTAAGTGGGACCCACACGCACATGTACACGTGATTACGAGTGTCAACATTGCGCTTCTGTTGGACATCAGAACCCTATAGATGGTGGGACCCACTGTGTAGTTGATCTGGACAAAAGATAAAATCCAGCCATTCATCTGATAGGCCACATGTACAACAACAATGAACGGTGTAGAAAAATATTGGCCTACCTTACAGTTGACAGCCTGACGTTTTGAGCAAATCATCTAATCTGTGGGTCCCACGTTGCATACGGCTTGGATTTCATACACACATTCCAAATTGGTGGGCGTGGCCACGTGTAGAGATAAGTGTGCGTGGAGGAGAGCTATGACGGCTAAGAAACGTATGAAAAGTCTACGTATGCAGCGCACATAAGGAACTTCTGGTAACTGGTAAGAGATATCCACATGACATCCAACACGAATCCACTTAGTTCATGTGTTTTTAAAGACCATAAGACAGGATTCTAAAAATCAAATAGATTGAAAAGTCGTGTGGTCCATTCCACATAAAATAAGTAGGGATTGAACGCCTGAGGGTGACAAAAGTTTTGTGTCACGGTGATATTTGTTCCTACCATTTATGTGTGGTAATAATTCTATGCATAAAAACATCATGGTCAGCTCTAAGAAGGTTTCAACTGCGGTGGATGTTGTTGTTTTCACTATTTTACTGGTATGGCCCACTTGAGTTTTGGATATGCCTGATTTTTAAAATCTTGCTCTGTTATGGTCTTTAAAAACATATGAACGTAGTGGATTTGTCAGGGACATCTCTATGGCCCTAAGTAGCCCCAGGCACATCTCTATGACACGGGGCTACTTGGAACCATAGATATGTCTGTAGCCCGGGCACATCCCTATGTGCTCAGGATAAATCCACTCTGTCCATATGTTTTTAAAGACCACAATAGAAAATGATTCTGAAATTCAGGTAGAGTCAAAAGTCATGTGGTCCGTGCCACATGAAACAATTGGGATCGAGCGCCTTGTGGTGACAAGTTTTGTATTATGGTGATATTTGTTCCTACATTTTATGTGAGTGTGTGGACAATGGCCTCACGGCGCCCTACCCATGCGGCTTCTACCTCTCTCGAGGGCTTTCTTTGTTGTGTATGAGATTTAGTGAGGTAATGGTATGATTGAAATGATATTATGTAAGACTGGAGTTGTCACTAGCTACAAATCTACGGTTAGCTAGGCCCCGTAGAAACGTTTAAGAAAATGGACTCAAAGCTCCTAATCCTAGGATTACTCCATTTTTTTGTGTCTAGTGATTCGAGGTAAGGATCACAATTACAAAGTGGGGAAGGTGTTAGGCATCCATTCTGTCCTATGAGATTTAGTGAGGTATTGGTATGATTGAAATGATATTATCTAAGACTGGAGTTGTCACTAGCTACAAATCTACGGTCAGCTAGGCCCCGTAGAAACGTTTAAGAAAATGGCCTCGAAGCTCCTAATCCTAGGATTACTCCATTTATTTGTGTCTAGTGATTCGAGGTGAGGATCACAATTACAAAGTGGGGAAGGTGTTAGGCATCCATTCTGTCCATACAGACGTACAGTCTCTACTTCACAGGATTAAATAAATTTCGGGGATTAGTTATAGTTCTTGCACTAATGATCATATGTGATGCCATGTGGTGCTATGATCAGTGTAAGTCAGTACAAATTTCTGGTGGGCAAGCTCCAACCAAGTAGCAAGCCTCAGAGCATATGTTCATACTGACAAAGTGTCATTGTGATGCGTGAATGCATTGTAATGCTATGTGTGAGTCAGCATGAATTTCTAATGGGCAAGCTCTAACCAAGTGGCAAGCCTCAGAGCAAATGTTCGTACAGATAAAGTGTCGAGGTGATGCGTAAAATGTAATACACACCAATTAGGGTTTCTGATGAACAAGATCCAATTAAATCGGTGAATCACAAAGCATTCGCCCAACCCGATGTTAGTACAAGATGAGATGCAACATGTATGAGTAAGATAAGGCAGGGGGGTTGAAAATGAAGTATATGTTGCACAATGCTAACGCAAGGTTGGAGAAAACTTGTCGAAGCTTGGTGGACGAAGGTGCTACAAGGGGTTAGCTCAAGTGGCTTACTTTTGAAGATAGATGGCTCAAGAGGCTAGGGCTAGGGTTAGGATTGAACCAAGCCCAAGCTAGGCTCACTTCTTCACTCTTACTCTCCTTAGTGGAGGGATGGCTAGGTTAGATGGGTAAGAGTAGGACCAAGGGCTAGGCTAAGCTAGGCAAAAAGATTTTTCAAATGGAAGAGGATTTTCAAGAGAAAGAGTTGTTGTGGAGAATGGATGGAATGCTTGAAATATGAAAAGGAGGGGACTATTTATAGCATCCAACCTCGATTTTTCTACAATTGTAGGCAAGTTCGGGGGTAAAATAGGGTTGAATGGCTGAGATTGAGGATTGCCATGTGGCAACATGTGGAGGGTTAGATTGGGTGGTAAGGTTGTAATTTTGGCTCAAGAGAAGAGCATTGGAGTAAGCGCACATTTCTTACACATTTAGAGGCTATAAATAGGTAACTCGCACAATTCGGGGAGGAAACCGCCCAAAGAGGGGAGCTGTCAGGTGGCTGGCGGCACGTTCGCCAGCTCTCAAAGGGACCTATGCTTTGGGGTTTGGCCCCCTTTTGTTTCCTCCGAAACTCCGATCTGGGCTTCTTTTGGGCCTTGGCTCTTTTGGGCTTGGTTTATGTGTTTTGGGTTCAACAAGGTGAGTTGACTAGGTTTCTAAGTTGGGGTGTGCTGACCGGGTGAGTTGATTCACCGAATTAACTCAGGGTTTTAGGTTTTCAGGGCTTTAGGGTTTGGGACTTGACTGTTGGGTTAACTGGGTTGAGTTGGGTTGAGTTTAGGGCCGGTTTTAACTAGGGTTTGAATTAAGGGTTTGGACAAGGTTAAGACTAAAGGTTTAGGCTAGGGTTTGATTTAAGATTAGCTACCAAATCAAATAATATTGGTCCAACCTCCAAAAAAAATATTGACCAGATGCAGGGTGTCTACACAGTGGTAATAACTTTATGAAGGATCTGGATGGCATAAAGACACCTTGGTCAACTCCAGGCAGGTTTCAACGGTGTCGATGTTCCCACTGTTTTGTTGGTATGACCTATTTGGGTTTAGGATATGCTTGATTTTTAAAATCTTGTTCTGGTGTGGTCTTTAAACACTTATGGACAAGTGGACTCGATATGCTTGATTTTGAAAATCTTCTTCTACCATGGTCTTTAAAAACATATGGACTAGTGGACTTATCACGGACATCTCTATGGACCCCACACAACCCTGGGCCAAAGGATCGGCTTCATCCACTAGTTCGGTGGGCCACAAATTATGCATGGCTGTATAAACTTAGCCGAAAGCCCCGTCCCCCTTCCTAATATTATGGTCCACCTGCTGAGTGGACCACCTTTATTTTTGGGTAAGAACATCAAGGTGAGAAACGCCTTGATGATAACCTGGTATGAAATCAATGGACAGAAAATGGTGTATGACTCAGTGTGCTGTGGTGGCCCACACTATCAGTTGAGCTACCTGATTTCATACCAAAGAGGTGACAACTGGGTCCACACCATGTTCACGGTACAGCCTTCTTGGGTGGGCCCATGCCTCCATGACCAAGATGCAGGGCCCACACATCCCATCCTCTTCATATGTCATGCTCCCTTTGGATGGCTAAAATCACGAATATCGCATAAAAAAAAAAAATCATCCTAACCATCCAATTAAAGTGGCATAGATCATTGGGTGTGAACTTTAGGGTTTCCATCTCAACCATCCATTTTCACTGCCATGATGGGTCCCGCCTGTGTGCGCAACCGGCAGGTTCATTGCACTGCGGAACATCCGTGATGGGGCCCATCAAAAGAACGGCTCTGATCATGGATGAAGTTCATGCAGATTATCAAATGGATATGTGGGGCCCACAAGGCTGGGGTGGTGAGGGTCTTACCAAATTGGCCTTAGATGGAGATTGATCCTAACCCCAAGGTCACATCAGGGTTGACCCAGACGCACCACAGCCGTCCATTATCATACAATTTTATCAACAACAAAAAGAGTTAGAATATAGGGTGAATTTGCCACAGTTTACTAAATTGTGGCAACTCCCCCGGCAGACATTATCTCAATCTAGACCGTCTAAATTGTAGGGTCCATTATTGATGGAGGATAGACAAAGACTCATACTCATGGAATGATCCGAACCATCCAATCAATTTTCATCCAGCAGACGGTTAGAAGAGAAATGATTGACTGTCCAAATTGAAGTGAAAGATCAGATGGTTGAGATTGATCATTACGATTATTGCCCCATGTTCCGCAAAAGGGCCGGCGAGATAGTCTGTACCTTTCATGGACCTGCATGCATGCCACGTGGATAGTGGACAATTTATTCCAATATCTTAAGTTGTGGTAAACATACAGGATTGAATGGAGCTTCGTAGATTTCTACTGATGGCGGGCGGGAATATTTTTCGTTCTGAAATCAAGTGGACAGAACTTCGAAGTTCGAACTAAGAGAGCTGTTTGATACTCTGGCAGAGTATGACGCTCGATACACAGGCACTAAGAAGTCGTACACGTGGCATATTAACTTAATTAAATCAAACCGACTAAATTATGGAACCTAATGTTTATAAATCAAACCCTTAAAATTAGATTAGTTGAACAATCCTAACCTCTGATTCATGGACACCTGTTTGTTGAAATGGGGCCATTGGATGCATTTCATTTTTAACCGTCCATTAGCTATCATCCAATCCTATGGATGATCGAACAAGTTTTTTATTTTTTGGTCTATGATACATCTAAACAGCGAGCAATAATTTGGACGGATGAATTTGAATTGCTTTATCCATCCGTACTCAATTCTAACTTATTTGGCCATTTCTACGTGCCTGCGTATCATCTATCACACTCCGCCAGAGTATAAAAGTTGTTCTCTTAGAACGGTTCAACCGTCCTGACGTTTTTGTCCATGGTCCATCCATCTCGTGGTCCACCCATCTCGTGGTCCACCACAGAAGATTCCGATTCTGTACAGTCTGCCACGTGTGCTCGTGGAAAATCGTGTGCGCTTACATTTCTACCAAAGCTAACTTTTTGGGAGAAAATTTCTACTCTGACAGAGTGTGATGGATGATACGCAGGCTCTTAGAAATTTCATGCATGGGATACAGGTAATTCAAATTTAACTGTCCAAATCATGGGCCAATGTAGATGAATCATGAATAAAAACATTATGATTATTTGATTATCTGACGATCAGATTGGTGGACATTCATTGGACGGTTCAAATTGAATTAAGTTCTATTGTCCTATTTCATCAAACAAGTGTCCACCAATCAAAGGTTAGGATTGTTCGACGAAACGGATTTTGGGGCTTTGACTCAGCCATAGTGAATTCTACAATTTACTCGGTTTAATTTGACTTCATTTACGGAAATAGTTCGATTGCCTGTGTATCATTGTTTGTATGCAAGCAGAGTATTGATAACTACTCGGTGTTGACTGACTGACTTGGAAGCGGATTGCCTGCAGCATCCGCCACCTGGATTTCCCTTGTCGCACGACATGGCCCAAGCGATGTGGGGCCCACCTCATGTATGTGTTTTATCAACGCCGTTCATCCGTTTTAAAAGATCATTTTAGGGCAAGTAACTAAAAATAAAACAGATCCAAAGCTCAAATGGACCACACCGCAAGGAATAGTGACTATTTAACATCCACTGTCCAAAAATTCTTGGAGCCACAGAAGTTTTGCATCAATCTGATATTTTTGCTTTCCCTTCATTGAGATATATGTGACCTTATCAATAGGTTGGATGTCAAATAAACATTACGGTGGCCCTAGGAAGTTTCAACGGTGGGTATCATCATCCCCACTGTTTCATATGGTGTGGTCCACTTGAGAATTGAATTTGCCTCAGTTTTGTCCTTGTCCCATGAAATTACCTATAAAAACGTGTGGCTGGAGTAGATGAAATACATATATCAAATTGGGACCCACGGAGGTTGGTCACCTCGTGCCAGCAGGAAAAACCCTGGTGGCGGGTGCGACCGGCAATCCGCTTTCCACTGGCTTTGAGTCGATCACAAGTCATACCGTAGGCGGATTTGGTACGGCAGGGTAACAGCTTGCTTGTTGGGTGCCTGACCGTGGGCCCACCTTGATGTATGTGGTGTATATTGGTACTGTCCATCCGTTTTGCCAGCTTATTTTAGGGCATGGTATCAAAAATGAGGCAGATCTAAATCTACAGTAAAAATTGAATTCCCACCGTTAAAAACTTCTTAAGGGGCCACAAACGTTTTGAATGGCAAATAAACATTACATTGCACCTTAGGTGGGCCTTCACTAGCCATTGTTTTCTGTAGTGTGGTCCGCATGAGATTTGGCTCTGCCTCATTTTTTGGACCATGCCTAAAATAAGCTAACAAAATAGATGGACGGCAGGTACATACATTGAGGTGGGCCCTACAGTTAGGGCCTCCCGTACTCTAATGAAATGTACACTTGCTTGTTGCATTGGGACCATCGACTAGTTCAACCTTAGCTGTCCATCACACGCCCAATAATCAGCTTTTCATGGCATCAGTTGAGTGTAGTTGTTAGCTTATGACCCATCTAAACTGGGGCCACTATTTGACAGGTTACATAGATCTAAGCTGTACCATTTATGAGTGGATACATGTGAGTCATTCACATGGTCAGACAGCTTCAATGCAATGCATTTATGGTTGTCTCGATATTGTCTGAACTTCAATTGTCAAATGTTGCATTTCTACGTAACAAACGGATGCGGATTGCATAATGTCAATGCAATGCTATGTGGGCTCCATCATGTTGTATGGGTTTTATCAGGTTGTATATCCATTATTTAGCTTAGTCTAGGCAACCATACCAAAAATGAGATTGAGCTAAATCTTAGGGGTGACCAAAACAAGAAACAATGGTGATTGAATGCCTATCATTGAAATCTTCTTAGAGGCTTTAGGAAAAAAAAATATATATATATATATTTGGATCAAGCTAATATTTTTATTTTCCCTTGGTTTAGGGGTAAGTTTGGCATTTCTACTCTAATTTTAATCTAATAAGATTTATTTGATGAACTTATTTTATTGTAACTCTTGTTTTAAATAAGCTTGCTAGGTAAAAGCATATTTTAAAAACCTGAGAAAGCTTTTATTTGAAACAGGAGTACATTTGGTGTTATCAGGGTAACACCTTAGTGAGCTTTACCCTTACCATGGGGCCCACCTTGATGATTTTTTTTTTATATATCTACACTGTCCATCCATTTCTACATACCATTTTAGGATGGGAACCCCAAAAATTAAGTAGATCCACATCTCATGTGGACCACACTACAGAAAACAGTGGTGATTGAGTGCCTCACCATTAAAAATTCTAAAGGCCCATAGTAAGGTTTTTGTAATGTTTATTTTCCATCCAATCAGTTGATAATGTCAAGAAGATATGGATGAAGGGAAAATACAATGGATGATCATGTGGGGCGCACCTTCTATGCGTCCATCATGTGGGACCTTACAGTGGATGATCCATTAGGTGGGGACCTCTTGATGTGGATCGTCCATTAAGTGAGGCCCACTTGATGTGGATTGTCCATTACGAGGGGCCACACTTCAATGTGGGCCATCCATCATGTGAGGCCTACTTCGTCCATTATATGGGCTCACCTTGTGTGGGTCCTTCATTATGTGGGGCCCACCTTCAATATGGGTTGTTCATCATGTATGCCCACCTTTGACGTCAACCATCCATCATGTGAGCCCACCTTCAATGTCCATCATCCATCATATGGGTCTCACCTTTCATGTGGACTATCCATCAAGTAGGTCCCACTTAATGTGGATGGTCTATCATGATGGGTTGCACTTTGATGTGGATTATCCATCATGTGAGGCCCACCTTTAATGTAAATCCTGCATTATGTGGGCCCAACTTGATGTAGACCATTCATAATATGGAGCCCCACCTTCAATATGGGCCATTCATCATGAGGGCCCACCTTTGATGTCCACCATCCATCATGTGGGTCCCACCTTTTTTGTAGATCATCATGTGGGCCCCACTTGATGTGGATAGTCCATCATGCAGGGCCACATTTTGATATGGGCCATCCCTAATGTGGGACCTACCTTTAATATGAACCATGCATTATGTGAGCCCATTTTGATGTAAATCATTCATTGTAGGGTCCAACCTTCAATATAGGTTGTTCATTGTGTGGGCGTTCATCGTGTGGGCCTACCTCTGATGCTATCCTCACATCATGTAGTCCCACCTTCAATGTCCATCGTCCATCATGCGTAAGGGTGTAAATCTGGCCCCGTAGAAACGCTTAAGAAAAGGGACTCAAAGCTCCAAATCCTAAGATTACTCAATTTATCGATGTCTAGAGATTTAAGGTAAGGACCACGATTACAAAGTGAGGAAGGTGTTAGGTATCAACTCTGCCCATACAGACGTACAGTCTCTACCTCACAGGATTAAATAAATTCTGGGGATTAGTTCTGGTTCTTGCACTAATGATATGTGATGTTATGCAGTGCTATGATTAGTGTAAGTTAGCACGAATTTCTGGTGGGCAAGCTCCAACCAAGTAGCAAGCCTCAGAGCATATGTTTGTACTGAAACAGTGACATTATGATGCTTGAATGCATTGTAATGCTATATGTGAGTTAGCATGAATTTTTGGTAAGCAAGCTCTAACCAAGTGGCAAGCCTCAGAGCATACGTTCGTACAGACAAAGTATCGAGGTGATGCGTAAAATGTAATACACACCGATCAGGGTTTCTGATGGGCAAGATCCAATTAAATCGGTGAATCACAGAGCATACGCCCAACTCGACATTAGTACAAGATGAGATGCAAAATGTATGAGTGAGATAAGGCAGGGGGGTTGAGAAGGAAGTATATGTTGCACAATGCTAATTCAAGGTTGGATAAAACTGGTTGAAGCTGGGTGGACAAAGGTGCTACAAGGGGTTAGCTCAAGTGGCTTATTTTTTAAGATAGATGGCTCAAGAGGCTAGGACTGAGGTTAGGATTGAACCAGGCCCAAGCTAAGTTCACTTCTTCACTCTCACTCTTCTTAGTGGATGGATGGCTAGGTTAGATGGGTAAGGCTAGGACCAAGGGCTGGACTAGGTTAGGCTAAAGGATTTTTCAAATAGAAGAGGATTTTAAAGAGGAAGAGTTGTTGTGGAGAAGGGATGGGATGCTTGAAATATGAAGAGGAGGGGGCTATTTATAGCCTCCAACCTCGATTTTTTTTACAATTGTAGGCAAGTTTAGGGGTAAAATAGGATTGAATGGCTGAGATTGAGGATTGCCATGTGGCAACATGTGGAGGGTTAGATTGGGTGGTAAGGTTGTAATTTTGGCTCAAGAGAAGAGCATTGGAGTAAACGCACATTTCTCGCACACTTAAAGGCTGTAAATAGGCAACTCGCACAATTTAGGGAGGAAACCGCCTAAAGAGGGGAGCTGCCAGGTGGCTGGCGGCACGTCCGCCAGCTCTCAAAGGGACCTATGCTTTGAGGTTTGGCCCCCATTTGTTTCCTCCGAAACTTCAATTTGGGCTTCGTTTGGGCCTTGGCTCTTTTGGGCTTGGTTTATGGGTTTTTGGGTTCAACAAGGTGAGTCGACTATGTTGCTGAATTAGGGTGTGCTGACCATGTGAGTTGACTCACCGAATTAACTCAGGGTTTTAGGTTTTCGGGGCTTTAGGGTTTGGAACTTGACTTGCTAGGTTCATTGGGTTGAGTTGGGTTGAGTTCAGGATTTTGGCTAGGTTTTGATTTAAGCGTTTGGATAAGGTTAAGATCAAAGGTTTGGGCTAAGGGTGGATTTAGGATTAGTCATCAAATCAAATGGGATTGGTCCAAATTTTAACCAATTTATTGGGCCAAGGTGGGGTGTCTATAAAGTGGTAATAATTTTATAAAGGATCCATATGGCATAAAAAAAACATCATGGTCAGCTCCGGGAAGGTTTCAACAGTGTTGATGTTCTCACGGTTTTGTTGGTATGGCCAATTGGGAATTAGGATTTACTTGATTTTTAAAATCCTGTTCTATTGTGTCTTTAAAAACGCATGGACGAGTGGACTTGTCACGGACATTTCTATGGACCCCACACAACCCTGTGCCCAAGAATCGGCTACATCCACTAGTTCGGTGGGCCACAAATTATGCATGGCTGTAAAAACTTAGCCGAAAGCCCCGTCCCCCTTTCCTATTATTATGGTCCACCTGCTGAGTGGACCACCTTTATTTTTGGGTAAGAACATCAAGGTGAGAAACGCCTTGATGATAACCTGGTATGAAATCAATGGACAGAAAATGGTGTATAACTCAGTGTGCTGTGGTGGCCCACACTATCAGTTGATCTACCTGATTTCATACCAAAGAGGTGACAACTGGGTCCACACCATGTTCATGGTACAGCCTTCTTGGGTGGGCCCATGCCTCCATGACCAAGATGCAGGGCCCACACATCCCATCCTCTTCATATGTCATGCTCCCTTTGGATGGCTAAAATCACAAATATCACATAAAAAAAAAATCATCCTAACCATCCAATTAAAGTGGCATAGATCATTTGGTGTGAACTTTAGGGTTTCCATCTCAACCATCCATTTTCACTGCCATGATGGGTCCCGCCTGTGTGCGCAACCGGCAGGTACATTGCACTGCGGAACATCCATGATGGGGCCCATCAAATGAACGGCTCTGATCATGGATGAAGTTCCTGCAGATTCGATCAGCAACTCAAGACAATCTGAATCTGATTTCTCAGCCAAGATCAATCCAAGATCAAACGATCCACAATAGACCAACGGTCTGGATTTCTGAGCCACGAGACCACTTGTCACAAACGCGAGTATACTTACAGAGGATCCTATAATTCCATGAATATGTGGGGCCCACAAGGCCTTTGGGGGTACAGGTCACGTTGTTTGGGGTGGTGAGGGTCTTATCAAATGGGCCTTAGATGGAGATTGATCCTAACCCCAAGGTCACATCAGGGCTTGCCCCAGACCCACCAGCCACCACAGCCGTCCATTATCATACCATCTTATCAACAACAAAAAGAGTTAGAATATAGGGTGAATTTGCCACAGTTTACTAAATTGTGGCAACTCCCCCGGCAGACATTATCTCAATCTAGACCGTCCAAATTGTAGGGTCCATTATTGATGGAGGATAGACAAAGACTCATGCTCATGGAATGATCCGAACCATCCAATCAATTTTCATCCAGCAGACGGTTAGAAGAGAAATGATTGACTGTCCAAATTGAAGCGAAAGATCAGATGGTTGAGATTACCCGATCATTACGATTATTGGCCCATGTTCCGCAAAAGGGCCGGCGAGATAGTCTGTACCTTGCATGGACCTGCATGCATGCCATGTGGATGGTGGACAATTTATTCCAATATCTTAAGTTGTGGTAAACATACAGGATTGAATGGAGCTTCGTAGATTTCTACTGATGGCGGGATTATTTTTCGTTCTGAAATCAAGTGATAGAACTTCGAAGTTCGAACTAAGGGAGCTGTTTGATACTCTGGCAGAGTATGACGCTCGATACGCAGGCACTAAGAAGTCGTACACGTGGCATATTAAATTAATTAAATCAAACCGACTAAGTTATGGAACCTAATGTTTATAAATCAAACCCTTAAAATTAGATTAGTTGAACAATCCTAACCTCTGATTCATGGACACCTGTTTGTTGAAATGGGGCCATTGGATGCATTTCATTTTTAACCGTCCATTAGCTATCATCCAATCCGATGGATGATCGAACAAGTTTTTTTATTTTTTGGTCCATGATACATCTAAACAGCGAGCAATAATTTGGACGGATGAATTTGAATTGCTTTATCCATCCGTACACAATTCTAACCTATTTGGCCATTTCTACGTGCCTGCGTATCATCGATCACACTCCGCCAGAGTATAAAAGTTGTTCTCTTAGACCCGTTCAACCGTCCTGACGTTTTTGTCCATGGTCCATCCATCTGGTGGTCCGCTACAGAAGATTCTGATTCTGTACATGTCTGCCAGGTGTACTCGTGGAAAACCGTGTGCGCTGGGCGCGGATTTCCTGCGAAAGCTTGCGCAGGAATTTCCTAGGCTGGGAACCACAGTGGGCCCACAGTGATGTTTTTTCATAAATCCACACTGTCCATCCGTTTTGGGAGCTCATTTTAGAACATATAAACAAAAATGAACCGGATCCAAGACTCAAGTGGGCCTCACTAAAGGAAAAGGTGGGTAGGTAAATTACTACCGTTGAAACCTCCCTGGGGGCCAGGGTGATGTTTATATGACATCCATACCGTTCATAATGTCACTACTACTGGGATGAACTGGAAAAACAAATATTATCCTGATTCGAAACTCCTGTGGCTCCACAAATATTTCAACCGTGGACGTTCAAATCTCACGTTTTCGGCCCACTTGAGTCTTCTATCCGGTTCATTTTTGTTTTCACATCCTAAAATGAGCTCCCAAAACGGATGGACGGTGTGGATTTATCAAAAAACATTACTATGGGCCCACCTTGGTTCCCAGTGCAGGAAATTCCTGCGCAAGGCTTTCGCAGGAAATCCGCGCCCGTGTGCGCTTACATTTCTACCAAAGCTAACTTTTTGGGAGAAAACTTCTACTCTGGCAGAGTGTGATGGATGATACGCAGGCTCTTAGAAATTTCATGCTTGGGATACATGTAATTCAAATTTAACTGTCCAAATCATGAGTCCAATGCAGATGAATCATGAATAAAAAACATTATGATTATTTGATTATCTGACGATCAGATTGGTGTTCATTCATTGGACGGTTCAAATTGAATAAAATTCAATCGTCCTATTTCATCAAACAAGTGTCCACCAATCAAAGGTTAGGATTGTTCGACGAAACATATTTTGAGACTTTGACTCATCCATAGTGAATTCTACAATTTACTCGGTTTAATTTGAATTAATTTATGGAAATAGATCGATTTCCGAGCGCCTGTGTATCATTATTTGTATGCAAGCAGAGTATTGATAACTACTCGGTGTTGACTGACTTGGAAGCGGATTGCCTGCAGCATCCGCCACCTGGATTTCCCTTGTCGCACGACATGGCCCAAGCGATGTGGGGCCCACCTCATGTATGTGTTTTATCAACGCCGTTCATCCGTTTTGAAAGATCATTTTAGGGCATGTAACTAAAAATAAAACAGATCCAAAGCTCAGATGGACCACATCGCAAGAAATAGTGACTATTTAACATCCACCGTTGAAAAGTTCTTGGAGCCACAGAAGTTTTGCATCAATCTGATATTTTTGCTTTCCCTTCATTGAGATATATGTGACCTTATCAATAGGTTGAATGTCAAATAAACATTACGGTGGGCCCTAGGAAGTTTCAACGGTGGGTATCATCATACCCACTGTTTCATATGGTGTGGTCCACTTGAGATTTGGATCTGCCTCAGTTTTGTTCTAGTCCCATGAAATTGTCTATAAAAACGTGTGGATGGAGTAGATGAAATACATATATCAAAGTGGGACCCACAGAGGTTGGTCACCTCGTGCCAGCAGGAATAACCCTGGTGACGGGTGCGACCGGCAATCCGCTTACCACCAGCTTTGAGTCGCTCACAAGTCATACCGTAGGCGGATTTGGTAAGGCAGGGTAACAGCTTGCTTGGTGGGTGCCTGACCGTGAGCCCACCGTGATGTATGTGGTGTATATTGGTACCGTCCATCCCTTTTTCCAGCTTATTTTAGGGCATGGTACCAAAAATGAGGCAGATCCAAATCTCAGATGGACCATACAGTAGAAATTAAATTCCCACCGTTAAAAACTTCTTAAGGGCCACAAACGTTTTGGATGGCAAATAAACATTACATTGCGCCTTAGGTGGGCCTTCACTAACCATTGTTTTCTGTAGTGTGGTCCACATGAGATTTGGATCTGCCTTATTTTTTGGACCATGCCCTAAAATGAGCTGGCAAAATAGATGGACGGCGGGTACATACATTGAGGTGGGCCCCACAGTCAGGGCCTCACGTACTCTAACGAAATGTACACTTGCTTGTTGCATTGGGACCATTGACTAGTTCAACCTTAGCTGTCCATCACACGCCCAATAATAAGCTAGTCACGGCATCAGTTGAGTGTAGTTGTTAGCTTATGACGCATCTAAAGTGGGGCCCACTATTTGAGGGGTTACATGGATCTCAGCTGTACCATTTATGAGTGGATACATGTGAGTCATTCACATGTTCAGACAGCTTCAATGCAATGCATTTATGGTTGTCTCGACATTGTCTGAATTTCAATTGTCAATTATTGCATTTCTGCGTAACAAACGGACGCGGATTGCATAATGACAATGCAATGCTCTGTGGGCTCGATCATGATGTATGCGTTTTATCAGGCTGTATATCCATTATTTAGCTCAGTCTAGGCAACCATACCAAAAATGAGATTGACCTAAATCTCAGGGACCACCAAAACAGGAAACAATGGTGATTGAATGCCCTATCATTGAAATCTTCTTAGAGGCCTTTTGAAAAAAAAAAAAAAAAAGTTGGATCAATCTGATATTTTTATTTTCCCTTAATTTAGGGGTAAGTTTGGCATTTCTACTCTAATTTTAATCTAATAAGAGTTATTTGATGAACTTATTTTATTGTAACTCTTGCTTTAAATAAGCTTGCTAGGTAAAAGCACTTTAAAAACCTGAGGAAACTTTTATTTGAAACGGGAGTAGATTTGGTGTTATCCGGGTAACACCTTAGTGAGCTTTACCCTTACCATGGGGCCCACCTTGATGATTTTTTTTTATATATCCACACTGTCCATCCATTTCTACATACCATTTTAGGATGGGAACCCCAAAAAATTAAGTAGATCCACATATCATGTGGACCACGCTACAGAAAACAGTGGTGATTGAGTGCCTCACCATTAAAAATTCTAAAGGGCCCATAGTAAGGTTTTTGTAATGTTTATTTTCCATCCAATCAGTTGATAATGCCAAGAAGATATGGATGAAGGGAAAATACAACGGATGATCATGTGGGGGCGCACCTTCTATGTGTCCATCATGTGAGACCTTACAATGGATGATCCATTAGGTGGGGACCACTTGATGTGGATCATCCATTAAGTGAGGCCCACTTGATGTGGATTGTCCATCACGACGGGCCACACTTCAATGTGGGCCATCCATCATGTGAGGCCTACTTCGTCCATTATATGGGCTCACCTTGTGTGGGTCCTTCATTATGTGGGGCCGCCCACCTTCAATATGGGTTGTTCATCGTGTAAGCCCACCTTTAATGTCGACCATCCATCATGTGAGCCCACCTTCAATGTCCATCATCCATCATATGGGTCTCACCTTTGATGTGGACTATCCATCAAGTGGGTCCCACTTAATGTGGATGGTCTATCATGATGGGTCGCACTTTGATGTGGGTTATCCATCATGTGAGGCCCATCTTTAATGTAAATCCTACATTATGTGGGCCCAACTTGATGTCGACCATTCATAATATCGAGCCCCACCTTCAATATGGGTCATTCATCATGAGGGCCCACCTTTGATGTCCACCATCCATCATGTGGGTCCTGGCTTTTTTGTAGATCATCCATCATGTGGGCCCCACTTGATGTGGATAGTCCATCATGCAGGGCCACATTTTGATCTGGGCCATCATAATGTGGAACCTACCTTTAATATGAACCATGCATTATGTGGGCCCATTTTGATGTAAATCATTCATTGTAGGGTCCAACCTTCACTATAGGCCGTTCATTGTGTGGGCCTACCTTAGATGTTATCCTCCCATCATGTGGTCCCACCTTCAATGTCCATTGTCCATCATGCGTAGGGGTGTAAATCTGGCCCACCAATCCACAGTACGGTAAACTCTGCTCGCGGCACGGCCCTACATGGCTGTCAGGCTTGGCACTGCAAAATAATGGGTCGTGCCGGGCTTCAACATCCTAGCCCGCGGCATGGCCAATTAGGCCCGCCAGGCACAGCCCGCAGCATGACACGCAACACGGCTTGTTTGACACACTTAACGATCAGCCCAGCCCCTAAACAGCTACTTTCGTGAAATCTTCTCCCCTCACAACAGCTATAAAATGGATAGTTTATGAGAAATAATGATTATTTGACATTTAGAAAAAACTATAAAAGGAGATTAACCCCTTCTTTAAAGCCATCAAACTCTCTCTCTCTCTCTCTCTCTCTCTCTCTCAAATCTTTCGAGTTCTCTAAATACTCAAGCACTTAGGTTCTGAAGTGATTAAGTCCACGGGTCTCAATTTCATGAAGATCTTAAGCTTCTCAAATCAATGTGTTTGCCTTCATTTTGGATGGATGGATATGCACGACTCGTTAGGCATGCCCCATTAGGTACGGTCTAACACGGTGTCACGTTAGGCATGTGAGCTGTGCCAGGCCTCACTTTCCAAAAAAATGTCACAACACGGCACGTCATGACACGTCATCTGGCACTGCATGAGGCACGGTCGAGCTCGAATTATTCAGGTCTGCACGGCCCATTTACACCCCTATTCATACAGTTCCCACCTTTGATGTAGACTATACATCAGCTAAGGCTTGGCTGATTTGGATCATCTATCATGTGGGGCAGCACTTTGACGTGGGTCATCTATCATGTGGGGTCTATTTTTGATGTGACCGTGCATTATGTGGGCCCACCTTGATTTGGACCATTCATCATTGGGGCCCCACCTTCATTATAGGTCATTCATCATGTGGTTCTACCTTAAAGAGACTGTAAAGAGAAGAAAATGGGACAAGATGGAAATTATGTAAGTTTAAGAACAGACTTGTTCCAAAATTAATATAAAAAAAAATGTCTACTGGCTTAGGTCAAATAAGCTCTTAAAAATAAGTGACATCGACATCACTTACTTTTTAAGAGCGTTTTTTACTAATTTCTTAAAAATTAAGTAGTAAAACTAGAACTTTACCAAACACTCTACAGGTCTGTATAACCTAATCAACATGTTGGATGGAAAATAAACATTACAGTGGACCCTAAAAAAAATTTAATTGTAGTTGTTCAATCACCACTGACGATGCGGATTGCATATTGCATATTGCTTATTGCATATTACATATTGACACTGCCAACAACAATGTCGTGACTGAACGATGTTGTGTGGGCTTTAACATGACATGTGTGTTTTATCCATGTTGTCCCCCATTTTGGATCATTATTTTAGGGCACGAGCCAAAAAAATGAGGCAAATTCAAATCTTAGGTGGACAACATAACATGAAAACAATGGTGATTGAACAACTATCATTAAAAACTTCCTCGGGCTCACTGTAATGTTTATTTTCCATCCAACCTATTGATTAGCTTACACCAATAAGGAGGAAGGGAAAACAAAAATATCAACTTGATCCAAAACTTTTGCAGCCCTAAGAAGTTTTTAGAGGTAGGAGTTCAGTCACCACTATTTTGTGTTTTGTGCTCCCCCTAAGATTTCGATCTACCTAACTATTAAGCTCATGCCCTAAAATGAGCTGAAAAAATGGATGGACGACATGGATAAACAACATACATCATGGTTGGGCAACATAGCTGCATCCAATATCGACTCATTAGTGGCAGTGAAAATAATCAATTCGCGTCCTCGAAAGTGGATTACATCCTGCCCTGCATGGATGGACTCTGTCCCGATAGGGCTCTATGAGGCCTACCGTGGTGTATGGGTTTTATCCATACCATCCATCCATTTTTTCAGATCATTTAAGATATGAACCAAAAAATGAGGCAGATCTAAGGCTCAAATGGACCACACACTAAGGATTAAACATCCACCATTAAAAACTTCATCAAGGTCTATGTGACCTTATGAGCAATTTGAATGCCAAATAAACATTACAGTGGGCCTTAGAAAGTTTTTAACAGTGGGCATCATTATCAATGCTGCATCTTATGGTGTGGTCCACTTTAGCCTTAGCTCTGCCTCATTTTTTTTGCTCATAATCTAAAATGACATGGAAAAATGGATGAACGGCTTGAATAAAACCGACACATCATGGTGGGGCCTAGAGAGTCCCTGCCTAGACTAAGTTCATCTAGGCGGGGCAGGACATAATCCACTTCCATTTGTACTTTACAATAGCATGACCACTCATTTTTCCATTCACTATGCTCGTGGCGTGAAATACGCATCAAATCAAACTGTGGAAACCAGTGTCCTCTCTATAATGGGAGACATGGTCAAATTATAAAGTCCTACCAACAGTCATTTATTTGTTGAATGTAAACCATTGATTTTTTTTATTTGAACCATTTATTCAAACAACGTCAATTAAGTGCTTAGAGTAACCTTGTGTTTATTCTTGATCTAACTGTGTCAAATCTAGTGACATAGATGATGTCATGTGAAAGTGAAATCTTAATAAGAGAAAAACTGAAGATTTTTTTATCTACTCTGACGGTCAAATTTAATCAGAATTCGAAAAGTTATGAGTAGTTCAAAAGAGGGAAGTCCAATTTTGCTACTTTCATGTGACGAATGTTATATATCTTGCTCACTTGACAGAGTCAGCTACTCATCTATGCAGCCTCATGCCAATAGCGAGTAATGGACCTAAAGAAGGTCATGGCTAATGATGGATTCAATGGATACGTCATACCATCATATACTAGATACCATTACTATAATGACTCAGAATTTTGGTGCATATGCCTACGTGCGCGAGTATGTATGCTTATATTCATTCAAGCATAGATTCATAAATTCATCTAAACATTCATGCACATGTGCATCTATCAATCCATACAAGGGAGCCATCAGCCCTTATCATCTCATTCTAAACCGGTGATTATTGATATGATTGATCGATCTATTTAGTGTAAAGCATTGATCATGTAATCATCAACTATATGATTTACTTTCATCTTTTGTACTAATAAGACTACATATTTATCTATAGTCTAGCCTAAATCTAATTGTTCCCATGTGCATCAAACCACTAAATCATAATGATTTGTCTAAGATCATCTAAACCACATGTACTTACTTATATATGCACATTCTATAATGATTTACTTCATAATGATTTGTCTTTAAACTCAATAGGTTCGATTGTACAACCTAAATTTGGTTGTAGAACCTAAACATGGTTTGAGGGTCGAATTGAGTCTCCAAGGGGGGAACCTCCGACGAGAGTAAATGCTAGGTTCGGTTGCAGGACCTTAGTTCGATTGTAAAGTCTAAAACCATTGAGGTTCGGTTGTAGGACTTTAACTCATGAGTGGAGTCTAAATTAAGGTTCGGTTGTAGGACCTTGGCTCAGTTGTAGAGCCTAAACAAATCTTCAAGGAGAGTCACCAATACAAGTGTGTACGTGTAGGTTGGAAAGAACCTATAAACTTCCCAGTTGGGTGAATCTGAGTTAAAACACATTGGTTGGGAGGAACCAGATTTAAACTCCATAGTGAATGCAAGTGTGCTCAAATGGGTTAGTACTTGAACAGGGAATGGAGTAGGGTGACCGAACTACTATACATGCTCGTGTTTGTGATTGAGTTGAGCACATTTCTTATTATACATTAAGTTTAATTGTTTAATTATGAATGCTTAATTGAAATATATGCTAGGCACTTGATAGGCACATTCACACACATGATGTACTTTCACTTACTAGAGTAGACTTGAGCTTTATGATCCATTCTCATATAGTTTACTTAGGTTGCATAGATTAGGTACTTGATTAATTTAATTATATGTTAATCTATGCATGTTTAAACTAGGTAGCTTATTACTTAACCATATGCTAGTCTAGTGATTGGACCCACTTAGACTTGGAAGCCAAAGTATTCTTGCTTGCTTAGTTTGAATCCCCCCCCCCCCCCCCCCCCCCCCCCCCCCCCCCCCCCCCTCTTTAGGATTAGCTATAATTTTAATTGCTCTGCTCTAAACTTCCGCACGCGTATGCGTTGGTGTCGTGTTAGACTACCAACATAATTTTAGATAGATGACCCACATCAAATGTGGCCTTACATGATTAACTATCTACATCAAGTGGGCCCCACATGATGAACGGTCCATAGCAAAGGTGAGACCCACATGATGGATGGTGGACACCTAAGGTGGGCTCGCATGATGAACAACCCATGTTGAAGGCACCCCCCACATAATCAATGCTCCACAACAAGGTGGGCCCACATAATTTACGGTTCACATCAAGGCAGGCCCCACATGATGGATGAACCACATCAAAGTGTGGCCCAACATAATGGACCATCCATGTTAAGTGGACCCCACTTGATAGACGATCCACATCAAAGGTGGGACCGTGTGATGGATGGTTGACATCAAAGATGGGCCCACATGATGAACGATCCATATTGAAGCAGGGGTCCACATAATGAATGGTCCACATCAAGGTGGCCCACATAATGGATGAAGTGGGCCACACATGATGTATGGCCCACATCAAAGTGTGGCCCCTCATGACGAACAATCCACATTTAGTTGGCCCCACCAAATGGGCAATCCATATCCAAGGTCTCACATGATGGACGACCCATATCCAAAGTGGCCTAACATGATGGATGATCCACATAGAAGGTGTGCCCCACATGATAGATGGTGGACATTAAAAATGGGCCCCACATGATGGACAACCCATTTCAAAGGTGGGTCCCGCAAGATGGATCGATACATGAAATGTGGATTCCATGTGGTGGGTAGTGGACATTGATGTAATGGAGTTGTAATATTTAAAAATGACATTAACTACCCTTTAAAAAAGTTCTTATTTGAATGTTCTACCAAACTTGCTTATTTTATATAAGAGCTTCTTTTTTTTTTTTTTTTGAAAGTTTGATTTTACCAAACGACCTTATTTAAAACAATAGTTAGGGTAAAAAGAGCTTATTAGAATAGCTCTTATTTGAAAATCTCTTATTAGATTAGAGTAGAGATGCCAAATGAGCCCTTAGTCTCCGAGGGAGCTACCGACACGGGTATAAACGTGGTCCACCAACACGGGTGTGTATATATATGTTCTAATGTAGGACCGAAGTTGTTGGTTAGCCGATAGAAAACCAACTAAGTCTCTGAGAAAGCCTTCGACGAAAGTATGCGTGTAAGTTATTGGGTAAGACTGTAAAGGTTAGAGGTGAACCTATTGGAAACCTCGAAGATAGTAAATATAATACACTCAAGGAGAGTGCGTCCATCGATAGTGAAGTAGGGAAATCGAACCACTATAAATGTTTATGTTTACGATTGTGATTGTGTACAGTTATATTCATGCTTATATGTTTGATTAGTTGAATTATATAAACATTTGAATTAGATTGTATACTAAGCACTTAACTTGTAAAGAACACATAAATTCATTATCTATCTTATAAACTAGTTGCTTAATTGGTGCATCTACTGTAGTCTATGTGATTGGACTCACTTGACTTAGAAGCTTAAGTGTTATTTGCCTTAATTAGTTTTAATTGGTAAATTAGTTTAATAAGACAAAAATTTTAAATGATCCTATTCACACCCCAGGACTTAATCGTAATTCCAAGATTTACCCAGCTTCCGCATATAGCGTGTGGTGTCGTGTTAGACTATCCACACAATTTCAAAAAACATCTATTATCAAAGTAGAAATAGGTAAAAAAAACTTTGTGTTATATGTGTGTATTGTGTAATACACACATATAGTAGTACCAGACCATTTTGGGTACTATTGGACAATCCCTAGCTAGGAACAGAAAGGCACTTTGAGGAGGCACTTTGAGGGGTCACCGTCATGTATGGGTTTCATCTACACCGTCCATCCATTTCTTTACTGTACATGACAAAAAATGAGGCAGTTTCAAGGCTTAAGTGGACCACACTTCCTATAGTGTGTTCCACTTGAGCCTAGGATTTGCCTCATGCTAAAATGATGTACGCTAAAATGATATGAAAAAATGGATGGAGGGTGTGGAAACACCCATACGTTATGGCGGCCCTTTCTAGTTAGAGACGGGCAGGGGTATCACCCAAGCCGCGTCTTGGACGACCTTGTAGGGTGAAACTAACAATTCTGTGGGTAGAAATATCATATCCTTTTCTTTCTTCTTCTTTTTTTCCCTTCTGGAGGAAGAAAGGGAAGCTGATGCACCCTCTTGCTTTTTTATGTGCGCACACACCTTCCTTTGTAGCTTCTGACGTCGTTTTCGTTGCTTGGTCTACAGAAAGAGCGAAGGGGGGTGTAAATATCATTTCCTTCGGCCATGCCTTATCTATTTAATAGCCACAAATTGGATGGCTAGGATTGCCTGATCAATGTGATTTAAGAAATAATAGCCCATCAATTGAGGTACCCACTATTTGGATGGTCCGGATAGCCGGCTTTTTTTTTTTTTTTTTTTTTTTTTCGTACGGTGAGCGTGTGGTGTTGTAGCTTAATTACGGACGGTGTGGATAGCATAAAAATTTCACGATGGGTCCACAGAGCTTGGGTGGTGCACGCACTTCCTACAACAGGTTTTGTAGAGGATTGGAAGGGAGCTCGGTGATACCGGGACTGTGGGGCCCACCCGTATGTATTTGTTTTATATCCACGCCGTCCCTCCGTTTTTCCATATCATTTTATGACAAGAGCGTAAAAGAGAGGCAGATACAAATCTTAGGTGGTCCACCCCACATGAAAAAGTGGGATTGAACGCCCACCATTAAAGACTTCTAGGGCCCACTGTAATATTTATTTTCCATCCAACCTATTGAGAAGGTCACACCCGGATGAATGGAAAACACATATATAAGCTTGATCCAAAACTTTTGTGGCCCCTAGCAGATTTTAATGATGGGCGTTCAATCACCACCCTTTCCTGTGGGGCGGACCACCTGAGATTTGGATTTGCTTCATCCTTGGGCTCATCAACCTGAAAAAGGGGTCGACCGCATGGATATAAAACGCATACATCACGGTGGGCTCCACAGTCCTGGAACCACCAAGCTCTGTGGTTGCATGTGGAAAAGGCCAACGGTTCATATTTCAAATCACCAACTTACATGCACGTGGTCCGTACATTTGTGACCACTGGTTGGTGATCCAACTGTTAATATGGTGAGCCACTCACTATCTTTAGACTCTCTTTTCATGAATATATACTGTTGCTGTACTTTTTTTCTTAGCAATCTTTTTTTAGCTTTCAAGCCATTAATCAAAGGGCTAGAATTTTTAATGCTCCCAGTTGCACATGATCCTCCATACCAGCCAGTGTACGTTTGCTGACGGTCACTGCCCTATAAATTCAACGGCGAAAAAGTCAATTAATTGGGTAGTTGGGTGGTCCAGTTCTGTCGTGTAGAAGCATCCACGGTGGGGCCCACCACATGAATGCTCTATGTACGGTCAAGATATGCAACTCTCAACTCAGGGAGCGGATTCCGTCAGGTTGGGGTAACACCGAGTTCGGTCAGGCCAGGGCCACCTTGATATATGCTCTGTGTATCTATGCTGTCCATCACTTTCGAAAGATCATTTTAGGAAATCAGCCCAAAAAATGAAGCAGATGCAGATCTCAAGTGGACCACACCACATGAAAAAGTGATGATTGACCATTAAAAACTTCTTGTGGGCCACAAAACTTTTGGATCAAGCTGTTATTTGTGTTGTCCCTTCATCCAGGTCTATGTGACCTTATCAACAGGTTGGATGTAAAATAAACATTACGGTGTGTTGAAATTACTTCAATGGAAACGGGAAATAATTGATAAAATAAATCTGGTAATAGGAACCTCACACCTGATATGTCGAACTGCTTTACTGGCAGACAGATATCGTCGATAAAATCAATAAGAAGCTCTGGGTCGAGGCGCGTACTCAGTCGCTATCTTTGAGATAGTTCGCACCCCTCGATGCAAAGAACCGGTGCAGAAGGATGCCGACGCGTCTACCTCAAGGATACAATTCCCCAGATATATTCCTTCACAGCATGCACAAGCTATGAAAGAACCCAACACCAATACCACCACCAAACACACCCTTCCTATTGCCTAGAGAAAACAGCCCGAATTGAATATGAAAATTAGGAAAGACGATAGCAAGGGAAGAAGGTTTTTTTTCTCTTTAAACCCTAACCCTATTTCTCTTTTTATAAACTCCCAAAAAAGCATAACGATTAGAAAAAAGACCCGTTGAAAGAAACCGTCACGACGTTTCGACGTGCCCGATAAATAACGCACGTTCCGCACAATGGTAAAGACCTAATCAAGTGGGCCACGTCTAACGGTCACAATCAAAGCAACGGTTAAAAAATAATTTTATCAATTTGGGCAAAACCTAGCCCATCAAGACTCTAAGTAAGTGGGCTAGCCCAGGCCAATCGGGGTCCGATTGCACCCCCCCCCCCCCCCCCCCCTGCGCGCGAGTATACGTGGGTGTGCACGTGCGCACATGCCCGGTTAAAGATTTTCGGACTAGTTTTCCCGCCGGCTGCACCCCCCCTACGCGCGCATACGGGCTTGGGCATAATCCAAAACACATTGCAAAAGTCTATGTAGAGTGAAAGTATATAAAGCACTTTTCTTTCTCCCACTCAATCCGATGTGGGACTAAAGAAATCCACAAAATGACAAAACCAAAAAGCAACACAATGGTTTTGTTTTGAAATACATACAACAATCCCCCACTTATTTCAATCAAAACAATACGGGCAAAAGAAAGAACTACTATGCATAAATGAAGGTGACAATGTCTTGAACCTTCACATAGTGAATCATATTTGGACTACAAGAAATTAGTGAACCAAGTCTTGAACTAGATTTCTTTAAAGTAGACCCTACGTGAAACACACACAATAGAAAAAATGTTACTCAAAGGTATTTAAGAGCTGCACGTTATGGCCATGTGCATCATCCCGGTTTTTCATAAGCGCTCTAGAGAATTAGCCCAATTCTCATAGGAAGCGGCCCCACTTCCACACTCATATAGGTGAGTTCATCAAGGGTGTCTCTATAACACTCATCACCCCACCTTAAAACAAGGCTATAAACTCATTAAGGGATTTACCCATACTTAACCCGTTACAGAAATTCACATTACTAACATCACAGAGAGGAACAGAGAAATAATTTCTCTTAAAGTGTAATGCAATTCGACCAAGGAATCATTTGGAAAGTTGTTTGTCCCATTAAACCTAATTCTTGGGATCTCCAGTCTTTAGGTTGGGTTACCATTTCCAATGATTCATTTTTCTATTGGCTTAAGTCCCATCTCCTTCGATGTTTTCCAGACTTTTTCTCCAGCTAAAGCTTTTGTTAAAGGATCCGCAATGTTTACATTGGATCTTATGAAGTCCAGAGTAATTACACCATTTTTTAGCAGTTGTCTGACGCAACCATGTTTCAGACGAATTTGTCTGGATTTTCCATTATAACACTTATTATTTGCTCTTCCTATGGCAGCTAGGCTATCACAATGAATGGATATAGGTAGTACCGGTTTCACCCAAAAGGGTATATCTATTAACAAAGTTTTTATCCATTCAGCCTCTTCACCAGCTGTTGCCAAAGCAATCAACTCAGATTCCATCGTAGAATGAGCTATACAAGTTTGTTTTTTAGATTTCCATGAAACAGTTCCACCTGCCATGGAAAAAATATAACCACTAGTAGATTTACAATCATCTGACCCTGAATTCCAATCAGCGTCACTATATTCTTCTACCACGGCTGGAAATCTTTGGTAATGAAGACCAAGATCCCATGTCCTTTTAAGATACCTTAAGACCCTATATATAGCATTCCAATGCATTTCGCTTGGATTACTAGAATATCTACTTAGTTTGCTCACTGTGAAAGCAATGTCAGGCCTAGTGCAATTCATAGCATATGATATACTACCAATCACACTAGTATATTCAACTGAGATATTCCTTCACCAGTGTTACGTTCTAGTTTAATACTAGGGTCAAAAGGAGTACACGCAGGTTTACAATCAAAGTGGTTATATTTCCTTAAAATCTTCTCGATATAATGAGATTGAGTTAGAGATATACCGTTTTCACTTCTAACAATCTTAATCCCCAGTATCACATCTGCCTCTCCAAGGTCTTTCATATCAAAGTGAGAAGATAGAAAAGATTTAGTTTCATTTATTATTTCAATATCTGTACCAAAAATTAAAAGATCGTCTACATACAAACACACCATTACTCCAGATTCGTTAGACATCTTACAATAAAAACATCGTTCACCTTCGTTGAACATAAACCCATTTGACATCATTACATTATCGAATTTTTCATGCCACTGTTTAGGAGCTTATTTTAGTCCATATAAGGACTTCAACAATTTACACACTTTATGTTCTTGTCCTAGCTCAACAAACCCTTCAGGTTGCTCCATATATATTTTCTATTCTAATTCACCATTCAGAAATACTGTTTTAACATCCATTTGGTGAATTAAAAGATTATTCACAGATGCAATGGCAATCAAAATTCTAATGGATGTCATTTTTGAAACAGGAGAATATGTATCAAAGTGATCAATACCTTCTCTTTGTTTAAACCCCTTGGCTACTAATCTAGCCTT
The DNA here is from genome assembly GCA_003013855.2 of Liriodendron chinense. Lineage (NCBI taxonomy): Eukaryota > Viridiplantae > Streptophyta > Magnoliopsida > Magnoliales > Magnoliaceae > Liriodendron > Liriodendron chinense. Next base: position 563,267 of record ML058521.1, read on the forward strand.
ATATTTCTCAATTGAACCATCGGCCCTCCTTTTCTTTTTGAATATCCATTTACAACCTAAGGTCTTTGCTCCAGGAGGAAGGTCGACTAATTTTCAAGTATTATTTATTTTAATGGAATCTATTTCATCTATGACTGCTTCCTTTCAAAAGTTATTATCGTGTGAGGATATCGCCTCTCTGAATGTTACAGGATCACCTTCTAGTTGAGTTAAAAATACTTGAAAATCAGGACCAAAATCCTTGGCAATCCTTGGCCGTTTGCTTCTCCTTATCTCAGGTTCAGACTGAGATTCTTCTAAGTCTTTAGAGTGAGAACATGATGGTTCATCTAGGTTAATAGAGGTAGAACCCCCACTGTTCTTTATTTTATAAGGAAATACATTTTCATGAAATTCTGCATCTCTAGATTCAATAATGATATTTTCACTTATATCCAAGAATCTATAAGCTTTATTGTACAATGCATATCCAATAAGTACACACCTAGAGGTTCTAGATCCTAATTTAAGTCTTTTGGGATCAGTAAGCCTAACATGTGCGAGACAGCCCCAAACTCTAAGATAGTTTAGATTTAGTTTTCTGCCCTTCCATAACTCATATAGAATTATTTTGGATTTAGTTGTAGGCACTCTATTTAGAATGTAACAGGCTGTATACAAGGCTTCTCCCCCAAAGACTTAAAGGAAGACCTGAACTTAACAACATAGCATTCACCATATTAATGAGAGTCCTATTTTTCCGCTCTGCTACCCCATTCTGTTGGGGAGTATAAGGAGTAGTAATCTCATGAATTATGCCATTAGATTCACAGAAATGATCAAAATCATTTAAGTGTATTGTCCACCTCTATCACTCCTAAGAATTTTTATCTTCTTGTTCAACTGATTTTCTACTTCATTTTTTAAAACAATAAATTTGGAAAGTGCTTCATCCTTTGATCTTAACAGATATACATATGTGTATCTAGAATGATCATCTATAAAGGTAATAAAATATTTCTTACCTTCTCTTGTAAGAGTTTCCTTAAGATCACAAATATCAGAATGTATCAGTCCTAACAATTCTGAATTTCTTTCTACGTCAGGAAATGGCTTTCTTGTTATTTAGTTTGATAACAGGATTCACATTTTTCAAATTCGCTATTTTCTAAATAAGGTAGAATACCACTACCAGACATGTTCTTAATTGACTTAATGTTAAGATGTCCTAGTCTACCATGCCATAATGTAACAGTGCACAAGATATAAGCAGAAGAAGTAGAACATTTATTTGATTCAACATTCAGTTTGAACATACCATGAGCATGATCAGCATAACCTTTACCAACAAAGGAGCCATTCTTAGTTATTATAATTTGATCCGACTCAAAAACCTGTCTCAGACCAGCTTTGTTCAAAAGATAACCCGAAACCAAATTTTTTTGCATATCTGGCACATGAAGAACATTAGCCAGAGTGACAGATTTTCCAGATGTGAACACGAGTTCAACTTTTCCTTGTCCAACTATATTTGCTGTAACAGCATTCCCCATTTGAACTTTTCTACCAGAAGGAACCTCCTCATAATTCTTAAACCAGGTGCGATCATAACACACGTGTGTGCTAGCACCCGTGTTGATCCACCAGCCGTCAATAGGTTCTGGACGAACCATATTGACCTCTGTGAGCATAGCCACAATTTTAGGTTCCTCAGTCACATTTGCTTGAGGTGTAGGAGCTGGATTCTTTTTCCGCTTGTAACACTCTCTTGCAAAGTGAACTGGTTTGCCACATACATAACAACCAGATGATTTATCCTGGTTATTGTTTTTCTTGTTCTTAGTCTTGGGTTTGGGTTTCTTCTTCAACATTTTCTGATTTGGTTTCAGGTTAATGTGTTTAGGCTTTCCCTTTTATTGATATTGATTTTGCTTATCATCTACCATTAACACCTTGGAAGTATCTGCTCTTTTCTCTTCTAAGGTATCTTGGAGTCTAGCTTCTTCCTCGATCCACAATTTCACAATCAGTTGCTCCATTGATAACTCCTTTCTTTTATGTCAAAGAGAATTTTTGAAATCTTTCCAAATAGGCAGCAGTTTCTCAATAACAGCGGCCACCTGAAACTGTTTATCTAACTTGATTCCTTCATACATAATTTCATAACCAAGAAGGTTAAATTCGTTGGCCTGATGCACCACTGATTTATCATCAGTCATCTGGAATTTGAAGTATCGACTTACGGCGTATTTTTTCACACCCGCCTCTTCAGTTTTGTACTTCTTCATTAATTATTTCCAGATCTCAGCAGATATATCATATTCACAATACAGATCATACAATTGATTGGACAAAGCACTTAAAATATAATTTTTGCAGAGGTAATCATTTCATCCCATTTCTGACGAATGATTGACAGTTCCGGTTCGAGTAGGCCAGACGATTGAGGTTGATTGATTACATATGCTACTTTAAGGGTGGTTAGGTAGAAAAACATCTTTTGTTTCCACCGCTTAAAGTGCTGACCGTCAAAATTCTCAGGCCGAACAGACTTATCATTATGATTTCCCGAAGCCATGGGACAAACTATCTCAAAATTGTTGAAATTACTTCAATGGAAACGGGAAATAATTGATAAAATAAATCTGGTAATAAGAACCTCACACCTGATATGTCGAACTGCTTTACTGGCAGACAGATATCGCCAATAAAATCAATAAGAAGCTCTGGGTCGAGGCGCGTACTCAGTCACTATCTTTGAGATAGTTCGCGCCCCTCGGTGCAAAGAACCTGTGCAGAAGGATGCCGACGCGTCTACCTCCAGGATACAACTCCCCAGATATATTCCTTCACAGCATGCACAAGCTATGAAAGAACCCAACACCAATACCACCACCAAACACACCCTTCATATTCCCCCCCCCCCCCCCCCCCCCCCCCCCCCCCCTCCCCTCCCCCTGCGCGCGAGTATACTGTGGGTGTGCACATGCGCACACGCCCGGTTAAAGATTTCCGAACCAGTTTTCCCGCCGGCTGCACCCCCACTACGCGCGCATACGGGCTTAGGCATAATCCAAGACATATTGCAAAAGTCTATGTAGAGTGAAAGTATATAAAGTACTTTTCTTTCTCCCACTCAATCCGATATAGGACTAAAGAAATCCACAAAAGGACAAAACCAAAAAGCAACACAATGGTTTTGTTTTGAAATACATACAACACGGTGGGCCTTAGGAAGATTTTAATAGTGGACATTCAATCACCATTGTTTCCTGTACTGTGGTCCACCTGAGAATTGGATTTCCTTCATTTTTAGGTTCATGGTCTAAACTCATCTTTTAGAACTGATGGACGGAGTGGATATACAACACATACACTGAATCTGCTCCCTCCCAGCTCAGGTTTAAATTCAGTGGGTGCAGGGAAGATTCGCATGATGCTGTGTTTAAGAGGTCAATCGCAGCACACGTGTGAACATGAAACGATGTCTAAAATCCCATCTTTTCATCATGTTGGGACCGTTTTGAACAGGTTGGTCCGCTAATCAGGTGGGCCACACTTGTACCAGAAACTGAACGTTCATAAAGAAAATGATTAATGGTCTATATTCGTACCTTGTATGTACCAGATTGATTTTTGTGCGAAGGCGATCTCGCTTTGAGTCCAACTCGGTGAATGGTCCAGATCTCGTATAGCTTTGCAACCGTGGCCACCTCCTACGGATCCCTCTAGCACTTCATTTCTCTTCTAGAAGCAAATTAGGTGCGAACCCAGCCACACGCACCACGGTGCAGCCCTGACCGTGAGGCCCACATTGATGTACGTCTTGTATATCCACTCCGACCATCCATTGTTTTTTCAGATTATGTCACGATATGAGCCCAAAAATAATGCATATTCAAATCTCAAGTGGGTCATACCATAGGAAACAGTCGGAATGAACGCTCACCATTAAAAATTCCTAGGGCCCACCCTAATGCCCGCTATAATTTTTATTTTCCATCCAACTTGTTGATAAGGTCACACAGACCTGGATGAAGGGAAAAAACAAATATCGGCTTGATCCAAAACTTTTTTAGCTCACAGAACGTTTTTAATGGACAATAGCACTGTTTTACGTGGTGTGGTCCACATGAGATTTAATCGGCTTTGATTTTGTAATAATGCTTTAAAATGAGCTAGAAGAATGGATGGACGGTGTGGATATGCAATACATACATCAAGGTGGGCCCAACGTGCAGGGCCGCACCATCTTGAGTGAGGCCGGTGCCGTACCTAATACGCTCCCTTCTCTTCCATTGACCTCTAAAACTAACTTGCTTTTTCTTACACGTGTCAGGCAAGATCTGAAACTATCATCATCTTATCTATAAAGATGGGCCACACCCCAAAACTCTCACTGATCTGACAATCCTGACCATTGGAATGGAGTACTTTAGGGGAAAGTAAATAGATGGTGTATAAAAAGTTTCACAAATTTCAATCCAAGGATTAGAATAAGCCAACCGGTGTGAAATTTCGGACATGCCTATATATCCAATAGGCCGGGGTCTCACCTAATCCGCTCTCGAAGAGATAGTCCTTCCAATGAATTTTTTTTTTCTTCTCCATGAAGATAAAGACTTTTATCACAATAGTAATAGTTTAGTCGTGGTTGTCAACAAAAAAATTTTGTGAACGAAAAGTGCAATTTGCAGCAAAAGTAGAAGAAGCACAATAAATTATTGACGATAGTTCGAGTGAATGAACTAGCTATAAACTAGACGGTTTTTTAGACCTAAACAATCTTGAGAACTTGGATGGTCATAAGATGGTTGTGGTTTGGTAAGCATGATGTGATTGAGGGATTGATAAGTAGGTACTTCAGGATTTGGCAAATTGGATGACTGGGTCATCGATATTTAACTAAAATCAACTCCACTTGTTATAGTGATGCGATGGACAGAAGTGGCAAACTAAGTTACGTTAATTAATTCGGACTTACTATAACATAACATTAGATAGAAGTGGAGAGGCTAGAGTTATGCATGGTTTGGTCGGTTCAATTTTGAGGGGTGATGCCCAATCGAACCGACTTAATCGGTTTTAAATATTTAACAACATAATTGAACCAATGAATCCTCACTAACCGAATCAAATCAGATAAATTTTGGTTAGTTCGGTTTTGTTTATTTCATAACAACGTTAAAAAAATTAAGAAGATCCAAATCTCTAGTGGACCATGTCAGCATAAAAACTAGTGAATGACCATTAAAACTTTTTATAATTATAGGTTACAAAAGTTTTCGATCAAATTGAAAGTGAAATTTGACTTTTCCCTTCATCTAGGTCTATTTGACCTTATCAATGGGTGGGATGGCAAATACACATTGTAGATCTTTATCAAGTTGGCCCTAGGACATTTTTAATGGTGAGCGCTCAATCAACACTATTTCTTGTAGTGTGGCCCACCTGAGATTTGGATTTGATTAATTTTTGGGTACACATCTTAAAATGAGCTGAGAAAATGAATGGAGCGTGGATATATAAGATACTATTAAGGTGGGCTATGCAGTAGGGATTGGATAACATATACATAATAAATATAATTCAAATATATATAGTCGGTTCAGTTGAAAACGGTTTATAATTTTTACAAACTGACAACCGAACCGAGATTCTCGATTTTTAATATTAAAAACTGAACCGACCCAAAATAAAATGAAAAACTGACCGAAACCAATCGACTTGATCCGATTTAATTGGTTTTATCGGTTTGGTATGTTTTTTTAATAGCCCTAAGAGAGGCTAAATTAAGCTAAGCTATGATAAGATAAACAACATTGAGCTAAAAAGAATTGTGTTTGATTAGAAGAACGAAGACTAAAACTTTTTTTTTCATGTTACTTATATAAACTTCAATTAAGCGGTGGTCTTGCATATGATCCCTTGGCTTTTAGGATCAATGTTTTGAAATTTTAGTGATCTTGGCTTAATATTCTTCTATTATGAGATAGGACTAGTTAACCATTATGCCGATCTTGGCTCAATATACTTTTATCATGAGACAACTATTATGTTGTCATATATGGTTATATTTTCAGATTTTTTTTTCCTTCTTGGCACTTGATAAGCACTTAATAGGCACATCCACACACATGATGTACTTTCACTTACTAGAGTAGACTTGAGCTTTATGATCCATTCTCATATAATCTACTTAGGTTGATTAGTTTAATCATATGTTAATCTATGCATGTTTAAACAAGGTAGCTTATTGCTTCACCATATACTAGTCTAGTGATTGGACCCACTTAGACTTGGAAGCCGAAGTGTTCTTGCTTACTTAGTTTGAATTAATAAAGCTGTTAAGTGGGCGAAAATAATTTCAAAAGGTCTTAATCCCCCAATTCTAGGATTAGCCATAATTCTAGTTGCCCTGCTCTAAGCTTCTGCACGCGTATGCATTGGTGTCGTGTTAGACTACTGACGTAATTTCAGATAGATGACCCACATCAAAATATGGCCTTACATGATTGACTATCTACATCAAGTGGGCCCCACATGATGGATAGTCTATAGCAAAGGTGAGACCCACATGATGGATGGTGGACATCTAAGGTGGGCTCGCATGATGAACGACCCATGTTGAAGGCGCCCCCCACATGATGAATGGTCCACAACAAGGTAGGCCCACATAATTTACGGTTCACATCAAGGCAGGCCCCACATGATGGATGGACCACATCAAAGTGTGGCCCAGCATAATGGACCATCCATGTTAAGTGGACCCCACTTGATGGACGATCCACATCAAAGGTAGGACATTTGATGGATGGTTGACATCAAAGATGGGCCCACATGATGAACGATCCATATTGAAGCGGGGGGTCACATAATGAATGGTCTACATCAAGGTGGCCCACATAATGGATGGAGTGGGCCACACATGATGTATGGCCCACATCAAAGTGTGGCCCCTCATGATGAACAATCCACATTTAGTGGGCCCCACCAAATGGACAATCCATATTCAAGGTCTCGCATGATGGACGACCCATATCCAAAGTGGCCCAACATAATGGATGGTGGACATTAAAAGTGGGCCCCACATGATGGACAACCCACTTCAAAGGTGGGGCCCGCAAGATGGATCGATATAGGAAATGTGGATTCCATGTGGTGGGTAGTGGACATTGATGTAATGGAGTTGTAATATTTAAAAATGACATCAACTACCCTTAAAAAAAGTTCTTATTTAAATGTTCTACCAAACGTGTTTATTTTATATAAGAGCTTTTTTTTTTTTTTTTTAAAGTTTGATTTTACCAAACGAGCTTATTTAAAACAATAGCTACGGTAAAAAGAGCTTATTAGAATAGCTCTTATTTGAAAATCTCCTATTAAATTAGAGTAGAGATGCCAAATGAGCCCTTAGTCTCTGTGGGAGCTACCGACACGGGTGTAAACGTGGTCCACCAATACGGGTGTGTATATGTATGTTCTTATGTAGGACCGGGGTTGTTGGTTAGCCGATAGAAAACCAACTAAGTCTCTGAGAGAGCCTTCGATGGAAGTATGCGTGTAGGTCATTGGGTAGGATTGTAAATGTTAGAGGTGAACCTATTGGAAACCTCTAAGATAGTAAATACAATACACTCAAGGAGAGTGCGTCCGCTGGTAGTGGAGTAGGGAAATCAAACCACTATACATGTTTATGTTTATGATTGTGATTATGTACAATTCTATTCATGCTTATGTGTTTGATTAGTTGAATTATATGAATATTTGAATTAGATTATATGCTAAGCACTTAACCTATAAAGAACATATAAATTCATTATCTATCTTATAAACTAGCTACATAATTGGTGCATCTATTGTAGTCTATGTGATTGGACTCACTTGACTTAGAAGCTTAAGTATTATTTGCCTTAATTAGTTTTAATTGGTAAATTAGTTTAATAAGACAAAATTTTTAAATGATTCTATTCACACTCCAGGACTTAATCGTAATTCTAAGCTTTACCCAGCTTTCGCGTATAACGTGTGGTGTCGTGTTAGACTATCCACACAATTTCAAAAAACACCTATTATTAACGTAGAAATATGTAAAAATCTTTGTGTTATATGTGTGTAATACACACATATAGCACCAGACCATTCTGGGTACTATTGTGCAATCCCTAGCTAGGAACAGACAAGCACTTTGAGGGGTCACCATGATGTATGGGTTTCATCCACACCGTCCATCCATTTCTTTACTATACATGCCAAAAATGAGGCAGTTCCAAGGCGGACCACACTTCCTATAGTGTGTTCCACTTAAGCCTAGGATTTGCCTCATACTAAAAAGATGTACCCTAAAATGATATGGAAAAATGGATGGAGGGTGTGGATAACACCCATACCGTATGGCGGCCCCTTTCTAGTTAGAAACAGGCAGGGGTATCACCCAACCCGCGTCCTGGACAACCTTGTAGGGTGAAACTAACAATTCTGTGGGTAAAAATATCATATCCTTTTCTTTCTTCTTCTTTTTTTCCCTTCTGGAGGAAGAAAGGGAAGCTGATGCACCCTCTTGCTTTTTTATGTGCGCACACACCTTCCTTTGTAGCTTCTGACGTCGTTTCCGTTGCTTGGTCTACAGAAAGAGCGAAGGGGGGTGTAAATATCATTTCCTTCAGCCATGCCTTATCTATTTAATAGCCACAAATTGGATGGCTAGGATTGCCTGATCATTGTGATTTAAGAAATAATAGCCCATCAATTGAGGTACCCACTATTTGGATGGTCCGGATAGCCGGCTTTTTTTTTTTTTTTTTTTTCCGTACGGTGAGCGTGTGGTGTTGCAGCTTAATTACGGACGGTGTGGATGGCATAAAAATTTCATGATGGGTCCATAGAGCTTGGGTGGTGCACGCACTTCCTACAACAGGTTTTGTAGAGGATTGGAAGGGAGCTCGGTGATACCGGGACTGTGGGGCCCACCCGTATGTATTTGTTTTATATCCACGCCGTCCATCCGCTTTTCCATATCATTTTATGACATGAGCCTAAAAGAGAAGTAGATACAAATCTTAGGTGGTCCACCCCACATGAAACAGTGGGATTGAACGCCCACCATTAAAGACTTCTAGGGCCCACTGTAATATTTATTTTCCATCCAACCTGTTGAGAAGGTCACACATACCTGGATGAATGGAAAACACATATATCAGCTTGATCCAAAACTTTTGTGGCCCCTAGCAGATTTTAATGATGGGCGTTCAATCACCACCCTTTCCTGTGGGGTGGACCACCTGAGATTTGGATTTGCTTCATCCTTGGGCTCATCAACCTGAAAAAGGGATCATGGATATAAAACGCATACATCACGGTGGGCTCCACAGTCCTGGAACCACCAAGCTCTGTGGTTGCATTGCATGTGGAAAAGGCCAACGGTTCATATTTCAAATCACCAACTTACATGCACGTGGTCCGTACATTTGTGACCACTAGTTGGTGATCCAACTGTTAATATGGTGAGCCACTCACTATCTTTGGACTCTCTTTTCATGAATATGTACTGTTGCTGTACTTTTTTTCTTAGCAATCCTTTTTTAACTTTCAAGCCATTGATCAAAGGGCTAGAATTTTTAATGCTCCCAGTTGCACATGATCCTCTATACCAGCCAGTGTACGTTTGCTGACGGTCACTGCCCTATAAATTCAACGGCCAAAAAATCAATTAATTGGGTAGTTGGGTGGTCCAGTTCTGTCGTGTAGAAGCATCCACGATGGGGCCCACCACATGAATGGTCTATGTACGGTCAAGATATGCAACTCCCAACTCAGGGAGCGGATTCCGTCAGGTTGGGGTAACACCGAGTTCGGTCAGGCCAGGGCCACCTTGATATATGCTCTGTGTATCTATGCTGTCCATCACTTTCGAAAGATCATTTTAGGAAATCAGCCCAAAAAATGAAGCAGATGCAGATCTCAAGTGGACCACACCACAGGAAAAAGTGATGATCGACAGTTAAAAACTTCTTGTGGGCCACAAAAGTTTTGGATCAAACATTTGTATTGTCCCTTCATCCAGGTCTGTGTGACCTTATCAACAGGTTGGATATAAAATAAACATCACGGTGGGCCTTAGGAAGATTTTAATAGGGGACATTCAATCACCATTTTTTTCCTGTCCTTAGAATTGGATTTCCTTCATTTTTAGGTTCATGGTCTAAACTCATCTTTCAGAACTGATGGACGGAGTGGATGTACAACACATACACCGAATCTGCTCCCTCCGAACTCAGGTATAAATTCAGTGGGTGCAGGGAAGATTCGCATGATACTGTGTTTAAGAGGTCAATGGCAGCACACGTGTGACCATGAAACGATGTCTGAAATCCCATCTTTTCATCATGTTGGGACCGTTTTGAACAGGTTGGTCCGCTAATCAGGTGGGCCACACTTGTACGAGAAACTGAACGGTCATAAAGAAAATGATTAATGGTCTATATTCGTACCTTGTATGGACCAGATTGATTTTTGTGCGATGGCGATCTCGCTTTGAGTCCAACTCGGTGAATGGTCCAGATCTCTTATAGCTTTGCAACCGTGGCCACCTCCTACGAATCCCTCTAGCACTTCATTTCTCTTCTAGAAGCAAATTAGGTGCCAACCCAGCCACACGCACCACGGTGCAGCCCTGACCGTGGGGCCCACATTGATGTACGTCTTGTATATCCACTCCGACCATCCATTGTTTTTTCAGATTATGTCACGATATGAGCCCAAAAATAATTCATATTCAAATCTCAAGTGAGCCATACCATAAGAAACAGTTGGAATGAACGCTCACCATTAAAAATTCCTAGGCCCACCCTAATGCCCGTTATAACTTTTATTTTCCATCCAACTTGTTGATAAGGTCACACAGACCTGGATGAAGGGAAAAACAAATATCGGCTTGATCCATAACTTGTTTAGCTCACAGAACATTTTTAATGGTCAATGGCACTGTTTTACGTGGTGTGGTCCACATGAGATTTAATCGGCTTTGATTTTGTCCTCATGCTTTAAAATGAGCTGGAAAAATGGATGGACGGTGTGGATATGTAATACATACATCAAGGTGGGCCCAACATTCAGGGCCGCACCATCTTGAGTGAGGCCGGTGCCACACCTAATACGCTCCCTTCTCTTCCATTGACCTCTAAAACTGACTTGCTTTTTCTTACACGTGTCAGGCAAGATCTGAAACTATCATCATCTTATCTATATAGATGGGCCACACCCCAAAACTCTCGCTGATCTGACAATCCTGACCATTGGAATGGAGTACTTTAGGGGAAAGTAAATAGATGGTGTATAAAAAGTTTCACAAAGTTTCAATCCAAGGATTAGAATAAGCCAACCGGTGTGAGATTTCGGACATGCCTATATCCAATAGGCCGGGGTCTCACCTAATCCGCTCTCGAAGAGATAGTCCTTCCACTGAATTTTTTTTTTTTCTTCTTCATGCCGATAAAGACTTTTATCACAATAATAATAGTTTAGCCGTGGCTGTCAATAAAAAAATTTTGTAAACGAAAAGTGCAATTTGCAGCAAAAGTAGAAGAAGCACAATAAATTATTGACGATAGTTCGAGTGAATGAACTAGCTATAAACTAGACGGTTTTTTAGACCTAAACAATCTTGAGAACTTGGATGGTCATAAGATGGTTGTGGTTTGGTAAGCAGGATGTGATTGAGGGATTGATAAGTAGGTACTTCAGGATTTGGCAGATTGGATGACTGGGCCGTCGATATTTAACTAAAATCAACTCCACTTGTTATAGTGATGCGATGGATAGAAGTGGCAAACTAAGTTACGTTAATTAATTTGGACTTACTATAACATAACATTAGATGGAAGTGGAGAGGCTAGAGTTATGCATGGTTTGGTCTGTTCGATTTTGAGGGGTGATGCCCAATCGAATCGACTTATTCAGTTTTAAATATTTAACAACATAATTGAACCAATGAATCCTCACTAACCGAATCAAATCGGATAAATTTTAGTTAGTTCGGTTTTGTTGATTTCATAACAATGTTAAAAAAAACTAAGAAGATCCAAATATCTGGTGGACCATGTCAACATAAAAACTACTAAATGACCATTAAAACTTTTTATAATTATAGGCTACAAAAGTTTTCGATCAAATTGAAAGTGAAATTTGACTTTTCCTTCATCTAGGTCTATTTGACCTTATCAATGGGTGGGATTGCAAATACACATTGTAGATCTTTATTGAGTTGGCCCTAGGACATTTTTAATGGTGAGCGCTCAATCAACACTATTTCTTGTAGTGTGGCCCACCTGAAATTTGGATCTGATTAATTTTTGGGTACACATTTTAAAATGAGCTGAGAAAACGAATGGACAGCGTGGATATATAAGATACTATTAAGGTGGGCTATGCAGTAGGGATCGGATAACATATACATAATAAATATAATTCAAATATATATAGTCGGTTCAGTTGAAAACGGTTTATAATTTTTATAAATTGACAACCGAACCGACATTCTCGATTTTTAATATTAAAAACTGAACCGACCTAAAATAAAATGAAAAACTGACCGAAACTGATCGGCTTGATCCGATTTAATTGGTTTTATCGGTTTGGTAATTTTTTTAATAGCCCTAAGAGAGGCTAAATTAAGCTAAGCTATGATAAGATAAACAACATTAAGCTAAAAAGAATTGTGTTTGATTAGAATAATAAAGTCTAAAACTTTTTATTACATGTTACTTATATAAACTTTAATTAAGTGATGGTCTTGTATATGATCCCTTGGCTTTTAGGATCGAAGTTTTTAAATTTTAGTGATCTTGGCTTAATATGCTTCTATTATGAGATAGGACTAGTTAACCATTATGCCGTTCTTGGCTCAATATACTTTTATCATGAGACAACTATTATGTTGTCATATATGGTTATATTTTCAGATTTTTTTTTCCTTCTTGGTGCACCACTTAGAAGTCTATAGGTAGATGTAGATAATTAAAGCCAACTATATATGGTTGAGTGTCACTATCTTTATATCATACGTGCATATTTGAAAATAGGTGTTTGAGGGCCTCACAATTTCCTGCATAATTCCATGAATACTACTTTATACAGCGTCCCTATATGTGGCTGTGAGCCTGTGACCGGTGTAAACAATTGGATGTACTTGAACTTTTGGGCCCTGCTCTAAAATGAGTTCCCAAACGGATGGCCGGCGTGGCTATACAAGATATACATCAAGGTAGGCCCACGTTCAAGGCTGCACCTAATCCACTCCCACCCATTGATTAACTACAAAATAACAAACAAACAAAACATGGGTCATATGATTCTCAGGTTGCGTATGATCGCTTGATACTCGTGCATTAAGAATTGTACACGTGGCATATATTAATTCAAATAAATCACTACATTGTGCATCCAACTGCCGGAAAGTAACAAGCTCAACATGAGATTGGTTGAATAATCCTGACCTCTGATCCTGGGACACTTGATCGTGGAAATAGGATCATTGGATATTTTCATTTTCAGCCGTCCAATAAATGTCCACTGATCTGATGGTCAGATAATTAAATAAGCTTTTTTTTTTCCCCCTCAGAATACAACTTCATTGTCTACTATAATCTGGGCCGTTTAATTTGGTTACTTGTCTGCCACGATGCAAGTTTTAAGCAACTCTTAGCGCCCGCGTCTCATCCATCATACTCTGCCAGAGTATTAAGATTTTTCTCATAAAACAAAGCTCTAATCGGATGATCCGATCCATCTGATCAGATGAAATTATGACCGATGATTGTGGACCATTGCTTAAGGCGTCCATGCAACCAACCAAATAATCAAAATACGACAAGGTACAGCTCACGCCTCTCCTCTCCGTCGGTGAAGGCACGTGCCATTGTCCACCTATCTTACGGTGGGGCCCACCTTGATGTATGTATTGTATATCCACGCCGTTCATCCGTTTTTCCAGATTAGTTTAGGGAATGAGCCAAAAAATAAGAAGATCTAATTCTCAAGTGGACCACATACCATGGGAGAAAGTGGTGATTGACCATTAATGGGTCATAAAAGTTTTAGATCAAGATGATGTTTGTTGTTCCCATTAATCTAGGTTTTTGTGACCTTATCAACAGGTTGTAAGGAAAATAAATGTTATGAAAACATTTCGTTGGACCATAGGAACTTTTAATGGTAGGACGCTCAGTCATCACTGTTTCCTACAGTATAGTTCACCTGAGATTTGGATCCTCTTCATTTTTTGGATTTTGCCTTAAAATGGTCTGGAAAAATGGATGGACGGCATGGATACAGAATACATAAATCAAGGTGGGCACATGATAATGGGCCGCACCGGCTTGGGTGAAGGACGGGGCCGCACCTAATCTGCTCCCCCTCTTTTCAAAAGAGAAAACGCATACTCTGGCAGAATGCGGTAATCTATAAGACTGCAAACAATTATTTTACATTTGGTAAATAAATGCATCAATCCGAACCGTTCAAAATTGGATCCACCGTTGATTAGTGATTTTAATAAAAAATAAATTTATTTTACTATCAAATCTATTATAATGGACGTTTTATTAATAATATTTATATCGTTGATGGATAGATCTTATTATTGTTATTTTTATCGTGATAATAAACAGTGGTACGATTATATAAACGGTTAGATTGAGAATCTTGTGGTCCTTAGGAACAATAGCTATCTGCGTGTACATTCATTATAATACTCTGCCAATGTATCAAATAACTCCTCTACTCCTGGAAGAAGTACACTACACGATTCAGTCACGTGAGCATTAAAGTAGTCACGTGCCCGGGATCGCTCGATTCGGAGATCTATATGATACTCGGGAAGCGTACCATGCTTGATACTCAGGCACTCAATATTTGTACATTTTGCATACATTAACTCAATTTGGACCGACTAAATTTTAGGAGCTACTGTCTTATAACTATATTCGTAAAATCAGATTGTTTAAATAAATAATCTATGATTCATGGACAGTATTTATTTTTAAATAGAACCATTGGATTTTTTATTTCAACCGTCCAAAACATATCCACTATTCCGATTGTCAGATGATCAAATAAAGATAAATCCTGGCTCAAAATACATCTAAATTGAGAGCCATAATTTGGACGGTTTAAAATGACGTGTTTTATATGCAATTTCCTAATCATTTTCAGGTGCATGCATATCATCTACCATACTCTTATATGCACTTTCCTAATCATTTTCAGGTTGATGGATAGCATCTATCATGCTCTGCCAGAGTATCAAGCAATTTTTTCCCTCCAGAAACGCGTGCAGGGAATGCACCAACTGTCGTTCTTTTTTCTCGCCTCTGCGTCTGTAATGGCCCGCTTGTCACCATGGATTTGAGAAGTGAGGAGAAGTGGATTCTATGACATGAATTCTCATTAATTTCAATTCTCATCCATTTCAGAATTTTTGTTTGGTAGTCAAGATTTGGAGAGAAATCAAACATGATGGAATGGACCGTGTAAATTTTAATCCCATCGTATGCCCACTGTATTAGCCTCGATTTTTAAATCCATGCCATTCATCCATTTTTTCAGATCATTTTATGCCAAGATCCAAAAAATAAAGCAAATCCACATCTAAAGTGAACCATAAAACAAGAAAAAATGGAGAGTGAAACCTTTATGATGCACAAAAGTTTTGGATTAAGCTGAAATTTGTGTGGTCTGTTCATCCAGGTCTTTGTGACCTTAACAACAAGTTGGATGGAAAATATACATCATGTTGGGTCTCATAGTTAAGGACACATTATGGTGGGTCCCACATTGGGAAGGATTTCTCCTCAAATCCCACCTATCTTTTGAGGATTTGAAAAAGGACTAAAAGTGCCTTTTTGAGTTCTCCTGTGTTCCTTTCAAATCCACTTCTCATCAAATCGAAGGTGCCAAACAGAATAAAGCAACCAGTTTCTCCTCCTTTCTCCTCAAATCCATGGGGCCAAACGCGCCATAAAGGGCACACGCGGCTGGACACAGATTGCCTGTGACCCGGGCACCGGAATTTCCTGTAGTCAAAGGTGTGTGGGGCCAACAGAGATACCAGTGAAAAATCCACTCCGTCCATCGGTTTTTATGGACAGTAGTAGGATAGGAAACTAAAAATAAGACATATCCAAAACTCTTGTGGGCCACACCACACGAAACAGAAGGGATTGAACGCCCACCATTGGCAAATTTGTGGGGGGCCGCAGAGGTATTTCCCTGATGTTTAGAATCCTGACCTATTTTTGTCTTTCAAAACTGATGGACAGAGTGGACTTTTCACGGCCATCTGTGTGGGCTCCACTCAGCTTCCGCACAGAAGCGGATTTGGCCCAACACCACCACCCAGCTAGGTGGTAATGGTTGCTGTGGGGCCCACATTAATTTATATATTTTATATCTACTCCGACCATCCATTGCTTCGGATCATTTTAGGGCATGAACCCAAAAATTAAGCAGATCGGAAGTTCGATTGGAACACCCCAAAAGAAACCGTGCAGATAGTGTCACCACCGTTGAAATCTTCCTAAAGCCCACCAGGATGTTTATTTTCCATCCAACCTGTTGATAGGGTCACATTGAACTAAACGAAGGGAAAACACATATATCAGCTTGATCCGAAGCATTTGTGGCTCCAAGAAGTCTTTAATTGTGGGTATTCAGTCACCACTATTTCCTGTAGTGTGGTCCACTTGAGCTTTTGATCTGCTAAATTTTTGGGCTCATGATCTAAAGTGAACTGAAAAAAATAGATGAAAGGTGTGGATAAAACACATACATCACGATGGGCCCCACAGCGGCCAACACCACCCGGGTGGTGTTGGGTTACTCCCAATCCGCTTCCACGCGCAACTACGGGCGCATGAATGACACGTGAAGCAATCTGATCATTGAAACAAGTGGGGTCCATTTCATAGGCAACCCAACTTAAAAATCTAGCCAGTCAACTCATCAGGTGGACCACATTTCATAGCCTAAGCTTTATGAGGCCCACCGTCATGTATGTTTTTTATCCACTCCGTTGATTCATTTTTTCACATCATTTAATGACATTAGCCCAGAACTTATGCAGATCCAAAGCTCAAGTGTACCACACCAAAGAAAATAGTATGAATTTAACGCCGACCATTGAAAACTTCCTTAGGCCCACTCTGATGTTTTATTTTCCATCCAACATCTTCATAAGGTCACACATATTTGGATAAAGGAAAACAAAAATATAAGCTTGAAACAAACTTCTGTAGCCTTAAGAAGTTTTCAACAGCAAACATTCAATCTTTACTGTTTTATATGGTGTGGTCCACTTGAGCTTTGGATCTGCATCAGTTTTGGTCTCCTGCACTAGAATGATCTTAAAAAACCGTATAGACGGCTTGGATTAAATATATACATCACATTAGGCCCCATAGAGCTTGGGCTACGTCGTTCTAAGGGGATATCCCAGTGGTAACTGCCACAGGTAATCCGCCGGAACGGATTAGGTGTGGCCTCGGTGTGCTGACGGTCAGGCTAACCTTGGTATATGTATTGTGTATCCACACCGTCCATCCGTTTCTCCAGTTCATTTCAGGGCATGACTCCAAAAATTAAGCAGATCCAAATCTCAAGTGAATCCTGCCATAAGAAACAGTGGTGATTGACCGTTAAAAACCTCTTGTTGGCCACAAAAGTTTTAGATAAAGCTAATATTTATTTTTTACCTTCATCCATATCTTAGTGATCTTATCAACGGTTTGGATGTCAAATGAACAATACAGTAGGCATTATGGTGGGCCCTAGGAAGTTTTTAATGGTGGGCGTTCAATACAGTAGGCCCAACGGTAATCCGCTCCCGGATCCACCTTGGTGGGTGGGACCCTGATTGTGGGGTCCCGCTGTGATGTATGTGATTACATTCACGCCGTCCATCCGTATTGAAAGCTTATTTTAGGTCATAATCCAAAAAAATCCCAAATGGACCATACTACAGGAAACAACGGTGACTAACCATTAAAATCTTCTGGTAGGCCACAAAAGCTTTGTATTAAAATGATATTTATGTGGTCTCTTCATCTAGCTTTTTGTGACCTTATCAAACGGTTGGATGGCAAATAAACAATCTGGTGGAATCCATGAATCTTTTAATGGTGGAGATTAAATCACAGGTGTTTCCTATGGTGTGGTCCACCTAAGATTTGACTCAGCTTCATTTTTTGGTATCATGCCTAAAATGAGCTTTCAAAATGGTTG
Organism: Liriodendron chinense; assembly: GCA_003013855.2. Lineage (NCBI taxonomy): Eukaryota > Viridiplantae > Streptophyta > Magnoliopsida > Magnoliales > Magnoliaceae > Liriodendron > Liriodendron chinense. Next base: position 581,522 of record ML058521.1, read on the forward strand.
GACGGTGTGGATTTAAGGCACATACATCACTGTGAGCTCCACAGTCATGGGTCCCACCCACCTAGGTGGATCCGGGACTCACCTAATCCGCTCCCATGTGGCATATATTAACACATCGTGGATCTCGCCGTCGCTTATGTCAGGTCTGAAAACTAGGTTGGACACTTGTTTGTTGAAATAGGACCCTTGGATATTCTTCAATTTTAACCGTCCAATAAATGCCCACCAATCTGATAATCTGATAACCAAATGAGCGTAAATTCTGGTACTCTATACATCTAAACTGGGACCCACAGTTTGGACGGTTTATTTAAATTATTTGTGTGTTACCTATGTAATTTCTAAGTAATTTATAAGCCTGAGTATCATCCATCACACTCTGCGGGAGTATCAATGTTCTTTATCTGATAATTATCACCAACCGAAGACATCCAACATGCGGAAGTTTGTCACGTATGATGACTATGCCAACCTCCTTTCTCATACACAACTTCAGTGTATCGCTGACTGTGGGGCCCATTTTTATGTATGTGTCTTATATCCACTCCGTCCATTAATTTTTCTAGATAATTTTAGGAACTGAGTTGAAAAATGAAGAAGATCTAAATATTAAGTGGACCACACCATAGGAAATAGTGGTGATTAAACGCTCACCATTTAAAAATTCTTGGGGCCCACCCGAATGTTTATTTTCCATCCATCCTGTTTATAAGGTCACATGGACCTGGATGCAGGGACCACCAAAAAAATCAGCTTGATCCAAAACTTTTGTGGCCCACAGTTTTTAATGGTCAATCATCACTGTTTCCTGTGGTGTGGTTCACCTGAGATTTGGATCTGGTGCATATTTGGGTTCATGTCCTAAAATAATCTAGAAAAATGTATGGACGGCGTGGATATAAGAAAACATACATCAAGGTGGGCCCCACAATCAGGGATCCACCGAAGCTGCGTCCTCCTTTCCCACCCGGATCATCTAAACGGTGGGACCCACTTGACGGCTCTAACACGTGTGCCCCGCGTGTAGAAATGCGTGTGGACGTCACCCTCTCTCTCTTTCTGGATTCTGAAAAGTCGACTCCAGCAACAAAAGCCTGCGGGCTGCTGCGGCTGCTGCAAATAGACCAAGACCCGATTCTGATTCCATATCGGATCCATTTCCGTTACAGAATTCTTCCGCATCAGTTCCGAAACTCATTCAAATCTTGTCTGAGGAATGGAGAGCTGTTGGAGGCTGGAGATGCATTTCTTTCTTTTACTATCTTTGCTGCTTCTGAATTTGAATCGCTTCTACTCTCTCAACTCAGAAGGTTGGTTAGCTCTTCTCAGGAATTGACATTTAAACCCAATCTTTTTATCGCCACACCCCCATTCTCTACTTTTGAAGGCCATACACTCTCTGGTGGAATTGATATTTAGACCCACTTCTTTTTGGGTTTGCTCTGTTGGTGATAAGGTCAATTACCGAAAGTCGAGAAGATGGGTGTATCTATCAAAAGGCTGGAATGGATATTTACACCCACCTTTTTATTTTATTGATTTTCTCTATCTTGTCATACAGTCAATTGCCGAAAGTGGAGAAAATGGGTGTATCTATCAAAAGAATCGATTGAATGTTTACATCCATTTTTTATGGGTTTTCTCTACTCTTGGCGATACAATCAGTAGCTGAAAGTGGAGAAGAGGGGTGTATGTATCAAAAGGGTGGCATTGATTTTTACACCCACTTTTTTAATAGATACGCCCCTTTGACCTTTCTTTTACGCTTGGCAAGACAGTCAATTGCCAGAAGTGGAGAAAAGGGGTGTATCTATCAAAAGGGTGGAATTGATATTTACTACCCACTTTTTTGCTCAACTGCCCCTCTTCTCTACTTTTGACAATACAGTCTATTGAGCAAAGTGGGGAAAAGGGTGGATCTATCAAAAGGATGGATCCACTTTCTTGTTATAAATTGCTTGATACTTGATTTTGTATGGTTTTTTGATGGATTGGAATTGGATCGGATGACGGATTTGGGTTTACAGGGATCACGCTCTTGAGGTTTCGGGAGCGAGTGGAGAATGATCCATACGGTGCTTTGTCGAATTGGAATGGTTACGATGACAAGGACCCGTGTTCGTGGTTTGGTGTGGCATGCGTGGATGGCGAAGTCGTAAATCTGTAAGTGATTGGTTACTGCTGAAACTGTTGTGGGTTGCTTGATCAGGTTTTGTTGTTTTCATCTTCAGCTTCCATTGAAAATGATCATAAATTGTCTCTCTCCTGATTTTGGGTGGTGGGTATGTTAAAAATTATCTAGATTTAATGGCTAGGATCTCATGTTATGATGATGCTGATGGCATGCTTAGATGGAAAGTTTGTAATTCTTTAAGCGATCACATTCGCCTCTGATACTGTTGTGGATTGCTTGATTAGATGCTTTACTTCTACAAGATCACATGTTGAATATCATGTTGCTTATGTTACTGTTTATGCCAATGGTTGGATCTTGTCCAATTCTTGATATTGGGTGTTGGGTCAGTTAAAGGCTAATCGAGATTGAATGGGTATGAATGCATGGTATGTTGTCGATGATTTGTGTTTGTGATGTGGAGTGGAATGCTTGGATGGTAGAGTAATTCCATAAATGATCGTTTGCCCCTGCAATTGCTTGATCGGATGATTTTTTATTTGTTGTTTTGAAGTTGAGTTTGTGTTGGGGATGAATTGCTTATGCCATCCTGATTTTGGGTTCTGGGTTCGTTAAAGATGTTCTAGATTAATGGCTAGGAAGTAGGGATGCATGTTTGTAGCTTGGATTGGTATGCTCCAATGTCAGAGTTGTGATTCTATAAGCGATTGTTTGCTCTATTCGTTTGATACTTTATTGGAATTGTTTATGCAAGTGATGTCCAAAACTTGGGTTTGAAAATTTAAATAAGAGAATGTGCGGTACCAGAAACCCAATTGGTGTGCGTTTTTGCTAATTTAAACTATTTTCTCTTGTTAAAATTGCTTAGAATCTGTATAATGAAAATGTTTTGCATACTCAATCATGGATTTTGACCTCCGATTTTGGAATTTAGAAAAAATGGAGAAATTTTGGGAAAATCCGAAATTTCCTTGATTTCACCCATTTAACTTGCAATTACGGTGTGGAAAAATCATGTGGGAGTGCTCGCAGGCTTATCTAAGTTTGACTGGAACTTTTTAAAATAAAAAAATATATTTTTAATTAAAAATTATGTGCCTTATATTTACATATTTATGAGTTTATGTTGATCTTAACATCAACCTCATTTATTGATTTTCGAAAATAAATTTATTTTTTTACAAAAATTATAAAAAATATATATTTCAAATATAAATGCATTGTACATTGAAGGACGGATTTGGCTTTTGAATTTATTGGTCGTATTTTGGTACATGTCTTATATGATTTATAAATTATATGAACTAATTTTGAATATAATTGCATCACTTCTATTACTATATGATAATGTGTAGTTTAGAACCCTATACAGTGGAAACTCATCATGTATACTTCTTTTTTGTGATCTATTGAGTTTTAATGTGTATTAATATCTTTTTTTATAACAAATCCTGAAGTTTCATCAAAGTATTCAACCAATCTCCCAATGTTTCATAAAAACAGTGATACATTACATGACACATGCAATATTTCCCATGCGATACCTGATATGTTTTAGTATCCCAAGGGTGTGATATATGCATTGGTACAGATACTAAAAACATTGCAAACAGGGTACGTGACAAGTCCTTGTTAAGATAATGGTATTGGACTGACTGGATGATGTCTTTGTGCTCCAACATACAAACACTGAGTACTGAAATTCTTTAGTAACAACAAACTCGAAAAATATAAGAGGTAAGGAGGTTAGAAGCCCATGGAAATTCCGTTTGGAGTCATGAAGAGGATATGTTTTTTACTTCTTTTAATTGGTTTCAATATCTAGGTTTTTAAAGAAAATCCTTATCTCCATTGATTTAGACATTTGCATGTAATAAAATGACTCTTAATTGCTTTATCCTCTTTCTGTTCTGGCAATGAAAATGGTGGGATATGAAAATAAAATAATATATAAATATAAATATAAAATCTGAGCTGGATAGAGATCAATGTGATAGGGATCGGATTAGATTGGGTGATATTTTGTATTTGTTGTTATCTTTGGGATATCCAAATCTTCAATAGATTCTAGGTTATTCTATATATTTAGTTATTCTCATAAACCATTAAGTGTCTTGTACACTAGGAGGTAGATCAAGAACTCGTTCCTGCTCTTGGAGCAAGGACCATATCAGAAAATTGTTAGGTGAACTCAAGGTTGGAAATTAGTCATTTAGAGCTGGGTAGAATATGGGCTCTGTGTATCATTAACTTAAAGTGAAATAAGTTGGCAATTAGGAACACTTTGAAGCTTGTCTTATCAGATAAGTGGATATTTAGGTGTCCCTACCATGCATGCATGCTTGATATTTTACTATGTAAGGGGCTATGTAAGGGGCTAACTATACTTCATAATAGCTGGGGCGATCAATGAGTCAGGTCAACCTGATCCAACCCAGTGGATCAGGTTGATGTGCATCCAGGTCTAGACCCAAATTTGAATTCCACTGGGTTGGATCCAGAACCAGATCCTATGATCTGATTGATAATTGGGTTTGATTCTGGTTGGCTCTGATCCAACTAGATTGGACCTGTTTACATGTCTAGAGCATCAACAAGTCAGATTGATGCAATAAACCAGAGACCTGTTCCGACTCAGATCTTGGTCTCTACCCAGATTTGTGGGTTCAGATCCAGAGCCAGATCCAGGTTGACCCTGACCCGACCTGAATCCAGCCCATTTACAGCCCCAAGTGCAGCTGTTAAATGATAAAGTCCTTAATTGTGTTTGTCTAGTTTCTAAAATCTAGTTAACGTTGTCCTCTTTCTCCATTTTTTTTGCTCATTGTCTGATACACGTAAAAGAAATGCGGACTGCTTAAATGCTCGATCAAGCACTTGGTCAGGCCGGTAAATGGGAAATAGGTCACCTGCCTTTTGGTGGTCCAATCGTTCATATGGAGGAACCCATGGTGGATGAAAGGCAGCCGAAGAAGACTTCTCCATCAGATGGTCCTAGCCCTCTACTGCAACATTGTTTAATGCAGACCATCAGTTGTAATTACCCATTTTCATGATTGGATATGATCATCTGATTGGTGAGATGTGCACACCCGAAGGTGCACCCCATCTGTACCATTGCTTTAAGAAAATACCATTTCATCATCTGATGGAGCAGATGGGCATCGTCCATCCCATGATGCTGATGGGGCCCACCCAATCAATATCTTAGTTACCTCAAGATGTGCCTCACTTTGTTCCCTTGCTGTGTTGAATAAAAAGACACCTTTCTTTCATTGTACATTACCTCAATAAAATTGCCTTAACTTTTGGTACTGTTGATATTTGATATTCTCTGAAGTCTATTTCCGAAAAAAAAAAATGAGAAAAAAATCTCTGAAGCCTGATTGTTCTGCCTGCAGGAACTTGCAAGATCTGTGTCTCAAAGGAACACTGGCACCTGAGCTCGGGGAACTTAGTCACATAAAATATCTGTAAGCATCCCTGATTTATTGAGCTTAGCAATTAGGATATGCACTTAGAATATTTAAACATCCCTGATTTTAGCTTCTCACTTTCTCTAAATATATCATTTCAATCAACATTTCCGCCATTTAGACATCCACGAATCTTCAGCTAAAGTCTGTGGCTTGTATGGTAACTCACAGAATGCATTCTAAAATTCAGGTACAATGTCCCACTAGTTGAAGATTGCTTTCATTGATTAGTTATTGTGGATAAATGAAGATAGAATCTATGAGAAAGATGGCAACTGTGTGCTTACAGTGTCTAAATGAAGTGGAGAATGTCTATTTTCAATGGAAACTGTACACTTTTAAGGATTCGCCAGTACTTGGGTCTGGTAAAATCAGAAAGTCCTAGGAAATGCGAAATATTCTGACGGAATGGTTAATAATATATCTTATTTCTATGAAGACATATTATGAAAGTGCACCTCTACATGGAACATGGCACTCATGAGGGACGTCCATTTGCATAGGTTGGCCCCACTGTCTGATAGAGCATCCAGCTCATAATCGGAACGGTCAATTAGCAGGTGGGCAGAATGTAGGAATATAATGGATTGTTTGAAAAAGAAAAGAAAAGAAAAATTGCCATCAGTCCACATTCAACATCCACATGCAGCCCACCTGATGTATGGACCCACCTGATTTTAGTTCAGGTCATCTACACATGGGCCCTATTTCATTTTGGTGCATGTGGCTGCATGCAGAGGTTGATGTTGTCATAAGTGGGGGAAGAAACTACTTTCACACCATATGATCTTCAAATGCTGTCCACTTAAATGACTGCATTCAACTTGACATGTTATGTGTTTTCATGAGGGACACATTTTCATTATTTCATTATTTGCTTCTGTTCTTTGTTAGAAATGCCTCAATGTTGGTCCTCTGTGCAGTATCTTACACAATAATTCTTTCTCTGGGATCATTCCCAAGGAGATCGGAGAACTGAAGGAGCTAGAGGTATTGGATGTGGGAAACAATAATCTCAGCGGGCCACTTCCATCTGAGCTTGGCGGTGCTTTGTCCCTTCAAATCCTGTGAGCTGTTGCTACTACTATATTTTCACTTTAGAAATGTCATTATGATGTGCTGTTCATTGAAGTTAGAAATGCGCTACTCACCATTGACATGGCCCCCTTGTATGGTGACGAGGACCACTGATTTCGTGGGCCACAATTGTGCACCATACGCCAAAATTTTTAGTGATTGGACAGTGTTATCATCGTCAGTTTTTCCCACTGAATGTGAACCATTGATCGTTTCTTTATTTATTGTACATTTTGCAGACCTTTAATATGATGTCTAACATAGTCCAATTCACCTTGATTTTTTCTTTTTTATCTATGGGACATCCAACATGGTGCCCCTCCAAATCAATGGTCCGGATCACCATAATCAGATCTGTGTATGGTAGAGATGTTTGATGTGCACTTCATGGAACTACATGGGGCATCCACATCTTAGTAGCAGTCCTCTTTTGGCTTTTTTTTTTTTTCTTTCTTTCTTTCTTTTTAATCCCCCTTTATTTCAGTTAATTGTATTAATTCCACGTACTGGTTTGAGTTGCAGGCTCCTCAGCCACAACAGGTTCTTGAATAGCATGTCTCCTGAACTTCGTGAGCTCAGTATGCGTTCCAAGTTTCTTGTTGATGAGAACATGCTATCTGATGCTGCAAGAGAAGCAATCTGGAACCAAAGATACATTGCGAGGTAGATTATCTTGTCATTGCATCTAAATTTCGGGCTTTATCCTATTATCCGTCAACTGAATCCAATTCTCCCAACACGTGGCACATGTGTGTGAGATTTGGGCTGTTTTATCAGGTGGGCCTCATCATTTGTGTTGTGCCTGAAAATCAGGATAGTCGGGTCACCAGAATGGCCACACATATATGAAAAAACAGATCGACCAATGTTCTATATTCAATGTACATGTGCGGCTTACCTGATGACGAGACTGGCCTAATTTCAGACAACAACCACAGTGGGGCCAATGTGATGAATGGCTTAGACGTTGCGCAAAATTGCCACATTCTGCACTTTCTTGGTGAAGCTCTGATATTTTTGAAGTAAACTTCAGTTGGATAGCAGTAATCAACAGAGAATGATTAACTCAAGAGTAGCATTTCTCTTTCATGTTGGCTTCTTCATACTACTGTTATATCTGTCAGGAATATGGAGGAAGTTGAAGATGCTGGTGCTCGGAGATTGCTGCAGGATGTGGGTGGATCTGGTCCGCCTGACGGCAAAATTAGATGATAAGAAAAAAAACCACACTGCTCCATCGCTGTGCGCATGTGGATAGATCTGATCGACCCAACCATAAAAGTGAGGAAAAAAACAACCATGTCATCTTCTCCATCACCTTTGCTGCCACCATTGGGTCATACACCTTCCCCTGCACAACCATCTCTTTCACCCGCTGCAAGTCCATCACTATCAGAGATCACGACTTCTGGATCACGGCATACGTTTTTGTGGAAGATCTCTGTAGCGTTAGGGGCTTCCTTTCTCACTGTTTCTATCATAGGTGTTCTCTTTTGTCGAAAAAATAAAGTTGTGACCGTCAGGCCTTGGGCCACAGGTTTAAGTGGGCAGTTGCAGAAAGCCTTCGTAACAGGTTCGTTTCTTCTTTTTCACGTTGATATCTGGTTTTACATGTGAAGAACTTCATAATGCTTGTTGAAAGAAATGATACTTTGTTTTTGGCCCTGTTGAGTCCAACTTTCAGGATGTTGATCTAATACGTGTCCTCATGGTATGGGCCTTCCCCTAATGTCTATCCTATCAGATGATCCTAACCATCAAACAGAAATGGACAATCATAACTAATGTCTTGACATTGATGGGGGGCCAGTCAGAAGTCCAGGGTCATCTGATAGGGCAGACTTTTGGTATGGGTCTTGCCCTTATGTCTATCCTATCTAGATGATCCTAACCATTCAATGGAAATGGACAAGTATAACTGCTGTCTCGACATTGGTGGGGCCCCAGTCTGAAGGCTAGGATCATCTGAAGGAGAGATTTTTGGGTTTTTCCCCATCAACCATGAAGCCCACCATACAAACAATTCGATTACCAAATGGTGGGTTCCACATGCAATTCTTTTTATTGGGCTGACCAGATGGGTTGGTCAGGCATTTTATGTTTCTTCTGTGTGTTTTTACTCTTGTACTGTTGCAATTTATTTCTCCATGTTCATGATTGGGAGTTTGCATTTCAGGTGTACCAAGCCTCAAACGACAGGAGATTGAAGCCGCTTGTGAAGATTTCAGTAATATTATTGGTTCTTCACCAGATAGCACTGTGTACAAGGGGACGCTGTCGAATGGTGTTGAAATAGCGGTGACGACGTCTACTGCTGCGGTGTCTGTCAAGGATTGGTCGAAAAATTTAGAAACCCAATTCAGGAAGAAGGTGATTTTAAGGACAAGTAATGATACTCTACATTTCGGTCGAACGTTTGCTTGGCCCAATAAACGTAAATGTGGGTTCTACCTTTTTGCTATATAGCCAAAAAATATCCCCCTCATGATCCTAACCACATTGCTAAATGTGGACCATAGGTCATAATTGTCCATTGTGACCAACTGATGAGGGTGGTATTAGGGTATGACCTAGGGCTGTAAATGGGTCAGCAAACCTGATGGGGTATCCAAACCCAACCCATTTAGACCCGAACCGTTTGTTAAATGGTATGGGTCTGGGTCCAAGAACAGACCTAGTTGTTAAATGAGTCTGGATCTGGTTTCCTTTCTATTAGGCCCGACCCTACCCGACCCGAACCCGAACCCATTTAGTAAATGGGTGGGTTTGGTCTATGTTGCAAGGGACCCATCAAGGTCCGGACCCATCCAAACCCGGTTTTAAAGTTAAACCTTGTAAAAATGCTTGCATACCAGATCCAAACCCAGGCCCATTGGACCCGACCCATTTATAAATGGGTCTAGGTGGATCTCCCTCTACTAGACCCAGACCCATTTATAAATGGGTCTGATGGGATGACTTAGACCCGACCCAAACCCGCCCATTTAGTAAAAGGGGTCTAGGTCTAACATTTGGACCCAAGCCCATTTACTAAATGGGCGGGTCTGGCTTTTGGCTAAACCCGCCCCAAACCCGACCATTTACAGCCCTAGTATGACCTGTAGCATGTGGGACCCACCAGATCCAACAGCATAGGTTGCTGGAAGGTCAACCCCATCTGAAGCAACACTGGTCATGAAAAAAAAAAAAAAACTTTGGTATTTTCTATTCTCTCTAACAGTCGATCTTGGCTGCGGTTTCAGATAGACACATTGTCGAAAGTGAACCACAAGAATTTTGTGAACCTACTTGGGTATTGCAAAGAAGAGGAGCCTTTCACAAGGATGATGGTTTTCGAGTATGCCCCAAATGGAACGCTCTTTGAGCATCTACACAGTGAGTATTTCTGTGCCCATGGTTCCTTTTCTGGAAAATGTCACTGATTTACTTTAGAAATCATATTGTAATTTGTTGGATCATTTTTGGATCGGTTGGTTGCACATCGGTCCATATATATTCTGAAGAGTGCTGATGCACTGTTTTCAGATCTCACATTTCTTTAACTGCTGCTTTTTAAATTTCTATCAGACTTTTTTTGTTTAAAGCATTATTTCTAGGCAGAGAAATTTGAATGATACAATGATGTTTGGACTCATCAAAAGACTTGCAGCCACCCGTGTCAAATGTCTTAATAAGCATTTGCAAGATCCAAGATGCTCATCAAGCAGTCCCAAACTTTTGGATGCCTTGGTACCAAAATCAGGCTATTCCATTGGTCAATCATTTATCTATTTAATTTGGCAAACTTGTGGCCCACCTGATGAATGGACCAGACTTATTATTGAGCTAGGGATTAAACTAGGGCCCACATGCAAGTTTCTAGTCCATTTTCTTTTGGAACTTAATAGGATACCCTCCTCTCTTCCTTGTTTCATGAACTGCTATAAATGGGTAGCTGCATCCGTGGGTGCTCGAAGTCCAATTTAATTGGATCTAGATCCAGATTTTGGTCCATACATATTATCTTTGGGTCAATGGATTCAAACCTGACTAGAGATCGGATCAGATCGAGTTCCCAAATGTGATTTTTTGCTTTTTAAGTTTATCCTTTACAGTTGTAATTACTATTTAGAAACACAATACAAAAGGCATGTTTGTAATATTGACCTGAATCCAGGTCCCAAACATGAGCCAAGATGCGATTACAGATCCAAAACCCATGTCAAGTTCTAATATTTGCTCAAACTTGTACCTGACACGACACCTCAGGTTGGTGCCTCATATGGACCATTGTGACAAATATCGTCAAATCTTGCGATATTCCTCCAAGATTTTTATCAAATGATATTTGTCATGATAATATTGCATTGTTTTGAAAATCTCAGCAGTTCTTAATTTCTCACAAAATTATCATGATTTGAAAGAAAACTTTATTTAACAGTTAAAATAAATCATTTTATACCTCATCACCATCGAAAGCCTTATCCCAACTATTTGGGGTCAGCAAATCATTTTATACCTATATTTTATAAATTAATCAATGATTTTAAAATTTTAAAAATCATTTTATACTTATATTTTTAAGATTTTAAAATCATTGATTGATTTGGTATAAGTATCTTTTAATATTTTATTTTCAGCGAGATTTTTCCAATAAAATCATGAGGAAAATGTAAAATTTTGAAAATCTTCCAAGAAGTTCCTGGGGTGAGAAATTTCTGAGAATGAGATTTGCACTATGATATGGAACTAACAGGTCCTGGCTCTTATTCCTTTAATCAGATTGGAAATGGGTGCATCCATACCCAACCCATTGAAGGCCCCAACAACCAATGTTCCTCAATTTCTATGAAGCGGATGTTTTTTTTTTTTTTTTTGTTAGTCATGCAACGCACCCACCCTGTGCTGCAGATTGCACCCCAAATGATGGAATCAGAATATCTTATATTTAGATAAATAATTGGATCTTGATGTTTGGCAGACCATCACTAGCTTGGCTACCAATTAGTGGACGTGCATTAATGTCTGCATTTCATGCTTATAAAAATTTAATAATCCACACGTGATGTGGACCATTCGAGCAACACAGACACGATCCCACCCTTCATGTGATCAGGCCCAAGAATAAAGATGTCCATTCCTCTAGTAGTTACACATGTACGATTCCTCATTGAATATGGATCAACTGTCACTTCTTCTTCCACCATCCTTAAACAGTCTGATTTGGCCAGGTCATCCACAGGATGGGCCGGCCTGATGAGCGGCTACCAGAGACTTTAGCACATGATTGCCCACTTGGGTGTGCTCTTTGAGTAACATAATTCTGTCATTGTATATAATTTAAATGCAATTCTACCTGATGAATGGTGATCTCCTGAATAGTTGGCCATGGCTGATCTTGACTTTTTGCTGGCCTACTGCAGTAAAAGAAGCCGAACACTTGGACTGGGCCACACGGCTCCGTGTTGCAATGGGAATGGCATATTGCTTGGACCACATGCACCAGCTCAATCCACCCATTGCCCATAAGAATCTACAATCAAAGACTATCTATCTATCCGAGGACTATGCAGCTAAGATATCCGATCTCACTTTTTGGAACGAGGCGACCACTGTCAAGAAGGGTTCGGATGATACGGAGCTCTCAAACATGTCACCAACAGAACTGGAACACAATGTTTACAGCTTCGGTGTGTTATTATTGGAGATGATGTCGGGTAAGCTCCCATTTTCAGGTAATGAAGGCCAACTGATCAACTGGGCATCAGGTTATCTGAGGAAGGTGCGGCCCATCAGCAATTTGATGGACCCCACCCTTAAATCTTACCATGAGGAGGAGGCCAGTGCACTTTTGGATGTGATACTACCCTGTATCAATCCTGATCCAAAGAAGAGGCCGTCGATGAGGGAGGTGACTGCTCGGTTGAGAGAAATTACAGGAATGTCGCCGGATGCAGCAACTCCGAAACTATCTCCTCTTTGGTGGGCAGAGCTTGAGATTCTTTCTACTACAGATGCAAGCTAAGTAATTCTCTTTCTGATGTTTTAGCTTTAGAAGCAGCTGTGGGTATTTAGTGTTTCAGTAGTGATATCTGTATATATTATGCCATACACAGGCTTCCCTACATGCCAATTTGTCATGCTCATGTGAGATCTGGCTCTTCCATCAGGTGGACCCCGGGCCAGAAAAAGAGGCCCGTCCAATCATCAGATGTATGAACAAAATGGATGGTTGAGAGGAACTGACCAATGGTCTTCATTCAACGTCCATGAGTAATGTGCCTGATTTTCAAGGTCATGATATATGGTGGGGCCCACCTTATGAAGGGCCTCGATCTTGCGCATTTGGCATGTGTGGGGATAGTAGGATTGAAAATCATACTCTTAGCTATAGCAGGCGCTGTGTCTACCATTGATAAGCGGATCTCGGTGTAGTGGCAGGACTTTGTTGAGCGAGGCATGTAAATATGCAAATATGAATATACCTTCTTTTTTTTATATGTTTTTATTGTTGGTGGGTCCCGCCTCGTGCCCACCGGATGTAGATCAGCGTCCACAGTGTGCATTTCCCACATGGTACATGATGGATTTTTTGGACATAGCTGTTGATCTCTAATCCAAAAGACCGTTCGTCATCGCCCAATTGCTTAGCCTGCAGGCAGCTATAATTGCTAACCTGGCTTGTGAGTGGGACATCAGAGCCATGCAACATGTGGGCCCCACTATCTTGATGGCCTGGCCCAGAACATGCAACATCGAATCTAGCGGTGATCGTTTTCTGCCTTCTATGATGTCTGTTGCGCTGCATAATTTCGGGTGAAGTCATTGACAAGGTGAGGTGATTTTTGTCAATGGACCCAGTACAGGCCATCTCTCGGTATCTCAGAGCAGCCATTCATTTTAGTGGGACTGAAATCGGGCTGGTATGCAGCTTGTGGGCCTCAAATCAAGCCCAAGCTTGGCCCATCCCAATGTCCATGAGGAAATGGGATTGCTCCCACTTGCCAAATTTTCTTTCCAGGGATTTTCCAAAGCAGATGAAGATGGTCGTGGATGTGCTCAGCTTGGATCGAAAATATTCGAATATTTTAAGTAGGTCTGAGGCCCGACCAGTTCAAAATCAGAGCGGTTGACCTCCCTCCCTACTGTTAAACCAGTCCATTTGGGGGCCCTAAATTTCGTAGTTCTAGAACTTGGTGACTCGATTCGAAAGTTTGCCGAGTCAACTTGGCGGGTTTAAGCTGACTCACTAAGAAACTCATTGACAAGTGAGACTCAGCTTTGACTCGTCAAGATTCGCCGAGTCAGACTCGGCAACTTGGTCAACTTGATGTGCCTTGAACCGAGTCATTCGTTGAGTCATATGGATATTTAACAATTCATTATAAATAGGACCATTAGTTTATACTCCTACATTCCGACCATATGTTATTAATATAATCATTTCCTAGTTTAATTATTAAATATCCAGTTGATTTGCGCCAAGTCTTTGGGTTGAACCAGCCAGGCTGAACATCAAGTCAAGCTTTTGGGATTTTAGAACTATGTGAGTTTAGAGCCACTGAATGACCCCGATGGTCAGGTGGGCTGGCAGTGTGTTGGATCGGCCTTCGGGCTAACCAACTCTACATCTTGGAAGCTTGTTGGGTTTTTCAGGGTCTGGTGGACTTTGGGTAAAATAACAAGGCTCATTTAAGCAACGGGTTATACCCGGATTGACCAACTTGCCCACATTACCCTTTAAAGCCATCCAATTCCGGCTGGTATTTGCTCTGTTTTTCCAGCAAATACTACCACAAAATATTATTTCTATTTTTCTTCCTTTTGCGTCCTGTTTTTTTAATTTATTTGGCAACTCATCCTGATTTGCTGGGTCTGAGTCAAGTCGTGACTCACCTCATTAGGAAGTAAATTGGTGTGACTTGTGGCGTCTAGTCCGAGTTGACTCAGATGAGTCGTTTGGGTTGATTTTATCTATTTCTCCTGCTCCCATGACATTAGGAAAGTGTCCATCTCAAATGCTATTGACTTCTTGAGATGAAGCCAGATAAGGGACTTGAGAAAGGTTTGAGATCTGCAAACCTAAAAGTTTTAGAGGAATGCTTTCATTCCACTGAGAAATCATTAGTAGGAACCTTAATGGCCTAAATTGCTACCATGTAGTATGATGGGATTTATGGTATTCACAATGATATTTTGGAGATGACAAACCTTGCTTCCAAATTAAAGGTATTGAACATTAGTGTAAGTAATAAATTCATGTGCCAATTCATCCTAAAATCTTATTAGCAGAATTTGGTCCATCCAAAATTTATTATAATATGTATAAAGATAAATGGTCCTTAGATGAGCTGAACAATATGCAAGAAGAGGCTAGACTGAAACAAAAATGACAGCTGTTTGTACGTATGGTAGCCAGAAAGTTGGATACAATTAAAAAAAAAAAAAAAAAAAGGGGGCAATCACCAAAATCTTAATAACATAATTTGGTCTATCTAAAATCGAATCTATTATAATACGTATAAGGATAAATGGTCATTTAATGAGCTGATCAATATGTGCATGCAAGAAGGGGCTAGAATAAAAGGGTATTTTTTTTAATAAAAAGAATGGTTTGAAAAAAGGGTAAAGCTCTCACTTTGACATATTTCAAAACCAATTTTCTTAAGGTAGCTTCTAACACTTGGTGGATTGACTCGGGTGCTATAGTCCATATTTCAGTTTAAGCATAGCCGAGCAAACTATCCAGATGAGAACTGAATTAAGTGAAAGTTAAAGCAATACGGACCTACCAATTAGAGCATCGGGCATCATTTAGATTTAGTTAATACATTTTATGTTCTGACCACTTTATGCAACTTAGTTTCTATTTTTAAACTTGGTGCACAAGGTGACATTTTTTTTATTTAATATGGTAGATTTTATCTATTTAAATATGAACAATGTTTGCTTTTTATAACTTGTGTGATGGTTTATGAAGTGAATTTAGATATCCATTACTCAAACCCTACTCGCCCTACATGTGAATTATGGAGGGATCAATGGCATGTCAAAGGAGAACTTTTCTATATTCTACCATTGATGTCTTAAATACATTTCCAGATAAAGGATGGAAGCGATTGGTAAAGTATGGAAACCCTGAACTTTTGGACTTTATAGATTTTGGGGTATGTGCCTAGATTGAATTGCAGAAAACAAACCAAACACAGAAATGTGCCAAAAGGAGTTCTAAACTTTTTAAAGTAATACATAAGAATATATGTGATGCTTTTCCTACCTCATGTGAAAAGTACTTTGCTACCTTCATAATCAGATCATTTCAAATATATGTATGTTTTTGTATTGCGTGAAAAACTAGACGGTAGTTGTTGACACTGGAAAAATCACCTTCTCAAGTAGAGCTGGACACGAACTGAGTTTAACCGTTTGGATCGACTCAGTAAAACCCTGTTCGAACAGAAAGTCTTATTGTTCGAACACACATGGTGTGTTCGAAAAAAAGTTCAATTCAATTTCAAACGCAGTCCTGTTCGACTCAAACTCGAACTCGACTCGAATATTGATCGACTCGACTCGACTCGTTCGTTCGACTCTATTATATATATATATATATATATATATATATATATATATATATATATATATATATATAGAGAGAGAGAGAGAGAGAGAGAGAGAGAGAGAGAGAGAGAGAGAGAGAGAGAAGGGTGGATGACAAATAACGTAACTATGAGCCTAGGAAGGTTTCAATGGTGGACATCATTCTCCTCACTATTTCCTGAGAGAGAGAGAGAGAGAGAGAGAGAGAGAGAGAGAGGTGGATGACAAATAAACGTAACTGTGAGCCTAGGAAGGTTTCAATGGTGGACATCATTCTCCTCACTATTTCCTGTGGTGTGGTCCATTTGAGTTTTGTATCTGCCTCATTTCTTATTTAATGCCTTAAAATAAGTTGTACAAATGGATGGACGGAGTGGATAAAATAAATACATCATGGTGGGACACACAAAACGAAAAAATCGGTATTTACTATTTAGTAGTAGAAAAAATATTTTTAAGCGAAAAAAATGAAATTGTTCGAACTTGTTCAAACTCATAAAAATTGTTCGAAATCCATATGTTCGAATTGGGCTAGACCAAATTGAGTTCGAACAGAGCCATCCTGTTCGAATGTTTGTTCGAACATTGTTCGAACACACTCACTCAAGCAAACGAACAATCCGATCTGGTCTATGTTCGACTCAGATCAGATTGTTGTCCACCTCTATTCTCAACTCACAATGGGGCTGAGATTAGTGCAATGATTTTCATACATTCAATTAGGAGTTGAAGTAGGACTGATGCTGCAGAAGGCATGCTTCAAGTTAGATGATGACAGATCAAATGGTTTCTGATTGAGGCGATTTATTGCTCATTGGAAAGCAAGTTATCTTTCTGTCAAGTCCAAGTTTGCTCTATTCCAAAGTGTGATGAAGAAGATCTGGTTTGTTGACTGAAACAGCGCATGCTAACTTTGCAGGCAAAATAAGTCACACCACCAAGGACTTTGGTCCAATTTAATGAGTTAAGTATTTTCAAGTTAGTTGATTCTACTTCCATTTGAAAGTTTATTGAATTATCTTTTTAAAGAAGCTGAGATTGTCCTAATAACAGAAAATTATGGGTGTTTTAGTAAGACTGTGTGCACTATCCCATACATAAGGAAAGTCCGTTTATGAATTACAAGAAAGTGCGAGGTGTGTAAACCCTGCATGGGATCATCAGCAAGGGATGTGACTAATCAATAACGCGTTGCCTTTATTACCTCATACACCAACACATGTCGATGTCTCTCTCAACGTGCATCGACATGATGCCATCTCTCCTTCATGCATTAAATTTGGAGACATATCTCCTTCATGCATTAATTGTAGTGACAACTTCCCTTCATG
Organism: Liriodendron chinense; assembly: GCA_003013855.2. NCBI lineage: Eukaryota > Viridiplantae > Streptophyta > Magnoliopsida > Magnoliales > Magnoliaceae > Liriodendron > Liriodendron chinense. The sequence goes on from ML058521.1 coordinate 599,119, forward strand.
CAACAACAGGTCTCCATCTAAGCGAGTAGCTGTCTAAAACATCTACGTATGTTCAAGACATACAGCAACCTTTCACTACATTTTGTGACCTAATCCTCCATGCACTTTGTGATCAACGCATTCATCGCATCCGTGGTTTGTGCTGGCTTAATCCTCCATCGTGATCATCCACATTGTCTAACTGTCCATCATATCGACCCCACATGGCCTAGGCCTTCATGTCACAAATGGACCCCATACGGCCCATGCCTTCATGTAGAAGATGCTCTCCATGCATGTTAGTGGTGCTAACTTGAAAAGTCTCATTCTCTCCATGCAACCAACATATTGAGCCACACCTCATCCAGAGCCCTCATCATCATATGGACCTTCAACAATGGCTGTCATCCATTATCTAAGTTGATCTCCATGGGATCTTGATACTCTCTCTATGGTCGCGCCCTTTGTCGTTTACATTCTAGCATCCAGCGCCCTCTCAGACTGAAATAAGTATTATTGCCCTAGCCATGATACGAGAATCATGGAAATAAGTAATGCCATATTCCTTAAAGATTAATAGATTAATAGGAATATAAAATCACATCAAGTAGTATTTAAAGAGATATAAATTTGAATCCAATCTAAAAAGGATTCATACGCACTTATCCAACTTATCGAGTTTTTACTGAAAACTTGATTTTTCACAAACATCAATTTGAATCAGTTTTAAAGTAATACTACATATGTATTTTTTAAAAAGAATATTATTTGTAAAAGTAAAAAAAAAAAAAAAAAAAAAAACTTGATGTTGTCAATGGATAAGTTTTCAAGCACGTATTTTCAATGGTCTTTCGTCATCGTACACTAAAGTAGCGACACTTGATCCCATCCTCGTGTACATAAGAGGAGAGTAGCCAGCGCAGGGAGGACGTTAGAGGTCGATCACCATCTTCCTTGCCAGTTGGTTTCCGTTTTCATGAGAGAAAATAAGAGATAAAAAAAGAAAATAATTCTGAATAATTGATTGAATGCTTAAAACGAAATTACAATGCATATAAATAGGAAACTAAACCCTAGGTAAAGTATCAGACTCCTACTCAAACTAAAACACCTTAGAAAACCCAACTTACTATTTATAGAAGTCTCTCAATCCTACTAGAACTCGTGGTATTCGGCCAAAAATAGAAAGTTTTCAAACGGGCCCAACCATGTTGTTCTACTAATTATTCTAAGCCATTTTCATGTTGGGCACTAACTCTAAAACCTTACTGATCGAAAGTTATGATCGAATTAAAACTTACTATAAATAGTAAAATTGAAAATAAACTAGCCTAATGATCGTCGATTCAGTAGAATCTCACAATTCTAGCATGGGCAACCCGACGTAGCAGGGTTGGGTGGCTAAAGTAGCTCGAGCTACCCCAAAATCATATATTATGTGTAAAAACTCATTACGGATTGCGAGATACAACCGTTTTATGGTCCTAATGGTCTAATCACTTCCGACCCCTACCGATCTTCTTTTGATCCATTTGGGCCATGTAGTAATCGGTGATTGATAAGTACCTAATATTGTATAATTAACTTTGGTTGTTAAGGGCATTATCATTATTTTTCCGGTTAATTATCCCTAATTAGGGGATTTTTCAATGTTCAGGTGATCAGGAGAAGTTAGACAAGATCTAAGCCAATCAGGACGTCTTAGAGCCTTAAAGTGATCAAGATCAAGTGTGAAGCGGTCCTGCAAGAAATTGGACTGCAAAGATCGAAGATTGGACCAACTGTGCATTAATGCGGGCCACACTTTCATGAGCATCAGATCAATGGTCCTGATGGTCCGGCACTGTGGAGCCATCTCCATCTCAAATGTGCAGCAAGCACCGAATACCTCTAGCTGCATCCCTACCGTCCAGACAAGACAAGTGGACGTCATCATTAGGCACCGCTACCACCACATCTCCATTCAACGGTCAACAAGTGGACCCCACCAATCTGCTTCATCAATGTCCAGCAGCCATAACATCTGGACTGTCCAAGCTTCAACGTCCCCACCAATGTGCTAATTCAACCGTCCATCATAGTGGCCAGTGTTGTGGACTACCTGACCATCCATTAACATGGTCCCATCTTCCATCTGAACCGTCCACATCCAGTGGCCAGATGATCATCATCAACACCGTCAAGTGGACTCCACCAGCGTCCAAACCATCATCTAGAGCATCATCGACCGTCCATTCAACCCAGCCGAGACATTCAGACCAACCATGGGTTGGGTGACCTTCAGATCCAGCGTGCAAATCTCTTTCAATGGTTTAGATGATGCAACTATCTCAACCGATCATCTCACCATCCGTTCTAACGTGCAAGCTCATCCTCATCATCCACCACGATTCAGCCCATCACCTAACAATAGCTCATCACCAGCAAGTGGACATTGTGCAGCAGCAATGCTGCATCCCATCCATCCACGTCTGTTCATCAGCATAGCCGTCCGTCCATCTGACCTCCAGCGTCCAAAGATGGCCCCACCTTCATCTGACGTGCAGAGAGCACCGTCCATCACCTGGCCCACCTTACACGTCAGCAACATCTCCACCAGACCGTCCGGCAGAGCTTGCACGTGCTAAGCTACAGCAGAAAGGTGGACACCAGGATCAGTCAACGTGCAGCAGGTGGACCCCACCTTCATCTGCAACCGTCCACCAGAGCTAGACGTCCAACTCTCCAGCACGTGTGGAAGCAATCTCCACCGTCCAGCACTTCCGTGCAGCAATGGACGGTTTTCTCCATTCCAACATCCATTTCAGCTCAACCGTCCAGATGGAGTGACACCTGTGGCAGATCTCCATTAACGGCTAGCAAAGGCCATCCCACATCAGCATCAGTTGCAGCCTGATCTCCAGCCAACCATCCATGGCCAGCAAGTGGCCACCGTCCATCTTAAGCTCGTCCACAGCATCTATCTCCATCCAGTCCATCTTGTGGAGGAGTCCCACTTCACACGTACCAGCCATGAAGGCCAGCATCTCTCCTTCACACAAGTTGAAGTCCAGCAGCTCCCTTGCTCATGTGCAACCAAGAGAGGAGCTCTCTCTCTCTCTCTCTCTCTCTCTCTCTCTCTCTCTCTCTCTCTCTCCCCACACATGTGTAAGGCTTGGAAGTGCCACCTCATCATCCAAGCCTCACTTCAAGCCCAAACCTAAAGAAAGTTTTGCTTTAGGCTTGGAGTGACACCTAGGCCTGTAGTACTTTTCTTACCACATGTCATTTCAAGCCAAACTCCAAGCCCAAACCTAAAAGAAAAGTTTGCTTTGGGCACTCCAAGCCTAACTCCATTCCCAAACCTATCTAAAAATTTGGTTTAGGCTTGGGAGTGCCACCTAGGCTTGGGAGCCTTTCAAAAGTCTATAAAAGGAGCTCAATCCCTTCTCAATCCCATCATCCCATCATCCCTCAAATCCAAATCCCATTCTCTACAACTCCTCTCTTCTCTTCTTTAGTTTTCTTTCTTTCTTTTGTAGTGTAGAGTAGTTTTCTCTAATTTTGTAGAGGTTTTAGTCTTCCATTGTAGCATGGTTGGCTAAACCTCTAGCTAAGGCTAGGGGTGAAGCCTTTGAAGAAATTTGCATGCATTGGTTCTTTTGGTTCAACAGTTGTGCTTGAATGTTGGAGTTCTCTTTGGTTGATTGGTTTGGTTATCCACCTCGGCGGACGCTATTATTGTGTAAGCCCCTTGATCCATCGTCGACTCCGGGCACGTTGGATGCTTGGGATCCCTTGTACACTAATTAGCTAATTCATGATCGGTAAAGTCCCTTGATCCATCATTGACTCCGGGCACGTTAGATGCTTTGGATTCCTTACGGTCATCGAGCTAGTGCAGGTAAAGTCATCGATCTGTAAAATCCCTGGATCCATTGTAGACTCCGGGCACATTGAATGTTTTGGATTCCCTGCGATCGATAGACGAGATCCTAACGGTTGGATCGGTCAATCAAAGCCTCCTATCTTGTAAGAATGCATTTGATCGTATGAATTGTGATCTTATCGGTTGACTTGTTGGCAAAGTTTTTGATCTGTACAATTTCTTGATCCATTGTCGACTCGAGGCACAGTGGATGCTTGGAATTCCCTACGATCAACTAACGATTGTTTCATGGTCAGATCAATCGGTTTAGATCATCATCTTTTATGAAATATGCAAGTGGTTTAACCATTTTATCTTTCGATTGGAACAGATCTTTATTCGATTCCAATTGAGTTATATTTGTACCAATGAATCAAACTTTGTAGATAACTCAAAGGTGGATCCCTAATGCCTTAACCCCTTTTCTATTTTTATCTTTAACCACACACAACTTCCTCCACTCTCGTGGATAATTCAGATTTCATCTCTCACACCTAAACTAATTCCTATAAGTGTTTTTAACCCCAATCCCTGTGGATTGACCTCAGTTTTACCGAGTATTTTACTACTTCATTACCTGCACTTGGGTGTGCAATCTTCGGATTATAGCAAGTTTTTGGCGCTGCTGCTAGGGATTGTAACGGTTCAAGAATACTTTTGGAATTTGTTTTTTGTATATATATTGTTAATAGTCTACTAACTTCTTTTATTTTGTTGCTCTCAGGAATTACTCATAGCCAAGTGTTCTTCTTTCCGGGTAATCTCTTTCCTTATCTCCTTGTTTAGTGTTTATGCGTAAGCGGACTCATGATCACACGAGACGTCTTCTAAGCGACGGAATTTTGGTTGAAGGTCTATCCAATCACCATGTTAGAAAACTTCCCGATACTTGTGAATTAACCATAAACATGGCCGAGAATGAGAACGAATATGATCAAGATGAGAATGAAGTACACAATGAGCCACCATTTAGAAGTTTACGTGATTACTTGCAACCCAACCTGCAAGAACAAGTACTCCTTCTTGTATGGTTTTTCCAGTGAATACGGGCAACATTGATTTCAAACCTGGAGTGATACAGTTACTTCCTAAATTTCATGGACTCGACTTTGAAAGTCCTTATTTACATTTGAGGGAATTTGATGAAGTAATCGCTACTTTGCATTATGACAACATTTCTGATGACGTGGTTAGGTTAAAACTATTTCCTTTTTCTTTGAAGGAGAAGGCCAAGTCTTGGTTGCACTCCCTAAGGCCTAGAACCATAGGGACATGGTAAGAGATGACTAAGGAATTTCTTAAAAAGTTTTTCCCTATTCATAAGACCAACACCCTGAAACGAGATATAATGAATTTCTCCCAAAGGGAGAATTAAACTTTTTTCAGTGTTGGAAACGTTTCAAGGAACTCTTACTTGCCTGCCCACATCATGGCTACGAAACATGGCGCTTGATTAGCTTCTTCTATAGTGGATTGAGCCCAGTCATGCGCCAATTCGTAGAAATGATGTGTAATGGGGAGTTCATGAGCAAAGGTTCTGATTAGGCTATGGAATACTTTGACTTCTTAGCAGAAAATTCTCAATCTTGGGACACATGACAAACCCGCTAAGACCAAGCTTGGGCCCAACGAAAAAAGAGATGTTTATCTTTTAACCGAGGATGACGATGTCAATGCGAAGATAGCAGGGCTCACACGTAAAATAGAAGCCATGGAATTAAGTAAGGTCAACGCTATTAAAACCAGGGAGACTGATAGTGTTTGTGACATTTGTAAGAGCGATGCACACATTACTAAAGGTTGTCCTACAATCCCAGCTCTTCAAGAAGTGTTGCACGAACAAGCCAATGCCATGAATACGTATCGAAGACCTTTTAATGCCCCAGTGTCAAACACGTATAATCCTAATTGGCGGAACCATCCCAACTTCAGTTGGAGAAACAGACCAACTGCCAATGCTGGGAATAATCCTCAAGTGCCTTCCACTAGCACTCCTTATGTGCCCCCACCAAGGAAGACCCCAGAGGATACTTTGCATACATTCATGGAGGGACAAGCTCAAATAAATCAGAGACAAGATCAGAACATCACGCACATCATGTAAACCCTCCAAGAGCTCAAAACTTTCATTGAAAGAATCGAATCACAACAGAATGTTAAGGAGAAAGGGACCTTTCCGGCCCAACCTCAACCTAACCCGAGGGGACAGTATGAGGTGAATGATTCGGGTTCTTCCAACCCTCATGTTGAGCACGCTAAATCTGTCACCACCCTAAGAAGTGGTAAGGTGATTGAAAAAGATATTCCTAGAACAGTTGATAAACTTCCTAAGGAATCTTCTAAATCAAAGAGTGATGACAGATCTAGTGATGATCAACCTGAGAAGGAGACAGAGCATGTTTTCGAACCAGTGGTCCCGTTTCCCCAACGCCTACTCTCATCTAAAGCAATGGTTAAAGCTCAAGATGTCTTGGAAGATTTTAAACAAGTGAAAATCAACATACCCTTGTTGGATGCAATCAAGCAAATACCTTCATATGCCAAGTTTCTGAAAGATATTTGTACTATTAAGCACAAGCTCAATGTACAAAAGAAAGCCTTTTTGACTGAACAGGTCAGTGCTATCATTAACCAGAACTTTCCCCCAAAATACAAAGATCCAGGTAGTCCTACTATTACTTGCATAATAGGGAACTTCCAGGTCGAACAGGCACTTCTTGACTTAGGGGCGATTGTCAATCTTATACCCTTCTCGGTGTACAAACAGCTGGGACTTGGTGAATTGAAACCCACCAGGACCACCTTGCAACTTGCGGATCGATCTGTACAGATACTGAGAGGAGTAGTGGAAGATGTGTTGGTACAGGTCGACAAATTCTACTTCCCAGTAGACTTCATCGTCTTGGATACCCAACCTGTAGCAAATGTTAGCACCCAGATACCTGTTATTCTTGGCCGACCATTCTTGACAACTTCCAATGCTGTGATCAACTGCAGGAATGGAGTCGTGAAGTTTTCATTTGGCAATATGAAGTTAGAGCTAAATGTTTTCAACATGTGTAAACAATAAGGGAATGATGATGAGATCCATGAGGCCAACCTGATCGATACCCTCATGGAAGAAGAATTCCTTCTAACCTCTCTGTCCGAACCCTTAAAAGCATGTCTAGCCCACTTCGCTGATTCTGATAATGAGACAATTTTGGAAGTGGTGAATGGATTGTTAGAATCCACCCTTGTGTATAATACAAACTAGTGGAGGCCTCATTTTGAACAACTTCCTCTAAATGATTCACGACCTCTACCATCAAGAATTGAAACACCAAGGCTTGACCTGAAGCCATTACCTTTGGAACTGAGATATACATACTTGGGTCAAGGCAATACTTTTCCTATGGTTATTTCATCTCACCTTGATAAAGACCAAGAGAACAAATTGATCAATGTTCTCAAGGAACAAAAGGATGCCATAGGTTGGACAATTGCTGACATCAAGGGAATTGATACCCTGATTTGTACCCATAGGATACACCTCGGGGAGAATGCTAAACCCTCTAGACAACCACAATGGAGATTGAATCCAAACATGACTGAAGTGGTTAAAGCCGAGGTCCTCAAGCTATTGGATGTGGGTATCATCTACCCTATTTCAGATAGCCAATGGGTAAGTCCAACCCAAGTGGTACCTAAAAAATCTAGAGTTACCATAGTTGCGAATGCAGACAATGAGTTGGTGCCAACTAGAGTCACTACTGGTTGGAGAATGTGCATCGACTATAGGAAACTGAATACTGTCACTAGGAAGGACCACTTTCCTTTACCATTCATTGATAAAATGTTAGAGAGGTTAGCTGGTCACTCCTATTATTATTTCCTAGATGAATACTCTGGATACAACCAAATAGAGATTGCCCTAGAAGATCAAGAGAAAACCACATTCACTTGTCCATTTGGCACCTTTGCATACAAGAGGATGCCTTTCGGACTGTGTAATGCTCCTGCCACTTTTCAAAGATGCATGCTCAGCATTTTCTCTGACATGGTTGGACATTTCTTGGAAGTTTTCATAGACGACTTCTCGGTGTTTGGTTATTCATTTGATGAATGTTTAAACCATTTACAATTGGTCTTGACAAGGTGTGAAGACAAGAATCTTGTTTTGAATTGGGAAAAGTGTCATTTTATGGTTCGAAAGGGAATTGTTCTTGGACATATTTTTTCGTCCAACGGAATAGAAGTAGACAAGGTAAAGATCGACTTAATTGCCAACCTACCGGCCCCCAAAAGTGTACGAAACATTCGTTCCTTTTTGGGCCATGCAGGATTTTATAGGAGATTTATAAAGGACTTCAGTCATATCTCTCATTCATTATGCAATCTCCTGTAAAAGGATGCTCCATTCGAGTGGACCAATGACTGCCAAGAAGCTTTCACCAAGCTTAAAGGCATGTTGACCAGCGCACCGATAATGCAACACCCGATTGGACTATACCTTTTGAAATCATGTGTGACGCAAGTGACTATACTGTTGGGACAGTTTTGGGGCAAAGAAAAGACAAGAAGCCTTATGTTATATACTACACAAGTATGACCTTGAACAGTGCGCAAGTGAACTACTCTACTACGGAAAAGGAACTCCTTGTCGTAGTCTTTGCACTTGACAAGTTCAGGTCCTACTTGATTGGGTCCAAAATTGTGATTTTTACTGATCATGCGGCTCTCAAGTATCTTCTTTCTAAGAAAGATGCTAAGCTTCGCTTGCTCAGGTGGATCCTTTTATTCCAAGAATTTGACCTTGAGATCCGAGATAAAAGGGAGTAGAAAACGTAGTGGCTGATCACTTGTCTCGCCTAGTACTCTCTGATTTCGTAGAGACGACACCGATAAAGGACACTTTCCCTGATGAACAGTTGTTTGAAGTCTCTTGCCAACATTGGTTTGCTGACATTGTTAACTATCTTGTTGCAGGTAGAATTCCGAGTCATTGGACCTCACAAGATAAAAGGAAAATTTTCACTAAATTTTCACTGAGGTACGTAACTTTTTCTGGGATGATCCGTATTTGTTCAAATACTGCCCAGATCAAATCATAAGGAGGTGTGTTCCAGATAATGAACAAACCAGTGTCATCTCCTTTTGCCATTCTTATGCATGTGGTGGTCATTTCTCTTCTAAGAAAACCGCTGCCAAGATTCTCCAGTGCGGTTTCTACTGGCCTTCAATATTCAAGGACACCCATGTTTTTTGCAAAGCATGTGACCGTTGTCAGAAGTTGGGAGGAAACTCCCGTAGAAATATGATGCCTTTAAATTTGATATTGATCATCGAAGTTTTCGACTGTTGGGGTATCGATTTCATGGGACCATTCCCTTCCTCATTTGGATATCTGTATATCCTATTGGCTGTTGATTATGTCTCCAAATGGGTTGAGGCAATCCCGTGTAGAACCAATGATCACAAAACGGTTCTACGATTTCTAAAAGAGAATATTCTATCAAGATTTGGGAGGCCTCGAGCCATTATCAGTGATGGAGGTACACACTTCTGTAACAAACATTTCGAGGCTTTGATGAAGAGATATGGTATCACACACAAGGTAAGTATGCCTTATCACCCACAAACAAGTGTTCAAGCAGAAGTTTCCAACAGGGAAATCAAACACATCTTGGAAAAAACTGTGAATCCAGACCGTAAGGATTGGTCTCTCAGACTAACCGATGCGTTGTGGGCTTACCATACAGCGTACAAAACCTCGATTGGAATGTCTCCCTATAAACTTGTCTATGGGAAAGCTGGCCATCTGCCTATGGAGTTGGAGCATAAAGCCTATTGGGCTATAAAGAAATTCAATTTCAATCTTGACAAGGCCAGCTCGCTTCGCAAACTCCAGCTGAACGAGTTGGAGGAAATCCAGAATGAGGCTTATGATAATGCCAAAATACACAAGGAACGAATGAAGGTATTCCATGACAGGAATATCCTTCGAAGATCTTTCGAACCATCTCAGAAAGTTCTCTTGTACAATTCTAGGCTACATCTGTTTTCGGGAAAGCTGAAATCACGATGGACCGGCCCTTTTGTAGTCAAAACTGTTTACCCTCACGAGGTTGTTGAGATTGAGAACCCCAAAAATGGAAATGTATTTAAAGTGAACAGGCAGTGTTTGAAGCCCTTTCTTGAGGAATTTGCCCCAGAGGAGGAATCCACCCCTCTGGAAGATCCTGTTTATCAGGATTTTTCTCCTAGTCTGACGGAGATCCCCTTTTGTATACTAGTAGGTTAGTTTGTTTCTTGTATTTTGTTTTGGCAACTTGGAAAATTCCAGCGCTTACGAGTATTCATCCTCTCAGGTACTCTTTACCCTCTATTCTTTACTATTTTGCTCTCATGTTGCATTTGTCTATGCATTCATTTTTCAACATTGAGGACAATGTTACATTTAGGTTGGGGGGTGTGGAATTCCTATGAAAAATCTTTTCAATTGTTTATCTCTTTACTATTTTAGGTCATAAAAAAAAATCTACGGATTTCTATAATTTATGTGCTTTTGAAATAAATGGTAGAATGAAAAGGCATTTAGTGATGACAATATTAAAACTTAGAGTTTAGATTTTAAAATTGAGCTCTTTCCATTAATTTTCTATTAGAAAATAATAAACATTAATTGAGTCATGAATTTTCATAGTTCACATCTGGCTTGCACTGCCAGGATTTGAGTTTGATACTATAATTTTGACTTGATGATTGTTAAGAGTGATAGGAACCAAGCCTGGAGATCCTTATTCATAGAAAAGTGAAGGAAAAAAAAGAGAAAAAAAGAGAGAATATTCATCATAATTTAAGGCAAGGATTTTCATCCATTGTCGTTACCATTACAAAAAAACTACTATATTACGAAGTGAGCCTTTTGGATTCTTCGGCTATCGGTTATTGATTGAAGAAAAAAAAAGCCGAAAAAAGATTGAAAAGAACAGTAGCAAGGTTCGGAATCAGTGACTTGGTTGATCTGACCATTCTCTTCAATCATCAGCGTTAATATGAAAGTAGAAGACTAGACTTCACCATGCACCATTGAACTCAATGTTTAGAATATTTCTATTAGGTAAATTGATGCTTTGTACTTAATTAAGTTGTTTACTAAGTGACTAGAATCTAGATTTAAATATTTTCAAAACTATATGCCTTGGAAACTCTACTGTTTAGATAACTTGAAGGATCACATAGATACATTGAACCTTTTCTTCTCTTCGTCTTTTTAGAAAATAAGAGAAGTACCGAGATTATTTCCATTGGTGAAAACTATCCAGGATAGGATTGATTGCATTGTTTTGAAATATCCTTGGATTATTTTCGCATGTTTTGCTCGGGACTCGCAAAATGTTGGTTGGGGGGTGTGATAAGTACCTAATATTGTATAATTAACTCTAGTTGTTAAGGGCATTATCATTGTTTTTCCGGTTAATTATCCCTCATTAGGCTAATTTCAATGTTCAGGTGATCAGGAGAAGTTGGACAAGATCTGAGCCAATCAGGACGTCTTAGAGCCTCAAAGTGATCAAGATCAAGTGTGAAGCGGTCCTGCAAGAAATCGGGCTGTAAAGATCGAAGATTGGACCAACTGTGCATTAATGCGGGCCACACTTTCATGAGCATCAGATCAATGGTCATGATGGTCCGGCACTGTGGAGCCATCTCCATCTCAAATGTGCAGCAAGCACCGAATACCTCCAGCTGCATCCCTACCATCCAGACAAGACAAGTGGACGTCATCATCAGGCACCGCTACCACCACATCTCCATTCAACGGTCAACAAGTGGACCCCACCAATCTGCTTCATCAATGTCCAGCAGCCATAACATCTGGACTGTCCAAGCTTCAACGTCCCCACCAATGTGCTGATTCAACCGTCCATCATAGTCGCCAGCGTTGTGGACTACCTGACCATCCATCAACATGGTCCCATCTTCCATCTGAACCGTCCACATCTAGTGGCCAGATGATCATCATCAACACCGTCAAGTGGACTCCACCAGCGTCCAAACCATCATCTAAAGCATCATCGACCGTCCATTCAACCCAGCCGAGACATTCAGACCAACCATGGGTTGGGGGACCTTCAGATCCAGCGTGCAAATCTCTTTCAATGGTTTAGATGATGCAACTATCTCAACCGATCATCTCACAATCCGTTCTAACGTGCAAGCTCATCCTCATCATCCACCACGATTCAGCCCATCACCTAACAATAGCTCATCACCAGCAAGTGGACATCGTGCAGCAGCAATGCTGCATCCCATCCATCCACGTCTGTTCATCAGCATAGCCGTCCGTCCATCTGACCTCCAGCGTCCAAAGATGGCCCCACCTTCATCTGACGTGCAGAGAGCACCGTCCATCACCTGGCCCACCTTGCACGTCAGCAACATCTCCACCAGACCGTCCGGCAGAGCTTGCACGTGCCAAGCTACAGCAGAAAGGTGGACACCAGGATCAGTCAACGTGCAGCAGGTGGACCCCACCTTCATCTGCAACTGTCCACCAGAGCTAGACGTCCAACTTCTCTAGCACGTGTGGAAGCAATCTCCACCGTCCAGCACTTCCGTGCAGCAATGGACGGTTTTCTCCATTCCAACATCCATTTCAGCTCAACCGTCCAGATGGAGTGACACCTGTGGCAGATCTCCATTAACGGCTAGCAAAGGCCATCCCACATCAGCATCAGTTGCAGCCTGATCTCCAGCCAACCATCCATGGCCAGCAAGTGGCCACCGTCCATCTCAAGCTCGTCCACAGCATCTATCTCCATCCAGTCCATCTTGTGGAGGAGTCCCACTTCACACGTACCAGCCATGAAGGCCAGCATCTCTCCTTCACACAAGTTGAAGTCTAGCAGCTCCCTTGCTCATGTGCAACCAAGAGAGGAGCTCTCTCTCTCTCTCTCTCTCTCTCTCTCTCTCTCTCTCTCTCTCTCTCTCTCCCCACACATGTGTAAGGCTTGGAAGTGCCACCTCATCATCCAAGCCTCACTCCAAGCCCAAACCTAGAGAAAGTTTTGCTTTAGGACTTGGAGTGACACCTAGGCCTGGAGTACTTTTCTTACCACATGTCATTCCAAGCCAAACTCCAAGCCCAAACCTAAAAGAAAAGTTTGCTTTGGGCACTCCAAGCCTAACTCCATTCCCAAACCTAACTAAAAATTTGGTTTAGGCTTGGAGTGCCACCTAGGCTTGGGAACCTGTCAAAAGTCTATAAAAGGAGCTCAATCCCTTCTCAATCCCATCATCCCATCATCCCTCAAATCCAAATCCCATTCTCTACAACTCCCCTCTTCTCTTCTTTAGTTTTCTTTCTTTCTTTTGTAGTGTAGAGTAGTTTTCTCTTTTGTATAAGTTTTAGTCTTCCATTGTAGCATGGTTGGCTACACCTCTAGCTAAGGCTAGGGGTGAAGCCTTTGAAGAAATTTGCAAGCATTGATTCTTTTGGTTCAACAGTTGTGCTTGAATGTTGGAATTCTCTTTGGTTGATTGGTTTGGTTATCCACCTCGGCGGACGCTATTATTGTGTAAGCCCCTTGATCCATCGTCGACTCCGGGCACGTTGGATGCTTGGGATCCCTTGCACACCAATTAGCTAGTTCTTGGTCGGTAAAGTCCCTTGATCCATCGTCGACTCCGGGCACGTTGGATGCTTTGGATTCCCTACGGTCATCGAGCTAGTGCAGGTAAAGTCATCGATCTGTAAAATTCCTGGATCCATTGTAGACTTCGGGCACATTGGATGCTTTGGATTCCCTGCAATCGATAAACGAGATCTTAACGGTTGGATAGGTCAATCAAAGCCTCCTATCTTATAAGTATGCATTTGATCGTATGAATTGTGATCTTATCGGTTGACTTGTTAGCAAAGTTGTTGATCTGTACAATTCCCTAATCCATTGTCGACTCGAGGCACAGTGGATGCTTGGAATTCCCTACGATCAACTAACGATTGCTTCATGGTCAGATCAATCGGTTTAGATCACCATCTTTTATAAAATATGCAAGTGGTTTAACCATTTTATCTTCGGATTAGAACGGATCTTTATTCGATTCCAATTGAGTTATAGTTGGACCAATGAATCAAACCTTGTGAATAAATCAAAGGTGGATCCCTAATGCCTTAGCCCCTTTTCTATTTTTATCTTTCATCACACACAACTTGCTCCACTCTCGTGGATAATTCAGATTTCATCTCTCATACCTAAACTAATTCCTATAAGTGTTCTTAACCCCAATCCCTGTGGATAGACCTCGGTCTTACCGAGTATTTTACTACTTCGCTACCTGCACTTGGGTATGCAATCTTCGGATTGTAGCAGTGATCCGCTCTACATCAGTAGCTAAGGACACAAGGAGTCACCTACGAATTGGCTACTCACACATTGTAATGATTGGATCGAATTAAAGCAATCTATAGGTCGTGGCTATAATCCATGCCGTAAAGTAGACAATACTAAGTATATGTCGGGTCTACAATATGCAAGTTCTCATACATGAGGTATGACTCATCTCATATCCTCATGACCTAGCTATTATTCAGGCCATAACATTATTCGCATGAAGAGTAATTATGCAATTATATTATTCGACTTTATCAGTGTTATCTTTATTCTTTTAGGAATGAAGGAGGATACAAGTCATTCGCATCCTCATCCTTTATTATTCACAATAAATAGTAGTCCACACCTCAGTGTATGAACATCACCCCAAATGTACATCTCTTGTACATTTAGGGTTGGTCAGCCCATGCGAGTGGGTGACCGGGCTGCCGACAAAGGTAGAACATGATATAAGCATATCACTTAAGCTTTCCTTAATCTCATTTGCCTAACGTGAATTTGAAATAGATCTCTAGTTATAGGTTTTGTTATGAGATCAGCCATTATCTCCTTGGTAGGAATGTAGCTGATGATGACCTTCTTATCTTTCACTTGATCACGAACGTAATGATACTTTATCTTAATATGCTTGGATTTCTGGTGGTGTTTGAGGTCCTTTTCCAAGTCAATGGCGGAGGTGTTGTCTATCCTTAGTGATATGAGCTCACGAAAGCCTAGTACAACACCCAGTTTTATTAAGAATCTGCGAACCTATACACATTCCTAAGTTCCAGCATAACATGCAATGTACTTGGCCTTCATAGATGAAAGGGCTATGGATGTCTGTTTCTTGCTCGATCAAGAGATAACTCCCCCTCCAAGCAAGAAGACATATCCTGAAGTGGACTTTCCCTCGTTGGCGTCATTACCTCAAGCGGCATCAGAATGTACTTTGAGCTCAAGACTCGTGCCGTCATAACACAGCATCAGGTCTTTGGTTCCTTTGAGAAAAAGGAATATACATTTGATGGCTTGCCAATGAGATTGTCCCGGGTTACTTTGGTAACGGCTGACTATGTCAACTATATAACTAATATCCAGTATGGTGTAAAGCATAGCATACATTAAGCTACTTACTACGCTCACATAAGGTACTGAAGACATTGCCGATTTTTTAGCTTTGGTTTTGGGACATGATTTCATGTCTAACTTGGTAGCTTTGTCCATAGGGGTTTAACATCTTTTGAATTTTCCATCCTGAATCGCTCTAAGATCTTCTGTAGATAAGTGGCTTAAGACGAGCCTAAGAATCTCCTAAAATGGTCCTTGATAATTTTAACCCCTAGAATAAAATTAGCTTCACCGAGATTTTTCATCTCAAAGTTCGAGAAAAGTTAATATTTAGTCATCATCAATAGTTGCATGTCATCACCAGCTAGCAGGATATCGTTTACATATAGAGATAATATCAAGAAAGATCTTCCAGACCGTTTCACCTCTACATAATGATCTTCTTGACTTATTGTGAATCCAAAAGTGGTGATGGCTAAGTGGAACCTCATGTACCATTGCCTTGAAGATTGCTTCAACTCATAAATAAATCGTAACAGCTTGCAGACTTTCTATGGATATTTTTTGTTCACATAACCTATGGGTTGTTGAATGTATATCTTTTTATCCAAATCACCATTTACGAATAGGGTCTTTACATCCATCTGATAAACTTTAAGTCTAAACTTGCGACAATAGATAAGATTATGCGGATTGAGGAGAATTTTGCAAGATGTGAAAAAGTTTCCTCGTAATTAACGCCTTCCTTTTGTATAAACATTTAACAACTAATCGTACTTTATACTTGTCCACTGTACCATCTGTCTTTCTCTTGATCTTGAGTACCCACTTATTACCTATCGGTTTGTGATTAGAAGGCAAATCTACAAGTTTTCGGACTTTATCTTCTCCATGGAGGCAATCTCTTTATCTATGGCAATTACCCAATTAGCTGAATTTAGAGACAACAACGTATCCTAATAAGAGTCAGGTTCATCATCGTCAACCGCAATACAAGAGAAAGATTGGCCCTCGATATCGAAGTATCTTCAGGGAATCAAACCTCTTTCACTTCAACGTAACTCAGGAGCCTACTGAGATGTATTCACACTATCCTGATGAACTATATGAGCATCTCCATTTTCAGAAGCAGAACTCCCACTCTCCTAAGATACATCGAAAATTTTAAAAAGTTCTATGGCAATCTTTTGCTTCTCTTAGCTGGGGTATTTTTCTTCGACGAAGGTCACATCCCTAGATTCTATCTCAGTCCATCTTCCACGATCCTCATAAACTAGAACATATCCATTTGAGTGCATGGGGTACCTGATGAATATGCACTCAATAGTTTAACTATCAACTTTACTTCTATGCAGAGCAGGCAACAAAACATATCCTAAAGATCCCCAAGGGCACAGGTTGGCTAGAGAATGAATCCTCCCAGTCCACATCGCATATGGGATCTTAGGAATAGATTTAGATAAGACTCTATTAAGGACGTATACGGCTGAAAGAAGCGCGTCTCCCCAAAATGTGGTAGAGAGATTGGCATGTGCCATCATCGACCTGACCATATCCAATGTTGTCTTGTTCTTTCTCTCTGCAACTCCATTTTGCTATGGAGTATATGCCATAATGTACTGCCTGATGATGCTAACGTTTGCACAATATGTTTTAAACATTTCAAATGTATACTCGCCACATCTATCAGATATAAGGATTTTAATCTTGTTCCCAAGCTGATTTTCTACTTCAGCTTTGAATTTAAGAAAGCAATCAAAAGCCTTATATTTATGTGAGATGAGATACACATATACATAGTGCAAGTAATCGTCAATAAAAGTGACGAAGTATTGGCATGCATTTTTAGCACGTACTATTCAAGGGTCCGTAGATATCCAAATGGATTATCTCTAACAAACCCTTTGACCTGATCGCTTTAGGAAATGGTTTCTTAGAAGTCTTTCCGGACACACAATGTTCATAAAATAGTAAATCAACTTTGGATAATGAACCTAATAGACTAGAATGTGTTAGTCTTATCATACGGTCCTTTCCAATGTGAACTAACCTCGTATGCCATTTCAAATATTTAGATACTACATGTTCATTCGACGTAGCAGATAAAGCAAGAGGTGCATCATCATTATCTACATATAGAATAAATAAATTTGAAATCAAGTTTTTCCATACAAAGATGAGGTTATTGAGTCTTAAAGAAACTCTTGTCCTAAAAAATGAATATCAAAATCATTAACTAACAACCTAAAAATAAAAATTAAATTCTGGCGCATACCTGGTGCATAAAGAGTATCACGAAGGGTTATTGTTCGCCTTACGCGTGTACTTAAATCGTAAACACCAATCCTTAACACGTCTTCAGCAGCGTTATTCCCATGTACACTTTGTAACTCCTCATGGCTACAGGCCAAAATTCCTCGAATCCTTAACAATCTCGTGTCATGTACTTTATTACGCCTAAATTCAAGATTCACTCGTTAGATAGAAAATCAACAAAAATTATCTAAAAAAATGTATACAAACAAAATATCTGATGATTGAGGAATTGCCGTCTTTTTATGGGCACACTGACGGGCATAATGGTCAGAGTTTTCACAGACGAAACAGGTTATGTTTGTCTTTTTCGACTTCCTCTTTCCTTTTCCCTTCTTGGGATTTAGAAGAGGTGTTGCGGTCTTCTGTTCCTGGTCGTTCTTCTTTGCCTTTTTGCGAGCTTTGAACCATTTCTTATTAGTTTTTTACTTGTGGGTCTTTGCTGCAAAAGCCTTGGCCAAACCTAGCTGAATTGCATTCATTTCAACCTCTCATACCAGATGGCCATAAAAGTCTCTGAACGTTGTGATAGAATCAATATGGTTCAAAATCGTTTTAATTTGAGCTCAAGATTTGGGTAAGGAACAGTGCATCGCTATTATCTTTTGATTTTCAGTTAGTTTGCACCTACATTCCTCAGGGCGCTTATCATCTGCTCCATCTTTCGGATATGATCTTTGATGGGGCAGCCGACCGGCATCCTATATTCTTGAAATTCTAATTTTATCGCCCGAACCTTTGCATCTGACTTTTGCGCACAAGCGTTTGCTAGTGAATCTCAGATCCCTTTAGTAGTGTCATGCACTTCATACGTTGGTATGAATTCTTTGTGCATTATGTTAATCAGGACATTACGGGCTGAGCGATTTTATTTACCCCACTTATTGTAGCAGTTCATCGCGGCCCTATACTCTCTTAGATTTTCATTCTTAACCATTATGGGTTCCTCTTTAACCGAGTCTAGAGTGTGCGAAATATCGTCATCGTCCACAAGGCTTCACACCACGCGGGACCAGTCTTCATAGTTGTTGCCATCGAAATGTTACCCCTTGAGTTGTTCGGCGATTAATGCTTTGGCGGTCATCTCTACATTACATTAAGTATTACTACTAGTTATTATCTATAGTATTGACACTAATCATCAGTATTTCTACTAGTTATTCAAATTTTCAAGTTTATAAAAGTATGCAATTCATCTTAGAAGAGATCTGAAAGTCCATATACCCGAATGGGCAGTGCAAATCAATCAAGTTCTAAAAAATAAGATGAAGTGGATGCTTTTATGACTATTTATTTGAATAACCTACACCCCACCACTAAGGGTGTATGCATCTTTTGATGGAGTCTAACTCCCACTTAGGTTATATATATATATAAAAATCCACATACACATGCACACATACTTGTAATAATGCACGCACATGTACATTTTTATAATCAATCTACATGTAGGGTTACACCTTTTTTAAAAATGTGTGTGGCCCACCTAATATGATAACTAACACAATATTAATTCATCATAATTAATAATATAAAAATATAAAAAAAAATTATTATTTGGCGTGCTTTCATTTTAATACATACATCAATCATCATCATTATAAGAGATCTGGACCGTTAATTGCAAAAATGGATTGCACCATCGCTTAGATCTCGTCGAAAAATTTCAAGTCACTTCCCAACACTTGACCTAAATCTGCCCACAAATAGCTGATTAAAGGCAATTTTATACAAGATACACTTAATCTTGAAAGTAAGTGAATTGGGCTTTTAATTCAGCCCGATTTAATTTGTGTTAAAATATGGTGGCCATTTAGGCTATTCATCCACATATGGACGGCAAAAAATGATCCATATAATTACATCACAAAAGGATTGACTAAAGTAGTTTGACAAAATTCAAATATAACGGGCTCAATCCAGATTTGGGCATACTTGGTTTGGATAAATACTATGTAGAATATTCTCAAATATTTACTTATGTACATAAAAAAAATGGAGCCCATTCTCTACTTTTTGACTAAGGCCAAGAAGATTTCGCAATCCATTTTAAACCCAAAAATGGACAGGCTCGTTATAATCTAGGCCACTTTATAACCTCATTTTTTTCTTCAAATTTTATATTTAATTCATCTCCATGATTGGGGCCCATAAGAAGAATCTTTTTTGGCTCTAATATGGCCTGGAAACTCACTTCTATATGTCCAAAAACAAGTCAGGCCTACCAGGCCAACCATCGTCTCTTGACCTAGGCCCAGCAACAAAAACTATGTTTCTATCTTCTTCTTCAGTTTAGGGTTTAAAGAAACCCATCTATATGTAGCCATGGATGCCTCCAAGAGAGAGATAAAAAGTGTTATCCATGGGGCTGTCGCCCCTGCGGCTGGGACTGGTAACAGCGACCTGCGCTACCACTACTGGGTGTGGTGGGCGACGCCCATAGCACTGTCGCTGGTTGCTTGAGAACCAAGGAGAGACAGGGAAAGAGAGAAAGGGAGAGAGAATGAGAGAGTGAAAGGGGGGCCACAGCTATCGCTACTGGCAGCGACGGAGGCCATAGCTGCCGCTGTTGTTGTGGGCATGTTGAGGTGTGGAGCCAGCACACCATCAGTTTTGCTAGCCTGGGGTAGTCGGGCACCCAGACGGTCAGTGACCGGGCGACCGAAATTCATCCAGAGAGATTAAAAGTCTCTGGACTATTTTTAACACAGTCGGGCACCCGATGGTATGTTGACCAGGCACCCGGTGCCAAAGGCGGGCGCCCGACCATGTTGGGTCAGACGCCCGAAATTAGGCAGTTTCTCTTGATAACTCGCTGGACAAATTTTGGATCTATCAAGCGCCCGACCAAGTCTGGGTGGGTGCTCGACCATGCGCGAACTGTTTACGCGTAGTTTCCTATTTTGTCTCTAATTTTCGTTTTATACTATATAAGGCGGTTGTAATTCAAGGTTAGGGTATGATATTAGGGTTTCTATATGTCCAAGGAGAGAGAGAGAGAGAGAGAGAGAGAGAGAGAGAGAGAGGTTAGCAAAAAGGGTCATCTCTATGCATGGGAGAATAGGAGAATGTGAGTTTTGTTAGTGCACTTTTCTATGGCATACTAGTGTCCCGTATTTATCAATCACGTGAGTCCATGTGTTGTAATGTCAGTTGAGCCTTGGCAAGTTGAAGACCGAAGATTCAAGTGGACAAGAAGCATTAAGGAAGAAGAACAGGTAAAGGAGATGCCTTGGTGACCCTAGCCCTTTGAACCAAAACACACAAACCCTCTTAGATGATTTGGACCAACTAGGAATACATTTAGTTATTATCATTAATCTTAGAACACCTTTAAAAACATGATAAGTTAAACTAATTAAAGAGGTGGAAGTTGTTGTAAACAATTCAGCTCAAATAGCAGTTTCTAATTGATCTTCGATCAATCAGACAATGGTTCCGATAGGACTTCGATCAATCAGACAGAAGTCCCGATCAATCAAAATTTATTCCAGAGAGTTTGAAAAACCCACTGGACAGATTTTCGATCAATCGGACATACTTCCGATCCATCGGATGGAGTCCTTCCGATCAATCAGAACATGATTCTGATCAATTGGAATTTCTTCCAGAGAGTTTGAAAAAACTCACTAGACAGATTTCTGATCAATCGGATGTGACCTCCGATCAATCGGTTGTACGCTAATCTACCCGTTTTTTTACCGTTGGAAGAAAATCTATAAAAGGAGGGGGATTCATTTTTGGGCAAAAGAGAGAGATTTTGAGGAGATAGAAGCCACCATTATTGAAGATCATTAAGAGCTCTATTCCTAACCCAAATAAGTGATCTTTCTTATTATTCATCACAAGAATTGAGCATTCAAAGCCCAAGATGAAGATGCACTTGTCCCTCTTTTGATCTCTAGAGATTGAATTATTTTTTATAGTTATATTCATAATCAATACTTTATGATGAGATCTTTGTAGGTGAGACTCCTTAGGCAACCCATTCTCATATGTTGTAGAGATCTCAAACCTACCTCTCATCCACCTTGGTCATCTCAAGAAGAGCATATGCAAAGGGATTGATTGTTGGAGCTGAAGCATTGGCAACGCAACGGCATCATCATTGAGGGAGCATAAGGATAGTTGATTGAAGCATGGGAGAGCGGAGATCAAGCAACCCGAAACAGCACATCAAAGGGGCTTAATCCGACAAGTAAGTTGTCAATTGTAAGATCCCGGTTCCACTCTTTTCCTGTGAGGAATTGAGTGTAGAGTTTGTTTGTCAAACTCACATTTTATGGTTGTTTGCTAATTATTTGCTTATTAGTTAAGCCTAAAACGTAGGGACGTTTGCCGTTGCACGTTTGTCGGGCCTAAAATTCAAGGACGTTTGTCGTTCCTTGGCACGTTCGGCGGGCCTAAACAAGTCTCTAAGGGGAGCCTCCAACACAGGTGTGAATGTGTAGGTTAGAAGGAACCTGTAAACTTTCCACTTGGGTGGATCCGATTTAAAACACCTTAGTTGGGAGGAACCAGATTTAAACTCCCTAGTGAAAGCCGATGTGCTCAAAGGAGTTGAGTACTTGAATCGGGAGTGGAGTAAACAAGTAGTCGACCACTATACATGCTTGTGTTTGTGATTGTATTTGAACACATTTCTCAGTTATGAATTGTGTTTAATTGATTAATTATGAATGCTTAATTAGGAATGTATGCTAGGCAATTGATAGGCACATCCACACACACAAGATGTACTTTCACTCATTGAGTAGACTTCATTATATTGATCCATCCTCATTTAAGTCTACTTGAGTTGCATAGATTAGGTTCTTCATTAGTTTAATCATTTATTAATCTATGTTTGCTTAGACTAGGTTGTTTATTGTTTAAACCATATGCTAGTTTTGTGATTAGACCCACTTAGGCTTGAAAGCCGAAGTGTTCTTGCTTACTTAGTTTAAATTGTCAAAATTGTGTAAGTAAGCAAAAAGAATTTTAAAAGGTCCTAAACACTCCCCCCCCCCCCCCCCCCCCCCCCCCCCCCCTCAAAACTCTCTAGGACTTAGCCATAATTCTAGTTGCTCCTCAAGCTTCCGCATGCGTATGCGTAGGCTGTCGTGTTAAACTAACCGATGTAATTTTAAGTTTTTCATTATAACTTTGTTTTCTACATGGCGAAACTTTGCATCCTTGATTTTTTAACCTTGTTGGGGTTTTTCCACGTAAAAATTTATCTTGTGGTTATTGGTTTACTTGGATTTCATTTCTAGTTATTATTTCTTCCCGTTTATCGTTTGTAGGTGATATCGGAGATTCGATCTTGGTTCACCGACGTTGTTGGCTTGCTGCACAACAACTGGTATCAGAGCTATTGGTTTAGTTCATGTGGGAGTGATGATGGAAGAAGTGAAGACATGGATTGAGAAGTTAGATGGATCAAACTTTGCCTTCTGGAAGATGCAGATAGAGGACTATTTATATTAGAAGGACCTCTATATTCCTCTAGAAGGAAAAGAGAAGAAACCGAAGAAGATAACCAATGATGAATGGTCTCTTATGGATCGGAAGACATTGAAAACGATTCAACTTTCTTTGTCAAAGAGTGTCGCCTTCAATATATCCAAGGTGAAGACCATAAAAGAGTTGATGCAGGCACTAGCTACGATGTATAAGAAACCCTCAATGTCCAACAAGGTTTATCCCATGAAGCGGCTATTCAACATGAAGATATCAGACGGTGGGTGCGTGGCTGAGCATCTAAACGAGTTTAATAAAATCATGAGCCAGTTAGAATCCGTTGGTATCACTTTTGATGATGGGGTCAAGGCGTTATTGATCTTGTCTAGTTTGCCAGACATTTGGGATAGTTTGGTGATTGTCGTGATCAATTCCTCATGATTGATAAAGTTGAAATTCGATGATGTGGCCGGTCTAATTCTTAGTAAAGAATCTAGAAAGAAGGCATTAGCAATTTCAGGGGAATCTAAGAATGCTCTAAATGTTGAAGGAAGAGGAAGATCGTTGAGTAAAGGAAGCAATAAACACGGACATTCTAAGTCAAGGAAGAAGTCCAAAAGACCGAAAGACAATAAACGGGTGTTGGCATTGCGGGAAGAAGGGGTACATGAAGCGTGATTGCAGGGAGCTTAAAAAGAAAGAAGGAAGCTCTTAAGGTGGGAAGGATTCAATGAATCTATCTGAGGAGAGTGATACGGAAGATTTGATCTTGTCTCTTGATGCGCAGAATGAGTCTTGGGTTATAGACTCTGGTGCTTTGTTTCATGCCACTTCGTCGAAAGACAGTTCTTCGATATTATATGGTAGGTGACTTCGGGAGAGTTTACCTGGGTGATTATGAGCCTTGTAGTATTGTTGACAAGGGAGATGTTCAGATAAGTCAAAAAGACGGGACAGTCTTGAAGTTAAAGGATGTTCGACATGTACCAAGCCTAAGAAGAAACTTGATCTCAGTAGGGCAGTTAGCCGAAACTAGATATGTGACGACATTCACTAGTGATTCCTGAAAAGTTACAAAAGGTGCCTTAGTGATATCTCGAGGCAAGAAGGAAGGTACTTTGTACGTGACTTCCAGATCATATAGTTCACCCGCAATCGCATCAACCGGAGTGAATGGGCAATTATGACATTAGAGGTTGGGACATTTGAGTGAGAAGGAGATGAAGATACTATTGTCAAGGGGGAAGCTACCGAGTTTGAAGTCTATCGACTTGGAATTATGCGAGAACTGCGTGTATGGTAAGCAGAAGAGGGTAAGCTTCAAGAAAACAGGACGAGCTCCAAAGATGCATCTATTGGAGCTTGTACACACCAATGTGTGGGGACCGGTACAATTATTATCTCTTGGTTAATCACGTTATTTTGTTTCTTTCATTGATGATGCTAGTAGAAAACTAGTGGGTTTACTTCTTAAAGTATAAATCTTAGGTATTTGATGTGTTTAAGAAGTGAAAAAGTCTGGTAGAAAATGAGATAGGTAAAATTGTAAAGTGTCTTAGATATGATAATGGGGAAGAATATTGTGATAAGAGGTTTGAGGAGTATTGTGCACTACAGGGAATCAAATATCAGAAAACGGTTCTAGGGACACCGAAGAAGAACAGTGTGACTGAGCGTATTAACAAGACTATTCTTGAGTGCGTCAGGAGCATGAGGTTGCATGCAGGGTTGCCCAAGACATTTTGGGCAGATGCTGTGAATAATGTCATGTATCTCATTAATAAAAGTCCCTCAGCGCCATTGAATGGAGGTTTACCAAATGAGACATGGATTGGGAAAAAAGTGAGCCTTACACATCTTAAGGTGTTCAGCTGCACTTCATATGTTCACATTGATGCAAAGCACATGAACAAGCTAGATGCGAAGTCTAGGAGGTACACATTTATATATAGGCTACGGGCAGCATGATTTTAACTACCGGTTTTAGGACACAGATAATCGAAAAATCACCAGAATCAAGGACATATTCTTCAATGAGAAAGTGATGCATAAGGACATTTTGCAACGAAAACAGAACAAGGTCGATGAGAAAGAATACGTAAAGTTAGAAGAGTTACCGGACACAAGTGTTACAGTGCCACAGAATGAGCATGTACAGGAGCATGATGAAGCAGAACCGCAGACACCGGTTATGAGGAGGTCTACTCGGGAGAGAAGACTAAAGGTCTGATACTCACCCTCCTTACATTATCTATTGCTGACAGATAATGGTGAACCGGAATGTTTTGAAGAGGCGTTACAGTCAAATACCCGAGTTAAGTGGGAGCATGCTATGGATGATGAGATGGACTCTCTTGAGTCCAATCATACATGGGTACTCGTCACTCTACCTAAGAGGAAGAAAGTTCTTCATAACAAGTGGGTTTACAGGCTGAAAGAGGAGCATGATGGTTCGATGTGGTACAAGGCCAGATTGCTTGTAAAAGGGTTCTAATAAAAGGCGGTATCAATTTCATTGAGATATTTTCACATGTGGTGAAGATGTCTATGATTCGCACGGTCTTGAGTATGATGGCTACAAAGGACTTGCATTTAGAGCAGCTAGATGTTAAGACGACTTTTCTTCATGAGGATCTTGAAGAAGAGATATATATGCATCAATCGACAGGATACGTGGCACCAAGAAATGAGAATAAGGTGTGTAGACTGAGAAATAGTCTATATGGCTTGAAGCAGGCCCTGAGGCAATGGTATAGAAGTTCAACAATTTCATGTCGGGAAACGAGTTTAAGAGATGTCATGCAGACCACTGTTGTTATTTGAAGAAGTTTGATATGTTGTATATTATCCTTCTTCTATATGTCGATGATACACACACACACACACACACACACACACACACACACACTCATTTCATTTTACGTTTCACTGTGCACAAGTCCTTGATGTTTTTGGCATATGATGGTATTTGCTTGATTGCATCCAATAGAGGAATGTTTACCGTCACTTTCTGCAGGACCTCTAAGACATCTTGATATTTTAATGGAGGTGTAGGATTACGCAATCTTGAAGGAAATAGGACAGGTGGCTCACTTAAACCTTTCACTTTCTCATTCCTTATCGGCTCTTGAGTAAGTTTGGGTTCACTATCACCCTTAGGAGTGGATTCATCATCCGGTATCTCTACCGATTATGGAACATCTTTCTCAATTGTTTTTCCACTTCTAAGTGTGATGATGGACTTTGCTTGCTCATGTTGTGTACTAGAACTTGATTCCCCCACATGATGCATATTTCTAGGGTTGGGCTGTGGTTGAGATGGAAGTACGCCCTTTTCCCTAGCATTGAGTTGGGTCTCAATTCTAGTCATGGATTGAAGAAGCGATTGATTTATTTGAGCTTGTTGTTGCATGAAGGCTGTCAATGCATCATTTTCAGGGGCCCTTTTTGGTGGGGGCACATATGGTTGCGCATTATTTTGAGCCCTATTAAAATGGTTTAGGGGTCCCTTGTGGTACATTGGATGCATTCACTTGCAACCCATTCCTCAAACTGAAATTGGGATGATTCCGCCAATTAGAATTATATGAATTGCCTAATGGTTGAGCAGTCAGTCCTTGGTAAGCATTTATGGCATTTGCATGATCATGATTCATTTCTTCAAAAGCTAGGATCGTTAGACAATCCTTTGTGTCATGGTTTTGATCTCCACAAATGCTATAGATGCTAGTTGCGGGATTGGTCTGCACCATATTCATTCCTCTCCCTAATTCCATGGCCTCTACCTTTCGTGTCAGGTTGGCCAACTTTGCTTGCATATCATTCTCTACATCAATGACATATATACCCCCTTTTTCCTTTTAGATGGGTCTAGAACTAGGCGGTTCCATTTTATGAGGAGCACCCCATGATTGAGTGTTCTCTGCTAACCTGTCTAGAGAATCCCATGCGTCATTAGGCTCTTTTTCTATGAAGTTGCCTCTACACATCATCTCAATGAATTGGCGGGTGTCGTAGTTAACACCATCATAAAAGAATTTGAGTATTCGTCATACTTCAAATCCATGATGTGGGCATGCAAGCAAGAGTTCCTTAAAACGTTCCCATGCTTGAAAAAAAATTCATTCTCCTTTTGAGAGAACATCATGATGTTCCTGCGCAAGGCATTAGTTTTGTGCGCTGGGAAGAACTTCTTAAGGAATTATTGGCTCATGCCTTGGCAAGAGTCTATTGTACTGGGTCTTAATGTGTGGAGCCATGCCTTGGCCCTTTCTTTCAAGGAAAATGGGAACATCTTTAGTCTAATGTAGTCATCATTACCAATTCCTTTTTGCAAAGTTGGCACCACCTCTTCAAAATCTTTGAGGTGGAGATATGGGCTTTCAGATTCAAGCCCATGAAATTTTGGGAGCAACTGTATGATGCTCGGCTTAAAATCAATGTTCCCAGGGTTAGCTGGGAGCACTATACATGATGGTGTAGTTGTTCTAGCCGATTGGAAATAATCTCGCAAGGTTCTAGGACCTTTTTCTCTATTAGTCACTTAATTCTCATCCACATGTGTCGGTTCATCCCGATTTAGATTGTTCCTATTTTGATTTATATTTTCCATAGTATCAGGTGTGTCTTTTAGTTCTCTCCTTTTTGAATGAGAGACTCCAGTAACTAGCCCACCCACTCTTGGTCAATAGAGGTTCAAAAGAACACTCCACCCACTCTTTAAATCTCAAGAAAAATTAGAAATGAAGAAAGAGGAATAAAAGGAAAGAAAAAGAATTTGAGGAGATCCGAGGCGGCAAGCCGACCAAAAGGATTCCTTTTTACAACTAAAAGCAGAAATAAAAGAACTTAAAGCAAAAGAAAATAAAAGAACTAGAAAGAAATAATGCACACTCCCTCACTTCTCTCACAATTACAAATAAAAGAAGATCAAATCGGCAAGCCGGCCAAAAAATGCTTTCTACTACTAAAAAAAATAATAAAATAAAAAAACTAGACTAGGGAAGAAATTCCGGTGGCAGAGCCGACCTCTGTGGAATTCTAACCCTTGAATCTAAATAAATAGATGAAAAGATGTAGTCTCTTTTCTCTTAAAGACAAAGAAGATGAAAAGGTAGTCAAGGCGGCAAGCCGACCATATGAGACTTCCTCACTTCAAGATCTAAAAAGAGAAAAACTGAAAGACTAAAGAAAATGTGAAGTGTCAATGGATCCAAGGCGGCAAGTCGACCATAGAAGGATCCTCAACCCCACGAGAGAAAGATAATACTTACCTTGATGAACTTTATTGCTTCTATCCTCGGCAACGGCACTAAAAATTGATGTATATTTTACTTGTCCTCCATCAACATGAGGGTCCAATGTAGAGTAGAGATGGGAGTCCAAGGTGAAATTGCGTCGGGTAGTCTAACACGACACCCTATGCATACACGTGCGGAAGCTTAAAGAGCAACTAGAATTTTGAGGAGATAGAAGCCACCATTGCTCTGATACCAAAAGATCAAGTCCCACCAAAACTAGTTTGCTATGTTTTGTGATGTAGGGATTGACAGGTTATGGGGGAGCAAACTGAAGAGGAGCTGCTTAGTTAGGCATGTCAAGAGTCCTGTATTTAATTTCATATCAATGTAATCTCTTGTACATGTATATTTTTTTTTTTGGTAGGTTAGGTTTTTATAAGTAATTGACAAAGGGGGAGATTGTTAGTGCACTTTTCTGTGGCATACTAGTGCACCTTGTTTGTCAATCACTTAGGTCAGTGGTCTAGTGTCGGTTGAGCTTAATGAAGACGAAGACTCAAGAAATGCTCAAGTCAACATGAGGTAGTGAAAGTACATCTTGTGAGTGTGGATGTGCCTATCAAGTGCCTAGCATGCATTCCTAACTAAGCATTCATAATTAACCAATTTAAACACAATGCATAAAGAGAAATGTGCTTAAGAATAATCACAAACATAAGGATGTATAGTGGTTCGACTACTTGTCTACTCCACTCCCGGTTCAAGGACTCAAACCCTTTGAGCACACCGGCATTCACTGGGGAGTTTAGATCTGGTTCCTCCCAACCAAGGTGTTTTAATTCGAATCCACCCAACCGGGGAGTTTATAGGTTCCTCCCAACCTACACGTTTGCACCCGTGTTGGTGGCTCCCCCTTGGAGACTTTGTTTAGGCCGACTAACGAGCCAAGGAACGACTAACGTCCCTGAATTTAGGCCCAACTAATAGGCCAAGGATCGGCTAACGACCCTAGGTCGAGTTTGTCACACAAACTCTACACTCAACTCCCACAGGGAATTGAGTGGATGGACTCCGAACAAGACAACCTTACTTGTCGGATTGAGCCCCTTTGTAGCGCCGCTTTGGGTTGCTTCTTCTCGCTCTCCCATGCTTGAATCAGCTCCCCTTGTGCTCCCCCGATCTTTGACGCCGCCTGCTTTGCTAAGGCTTCAGCTCCAAGATCAGCTACCTTGCATGTGATGCTCCATTAGAGATGCCCAAGGTGTTAGGGAATGGTGAAACCTCTACAAATGGTAGGAAATGGGTTTCCTAGAGGAATACACCTATTTGGACTCCTAGGTAGTATTTAGACAAGGGATTTAACTATCATCAAGGTGTCTAAACCCTAGGAATCAAGAGGGAACAAGTCCATTCTCAAGATGCCATTGAATGGCCTAAGCTTGTGATGAAAACACAAGGAGAATGGCTTGCTATGGGTTTAGGATAGAGCCTCTAATGGTCTCTAGCAATGGTGGCTTCTATCTCCTCAAAATCCCCTCTGCTAGCTCAAAAAAATGAATCCCCATCTTTAAATAGATTTTCTTCCAACGGTCAAAAAACGGGCAGATTCGCGCATTTCCGATTGATCGGAAAAAGGTCCGATTGATCGGAGGCATGTCCGATTGATCGGAATTCAGTCCAGAGAATTCTCTGGAGGCTATTCCGATTGATCAGAACATGGTCCGATTGATCGGACTGACCCCTTCCGATGGATCGGAAGACTGTCCGATTGATCGAAAATATGTCCAGTGGGTTTTCAAGGTTGCTGGAACAATTTTCGATTGATTAGAACTTCTGTCTGATTGATCGGAGTCCTATCGGAGCCAACGTCCGATTGATCGGAGATCAATCAGAAACTGTTGTTTGAGCTGTTTTGATTACAGCAACTTCTACCTCTTTAATTAGTCTAATTTATCATATTTTTCATAGAGTTCTAAGACTAATGATGATGACTAAGGGTATACCTAGTTGGTGCAAGTCATCTAAGAGGTTATGGGTTAGGTTTTGGTCAAGGCAAGGCACACCAAGGCATCACTTTTACCTGTTTCTTCTTCTTTGATGCATCTGATCCGTCTTGAGTCTTGAGTCTTCGTCTTCATTAAGCTCAACCGACACTAGACCACTGACCTAAGTGATTGACAAACAAGGTACACTAGTATGCCACAGAAAAGTACACTAACACAAGGTCGTACCTCAGGGACAGAAACTTAAGAAAGGGCAAATTCAATCTAGGTAAAAGAAAATTGTTTATAAAAAGATAATCACTTAGATAATAAAGCAAACCAAGGCATAAGGATCCACATATAGAATCATACATGAACCTGAGATGTAAACATTCCACCAACATTCATGAATCATGAATCATCCACCCATAAAATAAGAGATCTTTACATGAGAATGAAGCATTAGCACACATGAATCATATAATGGGTCCTAAGCATCCAAAATCCATGAGAGAATGGATCAAAGGCCCACCTACGTATCATGTTTCCCAAAAAAAAACTAATATGGATTTATGATCATATTCATAGATGTGATTTGATCTACAACATTGAATAGGTATTAACAAATTTCAAAGTTGTGATACACACTGAAAATAGAAAAATAAACACCACAATATTCATCCATTCATCATGTAAAAATAAAAACCCCACTACATCTCAAGTATATATAAATCCTACATGCTTCCCCTTCTAGCCTTGGTTGAGGAAATTGGAAAGACATTCTAATTAAATAAAAAAAAAAGAAGACATTCTAATTAAATAAACAAAAGAAAAGGAAGACAAAGACGAGAGAGAGAAAGAAAATAACAAAGACGAGAGAGAGAGAGAGAGAGCCTCAGAGAGAATGAGAGAATGAATCGAGAGAGGTAGCCGTGCGTCTTTTTATAGCCTTCTATGCATGCCCAACGCAGCCGTATAGTGCACGTAAGTGTAGATTTTCCTTTTCTTTTTCTTTTTCTTTACTTTCTCATTCTTCAAATGAAATTTGAGCCATCCATATTGCTCCTCTCATCGAACAGTTCAAAACTGACCGTTGGCTTGTTAAACGGACGATCACAGCTCCCTGTGTAAGCCAAAAATGATCGTGTACCTTTACCTTCTTTCTGGCCCACCTGAAACTCATTTTTCAGAGAAAATCTACCCCTTAGCTTAAAACTTCACTCTTGACAGCATAGAAGTCTCAGATCTTCTAGGTCAGATCTTAAAAATTACATGTATAATATGAAATCAAAATAGTAAATCACGTAAGTACGTGATTTCTAACTTTAACTTTTAAGAAAATGACAATGGTGTCCTTTGAGTTTTTCTTGAATAGTGTCTTCCACGGACTTCAGAATCTGACAAAATTTGACGTGTAGGTGTTATTTAATGTGCTCTACCTGTTGCGCTAAAATCGGCCCAAACTGACACTGGTAAAAAGTCAGTTTTTCAAAGTAACCATTTATCCCACGTTACCACTCATACTGCACCGTGGTCCATATATATTTTTCTGACTCAATCTAAATCGTCCATATCACTTGGCACAATAAATAAACCATACAAAATATTCCTTGACCCTTGGTCGTAACTGTGGAAGCATACGTCTTCTTGTATTTTCAAATTCGGCACTTTATTACTCAGCGTGTTTTTTCTCTATTTCTTTCACTTCTTCTCTCAACTCTTGGATTCTAGTGACCCCTCTACACATTCTAAAATGTCCTTGATAGTTTGATTGTGTCCTTGCTTGATCCATGCTCCCTGAAAATTCATAAAATAATTATTTTTAGTAGGAAAAACACGTACGTGGCCAAATTACAATGCGTATGCAAACTCGATTTAAACCATTGATTTTGACTATGAAAGCTAACTAAAACCCTACTGATTAAGGGTATATATATGTAACATATGAGATACAACAATATGCTTATAGCTAGTTCAAGCATGAAGGATATCTCGGATCTCAAAAGACAGTTGTCTAGAGAGTTTGCCATGAAGGATTTTGGGAGCTGCAAAACAAATCCTAAGCATGAAGATAAAGTGTGACAGGGAAAACAAGAAGCTAGTTTTGTCACAAGTAGAATACATAGCCAAAGTACTTGATCGATTCAGTATGGGAGGTGATAAGCCAGTTAGCACTCCATAGCTAGTCACTTCAAGTTTTCTAAGGAGTAAGGTGAGAAGACACAGGAGGAACATGACTATATGGCTAAAGTCCCATACACGTTAGTTATAGGGAGCCTCATATATGCTATGGTGAGTACGAGGCCAGATATTTCTCAAGCAGTGGGAGTTGTTAGCAAGTTCATGAATGACCCCAAGAAGAAACATTGGGAAGCTGTGAAGTAGATCCTCAAATACTTGGTAGGTACTGTGGATGTAGGGCTATGTTATGGAGGATCGAAAATGAAGTTACAGGGCTATGCCGATACCGATTTGGCAGAGGATATTAACAGCAGAAGGAGCACTACAGGGTATGTCTTTACTTTGGGTAGTGCTGTAGTGAGTTGAGTCTCTCAGTTACAAAAGATAGTGTCTATCAGTATAACGAAAGCGGAGTATGTTGCAGCTAAAGAAGTGTGTAAGGAGATGTTGTGGATACAAGGTTTTATGGAAGAGTTGGGTAAGAAGCAAGTAGATTGTAAGCTATACAGTGATAGTCAGAGTGCAATACACTTGGCTAAGAATTCAGCTTTTCATTCAAGGAGACATCAGATATCACTTCATATGTTCGTTGTTGAAAGATGGATCGATTGCTCTGGAGAAGATCCATACTAGTGAGAATCCTACAGATATGTTAACCAAGGCGGTCACATGGGAGAAGCTGAAGTTCTTCTCAGCTTCAATTGGTCTTCAGGAGTGAAGAAGGGGAGGTGATGCACTCCGGATGTAGAAGACGAAGGGATCTTTAGTGATGTGTCTTCAAGTGAGAGATTGTTGAGGTGTAGAGCCAGCACACCATTAGTTTTGCTAGCCTAAGGGGTTGCAATTTGGGATTAGGGTATGGTGTTAGGGTTTCTATACGTCCAAGGAGAGAGAGAGAGAGAGAGAGAGAGAGAGAGATATGAAATTGCGGTTTTACCGCTTATAGAGATACTTGGAGATAAGCCTAATGTCCTAGAGGGGGGTGAATAGGACTTTTTAAATTTCAATTGCAATTTAAAAACTAATCAAGTCAATCTTATCAACTAAGATTATCACAATAACATTGAAGGCATTTATATGAGCAATTTGTAAGCAAGGACTATCATAGGCATTTCATCAAACAGTTAGCATTCATGATTGACTAAACCATTCAACACATAGCAATCATTCAATCTCACAATGCACAGCGATTTATAGTGGTTCGGTTTCCCTACTCCACTCCCGGTTCATGATCTCAACCTATGAGACCACCGGATTTCACTATAGTCTTGGTTTTAAATTAGGTTAACCATCAACCTTGACATCCTTTGATCTAGGACAGCGTTTACCATCCGCCGATGGCCCAATCCAAAGACTTGACGAGTTTGGATATCAAACTCTCACCAATCCTAATCCAAGGATGGTCACGTACACTCCCGCCGGAGTTTCCCAATCCAGGGAATAGAGATTCAATAAATGGACTCTCAAATACTAGACATACCTAGACGATTGAGCCCCGATTCGATGCCTTTGATGAGTAGCTTCAGCTCCACGTGCTTCAGCTTCTCTTTGTGCTCCCAAGATCAGCTACCAATGCAAATGATGAGGTTATGTTGATGCTGGGTAGTTGGGAGAGAGTTGGTCTAGTTCCTCTTGCCTATTCAATGCAATGGTAATGAGGGAACTACCAAACTACAAACATTCAATGGCTATAAACGACCTCATAAATATATTCCGAATGTAGGTCAGCCATGAATGAAGGTCTTGAGTTCATACTTCAAACCGAGCTTTGAATACTCATTGATAAGCCATTAATGGCTAGGTTTGAATGATGAACTCAAGAGGACAAGAGCAAAGATGGTAGGAGGATGTGAGTAAAAGATTTCTCTCTCTTAGCTCTTGAAGGGTGTTGAATGCTTGCCATGAAAGACCACAAGTCATGGCTATATAGAGCCCCAAATGATGGCCCCAACGGATCTAAAACGGTCACCACCGACCTGTCAAAGAAGGGTCTCAACCGGTCGGACGGACCGGTCGGAATTCAAATCAGAAGGCCATATTTGAGACTGCCCGACCGGTCAAGACCGGTCGGATCCCCTTTCTGGAGTGAGTTGAAAATACAGGCCGACCGGTCAAGACCGGTCGGCTCACCTTGCTGGATCATTTGGAGAAAACAGGCCGACCGGTCTTGACTGGTCGGCTATGCTTGCTGGACAGTCTGATGAATCCAGGCCGACCGGTCAAGACCGGTCGGCTATGCTTGCTGGAATAACTAGTTATAACTGGCCGACCGGTCAAGACCGATCGGCTGTCAATCTGACCAATATACAGCAAGTTCTGATTTCTATTGATGCACTTGGCCGACCGGTCAAGACCGGTCGGCCTGTCCAGCTGAATATACTACAGCAAGCCTCTGTTGTTACTTTGAAAAGCCTGGCCGACCGGTCAAGACCAGTCGGCTGTCCATCTGCATTCTTCACAGCAAGGTTGCTGATGTGTTTGAGAAGCCTGGCCGACCGATCAAGACCGGTCGGCTTGTCTAGATGGTTTTGTCACAGCGAGCTTGCTGGACCAAGTCCTTCAACACAGCAGCGGATCACTTCAATGATGAGGCATGAAGTGATTTGGTGCATGGGGTCCAATGTATGGACATATCTTCAATTACTTTTAGCACCAGCCATGGACCACAAGTCTGATCAACTTGTGCAAGGGTCGAGAGGGAATGGTAAGAGATATGTGAGTCGTTACGTCATTCTTTGATGTTTTGGGTTTCCTATGGTCGATTTATATGCAACTTACCTGGGATCTTGTTTCAGCATGAGCTTGAGCAATGGACGAAGCGTAATCTTCAAGTCTTGATCTTCAATTCTTCGACCGGGGCTCACACGACAAGACGCGACCAACCAACACGCCAATTGACAACAAAAGGTGTACTAACAAGAGAGAGAGAGAGAGAGAGAGAGAGAGAGAGAGAGAGAGAGAGAAGATGTTAGCAAAAAGGGTCATCTCTGTGCAAGGGAGCATAGGAGAATGTGAGTTTTTCATTGTAACTTTGTTTTCTACATAGTGGAACTTTGCATCCATGGTTTTTTACCCTTGTTGAGGTTTTTCCACGTAAAATTTTGTCTTGTGGTTATTGGTTTGCTTGGATTCGTTTCTAATTATTATTTCTTCATGTTTATCGTTTGTGGGTGATATCGGAGATTCAATCTCAGTTCACCAACGTTGTTGGCTTGCTGTGCAACAAGGCGGTGGTGGGCTTGACCTCGAATTTTAATGAAAAGAGAGAGAGAAATAGGGGACGGTCGCTGCCGCAGTTGCGGTGGCAATGGCTGCTGTTGTTGGCGGCGACGATCGCTACAACCATGGCAGTTGCTGCCTGCATAGTCAATCTTAGCCACGGCCATTTAAAACCCCATTTTCTCCATACTCAATTATTAAGGTTGGGAAACCCACTCCTTCATTTTCTTTTCTCTTGGATATTAATCTAGATAAAAAAAAAAGTTCAAATTTTCATTCCCTCTTGAATTCTCAAATCCTCTCTAAATGATAATGTTTTAGGCCTTATTAAATCTCCATTTAATTTCGATTAATATTCTCATTTTTTTAATCTTCATACCTGAGAGAGAAAAAAGGAATATATGCAATTAAACATTTTTTAAATAATGATGATCGATTATATTAAAATAAAAGCCTAAAAAAATTAAATTTAATTAACAAAAGGTACATACCTCAATGCTGAATTTTCTACTTTAATCGGAGATACGTCGTTGAATCGCTCTGATACCATTGAAAGGAGTTGCAGAAGTGTGGGCCTTCAGGATCCGACAGTCTACACGATGAGCCTTCGCAAAGCCGAGGATGTGCGATGCGGTCCAGCGATCCGCCTAGCTGTTACAAGAGCATATGGGTCTAATCACCCCTCAGTGAGGATGTTCCCCGGATCACGATCTACGATTTAGATTGAAAAGGACGGGCCAGATGGACACTCAAACTACTACCCTTTATTTTCTCTCTTTAAGATATATCACACCTTTTGTTACTTAGTGAATACGGGAGAGAGTTCTCCTCTATTTATAAGATGGATTAGAGGGATAACTAATCTTCTTCCGAATTTAAAAGCTTATTTTAAGTTTCAAACTCCCGTAAGAACGAAGATGCGGGAAAAACCTATGGGCCCCACAACCCCTTAATAGATAGCGTTATCTCAAAAGACTTACATGGAAAAAGTTTTAAAGAGATATTACATGCAGTTTACTGATTCATCAATCATTAAAAATGATAAATTTAATTTGTCTCAATGTTCTAAAAATGACCTAGAATATAAAGGAATGGAAAAAAAATTATACACTTCTGCAATTGGTAGTTTAGGGTATATTCAGAAATTTACATGTCCTGATATTAACTTCAAGTTGTATATTTGAAAGATATCAAAGTGACCTTGGTATGCATTATTGTAAAGTTACAAAGGAAGTGATGTGATACTTACAAGGAACGAAAAATTATAAACTCACATATTAAATGATTGATCAATTGAAGGTGATCAGATATTTCAATTTACATTTTAACAAATGTTAAGATAGTGATGTAGAGCGGGCTGCAGATGCATGCTTAACACAATTGCACCAACAGAAGCCTAAACAAAAGCGGTAGAACCGAGCCCAACCTATATAAGGCATGATGTAATTAGGCCTAAGCATGTTTGATTCAAAGAGATTCATTCTGAATATGGAAAAGTTGTCGTTCAAAGTATTAACCATAAAACAATTGTAATTTTTTTTATCCAGCCATCATTACAAAACACACAACCTATCGATCTTTATATAACTATGCATTTGGGGTCAACTGATTGGCTATGCCGGGTGAAGATGTCCATTTTGCGAGAAAACTCACATCTTCAATGTCAAAATCGAGATTTTAGGAAAATTTTACTACTTTTGGTCTTTTTTTTTCGTCGTATCTCCTTATTCTTGCAGTTTTAGGTTTTTCATCTTTTTTTTTTTTTTAATTTACTTGTAATAATATTGGGAATGCTCAGATAAAGTCCTATTATCATTTCTATTTTTGTCAAATTTAGCATTCGGGAGAAATTTTGCTATTTCAAGTAATTTTTAAATAAACTAGAGTTTTGTATCTTCCATATAAATGATGTAATTGAATCATCTTAGATCATTATTTAATAAAAATATTTGAATTTCTTTCTTTTCTTGTGGATTTAAGGTCTTGTTTACTTGAGGAAGACAGTGATCTTCTTGTTATTTCATGCTCTTCCCTGCATCAAATAGCAGGAAGTTGACTTCTGGATATTTGTTTCTTCTTATTATTGGAGTGATTTCATGGAAGGAGTGTAAAACAGTTGCAACTGCTGTTGCTGTTGGGGTTAGGAGCCTCGTAGTGAAAGCAATCAAAGCAAGCGAGGAACAAACCTCAATTGCAATCACACAAGTAAATCGACACACATAAGAAGGCAATCCGAATTTTATGTGGAAAAACCCCTCACGGGTAAAAACCACAGCACAAAGCGACACCAATCCACTATGATATCAGAAGCTACAAGAGATAAAAGAAACACAACCCGGATCACAACCCACAAGAGAAATCCCAAGCTAACAAAGCTAATTCTCACATGAGAAGGACAATAACAGCCCTTTCCCTCATCCCAGAGAACTCGAAGCTTCCTCCTAGCTCTTTCTCTTGCCTTAGAACTCTCTCAATCCCTCTAAGAAACATTGGCCCATTGGCGGCAACCCCAATCCCGGATTACATCTCCTTAAATAGGAGAAAACCGAGATTAAAAACTCCTTGCGCAAAACTGCGCAAGAAACCCAACTCAACAAAGAAACCTGTCAACCAATTGGTCGGCCAACCGGTAATGGCCAAAAAAGCTCTAATGCTTGGCCTCTGTGCATTGAGATTTGAGGCGTCCGATCCCAACAAACTCCATCACGACTCAAATCTTCATGCACCACCTTGCCACACTGATCGAGTAGAGATGAGGTAGTAGTATCGAGGTGGCGAAGAGTACGGAGTAGCTGAAGTAGAAACGTGGAAGTGGTGGGTGAGCGAGTACACCGTGAACACACGTGCGGTGTGTGCTCGTTGGCACCTAGGGCGACAATTAGGGCGTCGAGGTGGTACTTATCACGAGGGCTAATTTGAGCTAGTGTTAGTTACTTGGATTAACCCTATAATCACATGGCTAGGTGGAAGAAGGTGAGATGAAGAAAGTATCTATGGGTAACGAAAGGTGCAAAGAGAAAGTGCCTTAGGAAGAGGTGTAGCTTAGAGTTCGATTTTCTACAGTAACTACGAAGCGGAGTCTAAGAGAAAGGAGAAGGGTTGAAAATCGAGATTATGGTGAACAACCCCAATCCTCGGAGCGTCGCCTTCGTTAGTTTCGTTCGCTCCTTGTTTGGAGTTACCGTTAGTGTGTTCGTTTAGTACTGTGTGTTTTTCCGTTATACTTAAAATGCACCTTTTTGCCCTCACGGGTAAAAAATCATGGCACAAAGCGACACCAATCCACTATGATATCAGAAGTTACAAGAGATAGAAGAAACACAACCCGGATCACAGCCCACAAGAGAAATTCTAAGCTAACAAAGCTAATTCTCATATGAGAAGGACAAACACAGCCCTTTCCCTCATCTCAAAGAACTCGAAGCTTCCTCCTAGCTCTTTCTTTTGCCCTAGAACTCTCTCAATCCCTCTAAAAAATATTGGCCCATTGGCGGCAACTCTAATCCCGGATCACATTTCCTAAAATAGGAGAAAACCGAGATTAAAAGCTCCTTACACAAAACTGCGCAAAAAACCCAACTCAACAAGGAAACCTGTCAGCCGGCCAATAATGCCCAGAAAAGCTCCAGTGCTTAGCCTCTGTGCATTAAGATTGAGGCGTTCGATCTCAACAGTTGCTTCCCTTATCGAGATTAAGCTCGTGGTGAGCATCGAGGCCATTACTCATGCTTTGTGACTATGGAACTTTAGAGTTGGAGTTGTCAATGCTCCTGACAAGCGCTACTGACAAGCTGTTGAGAATTTGTTGGGGCAATATTGCGCTAGCTTTCTTTTTTAATAGCAACATTGCACTCAAAAGAAAGCATTTGATTTTACGCCTGTTTTGGAGCAGCTCACTATTTTACTTTTAACGATTCATTTGTTAGCCACCATTTGGATGGTTAAGATTGCTCGATCAATGTGGTCTTCGTTATGATTGCTTGATCAGTACGTGGTCTTAAGATATGCTTCATCCATGAGGTCCCATAATTTTGATGGTCTGGATACCTGTACACGTCCCATGTGTGAGGTGGATGCGTCCGAACAATTTTCAAAATGGTGGTAAACTATCTGTTTCACTGTTTCCACTCCATAGACCCTACAGCACTGGGCCAATAAGAAGGCCTCTATTCTTCGTTGAGACAATGCCGTATAAACTCCTATGTTTTGGGTTGAATTCCAAAGAAAGGCTGCGATTTAAACTCTTTCGATTAAGGTTTTTAAAAATGATAAAAACCCACTCATTTTTAGTTTGACTAAAAATGATAAAAACCCACTCATTTTTAGTTTAACTAAATGGTGGTTATAGAATTTCGCCTATGAAATTAAAAAATGACAGTTAATACCCCTTTCACCTTTTGTTTCCTGGATGTGGTCTAATCTACTCTAATCGTAGACTATACCATGGACCCCAACAATGATGCGTTTGTTTAATCTACGCTGTCTATCCTTCATGGAGCATAATTTTAGGGCATAATCCCAAAAACGAAAAAGATGCAAATCTCAGGTGGACCCCAGTAGATTTAAAAGTGGCAACTACATCCTATCATTAAAAAATGTTAGGGCCACTCTAATTCTTTTTATGCCATCTAATAAGTTGATTAGGTAACATAGACCTAAATTAAGGACTTGCTATAATTCTTTTTTGCCATCCAATATGTTTGGCCCCAAGAAGTTATTGAGGGTAGGCGTTCAATCCCTTCTATTTAATATGGTGTGGTCCACTTGAGATTTGGATTGCCTCATATTTGGGCCAATCTCCTACAAGAACTTTGCAAAATAGATGGAAGGAGTTGATGTATCACATATATCATGATGGGTCCCACAACTTTTGAAACTCTAACGGAAAGGTAGCGCTTGATGAGAGCCAGTGGGCCGCGACCCTGTAACCAGAGGGGGGATTAGGTGTGATCCTGGACTCACCAATACGATGTGGCCCCTTACTGTGGGGCCCACCTTGATATATGTATTCTGTATCCACGCAGTTCTCTGGTTTTACTAGATCATTTTAGGGCGTTTTTTTCAAAACTGAAGTAGATCCAATTATCGGGAGGACCATAGCATAGGAAATAGTGGTGACCGACCATTAATGGCCACAAAAGTTCAGAATCAAGCTGATATTTGTTTTTCCCCTTCATCCAAGCTCATGTGACCTTATCAACAACAGATTAGATGGCAAATAAAAACTACGAAAATTTTAAGAGGTTTTTAATGGTGAACATTCAATCACTACTGTTTTCTGTGGTGTGGTCCATCTAAGATTTAGATCTGCCTAGGTTTTGGGTTCAAGCCCTAAATGATCTGTAAAATTGTATGGACAGCATGGATGTAACAAACACATCATGGTGGGCCTACATAGCACCGACCAGCAGCTACCTGGCAGCCTTACTAGCCATAACCGCGTCCTGGACGCAGATTTCGGCAGCGAATTAGGTGGGACCTGGATCCACCGAGGTGGGTGGGACCCTGACTGTGGGGCTCACAGTTATGCATTTGCCTTAAATCCACATTGTCCAACCATTTTGAAAGGTCATTTTAGAGCATGATCACAAAAATGAAGTTGACTCAAAATCTTAGGTGGAACACACCAGTGAAACAGCCCTGATTGAATCCCCACCATTAAAAACGTAATAGTTTCCACCGGAATGTTTATCTGCCATCCAACCTATTGATATGGTCACAAACACCTAGATGAAGAGACTACACAAATATCATCATATCCAAAGCTTTTGTAGCCCACCAGAAGTTTTTAATGATCAATCACCACTGTTTCCTATACTATGGTCCATCTGACATTTGGAATTGCTTCATTTTCTGGATCATGTCCTAAAAGGTGGTTTCAATATGGATGTACGGCTTGGATGTAGTAACATACATCACACTGGGCCCCACAGTCAGGGGTCTTACCCACATCGGTGGATTCAGAGTGTCACCTAATCCACGCCCACTGGTTTCCTAAAGTCCCCGGCAGGGAAGCTAGGTGGGCCCCACCGTGATCTTTGTGAGAAATCCACCATGTTCATACGTTTTGTGAGTTCATTTTAGAACATAAAACAAAAAATAAGTCGGATCCAAGACTGGAGTGGGCCACACGAGAAATGGTAGGGATTAAACAAACACCTTTGAAATATAGGTATGGCCACAAAAGTTTTGTACCAAGATAAGGTTTTTGGCATTTTTAGTTCATCTCAGTGGTAATGACCTTATAAACAGTTTGGATGGCATGTAAACATTAAGGTGGGGCCTAGGAAGGTTTCAAAGGTAGGCATTTCTTTCCCAGGATTCCCACTCATGTGGCCCACTTAAGTATTGAATCCGGCTCATGTTTGGTCACATGTTCTAAAATGAGCTTGCAAAACGTATAGACTAGCGGGCTTATAGACATTTCGGCGCCACAAGAGACCGAGGGAGAAGGCTTGAGGTAGGGTTGCCACTTGGGAGCTTTATGCGTTAGAAGAGAGATTTTTGAGTTTCTGTTTAGAAGTAAATTTGTCTTTTAAAATATAGTATACGCCATACCTGACGGTATAAGATGGCGGGCGTTTTTTTACGAACGATAGAAATCTCAAGAGGGTTTTAGGAAAGAGTTTAAAAGTAAGCTCTATTTTAAAATTCAACCAAAACATAGGTTGTTATGGTTTGTCTATCCATCTTGTCTCCTTTTCAAATTATTGAAGACTAAGAGATAGTTTTGCCACCCTTCTGAAAAATATGTGTATCCTCTTTAGACGTGGCACACACATTTCAAGACTCTCCAAACCATCCAAATCGTGATCATATTGTGGCTGGATTACTTGAGAGTTACTGATTAATCAATCTTAACCATTCATAAGTGGCACTCAACTGGATGGTTGAAAGGTCCAATTTAGATAAGCAAAATCAGATGGTTACTAACTACCATCTGCATTATGGGATCAATGACTGAGCCAGACACTTGGACGGTCTTGATTTCCTTACGAATATGCCGCTTTTAAATGGCGGTGATGAGCTAAGTTCCACACCCTAAACTACCGTATTCCTTGTTATCATTAAAAAAACGGAGGTCGGAAGTCCAACCGGTTGGACCACAAGTTATAATCCAACTAGACAATAACTTCAAAGATATTTAGTCACATAAAATCCAACCCTTCCAA
Source organism: Liriodendron chinense (assembly GCA_003013855.2). NCBI lineage: Eukaryota > Viridiplantae > Streptophyta > Magnoliopsida > Magnoliales > Magnoliaceae > Liriodendron > Liriodendron chinense. Next base: position 641,983 of record ML058521.1, read on the forward strand.
TAGATTGGCTCTAAGATGAATATCATCTAGAACAAAATTCAGCTCCATGTACTTATTAAGTGGGACACACCATATTAAAGGATTTACATCCATTGCTAAATAGCCAAACATAAGGGCAGTCCACTCAACGAATGGTTGTTTCTGAGTTTTATAAAAAGTGATCTTCATGATGGGGCCAACCTTTAGACGGGTAGGATGCCATATACACAGAAAAGTTGAAAGTTATCCGGTGTTGGACTTAACTTCTACTCCAACCGGTTGGACTTGAGACTTATCATTAAAAGATAAATAAAAATGGCAAGTGGCCTTCACGGAGACATGAACGTGAATAATGCTAGTCTTTCTTTGAGGAATTGTATCATTTTCGACCAGAGGATAGGCAGTTTGTACAAGTGGGGCCCACGATTCAGCGATCCAGATTTTGATCTGATGGACCTCCAGGTGGATCTTCCACTTCCTGAAGTAATCCTAACCCTTTAATTGAAATTCACCATTCATCGAACATGCCCTGAGATGTCCCTGATCAGAAGATCCTAGCCACCCATTGTTACCCTTTCTCTAGTTGAATGTGGACCGTTGTTGTATTTCTCTTCTTAACAGTTCATTTGCAGTCACAAATTGAAATGGCTAGGATTTTCGTATGGTGGAGATCTTCGGACCACCAACCAATGGTACCGATCACTGAAAAAGGGCCTCATTTGTACCAAATGAAGAAAACAACTCTGATACTCTGCCAGGTTTGATGGATGATACACATGCACTTGGAAATTAGTTAGAAGTTGCATACGTATCATACAACTAACCCAAGTTAAACTGTCCAATTTACAGGTCCCTCCTTAGATATATGATGAACCAAAATTTTAGATTATTTGATTATCTGACTATTGGATTAATGGACATTTACTGAACGGTTAAAAATGAAAAATATCCCATGGTCATACTTCAAAAAACAAGTGTCCACAAATCAGAGGCTAGGATTGTCCGACCCATCTGATTTTGAGACCGTAATTCATCAGCAAGCGGGCTCCACAATTTAGTCGGTTTAATTTGAGTTTACGCATGCCACACACACAAATTCATGAGCGCCTGTGTATCAAGCAACATACCCCACCAGCGTATCAAACAAACCCCCTATGATTCTTCTCAGTCGTGGCCCCCACGTCCATCCAAAACACAATCGTGCTGTCCAAACACCCACAAAAAAATTTCAAACTGCATTCCATATATAAATACTCTCAAAGACTCCCTCCATTTCATCCAATCTCTTCTATTCAATCAAATCCCAATTCAAATCTCTTCTACTTCAGACATGGCAATCCAAAACCTCTCTTTTCTCCCCACATTTCTCTTGTTGGTGTTAGCCATCATTCCTTTTGAAACCATACAAGCCTCAAATGAAGTGAGCCAGGTGATTGAGCCAGTGGTGGAAGGCATGGTCTACTGCCAGAGCTGCAACCACATTGGATCATGGTCGTTGATGGACGCCCAGCCGATCCCGTCCGCCAAAGTCAGTGTTGTATGCAAGGACTACAAGGGCCGAGTGAGCTTCTACAAGGTGTTCACCGCCGATCAGAACGGTTACTTCTACGGTCAGCTCCAAGGCTACAAAGTCCAGAATTACTACCTGGACCACCCACTTCAATCATGCACTGTACATTTGGTGTCCTCCCCCAATCCCAAGTGCAATCTTGTGTCCAACATCAATCACGGGCTCGATGGTGCCCCACTTCGATTCGATCACAAGATATTGTCAGGGGAGAACTATGAGGCAGTGATCTATGAAGCTGGGCCGTTGGCTTTCCGTCCCAGCTATTGCGCTCCCATATCGCACTAATGATCATAGATGCTCGAAGCTTAGCCGGATTGCGTTTGCTACGTTCTGACTATTTGTTGCGTCCTGTTTGAATAAATTTTGTGTTGTTGTGATTTCTTCAAACTCTTTTTTGAGTCACTTTAATCTATTCATTGCAGTTTTTTTCCATCTTGAGTTTTATGGATTAGAATTAATGGTGATTAGATGAGTATTGTCTTTCATGGATTGGTGATATCGGGGAGTTTTGGCATGGCCCATGAGATGAATGATCTTGATTACTGCAAGGTGGGCCCAGGCGACAAGCATTGCATATTCTCTCAACCCACAATCTCCATGATCACGTAAACTAGCTCTAGTCAGAGGAATTATAGAAATGTGTGGCTCAATCTGTGCATCAGTGTACACGGACCATCAACAATGACAAGTGGGGCCCACCATGTACAGACCTAATCTGCTGGTAAGCTATGTCCCACATGTACAGACAATGTCTCAAAATTTCCTTCACAGGACAACCTTAACCTTTTGATTTGTGGCTTAAAGATAGACGATGAAGAAGATAAACACAACAGCCGTCCACATTCAACCAAAAGAAATCCTAACATTGGTTGTTGGGATCTTTCAATCTGGTAGAATTTAGAGCATTCTCCATCCAGATTACCACTCAATGGATCAATGGTCTGGATTACAAAACCGTGGGCCCCACTAATCAGAATTAGTAAGCCTGGTCTACTGTGCAGACCGGCGGGCCATGTAACATATAATTCCTCTGTAGAGTTAACCAATTTCTTACTATCAAGCTCAACACCAACACTACAAGGATGAATCCAAGCCTTCATTTTCATAAACTCAAAAAAAACAATACAAATATGTTGGTCCGCTCTTTTACTTGAAAATTGAAATGCTAACAAAATTTTGAATAAGGGTGCATTTGGTTGCACCAAATATCATGATATTTCATGATATTTTTCACACCAAATTAGACTGATTAATCATGAAATATCATGATAATTGGTACAACCAAATGCTCACTAACTAAAATATGGAGTAACAAGGAAAAGGAAATACAAGCAAATGTCTGTTAACCTTGACCGCATCGGCAATCGGAGCTAAGATCTACCATCTGCTTCAATGGCCACACCTTCCACAAGTCCAATATAACCTTGAATTTAGCACTAATCTCCAGTTCGATTCCCACAACGTTAGCACAACATTTAAGTGTGGTGATCAGGTTGACAGAATCCAGAAGACATATCAACCATTGGATCAGATAGGTTCATTAGCATTCCGATAAAAATACAACTGTTGGAAATGGAAGCATCTTGTATCACTCTTAGTAATCCAATCATGGAACTTTCAGTTCTTGAACTAAGCTTGGCCTGTGCTAGAAATCCAATGGCTTACCAAACATCTCATTTATCTCATCCATAGCCTCCTTCGTAAACAATGTTGGCTCGAACAGATCGCATTCCCTGCCTACAGCTTTGGATGGGTAGGATGTAGTTTTTTTCTGCTGTTGCTGCTGTCCCAAATCATCATCAGCGAATATGGAGAACCCGGTATTACTATCTTGCTTCTTAACTGATAACATCCCTTGCTTCTTTGGTCTATTGGCCCTGACAAAATCCAGCGGCTTCCCAAACATGCTGTTTATGTCATCCATAGCCTGCTTCATGTTGATTGTGGGGTCCACTAAGCCATGGTGGCAAGCGTTTTCCACCTCGGGCTCACCAAAGATAGTGGACCCCACGAATCGGCAGACAACTGTATCATCCCTCAGTTTGTCTTGGCCATTGCAACCATTCGTTGGACGAACAGATAACACAGGACCTTCATTGCATGCCAAACTATCACTCTCATTACTGCCATCGTCACAAAATATTTCGAGCATTTCTTGTTGAGGCTTGTGTACTTCAGTTTTAGACACGAAATGGGAAGCACCCTTTGCAGCATTAGGCAAGTCACAACCGTCGGTTTTCTTATCAGTCAACCTGGCCCCATTGTCGCCGCTTTCATCGACAAACACCTCGAACCTGCTGCTTGCAGGCTGATTCACATGGGGCTGACTTCTCTGTGATCTTCTTCTTCTATCATTCGGCCCCGGCTCTAAAGGCTCCCGAAACATGCTGTTTATAGCATTCATGGCCTCCTTCATATTGATTGTGGGGTCCACAAGGCCATGATGGCAGGCTTCTTCAGCTTCGGCCTTCCCCACGATCGCGGACCCGACAAACTTCACCACAACTGTGTCGTCACCACAAAATGAGGTTGGTTTATTCAGTTCCATGTCGATGTTCTTTTGATGTTGAGTAGGAAGGTAAGAAGAGGCGGATTTTTCCATCATCTTACTCCTCCAGGTTGTAGAATTTTTCTGGCCATCATCAGCTAAAGACGGCCTCTTTTCTGTTACCTTCATGGGATTTTCTGCTTTGGATGAAGAAATAATAGAAAAAAATCATTCAACAGAAGACTAAATTCCAAATCTCTGCATTCACTGCCATTTGCCAACTAGTTGAATACATGTACGCCAATCCAACTGCTAAAATCACGGGCCATAGCCCAAAAACCACACTGCTCAATACAATCTAATTTGGCCAACTGAATTTGGATCGCTGTCCAATTTATATTTTAGCCGTCCATTTGATGGCCACCAATCAGACATTTAGGATCATTCAATTGGTGCAATTCTGACATGGTAAGCTAAGTGGCCCCACGACCGGGACAGTCCGCCACTACCGTACATTTCAGCCATGTGTCTGGAGGAATGAGCCTCCACCGTTAAAAAATAGTAGTGAACACAAATGGCAGTTTTGTCACTAAATCTAAATTGAAAGAGAATCATTAAAATTAAAACAGCTAATCAGGTATAGCATGTTGAACAACCTGTAGCTACGTTGTGTTGGTTCTCGATGATATTCATGTCCCTAAGACCGAGAGGAATGCACTTAGCACTTCTCGCAGCTCTTCCTTCCTGCCGCTGTAGAGCATCTGTCAATGATTAGATAATACAGCTCTTGGAAAACTTGCAATTTGGAAAGAAAAATATCTAATGCATAAAGATTCAGTACTTTAGTTTTCCGCTTCTTGTACAGCTCCATACGATTAAGGAACTTCTCGTATGATTTCTGTAACTCCCCGACAGGTTCTGCAAGGCTGATAAAAAAAAAATTCAAGTTAAAACTAAATCCAGATTCATCACCAATGCGTACATATTTTCAGGGCATGTTTGGATGGCATCCTGAGTGATGTAGTTGCAGTTTCCAGGGTGTTCCAAATTCATAGCTGAACCAAAAACCCACTCTTCCACCAAGATATATTGGTGAAGATCATGATTTGGGGAACACCCAAATACACCATTTGAAAATTGCAAATGTTGATCTTAGAGAAAAGCCAAAGACCTCAATACAATCAAGCCAAGACGGTGGAAGTTAAAGATCGAATGCAAATTTTAAACCTCTTTATCCATAAAACAGACATATAATGACAGTATACAAAGACCTCAATAAAGTGCTGAACTCAAGTGTCCCTGAACAATAAGTGAAAGTCCCTTTGATCCACACTATTAACTGTTGAACTACATATTACTTCGAATCTTATTTACATATGTAAATATTAGTGGTTGGCTGTTTGGATGCATGTTGAAGAGGAGAAAAGAGTCAGTTTTTTAGGCCCTCCCCCTCTTCTCTATTTATAAAATTCTATGGTAGGACATAGGAGCAGCACAAAAGTTACACCACCCACACCTAAAAATCGCACTATTACTTAAACCCCTCCCCCCCCACAAAAAAAAAAAAAAAAAAGATCATGCACAACTTAGATACAATGCCAATAAGACGAGACTCAGACAACTTTGGTGAAAATATTGCCTAGCAAAGCTTTGGAAGATAAATGGAGTGTAGATGACGCCCGACACCAACTTTTCACAAAGTGGCAGTCAACTTCAATATGCTTGGTGCACTCATGACATGAAAGGTAGGGTTGGATGCAATGTGAATGGCAGCCTGTTTATTACAGTAGTGTGAGAAAGGAGAGCAAACATCAATGCCAAGATTGGATTGAAATGAAAGAAGCCAGAGAATCTCATTAGTGTCGTGACCCATGGAATAGTACTCAGCCTCAGCAAAGGAGCGAGCAACTATTGAGAGTCGTCTCCATCTCTTTGATTGATAGACAGAGTGGTGTGTGACATGCAATACTCAGTCAATAACAATGTTTTTGTTATGATAGTTAGCAATAATTTTAGGAATATGTTACTATGCTGTTATCTTCATGTCTAGGTTAGCTTGTTAGTGAGACTCTTTAGGGAAGTTGATTTAGTTGGAGAAGATTAGCAAGTTTGTTGACTAGTGCTCTATTGTACTCTTCTTTCTTTTCTTTTGTAACACTCTTTAAATTCAGCAATTAATAATATAAAAAAATTCATTACTTGTGCTCAACATTCTGGTATCAGAGCAGCTGGTCAAGGACCGGTGTTGTCAATCAAAGCGAGAAGCTGATCCAAGACGACTTTGGTCAAGGACCGGGTGTAGGAGTTGCAGATTTGGTGTCTCTCTTCTTAGGTCATCATTGGCCTGATCAATCAGATGGATTCCATAAATTCAATGAACGGCATTGAGAAATCGTATGACGGACTACTAGTATTGGAAGTCTTTCATAGAATCCTCTCTCTAGGGAAAGGATTAGTGGGAGGTAGTGAATGGTGCTGAGTTAGACCTCCTCATGGTAACATAGAGACTGCAGACACTTCAAGGAAGTGGATTAAAGCTGTTAAGGCTCTGTTCATGTTGAAAGCTACAATCTAGAACGAACTGCTCAATCATATTCAAGAGGTTAAAACTCTAAACAAAGCATGCGATGCCTTTGCTACCCTGTTCTCAAAAACAAATGATGCGAGGTTACAAATGCTTGAGAATGAAATCAGTTTGATTTCTCAAGGGAACATGATGATTTCTCGGTACTTCATGAAGGTGAAAGGCATTTCTCATGAGATTTCGAAGCTTGATGAGGACTCTACAATCACCGAAGCATGTATGCGACTGATATGGACTGAACCCTGAATGAAGTGGATTCATCACTACAAAGTGCAATCTAAGGAACCAGCAGAGATTAGCCGAACATATTAGTCATGCGTTTCTGCTCGCCCTGTCTCATAGGCCATACGGCTGGATGGTCGTAGTTGTGGGGCCCCTGCTACCTCTTGTATATTGTATTTTATTGCGTACATGTTCCTGCTTTTCCTTTTTTGCCGCTGGACCCATGTTGGGTCTTTCTCATATGTAGGGGTATTTCTGTATTTTTCCCAATATATATGTATGCCCTCTATCCCTTGTGTGGGTTAAAGGATTTTCTTCATCAACAGGTTATCATGGTATCAAAGCAAGTTACCAAATCCCGCCCCAACTAAGATGCTCCATTTAAGATCCCTCCCCACCATCTTCTCCACATCCACACCCTCTCTGTTTCTGATCGTCCGCAATTTGTCTTCTAGTAGCATCTCCATCTTTGCTGCCAGCCGAGCTTGATTTCTAGCACACCCTATCCCTGCACATTGTGCAGCATCTCCAACTCCACCCAGTTGTCCTCAGCATCGATTCTCTGCTCTTATGTTAGATTTGGTTTCTCTCAACCATCAAGCGGCAATCTTTGCCCTATTTTTCTCTCCCGTTGTCGCATTCTGGCCAACAGCGGTGACAAGGAACTATCGGCTACCATCTCCGGTCAGTCTTAACTTTTTACTACATCTTCTACTAGTGTATTTTTTCTTTGGTTATTGCTATGGACAAAGAGAACTATCAGGTTGATGCCCCTTAATGTAATTTTAATGGCACCAACTACGGGTTGTGGTCCATCCACTTTCAGAGCTTTTTCAAAGGTCGGGGGGTTGTGGGGCCTGGTTAATGGCTCTTTTCCGACCCCTCCATCTACTGATTTAGAAAAACTTGCTAATTGGAAGATGAATTATGGAAGAATCATCACTTGGATCCTCGACTCAATCAATAAGAAGATCGTTGTTGGCCTGACCCCGCACCGTACAACCAAGGCAATGTGCGATCACCTTAAGGTGGTCTATCAACAGAGCAATGAAGCCCGCCTCTACTGTCTGGAATAGGATCTGGCACATATTACTATGGACACTAGATCTAGCGTGGGGGGCATCGAATCGCAGCTTCCACGTGGTGTAATGTATGTCGGATTATGCTAATGGAAATAAAGCTGCAAATTATACTAAGTAATATCGAAAGCAAGATGCTCAGGAGCATTGCAATTTGAAAAGATAAGTTGATTTGATTTGGTTTGGTTGGTGTACGTTCTCTACTTCACAGGATTTCACAAACTCTGAGGATTAGTTCTAGTTCTTGCACTTTGATGATATGTAGTGTGTGGGGATGACAATGTGCTTTGATGAATGCTCGCTTCCCAATTGTGTCTCAGGACAAGAGAAATTAGTCCATGACTCACGTATTGGTTAGCAGTTAGCGAATACATGCTTACGTCGTGTGTGAGTATGATGTGTGGAATGCACCCTCTCTTCCCAATAGTGTCTCAGGACAAGACGAATCAGTCCCTGACTCATGTACTGGTTGGCGGATAGACCAGTCAACTCGAGTTTTTGATGGGCAGGATCCGAGTTACTTGGCAAGCCTCAGAGCATACACTCGAGCCGATTGGGTGAAATGTTATGCATGAATGCTATTCATACCTTAACATATACTAAATATAGAAATGGTAATTATTTTTAACACAATACAGAACCCCATGAAGCCATAGACATTTCCAATTACTATACATAATGTAATACAGGTTCCATGTTGTCACATGCATAATTCAAAAAACTAAAAATAATAATACACATACATGTGTGTAAGTATAGAATATAATACCAATTCAATTGTTCTCATATGCAAAATTAAAAATTAAAATTAAAATTGTTCCATCATAATATTGGTTCCATCGTCCACAATTCGAATCTATGAATTTTCTCTCATATTATCTTCCCTCATTTTAGCTATCGTACAGTCTCAAAATTCTCCCCATCTATCTATTTCAATCTTAGTCCTTGGAGCTTGAGGGATATGATTCTATCATATTTTCTTCCTCATCTTTGTCAAGATATACATCATTATCTTCATCTTCTAATTTGTCATCTAGTTCAAGACCTCATTTAAAATGTGATTGTGTATGACCCAATAGGCTATCATTATCTTCACTTGTGGATCATGCGGATATAACAAAGCAGCCTTCAAAATGAGGAATCATTCGTGCAACATGCCAAATGCATTCTCATTTGCGTTTGGCAAAGACGAATGATAATGATTAGGCAACTTTTTTATCCCCTGGGTCACACCTGTCTCTGAAATCTTTCAAATGATAGCAAAACCCATGGTTAGGGACAATAAAGCCATTCATATTTCAGTACTCAGAGGCCAGAAAACCCAATTCTTTCATTCGCTCTCAATTCTCCTCTCACTCTTAAGAACTTAGTAACATCTCAGGCTCTCTCTCTCTCTCTCTCTCTCTCTCTCTCTCTCTCTCTCTCTCTCTCTCCTTTTCTCTTTCTAGCAAAGAATGTATGCTCGAAAAAACCTAGTTGAATGAATGTGATTTTGGTCTAGATTATTTTTAATTTTCGACCCAAAATCAAGAACTTGCTGCTAATCTCCAATATTTTTCCAATAATGGAGATTCATTGGATTCTTCTAGAACTTGTAGAAACCTTGTTTCACCTGATATTCTTCATTTTGCGTTGTTGTTTGATCTAAAGTATCACTTTTCAAAGTTGAATTTGAGGGCTGGTCTTCTAAGGTTGAATGTTGGTCTTCCACATTATTAGGCAAGTTTTTCGCACATCTAGTAATTAGGATGATCACTAGTTTTAATTTTCTCGTGGGCTAATTTAACCAATGTTAATTTTCAATATCATGTAAGACTCAAACTTCAATTTAGAATTTGAGCTGATAGTCGCTTGAGCAATGACCTTTACAATTGCAGTGGCTTTTCTTTGTGGAAATTACCTAGACAGAACCATCTAACAAATATTGTACACATGCACATCTCACATATGCGCGAATCAAACCTATAAGTTACAAGTTTCAAGATGCTGACATCCAGAAGCGAGTTCTTAAGTTCCAAGCACAAGGACCCCATATGTACAAAAGCCATTTCCAATTCAATTTCTATGGCCAAACATATATTATTTTTCTAGATGACCAATATGAAAATAAAAAAGCATGTGCCTCCCCCATTATGCACATGGTATCAATTTCCAAGTTGGCTACATTAGAAGACCATGTGCATATCAAATATGTCCAACGTATTGTACAAAATATACCACAGTTTAAAAACCTGTAACTCGACTCAACTCAGTGTACAGATGGGCAGGTTGACTCAAATGCATGGTTGGGTGTTTACTTGACTCGACTTGGTGTTTAAACATTAAATTAGCATATAATGAATACCTAAAATAGTTGCATTTACGTAAATTTTAGAAAAATAGCTAAGATAAACAAATGCGCTTGAAATGGTCATAGACCTTTATTGCTCTAGTCAAGGTCGTGAGTTTGAAATTCACTTGGTCCTTTTAACTTTTATTAAGAAATGGGCAGTTGACAAAGGGAGTGATTCAACTTAAGTCACCACAACAGCATCAAGTTGACCGAATCAGTGTGGCAAAACAACATGACCTGGCAATTTAGCGGTGGAACTCCGCACAGGAACATACTGGGCAAGGGTGGAGGGACACACAATTCACACCTAGGTAGAGGGACACTCACAACTCACACCATAAACGGCCCCCCGTGGGAGAATATATTACCGGTGGCATATTTGCTAGTTCCGGGATTCGAACACAAGACCTTCCACTCTGATACCTTGTTAAACAACCACTTTATCTAAAAGCTCGAGCCGTTAGAGGATGGCATATATCAATGTATATCAAGGGACTCTAACACCAGTGGATGATACATTCTCTTATACCAATATTTACATCCTGGTCATATGAAATCTACAATTTCTATTCTGCTCTGCACACTAAGCTCCTCAATCACTCCAGTAGAACTTACCCAAGATCTAAGACAAGACTCTATACATGATCGCTCATTTAATCCTAACTTTTCAAACCCATAGAATCCATCAAATAAATGGGATTCTGCTAAGCTACATAAACGTCTCAAAATTGGTATGAGCATGTAACCATTGATTCTGTTGTATGTATTTTAAGGCAACCAAGCGATGTCCTCAAGAAGTCGGAAACATCAGTCAGCATGACAGCATCAAGTAAACATTGAGGGTGGCTTAGTGGTAGACTCACAATAGTTTCAACACTAAGGTCATGGATTCGAGTACCCATTGTGGTGTGTTTGGGTGTGAGGGTGTGTGCGTTAAAAAAAGAAGAAGAAAAATAAAAAAGTAAACATTGAGGCATCAATTGTATTCAAGAAAGTTCTCTTTGATTCTACGAAGGACATGGCACATAGAATACTAATCAACTTAAAAGAAAGCAAAGCACAAAACCTATGTCTACAGATGAAATTTTAAACTATAAGCAAATAATACTTCTAAACATAGTGCAAAGAGCCCTTTTCTTTTGGTAACATTCAACCACCAAAACCCAAAGCATATCCAAAGGAGAAGTTACAGATGGGAAGATAGAAAAGAAACAGAAGAAAATAATCTGAGAAGCAATGAACACGGCTTACTTTGTACACCCAAATGATACATCTTTCTGAGAAGTAATGAACATGGCTTACTTTTGTACACCCAAATGATACATCTTCTCAGCTTCTTCAAACTTCTTGAGCTTCTCATAGTAGAGAGCATATGCCTGGTAAAAGATGGCCCGTTTAGCTCCAATCTGATTCTCTTCCATCCTTCTCAGAAGCACTTTTGGATCATCCACGAAATCCATCTGCACCCAAGAAGGGGAAAAAAAGACAATTGATTCTGGTGAAATGACAAAGACAAAAGGGAAAAGGAGAAAAATTGTATGGAAAAATCTTTGATAATGGCGAAACAAGTAAAACAAGAGAAATTGCATTCAGCCACAAAAACAAACAAGTGAAAAATCCAATGCCCCAACAATAAAAATTCTTCAAAGAAAGTGAAAAGAAAACACCCAATTGAATTCCACCAAGAAAATAGAGAAAGGAAAAACAAAAACCAAATACCCAGCAGTTAAAATCTTTGAAAAGGGCGAAAGGAGTAGAAAACCTGATTGAGTTACACAAAATTAGAAGATATATTGAGTTACACAAAATTAGAAGATATAAAGAAAGGAAAATCTCTAACCAGCCGCAATGTAAAATCTTTACAAAAGATTGAAAAGAATAAGGAGAATGGTCAAACAATCCGCCATTTAAAATCATCGACAAGAACAAAAATGCAATCGAATTTTGCAAGTCGAAATCATAAATAAAGGTGAAAAACAAAAACCCAATTGAAATCAACACAAGAAAAAAGAGGGGCGGGGGGGGGGGGGAAGGAAACGGAAAAGAAGGATCCCCCACCACCTGCAATGCAAAACCTTCAAGAAGTGCAAAGAAATGAAAAGTCCCAACTGAATTTCACCAACGAAACAGATAGATAAAGAAAAAATGACTAACGATGCAAAGATCATTGAAAACAGTAAAACAGATGACAGGGGATTTCTTATTCCTTCATTTCCTTCAATTGCCAGTTGAATCCAGCATGACGGTATCGCAATTTGCTGTGGGAGTGCCCAGCAGATCGAGAATGGAAAAAGACCCACAATGCAAAAATCATTGAGAACGGAAAAAACAGGCAATGGGCTTTTTTTCCTAGGTTTCTTTCTATTACCAGTTGAATCCAGACTCGAAGGTATCGCAGGTCGTTGCGGTAGCGCCTATCGGATTCAAAGGTGTGAGCACATCTCTGCAGGAATCGAGGGAGCTTCTCCTTTAGAATATGAGGAGAAAGAGATTCTTTCATCTTCTGAATGCCTCTGTTTTTTCACATACACATGAGAAAAGGCAGGAGAGAGAGAGAGAGAGAGAGAGAGAGAGAGAGAGAGAGAGAGAGAGAGAGAGAGAGAGAGAGAGAGAGAGATTTGCTTACTGTAGCCAAGGGAGAAGAGGATCTTTGCCTGTGTAGGATTTGATGTCGGAAACCAAGGAAAACAAGAGCTGATCGTTGGTTGCCATGCCTGAGAGAGAGAGAGAGAGAGAGAGAGAGAGAGAGAGCCGTTTAAATTTGAAAATGGAAGGTGGGTGTTTCTACATTACGCACTGGGTGTAATTATCCACCGCAGGGAGTTATTTGATACTCATGCAGAGTATGGTAGTTGATACGCAGGCATTCAGAAATTGGATATGTGGAAAAATTTTAAGTGGATCTGAACCGTCCAAATTTTGGAACTTATTTTTCATATTTATTAATGATACTATTTATGGATTTTAAGACATTTAGTGTGACTAATGGAAAAAAAACATCATGGTGGCCCGTAGGAAGGTTTCAATGGTGAACATTATTGTCCCACTGCTTTTTGTGGTGGTGTCCACTTGAGCTTTAGTTCAAACTCATTTTTTAGCTCATGTCTTAAAATGATATGCAGAAATGGATGGATGGTGTGGATATAACAAATACATCATGGTGACGCTCACAAAACTTTGCCATGTGTCCCAATCCGACTGGTTTCAATGCTGCTGGGGAAGTTGTCACAAAATCGCATTACACGCAACTATCACTTAGGGCCCGTTTGGATTGTAAGTTACTTAAGATAAGTTACTTATCAGGTAAGTTACTTATCTTGATTTTTACTTATTAAGCTGATAAGTTTGTTTGGTAAAGAACATACTTATCAGCCAATAAGTAAGTATGTTTGGTAATAACACATTGATAAATAACCTTTCAAAAGAAAATTTCAAATCTACTTATAATAAGCAACATATTGACATGAAAAGAAAAAACTAAGCGTTGAGGCAGTTTTCCTTAACAGAATGAGTTTTTCTAATCCCACATGCATGCAATAAAGCTCATGTACATGCCATGCATGTGCTAGCATAGCACGATTGGTCTGAGATACATTCCATCCATCAGAACAGGACCACTATATGGATGCCCTGGCACAAGAATCAGGTTGATCCACTGGTTAGGTGGGCCACAGTCTGCAAAACAAATGTACGGCTTTGGAAGACTTGGCTGAAGTTTTCTTACCCATTCACTTGTTTCCAATAGTCGGTCCACATGGTGAGTGGACTCGAATCATTTTTGGGAAAGATGTAGAATGGTGGATTGGATCTTGCACCAATTAATGTAGGGCCTATCTTTGATGTGGGCCATCCACTGCGTGAGCCCCACCTTTGATGGGACAGTCCATCATGTGGGGCCCCCTTTGATATGGATGATATGAGAGAGCAGTAATTGAGTGAATCATGAGAGAACTTTGATATGTAGCGTGACCGACATGAGAGAGATAACTAGAAAAGCCAAATTGGAGGGCGGTTAATTAACATTGGAGGGTGACTAACAGTGTGGATGTGTGCTAAACAAAAAAAATAAAAAAGAGCAAAAGCATGACATGAGATAGATAAGTAGAAAAGTCAAAAGTCAAAAAGCTAAAAAAATACTTGTTAAGATGAGTAATTTTTAAGAGATAAGTTACTTTTCAATTATACTTACCAAACGAACTTAAGCGCCAAAGGTAACCTAACGTCTTAAGTTCAGTCGAAAAGTAACTTATTTGGTAGTATCCAAATGGGCCTTTAACGCTATGCATACATCACTCCAAATTAATTCTATAGAGTAATTTTCATTAAGAACCTTTTTTAAGTGGGTTAAACAAACACCCTAAATAATATATTAAGTGGTAAAAATCTGATTTCCACATGCTCTTAAGTGGTAAACAAATAGCCACTTATTAGCTTTCTCTACTTGTCTCTCTCCGGCTGTACATATCAAAGGACACTCTCTTACGGTTCATGTCAAGCATTGCTCTCTCATACACTCCCTATCAAGCCAGGCCCCACATGATTGACTATCTCATCAAAAGTGGGACTCACACAGCGGACAGTCCACATCAAAGATGGCCCCCACATGATGGATGGCTCCATATTAATGTGGACCCACCTAATAGATGGTCCACGTCAACGGTCGGCCCATAATGTAAATAGCACACATCCAAAGAGGGCTAGCATGATGGACGACCCATTGATGCCAACATGATGGACAGTCCACGCCAATCAGTCCACGTCAAGTGGGCTCCATGTGATAGGTAGTGAAGATTGAAGCTAGGCCCCACATGATGATGGCCCATATTGAAGCTAGGCCCCACATTAAGGGCCCGTTTGGATCTTAAGTTGCTTAGGATTAGTTACTTATGCCACAAGTAGCTTATCTTAGTTTCTACTTAATAAGAAAATAAGTATGTTTGGTAAACAACTTACTTATCAGCTTTTCCTCTCTTTCATCTCTCCACAAAAGTTAAAAAGTTAAAAAAATTCGCTAAAGTGATTATATACTTCTAAGTAAAAAAGTTACTTATTACTAATCATAAACCAAAGTTACTTATTTGAAATAAGTTACTTATCTACTGCTGTAAGTAGAAAAAGTAACTTATTTGATGGTATCCAAATGGGCCCTAAAGGTTGGCCCCACATGATGGACAATGTATATGAGGGGATCAAATAGACTTGAAGGATGATTAGTTATGACGTTGGAAACCAAACATGTTTTTCTACTTTTTTGGATGATAATTATGTTGTGTAGCAAACATGCTCATCCACTGATTAATTAGAAACCTTACTTATCTGGTAAGTAGCTGAAGTAACTTACAATCCACCCAAAATTTTATGCAGAACCAAAACTCGCATCCGCTATACCATGCGAAAGAGTGGGGATTGAACACCTGGGGTGACAGAAGCTTTGTATCAGGATGTTATTTGTGCCTACAGTTTATCTGAGTGTAATAACCCTATGAATGGTTTGGATGGCATATAAACATCATGGTCAGCTCTAATAAGGTTTCAAATGTGGACGTTTCCATTCCACTGTTTCATTTGGTGGGACCCACCTGAGTTTTATATCTGCCTGAGTTTTATATTCCTGTCCTATCATGGTCTTTCAAAACAGATGGAAGGAGTGGATTTATGATGGATATCTATGTAGACCCCACACAACCCCCGGCACAGGTATGTCTCTGTGGCCAGGGTCATAGGCAAATCGCTACCTAAAAAGGGGCGGAAATGATAAGATAGGGCCGGGGAAACCTGAATAAGGTGAGCCCATCTCATCACAGAAACGAAAAAAAAAAAAAAAAAAACAAACTGATTAATCAATCTGAACCGTCCATCTGATCTTACATCCTGTGGATCAGAAATGCTAAAAAATATACAAAAATTGGATGATCCTAGCGTTCTTTTCTGTGTCCTTCAAAGTAACGGTAGGAAAAAAGTTGGTTAACGGTCCCAATTTAATATAAAAAGTTAATAGAATTGATGGATAAGATCGTGTGATAGAAGTGAGTTTTGAAAAAAAGGCCATTCATGATGAGCTACACTATATGGATGGTTACAGTTCATACATCACACTTTGTGTTTCTGTCCGGCTAGGACACAGACTATGCAGAGATACATGACCGTGAGGCCTATCGTGATGTATGTGTTTTATATCCACCCCGTCCATTAGTTTGCAGATCATTTTAGGGCATGATCCCAAAATGAAGCAGATTTAAATCTCAGGTGGACGACACCACAAGAAATAGCCCACCATTAAAAAATTCCCAAGGCCCACTGCACTGTTTATTTGCCATACAACCTGTTGATTAGGTCAAATAGGCATGGATGAAGGAAGAACAAAAATACCATCTTAATCTGAAACTTTTGTGGCCCTTGAAAAGTTTTGAATGGTGGGTGTTCAGTCACCATGGTTTCCTGTGGTGTCGTCCACCTTAGATTTGGATTTGCTTCGGTTCTGGGCCTGTGGACGTTGGATCCGGCGAAGGCGAATGGTGGGTCACACTCACATGTGCCTTTTCCAAGGCTTTTCATTGAGTGGAAAAGGGTGTGTTATATTTGACTGAAGTCATTATTAGTCAATTACTCCATTCTCATGGCCGGCTAAACTCGGTAGAATCGTTAGGAGTGAGAAACCAAAGGATATCTTTTGAATTTCATCATGTTTGCTGTGTTGTTCCGTTCATAGGTCCTGACGCCTGTCTTCTTAAGTTAAGAAAAAAAAGAATGCCGCTTGATTCAACGAACATTGTAAGAACCACCATAGGCCACCCATGTCTATTTTTTGTTGTGAACAAAGAGGCAAACACTAGAATCGACCCTAAAATAACTCATTAATATGTGACTAAAGAGTTTGGAAAAGGGACCATGGTAGAGACGGAAGGTGTTAGACACCCACTCTACTCGTACAAACATATAGTCTTCACTGGATCAAACAAACTATTAAGAATTATGATTGGTTATTGTGCACTAGTAATGCAAAGTGTGTATGATGCAGTGTTAGATGCAACGCCTATGAGAAGCTATAGCCTAGGTTGGATAAATCCACCTTGACTCTCCCACTTGCCAAAGCAATAACCAATCCATCCAATTTTTTTATGGGTAGGGTCCAACTATTTTGGTAAGCCAAGGAGCATACATTTGAACGGATGGGGTATTGAGTGCTCGTATGCAACATTGGTGTAGACACCCCACCTTCGGCTACACTGTTGGTAGAGATAGCTGGTTGAACGGAGGACCATACCCCCAAATCCCAAGTCCAAACTCAGCCAAACTCACCCTTGTAAGCCCCATTCCATAGCCCAGTTCAAGCCTGAACCCAGTCAACCCAGTCTTAAACACCACCCTGAAAAACCCCCCATAAAAAAGTCCAGTCAAAAAGACCCAAAAAAAAGTCAAACTCACTGAGTCAACTCGCTGAGTTAACCCGCTGAGTCAACCCGTCGAGTCAACCCGTCGAGTCAAAACACCGAGTCAACCCGTCGAGTCAAACCACCGAGTCGACCCGCTGAGTCAACTCACTGAGTCGACCAGCGAGTCCAACAGCAGCCCCGAGGGAACGGCCGTACTCGCTGGAAATCGAGGAGCGGCCGTACGGGCGGCCCATGGCAGGCCGCCCGGACAAAATTACGCAATCTGCCATTGTCCGCTGCTATAAATACCCCCCTCCCCTTCTCATTTCAACAGGCCATTCGAGTCCATTTCAGCCCGAGAGCTCTGAGTCCATCTCTTCACCCTTTAGCCCATTTTTCCACCAAGGAGAGCCCGAGTGAGGAGAGTCTAACCCTGGTCCAGCCCAGCCTGACCACTGGTCCAAGCCTCCCAAGCCATCCAAGTCTTGATCCAGCCACTCGAAGCCAACCCTTGCGACACCTCCGTCCACCCAGCTACTCATTTTCCAGCATCATCTCATTTGCATCTAGCATAAGTGCAACATTTACTTTTCTTCCAACCCCCCTGCTTCACTACAAGCACCTTGATTACTCAAACACACATGCATATGTCTTTATATTAAGCACCTGTCAGTTCGAGCGTATGCTCTGGGCTTGCCCGTTGTTGGAACCTGCCCATCAGAAACTCTTACTGTTCAGACCTGCATTCATGCTTCACCATAAAACACCTTGATCATTCAAGCACACTGCATACGTCTTACATTAAGCACCTGTCAGTTCGAGCGTACGCTCTGGGCTTGCCCGTTGTTGGAACCTGCCCATCAGAAACTCTTACTGTTCAGACCCGCATTCATGCATCATGTCATCCATGAGAATATACGAGGATTAAACTAGACTTTCAAGTATTCGATCGATTCTGTGAAGTAGAGACCGTACTTCGGTACGGGCAGTGTGTGGGGTGCTTAACCTCTTCCCACCCTGTAACCGTGATCCCTTACCTTGAATCTCTGACCGCAGATCAACAGGAGTCATTTTAGAGGAAGGAATCTTCGGATTCCCTTCTCTAACGTTTCTACGGGGTCTAGCCGACTGTAGATTCGAAGTAACTAGCTAGTGGCGACTCTGGTCTTATATAAACACACTTAAACATATCCAGCTCAACACGACAACCAAACGAAGCCCTCGAGAACGAGGCAAGCCAGTGGCACAAACGGCGATTTCGCACTCACGCATCCTCATCTTCTTCTTCTTCCGAAAGGAAAGGGAGAAGAACGTCGTGTGGGAGCGCGGAGAAATCGGCGAGGGTCCACAGAATGGCGACTCTGCTGGGGATAAGCTAGTCCCACTAGTCGTGATCCGACTTGAAAACAGAATCCTTCCCGTACTTGAAAGTCACTAATCCTCATACAATCTCATCTGCATAGCATTCTACCCAAAACCCAAAACAAAAAAAAAAAATAGAAAATTCCAAAACAAAAAAAAAATAGAAAATCCCAAAACCCAAAAAGAGTAGAGTACAGTCCTCACCATTGCGCCTCCTCGGGCTCAACGTACGCGGAGACAACTTCCCTTCCGCAGCATAATCCGCACTCGGGCTCAGCAAGCCATGTCCGACCACGAAGAAGAAACTCATCACTTCCCTGCTCTCGAAATGACCGAAGCGCAACCTCCAGCGCAACAGCCCGTTGACAATACGCCAATCATACAAGAATTGGCACAAGGAATGAGAGCAATGCAAGAAATGCTCTTGCAATTCATGCAAGCACAAACCACCGCAGCAGCCAACAATCAGGTTGGCCCAGTTCAGCAAGCTCAGCAACCATGCCGGATGCCTCCGGCCTCCAGTTCAAATCAAGCACAACCATCGGAGTCTGCCCAAGACTACCGACAGCAGCCTCCTCAGCCCTTTGCTATGGGGCATCCGGGACCATCTCAGAGCATCCCAGTCGCAGGGACTTCCAGTCAGCTTCTAGTCAATCTTGCAAACAACAATCTCAGTAGATCTCAGCATGTCCCCGCCGATGGGACACCTTTTCAATTTCAGCACATCCCCGCCGATGGGATTTCAATTCAATTTCCAGCAACAGGGACAGCACTGGCGAATGCCCACAATGGGGGTCAGTGTCAAGCCCACATCAATCAGCGGACAGTGGCGAATACCCAACAAGGGGGTCACTTCCCAGCATCTCAGCCTCCTGCAAACAGGAGCACTTTTCAATTCCAGCACATCCCCGCCGATGGGATTCCAGTTAATTTCCAGCAATCTTCAATTCAGCAAAATCCAGTTAATTTCCAGCAATCTTCAATTCAGCAAAATCCAGTTAATTTCCAGCAATCTTCAATTCAGCAAAATCCAGTTAATTTCCAGCAAGTTCCAGTTCAACCTTCAGTACAGTCTCCAGTTCAGTTACCATCAGTTCAAGCTCAAGTTCATCAGAATCCAGTTCAATCATCAAACCAATTTCAGCAACCCGCGGTTGCTTTTCAGCAAGCCCATAGGGTCGAAGACATCGACCACTATGCCGAAGAAGAACGTGCCTTATTCCAGGAGGCACCAGTCGCTCGAACAGATCACTCAGGACTGGACGAGTTGCGGGAGCAGTTTCAGATCTTGCAAAATCAGCTTCAGCGACAGCAAGGAATCGACTTACCTTCGACCAAGTTCAGAGACTTGTGTCCTTTCCCAGATGCTCGGGTACCTCAAAACTTTGAGGTTCCAAAGTTCAAAAGATACGACGGCAGCGGTTGTCCCACAGCACATCTCAAGGCCTTCTGTGGAGAGCTGAGTGCAATCTCAGGAAACGAAGGGGTCCTCATTCGATTGTTCCAAAAATCTCTGATGGGCGATGCCCTAGATTGGTACACTTCATTGGACTGCCACCGCATCAGAACATGGGAACAGCTCTCCCAGGCTTTCGTCGACAGATTCGCATATAATCTCAACATGGCACCCAGAAGAGCCGACCTTGCAGCACTCAGGCAAAGGAGTGATGAAACACTATCAGCTTATGTGGGACGTTGGCGAGCTATGGCAGCCAGAATGCGGACACCCATCGACGATGAAGAACAAATCTCCATGATTGTTCATTCAACATACCCAGGCATATCTGGGTATCTCATCTCGCATCCATATGCGAATTTCTCACAATTGATCCGTGCTGGAGAGCAAGTTGAAGCAGGAATCCGGGCCGGGACGATCTCCCCGTGGCCTCATCAAGCCACTCCAGTCAAGAGGAACAGAGTGGAAGGAAGACCTATCGGGCACGGGAATGGAAACCGCAATGGTTCTCCTCCCCGCCCAACAGAGGTAAACAACATCAACACCGCTGCTCAAGGAAATCAACATGCTCCCCCACAAGAACGTCAACAGTATCAGCAGAATCAAGTTCAGCATCAGCCTCAGCGATATCAGCCACAACCGAATCCTCAGCCACAGCCACCTCGACAACAGCAGCAGTTCAGGGGAAATGGCCAATACTCATACCAGAACAGGCAGAATTACAGGGAGTTCAGGAAGTTCACTCCACTCAGTCAACCACTTAGTCAAATCATGACTACGCTGGTACAAAAGCAGTTACTCACTCTGATGACACCTAGGCCTCCGCCTCATCCTCTGCCTCCAAATTACCGAGAAAATGAGTACTATGCCTACCATCAAGGACGTGGCCACGCCACTGATCGATGCTATACTTTGAAAAATGCCATACAAGACCTGATTGATGACCGCAAGATCGTCATCTCGGTCCCTGGAACTTCTCCAGCAGCTTCCACCAACATCCTTCAGAATCCTCTGCCTCAGCATCCAACGGACCCCAGTTCGTCTCGTGGCCCTGCCGTCAATAGTATAGAAGAAGGGGACCATATCGATCGCTTCTTCTCCCCTATTCAGTCCATTCATGCCTACACCTATGAGCCAACAAATCCTCCTCCAGTCTTGCAAGGGGCAAGTCCCTTTCTTCCTTCAATCTCCGAGCCAGTAGTGCTTGAAGGAGCACCTCCATACGATATACCAGTTGTTCAAGGGGCACCTTACAACCATTCAAGATGGGAACCAGTCGTCCTGGAAGGAGCACAATCATACATTGAGCCCACATACGAACCTGTCATCTTGCAAGGGGCAACTCCAGAACAATCCAATCCGCAATGGAAGGATTATACTCATCAGCAGCAAGAGCCCGTTGTCTTGGAAGGATCTCTTCCAGTCAAGCCTGTCATATTGCAAGGGGCAAGTCCCGGAGGCATATCAATCACGCTACGGCAGCTCGGACGAACAGAGAAACCTCCTGCCATATCAAGAGGACCAGTATTCATTCCATGGGAGCCTCCTGCCCCAGGAACAGTCAAGCCAGGACCACGACCTTATGTGGTCTATGAAGACAAGCCTCGATACTACCCCTTCAGCACAGGCAACAATGTAGTTCTCAAGGCAAAAGCTCTATACGAGGAAGATCTGGTACCCACACCAGCACCGTTGCAAGAACCAGTGGTCCTAGAAGGCAAAAGGGAGGAAAACTACAAAGAGGTTCCATGGCACTATCCAGAATGTGCGGAAGTGGGAAACATGAATCCCAACGGGCGTTGCATCCGAAGAGATAATCAAAACAGAGGAGATCCCAAAGGCGTCCTCTCAGGCCTCGGCAGCAAAAATGAAGCCGCATACGATGTAGCAACTCAGCTCAAGTCAATCCCTGCACAAATCTCAGTATGGGAGCTACTCTGCACATCTCGCATACACCGAGAAATGTTTGCCAAGACCTTGAATGATGCTCATGTCTCCTCCGATACGGCACCAGAAATGATAGCTTTGATGATTGGACAACTCCTGGCTCCGCGCGCCATCACCTTCACAGATAATGAGTTGCCACCAGAAGGACGCGATCATGGGCGATCCCTCAACATAGCCTTACGATACAAGGACCTCTGTTCCCGCTGGTCCTTATCGATAATGGCTCAAGCCTAAATGTCTGCCCACTCGAGACTGCGGAACGATTGAAAATCAGTCCCTCTTCATTTCGACCCAGCACCATATGTGTCAGAGCATTCGACAACACCCGCCGATCAGTGGAAGGGGAAGTCGACATAGAAGTACAGATAGGCCCGGAGGTCTCCACCATCACATTCCAAATCCTGGATATATCAGCCTCTTTCAACATGCTGCTCGGACGGCCATGGCTGCACAAGGTTGGAGCTGTGCCATCAACCTTACATCAACGGGTGAAGTACATCTGTGGAAGTCAAGTGATCTCTATCCACGCAGAGAAGGAGCTCATCATTCCTTCTAATGCTGCTGCCACTGAACCAGACATCCCGGTCATCGATATCCAACACTCTAAAGAAGACATCCCATTTCACAGTTTCGAATTTGAGACTGTGAACTCTATCGCCAATCCAGAACCAACAAGGGTGGACCGTGTCTTCTCACCGGCAGAGCGTCTGAGCCTCAAATACCGAATGAAGAATCACTTCAAGTCCAGAAAGGTACCGCTGGTATATAACCAACGCAAATGGGGACTCGGATACAGGGCAACCTTCATGGACAAGAGAAGGAAGAAATTTCGGTGCTCACCCATCCAATTCGTCAAGCCAGGAGAACCTTGCAAAGATCCAGGAGGGAATCAACCGACCAAAGGCCTCCCGATGAGCCTAGTTTGGGCCACATGGCCTCCCATTCGATGGGATCAGATTCTCGAACCATCTAAGCCTCCAGAAGAAGAAGAAAAGGATGAAGAAGAAGGAAGTCAAATACAGCAGCTTCAGGACCAGGTTACCCTGACACCTGCTCCCAACCAGGGGCACAACCTGCCCACGTCAGCATCAATCAACCAGGGGCACAACCTGCCCATTTCAATCAGCCAAGGGCACAACCTGCCCACTTCAATCAGCAAGGGGCACAACTCGTCCATCTCAGCACCAATTAGCAAGGGGCACGACTTGCCCATCTCTGCAAAGTCAACTTCATCAATCATCAGCCAAGGGCAGAAGCAGCCCATCCATTGGACCAAGAAAGGGAAGTGGCCAGCCCTGGATGGGTCTGATGTTCAGGTTCCAAACTTGTGTCTAGCTGTGGAACCAGACGAACTGCAATGCGAGGTAAGTGATCCGGGAGGGACTAAGTACGACTCAGATCTCGAACCTGACCAGCAAGAAGTCATGGTCATTGGGCCAGATCGTGACTCTTCGCCCAAATCATCAACCCCCACCTCTTCAGGGGAGGAAGTGTGGGGTCCTGAATGGTCATCTGTTCCCCTCACTTTTGAATCAGCCAAAGAGCCATCTGAGGGCTCTGGCTTCCAAAAAAAAACGCCTGTTTAGGCAGCAACCGGAACTTTGAAACAAGTTGGGATCAATCATGGTCTGCAATGCCCGCTTGTTCAAAGTCCCGCGAATTTCGAAAAGCCAAAAAAATCAAAAACTTTCAAAAACCAAAAACATCTAGCATCTCAATTTCAGAAAAATCTCAAAAACCAAAAATCATTTCTTTTCCTGCATTCAATAGTGTGCCAAGTTCGTCTAAAGAGTCGCATGAGTTCGAAGTCGAATCATATGATTTCGACATCGAATTAGACTTCGAACTCATGGGTCTGGACGAAGCTCGGGATGAGGAAGATGATGATCCGGCTCCCGAACTAGAGGATCTCCTCAAAAAGTTCGAATCTAAAGCCAATGTTGTAGCCGATGATTTCGAGATAGTAAACTTGGGGACGCCTGAGATCCCTAGGGAAGTACGCATTGGACAATCGTTGCCACCTGAGATGAAACAGAAAATGATAGAGTTCCTAGCTCCAAGATTGTCCAACTTCGCGTTCTCATATGAAGACATGCCGGGGCTCGATGAAGAGCTCGTTGTACACCATCTGCCAGCCAAGGCAGATATGAAGCCAGTGAAGCAGAAACTCCGAAGAATGAAGCCAGAATGGGCTCTGAAAGTCCGAGATGAAGTCATCAAGCAGTACAACGCGGGATTCTTGGTAGTCTCCAACTACCCTGAATGGCTCGCCAACATCGTGCCAGTACCAAAGAAGGACGGCAAGGTTCGAATGTGCATCGACTTCCGAGATCTCAACAAAGCCAGTCCAAAAGATGACTTCCCTTTGCCACATATCGACACTCTAGTCGACAACACTGCAGGATACAAGATCATCTCATTCATGGACGGGTTCTCAGGTTACAATCAGATCAAGATGGCCGTCGAAGATCGCGAGAAGACATCGTTCATCACTCCCTGGGGAACCTTCTGTTACAGGGTAATGCCGTTCGGTCTGAAGAACGCAGGAGCAACATATCAGCGAGCAATGACAGCACTATTCCACGACATGATGAACAAAGAGCTCGAAGTATATGTGGACGACATGATCGTCAAATCTCGCACAATTGAAGGACACTTTGAAGATCTGAAGAAGTTATTCAACAGATTAGAAAAGTACAAGCTTCGCCTCAACCCTCAGAAATGTGTCTTCGGTGCAATGGGAGGTAAGCTCCTCGGCTTTATGGTGAGCGAGGATGGCATCAGGGTCGACGAGACCAAAACAAGAGCAATCATCGAGATGCCCCCTCCTAGAACAGAGAAAGAAATTCGTGGCTTCCTCGGCAGAATTCAATACATCAGTCGCTTCATCGCACAGCTCACACCTATCTGTGAGCCCATATTCAAGCTCCTTCGGAAGAACGTCCCAAAAGAATGGAATGACGATTGCCAAGTCGCCTTCAACCGCATCAAGAAATATCTCATGAATCCTCCAGTCCTAGTGCCTCCCACTCCTGGACGACCACTATTGTTATACATCTCGGTAGCAGCAGAAGCCATTGGCTGTGTCCTCGGCCAACACGACGAAATCGGGAAGAAAGAACAAGCAATATACTATTTGAGTCAAAAGTTCACCGACTACGAGACCAAGTATTCCCCGATCGAGAAGACTTGCCTCGCCCTAGTCTGGGCAACTCAGCGACTCCGTCAATACATGATTGCATTCCCTATTCTCCTTCTCGCTCACATGGATCCGCTCAAATACCTGTTCGAGAAACCGGCACTCACTGGAAGGATAGCTCAATGGCAGCTACTCCTGTCTGAGTTCGACATCACCTATGTCACTCAAAAGGCAATCAAGGGACAGGCCCTCGCCGATCATCTTGCGGCTCACTCTCTCCTCGACTATCAGCCGCTCAAGACATTCTTCCCTGATGAAGATCTCTTGCTCATTGAAGAGGAAGAAAAGAAGAAAAAAGATGAGTGGACGTTATTCTTCGACGGCGCAGCAAATTCTAAAGGGAGAGGTATTGGAGCAATCCTCTACTCTCCAGATGATGTCCCTATTCCTATCTCGAGGCGCATCGCATTTGAGTGTACCAACAACATGGCAGAGTATGAAGCATGCATCGCTGGCTTAAGGGAAGCCATAATCTTGGGCGTCAAGAAGCTACGAGTATTTGGAGACTCACAGCTTATCATCAATCGGACCAATGGCGAATGGAAGACCAAGGATGAGAAGTTGATACCATATCATGTGTATCTTGACAATCTGCTCGAAGAATTCAAGGAAATCACCTTCTCATACATGCCTAGAGCCAAGAACCAGTTTGCAGATGCTCTCGCCACACTTGCATCAATGCTCGAGATCCCAAAAGGAGCTTCAGAATGGGAGCTCACAGTCGAAATTCAAGAAGAACCTACTTTTTGCCTGCAAATAGAAGAAGCCGAAGCTGTCCCTGACAAACCCTGGTATGCCGACATCAAGCAATATCTCGAAACCCAGGAGTATCCAGAGTCAGCAACAGCAACAGATCGCCGAACCATTCAGCGTTTGGCCGGCCAATTCACCATCAGTGGCGAAGTTCTTTACAAGCGATCCTATAATCATATCCTCCTCCGATGCGTCGATGAAATAGAAGCTGCAAAGATCATGAAAGAAATACACGAAGGAATCTGTGGCCCACACATGAATGGGCACATGATGGCAAAGAAGATTCTACGACTCGGCTACTACTGGCTCACCATGGAGACAGACTGTTACAAGCACGTCAGAAAATGCTTCAAGTGTCAAGAGCATGCGAATCAAATCCATGCCCCATCATCAGAGTTATACAACCTGACCACCCCCTGGCCCTTCTCCATGTGGGGACTCGACATCATCGGCAAGATCAGTCCCAAAGCATCAAATGGTCACGAATACATACTTGTGGCAGTCGACTACTTCACCAAGTGGGTAGAAGCAGCCTCCTACACCACGATTGCAGCATCTCAAGTGATCAAATTCATGAAGAACAACATCATATGCCGGTATGGAATCCCTAATGCCATCATCACAGATAATGGGACCCCGTTCGTCAACAAGAAGATGGATGACTTCCTCAGCAAGTTCAAGATCCAACGTCATCGATCAAGCCCCTACCGTCCCCAGATGAATGGTGGGGTAGAAGCCGCAAACAAGACAATCGTCAGGATACTCGAGAAGATGGTCGTGACATATCGAGATTGGTCAGATATGCTCCCATATGCACTTTGGGCCTATCGAACGTCTGTACGGTCTGCTACGGGCGTTACTCCTTTCGAGCTTACTTACGGAATGGAAGCAGTCCTACCAGTCGAGGTGGAAATACCATCATTACGGGTATTACTAGAAAGCGGAATTGAAGAAGGAGAATGGCAACGGGCCAGATTCGATCAGTTGCAGCTGGCAGATGAAAAACGCATGCGTGCACTAAGTCATTCACAGTGCTATCAGAAAAGGATCGCTCGGGCTTACAACAAGAGAGTCCGAAAAAGGAGCTTCAAGGTAGGCGACATGGTCATGAAGAAGATTCTACCGTCGCACCTTCCAGATCCCAGAGGAAAGTTCAAACCCTCGTGGGACGGGCCACTGATCATCAGAGAAGTACTTCCTGGAGGCGCCCTCAGACTCACCAGCATGAGAGGGGTGGATCTTCCTGAGCCAACCAACGCCGACAACGTGAAGATCTTTCACGGGTAAGTCATTCTGACCTTATCAAGAGTTACTTTAATAGAACTGAAGTCAGGAGGTCGAAGCTAAGACCTCTGAGAAATCATCCCGTCCACCAACAAGTGTTTCAAATAAGGGGATTCCAAAAGAGAAAAATACAAAAAAAAGGGGGGGGGGGGATTCAAAAAGAAAAGACAAAAAAAAAAAAGAGAGAAAAAGAATGCAAAAGAAAAAGAAAAAGAAAAGAAAAGAAGAAAAGAGAAAGAAAAAGGGAAGCCAAAGCAAGGCACCCAAGGAAAAAATCAACCCAAGAAGAAACACAGTCATCCATCCATCCATCTCAGAGGGGTCTTTAGCAAAGACCGACAGCTCTATTATCGTAACTCAGGATAAGGGCTGAAAGACTGCCATCGGCCGGCAACGACGAATTCCCGACCTCTAGCCGCCGCAGTTATCCAGAGATCCAGAAAAAAAAAAAAAAAAAAAAAAAAAAAAAAGGAAAAAAGAAAATGTGTGCCTAAACAAAGAGGGCGGAGTGAAAGCCCGAAAGGGCGCTCCGAGTAAAAACAGTGGGCATACAGCGGACTTGGTGAAAACCTGAAAGGGCGCCAAGGGTAAAAACAGCGCAGTTGCCAAGGGGCAGGCAAGACCAAATACCCGGGACGTGGTGAAAACCTGAAAGGGCGCCATGGGCAAAAATGACGGGAAAAAGCCGGCTGTGGTGAAAACTCGAAAGAGCACTACAGGCAAAAATGGCTCAAAATGAAAAAAAAAAAGAAAAAAAAAAAAAAAGAAAAGAAAAAATAAAAGTGCAGGTACCAAGAAAGCAGACAGTCCAGATCGGTTCAAGCAGTGAAAGTACAAGAACAAGAGGAAGTACAGTCAGGAGTGAAGAACTCTACAAACTCTGACAATCTCAGGAAGCAAGAGATTCTATTGCCTACATCTCTAGGGAACCAAAGGATCAAGCAAGTTAAATCTCGAGATATCGGTCAAATCATTAACCGAGCCCCAGTTCTGATTCCTATATCCCAACACAAAATCCAGACACACTCACAAGACAACTCATGGCACAGTAGATTTTCAAACAGTTTTTTCTCTTTTCAATTAAATGCATTATATTTCTCTTACACATATCATCTTTTTCAAAAATACAAAAAAAAATGCATCATCATCAATCATATATGCAAAAATCAGTGTGCAGGTGGCCAACTCAATCAATCTCTACCCTCCTCCTCGGCCACATCAGGTGAGTCCTCTGACTCATAAAAAGATAGTCTCGCTCTCAACCTGCTCACCTCCATACGCAGGTAATGCGCCTCATCGCGCTCAAGGGTACGGATCGCTGTCTCCTCATCAGACAATCTCTGATCGGCAGCCAATCTCCTCGACATCATCTCGCAATGATACCGAAGTGCAGAGATCTCAGACAGCAGATGGCCATGAGTGGCCAAAAGGAAGCCAGGATCGACAAAAGGGCGCTCCTCAAAAGGTTCATATGAACCAGATAAAGAGCTAGCATCTCCAAGAATATCCTGCTCATCCTCATCAGCAGTCTGGTGCCAACAAGGGATACGTCGATACAAAGACTGCTCCGCAACCCAGTACTGATATGGGGCGGTCGCCATCAGAAAAGTCCGCAGCTCAAAGCCTAGCAAATCAACAGTCAGGTAGCTCGCCCAAGAACAATCAATCCGGGTCCTGAAGTCAGAAGATCTAGAGGGAAGTACTCGACGCCCGATACCCGTGAAAGCGAAAAGAGGAACATCCTGCTCATACCCAAACTGCCGCAGGAACCGAATGGGATGATAAGAAAAGTAAGATCGAAAGCCTACCAACATCAGAGGATGGCGGTGTGCATCGCAAAGCACTGGAGGAAGTGAAAGCCAAGATGACTCCCAACGAACGTTCCAGTCACGAAGTTCAGCGAACATCCTGCGATACAAGGGCTCGCTCATCCTAGCCGTATGCGGAAGGAACTCCATGATATAATGCATAATGTCAGAGCCCGGGATGCCAGGAAGAGGTACAGGAACGGTCAGAGAAAGACGTTCCCATAGCCAGACCTGATCACAGAAAGCAAAAGAAGTTCAGCTAGAGCAAAATAATTCCTAGCAAAGCAAGAAGAGAAAAGGTACAGAAAAGATACCTGAAGGAAAGCACAACAGCCGCGAAGGACACGAGTGCGGCCCAGGGCACAGTCGGTCAGCCCATCAAATAGCTCGGCCAAGATGAGAGAAATGATCCCCTGCCGACGGACAGCTCGGCTCATCACCTCAAAAAGCAAAGGAGTCTGGGACCTGCGCCATCCCGAGAGCAGCACCTCAGCAATCAAACAGAACATCAGTGCATTCCGAGCAAAGGTAGAACCGGCCGTACTCTGAGGACCCGAAAAAAGATCATACAGCAGGTCCAAAGAGAACACTACAGCATCCTGGCCACTAGCTGCAGGCCGAACAAGATAGGGGATCCCAAACCAGTTCTGCGGTGTAGCAGTCTTCGGCGATGTCTTCGGCGAAAAATACTGGGCATAATCCCAGGGTAGGCCTGTCAAGCGTGCAAGCTCCTCCAAAGAAGGCCCCATCTCCATATCGTTGAACGCAAACAAGTTCAACGAAGGGACCCAGTCAATCACGGCAGCTCCGAGCATCCTCCAGTCAATGTCAACTCTAGCCATATGAATCAGACTGCCAAAGCCATAGGACTCCAAATCTCGAATCTCATAAACCGACAAGCTGTCAAGCCAAGCAAGCAGTCGTGGCGAGCAAGAAGAACGAGGAAGCAGCTGACAAGTCCTCACCGGTATCCCCTCCAGTACAAAAGGCCCAGAAATCGAGGACAACTCATCGAGGATCGGAAGGTCAACAGGCAAAGGAGAAGGAAAAGCTGGAACCTCTGCCGACTCGACAACCCCTGATCGGCCCTCAGTGGCGGCTATGTCTGATATAGTCGCATCGCTGTCTGAAACTGTCACAACCTCAGCCGCATGAGAAGACTCGCCCACCTCATGAACAAAGTGCGCAAAAGACCAACGACCAAGGGAAGGACAATGCTCCCCATCAAAAGGAATATCAGTGAAGATCACACCGCACATCGTGGCATCCTGGCTAATCTGACCGTCGAAGAATACATCTGAACCATCAAAAAGGGTCCCGGCAGCCCCGATTGAAGAATCAACGGTCAGATCTGGACCTGCGACCCCATCCAATAGAAAATCATGTATCCAGTCATCATCCTGGCCGATCAAGGGGATCATCGAGGCATCTACACCGTCCATCATCAAGGGGACATCATCAATGATCACATCAAGTCCACCCAAAGAAGTATATCGCACATCCTGACCCTCATCCAGAGCATCCAAACCGTCAAAGGTACCATCTGAGCCATCCATACCATCCAGACATGAGATCAGCCCATCTATGTCCATCATGGTCCCATCACCACCATCCATCACATCATCCATGGGGCCCACACTCAAGGGATGCATAGCCTCACTTATGTCCCATCCCATCATCCCATCTACACCATCTATTCCTCCCATGATGAAGGTCCCATTCAAATCAGAAAATCCAGCCATCCCACCATTAATGGAGCCATTCAAAGCTCCACCAACCACCATCCCTAGCCCCTCATCAATGCTTCCATTCAATGCCCCATCTCCCCCATCCATTAAAGACATCTCCCCATTATCAAAGCTCAATTGAAAATCTGAAGTGTGGGACACACCTTGGACAGCCCCCACAGCCCCCAAATCTCCACCCTCCATTGCCCAAGAAGGGACAAACCAAGAAAGAGAAAAAAGGAGAAGGGAAGATGAGACAAGAAGAATATTCATGGCTGGAATCAAACTCGCCCGTGCAAAGCAGATGGAGACAGGGACAGTGGACAGTAGAGGATGTCCGAACCAGAGCCAGCCCAGGCCGCTCAAGAGGCGAGCCTTGGGCGGCCTGCCCTGGGCCGCCCGTACGGACTCGGTTCCCCTCTCTCCGCGGGATTGGCTCCAGGATTCTTGGTAGGTGAGGCTGACAGTCCACGTCAGCAGATGGCACTCCGTGGGCCGCCCAAGGCTCCGGTCCACTCCAAATTTCAACTGAAGATGATCAAGATCATACAAATGTGCCCCACTGGTCCAATCACGAAGCAATGTGGCTGGAATATGGCTGATCAAGCCAAAGAAGGGGGAAAGTGATCAAGTGGGGGCCACAAGCAATCCAAGTCATTCAAAGACTAGATCATCATGATCCAAACCATTGAAGAACCTACATGAGCCATGAAACAACAAGATCAAAGGTTTAATCATCACAAGAAGGGCCAGAATCCAAGATCTAATCATCAAGTGGGCCCACAAATCCAAGTCAAGCGATCTGAGACATTCAAGCCATCATCCACACCATGAGAAGCCTTCTTAGCCTCACAAATCATCAAAAGAGGTGCCCCAAAGTAAAGCCAAGATCGCAAGTGGGCCCACAGGGCCGAATCTATCAATCTGAACCATTCAAGGGCTAAATCATCAGGATCCAAACCATTGGAAGGCTTACACAAGTCAGAAAGCAGCAAGATCAAAGGCATGATCATCAAGAGAGAAGGCCGGAATCTAAGATCCGATCATCAAATGGCCCGC
This sequence comes from Liriodendron chinense, assembly GCA_003013855.2. NCBI lineage: Eukaryota > Viridiplantae > Streptophyta > Magnoliopsida > Magnoliales > Magnoliaceae > Liriodendron > Liriodendron chinense. The sequence continues at coordinate 674,205 of ML058521.1, forward strand.
AGGGCCAAATCAAGCAATTCGGGCCACTCAAATCACAGTCAGCCCCGTCAGAAGTAAAAAAAAAAAAAGCAAGGTAAGTATGCCCAACCCCAAAAACTGGTCCGAAGACCTTAAACTACGTCGGGATCAAGATCCCGAGGGATTGTCAATAAAACCGGCATCAGTCTTCTTCAAGATCTGGTGGCTCCGGACATTTTCAGAAAACCAAAAAAAAAATATATACATCACTTGTACAGTTTGTGGTCCGAAGACCTTAAACTACGTCGAGATCAAGATCCCGAGGGATTGTCAATAAAACCGGCATCAGTCTTCTTCAAGATCTGGTGGCTCCGGACATTTTCAGAAAACCAAAAAAATATATACATCACTTGTACAGTTTCATGGTCCGAAGACCTTAAACTACGTCGGGATCAAGATCCCGAGGGATTTTTAATAAAAATGGGTATCGATCTCGACCATCAAAATCAGAATCGATGACCCAGAATTTTTTCCAAAAAAAGAAAACAAAAAAAATGTCTTTCCTCTTTTAAAGTTTTGGGTCCGAAGACCTTAAACTACGTCGGGATCAACGTCCCGAGAGATTTTTAATAAAAACCAACATCGATCCCAGCCTTTCAGGCCAAGATCTGATGATCTGGATCATTTCGAAAAAAACAAAAAATGTGTTTGCCCCCCCCCCCCTTTTACTAAGTCTGGGTCCGAAGACCTTAAACTACGTCGGGATCGACATCCCGAGAGATTTTCAATAAAAGCCGGCGCCGGTCTTGTTTGCTCAAGATCAATGACTCCGGACATTTTCAAAAATCATAAAAATATATTACCAGCCCCGCTTTTAAAGTTTTGGTCCGAAGACCTTAAACTACGTCGGGATCGACATCCCGAGAGATTTTCAATAAAAACCAGCATCAGTCTGGATTGTCCATCCGCTGACACCGGACATTTTTCCAAAAAAAAAAAAACATGTCTGCCCCTCTTTTGTACAGTTTCATGGTCCGAAGACCTTAAACTACACTGGGATTAATTTCTCGAGGGACCTTTCTCACTTTCAACTAAAAACCGGCATCGGCCTCGACCGTTGGGATCATGGTTCGATAACCCGGATCATCTCAAAAATACCAAAAATATTTTAAAGCTTTCCATAAAAACCAGTGTCAATCTCGATTACTCGAGTTGAAGTCTGGAACTTTTTCAAAACAAAAAAATATATACAATATAAAACAAAAAAAGTTTTCATCACCAGTTTTGATCCACCAATTTATCCCCAGTGGTCCGAAGACCTAAAACTACACTGGGATTAACTTCTCGGAGGCTTTCTTTCCTAACCTGTTCCAGACATGGCTGACACTTGATCGTACGGGTGTCTGAAATCTTTTAAACAGGTAAAGGCTGAGGCGGGCAGAACTCCGCAATCCTGTTCGTGTTGAACGCACCGTGATAGACAACCTTGAGTTGGAAGTCGCTGTTGAAGCTGACGGATGTTCCCTGTTCCTAGAACTCATGAAGGGGATTAAGGCTGTTGGGAGGTGAAGCTCACCCTCACGGAATTGTGAGCAACGTAAGACCCCAAACTGGATTGACTAAGGGAAATGTGAGGATGTGGCTCATCTTGTGGCCGAAGGAGTCCGTCGGACGATACGTGGTCTATGTGCATTGCACATGAGGAACAGGCAACTTTGTGGGTGTGTTGACTGAAAACCCTCAAAATCCCCTCATCCGAAGATGTAAAACTACGGCACTTAACTGTGTGAGACTCGTCTTGCTCGCTGACGTAAAATGGATCGGGTGCCTTACCAGCAGTAGAAGCTGGAAGTGGATGGAAATTCCACATCTTTTCCCTGCATTTCAGAAAAATCACAAAATACAAAAACATTGCAAAATCATCTCTTCAAAAATCACAAAAATATTTCCATCAAATATCTGCAAAAATCACAAAAATATTTCCCTTGCTTTCAATCAAAATATTTCAAAAATCACAAAAATATTTCCTGTGTTTTCAATAACCAATCTCTATCCTGATCGCTCAGGTAAAGATTCGGACCACATATTTACAAAAAAATCACAAAAATTAGCATCCCCAGCACTACAATTCAGGAGTCTTGAACTCCGCTCACTTCACAGTATGGGATGACGGATCCAATCGCCCGCAAATTGGAATCTTAACCAAAACGGGCAACCAAACACCATCTCAATCACATGTATGCCCAGAAAAACATCTTGAAGTCGAATGATATCCTCGTACATTCTCATTAGCAAAGAAACAGCATCTTGGGACGATAGACCTGATCGACCACGGGTCGGGATCTTGACCAACCCGCTGTCCAAACCTCCGTATCAAAAAGAAAAATCCCCAAGGGAGTACAACCCTGTAAGCAATAAGCTCAAAGTTCTCTACACCCATAGCAAAAGCAAAATCATCAAACTGAAAGAGAATGAGCCAAAGCCATGCATTCATCATGCATCTCCATGCATCAGCATCCATCGCATCAATCATCATGTTTACCTGCTTTCAAAATAAAAGTCGGTTAGCTAAAGACCCCACAGGCATCCCTAGTGGAGGCACATGCGAACCAGATTTTCATTTCAAAAAGATAAAAAATATTTCTATTTGCAAATAAAAACCCCACGGAGTATCACTCCCCAGAGTGGGTGTCTTTTCAAAAATCCAAAAATATTTTCCCAGTAGAGCGTTCTGCCTCCAAAACACCAGGAGATCTTCCATATCTCTGGGTAGGAGCCGACGCAAAAATCAAATAAGATCCGATGTCTCGCGGTTTCCCCGGAGACCATTGGATCCAATGCACTCAAAGTACGGTCGAACTGAACTCCAGTGTCAGTGCAGTCGTACCACATGCCAAGATACGAAAAGATGAAAAGCCAAAAGGCTCGGTCAAAGAAACCATTTGAACAGGTGGAAACGATGAATTGTAACCCAAGTATCAAAATCAGCAGATTGGGTGGAAAGAGTTCACCCGCACATACCTAGGCGTGGATGCCTGAAGTACCTTGACTGAGTCCAAGTCGGCGTAGTAGAATCCCGTAAGACTATCGGACGCAGGGCGTCTAACCACTTTGACAGTCAAGCGAAACAAGTACTCCTGGAGTGATCTGGGAAAACATCAAACATCACACAATCAGTCTCAGGGTCAGCATCCTCGTAAGACTAACGGACGCAGAGGCTCTGCTGTACCTTTTCGATGTTAGTACCGATCGGGAATGGAAGGGTTGCGATTGGGTACCCAGGTTGCAGCAAACTGCAGGGACAATCGCAACGTTTTCTCCAAACTCTCGCGGTATGTGCGAGTTATCAATTTCCAGACAATCAATTGACTCAGATACAAAGGATAACAAAGATTCCAGACCACAATCAAGGAAAGAATGAATTGCAAACCAAGCATCAAAACCAGCAGACCGGGTGGAAAAGCCCACCTGCACATACCTAGGTGTGGATGCCTGAAGTACCTTGACTGAGTCCAAGTCGGCGTAGTAGAATCCCGTAAGACTATCGGACGCAGGGCGTCTAACCACTTTGACAGTCAAGCGAAACAAGTGCTCCTGGAGTGATCTGGGAAAACATCAAACATACAATCAATCACAGGGTCAGTAACCTCGTAAGACTGTCGACGCAGAGGCTCTGCTGTACCTTTCCGATGTTAGTACCGGTCGGGAATGGAAGGGTTGCGATTGGGTACCCAGGTTGCAGCAAACTGCAGGGACAATCGCAACGTTTTCTCCAAACTCTCGCGGTATGTGCAAGTGAGCGATCTCCAAACGATCAACTGGCACAGATGCAAAAGCAAGCAAAGATTTCAGACCATGATCTATGAATGACCGGGTCAGAAGTGGGGTGTCCACTCGCTTTGGCATTCAGTTGCACGCAACCTCTGCCAAAGAGGGGCATCTGTAGACACCCCACCTTCGGCTACACTGTTGGTAGAGATAGCTGGTTAAACGGAGGACCATACCCCCAAATCCCAAGTCCAAACTCAGCCAAACTCACCCTTGTAAGCCCCATTCCATAGCCCAGTTCAAGCCTGAACCCAGTCAACCCAGTCTTAAACACCACCCTGAAAAACCCCCCATAAAAAAGTCCAGTCAAAAAGACCCAAAAAAAAGTCAAACTCACTGAGTCAACTCGCTGAGTTAACCCGCTGAGTCAACCCGTCGAGTCAACCCGTCGAGTCAAAACACCGAGTCAACCCGTCGAGTCAACCCGTCGAGTCAAACCACCGAGTCGACCCGCTGAGTCAACTCACTGAGTCGACCAGCGAGTCCAACAGCAGCCCCGAGGGAACGGCCGTACTCGCTGGAAATCGAGGAGCGGCCGTACGGGCGGCCCATGGCAGGCCGCCCGGACAAAATTACGCAATCTGCCATTGTCCGCTGCTATAAATACCCCCCTCCCCTTCTCATTTCAACAGGCCATTCGAGTCCATTTCAGCCCGAGAGCTCTGAGTCCATCTCTTCACCCTTTAGCCCATTTTTCCACCAAGGAGAGCCCGAGTGAGGAGAGTCTAACCCTGGTCCAGCCCAGCCTGACCACTGGTCCAAGCCTCCCAAGCCATCCAAGTCTTGATCCAGCCACTCGAAGCCAACCCTTGCGACACCTCCGTCCACCCAGCTACTCATTTTCCAGCATCATCTCATTTGCATCTAGCATAAGTGCAACATTTACTTTTCTTCCAACCCCCCTGCTTCACTACAAGCACCTTGATTACTCAAACACACATGCATATGTCTTTATATTAAGCACCTGTCAGTTCGAGCGTATGCTCTGGGCTTGCCCGTTGTTGGAACCTGCCCATCAGAAACTCTTACTGTTCAGACCTGCATTCATGCTTCACCATAAAACACCTTGATCATTCAAGCACACTGCATACGTCTTACATTAAGCACCTGTCAGTTCGAGCGTACGCTCTGGGCTTGCCCGTTGTTGGAACCTGCCCATCAGAAACTCTTACTGTTCAGACCCGCATTCATGCATCATGTCATCCATGAGAATATACGAGGATTAAACTAGACTTTCAAGTATTCGATCGATTCTGTGAAGTAGAGACCGTACTTCGGTACGGGCAGTGTGTGGGGTGCTTAACCTCTTCCCACCCTGTAACCGTGATCCCTTACCTTGAATCTCTGACCGCAGATCAACAGGAGTCATTTTAGAGGAAGGAATCTTCGGATTCCCTTCTCTAACGTTTCTACGGGGTCTAGCCGACTGTAGATTCGAAGTAACTGGCTAGTGGCTACTCTGGTCTTATATAAACACACTTAAACATATCCAGCTCAACACGACAACCAAACGAAGCCCTCGAGAACGAGGCAAGCCAGTGGCACAAACGGCGATTTCGCACTCACGCATCCTCATCTTCTTCTTCTTCCGAAAGGAAAGGGAGAAGAACGTCGTGTGGGAGCGCGGAGAAATCGGCGAGGGTCCACAATTGGGTATTTGGAGTTATGTAATGTTGTGTATGCGATGTAGTGTTAGATGCAATGCCTATGACAAGCTGTAGCATAAGTTAGATGAATCCACCTTAACTATCCCACTTGCCAAAGCGATAACCAATCGACCAGAGTATCTGATGGACAGGATCCAACTATGTCAACAAGCCGCAAAGCATATGTTCGAGTCTATTGGGTGCACTACACTATGCGATGCGATGATGAGCAAGGGGGTTGAGAGGGGAATGAATGTTGTACCATATTGATGACAGGATAGATCAAGCTGATTGAAAGTTGGGCAATAGGACAGACGGCAGTGTCGCAAAGATTGGATCGAGTGGTCTATATTGGAGTTTGGCTTACTCAGAAGGCTAAAGATTTTGCTGGGGCTACCCTAACCTGCGCGGACTCTTTCTCCTCCTGCTCTCACTTCTCTTTGGTGGAGAGATGGAGATGAGATAGAGGATTAAGGGGTGATGGGAAGGCTTCTTGATGTTCCTGGATTTTCTAGATGCTTGAAATGGGAAGATGAGGGATTTATTTGTAGCCCCCAAATTCGAAATTGGAAGGTGACAGCCAGGGCACCGCCCAAGCCACAGAAACTCCCCTGCTTTGGCAGGTGTGTATCCCAAAGTGTGTGGGAGCTCTAGCTTCTCTGAGGTCAGGTTGCTCTGGGCTTTTGAGTTTAGGCATGGTCTTAATTTGTCTTTGGCTTGCTTTTTAGGCTTGATTTGAAGAGGTAGGTTGACTAGGTGAGTTGACTGGATTCTAGGGTTTTAGGGTTCCAAGGTATATGGTTTAGGGTTAGGATTTAGGTATAAGGTTTGGTGGAGTTGACTCAGTCCAACTTAATCAGCTTGTTAGCTTGGGGTGGGGAGGAGTGTTTATAGGCCCATCGCCTAAAATTAAATGGAAAAACAAATGGATTGCATGGATACATAACACATACATCATGATGGGCCACATAGTCCACATCCACCAAATCCACGTCCTTCCCACTAAGCCATGAGCATTTGGGTGGACAGGGATTGGGTACTACCCCAGGTAGCTAGTACTCTTAGAATTTTGATTAAAAAAAATCTCTAGAACTTGGAATGGGATGAAATTTGGTAGAATGAAACTAGACTTAAAGATGAATTTTTAGAAAAGTTTTCAAAAATATTTTATTGACTAAAAGTGACAAAACACTATAAGCTACAAACCTATTGAAAACTAGAGAAGTAAAACAAAAAGTTTTAGGAGATTGAGTAAAAAATGTTATAAGCAGCAGACCTATTGGAAACTAGAGAAGTAAAATAGAGAGTTTGAGGAGATGGAGTAGGGTTTGGGTTTTGAGGATCCTGCATTTCAAGGGAAAAACGGAAATGAAGGGGGTCTTGGGCTTCGGAGAGGAAAGGGGTGTGTTTGAAATGATGGTGAGGGGGGGGAACGGGACTTTTGAGCCCATCTAAAAGAGCCCCTAGGCATACTTACAGTGCCGCATGGTTGCACCGTGCACCCTTGTTGTAAATGAGGTCAAATGACCACGGTGGCACCGTGGTACGCTGGATGAAATGGGTGGGTTTTGGAAACCCTCCCATCGTGGCACCGTAGCACTCTGGATAGGAGTATGAATTTTGGAGGCGTTGCACACGGTGGCACTACGGCAATCTGTGCAAATTTTCTATTTTCATTCCATTCTTCTCTTTTGCTAAGTCTTTGGGCCACTTGGTCAACCCTCTTACTAAGTTGAGACTGCCTTCCTTACTTACCCTTGCACTACTACATGAACCCCATGCTTCATGGCTACAACCGCCCGAATCGACTCTTTATAAGTTGAATCTATGCACCCTTTAGGACCTTATATGCAACGATGCGAACCGGGCAACCCTAATATCTTGGTTTCTATGTTGAAGTTCAACATCGATAGGCAATCGGGGATTTGGTCCTATTATTTAATGTTTTTAAGTTTAAGTTCAAAACCATCTAGCAATAAGGGATTTAACCTTAGAATTTAGTTTCTAATTTTTGAGTTTTAATATGTAACAATATGAGTCCATTGTTCATAGGGGTCATTGCTCCTAGTTTACTGGACTTTCTATATTGTCAGACTTGCCTAAATTCAGGAATGCACATATCGAGTTCAAAGATCTAATCCTAAACATCCCAACATTTGGTCATTGTAGTTTGTATAATCCTCATTCCTAAGGACTTGGTTATGTCAATACTCCACTCTAATACCTGTTCGCTCACCTTAAGTGTAAGGCTACGATGTAGTAATAATCTCGGTAAGACCGAGGTCGATCCACAAGGAAGAAAGTAAGTAATTCAAACTATCCTAATAACTAGAATCTTAAGAGTGGTGTATGAAATCAGTTTTAAACATCAAACAGGAAAAATCTAATAATAAGGAATAAGTAGAGCATCAAGGATCCACTTATAGCTCTCATTGATGTATAATTCACATAGGTTTCTCAATTACTCAACTAAAATCGAAATCAAATCCTATCTAGCCAGATTATATAGCGGTTATATTATCAAAACAATCCAACACATGTGTTGTTCATCAACATGATTCCCTCAATTTAATTTAGGACTTGAGCACACTCAATTTCATAGGTCAATCCTAGTTCCAATAGATTAAGACCATAACCATAATAATCATCAAACCCTGTCACAAAGCTTAACTAATACCATAGTTTGAACTTGATTCAAATCACATAAATAAACAATACATGTTTCAGAATTTCTGAAAAAGACAGGTCTAGATCTTTGCAAAACAAGTAAGAAACTAATGTAATTCTTTCAAACATCCATGAGTCATCATAAGATTAAGAAAACTACTTAGAACTTTATTCAAACTTAAGCAAAACCATTGTTCAACATTAAATTCAAACTTGAAACCTTAAAATAAATTAAACAATATAAGAAAACTATAAGGTTCACCTCTTAGCTCTAGCTAAGAGATTAGCCAATGAAAAGCATATTAAAAACTAGAACTATAACTAAGAAAATGAAGAAAAACTTGTTGTAGAAGGCTAAAAAGCCTCCTATGACTTGAACTCCTTGCTCCCCATGTCCTTGCTTGATTTGGAATAGAAGCGAGCACCTCCTTTTATAATGCAGCAATAGTACATCAACATAGCAGATTTTGTTTCACTTGGTGTGGCTTAACCAATGATCGGATTGCTTTTAAATTTGATTTGTAGATTTCTTTTAATATGATCTTCCTCATAGATGGTTTAGATTTTCAAGATTATCTTCTGAATGAGCCCACCAATCAGATTAGTGACAGCCTCTCAAAATCACGCAATTCGGGTACCTTCAAAACCAGTCATCTTGCTGTCAACGCTATGGAGTATACAGAGATCGGATTGATCTCAAATTTTGAATATTGGTAGAAAACTTCCTCTTCTATATGATAGATGAATTAGATTGTCCAAAATAATTTCAGAATGTGGTCCAAAATTAGAACACTTAGGGCTTTTTATAAAATCTGCGCAGTTAGAATCTCTCTGGATGGTCCATCTTTCTTTGACCGGTACAATCAAACCACACATCCTTTTAACTTACAAATTTGTGGTTATTCATATATCTATGTGCTCTAGAAGATGGTCAAATTAGATTCTTCATATCATCAATGATGGGCCACCTGGATAGGCCCAAAGTTGAGTAGGCGGAATCTGAAAACTTTCGTTCGTATTATTTTGGCCACCACGGTCAATCCATAGCTCCGATTGACACGAAACCACTTGAGTTATTTCGGCATCGAGTTCCTCTTCGACATGGACAGGTTAGATTTCCAAATATCATCAAGATGGGCTCCTTAAACTGGGCCAAAATACCAAAAACGGGACTACTGCTGTTTGAAATCTGACCTCTGAAAGTGCATGGCCAACCTGTTACCCGGCCAGCCAGACCATAGGTCGGCCTTCAAAAAATTAGTCCAGAGAATTTGTTGTTTCTAGAGGGTTTGGCCAGCCGGTCAGTGGGCATGAAAAATGTAATTTTTCTAGTTTTTCTTCCTCCATTGCGTTGCATCTTTCCTCCATCTCTTATCCTTTATTTCTTTTATCTTCAAGGCATGTAAGAAGGGCCTCTAAACATCATAATGACGAAATCTCTCTCTCATTCCTACAACCACAAAACTATGCATTAGATTAGTCTTTAAACTATGAAAATCATGCATAATGTGTGATGAATTGGCATTAGAATATTCACAATTCAGAGCTCAACAATACCACATTTGTAATGCCCTAAAAATTGTGGGTCGAGTACCCCCATTTTTCGAGTCTTGACTTAGGAAAGATACATGTGGGTGAATCCCCACGTGCCCACGCAGACCAACTGACCCTTAATTATAACCAATAATCAGAGTAGCTTTTTAAATCTGCGACATCATGAGGTAAGCAGGGATAATTAACTCATAAATATATGGCAAATTAAAAAATCAAAAGTGTACAATTTTATAAGTGGTGTTTACCCAAATGAGGATTATACAAACTACAATACATTCATAACATAACTATGGAGTCCACCCAATTGGGGATTCCGATATACATGTCTAAAATAAGAGAAAATCAAAAGTCTAGTGTTCTGGCCCAAACTCCAATAATGGGACTACCACAAAGATCTCCGCCTACTCCAACCCACCCGAGCCTGGAAGCATGGTATCTCCATTACGGGGTCTAACTAGGCCCCATTTAGTGAGTTTGCTCCAGAGGTACCTGCATCGATGATATTGCCTGGTTGGTGTTTTAAAACACTGTCCCAGGTGGGAGTGAGTGATCAAATCAGTGGTTCCATTACCCTAAGTTACACATGTTATCAAACGCAGTCAAGTATAGGTAATGAGAAATATACGGGACATCAATAAAGAACTAAGTTAGTTGTTTGTAAGAGCATATTTTGGTGCGTGCAACTTCGAGTTGGTGGCGGCACTCTAACTTCATCTTGCTCTAGCTAACACCTTAGCTACCTTAGTCTGCCCAAAACGATTGTAACAACCCTCTTCTCTCTCGATCCTCTATCCCTTGTCTCCCTTTTCGAATGGCTTGCAGTGTGGGCCTTAAATAGACCAAACAACATCCTTTAAATGAAATTTTTTGGCCAATTGTTTTGATTTTTTCAGACTTTTAGTAAAGGTCTTGCAATTTGGAAATGTTTTTTTACAACAGACCATTAAGGACCATTTTTTTAAAGTACCTCTTCATGACAGAACTTTTATGCCTCCAGTGTTCCTAAGGTCTTTTGAAGCTAGGCTACTCATCTTGATCTTGTCAACTGCTCGTTTTGATATTGGTCGATCCGATTCAGTCGTTATCTCTAAGAGGTATCATGGATCTTTTTTGTTAAGCTTTTGGTAATGGTGGAGTCGGGAAAAGGTGTCTTTATCACTTTGTGGCTTACAAATATATTTGAGCGAGTGGGCAAGATCAAGCTGATTAGATTGTGGGTTCATAAATCCATTCTGTTGATTGTTTTCAGGTTGTTCTAGGGGACTTCTTGAGCTATCCCCCTTAAGCTTTTTTAGGGCCTTTTAAACTCGCTGGGATTGAATTTTATCCGAATAATGTACATTTGAGTATGAGGACTTGACAATTTTGAATGGAAATGGGTTAACGGGCCCTTCGATTGGTGAATCCAGCCCATTGGTTGCTTCCAAAACTTATCATTATGCTACACTGTTCAACTTGTATAGTTGTACAATGAGTGACAAGCCATGCGGATATTTTTAATTGAAGTCAAAAAATAGTTTTAATCTTGTTTTGGGTGGAGTGTCTACGGATACATCACCTATATTGAGGTGGGCCCTGCATGATAGATGGCCAATATCAAGTTAGGCCTCGCATGAGGGTAGTTCACATTGAAGGTCAGCCCATAATGGTGAATGATCCACATTCCAAAGCGGGCCCCACTGTAGACACCCCACCTTTGGCTAAAAAGCTGGTCCAATGGTTAGATGGATAGAGGTCCGTACCCAATCCATAGTTTAAAACCTAGGACCAAACCCATTAGCTCACCCAATCTAAATCCAGTTTATCTCCTAAACTCCAAGTCTAAACCCAATCAACTTATCCTAAACATCAACCCGAAAAAACCACCCATAGGAAAAATCATTCCAAAATTACCTAGTAAGTCAACCTGGTGGGTCAACTCACAGAGTCGACTCACTCGGTCAGTCCAGTCCTTGCACCCAATTAACTCACCTAGTTAAAACCAAAACCAAGCCTAACTCCAACCCTCAGGTTCGGACAGAAAAAGTACTCCGAACCTGGGGTCTTTTCACTCCAGGTTCGGAGTGTCAGCTATTCGAAGGAGAGAAATATCCTCCGGACGGGCAGCACCCAGGGTGTCGCCCTCCCCTAATTATAGGAGTTGCCACTACTCACAGGTATAAATACCCCCTCTCCTCTCATGTTTCAGCATCCAGAAAAAATCCTAGAGAATTCATCAGCTTCGAGTCCTCCTTTGCGAGAAGCGACTCATCTCCACCCCCTTTACCCATTCCTCCACCAAGGAGAGTCCAAGTGAGTGAAGAGTTTAGCCCTAGTCCAAGCCTCTCAAGCTACCCAAGTCCCAATCCTAGCCGCTCGAGCTAACCCTTGCGACACGTCCATCCACCCAGATATACATATACCAGCATCATCTCATTCACATCTAGCATAGTGCAACATTTATTATTCTTCCAACCCCCCTACTTATCATCTACCACAAACACTTGATCAGCTCTAAGCGTATGCTCTGAGGCTCGATGGCTTGCCTGAATTTTTCCCATTAGAAAATCTGACCGATCAAACACACTATCATGCATCTAGCATAGCACCTGTCAGTTCTAACGTATGCTCTGCAGCTTGCCGACTTAATCAGAACCTGCCCATCAGAAACTCTTATTGATCAGACTCAAATTCATGCATTATATCATCTATGAGAATGTACGAGGATTGATTCAGACTTTCAATGACTAGTTAGATTCTGTGGAGTGGAGACTGTACTTCGTACATGCAGGGTGGGTGCCTAACACCTTCCCACTCTGTAACCATGATCCCTTACCTTGAATCTCTAACTGTAGATCAAATGAGTTATTTCAGAGGAAAGGATCTTCGGATCCCCGTCTCTGATGTTTTTACAGGGTATAGCCAACTGTAGATTCGAAGTAACTGGCTAGTAGCGACTCTAGTCTTATACAAACCCATCCAAACATATCAACCGAAAGCCAACAAAAAGCCCTTGAGAAAGAGGGGAGCACGTAGTAGAGGCGATTCATGTCGTTGAAAGGGGAAACATGGAATACCAAAGTTCATAGAATAGGCGACTCCACTGGGGATACACTAGTCCCAATAGTAGTGATCCGACTCAAAAAATAGAATCTCCCGAGTGCTTGAAATTCGACGGTCCTCATACATCCTCATTTGCATCAACATCGCATGCATTTCATCCTACAAATCTAAAAAATTCCCGAAAATAAAAAAATATGCTTCCTCACCATTATACCTATTCGAGCCAGACATTCTCAAACAACCTCCCATCATAGCTCAGCCCATACAGATCCAGAACCACCATGGCTCTCCCATTCCCTGCCCTCAAATACTTGAGGCTTCCTCTCCATAGTTTAACCCAGAAGAATCCGTGCCATTTCCTGGCATCCAAGAGCTACAATAAAGCATAAAAGCCATGCAGGAAACGCTTCTCCGGTTCACACAAGCCCGAGTTTCAACAGTCAACACCCAGGCTGGCCCAGCACACCAACAATGGCCACCATCTCTTCTAGCCTTCAGTTCATCCCAACCATAGCTATCAGGGTTCGCGCAAGACTTTTGATACCCTCCTAACAGGGGCCTTCAATCAGAATAATCCTCAACCTCAGGGTATTTCTTCCAATATCCTCCTGCAAATTGCAGCCATTTTCAGTCACATCCCACAACCAGAACTCCTAGTCAATTCCAATAATTTTTCCTAATGGGAGTTCCAATTAATTTTAGCATCCTCTTGTTGTGACCAGGGTTTCTTTGCAGTCTTCGTTCTTAGCTCCAGTCAAACAAAGTCCTTATAATGGGAGTAATTGCCAGGCATAGCTTCCTTCAAGTAGGAATCATATGAGCATTAATGACACCAATTATTCTGAAATGGGGCAATTCAAGCCTGGCAAGGGGCAAGATCTCCCTCATCTGGTCCCTCTGAAACTGAACAACTTCGAGAGCAGATGCAAGAGATGAAGAGGAAGTTGCAGAAGTAGCAGGGATGGATCTTTCATCCACTAAGTTCAGGGACCTCTGTCTTTTTCCTGATGTAATGGTACCTCAAGGCTTCGAGGTAAAAAAATTCAAAAGATATGATGTTATAGGGTGTCCTGTAGATCACCTAAGAGCCTTTTGTGGAGAGCTTGATGTTGTGGAAGGCAATGATGGAGCGATGATCCTTCTATTTCAAAAGTCCTTGAAAGGCAACACATTAGATTGGTACACGTCACTAGACTACCATCGAATCAAAACTTGGGAACGTCTTTCTCAAGCATTTGTCAATCGTTTCGTGTACAATATTAACTCAGCATTAAGAAGGGTGGATCTTGTTGCCCTGTGACAGAAATGATGAGTCATTATCAACTTATGTTAGATGGTGGCGGGCCATGATTGCTAGAATGAAGACACCCATCAACGACGAGGAGAAAATCTTCATGATTGTCCACTCGGCAAACCCAAGTATCTCTGGATACCTTGTCTCACATTCATATGCAAACTTCACCCAACTCATTCAGCGCAGGAGAACAAGTTGAAGCAAAATAAGGGTTGGGATGATCTCCCCTTGGTGGCCTCATCAGGCCTCTCTGGTACAACCGATAGTGAAAGGTGAGCCTACCAAATACGAGAATGATAATGACAATGTTCCCATCCCCCATTCAATGGAAGAAGAAGATCCTATCACCTCTACCGAAGGTGCACTATTCCTCCTTCAGCATGGACAACAGTAGTAGCAGCATCAACTGAGATGGAACCCATAGTTCTCTAATCAAGGTTGCCAAGGGGCAACCCCAACCACTCTAATTTTAAAACCCCTCATCCTGCAAGGGCATCTCTAGTCGGTCCAGTCTCTCCCAATGCAAGGGGCACCTCCTGCCTATCCATCTTTCATCAACCAAGAAGAGCCTCCTCTTCAGTTTATCTATATCATCTACTCTTCTTCGTAGTTCAAGCCTCTCATCCTACAGGGGGCACCCCCGGCTATTTCAATCCCAAAGCTCACCATCATGCACACGGCACCTCCAATCGATCTGATCTCTGCACCCTTAAATATACAAGGGACACCTCCAGTCGGGTCATTCTTCACCCCATTGCTCAACCAGGGGCATAACCTACCCATTTCGACCAACTAGGCGCACAACCTTCTAATTCCAGTCAACCAAGGGGATGACCTCCTCATCGTAACATCACTAAGCCAAGGGCACAACCTGCCCACTCCAGCTAACCAGGGGCATAACCTGCCCATCTCTCCAGCAAACAACCAGGGGCACAACTTGCTCACAACACTTGCCTATTCAGCTCCTACTCCAGCCATCATCCTCCAAGAAGAAAACCCTTCCTTAGACAGCATGCCACATGCCTTAACAGAATCAGGGCCCAACATCAATTATGTGGCCATTATCGAGGGAGTAAGCTCTACTCCTTAAAAGCACCTGCTCAGTTCTGTTCAATCATCGGTCCTCCAAATGGTTCCCACATTTGACAACTCTAAAAGACAGGTTGAAGGGGAGATTGATGTCAAGGTCCAAATCAATCCAAAAACTTCAACCATCACTTTTCAAGTCTTGGACATCTCAACTTCATTCCATCTCCTTCCCGATCGGGCCTGATTTCACAGAATCGAAGTAGCTGAACCCCAGGAGCCTAACATCCCAGCCATAGACATACAATGCTTCAATGAGGACATCCCGTACCACAATCTCAAGTTGAAGACTGCAAATTACTCTACTCGAGCATGTCTCATCGGATCAAACTACATCTTCCTTCCTGTTGAGTGCCAAATCTTCTATTATCAACTTGAATACCAAGAATCGGCTCGGGTCATTGAGGTTCGAGGGGATGTGGATGGGACAAGACTACAATATCAGCCTACTCCAATTAGAAAACTAAAGAACGGAGGTATTAAAGAGAAGATAGAATCGTCAAGAAGAGGGCAATCACTGCATCTACACACCAATCCAGTTTATCAGTGTAAGGATTATCTACATAGATGATGGGTTGGCTTCCACCTTCAATGATCAAGCGAGCAGATTGAGTCTAACAGAGCTGACTGAAGGAGACCTAAGCAAGGGAAAAGAATTTTCCTCGATTGACTGGACCGCAGTTGTTAGAACTAGAAAAATTGCTTAGACGCAGTTTTCTGGTGTTTTATTGTTATGGGGTTCTAAATATAGAAACATTCATAGACAATCACAAGCATTCACAAAAGTACACAAGAGAAGAGATATCGCAAGGTGAATTTTATTCCAGAGATCCTGAGATCTTGTACATTCCAAGCCGTGGTCTGGCACGAGTCCTTAATTACATCGAATGATCGATGACCCTTGATTAAAAGGCAGAAGACTAGTCAGCGGGGACTATGGTCTCAGAGTTCATGGCCGTAGAGACCTGTATTTTGTGTAGTCGTAGAGACCTGTATTTTGTATGGTCATGGAGAACTGTATTTGTATGGTCATGGAGACCTATATTTGTTGTGTTTTGTTATGGACTGATCCATCTTTGTATGAGTCAGACGTTCATGTCCCATGTTTTGACCAGAGATCCGGGCTGAGACTATTAGGGTTTTTAATCGAGGGGTGCGACTCTGGGCCTACGCCCATCATTTGTAACGGGTGACCGCGGGAAGACCGATCTGCAGTTGTATGTACCTGATCAGCTCAACCAGCAGATGTGGTTTGAATGGGTAGGGCATCGACTATTCTTGAGGTGTCAGTCCTTAACAAATTCCGTGTAATAGTTTAAAACTCTCTCTATATGGTTTATTGTGTTAACCATAGTCCCATTTGCTTAGTCCGGACCTGAATCCGGGTCATATTATGATAGTACATGTAATGATAGATACATTGATATGATTCTAGGCACTGGCGGCCTCTTTTTGAGAAAATTACTCCGTTCATCGCATTGGATCGGATCGGGCTCCAAAGGCTTGTATTCTGCTCATTGGGTGGCCCGGATGAGTTATTTGATTGATCCATTGCATCCGAAACGCTCGAAATACCCAAAATAGGCCCAAACGGGGCTCAAAAATATCATAAAATGAAGATTTAAAGGTGCTGAAATGGACGTTCAGAATGCTGATTTTTATGATCCGCTGGCCTGATTTTACTGATGCGCTGGAGCCAGCGCGTCAAAAAATGACTGTTAAAATGTTCTATTTTCCTGATCCGCTAGCCTATTTTTGTGATGCGCTGGGGCTAGTGCATTCAAAAATGACTTCGTTAAGATGTGTATTTTTCTTATCTGTTAGCCTATTTTTGTGATACACTGGGGCCAGTGCGTCCAAAAATGACTTATTTCACAAACAACTGATTTTCTTGATGCGTTGGGCTATTTTTCTGATGCGCTGAGGCTAGTGCGTCGAAAAATAATTTTCTTATGAAAATGATTGATTTTTGTAATGCACTGGTATACTTATGCATTTTTAAACCATTTCTTCACCGGACCTGCTATGGTCGGAAGCGGGTTTTGCGGTGATCGGAGAAGGTTTCTGGCTATCGGAAAGAGGGTTCTGGCGAGGGGTTCTGGCGGTTTCTCGAAATGCTCAAGGGACAAAAATCTCTCTCTCTCTCTCTCTCTCTCTCTCTCTCTCTCTCTCTCTTTCTCTCTGGATCCATCCAAATGAACAGCAAAGGAAGGGTATTTATACCCGAAAATACCAGTTGTCGGCCAATAGGATGCTGCCACGTGTAGCGTGTCGAGAAAATAGGTTGGCGCGTCGAGAAAATCACTCGGCGCATCTTAAAATGCCTTAGTTTAAATGCTGATTTTCAGAGCGCACTGGCTGTCAGTGCGTCCTGAAATTCCTGAAAATGCCTGTTTTATTGGACGCGCTGAGGGTCAGTGCGTCCTGAAATTCCTGAATTTTTGGATGCGCTTGGTGAATTTCATGATGCGCTGAAGGTCAGTGCGTTCTAAAATTCACTTTGTAAAACTGTCTGAATTTCTTGATGCGTTGGGTGAATTTCTTGATGCGCTGAGGGTCAGTGCGTCTTGAAATTTATTTTTAAAATGGCTGAATTTCATGATGCGTTGTCCATGAATTTCTTGATGCGCCGACGTACTTATTTGTAATTATCTTGCAAAAATGATGGTTTGTGGGCCCCGCCTTGCAATGAATGTTGATGCACTGGCTACATTTGTTCATTATTGAACTTACCCTCATAAATTTGGAGGATTCTGATCCTGATGAATGGTGGGGCCCACTACTGGGTCAACTTTTCATTTTTGGTAAAGTTCGATTTGCATCGTGATTTTGCTGAGACTCCTGATGTACTGGCCCTAAATCCAATCAGGTGGTGGTTTGTAAACTTAGAATCCTTGTTTTTTAGGATCCTGACTTTTGGGACCCCAACAGATGCCCCTCTGATGTGATGGGATGGACATCGGCCATCCATTGCATCACGTCGGAATTTCCGGGTCCCACTATAAATAGAAAATTTCTGGTCATTTCCGTTATTTCACTTTCATTTCTGTGCGAGAGAGCTCCACCCAGCGCATCACATTATTCTCCAGCGCGTCAAAAAAATATCGCCAGCGTGTCCAATTATTAGTGAGCGCGTAGAAAAATTGTAAGGTTGTCTTTCTTCGACGCGCTATCTCCAGCGCGTCATGATTTCGGACTTGGGAAATGTCCCGATTTATTCGATGCGCTAGGGGTAGCGCGTTGCTTATTTTGAACTTCGCATGATTTATAGGACGCGCTGGGGTGAGCGCGTACTCGCGTCCTTGGAATACCCATTTTAGTGACGCGCTGGGACCAGTGCGTATCATTTTTCCGGGCTTGGTGAAATTTCCCATTTTCGTGACGCGCTGGGCCTAGCGCGTACTCGCGTGTTTTGCGAGAGAACCCCCCCCCTTATCGACACGCTAGCTCTAGCGCGAATAGTTTCTGAACTTGGAAATTCTTCCCAATTTTTTGGACGCGTCAGGGCTGGCGTGCACTATTCTTCAAACTTAGAAATTGTCCACTTGTTGGACGCGCCAGGGCTGGCGTGGATTGACTTCCGAGGTTTAAGTTTGCCCAATTTTTTGGACTTCTCACTTAACATGTTTAGTATTTATTAATATGCTCGCACTTTGGTTCAACTGATCATCCCCCCATGATACTGGGTTTGTTATTCTGAAGCGTACGGGGTTTGATACTCTTCTTTCGAATCAGTCATGATACTTATAATTTCGAGGATCTGTTGGATCCCGTACGTCTGAAACTCTTAGATCACGTTGAACCAGATGTAATGCCCCTATTTAACTTAAGTTGTTCAAAGTTTGAGCATACCTGGATGTGTCTTTTTTTATTCTCGTACTTGCGCTTTGCCTGATGTTTTGACGTTTTTGTGCAGATCTTCATGGCTGGTGGTGCTTCCAACGCTGGCCCTTCCGGTCAAAGGTGGCTACACATAAACGCAAGCGCTACTCTCCCAAGGTCGTGCGGCCATCTGACCAGAACCCATAGTGGTTCCATCCACCGGAGAAATTCAACTTTTATGAGCGTATATTGACGCTGCCGAAGAATGTGCAGCGGAAGATCCTTTGCGAGAAGGCTCTACCGACTCCTCCAGATGCAGGCACTCAGGAGGAATGGGATGCGTGGTACACTCCCCTGCAAGGCTTCCGGATCGATGACGTTGCTGGGTCCGAAGAGGGTGAGGCTAGCCCGATCGCACCTGTTCCATCTGCCAAATGGGGTCGTCCGAAGACGACCGAAAAAAGTGCCAAGCAGGTGTATATGGAGAACCAGGCTAAATCGAAGTCTGACAAGATGAAGGTCGTCTGGTCTTCGGTGAAATTGGCGGTGTCATCTCTCATGATCCGCAATCCCTACACGAAGCAGTACATCTAATTCCCTAAGAGCTTCCAACGGTACCGTTCCCTCCCAAGCATCGAGCCATCCGATGTGTGTCGTGCAAATTCATTTTACAGCGTCGACTCCTGGACTTTTATCCCATAGACATTTCTTAATTGTGCCGTATCTAAGAATGGTACGCTTCAGTCTGTCCTTGGAGAGAAGGACATGATCTTCTTGGAGCCAAACCACAACCCACATCTACCATTTCCGACCCATTACTTCGAGACCCTTCACCAGAGATTCCACCCTTTGTCTGATGCCGAAATTTGGCCGACCGGGGGTTTCCGGACCCGAGGTCATTTGAGTCCTCACCCCGGTTATGAAGCTTGGGATTATCGGATTATTAAGCAACATGAAGATACCCTGAAGCAGGTGGGTCTTCTGAGGACCATTCAAGCTGACATCCAGTTACTTCTACTGGGAGCCATGTGTCTACAAAGGATTTTTGAACCATTGGAGTTCCGTCACAAACTCCTTCCACCTTCCGTACGGAGAAATGAGCATATCGCTCTAGGACTTATATCGGATAGCCGGTCTTCCCATCCAGTGGCAGAATTTATGACGAATGGACGCCCAGTGATGAGGAGCTATCCAAGAAGAAGAAAGGCATTGATGAGGGCTTTTATTCAGAAGCCTGCTACGAGTTATTCACAGAGCTTCCGCAATTCTTGAGTTCCAAGGATAAGGTGCCCTTTGAAGATTGGCTGATTTACTTCAGTCATGGCTTGAAGTGAGTTCCTTAACTCGAGTAGTGTATTTTCATTTCATTCTATCTTTTTCTTTTACTGATGATTCTCTTCCTTTCTCAGCTTGGATTACGCACCATACGATGAAGGCCGCAGAGATAAATTGGTCTTAGAGGCCAAGATGAAGACGAAGTTCCCACAGCCGAACAAGTTATCTCCCACCTGTGAACTCGCTGGATTCCTAGCCTATTGGCTATGTTGTGTGGCCCTCCCAAGTTCTAAGCAGGCAGACAGTGTCATGGTTTCCTGTTTTGCCGTAGCGGGGAGTCTGGCTAACGGCCATCACTATGCACTGGCCCCAGTAGTCTTGTGCTTTATCTACCGGGCCTTCGGCGGTGTTATCAGCAATAAGGGTTCTGCCTCTTTCAGACTGAATTCCTCCTTCTGCGGGTGGCATTTCTTCTCGGGCTGGCTCGGGGTTTACTTCCCTTGGGTCTACGGCATAGAACTCAAAGATTTCATTCGAAGGGGGTCGGTCCCGCTGCATGCTTTCCAAAAGCGGAGGATGAACAGCGGGAACTTGGCGACTATCGAGGCAAAGATAGCTCGTCATGACCACGTCGACTTTTTCCTTTTATCGGGCACTAACAGTGAAGACCCAGTTTTGCTGGATGATGATGAGAGCCTTGGCTCCTACTGGCGTTGTTTTCTGATATCAATCCGCCCAGGCTCACTGCCTTTGAGGGAGGGTGCTGAGTTTTGGAGAGAGCCCTACTACCCTAACAGATTCGCCCATCAGTTTGGTTATGACCAAGGGGTGCCAGAAACTCTCGAACCCGTGACACGAGAATAGCGAGCTTATGGTACAGGGCCGATACATTGGAAATGGATATGGCGACAGCTCTTGCTTACCAGATCGGGTTGCTCTTTCATTGTTTCGGGCACAGAGTATACTCCCGGCGCTACGTATGGATGGATGAGGTGGTGGGCTCACCAATATTCCTTAATCCGAAACAATCGGCACGTAGCGGATCCTGTCTTCATCTCTCCTCCAATTGTCGACCCTGCTCCTACCAACGGCTTGGGCTACGTGTCAAAGCCACTTCATCAATTAGCTACCCTGGGCGTGCAGAAGCTTATGACCTCTCTAAATGTGGTAATAGATAATGAGAAGGCCGAGCATACACTTGAAGGGTGGATCGCTTATGGGCAGAGGGTCACACTGCAAGGGAATCCGGATTCCCCCCTTGTTGGTCCCATGACAGAGGGGCAGAGAGAGCGTTACAACATCGAGGATGATGATGACGACGAGGTTGACGAGGCAGGTGATGTTGGCGAAGATGAGGATGCTGGTGGGGATGATGGCGGGGATAACAATGGCGCTGATGTTGGTGATGGCAATGATGGAGGGGGTGATGGTGGTGATGAGATTATCAGAGAGGGGGGAGAGGGTGATGGTGAGGGTGGAGGAGTTGCAGCAAGGACCCCGTCGACTGGTGGTTGGGGAGGTTATGATCAGAGTCCAACGAGTCGGACGAGCCTATCCAGATGCTCAGTTCCAGGAGATAGTGATTCTGAACCGTCTCCTGAGCAGTCTGGTCCTCGAGTGAAGACCGCCCCTTGTGTTCCTATTGTCGATGGAGGGAAGAAGATCAAGGATATGTGGAAGCTGTACAGGGCTGAAAAAGCACAGAGTCGACGCTCCAAAACTGCCGGCAGCGTCCCGATCGACAATGGTAGTGGACCAAGGGAGGAAGGGGAGATGAGTTCTCAAGCAGACCTGAGTGGAAATCGCCCCACAGAGGAGGGTGAAGATAATGAGCCAACGTATGATAGATCTGTTCCCGAAGCAGACATAGAACCCATCCCTATAGACCTTGACAGTGGGGTACAAGCTGAAGATCCTCCCCTTGCCGACCCTGTCAGCACTGAGGCTGCAACCAACCCTAGCCCTACCCCTGAGGCAGGATGTGCTACTGGTACGGAAGAGGCAGCACCCCCCTCTCAAGAAACCATGCCCTCTGATGTTGCTAGTGCACCGGAGCCTGTCACGGAAGCACCTCCTGTTGTTGAATCAATTCAAGTCACTACCGCCCCTGAGATGGTTGTACTTTCTTCTCCTGAATTGCCAGAGCCAGCAGCAAAAGTTATAACTGAATGTGTCCCTACCTCATCAACACCTTTCGCTTCAACCGGTGCACCGATCGATGAAGTTCCTGAAGCTGCTGGTATACTGCTTGTCTTTATCATTTTGTTTGCTTCCTTTTTTTTTTAGGCTTCTGTATGTTGATGTTTATCGTTTTCTTTGCCAGCCACTGATCCTACCGACGTCCCAGTACCTGTAGTCTTGCCTAAGGTATTCCTTTCATCTCTCCGAGGCCTGTCAAGGACCAAAGCGAATCTCTTGAAGAGCCTTCTGTCTGACATTGCCGACTCTTTAAAGAATGAGGATGAATGGTCTATTTTGGACGAGGCATTGCAGGCACTAGAACTTAATGCTACCTGGCTCAGGATTGACATCTCTGTGATAATCGGTCACGTGGCTCAATTCAAGGAAGGGATGGCTCGAGTGAACGAGGCGAGGAACCTCAAGGTTGACCCTTTCATCGAGAAGAAACGGGATCATTTGCGGTCCCTCCTTCCGAAACTTGAGTTGTATGAGGCGGATGTGGTTGCAGTAAGGAAGGATTGACAGGCTGTTGACGCTGAATGCCAAGAGGCTACTGGACGCCTCACGGAGATTGAAAATGAGATGGCCCGGTTACGAGCCAAACATTCTGTCGTCCATCTCAAGCTTTCGAAGTTCAGCGGTCAAAAGGCACGTCTGCAGTCCTCCATCGACTAGCACGAACGAAATGTACTGCCGTAAGGCACAAGTTTGAGAGCTGCAGCAGTCCAGGACACCCCTGACCCTGCCCAAGTCTTGGCCAAGGCTGAGACGAGACAGAAGGCGATCGAAGAATCTGCAGTCAACTTATTAGACCAATGTTTGAAGACTTTAGATAGTTGAACTATAACAATCTTCACTTGTAATTTGGAATATGTTGTAATGAATATTGTAACAATATGTATACTATTGTAGTTCTGAATTTATGTTGTGTCTTTAGCCTACTTGTCATTTCATTTGAGTTTGAATGCGAATAAATTAGGCCGTTTGGAAAGTTTGGAAAGGAATGTCCCCCTGTTAGGACTCAAACCTATATACATGTGAACGAAGATGTAATCAAGTCTTGGTTTAGGGCTTATCCCGATTTTTTATGGTCTCGAAATGGGCATGGTGTCATACTTGACGTGTCCTGAGTTTTAATGACTTTTTCGATACCTGTGCAAACACACAAAATAGATGATTAGTATTTTAATTTAATCATTGTGTGGTATCCTTTCTTTTGGTGTCTACTTTATTACACTTTCCCTCTAATGGGGTGTTTACAACCCACAACGATAAGCCTATGTTAAGTATAATATCTTTTCAAAAATCGGTCGTTCACCAGCAAGCTGATGCCCTGCCCCTTGCAATCTATTACCCGATAGGCTCCATTGGAACATACTTCATCAATGATGCAGACGGGATCCCATTTCGGATCAAATTTACTTTTCTGTCCTTGGGTCAGTGCCGAACATTTCATAATTAGCACGAGATCACCCTTCTTGAATGATCTGCCCCTGACACGCTTATCGTATGCGGCTGAAATTTGCCTCTGATACATTTCGAGCCTTTGTTGGGCTGCGAGTCTCTTTTCATCTAAATCATCGAGTTCGGCCATTCTGATCTTGGCGTTGTGCTTGGCTGTTAAGGAGTGCCGAAGTGCGACCCGTAGCGATTCAACTTGGATTTCCATCGGGATCACAGCTTTTGTACCGTACACTAGTGAGTAGGGTGTAGCTCAAGTTGCTGTGCGGTGCGTAGTTCGATATGCCCACAATACTTCGGGTTATCGTCTGTCCCAGTCTTTCTTATTCTCTGCCACTGTCTTTTTCAGAATCTTCACAATAGTCTTATTGAATTCCTCGGCCAATCCATTCGTAGGAGGATAATAAGGCGATGAATTACAGTGCTTGATCTTGAACTTCGTCCACAGCTTATCAATAGCAGCATTCTTGAAAGGTGTTCCATTGTCCGTGGTAATTCTCTCAGGGATACCATGTCGGTACAATATGGTGTGTCGAATGAAACCTTCAACATGTATGGCTTTCACATTTCTCAGGGCGACTGCTTCAGCCCATTTGGAGAAGTAATCAGTTGCTGCAAGGATGTACTGATGCCCCTGGGAGGATGGTGGGCTAATCGGCCCGATCACGTCCATGCCCCAGGATGCAAAAGGCTAGGACATCACTGACTGATGCAATTCTTTCGGTGGTGAATGTATGATATCCACATGGATTTGACACTGATGACATTACTTGACATACTCTATCGCATCTTTTATCATTGTGGGCCAGTAGTAACCCATGTGTCGCACGTGATGATGTAAATTCTTCCCTCCTTGGTGAGCACCACATTCTCCTCCATGAGCTTCCTTCAGTGTATCATGTGCTTCGCCTCGGTTTAGACATCGCAGTAGTACTCCTTCGTACGACCGTTTGTATAGTACATCATTCTAGAGTATGAATGAATTGGCGCGTCTTCTGACTTGTGTGCGCATTTTGGGATCCTCCGGTAGAAATCCATACTTCAGATAATCGATGAATGGTTTTCTCCAATCATCTTCCTCTTTAATCTCGAAGCAACAAATGGGATTGGCACTCAATTCTCCACTGCGCAACGCGGTTGTCGGCAGAATTCTTCTTTCTTTAATTGTTACCTGAAGCGGGCTGCCCCCAGGGTTAGCCAAAGCAGTGGCTAAACTAGCGAGTGCATCTGCTTGTATATTCTCCTGTCTCAGTATGTGTGAGATACTGCTATTCCAAAACTGGTCAAACATTGACTACGCTTGATGGCAATAGGGCGACAACTCGGGTTTGCGGACTTCGTATTCTGTCGCCAGTTGTCCGATGACAAGCCTAGAGTCTCCATAGATACGTATTTCCTTGATCTGCATTTTCAAGGCCAACTGTAACCCGATAATAAGAGCCTGGTACTCTGCTTCATTGTCGGTGCATACTAGGACTATTGTGAATGAATAGGGTAACAAGTCCCCTTGTGGACTAACGAATATAACTCCTGCCCCTGACCCTATCGCTCTGGCTGCACCATCGAAATACATCTCCCAATGGCGTGCTTCATTAATCGCCATAACCTGATCATCTGGTAGGTCATATTCTATTTCTTCGCCACTTGGTACCGGATGTGCAGCAAGGAAGTCTGCAATTGCTTGTCCTTTGATAGCCTGAGCTGGCATGTGTGTCACATCAAATTCTGACAAGAAAAGGGCCCACTTGGCCAACCGTCCAGACAACATGGGCCTGTTCATGAGAAACTTGATTGGATTCGCTTTAGATATTAATGTTATCTGGTGAGAGAGACAGTAATGCCTGAGTTTCTTGACAGCAAAGATCAATGCCAGACGGATCTTTTCAATCACTGAGTAGTTAAACTCGGCTCTCACTAGTGTGCGGCTCAAGTAATAGAGTGCGCTTTCCTTTCCTTCTTCGTTCTTCTGGGCTAAGAGGGCTCCCAGTGAATTTTCGCCAACTGCGATATAGAGAATTAGTGGCTCCCCTTTGATTGGTGCTGTAAGGATTGGAGATTTTTCAAGCAGGTCTTTCAGAGAGTCGAATACTTTCTGACAAGCATTATCCCACTCAAACTGGACTCCTTTCTTGTTGAGGAGTGAAAATGGCTGACAACGGCCGGATAAGTTTGAGATGAATCTTCTTAAGTAAGCGACCTGGCCTTAGAAGCTTTTCAGCTCTTTGAGATTCTTCGGAGGTGGCATCTCTCTGATTGCCTTAATCTTCGTCGGGTCAATTTCTATGCCTCGGTGCCTGATGACAAACCCCAAGAAGTTGCCAAAGGAAACCCCGAATGCGCATTTCAACTGGTTCATGCGGAGGCTTTTCTTTCTCAGCCTTTGGAACACTTGTCGCAAATGCTCTCTATGCTGTTCATGCTCGGCCGACCCACTACCAGATCGTCTACGTAGCATTCGACGTGCTTATGCATCATGTCTTGGAAGATTACTTGCATCGCGCGCTTATACGTTACCCCTGCATTCTTTGACCCGAACGGCATCACGCGGTAACAGTATATGCATAATGTCGTATGGAAGGCTATCAATTCTTCATCCTCTGGGGCCATGCGAATCTGATTATACCCCGAGTAACCATCCATGAAGGACATCACTGCATATCCTGTTGTACTGTCGATCAGTAGTTCTGGGATAGGCAGCGGAAAATCATCTTTAGGGCATGCTTCATTGAGGTTCCGAAAGTCTACGCATACTCGGATTTAACCGCTCTTTTTCTTGACCGGCACAATATTTGAAATCCATCGTGGGTATTTAACTTCTCGGATGAACCCAGCTTGGATTAACTTTTCAACCTCTTCTTCAATCTTGGGCACTATATCTGGATGGAATCGTCGTTGAGGTTGCTTGACCGCTTTCTTCCCTTTCATGATGCCTAGCTTGTGCATCGCAATTGTTGGACTAAGCCCTAGCATTTCTGAGTATGTCCAGGCGAATATATCTTTGTTTTCTTTCAACAGTTAAATGTATTTCTCCCTCTCTTCTTCTGGGACATTCTTGCTCAGGTATGTATTTCTAGGCTCTTCTGGGGTTCCCAGATTTATTTCTTCAAGCTCATCTATTCATCTATCGTGAGCTGTCCCCCGTCTTCTATTTGTATGGGTGTGGCACTGGGTAAAATGATGTAGACTACCTCTTGTGGATGCACCTCTTCTGTGGGACTGATTGTCACCATGTTGACATGTCTAATCTTCATCTTTGCCCCTAGCCCTTCTCTGCCTTGGTAAGCTTCGGTGTTTTCTTCGAATGGTGCTAACATTCTACCATTCGGGGCTGATTCTGAATAATAGAAGCCCATATTCTTCATGATATTGCGGCTGGCTTCGCTGTATCTTTCTTCTTCTATCGGTTGGG
Organism: Liriodendron chinense; assembly: GCA_003013855.2. Lineage (NCBI taxonomy): Eukaryota > Viridiplantae > Streptophyta > Magnoliopsida > Magnoliales > Magnoliaceae > Liriodendron > Liriodendron chinense. The sequence continues at coordinate 701,428 of ML058521.1, forward strand.
GTAAACGGGATGATTTCTCGACCTCACCCTTAGACTGGACAGGCTCATTTGGTACCAAATAAAATTTGATTTCTTTCTTCGCATTGGCACTTGGTGGTACCAAAAACTGACTAGGAGCCCTTGGGAAAGGCTTAACTCTTCCTATTTTCGGCACTGGCACATTGAAGCTGGATTTGAGCACACTCGTGTGCTGGTTCGATATCATCTCTAAGACGGATTGCCCTGGCTGTCGCAAGTGCTTCGGGATTATATAAAATTTCTTAGTAGTCTCTTGAGGTCCTTCGACTGATTGACTTGTGGTTTCTTTCTAAATGATAAACCGAGGCTTGCTTTTCTGTTCAAACTTATCGATTCAAGGTTTTGTCCCTTGCCCTTTCTGCGTACCGGGCATCGGCCAAAAATGATTCTGCAATCGTATATGGCTTCGGGTCTGCCGCCACTCTGTACTGAACTCCCTCTCTGTTGTATTTGAAGCATTGATGATAGGTTGAGGGAATGACACGATTCTAATGGAGCCACGGCCTCCCTAGCAGAAGATTATATGTTGTTACTGCGTCGATTACTTGGCACGTTACTTTCGTCTTTAGCTCTTCAATTTCTAGCATCACGGTGATCGACCCCAGAGTGCGCTGGCTATCTTGATTAAACCTTTAAATAACCATGGCGCTGGCACGCAGGGCTGACGGTCTGTAACCTAACCTCTGTAGTGTCTTCAACGACATGATGTTTACTGCGGATCCATCGTCAAGCATGCATCGCTTGATTTTCGTGTCTCTAATAGTTCCTGTGACCATCAACGGTCATGCGGTCTGTTGCTTCAATCATGCGGTCTTCTTCAGAGAATGTGATTACAGATGGGTGATCTATCTGCATTGCTTGCTGAATCGGTGCATTTCCTTCCCAGAATTCATCGGGATCATTCATTTCTGCTTCGATCTCTGTCATCATCACTTCTCTGACTTCACTGTCTAACAATGCATTGATCAACATCTCCCTATATACCTTTGAGAGACATAAGGCATCATATATGCTCAAGCGGGCCGGGACCTTTCACAGGTGTGACACGACATCATATGCTACTGGTGATGCCCCTTGCCTTGGCTCCGGCTGACTGGAAGTGGCTTCAACGACTTTCTCTTTCAACTTCTGCCCCTGGGGCCTTGTTGATAGTATATCCGGGTTTCCATCTTCTTACATCGGGTCGACTGGTTCTGGCAGAACACGTTCCGGCATTTGCTTTTCGGATCGGAGGGTGACGGCATTGACTTCTTCTTCACCTGCCCGTGACGTCTCTCCTGTTGACGGCTGTTCTGTGAACGATACCATTGCGCAACGTACTCGAGCCTTGATAAGTCGGCTCTTCTTCTGGCTATTCTCTTTTCTCATCCTTTTCTTCTTACGGTTAAGGAGTCTCCGTCTATTCTCGAGTCTTTTCCTACTGCTGACCAAAGTCCAGGGTTCTTCGGGTTCAGGGAATGGGATGTGCAATCGGATGCTTTCTTCTGAGGGGAACGCTGAAATTACCCCAGACATTTCCTTCCTTGTTGTTTCTGGAGACTTCATACTAATCACCCCTTGGTTGATCAACCCTTGTATTCTTTCCTTTAGACTAAAACAGTCTTCTGTCTTGTGGCACAGACATCGATGGTATTTACAATACCGGGGATCATTCACCCTCCCAACTTTGTGTGGACGAATTGGTTCTAGTAAGCATATTACATTTTCTTCCACTAGTTGTTCCATAATGGGGATCAGATCGGCCATGTCAAATGTGTACGGGCCATTGGCTCTTTCTCTCTCAGCTATTGTTATTCCTCGAGAAACATAAGGCCTCTTGCTTTGTCTTGGGTAGGTGCTTCTTTCATGTCCGTCTTGGAATCCACGACCGGCCGTTTTCTCTCCATTATGCCTTTGCCTTTGTTTATATTGTGCGTTTCTGCAATCCTTACTCCTTCTCTTCTTTGCCTTTCGGGTCTGAAGTTTACCTGTGTTGCGGCTTCTTCCACCAAGTGTGCTTTAGTGGCTAGTTCTCGAAAAGAATTAAAACTATTCCCCAATAGCCCATATGATATCATTGGGTCCAGGGCTCGCATACACATCTTCATATGTTCTTTCTCACTGGGCAACTCTTGGCATTGAGCGGCTATCGTCGGTCCATGAACCTCTCCACGGGTTCGCCATGTCTCTGTCTGATCAAGGCTAGATCTGTTACTGATGTTTCTCTTTCGGTAGAGAAGAATTTCGAGATAAAACTGTCTCGCATCTGTTCCCACGATCTCACTGATCCGGCTGGTAACGACATGTACCATTGGAAAACTTTCCCCGTCAGCGTCGACCCAAATAGCAGCATACAGTACTGTGGGACGGCCGACCAATTCTCTAATGCTGTGAGGAAGTGAGTAATATGCTCCTCCGGCAATCCTCTACCGTTAAATTTTTCAAAATCCGGACATCTGAGTTGACCGAAAACGGTATTTCTTCTATCTCCAGTGGGTATGGAACTTGATACTTATACCCGGTTCCTCTTTCCTTCTCTTTTTCCTGTCGCATGAGGTTTGTGATCGTTTGCGACAGTTCCACTTTTGACATTTGCGCAGTCGGGACTGGCATTCGCTCTGTTGGAACTCTCCTGGCTTGGGTAAGCTGTTCGGCGTCAGCTGGCCCTTCCGCTGCCCCTTGAGATTCTTCGGCTGACTGGCGCGTAGGTGGTATGGGACTTCTGGTAGCGTTCTGAGCTATCAAAGTGGTCAACACTTCCTGGATAATCCTCATTCGTTCATTCCTCTCGCGATTAGCCTGAACTAATCTGTCAATCTGATCTTGGACTGTCGGCAATTCTTCTACCTCATACGGTCCCTCTTCTTCCTCCGCTACTTGAACCATTGCGGCTAGCATTGGTCGTACCTTCTGAACCTGCTCCTGTCTTGGCTCAAGAACTGTTGTGGGCCTCGGAGCTCTTCGCAAGTGCGGTCTCGGTCGACTTATGTGTGCCACAAGTAGCCCTGGACAATTGTGGAAATTGTTCGATTGTCATTACAGGTACTGAGGACGTGATTAATATGACCTGACTGCTGATAGTGATCTTCTGTCCCTGTTTTGGCTGCCATTGTCTCCTGATTACAGGGCGAGGTCTTGCAATGTTCGCCTTCTTACATGCCGATAAGATGGCTGCTTTCTTCTGTTCTTTCTTCTGTCGGCGCGTTTTAACCAATTGCCATCTTGAGTTGGAAGCAGTTGTCGTTGTTGGGATAAAGCCGGGGGAAGCTAAAGCCTCCGATGGCAAGGAAGGTGCATGAATTGGTCATTGAGTATGTCATTTCTTCTGTTTGTCTTAGTATCTTGCTAATTCTGTTACATCATAAAAATCATTAGAACAATTCACAAATGCGGTCGGGAGTATGAATCCATCAATCGCGGTGCATAAACTGACAAAAATAAGCAAGAAGGAGACAAATACATGTAGTCGTGGAAGTTTGTGGGTTTGAAAACCTTTTAGATGTCTATTGCCTTAGAGATAAAGGGAAGAACGTTCCCGTTGAGAGTCGCCAATTTGGAGCCCAAGGGGCACCGAAACATTACGCCTCGCGGTAACTTTCTTATGAGTAGATTCGTGTTTGTAAGTAATTGATCTTAGAGTATTCCTATATTCAGACGAAACCAGAGATTTTGGTATAGTTCGATCCCCAGCAGAGTCGCCAGTTTGTTAGAACTAGAAAAATTGCTCAGACGCAGTTTTCTGGTGTTTTGTTGTTATGGGGTTCTGAATATAGAAACATTCATAGACAATCACAAGCATTCACAAAAGTACACAAGAGAAAAGATATCGTGAGGCAAATTTTATTCTAGATATCCTGAGATCTTGTACATTCCAAGCCCCTTGGCCTGGCACAAGCCCTTAATTACATCGAATGATCGATGACCCTTGATTAAAAGGCAGAAGACTAGTCAGTGGGGACTATGGTCTGAGAGTTCATGGCCGTAGAGAACTGATTTTGTTTAGTCGTAGAGACCTGTATTTTGTATGGTCATGGAGACCTGTATTTGTATGGTCATGGAGACCTGTATTTGTTGTGTTTTGTTATGGACTGATTCATCTTTATACGAGTCAGACGTCTATGTCCCATGTTTTGACTGGAGATTCGGGCTGAGATTGTTAGGGTTTTTAATCGAGGGGTGCGACTCTGGGCCTGCGCCCGTTATTTGTGACGGGTGATCGTGGGAAGACCGATCTGCAGTTGTATGTACCTGAGCAGTTCAACCAGCGGATGCCGTTTGAATGGGTAGGGCATCGACTATTGTTGAGGTGTTAGTCCTTAACAAATTCCGTGTAATAGTTTAAAACTCTCTTTATATGGTTTATCGTGTTAACTATAGTCCCATTTGCTTAGTCCGGACCTGAATTTGGGTCATATTATGATAGTACATGTAATGATAGATACATTGATATTATTTTGGGCACTAGCGGCCTCTTTTCGAGAAAATTACTCCGTTCATCACATTGGATCGAATCAGGCTCCGAAGGCTTGTATTCTGCTCATTGGGTGGCTCGGATGAGTTATTTGACTGCTCCATTACGTCCGGAACGCTTGAAATATCCAAAATAGGCCCAAACGGGGCTCGAAAACACCATAAAATGAAGATTTAAAGGTGCTGAAATGGACATTCAGAGTGCTGATTTTTATGATCCGCTGGCCTGATTTTATTGATGCGTTGGGGCCAGCGCGTCAAAAAATGACTGTTAAAATGTTCTATTTTTCTGATCCGCTTGCCTATTTTTGTGATGCGCTGGGGCCAGTGCATTAAAAAATGACTTCGTTAAGATGTGTATTTTTCTGATCCGCTAGCCTATTTTTGTGATGCGTTGGGGCTAGTGTGTCCAAAAATGACTTGTTTCACAAACAACTGATTTTCTTGATGCGCTGGGCTATTTTTCTAATGCGCTGAGGCTAGTGTGTCGAAAAATAACTTTCTTATGAAACTGATTGATTTTTGTGATGCACTGGTATACTTATGCATTTTTAAACCATTTCTTCACCGGACCTGCTGTGGTCGGAAGCGGGGTTTGCGGTGATCGGAAAGAGGGTTCCGGCGAGGGATTCCGGCGGTTTCTCAAAATGCCTAAGGGATAAAACTCTCTCTCTCTCTCTCTCTCTCTCTCTCTCTCTCTCTCTCTCTGGATCTATCTAAATGAACAGCAAAGGAGGGGTATTTATACCAGAAAATACCGGTAGTCGGCCAATAGGATGCTGCCACGTGTAACGCGTCGAGAAAATAAGTTGGCACGTCGAGAAAATCACTCGGCACGTCTTAAAATGCCTTAGTTTAAATGTTGATTTTCAGGGCGCACTGGCTATCAGTGTGTCCTGAAAATCCTGAAAATGCCTGTTTTATTGGACGTGCTGAGGGTCAGTGCATCCTGAAATTCCTGAATTTTTTTATGCGCTTGGTGAATTTCGTGATGCGCTGAAGGTCAGTGCATCCTGAAATTTACTTTGTAAAACTGTCTGAATTTCTTGATGCACTGGGTGAATTTCTTGATGCGCTGAGGGTCAGTGCGTCTTAAAATTTATTTCTAAAATGGCTGAATTTCATGATGCGCTGTCTATGAATTTCTTGATGCGCCGACGTACTTATTTGTAATTATCTTGCAAAAATGATGGTTTGTGGGGCCCGCCTTGCAATGAATGTTGATGCACTGGCTACGTTTGTTCATTATTAACTTTCCCTCATAAATTTGGAGGATTCTGATCCTGATGAATGGTTGGGCCCACTACTGGGTCAACTTTCCATTTTTGGTAAAGTTCGATTTGCATCGTGATTTTGCTGAGACTCCTGATGTACTGGCCCTAAATCCAATCAGGTGGTGGTTTGTAAACTTAGAATCCTTGATTTTTAGGATCCTGACTTTTGGGACCCCAACAGCAATCTTGGTCCCACCTCAGCCAGATGAACCCAAAGAGCTGCAATACATCAGGGATGAGCCAGGAGAAATCGCATCTTACACCGACTTAGAGTCCAATTCCAGATCTATCATGGCGAATAAGCACAATGATGAGGGTTGGTGTACTGATCCTTCTGGCACTACCTCCTGAGGGGGAGGAATAAAGGGCAATAGCAAGTTTTTAACCCCATGACGGCACAATAAAAGCCAACAATGCTCGGCTCCCCGGGCCGAATCAAGAAACTCCTGGTTCGCATCGTCGTCTTGCTTGAGGTTCTAAAAAAAAGTTCAAAAAAAATTAGAAGATTCAAAAATCCAAAACACCATATATTTTAAAAACTCAAAGTATTTCAAAAATTCACAAAATTCGAAAAAGCTCAAAACTTTCAAAAAATTCAAATATTCACAAAATTCCAAAAAACCAAAAAATCTTTCGAACAAAAAAAATAAAAAATCTTTCAAAAATCCCAAGCAATAAAATGTCAAGTCTGTCTGTTAAAGCACTTGAGTATGGAGTTAACTCATATGATTTCAATATAGAGTTGGACTTCAAACTCAAGGGTCTGGACGAAGCCAATAATGTAGAAAATGATGAGCTGACTCCCAAACTAAGATGGTCTCCTCGAAAATTCGAACCAAAAGCCAATGTCATCTTGAAAATTTTCAAAATTGTAAACCTAGGATCTCTTGATACCCTTAAGGAAGTGCGCATTGAGAATCCTCGTCCCTGTAAGATATCAGAGAATGATCGAATTTTTGAAGTCATGACTTCTTGTTCTTGCATCCTATGAAGACTTATCCGGACTCGATCAAAAACTCATCAAGCCTGTCGATCAGAAGCTGTCAAAACAGTGCCCGCATTCCACTTTGGAGCATGCATAGACGAAAGCATGACAACGCAAGAAATCTCGTGGCTCGATGAAGACAGATTGCCGCCAACATGTCTCCAAGTACTTCAATTGTCAATAGCATGCACACCAGATCTATGTGTGTGCTTAGGAGCTCTACAACTTGACAATGCCCTAGCTATTCCCTGTATGGGGTATCTACATCAGCATAAAGATCGACTCAGCAACATCTAGCGGTCATGGGCACATACTTGCGGCAGTTGATTACTTCTCTGATCTCGCGTGATAATTCTCATGAAGAATGTCATCATCAATTACTAAGGGTTCCCACATGCCATCAACATTGACAATTGGACGTCCTTCGGAATCTAAGGATGGAGGAGTTCCTTGAGAAGCTTAAAATCAGAAGACAAACCTATAAGTTCAAGTTAAAATCTTATCAATGTGAGTGTTGATGGAGAATGAAGTTGAAGAAAGAAAAGTCATATTGGGTTCACAACAAGCACTTTCGCATCTATTGCACTTAAAGGGAAAAATTCTAGTTGATATAAAAGGCGCCCTCTGACTCACCAACCTGAGGGGCAAGGATCTTCCAGAGTCAATCAACGTCAACAACGTGACAATCTCTCACAAGTTAGTTGATCTAACCATGTCCAGAGTGACATTGGTAAAGCTGAAGTCAAGTGACTAAAGTTGGACTGTTTGTGAATCATCATCCCTCGTCCCCCAATAAGTGCTTGAATAGAAAAATAAAAAAAATGAAAGAAGAAGAAAAGAAAAAAGGAAAAGAGAAAAGAAGAAAAAGAGAATATAAGGACGAATAAGAGCATGAAGTTCAAGAAAGGAAAAAAAAAAAAAGGAAAGTACAAAATAGAAGAAAACAAAAAGAGAGAAAAATCGACCCCCCCCCCCAAAAAAAAAAAAAAAAAAAAGAGAAAGAAGCATAATATCCACATTCACTCCCTCATCCCTTTCAGAAAGGTTCCCAGCTAAAGTTGACAATTTTATCATTGTGACTTAAAACAAGGTTAGAGAAGCAAGCCAATTGGCTGACAATAATGGAAATTTGAGCCCTCTACCGCTGCCAAGATCTTGAAAACCAAAAGAAAAAGAAAAAGATGTGCTTAAACAAAAAGTGCCTAGTGAAAACCCAAAAGAGTACTCCGAGTAAAAATAGTGGGTACATAGCGAACTTTCTGAAAACCAAAAGGGCGTCAAGGATAAAAATAGCAAAGCTGTTAAGGGGCAGGCAAGATCAAATACCCTAGATGTGGTGAAAATCGAAAAGGGTGCCACAAGCAAAAATAACGGGTAAGCCGAACTGCGCTGAAAATTTGAAAGGGCGCTGCGAGTAATAACAGCTAAGAAAAGGAAAAAAAGAAAAAAAAAAAACAGGTAAACGAAAGGTCCAAGCAACATAAACATTTAGCAGATGCAAAGAGGGCAGTTATGTCTTAATAATTCTTTTAAGCTCTGCTCAAATCTAAGGGCAGGACAGCATTGCGCATTACTTTAAGGGATCAGGATTCTTAGTGAACGATTGGAAAACCGAGTATGCCCTTTAGTTGAGTCAAATATTCTGATTCCTACATCTACAAGCACAAGTCTAAGTCACGCGTAGACAAACAACCACTTGGCACAAATTTTCAGTTCATGAATGATTTGCATACATAATTTAAAAAAATCATTTTTCCTTATCCATATATATGCAAAAAATAATTAAAAAATTCATACAAGGCTTTCAAAATAAAGATCCTCCAGTCAACTAATGGAGTACCTCTCGCGAGCACCTTTCTCCTGCCCATCCTCCCAAAAGGTAAGTATCTCTCCCCCAACTTCAATACTTCAATCCTCTTGCTAAAGTGTTTTCTCTCCTCACAGGTACTAGTAGGCAGTCCAAGATCAACCCATCAATGTCCATCATGACCCCATCTCCACCATAAATCACACCATCCATATGGCTCACACTTGAGAAATGCATAGCCTCACCCATGGCCACTCTTTCAATCTCATCTCTACCATCCAATCCATTATTAATAGCCCCACCAATCAAATCTAAAAATTTATCAACCCCACCATTAATAGAGGCATTCAAAGCTTCGCCAACTACTGCCCTTAAACTCCCATTCAATACCCCATTTAATGCTTCATCCACCCCATCCATCACATGCATCTTACCACCATTTAAGCTCATTTGAAAATTTGACGCATGGGACCCATCATGATCAGCCATCATAGCCCCTAAATCCTCACCACTCATTGCTTGAGAAAGGACAAGAGAAGAAGAAGACAAAAGTAGAAGAAAGAATGAGACAAGGAAATAAATCATGGCTGGATTCGAACCTTTGAGCGTAGAGAATGTGGGACAAAGACAAGAGAATGTTCTCATTGTCCGAACCAAAGCTGGCTAAAGCAGCAATTGAGCTGAGAGACGAGCGGCCCCCAGGGTCCACCCGTACGGACACTCTCCCTCCCTCTCTGTGTGATAGACTCAGGGCCCGGTGGTAGGTGAGATTGTCAGTCCACGTTAGCATATGGCACCCCGAGCGCTGCCTATACATCCGATTGGCCCCAAATTTTGACAGAAGCTAATCCAGACCGTCTAAAGCACTCCCAAAATCAAATCATGAAAAACTACGACAGAAGGAGGTCTGAACAGTCCAAGAGGGGCAAAAATTGATCAAGGAGGGTCCATAAGCGATCAGGATCATTCAAAGGCTAAACCATCATGATCCAGACCATTGAAGAACTTCATAAAATTGTCAATCATCAAGAACAAAGGCCCTCTCATCAAAGAAGGCTAGCCAAGAGCAAGATTCAAGCTTCAAGAGGGCTTACATGGCTAATTCTGGCAATCCGGATCGTTTAAATTACAATCAGCGCCGCTAGAAGCCAAACACAGTAAGGTAAGTATGCCTTCCAATGAAATCTGGTATCGATCTTGATCGTTCAAGTCAAGATCCGATAATCCGAACCATTTTCAGAAAAATATCAAAACATGCCCAACCCTAATTTACGCCATCTACCTAAATCAATTTCGAGTTTGAAGACCTTAAACTATGTTGGGATCAAAATTTCGAGAGATTTTCAATAAGAACTGGCATCGATCTCGACCGTTCAAGGCAAGATCCGATGGTCCGGATCCTTCTAAAAAAAAGAGGCACTGCCACCCATCATAATGTTTGGTCCGAAGACCTTAAACTAAGTCGGGATCAAAATCTCGAGGGATTTTCAATAAGAACCATCATCGATCTCGACTGTTCAAGGCCAGATCCTTGAAAAAAAAGAGGCACCACCACCTATCAAAATGTTGGGTCCAAAGACCTTAAGCTATGTCGGGATCAAAATCTTGAGGGATTTTCAATAAGAATCGGCATCGATCTTGACCGTCTAAGTTAAGATCCGATGACTCAGGTCATTAAAAAAAATCACAAAAAATGTTTCCAGTCTTACCCCCATCAAAATTTCAAGTCCGAAGACTTTAAACTATTTTGGAATTAAAATCCTAAGAGATTTTCAATAAAAACCGGTATCGATCTTGACCGCTCGAATTGGGATCTGAGAATCCGGATCATTTTGAAAATCATGAAAAATATTTTTTACAACCACTTGTATAGATTCTGATTCGAAGACCTTAAACTATACTTGGATTAATTTCTCAAGGGATTTTTCTACTTTCAACAAAAACCGGCATCGATCTCAACCGCTCGGATTGAGATCCGATGATTCAGATCTTTTCAGAAAAATACAAAAAAATGTGTACTTCAAGCTTGTATAGATTCCAGTTTGAAGACCTTATACTAAACTATGATTAATTTCTAGAGGATTTTTCTACTTTCAACAAAAACTGGCATCGATCTTGACTGCTCGGGTCGAGATCTGACGATCCGGTTCTTTTCAAAAAAACACAAAAAAATGTGTACTTCCAGCTTGTATAGATTCTGGTCCGAAGACCTTAAACTACACTAGAATTAATTTCTCAGAGAATTTTTCTTCTTTCAACAAAAACCGGCATCGATCTCGATCGCTCAAATCGAGATCCGATGATCCAGATATTTTCATAAAAACATTAAAAAAAAATGTGTACTTCCAGAATGAATAGATTTTGGTTTGAAGACCTTAAACTACACTGGGATTAATTTCTCGGGGGATTTTTCCCACTTTTAACAAAAATCGGAATCAAATCTTGACCGATCGAGTTAAGGTCTGATGAGCCGGATCGTTTCAAAAATACCAAAAATATTTTTCAAGTTTTTTCTAATAAAAACCAACATCAGTCTTGACTATTCGAGGCAAGGCCTGGACCCTTTCTAAAATCACAAAAAATTTGCCAACGTCGATTTCGACAACCCAAATCTATCCTCAGTGGTCTGAAGACCTTAAACTACACTGGATTAATTTCTCGAGGCTTTCCCAACCTTTTTCAGACATGGTTGACACTTGATCATATGGGTGCCTGAAATTTCTTGATAAGTAACAGCTGAGGCGGGAGGAACCCCGTGATCCTGTTCGTGTTGAACGCACCGTGATAGACAGTCTTGAGTTGGAAGTCGCTGTTGGATCTAGCGGATGTTTCATGTTCTGAAAAGTCATGAAGGGGACTAAGGCAGCTAGGAGGTGAAGCACACCCTCGTAGAATCGCGGGCAGCATAAGACTCCAAACTAGATTAATCAAGGGAAATGTGAAGATGGGGCTCATCCTGTGGCTAAAGGAGTCCGCCAGACGATACGTGGTCTATGTGTATTGAACACGAGGAACATGCAACTTTGTGAGTGTGTTGACTGAAAACACTCAATCCCCTCATCTGAATATGTAAAACTATGACACTTAACTGTGTGAAATCGTTTTGCTCGCTGATGTAAAATGGATCGGTTGCCTTATCAATAATAGAAGTTGGAAATTGATGGAAATTCCACGACTTTCCCTATATTTCAAAAAAAAATCCAACAAAATACAAAAAAATATTTCAAAATTGGCATTGATCTCGATCATTCGAGTTGAGATTCGTTGATTTGGATCATCTTTCAAAAATCACAATAATATTTCTTTTGCTTTCAATAAAAATCAATCTCAATCCCAATCATTCGGATCACAATTCGAGCTAATTATTTTTCAAAAATCATAAAAATATTGTTGTTATTCCCAGTAGAGCCCTTTCAGGGTGCACCACTCAGCTCTTGGGATGACGGATCAATCGCCCACAAATTGAAATCTTGACCAAAATTGACAACCAAACACATTCCAGTCACTCCCATCCCCCAAAAGAGTACCTCGAGGTTACAACCTAAAGTACCTCCTTCATTTGATCCCAATAGAAATATAACAGCATATTATGACGATGGACCTGATCGACCACGGGTCAGGATCTTAACCAAACCGCTAACCAAACATCCGCAATAAAAACAAAATCCTCGGGGGAAGCAACACCCTAAAAAACAATAAGCTTGAGTTCTCCTCATCCCCAGCAGAAGCAATCCCGATCAAAATTGTTGGAGGGGAAGAGAATGAGTCAAACCATGCATCCATCATCGAATATGCATCATATGCATCGCATTCATCATCAATCATCATGTTTACCTTCTTTCAATAAAAGTCGGTTAGCCAAATACCACATAGGCATCCCCAGTGGAGGCACATGCAAGACGAACTTCCTTTTCAAAAAGTAAAAAATAGTCCTCTTTGCAAGTAAAAACCCCACGGAGTATCACTCCCCAAAGTGGGTCTTTTCAAAATCCAGAAGTATTTTCCTAGTAGAGCCTCTGGCCTCCGAGGCACTAAGAGATCTTCCATATCTCTCGATGAGAGTCGGTACAAAATCAAATAAGATCTGATGTCTCGCGGTTTCCCCGGAGACCATCGGATTCAATGCACTCAAAGTACGGTCAGTCTGAACTCCAGTGTCAGGGCGGTTGTACCAAATGCCAAGATATGAAAACGATGAAAGCCAAAAGGCTCGGTCAAAGAGACCGTCTGAACGGTGGAAACAATGAATTGTAATATAAGTATCAAAATCAGAAGATTGCATTGAAAGAGTTCACCCACACATACCTAGGCGTGAATTCCTGAAGTACCTTGATCAAGTCTAAGTCGGCGTAGTGGATCTCCCGTAAGGCCGTACAGACACAGGGCAGCTAACCACTTTGACGATCAAGTGAAACAAGTACTCCTGGGGCGATTAGGGAAATAACGAACAATCAATTTCAGATCAGCAACCTTGTTCAAGGGCTTTGCTGTAACCTTTTCGATGTTAGTACTGATCGGGAACGGAAGGGTTGCGATTGAGCACCCAGATTGCAGCAGGTGTAGGGGCAATCGTAAAGTTTTCTCCAAACTCCCGTGGTATGTGAGAGTTATCTATTTTCAGACAATCAACTGACTCAGATAAAAAGGCAATCAAAGATTTCAGGTCATGATCTATGAATGATAGAGTCAAAAGTGGGGTGTCCACTCGCTTTGGTATTCGGTTGCACATAACCTCTGCTAAAGAGGGGCATCTGTAGATACCCCACCTTTGGCTACAAAGCTGGTTGAATGGTTGGATGGATGGAGGTCCGTACCTAATCCATAGTTCAAAACCTAGGACGAAACCCATTAGCTCACCCAGTTTAAACCAAGTTTATCTCCTAAACTCTAGGTCCAAACCTAGTCAACTCACCCTAAACATCAGCCCGAAAAAACCACTCATAGGAAAAATCAGTCCAAAATTCCCTAGTAAGTCAACTCGGTGGGCTAACTTACTGAAGTCGACTCACCCGGTCAGTCCAACCCTTACACCCTGTCAACTTACATAGTTAAAACCAAAACCAAGCCCAACTTCAACCCTCAAGTTCAGAGCAGGTTCAGACAGAAAAAGTACTCCGAACCTGGGGTCTTTTCACTCTAGGTTCAGAGTGCCAGCTGTTCGAAGGGGAGAGAGAGCCTTCGTATGGGTGGCACCTTGAGTGCTGCCCTACCCTAGTTATAGGAGCTGCCACTTTTCACAGCTATAAATACCCCATCTCCTCTCTTGTTTCAGTATCCAGAAAAATCCTAGAGAATCCATCAACTCTGAGTCCTCCTCTGTGAGAAACGACTCATCTCCACCCCCTTTATCATATTCCTCCACCAAGGAGAGCCCGAGTGAGTGAAGGGTTTAGCCCTGGTCTGGCTCAGCCTGACCATGATCCAAGCCTCTCAAGCTACCCAATTCTCAATCCTAGTCGCTCGAGCTTGAAATTACGTTGGTAGTCTAATACGACACCCTACGCATATATGCGGAAGCTTGGCGGAGCTACTAGAATTATGGTTAAGTCCTAGAAGGGGGGTATTAAGACCTTTTAAAATTATTTTCACTTACTTAACAGTTTTATCAAATTAAACTAAGCAAGAACACTTTGGCTTTCAAGCCTAAATGGATCCAATCACAAGACTAGCATATGATTTAAGTAATAAGCAACCTAGTATAAACAAGCATATAGAGTAACAAATGATTAAACTAATCAAGCACCTAATCTATGCATCTTAAGTAGACTATATGAGAGTGGATCATATAAGCTCAAGTTTACTCAAGAAGTGAAAGTACATCTTTTGTGTGTGGATGTACCTATCAAGTGCCTAGCATACATTCTAATTTAACATTCATAATTAAACAATTAAACACAATGCATAATAAGAAATGTGCTCAAATACAATCACAAACACAATGATGTATGGTGGTTCAACTCTAGGTCCACTCCACTCTCGGTTCAAGTACTCAACCCCTTTGAGCACACCGATATTCACTAGGGAGTTTAAATCTGGTTCCTCTCAACCAAGGCGTTTTAAATCGGATACGTCAAACCGGGGAGTTTACAGGTTCCTCTCAACATACACGTTCACACCCGTGTTAATGGCTCTCCCTGGAGACTTTTTAAAGCTTACTTAAGCCAAGGTCCTACAACAAAACATCAATTTAGACTCCACTCATGAGTTAAGGTCCTACAATCGAACCTCAATAATTTTAGGATTTAAAACCGAGCCAAGGTCCTATAATCGAACCTAACGTTTACTTCCGCCAGAGACTCCCCACTTGGAGACTCAATTCGAACTCACAACCGGGTCTATGTCCTACAACTGAACTTATTGAGTCTGAAGACAAACTCCACACTCAATTCCCCACGGGAAGAGAGTGGATGGACTCTAACAAATGACAACCTTACTCGTTGGATTTGAGCCCCATTGTGCGCTGCTTCGGGTTGTTTCTTCTCGCTCTCCTCGTGCTAGAATCAGCTCCCCTTGTGCTCCCCTGATCTTTGATGCCATTGTGTTGCCAATGCTCTAGCTCCAAGATCAGCTCCCTTACATATGATGCTCAATTGGAGATGCCCGAAGTACTAGGAGGTGGTGAATCCTCTACAAATGAAAGGAAATTAATTTCCTAGAGGATTACACCTATTTGGACTCCTAGGTGGTGTTTAGACAAATGATATATCAATGATCAAGGTATCTAAACTCCTAAGAATCAAGAGAGAATAAGTCCATTCTCATTTTAGTATTGAATGCCCCAAGCTTGTGATGAATTACTAAGGAGAATGACTTACAATGGGTTAGGAATAGAGCCTCTAATGATCTTCAATAATGGTGGCTTCTATATCCTCAAAATCTTCCTCTTGAGCCTAAAAACAAATCCCCTTGCCTTTATATATTTTCATACAACGGCAAAAAAACGGACAAATTTGTGTATCTCCGATTGATCGGAACATAATCTAATTGATCGGAGATTTGTCCGATTGATCGAAAATCTGTTTAGTGAATTTTTCAAATTCCTTAGAACAAATTCTGATTGATCAGAATCATGGTCCGATTGATCGGAAGGACCCTATCCGATTGATCGGAGGTCTGTCCGATTGATAAGAAATCTGTCTAGTAGGTTTTTCAAACTTCCTAGAATAAATTCCGATTAACCCTGATTTATCATATTTTTCTATATGATCTAAGGCTAATAAGGATGACTAAGGGTATTCCTAGTTGGTCTTAGTCATTTAAGATGTTTTAGGTATTTTGGTCTAAAGGGTTAGGGTCACCAAGGCAGCTCATTTACCTATTTTTCTTCCTTGATGCTTATTGTCCACTTGAATCTTCGGTTTTTAGCTTGCCAAGGCTCAACCGACATTACAATATATGGACTCGTGTGATTGACAAATAAGGTGCACTAGTATATCACAGATAAGTGCACTAACAGAGCTAACCCTTGCGACACCTTCATCCACCCAACTATACATATACCAGCATCATCTCATTCACATATAGCATAGTGTAACATTTATTATTCTTCCAACCCTCTGCTTATCATTCACAACAAACACTTGATCAGCTCTTAGCGTATGCTCTGAGCCTCGCCAACTTGTTTGGATCTTGCCCATTAAAAACTCTGATCGATTTAACACACTATTGTGCATCTAACATAACACGTGTCAGTTCGAGCATATGCTTTGCGACCTGCCGACTTAATCAAAACCTGCCCATTAGAAACTCTTACTGATCGGACTCATATTCTGAAATTGCGTCGAGTAGTCTAACACGACACCTTATGCATACACGTGCGGAAGCTTAAAGAGCAACTAGAATTATGGCTAAACCTATAGGAGGGGGTGATTAGGACTTATTCAAAACTCTTTTCGCCTACTTAAACAATTCAACAATTAGACTACGTAAGCGATTAACACTACGACTTCCAAGCCTAAGTGCGTCCAATCAAGAGACTAGCAAACGATAAGTGCAATCAGCAACCTAGTCTAAACAACTCATATGGACTAGAGAGGATGGATCAAGAAATGCTCAAGTCAACATGAGGTAGTGAAAGTACATCTTGTGAGTGTGGATGTGCCTATCAAGTGCCTAGCATGTATTCCTAACTAAGCATTCATAATTAACCAATTTAAACACAATGCATAAAGAGAAATGTGCTCAAGAACAATCACAAACACAAGGATGTATAGTGGTTCAACTACTTGTCTACTCCACTCCCGGTTCAAGTACTCAACCCCTTTGAACACATCGGCATTTACTGGGGAGTTTAAATCTGGTTCCTCCCAACCAAGGTGTTTTAATTCGGATCCACCCAACCGGGGAGTTTATAGGTTCCTCCCAACCTATACGTTTACACCCGTGTTGGTGGCTCCCCATTGGAGACTCTGTTTAGGCCGACTAACGTGCCAAGGAACTGCTGACGTCCCTAGATTTTAGGCCCAACTAATAGGCCAAGGATCGGCTGACGACCCTAGGTCGAGTTTGTCAAACAAACTCTACACTCAACCCCCACAGGGAATTGAGTGGATGGACTCCTAACATGACAACCTTACTTGTCGGATTGAGCCCCTTTGTAGCGCTGCTTTGGGTTGCTTCTTCTCGCTCTCCCGTGCTTGAATCAGCTCCCCTTGTGCTCCCCCGATCTTTGACGCCGCTGCTTTGCCAAGGCTTCAGCTCCAAGATCAACTACCTTGCATGTGATGCTCCATTGGAGATGCCCAAGGTGCTAGGGAATGGTGAATCCTCTACAAATGGTAGGAAATGGGTTTCCTAGAGGAATACACCTATTTGGACTCCTAGGTAGTGTTTTAGACAAGGGATTTAGCTATCATCAAGGTGTCTAAACCTTAGGAATCAAGAGGGAACAAGTCCATTCTCAAGATGCCATTGAATGGCCCAAGCTTGTGATGAAAACACAAGGAGAATGACTTACTTTGGGTTTGGAATAGAGCCTCTAATGATCTCTAGCAATGGTGACTTCTATCTCCTCAAAATTCTCTCACTTTTCTAAAAAATGAATCCCCATCTTTAAATAGATTTTCTTCCAACGGTAAAAAAACAGGCAGATTCGCGCATCTCCGATTGATCGGAAGAAGGTCTGATTGATCGGAGACCAGTCCGATTGATCGGAGACACGTCCGATTGATCGGGAATCTATCTAGTGAAGTCTCTGGAAGATATTCCGATTGATCGGAACACTGTCCGATTGATCGGACTGGCCTCTTCCGATGGATCAGAAGACTGTTCGATTGATCGGAAATATGTCCAGTGGGTTTTCAAGGTTGCTAGAACAAATTCCGATTGATTGGAGATTCTGTCCGACGGATCGGAGTCCAATCAGAGCCAACGTCCGATTAATTGGAGATCAATCGGAAACTGCTGTTTGAGCTGTTTTGATTACAGCAGCTTCCACCTCTTTAATTAGTCTAATTTATCATGTTTTTCATGGAGTTCTAAGACTAATGATGATGACTAAGGGTATACTTAGTTGGTCCAAGTCATCTAAGAGGTTATGGGTTAGGTTTTGGTCAAGGCAAGGCACACCAAGGCATCACTTTTACCTGTATCTTCTTCCTTGATGTAGCGGGGCCACTTGAGTCTTTGGTCTTCGTCTTCATTAGGCTCAACCAATACTTGACTCACTGATGTAAGTGATTAACAAACAAGGTGTACTAGTATGTCACAGAAAAGTGCACTAACATATTCATGCATTATATCATCTATGAGAATGTACGAGGATTGATTTAGACTTTCAAGGACTAGTTGGATTTTGTGAGGTGGAGATCGTACTTTCGTACAGGTAGGGTGGGTGCCTAACAACTTCGCACTCTATAACCCTGATCTCTTACCTCAAATATTTGAACGTAGATCAAATGAATCATTTCAGAGGAAAGGATCTTCGGATCCCCATCTCTGACGTTTCTACAGGGTCTAGTCAACTGTAGATTTGAAGTAACTGGCTAGTGGCGACTCTAGTCTCATACGAACTTATCCAAACATATCAACCGAAACCCAACAAAAAGCCCTTGAAAAAGAGATGAGCCTATGGAATCGACTATTTGCGCCATCGAAAGGGGAAATGCGGACCACCAGAGTTCACACCCACTTGATGGACAACTCACTTCGAAGTTGAGCCCTGCATTATGGACAATTCACATTAAAGGTGGGCTCGCATGACAGATAGCCCACGCCTCGTAAGGTGGATGGTCCACATTGAATGTAGGCCCCACACGATGGATGATTCATATTGAAGAGAGGGCCAGGGTGGGCCCAACATAATGAATGGTCCAATCAAAGGTTGAGTCCACATGATAGATGATGGATATTAAGGATGAATCGAACGAACTTAAGAGATAAGTCATGTGATGTTGGAAACCAAATATACCTTTTTACTTCTTGGCGAAGAAGTTTGAAGTTTACCAAATATACTTATATACTAAAAATTAGAATAAATCACTTAAGGCACATGTAAAATAGTTAGCTATTCAAATGTGGAATAAAATTTTCATTGAAGTTACTTTTTTCCAAATAACATGTTTGGAAATGGCAGATTTTATTTTTCAAGAAAAAACTTCTTGAGAAATAATAAAGTAGCTTTTATTTTCTCTCCATTTCTTAGAAATGACATTTTCTCAAAAAATGCTATTCTCTCTCTCTCAACAGGTAAGAAACATGCCTTAAATTACATAAAAATCTTTATGTCGATAAAATTCCATCCCATGCCCTGCATTTTCAACTACTATTAAAGTAAAATGCAAGTTTTTTTTATTTTAATTTTTTTGGCTAGTCTGTTTTGCAATAGAACCTAACCATTTGTGTGGGTGAAATTTAAACCATTTGCTTGGACAACCACAACATTGTTTAGTTTTAAAAATACGTCTACTTTCAGCTACTTACACCTTTCAGGTACCGACGAGTTCTTCTTGAGAAAACTAAATGCAGGGATAAAATTGTCCACGAGCCTCTCACGTTATAATATGGATTAAAGTCCCGAAGGGCTTACCACAGCATGATTTTTTTATTTTTATTTTTTGCACACATGCCCCCCTTACACCAATCCCCACTGTTAGTCACAACACAATGTTAGCCAGGGATATCAATGCCAATACCTCGGTGTTGAAATAAGGTCATCTTCACTTAGCCTACCACTTGAGCTATGGAAGTGGGTGTCAGCACAACATGAGCTTGATGGCCCATCGAGCCCGATTGATGACCTGAGCCCGGCCTGGTTGCCAATCGGACCAAAACTTTCGGGCCCAATTCCCTGTCCGTGAGGTTCCTGGCCCGGAGACCGACGGTCTACTCTCCCGTTGACCTGCCTTTCTCTGATAGGTTGCTCTCTGATAGGATGCTTTCATTAGCTTTACGATTCTTCGTCCCGTCCATTTACCGGAAGCGGATTTGGTGTTACCCGTGTAACAACTCAGTAGGTTCACCCTTACCGTGGGGCCCACCTTAATGATGCGTTGTTTATCCACAACGTCCGTCCGTTTTTCCAGCACATTTTGGAACATGGTTCAAAAAATTAAGCAGATCCAAATCTCAAGTGGACCACACCAAAGGACACAGTGGTAATTGAACTCCCACAATTAAAAATTTACAGGGCACACTTTAAATAGATCCTTAATGTTTATGTTCCATCCAAACCGTTGATAAGGTCAAATAGACCTGGATTAAGGGATAATTCAAATATCAGCTTGATCTAAGACTTTTATGGCCTACAAAACGTTTTTAATGGTCATTTACCACTTTTCCCAGTCGTGTGGTTCACAGGAGATTTGATATTCTTAATGTTTGCTATAAAACCGATGAAGAAACAGATGGACGGCGTGGATATAAAAGAACTTCAGCAAGGTGGGCCCACACGGTGAGGGTAACAACTAGTCCGCTCTCTACCAAAAGACCCTCCTGTTTCAAAGTCCTTCGCATCCAGGTCTTCCCTGCTCTGATTTACAGCAAAGAGTTAAAAAAGATGAGGAAGAAAACCCTAGAATCGTTGATCTCCCTTTCATTCTACCTTTCTTTTTCTTGCGTTCATGAATCGTCGATGATTCGTTGCAAGTAGAGATCGATTCTCTTCCCATACATCATCTGCAGGAAAACGGAAGATCTACGTCCGAGATGGAGCTCCGCTCCAGATCCAGGTTCTCCATCGCATGTTTTCTGATCCTCTTTGCCGTTCTGTGTTCTTCTCTGACTTCGGCTTCGGCCGAGAACCGTCGCCCGAAGAACGTACAGGTTTCGCTCCGTGCGAAATGGTCCGGAACTCCGCTCTTACTAGAAGCCGGGTACGCTTGCCTCATTGCCGTTCTGTGTTCTGCTTTGGTGGAATTCTTTTGATTTTGGATTGTTTGATTCTGTTTATTTGTTAGTGCGATAAGAAGAAAATGGTGTGGCAAACTAAAACCTCCTGAAACACAGAGTATAGGTGCACCTTGATGTATCTTGTCGATAATCTCAAGACAACACGTGCATTTTTGTTTTGACTTTTGACAGACTCACAACGAGAAACTCCGCAAAAAGGGCGAGAGAATTATAAGAAACAATCTAAAATTAACAGTTGAACATGTAATCATTGAAACCAATACAATGGGAGTAAAGATGTGAATAAGAGAAACATGATGGGGGAGATGGGACAGAAATAGGTGAATCAGAGTAATACTCTCACGACTCTCTTCGTTTTTAATGTCCCCTTTGTGTTAGGGGTGGATGAGATTGAATCAGTTTTTGAGGCTTACAGGAGGGTTATGTACATTTTCCTTCCCAAAAAAATAGATCCTCATTGAAGCACAGGGACATAGGTTTCATTCAATTCAAGTCGGTGGGGAAGCTCATACACTAGAGAAGGGTCAATGGAAAAAAATGAGGAGGATCCTTGGAGCCTTACTTTCAAAAAGAACTATAAAAGAGTGTGTTCTTAATGGTAGGTTGGCTATTGTCAGCAAGGTATTCCAAAATGATTATGTAACGGTTGTAACGTAATAGTAACAGTGGTAACCGTTATGCGTTATGGAGTTGTAATGGCCACTGCAGAAAAATTGACAAATAATGGTCCATTATAGGGCCAAAATAGGTTTCTTTGTTTTTTTTTTTTTGAAAAAAAAATACCGTAACAATTGTTATGGCCACCGTTACCGTTATGGAATACGTTGATTCTGGGTCCTGGGAAGAAGCTAGAAATAGAATTAGTGACGTAAACTATATCGAGGGAGGAGAGGAGTTTGATGCTTGGTCGTCCTACGCTTGGTCAGAGAAACAAAAGGATTTTTAACAGGACAACACCTATGGCTGGGGGAGGTGGGTACAAAGGAGCAATGTTGAATTGAAAGTAATCAATTCCAGGCAGGGCCAAGAGGAACAACGTGGGAGATTATGTTTAGGTAGAACCTTTAGCCATTGAAGACAAGAATGGCATCTTGAGGGAAACCTTGGTGGAAGTCTCTAACACAGTAATTATGGAGGCATCTTGATGCAAACCCCCAAAGGGGAAGCAAATAGATCAAAGAAAAGAAGAAAGAGATTGTGGGAAAGGATCCAACAATCCTCTAGCTGAATGCTAAAGTCCACGAATGCAAGACTATGAGCAAGCTCAATAGTCCTCTAGTCTTGAACTAGGAGATCACTTCCCTTCAACAACTACCGTAGAGAAAATATAAGAATTACTCAAAGAAAATATCAATCGACTTATCTTATTTCATAAGCTATGGCCTTATTTATAATCAGTCCTTACAATATGCAATAAAAACTATGGAATCTAAAAATAGAATTCCTAGCTGGCAAAGATCTGAAAAATAATAAACCACCTAAATAAGAAACCACTTAAATAAGAGAGTACTTAAATAAGAAGAATCTAAGATTGCTTTTTACCTAATATAAAGATATCAAAAGAAATTACCTAATGTAGAGATTTAAAAGAAATGGAAAGTAAATATATTTCCCAACTTAGAGATTTGCCTAAAAATGGAAAGTAAGGATGACCTAAAAAGGAAAAGTGGGCATTTTTTTTATGCACACATGCAGAGCGTTCACGCGTGATATGCAAGCTTTTTCTCTAAATCTTAATTAGTCGGCTTGTGTGGCCATTCAGTTGCTTCAATTCCACCCGGCTTCGAAAAAAACTCGTCCTCGAGTTTAAATTGGAAGTCATAATCTTCTGCGACAATCCTCGTTTGTAGTGTGTCTTCTTCGACTTTGTTGGCAATTGATGGTGGAGACCTACATGCTTAACGAGTAGCTTGTGCATAATACAATGTTGAAATGCACACCATCTTTTCTTTTGCTTTTTGTTAGTCCTCCACGTTCTAGATGTCGATTGTGTCCCCTCGGTCATAGTTGGCTTTTGATCTGCATACCTTGATTGATGTTGAGATGGTACTATTGTGTTGACCTCTATGATGTTTGCTACAATTGTTGTAGTATTATTAATGTAGGGGCATTTTCACACAGAGTTGGAGTGGGTGGCTTGTGTGAAGCGCGGGCATACTCGGGGTGGGTGGCCTGTGTGAAGCGGGTGGCTCGTGTGATGTGGGCCCCACCTGTGTGAGGCGGGTGGCTAGTGTGATGCGAACTCATGTGAAGTGGGGCCCACGAAGGAGGGTTTGGCTGAGGGCCTGGTCTGTGTGAAGCAGGAGCCTAGGTTATGAGATAAAATGATTGATTTTCCATACTCTATCAATTCGATCTTTTAGAGCAAGTGGTTAGTCATCCTGTGTAAAAAATGGTATCAGAGACAGAGTGGCATGTCTCGTGTTTGAGACTCCTCATCGGGGGTGATTAATGCAGGGGCATTTTCACATCGGGCTCGAGTGGGGTGGCCTGTGTGAAGCGGGCGCACACTTGGGGTGGGCGGCTCGTGTGAGACGAGTGGCTCGTGTGATGAGGCGGGTGGCTAGTATGATGTGAACCCATGTGAAGTGGGGCCCACGTAGGAGGGTTCGGTCGAGGGCCTGGCCTATGTGAAGTAAGAGCCTGGGCTATGAGATAAAATGATTGATTCACCACGCTCTATCAGTCTGAGCTTTTAGAGCAAGTGGTTAGTCATCCCGTGCCAACTATCCACCTCTTTGACCATCGTATTGTCCATATTTGTTAAACCTTCAATCTCTTCAATCAGATTCCTTTTGACCATAGGATTCCTTTTCAGGAGATGCTAAGATACCTATATTGCATCTTTAAGAACCAAATAATAGTGAAAAGATGCATATTTGCATATTTAGGAATCAAATAGTAAGGTTCCCTTTAATGGGGCCTAAAAGCATGTATTGTTGACTCTAGGCAACATTGAGGAAAATGGTGGGTCCATCTACACACACACACAAGCACACACAAGTGTGCGCACCCACACACATCGATCCATCCATCCAACCAACCATCCATGCATATATGCATGCGTGCGCGCACACACACACACAAACATGTATTTCAGCATACAAATATGTATCCATAAAAAAAATTGAAATGATTTTTTTAATAAATAGATTTTTAGCGACATCAATACATTGGTGATACATTGGCAATATTATCGAAATATCCCCGATACACCGGCGTTACAAGCGACACTTGGAATTTACACGGTCGAAAATATTGGGATACATTGGCAATATCGATACATTGGCGATACAAAGCGACACCTGGAATTTACACAGTTGAAATATTGTTGATACAAGTGATATATCGCCAATACCTAGAATTCTTGATACTACCAATGTTATTGGTATCACCAAGCTGGAGATATGAATAATATCAGAGATATTATTGATAATATTGGGGATACTTTGAACAATGCTTGTAGTAGCATCGGTCATTGATGGAGCCATGGAGGCAGCTCCCATGTGTCTAAATAAGGCATAGTCAACAGTAAATCAGTAGCCTAGGAGGACCTCTCGATTTCGCATTTCAAATCCAATAGGTCTTATCTTACCCATAGTTTTAAAACTCAGTGACTCGACTCGAGATTCGACTAAGTCAACTAGACTTGGCAAAATTTCGAGTGGAGATGAAACTCAATCTTGAGCTTAACTCGGCCACTACTGGGCAAGACTCATTGAGTTGACTCATGGACTCCGTTGAATCGACGTGACTCACAGTGACTTGAGTCTAGTCATACAACTGGTGAATAGTCAAAATGTGAGTCGCAATGACTCGAGCCTAGACATGTAGACAGGGAATAATCAAAATAAAGTTCATTAAGTGACAATTATAGGCATTCTAATTATTTTAATTAAAAATTTCTATTTTTAACCTTATTTGTATATAATACACACACATATGCAAACAATTTTTTTTTTTTTTCACTTCATTTTTAGTCCAAACCGTATTAAACCCACACTTCTCATTCTCTGAATTTTTGGCATTTCCATTTTTTGACTGAATTTTTTACAATATTTTTTTGACGATTGAGGCCGAATTAAACTCAATCATTTCCAGTGCCGTTCTTTTGCTGCTTGCCATTTTTTCTAACTATGGTTGGGACAAGGTTAGTACCAGGTGAGGCCATGCTGGCATGCCAATGTTGTTAATGTGAGCCACTACCAGGTTAGGTTCCAAAGCTTAGGTAAAAGAGGAAAGTAGACATTTGGTGGACGCTGATCGCAAAAAAATTACCAATCTACCATTTAAACTTGTCCCTAAATTGATGGAACAAAGGATAAGATGATGATAATGGCTTCGAATCTGGATAGCTTGGAAAGTAGTAAAGGAAAAACGTGTCATATTTTGCTCGAGGTTTAAAATATTGTTTGAATCCAGTGTGCATCGTCCGATGTCTACTGGTTTCCTCCATGAATGATATGGCTGTATTGGCACCTATCAGCCTAAAACAGCTTGATACAGGGTGGGCCGATAGACCCTGTATCGTTGGTGGACAATATGGCACACCAAAACTGATATTTAGTCCTTGATTATGCTACAAGTGTTAGGGTCTGTTTGGTAAACCTTATTTTCAGCACTTATCACTTAATGGGCTATTTTCAGAGCTTTTTCCTGATTTAGATTGTTTGGCAACTCCAAACAATTGAGTGTGTAAATTGGATTTCACTGAAAAAATGGTTTTTTTAAAAGCTTTCCCCCATTTGACTTGACACTTAACAGGGTATGTAGTAAGTGATTTTGTTAAATTTTTTGTTATTTTGACTAAAATATCCTTAATTTTTTTTAAATGACAACTTTACCCTTTTCTAAGTAACTCCCGTTCAAGCTCTGAAAGTCTATGTTGACATGGCAAAGTCCTGTGGGCCCCACTATGATGTATGTGTTATTTCCACACCGCCCATCCATTTTGCCAGATCATTTTAAGGCATGAGCCAAAAAAGAGGCCGATCCAAAGCTCAAGTGGACCACACCATAGAAAGCAGTGGGGACTATGACACCCACCAATGAAAGCTTCCATATGTTTTTCATGCCCTAAAATGATTTGACAAAACGGATGGACGGTGTGTATATAACACATAACATGGTAGGGCCCACAGAACTTTGCTACGTCAAACAACACCAACCTAGTTTTGTGCTCTATGCTATGAAAGCCAATTCCGCTAAAACTGGAGGTTGAAGTGGAGCGGATTGGGTGTTACCCTGGTAACACGTTAGTAGGTGTTGCTTTGACCATGGGGCCCACCTTGATGTATGTGTTGTATATCCATGCGGTGCATCAGTTTTTACAACTTGTTTTAGCCATGGTCCAATGAAGCAAATCAAAATCTCAAGTGGACCACACCACAGGAGGAAATGGTCATTGAACGCCCATCACTGAAAACTTCCTAGGGCCCACCGTAATGTTTATTTTCCATCCAACCTGTTGAGAAGGTCACACAGACCTGGATTAAGGGAAACAACAAATATCAGCCTGATACAAAACTTATGTTGCGAACAAAAAACTTGTGGCCCACAAAAAGTTTTTAATGGTGGGCATTCAATCCCTACTGTTTGGTCCACTTGAGAGTTGTATATGCTTCATTTTTGGGACCATGGCATAAAATGAGCTGTAAAAACTGATGGATGACGTGAATATACAACACATATATCAAAGTGGGCCCCACGGCAAGGGAAAAACCCACTAACATGTTACCGAGTAACACCTAATGGCCCGTTTGGCACCATGGATTTGAGGAGAAGTGAGGAGAAGTGAGGAGAAGTGGATTCCATGATATGAGTTCTCATCAATTCCAATTCTTATCAATTCCAGATTTTCTATTTGGCAGCCAAGATTTGGAGAGAAATCAGACACGAGGGAATGAACGGTGTAAATTTTAATCCCACCGTATGCCCGCTGTATTAGCCTCGATTTTTAAATCCACGCCATTCATTCATTTTAACAGATCATTTTATGCCAGGATCGAAAAAATAAAGCAAATCCACATCTAAAGTGGACCATAAAACAAGAAAAAGTAGAGAGTGAGACCTTTATGATGCACAAAAGTTTTGGATTAAACTGAAATTTGTGCGGTTCCTTCATCCAGGTCTTTGTGACCATAACAACAAGTTGGATGGAAAATATACACCATGTTGGGTCCCATAGTTAGGGACACATTACGGTGGGTCCCACGTTGGGGAGGATTTCTCCTCAAATCCCACCTTTTTGAGAGGATTTGAAAAAGAGCAAAAAGTGCCTTTTTGAATTCTCTTGGATTCCTCTCAAATCCACTCCTCTTCAAATCCATGGTGCCAAATGGAATAAAGCAACCGGTTTCTCCTCACTTATCCTCAAATCCATGGTGCCAAACGGGCCATAATCGGATGCGGATTGCTTGCTAAAGCCTTTCGCAGGAACTTCCTATGGTGGGAAGCTAGGTGGGGCCCACCGTGATGTTTGTGAGAAATCCACGTCGTCCATCTGTTTTTCCAGATCATGTTACTTAGGACATGGGCCCAAAAATGAGGAAGATCTAAAACTCAAGAGGGCCGCACGACAGGAAAAAGTAGGTAGGGAAATGCTTACCGTTGAAACCTCCCTGGGGTCAATCGTGATGTTTATATGCCATCCACACCGTTCAACAATTCATTCAATCCTCATTGTTTCCTGTCATGTAACCCACTTGAGTTTTGGATTTGCCTCAATTTTGGGCCCCTTGTCCTAACATGATCTGGAAAAATGGATGGACGGGGTAGATTTCTATCAAACATCATGGTGGGCCCACCTAGCTTCCTGTTGCAGGAAGTTCCTCCAATGCAGGCAATCCTTGTCCCTCCTAATCCGCTCACGAACATGGATTAGTTGGGACCCTGATCCAGCCAAGTGGGTGCGACCCCTGATCGTGGGGCTCATCTTGATGTATACATTGTATATCCATGCTGTCTATTTGTTTTCCAGATTATTTTAGCGCATGGTTCAAAAAATGAAGCAGATATAGATCTTAGGTGGACCACACCGTAGGAAGCGGTGGTCATTGAGCACCCACCATTAAAAACTTCCTAGAGTCCACCATACTGTTTATGTGCCATCTAACCTGTTGACAAGGTCACACAGACTTGGATGAAGGGAAAACACAATTATCAGCTTCATCCAAACCTTTTGTGGCCTAAAAAAAGTTTTTAATGGTCAATCACCATTGTTTCTTGTGGTGTGGTCCACCTAAGATTTGGATCTGCTTCATATTTGGGCCCATGCTCGAAAATGAGCTAGCAAACAGATGGATGACATAGATATAAAACACATACATCGAGGTGGGCCCCGTGTCAGGGTTGCACCCACCTGGTTGGATCGTGGTTGCGGCTAATCTGTGTTCGTTGACAACTAATTTGACAGTTTGTCACAACTCGTTGTGTTGCATGTCTGTCTGTCTGTCCTGACTATCCAAGCTGTGGGTCCTGTTGTAAATGGATCATAACCTCAAAATCAAGGTCATCTAGAGATCTAACAATTCAATTTGCGACTGTCAAATGGATGGCTAAAAACTAAATTGGTTAGGGTACAATATCAATGGGCTAATTCGGATAGATTAAAATCACCCAATCAGTATCAATTCATGTTACTGCACGTGGCAAATATAAAAGATCTAGACACCATTCATCTACTTGATTTTATTTGGTGGGGAAAGTATTAAAATTTTATTGGGTTGGGCATAGGTGCAAAAATTGGTGGCATGGCAATAATAGGTTTCGTCTTTACACTCTATAAAAAGAAATTTAGACAAAAGTGGCAAATATGACAAATTGCCAATTTTCAAAGATTTGTGGTTTGTGTCTACCAAACAAGTTTTTGTGAGAAAAAAAGTGCTTATTTTCAGATATCAGTACCTTTTTCAGACAAATTACCAAACAGATTTTTTAGTACTTACAAGTACTAAAATTTGGCACTTTTAAGTTTTCAGTACTTAAATTAATTTTCAGACCTTTTTCTCAGTTTACCAGACGGGACCTTACTTCAAAATAATTCCTGGGTTTAGTGGTGATGTCCTTGGGTTGTGTTGGAGGGAAGTAGGATGAATTTTGAACCGAATAATTTAGATGTTGGGAGATGAGTGGTTCCTCTTGTGAGCATTCTCAAACTCCATTGTGATGGAAACTGTATATTGTGTAATTAGTGTTTGTGGTTGGGAGTGGGAAAAATTGAGAGTTGGGAGTGGGAGAAAAAGTTCATAATTATTTATGGGGATGGAGTTGACTTACTTGAGTATGATAGGCCTCATCAATGTCTCAAAAGTGGTGGAGGCAGATACATTATCTGAGGCGTAAGCATACCTTTTTTTTCATCTACTGAGACGAAATAGTCTGTTGCTCTTTGCATTCTTTAGTTTCCTTTTGTTTCTTGGTAATCCATTTTCATTTATGATGATGCTATTTTTTTGATGGATCATTTATAAAGATTCAATTGATAAAAAAAAAACTTACATCTGTTTCATCCAGTAGTATTGAGAGTTTGAGCTGAGGGAATGGCAGGAAAATGGAAGATCTCTATTTTTTCTTGGTTAATTTCTTCATGGCTGATGGCACTTTATGCATCTTTATTATTATTATCCATGTTTCCAATGTTTACCGTGGTAATTTTATCAACTTTGATATGAATAAAACTAGAAAGTTTCTTTTTCAACTTATCAGAAGATGCATGTTTTTGTTTCTCTACAAGAGTTCTCTTCTTGTAGGCTTCTAAAGATATCCAATATTGTTTTTAACAGTGAGTTGCTGTCTAAAGAATGGAAGGACCTATTTTGGGAGTTTACTGAGGTTTGGCTACATTCAGAGAATGATTCTAATTCTTTGACAGCCAAAGGCTGCTTCCAAAAAATTGTCAAATATGGGCGCTCCCTTTTGAGTGATCCTTTGGCATCTATTTTTGAATTTTCTCTCACTCTCCGGTCAGCATCTCCAAGATTGGTGGTCTATCGGCAGTTAGCAGAGGATTCTCTTTCCTCTTTCCCTCTAGCAGATGAGGCTTACTCCAAACATGCCACTGGGGACAATTCAGAACCACATGCAAGTCCAGACAGCAAAAAGGTAGATCACTCGCTCATAAGCATGAACCCTAAAAGTCCTGGAGGAAGTTGTTGCTGGGTAGATACCGGAAGCATGCTATTGTTTGATGTTTCAGAACTGCTATTGTGGCTTGGCAACCCAACTGCATTGTAAGTTGCTTCTGCACGTGCCGAGGTTTTACTTTTATTCTTTTTTTTTTGTCATCATTGTCATTGTCATTTTTCCTAAACCTTGACATGTTCTGTATCGTTATGTTGTCTGTTTACAGAGCTGGGGATTCATCTGAACAGCCTGAACTTTTTGATTTTGATCACATACACTCTGGTTCAAACATCACATGTCCAGTTTTTATTTTATATGGAGCTTTGGGGACAGACTGCTTCAGAGACTTTCATGCTGTTCTAGTGGAAGCATCCAAGAAGGTCTAAACATTGTGAAGGATGCTCTAGTAAATATTTATATTTCATTCATGTTAACTGCATGCTGATTCTTGAGTGGGACTAGATGGCTTATGCAAGTATGTTGTGAATAACTATTCTCAATACTTCATGGATTTTTTTGAGAGAGAATGACAATTTATTAAGAAGGGCGCAAAACACGTGAAAGAAAATAGCCAAACTACAACCAAAAAGAGGAAAGATTTACAGAGTTGGCTTCCTCAACATAAGGAGCCCAACTCACCAAAGACCACTTGATTTCCTTTATAACCTCCTGAACCGTAGACCTTCTATTCTGAAAGCACCTTCTATTGTGGTTCCTCCAAATAACCCAAAATACCCCCAAAATGAGCAGTCTCCAAATGGCTTTGCTAGCCTTTCCAACGCCCTCTTCGTGCCAAACCCATAGGAGTTGCACAACCGAACTTGGACTTATCCACGCAAGGTGGAAGACCTCTAGAAAATGATCCCGAACCATACGAACAAAGGAACAAAAAGATGATCCACCGACTCTGTTGCTTCCATACACATGAGACACGTATTGGGGAGAATGAGTGATAGCCTTTGCAGATTATCGATGGTAACTGGTAAGTACCCTTTTCTTGCCCATCAACTACTCAAAGGCTGCCACCCGAGGGGGTATAATGCAAAACCCAAAATGGGAAAGCAAATAGATCAAAGAAGAAAAGAAAGGATTGTGGGAAAGGACCCAACAATCCTCTAGTCGAATGCTAGAGACCACAAATGCATGACAGTGAGAAAGCTCATCAGTCCTCTAGTCTTAAACTAGAGATCACTTCCCCCCCTTTAGCAACTACCCTAGAGAAATAATAGATTTTACTTAGAAGAAATATCATTTAACTCGTCTTATTCCATTGGTCATAGGCCTTATTTATAATAGGCCTTATTTATACTTAGGCCTTACAATCTGCAATAAAAACTATGGAATCTAAACACAGAATTCCTAACTAGCAAAATATATGAAAAATAAGGAACTACTTAAATAAGAAAGTACTTAAATAAGAAGAATCTAAGATTATTTCTTGCCTAACATAAAGATATCAAAGGAAATTACCGAATGTAGAGATTTAAAAAATGGAATACAAAAATATTTCCTAATGTAGAGATTTGAAATAAAAAGGAAAGTAGAGATGAACTAAAAAGGAAAGTGGGCATATTTTTGTACACACGTGCGGAGTGTGCACACGTGAAATGTGGGCATTTTCTTCAAATCTTGATCAATCGGCTTGTGTGGCCATTTGGTTGCATCAAGGCACCATAAAACCAACAATGGAAAGGTAAAGAATGATTGTGATGTCCTCCATAAATGAGATTGTAAAAAGATCTGGCCGAGAATCTGCCGGAACTGTGGGCATGCCAAACCAAAGCATCTTTCTCCTGGTTGACGTGGAAGACATCCTTCAACATACCAAGTAGCTTGACCATATCCACAATCTCATCATTTGCCAAGTTTCTCCTGCAAGGAGGAGACCAAATCACGGAGTCGCCACAAAATGAATAACAATCCTTCACCATATTATCTTTGTTTGAAGCAATACAAGCGAGGCCTGGGAAGGACTGCATGAGGGTAGGGCTGTGCACGATTCGGTTGGTTCGGTTTTGAGGGGTGATACCGAACCGAACCGACTCAATCGGTTTTGAATATTTAAGAACCCAACCGAACCGATGAAGCCTCACTAATCGAACCGAACCAAATAAATTTTGGTCGGTTTGGTTTTGTCGGTTTCATGACAACGTTTAAAAAATTAAAAAGATCCAAATCTCTGATGGATCAAACCAATGTAAAAACTGGTGAATAACCATTAAAACTTTTTATAATTATAGGCTACAAAAGTTTTGGATCAAGCTCAAAGTGAAATTTGACTTTTCCCTTCATCCAGGTGTGTTTGACCTTATCAACGGGTTGGATGGAAAATACACATTTCATATCTTCTTTGAGTAGGCCGTTGGACATTTTTAATGGTGAGTGCTCAATCAATATTGTTTCCTTTGGTGTGGTCCACCTGAGATTTGAATTTGATTAATTTTTGGGAACACATCCTAAATGGGCTGAGAAAACAAATGGACGGGGTGAATATATAAGATATTATCAAGGTGGGCCATATGGTAGGGGTAACATATACATAATAAATATAATTCAAATAAATATATATAGTCAGTTCGGTTCAGTTGAAAACGGTTTATAATTTTCACAAACCGACATTCTCGGTTTTTAATATAAAAAACCGACCCGACCCGAAATAGAATGGAAAACCGACTGAAACCGACCGGTTCGGTCGAGTTTGGTTGGTTTCATCGGTTTGGACGATTTTTAAACAGCCCTACATGAGGGTTTGGTCCCCACACCACACATTAGACTAGAATCGGATCTAGCTACCATCTCCCAATGAAAAGGAGATAGCTTCATGAAACCAATGTTTGACTGAAGCCACTGCCTTCTAAATACCTGATGCACGATATAAGGATGATCGCTTCACTCTCCAACTGTTCGAGCAAATCCTATATTTGCTCACAACAAGTTCCCTCCATAATCTTCCCTCCTCGGCTCCAAGCTTCCAAAGCCATTTTCCGATAAGAGCCAAATTAGTTCTCTAAATTTTTAATACCCGCTCCACCCTCCGCTATCGGCTTGCAAACATCTTCCCATCTAACAAGATGAAGCTTTTTTTTATCCTCCAAACCTTGCCAAAGAAAGTCCCGTCTCAACTTTTCCCATCTCTGAAGCACTGACTCAAGGCATTTGAAAAGAGACATGAAGTAAACGGGCATATTAGGAAGGGTTAATTTGGCTCCCAACGATAAAATTACTCTTTCGAGATGATACAATCCTTAGGTAGAATCGAATGACATGTGCCTATACTAAAAGAAAGCCTTAGTTCATGGACTTTCAATAACTTCTTTACTTGACCTGATCTTTTCCTTTCCTTTAAACCATTGGACTTTCATAATTTTATTCTAGTAACTGGGCCTGAACTTTTGAAGGGGCTACCGAATTTGACATCTCAAGTTCAACATAGGCTTTTAGCTTTTTTATTTTAATGAGAGCAGATTTTGATCATGGAAAGAGTAGATTGTTGATCAAGATAGTGGATAACTAGTCATATAAAGGGAGGGCTAATCTACTCCTTCGATGGCAAGAGAGTCGGCAATGCCACTCTCTCCACATGCAATACAAGCAAAAGAGGCTTGGAAGCAAGAGGCCAGGTATATCAATTGGCTTCCCACTACAGAACTTCTGATTTTGTAGATAAGAAATATCATGTATAGTTGTCATCTTTTGTAGCTAAAAAATATCTAGAACGTAAATGTACAATATTTGATAAAATATTTATTGTTGTTATAGGTTAACTAACCATTAGTTTTCATGATGAGATTCTTGATTTATGTCGTTTGTGGATGACATGGTGTTGGTTGATGAGACTAGAGAGGGGTTAGTGCTATTGGAGGTTTGGAGGAAGGCTCTAGAGTCTAGAGGCTTAAAAATTAGCATAAACAAGATGGAGTATTTGGAATGAAACTTTAGTAACAACGGTTATAGAGGCAATGCTTTAGTTGATGGTCAAGAGATTCCTCAATGTTATTTGAGGTAGGGATGGTTCTCTGGTAAGATTTTAGGAGGATTTACAATGTGGAGATTGACCTTTACACTGTGAGTTTGCCTCATTATATGACATTGTTACATATTGAATTTAAGATATGGAAGTGCTTTAGGGAGATAGGAGGTATGGGATACGGGGGTCACACTTTTGAAGGAACTTAAGAGCCGAATAAATCCAAAGATTTATTTGGTTGTAAAGCACCACTCTCTTATTATCAAACAGTGGCATAAGGGTGTTTGGTTTTGACTGCTCTAGGAAGTTCTTGGTCTAATCATACTATTTTGTCCTCAGTTTAGGATGAGGATCATAGTGGAGGCTTTGATGACTGGTCATACCAGGGCTGCTTAGAGTTTTGGATTTCAGATGGATGGTTAGAAAATGCAAAATTTTCATTTACCATTTAAGAAACAAGAAAATGATAATTATCAATGGTTCAACATGTGCCTGAGAAATGCTAAGACTATTGATAATTTGTTCATTCCTGAGAAATGCTAAGACTATTGATAGTTAATGGTTGGGCGGTTTTCATTCCTATTAGGCATAATGTGATTGATGATGCCAGAGTTGAGTGCTTTGGTTTTCCAAGCTTGGGATAGGGGTTTTGGGGTCAATGTTCAGAATATTGTTAATGTTACATGTATCAGAGACC
The DNA here is from genome assembly GCA_003013855.2 of Liriodendron chinense. NCBI lineage: Eukaryota > Viridiplantae > Streptophyta > Magnoliopsida > Magnoliales > Magnoliaceae > Liriodendron > Liriodendron chinense. Next base: position 736,096 of record ML058521.1, read on the forward strand.
TTGGATATAAAAACATGTACCAGTGATTGCAATCGGCTGATACTATTGATATCACATGTGGACAATATGAAACTGAGCTTAAGTACACTTCCTTCCCTGTATCATGCAATATTTTTCAAAATGTCACAATGTATAGGCGATATATTGATACATTGCGATATTTTGAAAATATCTAAGTTGTAAATTCTTTTGTATCGTCGATACCATTGATAAATATCGCTGATACCAGCGATACATATTGTTGATAGCATCATCAGCCCCCTTTGAAAAAAATTCATGAAAATCCCAATAGTCCATTTTTTGTTTTTTGTTTTTTTTATTTTTCTTTGGATGCCTTCCCAAGGTGATTTCAACCACTCTTTTTTTATTATTTGGAGAGAAAATGAGATTTTAGTGCAGAAATCGAGATAGGAGAGCACTGCGTAGTATCAGAAACAAAATTAGTGATTTTTTTCCAATTTGAACATTTTTGTTAAAATCGCTTGGAATCGGTGGAATGAAATTCATAATCCATGATTTTTTATGTTTTGCATGCTCAATCTCGGATTTTGGCCTCCAATTTTCGGATTTGGAGAAAATGGGGGAAATTGGGGAAAATCCGATTTTTTATTTCGACCTTAGATCATACGTCTTCTATGATCTATGAATTATATGTGGACTGATTTTGAATATAACTGCATCACTTTTGTCTGACAATGCATAGTTTAGGTCCCTATATAGAGGAAACTTATTATGTGTACTTATTTTTTGTTATCTTTGGAGTTCTAAGTGTATAATAATGTCTTTTTTAACATTCCCTGAAGTTACATTGAAAAAGTAAACCAATTTCACAATGTTTCCCAATGTTTTCCAAAAACAGCGATAAATTACGCGAAACATGTGATATTTCCCATGCGATACCCGATATGTTTCTGTATGCCAAGGGTGAGATACCTGTGGTGATACTGTTACTAAAAACACTAATCAATATCAATTATAATATTGCAGAGACTGGAGAATGTATGGCTATTTGAGGGAAACATTGGGGAAATGTTAGGAAAAAGGTAGAATTTCTCCGTGGAACTTCAGGAGATGTTGAAAGAAACTCGATACCCACTCATGACTCAAAATATTACAAAAAACAACTGTACATAATTTTATTGTGCTAACGTTAAGAAATAATGCAATAATTCATCACATATAATGCAGTAATTTAAAACACTAGAAAGAGATTCCCTCGCCATTTTTTTTGAAAAGAATGGGTTTTTGTGGTTAATTTTTTTATTTTCTGGAATTTCACATGTATTAACGCTGGTATCATCATATTATTGACAATATCATTGATATTATTGCATGTATTGACGATATAGTGTATTTATTTTGAAATGTTGTCACTGGTATCTCATGATTTTGGCATTGATAATATTGATTGATACACTGTATTGTTTATGTTACACCCTATATCTGTCTCGTCGACTTGTGATATCAACACTATCAGGAACACTAGTGGTGGCAAGAAAAGACAGGTTTTGTGGAGGTTGGCGTCACTGGCAGGCCTTTGGTCAATTTGAAGAAACATAAAAAGATAATTTTAAGTTTTAACAATAGTTTTGAATCATGGAATCATTTTCAGAGAGCAAAGGGCAGGGTGGTTGAGTGGGCATTGGGTCTTAAATGTTTTTGTTGATTGTCAGCCTGATGTGCTTGTTGATCCAAGGGGTGTTTTTTTGGACCTTTCTGAGGTCATTTTGTATTTGTAGTGCTTTTCTCCTTTTTTTAATTTTTTTTTTTTTTTTTTAAAGAGAAGCGCAGTTGTCAGAGTACCATGTCGCTTTCTTTCCTCCTTTTGGGAAGTGGGTAGATTGGATTTAGTGGAGTTTGTTGTGGAATTTTGTGCTCGGAAAAGGCTCTCTATAGAGTTAGGAGTCTCATTTATTGTAATTTATTGTCATGATTCCGAAGAAGAAGGTGCGGTATCATTAAAGGATTGCATGGAAATGAGTCTCGTCAGCAGGCCTTACAAAATTGTGGCCAAGATTCTGGCAGGAAGGCTCAGGAAAGTTCGGGGGTGTCCAGGCATTATTTGCAAGCTGGAAATGGGAAAAGCATATGACTTCTTGAGTTGAGATTTTCTTCCTCTGTGTTACATGGGATGGGTTTTGGCTTAAGGTGGATGCAGTGGATAGCGGAATGTGTCAAGGCTACTTCGTTCTGATTAATGACCAGCCCAAAGGCTGTCAGGGGTTTGAGGGGGGGCATAAGGCAAGGTGATTCTTATCTCCCTTGCTCCTTTTGATAGGTGCAGAAGCCCTTAGCAGGATGATCTCAAAAGTTACTGACATTGGCTTATTGGCTTCAAGGTTAGTAGAGATAGTTTACAATTGGCCCGTCTTCAGTTTTCAGGTGCTGTGCTTCTGTTCTCTGATGTGAATGGTGATCAGATTGCTAATTTCAGAAGGGGAGTAAGATGTTTTGAAGCTGTATTTGGGCAAAGAGTTAATTTCCTGAAGAGTGAAATTCCCAACATCCATTGATAGGATAAGGGATTCAGGGGGCTAGCTGAGGAGTTCGTCTACCAGGCCAGTAGTCTTCCTGTGACTTATCTTGTTTGCCCCTTTGCATTAGCAAACCCACGAAGTGGTTGTGGAATGCCGTGATCGAGAGAGTGGAAAGAAAGTTAGTGTTGGAAAGGTAGATACTTATCTCTAGGGTGTTGCATCACATTAATAGAAGTGATTTTTGTCGAACATGGTGTATTTTTGACACTTTTCCAGTGTCCTGCAAAAGTCAAGTCCACTGAAAAGCTCCCAAGGGACCTATTGGGGAGGGGTTTGGAAGAAAGGAAAAAGTTCCACTGAGTGGGGTGGAATGAGGTCTGTAATTTGAAGGAGGGTGGGGGTATGGGTCTTAAAGACCTGAAACTAATGAACCTTGCTCTGCGAGTAAATGGCTTTGTAGGTTTGCTCCAGAAGGAAAATCGTTGTGGCTAGTAAATATGACAATTAGGAGAGTGGGTGTTTCACTTTGGCTGCCTCCAAGTCCAAGGGCTCTGGCATCTGGAAAAGAGTATAGAGACTCTCCCAGGGAATATTGTATGTTGTGGATGATGTTTCTCATATTAGATTCTGGGACAATACTTAGTGCAGAGATAGACCGCTGTGTCAAGAGTCGCCTCGTTATGAAATCTCGGTCACTTAGGGAGTAGACATTTCTCGATGTTTCTCACTAAAAGGGGAGTGGCTACATGGACTACCTGTTTCTGTAGATATCTAGGGAGAGATGGAGAATTTCTCAGTTGTAAGACTGCATTAGGCTCACAACTCTGAACCTCCAGGATGCAGATATATGGTGTTGGAAACACAACTCTTTAGTATATTTTTTGGTGATGCCATTCTACTAACATTGTCATGGAAGTTTCCTTGAAGCATTGACCATTGTCTATTATGAAAATATAATTACTTGATAAATGTTTAGTTGAATATGACTGTGAGTAATTCATTGAAAGGTTTGTTTCTATCATGGTATTAGAGCCATCTTGATTCCTAATGCCATGTCAAAATTCCCCAATAGCCATTAGAATGTTTGTTGCATTTTGTGATCTATATCTTTGTTCCAAAATCCTTGTATTTTCTTTTATCTGGTGGAACTATTAGAAAAGAAGCATGGATTTACTTAACTGTGTCAGAAGAATTCCGTAATGAAATGAATGCCGTTCACATTGAGGATGGATCCATATGTTCATAAAAAACAGCCAGCTACATGTTTTGGCTTGAAACAGTTGTCCCCTTGGTAGGTTACATTGACTTACTAATAGGATAAGGATGTTGACTAGTTATTAGGACTTTGGAGTGACTGTTCTTTGTTCAAGTGTCATTTACTGTATTTTGATATTCTTTTCTAAATCGTAACATTTTTGGTCTCTTTCTTTCTTTTTGTGGGGTGAGTTGTTTCATGGTTCATTCTATCTACAATTTGTTGCCTTGATTATCACTTGAAATGCTGATGACCCTCGCTCACAGAGTTTCTTCTATCACTTTTAGGGAAGAGTTAAATATGTTGTTAGACCTGTATTGCCTTCTGGATGCGAAGCAACAACCAACCGTTGTGGTGCTGTTGGAACGTTGGATGCACTAAACTTGGGTGGTTATGGGGTGGAACTTGCTTTGAAGAATATGGAGTACAAAGCTATGGATGACAGTACCGTAAAAAAAGGTTAGTATGGGAAATACACTATAATTCTTTTGGTCAGTTCATCCTACCTCTGTTTCTGCATTTTTCTTAGGTTCCGTTTTGTGGAAAGGCTGGACAATAAAATCCCCACGAATATTTTGTTGAGTGGATCTGTTTCTTTTCTTTTTTTTTTTTTTTTGAAAAGCAACTGAATTTATTAAAAAACAAAAGCAAAAGGAAAACAACAAGCCTCAGGCACCGAGGGAGTGACCCGGCTAGTAGACTAAGAAATCCAGATTACATTTCTCAGTTTTGGAGTTCGACTCCATCCATTCGGCAGTCAGCAATCTGACTCTAAATGCGACTCTATTTGCCTCCTTTTTGAGATTGTCAAAGCACCTGGCATTCCTTTCCTTCCATACCGCCCACCAAATAGCTAGAAGCGACATTCTCCATATTTCCTGCTTGATTTTAGGAAGGGAAATGCCATGCCACACCAGCAAACATGAATCCACGGCGCTAGGCATGTAAACAGCTTTGAATATCTTATTGCAATGACATTGTAAACAGAGTTAAGGTGTGGGCAGGAGTGGTTACAGTCCTTGGGGGTGTGGATCGTTGTATATTTGTGTTTAGATGATTGCTCATCATCAGTTTCTTCTTCATTTTTTTTTTTTTTGGCTCATGATTGTCGTCTCCTGCCTTTTGCTTTGGTGGTTTGCCCCCTATCAGTTTAACGCTCTTACCATTCTAAAAAAAGAAAAAAGAAAAATCATTGGAAGTGGAGATTGGCTTCCACAACAATTTTTATCATGTTTGCTGCTTTATAGTAATGCATGACACATCCAATGGTTCCTTGTCGAAGTTATTCACTTATTTGATTTTAACTATTCTTAACTTCTGTACATAAAGTCTGTCTCAAAAAAAAAAAATCGTATATAAAGAGAAAATTAATTTATTAGCATACAAACTTCAATACCATGTTTTTCCTTTTCTTAGCAATCTGGCAGGACTTTCTGTTCATGTTAGTATATATTTTGTGATATAAACTTAAATCCATTTATTGAAGTTTCTCTTATTTCAACAATTGATTCTGATATGAAATATAAGAATAAAAACTTTTTTAATATGTTGTTAATTTGATGTAGGACGGCTTAAACTTTCATGCATGTATGAGACATAAAATTCAGCGGAATAAATCAAGCAATCTAAATTAAACATTCAACAACTATCATCATAATCAAGAAAAATATAAGGGAAACATGCAATAAAAGGGGCCATCATCACAATCTCACAGTGAGGGTTTCAAATCATGCGTGGATTGGATCCGGCGAGGGATGAAACCTCCCGATCTTGCATGGTTATGATCCAAACGCTCAATAAGGTTCACTAGTCTGGGGAATCAAGGGATTTCTCGGAATAGGGAAACAAAAATCTGAGAAACAAAGGTTTTGGGATCAAATTTCAGATTTGAGACAATGAGTAATATGAGAAATAAGACTTGAAGAAAATGAGAAGAAGAAGAAAGAAGAAAGAATAGCGGATGATGAAGGAAGAAGAAGGAAGATAAGAGAAGAGAGAGATCACCAAAGAGAGGAGAGGGAGATAGCCACAAGCTTCTTCTTTTCATAAAATCAATAGCATAATGAAAAAGGTTTAGGACAATACCCTTATAAAATTCGGAATTAACATAATTACCAAAATATCCCTACTAACAAAATTAAAAAAAAAAAGACATTCGCACGAAAAAACGTACACGCACTGAACCAAAACTCAAATAAGTAAAAGTGCATAAAATAAAATCAAATCTAAGATCCCAATGGCCTCTGATAATGGCACGATGAAAGTGGGCCACGATAAACCAACGGTCCGATCACATCATCATCGTGATCCAACGGTCCGATCATCTCCTCCAAGCAACTTACACATGTCTTCCCAAGGTGAGGTCTTCTCAAATGCCTTGGACCACATGTGTAAGGTCTTCGATGCTCCTCAAGTCGTCACGAACGATCTAGGCCCGTCATCATCGAACCATAAAGATATAGGTGTCACTCACCTCCTCGCTGGTAAACCCTAAAGTGCTTGATGTCCGCATCATAATTGCTAACAAAAAGCTTTCTATATGTCAAAGAAGAATTGAATACGCTGCATCTTTTAACAGCCTTTTGTGTTCCTTATTTTCATGGAGAAATCAAGTGAAGACATTCTATCCATGAGAACAATGCAGAAAATATTTTATTATTCATGTTCAAATCCATCTATAGAGATGATACTCTTTTGCTGGACACATCTTTAGTTTGTCCATATGATAGCCTTTACTAGCAATTGGTTTGCTATTGGTTGATTCAATTTCTTTGGATTCTTCACTTTCCTCTTATGTGATTTCTGCTCATTAGTTTTTGAGAAGTTCTCCCTTAACTTCATTGGTGTGGTGTTTTAGCTGTTTCCATTTCCCCTCCTATCATTTTGTAGTTTTCTTTAATTGAAGATGATTGTCTATCATTTTTATCACCATTAACTTTCCTTTTTCTTAAGTTTTGGTAGAGTTAATCTTTCTCTACCTTGCTTTCGTTGAAATCATGATTGCTTTGAAATTGGAATGCTTTGAACCTTGTTCCTATTCTGGGTCAGGGTTTGCTCAACACAAGAAATCCTGGATTCCTGCTTGGATCACTTTTATCATCCAAATCTTGTATATTCTAAGAACCACTTAATGTGTCACTTGTTGTTGTACGCACTATTTCAAGTTTAGTGTTTAGTTTCAGTGGGGTCAGTTGTCCGTTTACCATATAAAAGAAAAGAAAAAAGAAACAGCACCAAAGTACTTTTGCTTGGAAATGCTAATTGGTCGAAATGGAAACTTTTTTGGGTAGTGCTATCCGTTGTGTTTTCTCACTGAGCATGACTATGTCTAAGTACCATCTTCTGCTTATGTTTTAAACATTAATAACACAACTTTGACTTCTATGTTGCAGGTGTCACTCTAGAAGATCCTCGGACAGAAGACCTCAACCAAGAAGTTAGAGGGTTCATATTCTCCAAGATCTTGGTTTGTTTCTTGAAAATGTCTCATCAAGTTTGAGCTTGTATAGACGTTCCCATTGAATGAAGACATCCACCTAGTCATTTTATATAGCTAACGGCTATGTATTCTCTTCATCTGTGAACATGCAGGAACGCAAACCGGAACTGACTAATGAGATAATGGCTTTCAGGGATTATTTGTTATCATCGACAATATCAGACACGCTGGATGTTTGGGAACTAAAGGGTGTGGATCATTTTAGTGTCGTATAAGACATCCGTGTTTTCATCATATGTAATGCAAATTCTTATTTTTGTAACTGTTTCTTTATGACTATTCTGTAGATTTGGGGCATCAAACAGCACAGAGGATTGTCCATGCATCAGACCCTTTGCAGTCAATGCAGGAAATTAACCAAAATTTTCCTAGCGTAGTTTCATCTTTATCTCGTATGAAGGTACAACTTTATGCTAGGCATGTCTAGAATTTTCTAAGCAAAGAATAATTTCACACACACACAGTTGGATATCTCAAGTAATCTGTTCATGTCAATTCTTTTGGCAGCTCAACACGTCAATTAAAGATGAAATTATTGCAAACCAACGTATGGTCCCACCCGGAAAGTCTTTAATGGCTCTGAATGGTGCTTTAATCAATATCGAAGATCTTGACCTGTACCTGTAATGATTTTGCTCCCTATGTTTTCTTCTTCTTCTTCTTCTTTTTTTTTAATCTGAAAATCCTTTGAAAAGATCCTGTTGATCTGGTATTGTTGAAGCCTCTATGTTTTTGCTTCTATCAGCTGATTTACACCATAATCATGTAGTTGCTGCTATACCCATATATCATGTACTTGATAACATGTTTGAGACTGTTATTTAAATAAGGCCTTTCTCTTGCTTCTGAATTACTCTTTTTTTTTTTTTAAACTTTTAAGTGACCTGCCCACTCTTCAGCTAGCTGATTCTTTGGCCATTTAAGTAGTAGGCCAATCATTCACAGTGAATATAACTTTATACTTTCAAGCCATGGATGTAATTTGCCAGTTTTTATATTAATTCATTCGTTTTTGGACAAATTGGACTGCAAGGCCTCAAGAATGAATTATTCTTGTCTTGTTTGAAGTCATTTGTACCTCACTTGTGATTTCAGTTGCAACCTTGATTCAGATTTCATTTTTTGCATTTTTTCATTCCTGTCTGATGGCTGTGTCCATTGTATATTTTTTACCAGATTAAAAAATTAACATGTTCAGTTACTTATTTTTTTTTTTTTTTTGAAAGATGAAACTTTATTAGGCCACACCAAAAAAGAAAAAGAAAAGAAGAGGACAGAGAGAAATTAAAAAAAAAAAAAGAAGCAGAGAAAACCAAAAAACCTAGAAACTATAGAAAGCCTAAGAGGAAAAACTGAAAGTACAACAACAGCCAGCCCCACGGCTGGGAATACCCTGGGAGCAAAACCCAATCAAGGAGCCCATTCCTGGAAGAGCTGAGTAACCCTACTGAAGACCCCCGCAGTCGTGATGCTTTTGTTATGAAAGCACTGATTATTTCTTTCTCCCCAAATTGCCCACAGGACAGCTGGCAACGTGAGTCTCCATTTTTTCATTCCAAGCCTCCCACTGTCTGCCGCATGCCAGGATAGGTTCAGTTACTGATTTTTTTTTTATTTTTTTTTATCATCTTTCTATAAAAAGGTTACCTTTCTCTTGTTTTTGAATTATTCCTATTTGTTTAGCTTTTAAGTGACCTGCATACTATTCACTTAGCTGAGTCTTTGGCCATTCAAGTAGTAGGTCAATCATTCATAGTGAATATAACTCTATACTTTCGAGCCATGGATGTAATTTGCTTTTTATATTAATTCATTGGTTTTTGAACAAAGTGGACTGCAAGGCCTCAAGAATGAATTATTCTTGTCTTGTTTGAAGTCATTTGTACCTCAACTTGTGATTTCAGTTGCAAACTTGATTCAAATTTCATAATTTTCATTCCTGTGCCTACACACACACACACACCAGATAAAAAAGTTACCATGTTCAGTTAATGATTTTTTATCATCTTTCTATAAGTGTAGATTAGTAGGTTGTCATCAATCTTTTTAATGCAAATTTGTCAATCTTTTTAATGCAAATTTGTTGCAACTTGTAGGCTAATGGACCTGGTTCACGAAGATTTATCATTAGCTGATCAGTTTTCAAAATTGAAGGTGAACTGTGCTAATTTGTGTTTTTTTATTTTTTTATTTTTAATATTGGGCCAGTATAGGCTAATGTTGTGGATGAGTTCATCTGATTTATGTGGTAGCATGTTGATTTAACTTACATTTTTGTGCTTTTCCTTGTTTTCTTTCTCATCCAACACATTTTTGCTCTTACCAATTCTGAGAAATTCAACTGGCTTACATTTTCAGTGCTTTTCCTTCTTCCCTGTTTCTTCTAATTTTGTCTTTCACTCCTTTGAATCCGGGAAGCACTTGAAGAAAAAGCACAATTATCACTTGATCGAAAGCAAGTTCAAAGATAAAGAAAGGAAGGATGCCTTGATGTTGGAAGAATCAGAGACCATACTTGGAGTCTTCTAAATAAAGGGTGGTGGAGGTTTTGGGTGTATTTTGGGAAGAATGGTGATATGGCATGCCAAAAAGAAAAAGAAACGCGAGATGCAACAAACATGGCTCATCTAGTACAGGGTGGGATCAAGGCAGGGTATAAAAAGGGTAAAATTTCGGGACGTGGAAGAGTATTGTTGAAGTTGGATGAAAAATAGAATTGGAAAGTGCATTCAAGGATTTGGTTTAGAAGTTGGGAATGCAGATGCAGTCCATCTTTGGGAGGATACATGGGTAGTGGCCAGTGGGAGGATCTCTCTCTTCCATTGAAATTCTCAAGACTATTGTGTGGTTTGATAAAGGTGCAATGGATGAAAAACGTTATGAAACTTTGGTGGGGGAAATTGTTCAGAATGCAGTTTTTAGAAGGAATCTAGAATCTGATAACGTTGAGGATTACATCGGTGAGTTGGGTTAGTTGGTCAACATCTTCCTTGTTACTTTCACTTGGACAATCATGGTCAATAAATTTTGGCTCTTGAATCTTCAACACAGGGTGCACAACTTGCCAAATATACACTTCATATGTTGGAGGGGGGCATTTTTCATTGCGCTTTGTTTTTTTTGTATATTCTAGGCTTCGGCCCTCTTTTAATGAAAATTCATCAATGTTAAATTTTTTTTTCCTTTTTCTTTTTCTAATTAGGTTCTTTGGGATCTTGGTTCTTCCAAGTGAAGCTAGGGTATTCATTCCAAAGTTGGAAAGGGGTCCTTTCTGTTTTGTGACTTTCCTTCACATTTTTTTTTTCTTTTTCTAATTATGTTCTTTGGGATCTTGGTTCTTCCAAGTGAAGCTAGGGGATTCATTCCAAAGTCGGAAAGGGCTCCTTTCTGTTTTGTGACTTTCCTTCACATCTTTCTCCACCAAGGAGCTCATGCATAAAGAGGGAAGAGAATCTGTTTTTTGTTTCATAAGGATCACTGTTTTCCGTATCGTTATTGCATAATGTATCGCACCCTTGGGATATGGATACAAATCAGTTATCGCATGGTATATATCGGTTGTATCGCGTAATGTATTGCTGTTGTTGGGAAACATGGGGAGCATTGGGAAATTGGTTGAATTTTTGAATGAAACTTCAAAGATTGTTGAAAAAGACATCAATATGCACATAGAAATCCTTTGTATAGGGTCCTAATCTATGCGTTGTTTGACTGAATTGATGCAACTATATTCAAAGTCTCTTCATATAATTTATAAATGTAAAAAGATGTGTGGAAACACAAGCAATACATTCAAAAGCAAAAGAAGAATCACAAGATCAGGTTACATGTTTGATTTTTTGTTTGGACACAAAGATTGCAACTGATTTGCGAGAAATTGGGAAATTTTGATTTTTTCCAATTTTCTGCAACTCTGCTCATCTCCTCCAAGTCTTGAAATTGAAGCTCCAAATCCATGTTTTTTCGTGCAAAACATGAAAAATCATGGATTTGTAACAGTTTGACATTGATTTAACATGATTTTCAGAAAAAAAAAGAGGATAACAAATTGAAAATGCTCTCCGGATCGAACAGGTGGGATATATTAGTACTACCTATGTGTTTTGGATCGCACAAGTGGGATACAAGATATATCATGGGAATGGGATATATAGGCTGATATTGTCGACACCAAAAACATTGAGAAGGATAATTACGAATATAAAGAATTTGCAATTGAATTCATACGATTATGGTACACTGAATGAGAACCGAAGCATGTAAACATTTGCTTAGGAAGTATGGTACTCTGCATGGTATACACCCAAGGTACTCCAGCACTTTCAAGACAAGAGGAAGATATTGCTGTGACACAACATTTTGCCTTCCGTTTGGCTGTATGGAAATAGAGAGATTATCGTATTTTTGAGGATGTTGTGTAATTGGTGAGTAAACTTATTGAAGGGATCAAAAGTAGTTTGATCAAGTTGATTTTCTTGATAAAGGAATCTTGGAGTGTTTCAATGTTGGATGTCTTGGAATTGGTCCATATTTTGACTAGTGATTGCAAAGGCTATATGATGCAGGGGGCATGTGATGATCTAACCCTAGATGCATGTATATCAAGTTGGAAGATATTCAAATAATAAAATTACGAAACTAACTACTTTCAATCAGAGGAAACTAACAAATCTCAACACGAAGATGAAATCCATCCGTCCGGATCATGCCCTTTTGCATAAAACCATGTAAAATCGTAAAACAGGGAGGATCTAGGGATATGAGGATATCCTAGATCTAGCATAGACCAGTCCACAGTCAAGTTTGGATCCGGTTATCGTGGCTAGGCATCCCTCTTTTCGATCGTACCAAAAGGGGGGGGGGGGGGGGGGTTTCAGAAAAGGACGAGGGATGTCGAAAAACAATGGGTTATCATGAAGTACGAATTAGGAACCAAAAGAAGCTTACCTTTCCTCGCACCTTGAAGAAAGAGAGAAGAGAAAACGGAAACTCCGGGGTGGAATCCTCAACACCCGAGGGCCAATCCTGAAACCCTAATCTCTCAACAAAGAGGAAGAAACTCACGAATTTTCTATTCATTCAATAATTTCGAAATAGGGTTCTCACAGTATATATAAGCTACGAAAATAAAAAAAGTGCACTAAAGTGCCTGAAAACCAAAGAAATAATATAAAAACGTCTAAAGTAAATAACGACACTAAAGCGCCTAGAAACAAGGAAATAAATAGAAAAGCGCCTAAATGTAAATCCGCTCCATGGTCCAGCGGTCATGATGCTCCTGCGCGATCCTGCATCTCGCGTACTCGTAACGCGTCAGAAAATGGGCCCAATGGGCCCGACGTCCATCCACATCAACTCGTCTGCTCCAACACTCGATCTGCGACGTCGCCTCCTCTGGTACACTCTAAAGGGTGCACCACTGATGTCCGCATCACTATAAGCAAAAAATGTAAGGAGGTTGGCATCTGCCCGATTAATGGAATTTCGACTTGGATATTTTCTCACAAGGGGACTCAGCCCCGTATGGTATTGGTGGTGTCCATGGAGAGGATAGGGGTACCATGCATATGAGTTCTCAGGACTGGCCAGCAAGGGGATGCTAATGAAGTGGAGGCTTTTCTCCTTAAGGTGGGGCTAAGAATTTTTGTCAAGGATTTCTCTGGCCTTTTGATTTTGTCTGGGGATTATTGAAATGTCATTTGGGGGGTGGGAGGTGTTTCCAACGAGCATTCTAAGCCTAATAAGCTTTCTTTTTTTCAATGAATCCAGGACATTGCTTTTAGGATAAACATTTGGTTTGCTTCATGTTGGTAGAGCTAATGATATTGCAGACAATATTGCACGAGGGGTAAGGAAATTGGCTCTTTGCATTGGGAGTAGGGTTATCAATGGCTATTTGGAGCCGTGGGTACCTGATGGACCTTATCCTGGTTTAACAGGTGGGTGTAATTTTTTGACACATTAAGGAATTGGGTTGGGTTCAATTAAGGAATCTGGTTGGGACTAGTCGCTCCATGCCAGTTCCAATTACTTTTGACATTAACATGATATATAAAATATACATGGATTGTTCTAGCAACGGAACAAGATTTGCTGAGCCACATGCACGTAAGGAAGCTCGTTTACATACCAGGCATGTGTTAAATTGGCGCATTGTGTCCAATCTAATCCATCCATCGGGTGGATGCGTCCATGCAAGAGCTCTTATTTGACCTGTGCCTGACCCAATACAACTTGAAACCTAGGTCCAACATGAACCCAATCGGATTCTGCTTGTTCCTTAAAAAGAGACCCAGGCCCAGAAGGAACTGAACCTGATTAGCATGGGTAATGGGACTCTAGGACCCTACCCATTGACAGCCCTATTTTGGAGATTGCTACATGTATCTTGATGTTTCTTTCCTACTTTTTGCTCAATAGATTCTGTCATCTCTCTCTCCTCTCAGCAAAAAAAAGTAAAAGAAGCTTTTTAGTGACATATAAGCGACCAACAAGGCACTTTGACTTATTTTATTCATGTATATTCCATCCTAACATTTATTCTATATGATGGAATGCTTATAAATCTGTTACATATTTTTTTTTTTCCCTTAATCAATCTGATCTGTCTCATTGATATTATTTGTTGATTTAATCTAAATTATAATTTGTCCTCAGCTAATTGAATCTGATAAAGTTTTCAGATACCTCAAACTGCCATAGGGAAACTGTTGTCAACGCTACCTCCTCCAGAATCTAATACGTTCCGTGTTGATTTTCGTTCTACCCATGTCCATTACCTGAACAACTTGGAGGAGGATGCCATGTATAGGAGGTGGAGAGGCAACTTAAATGAGGTGGATTCCTTCCTTAGAGAGCTTGATGAACTTGCGATTGCTTTAATTTATTTTCTAACATTGATCCTTTTTTCTGATGTAGCTTCTGATGCCAGTCTTCCCTGGCCAGCTTCGCTATATCCGTAAGAATCTATTCCATGCTGTTTATGTGCTGGATCCGGCAACAATATGTGGACTTGAGGCAAGTTAGTTATAGTTTTTGCTTCTTTTCTGTTTTTTTTCCCTATGTTTATTGATTTTTTATTTTAAATTCCTAATTTGTTTTTCTTTCCTTTTTTTACACCACTGCAGTCGATCGACATGATTATGTCCATGTATGAAAATAATGTTCCTATGAGATTTGGGGTAATACTATATTCTTCAAGATTGATCCAGAAAATCGAAGATAATGTTGGTGAACTTCCCATCCTTTCTGGCAGTAATGCAGAGGAAGATATTTCCAGTTTGGTAATTTTTTATGGCACATCATATGTCAAGTTTACATTGCCTTTCTATCTTCTGAAGCTGAAATGGTGTTCGTCTTTGACACATTTTCTCCATTTTGATTATCATTCGCACATTGTGCTACAGGCTTGTGCTAAATAAACTGTGCCATGTTGTAGAAAGCTCCCATTCATTATAATTATTGAGGGATTTTGCGTGCGTGTGTGTGCGCATGTTTGTCTCTCTTTCATTCTAATGATTACTTCGAGGGATTGAGTGTTTGCGTGCATGTGAAAATAGCAAAATGTTGGAGCCTTTCATTTTTACAAACTATAGTTATGGGGTCTTTAAGTTGTCCTAACTTAGGAGTATATCCCTTGCATAGTTTCTTTCTTTCTTTTTTTTTTTTTTTTTTTGTATCTTTGTTCCTAGTTATGCTCTATGAAATGCAGATTTATTGCACGTATATTACATGCCCTTTATTTTGCTGTTGGTTTGGAGGAGCTGTATTTGGGCCTTGGATGATGATATTGAGTATATATTGGAGCCACCTTTAAAAAAAAGTTCTTAGATTGGAGCTCTAATCGGTCCAGATCGCAAGTGGAGACAAAGAAATGCTTGACATCAGGGTGTTTTGTGCCAGCCTGGTGTGAATGTTTTGTGGGAAAAAAGAGGAAACATATATGTAGCATCTAGTGGGTCCTTTTTTATTCACTGATAATACATACGTCCATATATTGAATGCTTAACTTGGCTGTACATGCAGCCACCATTTAACAGGCTTGGTTGTCTACTGAAGCCCATAAATTGCTTTCATCAGAACACATCAAAGTCCGCTTTCTTTGTTATCTTGTGGATTACTCCATTAGACCTTCATTTAAACATCCATGAAGGGATGCTTCCCCCTTCTCTCTCTCTCTTCCCCCCCCCCCCCCCCCCCACATATCCGTGAAGCATTTTCAGCACTATAGTAAAGTTTCCACCTGTTTATGATGGCTGAGCAGTCCTGACATAGTAATCACCATTTTAACTACAGTATTCGAGTTTTGTAGGGTTCCAAGAGAAGGAATTTTTAGCCGATGCTACTCATTTTAGCAATATTGAGGTAGATAAAAATGGAACGGAAATCTCAGTGACAGATTTTAACTGTAGGGAATTGCAGTTTGGACTAATAGCTCTCATGTTTAAAAGCATGACATTTGTTACGTGCAGCTTATCTCCAACATGGCACTAGAAGGTAACTTTCTCGTGAGGAGATTACTCATTCCAATTTGGATTCTGACAGCCACTGCTCTGGGTCTTACTCCTGGTGATTGGGACCTGGCTATTCAGTCTAGCTCAAGCATTTATTTAGCTGCAATAACAACAATGTGAAGCCTCCACTCACTGGTGGCCTGTCCACTGTGTACTATTACTGGACCATGTGCTCTGGCCTCTGAGGTGCTCAGGGATCTGTTCATGGGTTAAAGCTGCACGTGCTAGGGTGAGGGCACTGTTGATCCTAGTGGACAAGGGTGAGGCTCCCTGACCACTTGGAGAAGCACTTGTCATCCTTCATCGTACCGTTCCTATCCTGGATCTCAGTGATGGTTGGGTTCCCTGCTCAAACAAAAGCACTTATCCCCTAACAATCTTCTTTCTTTCTTTCATCTTTTTTTTAGAATGATATTTTCTCATCAAATTTCTAAAGACTTCTGGAATCTTCCTAACCTGCTTGAGATTAACTCTAGCTCCAATTTGACCAATTACTTGTGTATAAAGGCTTTTCCTGAGTGGCGAGTGCACATTGGTAAGGAATCTAACAAAGAAACTAAGTTTGACAGTTCACTTGATTTTCAATTAGGAAACCAACTTAAATCATACTCTTAAGTGACACTAGTGCTTCTTGGTAAATTATAGATTTTAATTTCTAAACCAAAACCATGGCACAAAAAAACCCTTTTAAATCAACATGTTCAGTCCTATAGGGCTTTTAGTGGCCTAACATGAAATCAGCCCTAAAACTTAGCAAATTCACGTGGTCATGATGTATATGTGTTATGGCTGTGAAGTGTGAAGTCGGGTGTATGGTGTACAACCCCGTTGTGTACCTCGATTCTTAGTTGGAGGAACTTGAATTCCTCTGGTGAGTCCGAAGGTTCATATAATCTGCATCGAGCTTCTTCAATTTGTTACTGGAGATGCAGGTGAAGAAACTGTCTTTTTTTTATTTTTTTATTTTTATTTTTTTTATGTTACCTGATAACAACTTCCGGAGTGTGATTCCCCTGGCCTTCCACCAATCTGCTGCTCCCATGGAGGTATTTCTTGAGCCAGCCATCTGGGTACTGCGCCTTATTGTCCTGCCTGGGCAATAGAACATCCTGTGAACACCCATGCAATCATCCATTAGTTGACTCATTGAAAAAACTCCAAAATGGTTTCTGAAGTTGAACTCTTTCAGATTGTACTGCGCCAATATAGCTAGCTCTTTCTTCCAATATTAACAGCTATTTGTTCTTCTCTTTGGCTGGTTTCCGTCTAGCCTCTTATTTCTAATAAAAATATTATTCAAAGCCCTTCAAAAAAAGTTTACTTGGTTGGTGAAAACACCTCTAGAAACTAGTCTTTTGTTACTTTCACGAACCCCACATCTCTGAAGGAACAGAATTGGCCTGAGTTTAGTTGCATGATCGTTCGAACTAGGTGCTGCACCCACTTCGAATCGCCTTCAGACTCATGCTCCATGTCCTGCGTCCTAGCTGTTTATGCTTTTTGAAACTGATGCTTCCCCATTCCTGCATTCAAATTTGTAGCCGCTTTGCTTCTTACTTTGTGCAACAGCCTGAGTATTTTATGCATGATTTTAAATATCTGTTACAGTATGCCTTATTGGATGTGTATCTTTCCCACCCGATACGCGATATAGGGGCAAACTCGTCTGTTGAAAATGGGCTGTATCGGCATTGTATTGGTTGGTGCTGTCTGATACAGGCTGTATCAGCGCCGATATGACTGGTGCAGGCCAATATGACTATAACAGTCCTGTTTAAAAAAAAGGGGGAAAGAAATCTGGCTTCTCTGTCTGTCTGTCTCTCTCTCTCTCTCTCTCTCTCTCTCTCTCTCTCTCTCTCACTTGGTTCTTAATTTCAACCATATAGGAAGCTTAAATACTCATTCTATGCTAGATCTAGGCTATTTTGGGGATCAAGGCACAAGAATTAGAAGGGGAAAGCTATCACTTCTTCTTCTTCTTCTTCTTCTTCCTGTTGTTGTATTTCTTTATAAAGGGCCCTAATCTATCAAATCATGCTTGATTTGTGTTCTATTATGTCCTATTTGGTTGACTTTCAGCAGGTCAAGCCGACAGACACCACTCTTATCAAAGAATGGTCTGATAGACAATTGAGTACATGTTAAAAACATAAAAAATGATAAATCCCAGTGTTTTACATTTTCCCTATTTTCCTGTTAAAAATTTCAAATATTTTTGGGGCAAAAAAAAAAAAAAAAAAAAAAAGACCAATACAGGGTCATTTCTTTTCATCTAGGCCTGATATGGTCTGATGCACCCTGTATTGTATCATTTTTGGGCCCGGCCAATACACCCTGTACCAAGATTCAAAGCCTTTATTTCATGCTTGCTTCCCACTGGTTCAAACTGGAAACTCCAGAAAGGGAAAAACAGCAGATAAAGAATAAATTCTGTTAGATCCATATATATGTTAGAATGAAAAGCATTGGTAGTCCAGAAGAGCCGCTATCTGCTGAAGATATGCCACCTTAAGAGGTGATGGGCTGTGTCAGCAGCAGACAGGGACCTTTCTCGCGAACTGCCGCTTGAGAAGACTACTAGACCAAAGATACCTTTTAAAGAAATTAAAAAGTCATTTTTTGCTTCTGATACTTTGTATATTCCCGTCAAAGGATACTAAAGGGATTAGCCGATTAGCTCTGGCCATCTATTTTCATTTGAGGAGTTTTATGCACTTAAAAGTCATATTTTGGTTGCCACACCTTTGTTGAGGTTTCTTCTCCCATTGCTCGAGCTGACTAACTCATCATATCATCAAGCTGATTGGCAAAAAGTGAGAACAGTGATATCTTGGCCAAATTTTTGTGAAGTGGCCCAACTATCAATTCCCTAAAAATTTAAAAATCATATAACCCTAGTGGGGCATGTTCAGTGCCTAGTCATTGGTTTTCTAAATATGGCTGATTAGACTTGCTTAATATCTCTGCATGAATGTGTGAGTGTACTTACCACCTTTTGCTTGCGCTCCTGTTCTTTCACATTGCCCCTGTTGGTACTAAAAAAGTTCGTTTGGCACTCCATTTTGCAGATCGTACGGCTTTTCCTTTATGTTGAGGAGAACCATGGAAGGAAATTGGCTTTTCAGTTTCTGAGCAGTGTATGTTTGTGGTGCTTTAAGCATTCCTTTTGATCTGTGATTTTTTTTTTTCAACTTTTATCAGAATATAGGAGTCGGAGTATTTCTTTTCCCATATTTTCTCCTTATTACTTGATTATGTACTTAAGTTAAAGTTACATGGCTTTGTTTGTAAAAGAAAAGGCTAGCATGGCTAACCAAGTTTGTTAGGCACATGGAAATGATTAAAAAATGACAGATCCTTTCAACAATTCCTTGAGAACTAATCTTCTCAAAAAAAAAAAAAAAAAAAAAAAGAAAATCCTTGAGAACTAAAGAATGAAGTGTTGATCACTTTCCATGTAACGTGTGATTTATGCAGTGAGGGGTTTTTGAATGATCAGAAATTATTTTAATCTTTTCAACAATTGAGCATGTTTTTTTGTGTTGCAAGAAACATTTGTTAATCATGTCTGGTTACCAATGATCATGAACATATTATCTTTCTGGGAAATATGTCTTCTTGAATCCTTTTCCACAGCTACTAAATCATGAACAACATCGTCGTCATCGTTGTCATTGCCATAATCATAGCCTTGTTCCAGTTACTTGGGGTTGGCTTTATAAATCCTGTTCTGCTAATCAATAAGCTAAATAGGTCCGTTCGCCTAAGCACTATTCTAGGTTCAGACCTTTTGGGTCATTCATGCCATTTGATTCCATGATCACGGTGTCCAGAAAATTTTGAAGGCACTGGATTATATAAACAGGCTGCTTTGAATGGCAATGGTTACTTGATTAGTTACTGATCTAGACTACTGAAAAGTCAAGTGGTTGATGATGAATCATTTACAAATGTAATTGAAACTATTCTAGCAGGAGTGATTAGTTGAGCATAGTGCAACATCTGTCATTGCATGATATACCTTGGATCTGGATCGTGACATTGCCTAACATATCTTGAATCTATATAATGAACTGTCCTTTGTTTTGTTTTGTTTTGTTTTGCTTTTTTTTTTTTGCACTTGTCATTGGTTGAAACAAATATATATATATATATATATATATATATATATATATATATATATATATATATATATATATATATATATATATATATAAATGCCATGTCTGTGTTATTGTAGGCTTGTAGCACACACTTGAACATTGGTAGAGACAGCTTTTTCTTGAGCTTCTATTTTTTTTTTTTTTTTTTGCTTTCGATCTAGCTTAAATTTTCCTGTGCTTTCAGATGTTTATTTCTGCTTGCACATTAGTGATTAAATTGCTCAACTGGAAAAGCTGCATTTGGGCGAGAGTTGGCAAGTTTATTTAAATCGAAAAGGGTTATCAGGCGGTTGGCCTGCTAGCACTCCTTAGTTATTATGATCTTGTGATTATTATTATTATTATTTTCAATAAGCAACAAGAAATTTTGTGAAAGATCTAGGAAGAATTCCACAGTGATCTGTAACTTTAAAAACTATAGGTAAAATGTATATGAAGTTGAGAGAAAAGTCGAATTGGGGGAAAGAAAAATCGATTCAGGGAAAAGAATTGGCTGGATTTAGAACCCTGCCTGGTTCTAGTGAAGAGGGAGGTGATGAAGATTTAGAAGAGGGAGAGGTAAATGGCTGGACGCAGGTTCAGCAGAAGAAGATCTCGCAACGGCGGATCGGCGTATCCAAGTCGATATTGCCCGAGCTCCCAACTCTCTTTGTAGTTTGATTCCTGAAGGGCTGGTTACCGATTAACTTTTCAAGGGTCTTTAGTAGGTCCGGCGATGTCATGGAGTTTGTATTCCTTGAGACCAAGCAACCTCTGCCCATCGGGGCTTTACCTTTCTCCAAATGAGACTGGAATACGAAGTGGATACGGCCATTGATATGCTCAATGGAGAGCTTTGGGGGAAGAAAACTGAAAGTTCAGAGAGCTCATTTTGGCCCTGATGTTAAGAGAAGAGAAGGAAATAACAAAAGGAAGATCAAAGATGCAGGTGGGAAAGATGGTGTTACCTTGATGAAACAGAGTGTCTCACCTAACAATCACAAGGTCTCTCCCTCCACCAACGAAGGAAACCCAGTCTCCTTCAGAGACGCTGTATTGGGAACTTTCCACTCCAAGTGGGAACTCTCTGCTGTAGCAGGAATTTTCAAGTGTTGATCACATGTGATGACTTATCGGGCAAGCTTTTGAACAATTGCTCTTCCGTTTTTCTTCCTAAGGCTTATAATGCTGGAGATGCTCTCGTTGGAGTCTCACTCTCGTTGGAGTCTCGCAGGTAGGCTTCGTCCAACAGCCGACCACGACTAGGCTTTCAGAAGGTATAGTGGTTGATGGTCTGCAGACTCCCAGTGAGGTTAATCTAGCGATAATGGAAGACGAGGGAAGGGGCGCAGAGGAAGTCGTGAGTATCATCATCAGGGAGGCAACGATGAACGACGTAGGTGAAGATGATATGTAGGTTGCTGCGCTAGGTATGGAGGAAGATCTTCTCGAGGCGGCGATGATGGTAACTCCGCTATGTGCTGAAAAGGGTCGATGTGTTCCAAGTAGGGAGTTGCCGATCACTGCAGCGCATTGCAGAGACGACTTCGTCAGCTCCAAAGAGGACATCACTGAAGAACAATACCGTTGGGCAAAAGATGTGCTAGAAAGAGTGGGTGGGTTGGCAGGCTTATCATATGGGGCCGGGGACGAGGATGTACAAGATTTCTTCCAGTTTGTGAAGGCGAAGGCTATTTAACAACAGCAACAGTGGCAAGACCTGAGATTGAAAAAATCGCCTAAAAGGATGAGGGAGCTGTTATGTCTAGAATGCTCCATTAACTACGATGCAACGTTAAGATCTAGCAGCGGCAAGAGGGCACGATCGGGGAAAGATAGTGATCAGTGTTGATTCTCTCCTGGAACGTGAGAGCGTTGGGGAGCGTAGCTAAGAGGGCTCAGATTAGACAGGTTTGTAAAAAGCCGAAGATAGACATTCTCGTGCTGTAAGAAACCAAGCTTCAGACTTTTTCTCCAGGTATGCTAGATTCTATTTCGGGCCTTAAGAAAAAGGATTGGGTTCGTGTTAGTGCTTTGGGTTCAGCAAGTGGTATTCTTCTCGCGTGGAATGTGGGTAGATGGAAAAAAAGATGATTCTTTTTTCGGGGCCTTTTCGGTTTCTGTTCTCGTGCAAGATATTTCGTCCGGGATGAAGTGGGTCATGTCGTCAGTGTATGGTCCGTGTCAGAGGCAGTTGTGCAATCAATTTTGGGTGGAGCTGGATGCGGTCGGATGGTTGTGGGAGTTCCCTTGGTGCATTGGCGACAATTTTAATGTCGTCCGATTTCCTTATGAGAGATCAAAAGGGGGGAAGATCACTCGCAGTATGGTCTTCTTCTCAAATTGGATCAATAAACACATGCTGCTAGATCTGCCTATGGGGGGAGCCAAGTATACTTGGTCTAATGGTCGGGAGTATGCTGCGGTGTGTCGGTTAGACATGTTCCTTGTTTCTCCGCACTTGGTGGAAAGTTTTCCTCTGATTAGTCAGCGAGGATTGCCAAGAGTGGTTTCTGATCACCATCCCGTAGTGCTCGAAATTTCGGAAGATAATTGGGGGCCTAGGCCTTTCAGATTCGAGGTGGGTTGGTTGGAGATTGAGGGGTTCGAGTAGTTAGTGGCAGATTGGTGGGGCTCTTTTTCGGTGGTAGGTTTTCTAGGCTTCAAGCTATTCAAAAACCTCAAGTTTTTGAAAGAAAATCTTAAGGTTTGCAAGAAAGACTTTCTTGGGAATAGAGAGGCCGAATTCGAGAGAATTGCTTAAGAAATTCATGAGCTAGATCTGTTAGAAGAAAATGAGGATCTGTCGGAGGAGGGTAGAGCTAAGAGAGACGTGTTATCCTTGTCTTATGCTCAAAAGACTAAGGAATAGGAGATCAAGTGGAGACAAAGGTCTCGGGCTCTTTGGCTTAAGGAGGGGGACAAGAACTCTAGGTACTTTCATGCTTTCGCTAGCGCTAGAGCGCGCATGAATAGGATCAGCTCATTGATGGTTGATGGTGAGCAGGCTGCAGAAAAGTAAAAGATATGTGATACTATTACAACTTATTTTTGTAATTTGTTGATCGCTGATAGCTGGAGTAGGCCTAAGCTAGACAATCTGCAATTTGTGCAGTTTTTTGGAAGATGCATCGTCTCTCGAAAAGCCTTTTTTGGTGGAAGAAGTGGCATCGATTGTGAGGTCCATGTGTGGGGACAAAGCTCCCGGACTAGATGGTTTTCCCATTCTCTTTTTTCAAAGATTTTGGCATATTGTGAAAAAGGATGTTTTGGCCTTCATTTTTGAATTTTTTGAGAAGGATTGTTTGTCTTCCGAGCTTGGGGCCTCCATTATTGTTTGCTTCCCACGGTCGAAGGGGTTGAACAGTTGAAAGATTTTAGGCCTATTAGTCTTATAGGAGCCTTGTACAAGATTTTAGCTAAGATGCTTGCGGAGAGATTAAAAACGGTCCTCCCCAAAGTTATATTGGAAAGCCAAGGAGCTTTTGTTGCAGGCAGACAGATTCTGGATAGTGCGTTGATGGCCCATGAATGCATCGACTCGAGGCATAGTGAAAAGAAAGGTGGGGTAGTTTGCAAGCTGGACATGGAGAAGGCGTATGATCATGTGGACTGGGCCTTCCTTGATTATATGCTTGAGAGAGTGGGTTGTGGAGAAAAGTGGAGGGGTTGGATTAAGTCTTGTGTTCAATCTTCATCCTACTCAGTCCTCATTAACGGTCCCCCCTAAAGGTTTTTTCAAAGCCTCTAGAGGGTTAAGGCAGGGGGACCCCTTATCTCCGTATTTGTTTGTGGTGATTGGAGAAGCCCTTAATGTGATTCTTCGCATGGGTACAGCGAATGGTTTGTTCAACGGCTTCAAGGTAGCTCAGGAAGGGCCCAGGATTATGCATCTTCAGTATGCAGATGACACTTTGCTCTTTTGTGAGGCAGAAGAATATGTAGTCGATAACCTCCGTAAATTGATAGTGTTTTGAGGCGGTTTCGAGGCTGAAAGTGAATGTGTCAAAATCTGAAATGTTGGGCATTCATGTGAAGGAAGAAAAAATGCAGATCATGTCTTCCATATTTGGGTGCAAGACAGGGTCTTTTCTTTCCTTTTTGTATGGGGAATCTTGCTCTTCATCTATGGGATAGGGTCATAGAGAGGATTGAGAGGAGATTGGCTAGTTGGCAGAGCCGATATATCTCGTTGGGAGGGTGGTTAACTCTCATCAAGTCGGCGTTTCCAATATGCCCTTATTCTTTATGTCGCTATTTAAACGTCCCACGTCTGTGTTATTGATGCTCGAAAAATTGAGGCGCGATTTTTTTTGGAAAGGAGCTAGCGTTGGCAGTAAATTTCATCTTTTTAAGTGGGATGAAGTTTGTAAGCCTAGCAGACAAGGAGGGGCAGGGATAAGGCCTTTGGGGGCTATGAACTTAGCGTTGCTAGGTAAGTGGATTTGGAGATTTCGCTCAGAAGAGGGAAGGTTATGGAGGGAGCTAGTGGCGACTAAGTACGAAACTCAGAATGGTGGGTGGTTTGTTAAAGGCTCATTGTTATACAGGGCTTCAACCATCTGGAAGGCGATCGTGGCTACTGCTCATCTGGTTCGGAAGGGTATTGCCTTGAAACGGGCGTCGTATTCGTTTTTGGGTTGATATTTGGTGCGGCGATTCAGCCTTCAGGTCCAGTTTCTGCGCATAGCCCGCCTGGCGTCCGTTCGTTTTCTTGTAGTGGCGGATTGTTACTCCACAGTTAGTGGAGAGGTGGTTTGGGCCCCTCTTTGCAGAAGGAACCTGTCAGAAGTGGAGGTAGACGAACTTGTGAGTCTCCTTGCTATCCTTCTCAAGGTTTGGGTGAACTTGCAGGACGCCGATTCCATTTGTTGGTCTTTCAGTTCCTCTTAGAATTTCTCCGTCAAGTCGCTTTTTGCTATGATTACGGAGTCATCCGGCCACCCCATTATCCATCCGTTTCATCAGTGGTTCTATGGGGCTCCTCCGCGAGTCGCGGTCTTTGTGTGGTTAGTTTACTGTCAAAGAATTTTAACTATCGATAACCTTCAGAAAAGGGCCATGATTCTCCCTAATATATGCTTAATGTGTATGGATAGTAGACCATCTGTTCATTCATTGCTCCTTCGCCGGTAAAGTGTGGGCTCATTTTTTGTCAATTTTTCACATGGCTTGGGTCATGCCGTTATAGGCGGGCGACCTTCTTTGGGCATGGCACGGTGGAGGCGTGGGTAAAATTGGTAAGCTGAGGTGGAGGCGTGGGTAAAGTGGTAAGGTGAGGTGGAGGCTGATCGTTATGGTGGTGTTTTGGGCCATATGGGGTGCCAGGAACGAGTGTTACTTTCGGAATATTCGGGTTGGGGTGGAGGTGGTGATTAGAAAGGTTCAAGCCTTTGTAGAGGAGTGGGTGCTCCATTGTGTTGCTGCGCCTTCTGGTTTTATGGCTTGATCGTTGTTTTCTTTTTTCTTTTTTTCTTTTTTTTTTTTTCTTTTTGGCATTGTATTCTTTGCTCGGTTGCTCGAGCCGCCTTAAT
This sequence comes from Liriodendron chinense, assembly GCA_003013855.2. Classification (NCBI taxonomy): domain Eukaryota; kingdom Viridiplantae; phylum Streptophyta; class Magnoliopsida; order Magnoliales; family Magnoliaceae; genus Liriodendron; species Liriodendron chinense. The sequence continues at coordinate 761,516 of ML058521.1, forward strand.
AAATTGGTCATCTTTCTCCACTCCAAGCAATTGCAGAAGGAAAGCGATACTAGTATTAGAGCCCTAGAGAATATTTTTGCTGAACAGATGCTGAAGATGGGAGAATCAGACAGTGTCAAATGGATTTGGACAGAAGACTCTCCTAAGGGCCAGACGGTTCACGTAAGAAAAGAGGTCATTGACAAATCTATGGCTTCTCTACAATGGTCCTTTATTGCTGAAACCTCTCCCAATGCATCTCTCTCACGGATTCAACAGTGGGTGGAGAGTCGTTGCAGCATTACTGAACTTAACTTCATAGTTAAGCCGATTGAAGCTAATCAAGTATGGATTCACTTCAAATTTGAATTGGATCTAGACAAGGTTTGTCGCTCAACGAAGGACCTATTTTAAAACTTTGGAAATGGTAAAAAAAAAAAAAAAAAAAAAAAAAAAAAAAAACTCATTTCAGTAGAGAGGTGGTATGGTTCATGTTTAGAAGACAATTGTTACCTTCGAGCATAAGTTTCATCAAGGAAGTTTGTTTCTCCTGGAAAAGGGAATCACATTTGCTTTTGGGTAGACACGTGGTGTAGTGATAGGCCATTACATGATCTCTTCCTAGGCATTGCTAATATTGCGTTGGACGTGGATCGCTTCATTCCCATTGATTGTTGCGATTCCATAGAGGGAGAGTCCGTAGTTTGGTCTCCTCCTTGCTGAAGAAATTTATCAGATGTCGAGGCGCCTCCTTGATCATTTGAAGCTTGTTGCATCATTACCCCAAGAAGAAGATTTGATGATTTGGAAAGAGCATTGTTCTGGTGTGTTCTTGGTGCGATCTTTTTATAAACTGATGTCTAAGTCGTCTTCCCCGCCTTCCTTTTCGCTTCATCATTGGTCTTATGGTGCCCCTTCGAGGATTGTGGCTTTTGTCTGGTTAATGGGGAGGAAGAGAGTGTTAACCATAGATAACCTTCAGAGGCGATCTATTGTTCTCCCCAACATTTGCTTGATGTGCATGGGCGATGCAGAGTCGATTGGCCACCTCTTTATCCATTGTCCCTTCGCGTGTAAGGTTTGTGATCACTTCATTTCTCTTTTCCATGCCCTTGGGTGATGCCCATCTCCATGGACCATCTCTTATGGGCCTGGCACGGAGCTATAATGGGTAAATCTTGGAAAGCTATTTGGAGGCTTATCTCTATGGAGATCTTCTGTTTTATTTGGAAAGCCCGGAACAATCGATGTTTTCAAGACAAGGATCCCTTGTTTGAAGAGATCATTTATTTAGTGAAATTTGGCATGCCCTAAAGGCCTTACTAGCTCATAAATGCCTTACGGCCCGTAAAGGCCGTTATGTAAAGGTAACAGTGGCAACCGTTACACGTTACAGGGTTGTAGTGGTCGTAACAACTGTTATGGAAAAATAATGACCTGTAACCACTGTTAACGGCCCATTATGCTCCCTGTAAAGGCTGTACTAGCCCCATAATGGTCTGTTACGACACAAATAGAGGTTTTTTCGGATTTTTTCAACGTTACGGGCAGATACTGGTTTTTTGGGTTTTTTCTTTTAATAAAAAAAGAGACCATAACAGCCATTACAACCCGTATTATAAAGGTAATGGCGGTGGCCGTTATAGCCACCGTTGCCGTTACGGAATATTGATTGCTGATCTTTCAATGGTTGTATTCTTTCCCCGTCTTTTGGCGGGGTTTTTAATAAATTTCCAGTTCTCTCTTAAAAAAAAGCAACAAGAAATTTGATTGAGAAAAAAAGAAATGAAGTTCAAGGATACAATAGAGTGAGAGATGCCCGCATGAGACAGAAACATGCAGCGGAAAACTGGAGGGAGACGAAACAAAGTGTTAAATGAATGTTTAACACCGGTAATCTATGGAATGGTTTTTGCCACTGTCATGGATCAATTGAGACCTACATCTAAGACCGGGTAGTATGCGAAATTTGGGAGAGAGTGATGCCCATTCAATTATTGATTCTTTGATCTGCTCAATTAGCATATTCATGGATGCCTTTACTCCCTTGAAGCTTCTAGAGTCTTTCTTTCCAGATTCCCAACAAATCGTGAAGGGCACCAGTTTCTGCAGAATTTTCCTTTTCCTTGAGTGTGTCAACTGTTCCATTGGATGGATTCCTCCTCTAAATGGAAGCTTTTTAGTTTTTTTTTTTTGAAAGATGATGCTTTATTAGGGCCAGAGGCCAAACAAAAGACAACAGAAACAAAACCAAACAAAACAGGAAAAAAGGCTAATTGTACACACAAACCCAAACGAAAACAGCCCCAAAAATATACATCAAGGTGCCCAGCCCGCTAAATACAAAAAAAGCCCAATTGAGAACTCCCCCTGCCGAGATCTTCCGATTGCTGAAATAGCGGTTGTTTCTCTCTAACCAAATCGATCAAAGAATAGCCAACAAAGCCAGCCTCCATCTTGAGTCTTGACCGACCTAAACAGTCCCCTACACCAATGTGCGAAACTCTAAAAAGACCATCCATTGAAGCTGGCATCACCCAGGAGATACTTGATACCCTGAGAATGCAGACCAGACCACCCTAGAGAATGATCAGTCAGCAGTGGATAAAGAGATGGTCCGCTGACTCTTCGTCATACACAGGAGACACGTTGGTAAGGACCATCGATCTTTTCCGCAGGTTGTCAATAGCGAGGATTCCTTTCCTCCCAGTGAGCCATGCAAAGGCAGAAACTTTAGGAGGAGCCCCGTACATCCAGACATACGATGTATGACGTCTATCTGCCCCTTGCACTGACCGAGAAAGACCCAAACTTTTAGTGAAATTCAGAGAGGAAGATGTTCCAAATGGAAGAGGTCACCGGGCAGTGAAGGGTGGGGCTACTTTCTTCATTAGATTCACACATCACACACATGATTGGAATCATCATCTGAACGGCACTGGAGCTTATCGTTCTTTAGAATGTGGAAGGCTGAGACTCGAGGAGGGGCTAGAGGTTTCCAAAGTGGGAGGCAAATTGGGCTTTAACATCTTGGGACATATTGGTTCATCTCTCCATCTGAGCAATATGGCTGTTATGCTCATTACTAAACTTGTCGAAGAGATTAATATTACCAAATACCAAGGTATATCTTTTTTATCAGAGGTTGAATCAATCATCAGAAAGAGAATTAGACCAAAAATCAGGATACATTCTTGGAAAATGAAACTTCCATGGAAGAGAAGCAAATGAAACGCTTTCATAAAATTGTGAATCGAGAATGAAGCATTCATTCTATGCATGCTAGATCATGAATTAGTAACTGCATCCAATCTCCGAAAGGGTTCCAACAGTTTCAAACTTTCGATTTTTGGAATGGGATATTTACAGAACAGCTGATCCCATACCAGGGGCTGAGGAGAACTTTGTTATGCATAAGCAGAGGTATTGGAAGGGTGAAATTATGGAGCCAAGAACTTCCTTCAACATCATACAAAACACTTTTTCTGTGATTTTGTCAGGGGCATTAAATACTAACTAGCCAATTGTTCTGAAGCCATTTGTATCCACAAGCTCCTCTATCTTTGGAATAAGTGCTGCTTGCATTCTTGTTCATTATATGCTTCCCTTTGGAACCCCTCATTGAATTCCTTAAACACCACCAGAATATCTCTCTCTCTCTTAATAATTACCAATTTTTTTAACAGAAGGTTGAGTAAATATCTGATATATTGTTTTGTCCATACTTGTTTCAAAAGCCACCTTGGCTACTTGATCTTATTGAACCACCCTGTCTGATCATACCACCTCTTGTCTGGATATCCCAGCAGGGACACTTCCCAGGCATTTTTCTTCTTGAATCAGTCCCAACTTTTGTACCCAAATCAGTTCTTGTTCTCATCTCATGCAACCGAGTGGTAATGTCTTTAATAAGATTTGTTGGAAGAACAGGACTGTAGGGAAGCCACTTGGTGAGTGTATACTTCCGAGATGTGCTGATGCTACACTGTAACTTCTCATTCTCAGTTTTCCGTTGCATGGTCCTGTCCAATGCTCATCGTCATACCTTTGATATTGGTTTTAAGACTACAGCATTTTTAGGCCCCCCTCCCCCCCTCCGGCCTCCCCTTATCAGTGTTGCTGCTAACTATGTGGCACACCCACTCACTGTGACTGCAATAGTTGTCAGATTGGATGTTATTCTCTTTCTGGCTTATCTGTTATGCACATTATAGTTTCTTTCTATGTACCACATTGCATTTATTAATACCTGTATGATAGTTCCTTGCCTCGATTAGTATTTGTGTGTAATTCATAGATGAAGGGGTTAATTGTTGCAAATACGATACAGGTGAACAGGTTGTGGAGTGCAGCTGGAGAGCTTACTGAAGAAGCTCTTGAAGTGCATCATGTAGAAGGGGCATTCGTAGAAGCATTATTGTACGTTATTGTTGTTGTTATTAGTGTTGTTTTTCATCATAATTCACATGCCATATTGAAAGGTGTGGAATTTTCGATGGACTGGGTCTCTGTGCATTCTTTGTTTTGAGCAGTAAAGAATATATCCATATCTGTATATATGTTGTCACTGAATATTGTGAAACTTTTATGTTAGATAAAATCTCTTTCCTTCTGAACAGTGTTGCGTTTTTGCTAAATGCTGTTTGTGTAGATCGGAGTCCAAATCTCCACCTCAGGATATCTTACTAAAACTTGAAAAGGACTTAGCATTAAAGGCAAAGGCAGAAGAAAGCTCACTTTTTGTTTATAAACTTGGTTTGGCGAAGCTCCAATGTTGCCTCTTAATGAATGGGCTTGTCTATGAGTCCACAGAGGTATGTCATGATTCTTTGAAGATATTTGATTTTTTAATAGCTGAATCTGTTGAATTTATTGAGTAGGTGCAATTACTTCTTCACCTAGTTTAGGTATCTTCTTGTCATAGTGGAATATTCCGATTGGGATCATGTGAAGTTACTTAGGGCTCATTTGACATCTCTACTCTAATCTAATAAGAGCTTTTCAAATAAGAGCTACTCTAATAAGCTCTTTTTATTCTAGCTCTTGTTTTAAATAAGCTTGTTTGGTAAAATTGGTTTTTTCAAAACCCAAAAAAGCTCTTATGTGAAATAAGCAAGTTTGGGAAAATGTTCAAATGAGAGCTTTTTCTAGGTGTAGTTGATGTCATTTTTAAAGATTACAACAACTCCATTATAAGAGTAATCCAGGTAGTTGTTTTAGTGGATCTCATCATAGATTGACCGTGCCCCAAATGGCAAAAGAATGGATGGCTAGTGGCCACAACCTTCATGTTTTAGGACCTTTGGGCCATCCATTATGTCGGACATTGAATGCGGATCCTCCATCATATGGAGCCCACCTTTGATGTGGATCATCCATCGTGTGAGCCAAACCTTCAAAGTGGGTCGTCCATCATGCGAGGCTTGTCTTGGATGTGGACCATTCATCATTAGGGATTGACCTCTGATGTGGACCATCCATTATGTGGGGCCCACCTTGATGCAGGCCATTCATCATGTGGGCCCCACCATCAATGCTAATTGTCCTTTATGTGAGGCTCCTCAATGTCCACTACTCATTACGTGGAATCCACATTTGATGTGTCCATCGTGTGGGCCCCACCTTCGAAATGGATCGTCCATCATGTGGGGCCCACTTTTGATGTCCATCATCCATCGTGTGGGGTGCACCTTTTATGTGGATCATCCATCATGTTGGGCCACTTTGGATAAGGGCCGTCCATCATGCGAGACCTTGGATGTGGACCGTCCATTAGGTGGGGCCCCCTTGATGTGGATTGTCCATCATGAGGGGCCACACTTTGATGTGGGCCAACCGTCATGTGGCCCACTCTGTCCATTATGTGGGCCACTTTGATGTGGACCATTCATCATGTGGGGCCCTACCTTCAATACTGGTCATTCATCAAGTGGGCCCACCTTTGATGCCAACCGTCCATCACGTAGGCCTACCTTTGATGTCCATCATCCATTGTGGGTCCCACTTTGATGTGGACCGTCCATCAAGTGAGCCCACTTAACATGGATGGTGCATCATGTTGGGTCACACTTTGATGTGGGCCATCCATCATCTGGGGGCCCACCTTTCATGTGAATCGTGCATATGTGGGTCAACCTTGATGTGGGCCATCCATCATGTGGGACCTATCTTTGCTATTCACCATCCATCATGTGGGTCTCACCTTTGCTGTGGACCATCCATCATGTGGGGCCCAACATTCAATATGGTTGTTCATCATGTGGGTCCCACCTTTGATGTCAACCTTCTATCATGTGGTCCCACCTTCAATGTCCACCATCCATCATGTGGGTCCCACCTTTGATGGGGTCATCCATCATGTGCGGCCACACTTTGATGTGGGGCCCACCTTTGATGTGACTGTGCATTATGCGGGCCCACCTTGATGTGGACCATTCATCACGTGGTGCCCCACGTTCAATATGGGTTGCTCATCATGGTGGTCCACCTTAGAGAGAAAGTTGAAGGACAAACTTGTCCAAAAATTAACTAAAAATGTCAATTCGCTTAAGCCAAATAAGCTCTGAAAGAACTTGTGACGTCTCCATCACTTATTTTTTAAGAGCTTTTTGGCTGAGCCAAATAAGCTCTGAAAGAACTTGTGACCTCCCCATTACTTATTTTTTAAGAGCTTTTTGGCTAGTTTCTAAAAACATAAGCTCTAAAATTAGCGCTTTACCAAACAATCTATTTCCAAAATAAGCAAATAAGCTCTTATTAGTAGAGATGCCAAATGGGCCCTTATATTTTCTCCTTTGTTGGTGTCTTTCAGCTAAACCAATTGAGTGCAATACATTTCACTGATTGGGCAAAAAAGGGGAAAAAAAAGAGTAGGCTTTGAATGTATAATTGCATATGATGATGAATATTGTAAAACGTTTTTGCATTTGTAGTGTATGCCAAACCTGGAAGTGCAAAGGTTAGCATTTTCTGTCTTTTGCTTGCATATCTGTTTTGTTCCTGCCTGGAAATATGGATTTAGAACCTATTCATTTCCTAAAATGATTTTTGTTTAAGCATAACTCATTGATTGTAATCAACCTATGTAATAGACTATTAGGTAGCGCTTAATTGTATTCAACCTATGTAATATTTTGTTAGAGTCCACCAGTGGGAGTTTTGTGCTCTCATTCCAAGTGTCCTGCCTTGATAAAGGAGCAGGGTTGCGTTAGGTTGGCAGCCATCTTCAAACTTATGCCATTACTTTTATCCTGAATCCGAACAATATGGGTGGAAAAGGATCCATCTAGCTGACCCCAATCAATTGGGATGAGGCTTAGATGATGATTTTTGTTTAAAAAGCATGGGAAATGTTCCAATCGTAATGCAGAATGTGTAATGACTTCGGATTGTTACTTGCTTAACATGTGACGTTTGACAGCTCTGATGCATGTTCTAAAGGTTGTGTTTTGTAAAAAACTCCTAACATCTTGGAGGTGGTTGACCAGCTCACAAAACTCTTCGGCCCAAGTCCCCCTTGGATCTAGCTTCTTCTCCCCATGTTTTTCTTTTTTAAGATTAACAACAATTTATGAAAAAGCTGCCAAAGGTGAAAAAGAGTACATGCAAGGTTTGCTACAACCCAAAGAGAATAAAATACAAGAATCAAAGATCGGGAGGCAGGATGGCCAATTTGCCACCTCCCCTTTGATAAATGAAATGACATGAGAGATAGGAGGGGAATTCTATAAGCAACCATCAATGAAGAAGTAGGAGAAGAAGCTAACAAGGTCAGATTTGATCACACATCCCAAAAGACTTGGAAGAAAGCCAGGGGTAACTCACCAAGACCCGAGGCTTTGTCTCTGCCGAGAGAGAACACAACGGCCTTGAATTCTTCCTTAGAGAAAGGGGATTCGTTGGGCCAAAGCTTCCTCAACAGAGATCTAAGGGAAGGCAAGGTTACCCAACTTGGGACGGATCCAACCTTCAAAAGATAATAAACTGCTATAAAAGGATACATTATGCTCATAGACCAAATGTTTGTCGTCCACTCTTCTAACATCGATAAAACCGTTGCTTATTATAGAGTTGTTGATTTTGTAGAGAGAGAAAAAAAGATATGAAAAATGAGAGGGTTCTCAATATCGTGAGCTCCCCCTTTTCCTTATTCTTTTTATATGTAGGGTTACCTCTATTTACAAATAACACGTTAATAAATTTGGAAAATACACAAGTCCTTGCATATTTACAAATAAACTGCTATTTAATGAATAAATGTTCCAACACTCCCCCTCAAGTTGGTGTATGAATATATGTTATAGGCAACTTGCTTGAAATCTCTTGCAACACAGGTGAATGGAATGCCTTTGTGAAAATGTCAGCTAATTGCTTAGTTGATTTGACAAATGGAGTGCACATCTTCCCGGAAAAGATCTTCTCTTGGAAGAAATGGAGATCTACTTCAATATGCTTTGTCCTGTCATGGTAAACTGAGTCATATGCAATGTGGATGGAAGCTTGGTTATTGTAGTAAAGAGGAGTACCAAAGTTGATAGGGAAACCAAGCTCTAGCATAATAGATCTCAACCACAGAATCTCACAAGTTCCTTGAGCCATAGCTCAATATTCTGCTTCTACACTAGATCTAGACACCACTGACTATTTTTTGCTTCTCCAAGTCACCAAATTACCTCCAACAAAAGTACAATAGCCAAAAGTTGACTTTCTGTCCGTTGGACACCTTGCCCAATCAGCATTAGAATATCCAATAATATGAACATGTCCATGATTCGCATAGAGAATACTGAGTCTTGGACATGATTTCAAGTATCTCAATATACAGTACACAGCCTCAAGATATGACGATTTCGGCGAATGCATAAACCTGCTAACAACACTCACAACCCGAGTGATATCTGGCCTTATAATAGTTAAGTAGATTAGCTTTCCAACCAATCTTTGATACATTGTAGGGTCTGTCAGACTGTTACCTTCGGATTCATGTAGCGAATGTTTTTGATCCATAGTAGATGAGGTAGGACGAGTGCCAAGCTTGCCAGTCTCATGGAGTAAGTCTAGAGTATACTTTCTCTGAGATATAAGGATACCCTTGGATGAGCGGGCAACTTCAATCCCTAAGAAGTATTGAAGAGGACTAAGGATCCTTAATTTCAAATTCCTTGCTCAGCGTCTGCTTGACACATTCTATAAAGTCTAAATCATCTCTAGTAACAATTATATCATGCACATAAACAAGAATAATGGTTTGGCCCTCTTGCTGAGCGTGAAAAAAACTGGCAGCGCCTAAAGCCCAATGAGAGAACTGCAGAATTGAACCGAGCAAACCACGCTCTCGGAGATTGTTTAAGGCCATAAAGAGCATTTTTCAGCTTACATACTTTCCCAGTCTCCCCCTTAAGCTGAAACCCAGGAGGAAGGTTTATGTAAACTTCTTCAGTCAAATCCCCATGGAGGAATGCATTCTTAATGTCTAGTTGATATAATGGCCAGGAAAGATTAGCAACTAAGAAGATAATCAGGCGAACTGAGTTCAATTTGGTGACAAGAGAGAAGGTCTCAGTATAATCAATCCCATAATTCTGCATGTAACCTTTGGCAACAAGACGTGCTCTGTAGCGTTCAACAGACCCATTAGCTCGATACTTGATAGAATACACCCCACTTACACCCCACAATATGTTTGTCCGGAGGTAAGGGAACCAGATCCCATGTGCCATTCTTATCAAGGGCAACCATTTCTGCCTCCATCGCTTGCTTCCACGCAGGAACTGCAAGTGCCTTAACAACAGATTTGAGAATAGAGGAGGAAGAGATGGCAGCATGGAAAGCACGATATGTAGGAGAGACAACAAAGTTAGAAATAGTATGCAAGGTGGGATGATGGCTACGAGTACGGGTAGCAACAGGAGAAGATGGATGAGTAGTGGAAGTAGGACTAAGAGAATTACCTGGAGTATAAAGAGGAGCCACTAGGAGCAGTGCTGGTTGTCTCGACTTTCTGCGAACATAGGTGAGAATTTGCTTTGGCGCCGCATGAGTAGGAAGAGATTGGTCACTAACCACAGGGATAGGTAAAGGATCATGTGGGGCAACCAAATTTGGACCTGTAGACATTGTAGTAAAAAAGGATGATCTTCAAAGAATGTGACATCTATAAACAAAAAATTCTTTTTAGTGAATGGTCATAATACTTATAGCCTCTGTGCTAAAGAGAGTATCCAAGTAAGATGCATTTGATGGAACGATTGGCAAATTTGTCTTGGGAAGGACCCTAGAGAGTGAACCAAAAAAAAAAAAAAAAAATGCATCCAAGGACCTTTGGAGGAATATTGAAAAGAGGACAACCATGCTTAAGTGTATGAAAAGAAGTCTTATCATGTAAGACCCTATAGGGCATACGATTAATTAAATAACAATAAGTCAACAAAGCTGCAGACTAGTATGATTTAGGAACTTCCATTCCAATTATAAGAGAGCGACTTCAAGAAAATGGCGATTCTTACGCCCAGCCACTCCATTTTGTTGTGGAGTGTAAGCATATGGAAACTGATGAAGACTGCCATTTTCTTGAAGATAAGATGTGAAACTTTGGGATACATACTCACCACCATTATTAGACCGAATGCACTGAATATTGCAATCATACTGAGTGTTAACCAGTTGATGAAATGCCTTAAACAAGTGTGGCAATTCATGATGCCGTTTCATCAAATAAACCCAAGTAACACGAGAAAAATTGTCAATGAAAGTCGCAAAATAAGACAACCCACCAATTAAAGTAACAAGACTAGGACCCCAAATATTAGAATGTATTAAAGCAAACATTTTATTAGAATGATGTGAAAGTGTAGGAATTGAAGTTCGAACATTCTTACTAAACTGGCACATTTCACATTTGAAAGAAACATTATTCAACTAATGAAACTGAATAAAAAAATTGCAAAGTCTTAAAAGAAACATGACGAAGTCTAGCATGCCATAAGGCACCCAACTCCTGACTAGACTCAAAACAATGAGAAAAAAAAGTAAAAGAACTCGATGAAGCAACGCTCCTAGCAGACAGCTCCCCTTGATGTAGAAAGTAGAGACCACCACGCTCATAGCCCACACCAATAGTCCTCTTCATATTCACGTCCTGAAAGATGCAATGAGAAGGAAAGAAAATCACACAACAGTTGAGGGCTTTGGTAAGACTATGAACATAGATCAAATTTGCACGAAATTTAGGAACATAGAGAACATTAGATGGCGAGATTGGGAGAAAAAGACACAGAACCGATGGATTCTACAGGAGTAGAGGTTCCATCAGCTAGGGGTACTAGATGACTGTAGGTAGGAACTAGCTGGAATAAGACAAGTGTGCTCGCCGATCATATGATTTGATGCCCCCGAATCAATAATCTAGGTCGCAGGGGTGGAAGAGAAATGGAGTGCAATACCTGTGGTCACAACGAAGGAGGAGACAGATGACTGTGAAGTAGAAGAGGCAGGAGGCAGGAGGCATGGACTGAGTTTGAAGCATTTGAAGGTGATTAAGATCCATAACATCAGCTCTGGTCATGGTAATTGTGTCTACCTGATCGGATACAAGAAAGGTGTCCAGAGGATGACCATAAGAAGAGTCAGATATGGTCCCCATCTCATTAGAAGCAACAATATGAGCAAAATGATGTCCATGTAATTTGAAGCACTAATATCAGGTGTGTCCGGCCCGATTGCAGAAGGTGCAAATAAACCTGTCACGACCACGGCCTCGTCCTCTGATAAAACCTCATCGAGAATTTGAACTACCACTACGGTCCTCAGGTGGGACAGTGGTGGAGGCAAATGTAGTCCTCTCTTGAGTAACAACGGGTGCGGGCCTCCTCAGTATAGGCAATGGAGTGAGTCGTAGCAAAAAGTTGGGTTCAGAGGGCCTCATATTCATTGTTCAAACTGGTCAGAAATTTATATGTTTTTGCTTTATCTTCCTGTAACTTCACAATATCTGTACTGCGTCTATCTGGAAGCTCACTTAAGGGTTGCAGATGGCTCAATTCTTCCCAACGACTCTTTAGAGCACCAAATTCACTGACATATTCTCTTGGGTGAGAGAATATAGTTCAGCAGTCAATTGGAAGATACATGGCTTATTAGATATGGTCCCATATGTCTCATTGAGGGACTTCCACAGATCAACAACAGAATCATAGAAGAAAGACGAAGATGCAATACTCGGTTCTATAGAATTGATGATCCAGCCCATAACAATAGCATTGGAAGACTCCCATGCGTCAATCTTGGACGGATCACTAGATTGAGACGTAGACTGTCTCTTGGATGTGCTCGTAAGGAATCCAAGTTTCTCCTTGCAAATAACATATATGTGGACAGCCCGGGATCACAAAAGAAAATTATTCCCATTAAAATTTAGTGGACGTAATGGAAAGAGACCCTATGGCCAGATGATTTGGAATCCATAGATGTATGAAGAAGTGGAGAAATAGTACAAACTAATGTAAACAACATAAACCGAAGAGAAAACAACAATAGAGATATACAGCAAAGTCTGGTGTATACGTTGGACTCCCAAAACACCTAGAAAGAGGTAGTCGAGCCCCCTTTTTGCTAAAAAATTGCAAAAAAAATTTCGAAATGGCACGAAAGTAGCATCACATGATATAATCATAAAAAAAGGCCCATAATAAAGGGGTGTTTGCAAATCTATTAATAAGAGCTTATTTGCTTATTCTAAAAAAATAAGCTCATATTATGAAAATAGACTGTTTGGTAAAGCTTTCATTTTAGAGCTTATTTTTTTAGAAACTAGCAAAAAAGCTCTTAAATAATAAGTGATAGGGAGGTCACTTTTTCTTTAAGAGCTTATTTAGCTTAAGCGGGTAGACATTTTTAATTAATTTTTGGATAAGTTTGTCCTTCAACTTTTTAAGTAATTCCTATCTTGCCCTCTTTTCTGCTTTAGAATATCTCTAAGGTGGGCCCACATAATGCATGGTCACATGACTCACATCAAAGGTGGACCCCACATGATGAATGCCGACATCAAAGGTGGGACCTACATGATGGATGGGGGACATTGAAGGTGGGATCACATGATGGAAGGTTGACATCAAAGGTAGGCCCACATGCTGAACGACCCATATTGAAGGTTGGGCCCCACACGATTGACGATGAACACCAAAGGTGGGTCCCACATGATGGATGATCCACATTAAAATGTGGCCCTGCATGATTGATGGACTATCCACATCAAGTGGGTCGCATATGATGGATAGTTCATAGCAAAGGTGGGACGCACATGATGGATGGTGGACATTGAATGTGGGACCACATGATGGAAGATTGACATGAAATGTGGGACCACATGATGAATGACCCATATTGAAGGTTGAGCCCCACATGATGGATGGTCCATAGCAAAGGTGGGACCTACATGATGGATGGTGGACATCAAAGGTGAGTCCCACATGATGGACTATCCACATCAAGTGGGCCCCACATGATAGATGGTCCACAACAAAGGTGGGACCCACATGCTGGATGGTCCACATCAAAGGTAGGATCCAAGTGATGGATGGTGGATATTGAATGTGGGACCACATGATGGAAGGTTGACATTAAAGGTGGGCCTACATGATGAATGACCCATATTGAAGGTTTGACCCCACATGATGGACAATCCACAACCAAGGTGGGACCTACATGATGGATGGTGGACATCAAATGGGTCCCACATGATGGACTACCTACTTGATGTGGGCCTCACATGATAGTGGTCCACAACCAAGGTAGGACCCACATGATGGATGGTGGACATCAAAGATTGACCCCTCATAGTGGGGCCCCACATCAAGGTGGGCCCACGTAATATTGAAAGGTTCACATCAAAGGTAGGCCCCACATGATAGATGGCCCACATCAAATTGTCGCCCTACATGACGGAACATGCACATCAAGTATGTCCCATTTAAGTGGTAGTCCACGTCAAAGGTGGGATCCACATGATGGATGATGGTCATTGAAGGTGGGCCCACATGATGGTCAATTGATATCAAAGATGGGCTCACATGATGAACGACCCATAATGAAGGTGGGGCCCCACACAAAGAATGGTCCACATCAAGGTGGGCCCACATAATGGACGGAGTGGGATTCACATGATGGATGGCTCAGATAAAAGTGTGGCCCTTCATAATGGACAATTGACATCAAGTGGGCACCACCTAATGGACTGTCCACATCCAAGGTCTCTCATGATAGATGACCCATATCTAAAATGGGCCGTATGATGGATGATCTATATAGAAGGTGCACCTCACAAATGAATGGTATATCAAAATTGGGCCCCACATGATGGACAATACACTTCAAAGGTTGGGCCCACAATATGGACACGTCAAATGTGGAGTCCACATGATGGTGGTGGGTAGTGGACATTGAGGGGCCCCACATAAAGGACAATTAACATTGATGTTGGGCCCCACATGATGGATGGTCCAGCCAAACAACCATTTGGATTGCTCTTATATTTAAGTTGTAATCTTAAAAAATGACATCAACTATCCTTAAAAAAGCTCTTATTTGAAAGTTTTACCAAACGTGCTTATTTTAAATAGCATCTTTTTTTGGAGATTTTACCAAACGGGCTTATTTAAAACAAGAGCTAGAACAAAAAGAGCTTATTGAAATAGCTCTTACTCAAAAAGCTCTTATTGAATTAGAGTAGAGATGCCAAACGCCCCCCAAGTGTATTCCGAGGATTATAAACCACCGATTCAGAAGAAATCTGAGAAATTGAGGATTTGGAGCCGTTTTCCAGAAAAATTGGTAAAATACATAAAAATATCAAACGATTCTAGAAAATTATGAAAAAATCTTCGTAATTCCTCCCATGTATAGCCCTAATGGGTGGTGCAGGTTTTGGCTCGACCTGATCCGTACAGGGCTGTACGACTGACGTCAGCAGGCCCCTCTCTCAGAAACTGTTTGGACTTTGATCCTCTTTTTGTATAGGTCTTCAATCTCCCTTTGATCTGATCGAACAAACTTTTGATACCATGTAGAGTTGTTGATTTTGTAGATAGAAAGAAAGAGATGAAAAATGAGAGGGTTCTCAAAACCATGAGCACCCCTTTTTTTCTTATTCTTTTTATATGAAGGGTTTCCCCTATTTACAAATAACACCTTAATAAATTTGGAAAATACACATAAGTCCCCACTTGCATATTTACAAATAAATCCCTATTTAATGAATAAATGTTCCCACACTTATTCCGTTGCATCTAGCCCTCACGCTAGCAATACAATGGAAGAAGTGGGTGTTCCTGTCTCCCTCCTTGAGCTAAAGTGCCTGTGAACACTGTCTCCATTTTATCTCTTCTCGCTTGACTGTTCTTGTGTGGTTAGTGGAGGAAGGGATCTTGAGACTTTTTCTTCTTTAAAAAGCAAGCTAACTTCTTCTTTAGCATCCAAAGATTGGATTGACGAGGAGATTTCATTAACATTGGCATCCTTGCTTCTGAAGGTTTCCTTTCTCGGGACGCTAAGTTTTTTTAACAACTTGAGCTTTTGGCTAAGGACGAAGCTTGGGAGACTTGAAATGGAAAAGGAATTCCACCAGTTATCAATCGTGGAAGAGAAACCTTCTATTTCGAAGCACAATAGCTCGAATATGCAAGGCTTAGGAGCCAACTCTCCTCGACAGAGTCAAACAAAACCGGACAATAGTTGAAAATAGGGCGAGGCAAGCCTCGCTGTGAAACAATTGGGAAGGACTCCAACTAGTTGGGAAAAACAAGGTATTTGTTGAGGGAGAATTGGGGGTCTTGGCCATTCAACCATGTAAACTTCACGTTCAATGGTGGAAGGTTCACAAGCTTGTTCTTGCTAACCTGTTAAGAGAAGAGCTTCATGCTTTTTGAAAGACGACCACCGTTCGACTTCTCGAAGGTAATTTCGGTAGCATTGATGTCTTCTCCATGGCACCAAGGCAGTAACCATCTGGCCTTAATAGCGTCAAGAACTTCCCAGAGGAGGTGCTTCAGGGGCGCTTTGCAAGGGCCATAGACCACCGAGAAGATCCATCTGAACCAAGAAAAAGGGCTTTTCAGGACCACAAAGGCAAAGAAAGCCCTTGTCTAAGCATCCTGTCTGACCCACACCTTGATATCCCGGGCCACCAAAATACCACCAACAAATCCCTCCGCATCGAGCGCCTCCCAGTCTTTGAAAGGGACTCCCCAGATCGCTTCCATGTGAGAACGATTAACATCTTGGACCTTGGTTTCTTGAAGGGTGATAAACTGTGCCTTGAACCTTCACAAATGTCCTTGACTTGGGCCCTTTTCTGCCCACAACCATGGCCACAAACATTTTAGGAGATGAGCTTCATTGGGAAACCTACACAACCCTTCTGCCCTTCATACTACTTTTGTAACAAGAATCCGTGTCATAGTTGCTCGAGGATTTGAGGCTGACTAGCTCTCTCTAGCCCTTGGGGGGTTTTTGAGATTTTATTTTTGGCTTGGGAGTTGGGAGCGTCAATGGCATCTCTCTTTTTGACAAATTGAAAGAGACTTGTGTAACCATCATTTCGTTCTTTAAAGGAGACACCAACGAGCTTCCTGAATTGGATGAAGCTGTCCTTGATCCATTGAGGGTCCATACATTGTGACAGGATTAGGATGCCGCAAGTTAGGGTCGGGGAAACACTATTATGAAGAGGATAAATGGACCCTTCCTAAATGGTGGAGTCACAACGTGAAGGGGGGGAGACTTCCAGGGTATTTGGGGAAGAGGCATCAACTAGGAGGGGATCCTCTGAAATGAGGGAGACATCTTGCTAAGGGGAGGGCGAGGCACCGAAGCCCACCCCTCAGAGCAAGAGGGGTTAAGGCAGGAAGAAGGGAGGGGTTCTTTACTTAAATTTAGGAATGAAGGTTTGAAAGATAGGTTTGGGTCCAAAGAAAGGAATCATAAGTGTTGGAGGAGAGTAGACTAAGGCACGACAAGGAGTATTAAACGTAGGGAAGTGAAGTCTTAGATGGGACTTATGAAGATAGAGAAAGGGAAGGAGGGAAAGGAAAAGATGGTATTGAGGGCCATGCGTAAAAAGGGAAGATGGCTCTATCTCTGGCAACATGGTATTGAGGGGGCTAGGTGTCATAACTGTAGGGAGGGGACAAAAATTTCAGAGATATTAAGGCAAACGATGTTAGTTGGCTCGAAGGTTGGTTGGAATAGGTCACATGTCGCCACAAAGGCCACCCTTCTGACGGTGATGGAGTTGTCAGTAACTGTCATTAGAATTGTAAGCAGAGAAGTAAAGGAAAACAATGCTAGTTGTCTTAGGGTGCGGCAAGAATAGACCACATGTCGCTCCGGAGGAGACTGTACTAACGGAGGCTGAGCCATCATTAACGCCATCACTAGAGTCATCAATGAGGAAGGTGCTTGAGGGCTCAAGGAGCAGCGAGAGGAGGCCACGCATCACCATAGATGTGACCTGACAGACACCCATATAAGAGAAATTAAGTTTTTTGACGCTAGCAAGCTCAAAAGACGACGATAGGGGGCCACACATGATGTAGGATTAGTGAAACTAGCTTAGGATGAATGATGTGAGATCAAAATACATACTAACTAGGCAATGAACAAATAATTTCAAGCAAATCCACACCATAAAATAAGAATTTTAGATTAACAACTAGATGCCCCTTGGTTAATCACATACATGGTGCATAAAAATATAGAATATTTCAAGAATGGCCTCTTGGAAGTTAGGACTTCCAATCTAGCATAGGTAACGCCACATCCACATGAAGAAATAATGGTGCCAATAAAATTCAGATTTAGGGAAAATGATTTGTTCACAATCATATTTTCCTAAGGGGTTTTGGGAGTTTTGGGAATTAGGGATTTAGGACTTTAGGGATTTTGGGGAATTAGGGTTTGGGTCTTAGGTTTAGGATTGGGACTTGGGTTACTAGGGAACGTAGAGGAGGAAGTAAGGGAGAAGATGAAGAAAAGAGGGACAAGAGGCTGTCCGTACGGGTGTATGGCTGTCCGTACGGACACATGTATGGAGGTGCGTGTGGGGTTTTTGGGGTTGGGCTTTTATGGGTTTGATGGAAGGGAGAAGGAAGAATGAAAGGAGAAAGGTGTTTAGGGGATTTGTAGGAGGAGGAAGGAGAGAGGAATTGTGTACCTTGAATGAAGAAGAAGAGAAGATGCCCTTGGAGGAGTCCACCACCAAGTTAAGTTTCTAATCCTTCTAAAATTGGATTGAAAGGGAGGGTTTCCTCACAAATCCTAAAGAAGAATGAAGAAGGGACTTCTCAAGAGAGAACAAGCTTCCAAACTCTTTTTTTCTTTGCTCCAAAAATAACATCAGGTGCATTTTTCCTTTTGTTAGGGTTCGCTGGGATTTTGGCTTCTAATGGGTCGAGGGACGCGTTAATTCGGTGAATTGAGTTGGTTTGGATCCTATTTTGATCCTCAATGGATGTCAGGAGATTGTTAATGGAAATGAGCACCTCGGCTATCTTGTCCATACTTAGGGTGGGAGTGAACTAGACCTAGACTCTATGTGAACTATATGAATGCAATGCAAAATTCAGATTTAATGATGCTCATTACAATACCAATCTAGGCATGCAATGGGAACACTAACCTATGTCCAAACAAAGACTAATCATGCAAGACTTCATATGCAAACCTATATGCAAAATCAGCTACATGCATTAAACCCAAATATGCTTGATGAAATAAAATTTCTAAGGCACAATTTAAGTTTAGATGGTGCAGCTTCAGATTTGTGCACAAAAAAAAAAAAAAAAGAAAAAAAGAAAAAAAAAGAAAGAAAAAAACCAGCTTGCTGAAAATCAGATTTTCACACAAATATCAGCTTGCTGAAAATTAGATTGCTGAAATTCAGATAGCTGAAAATCAGATTTGCGCACAAAAAATCAGCCTGATGAAAACTAGATTGCTGAAATTCAGATAGCTGAAAAGCAGATGGCTAAAAATCAGATTTGTGCACAAAAATCACCTTGCTGAAAATTAAATTGCTGAAATTCAGATGGTTAAAAATCAGATGGCTGAAAGTTAGATAGAAAATCAGATGGCTGATTTTTAGATTTGTGCACTACTGATGGCACAAAAAATCAGTTTTCACAGGAATTGTTTGCGCAAAAAACCAGATTGGCACGCAAAATCAGGCATATGCAGCAATGCTATTCATGAAGGGATTTTATCGAACACCTAATATGCAAGAAACTAAACCTACGCTAGACCTAGGCTCTAATACCAAATTTGTTGTAGGATGAGTGAAACTGGCCTAGGATGAATGAGGTGAGATCAAAATGCACACTAACTGGGCAATCGACAAATAAATTCAAGCAAATCCACACCATAAAATAAGAAATTCAGATTAACAACTAGATGGTCCTTGGTTAATCACATACACGGTGTAGGAAAATATGAAATATTTCATGAATGGCCCCTTGGAAGTTAGGACTTCCAATCTAGCATAGGTAATGCCACATTCACATGAAGAAATAATGGTGCCAATACAATTCAGATTTAGGGAAAAGGGGATTTGTTCACAATCAGATTTTTCTCAGGGTTTTTGGGATTTAGGAATTGGGATTTGGGAGTTTTGGGAATTAGGGATTTTGGGAATTTTTCGGAATTAGGGTTTGGGTTTTAGGTTTAGGATTTGGACTAGGGTTACTAGGGAGTGTAGAGGAGGAAGTAAGGGAGAAGATGATGAAGAAAAGAGGGACAAGAGGCTGTCTGTACAGACACACGTATGGGTGTTCGTGTGGGGGTTTTGGGGTTGGGCTTTGATGGGTTTGATGGAAGGGAGAAGGAAGAATGAAAGGAGAAAGGGGTTTAGGGGACTTGTAGAAAGAGAAAGGAGAAAGGAGTTGTGTACCTTGAACGAAGAAGAAGAGAAGATATCTTTGCAAGAGTCTACCATCAAGTTAAGTTTCTAACCCTTCCAGAATTGGATTGGAAGATAGGGTTTCCTTACAAACCCTAAAGAAGAATGAAGAAGGGACTTCTCCAGAGAGAACAAGCTTCCAAGCTTTTTTGAACCCCCCCCCCCCCCCCCCCCCCCAAGCTTTTATTATAAAACTTTGAAAGAATTACAAATATGCCCCAACTTAATGTTTCATGGGCCAAACTCAAAGTAAAGTATCCAAGGCAAATAAAAGTGATCCAAACCATCCATCATGTTCTAAAAATAACATAAAAGGAAATAAAATAAAAATCAAGGTCCATGCGGCCCAAGATCTGATAGTTCAATGGCCCGATCAAGATGGTTCAACAATCAGATGGACCCAAAATTAAAATCCTGTTGCTAAAAACTCCTCCTAAGCAACCCACATGCATCATTCAAAAGTGGGGTCCTCCTGATGCACGTCCAATGCATATGGGGTCTTCCAAATGGCCTTGCGAGCCCCGTTTGGAAGTCGTCGTCCATCAATAAAGAAAACTGTGCTGATGCAGGTAGTCACTTCTGCCTTTCGTACACTCGAGTAGGTCCTCTGATGTCCTCATCAACACATCGCCAAAGAACCATTGTCATTTGGCTTGAGGGCTTGCAGGAACCATCCATGTGTCTCCAAGGGATGCCTCCTCTTGACAATAGTAGGGCACACGCCGTCGGCAACATGGTTGGTCTCATAGGCGTTGGCGGCAGTAGGCTCGTGAGGAGTTGCACCTAGGCCACGCATTGTCAGAGGGTGAGACAAGATGACCTAATCATAGTAGATGGGGCCTATGTTAGTGTCACGTGTCGGCACCGTGTGAGGTGAAAGCATTCAGCCAACCACGCATTTGATCAAGGTAGTGGAGGTGGAGACAGGTGGCGAGGAGAGAACTGGACGGATCGTTGTAGATGCAGGGAGATATGCAGGGGAGCCACATGTTGTTTGCAAGAGGGCTAGGCCTCCACCTACCACTAGAATATGATTTGGTGCTCCGCCAACACAATTGCATAGTGGTGTTCCTTCGTCTCTGTTAGCTATAGCTACTCTATGAGTAGTTGGAGTAACCCTCTCACCTATCATCGAGGCCCAACTGGCCATACTCGAACCTCCTCGAAACCTCCTGCCTCACTTTGACCTCCATGCTAGCCGTTCCCACAGAGACAGGGATGGGGGTGGGGGAGAGAGAAGAGCCTCTTCTTCCTGATGAGGATGTGGGCTGCCCGGAACTCCCACTCACTTTCTGTAGCAGAATCGAAGGATAGAACCTTTGCCTATGCAATAGCCAAGAGCTAGAAACAGTTCCCTGACTCCATAGCTCTAAGGAAATGCCCCATAATTGGAAGCAAGAGTCCTTAAAACCGAAGATGGGCTTCTCTGCCCATATGCACGAAGAGACAACTGGGCCATCGTTGAAGAGGGTTGTCGCCATTAAGACACTGTCAATGTTCTCATTTGGCCTGAGGTTGAAGAGCAACTCATCCTATTCTAGAGGCTTAAGGGCAAAGTCGTCTTCCTTGAGATTACAAAAAGCTCCTAACTTTAATCTCGACAAGGGAGGCTCCATTCCTGGTCTTGGTAGCAAGACTCCATTAAAGGGTAGAAACAATATCCTTCACTACCAAGCGGCTAACTATGATCTTAGGACCGAATTTTGAACTAACTTTTCCGGACTTGAGGATCGACTGACTTCATGGCCGCTTCTTGGAAGCCAACATCCATGGGTAGAGGGAAATCAATAGAGACTCTGGCCATTGCGTCTTTGAATGAGCGACTGGAAACTGCCATGCCCCTGGTCATGTTCTTTAAGTGGCTAACTGCCTTAAGGGCTGAGGGCCTAGAACCACTGACCTCCGCATCTCTCCCACTTGGAGCTTTGTTGATGGTTTTTGAAACCATACCTACCATTTTGAACAGAGAGTTTGCTATCACTGAAGCCGGCTTGATGGAGAGTGGTGATGGCTGGAGCAACCTCCTTAGGAGACTCCATGTGCATGAAGGTAAAGTCATGACTGGATGGAGATCCTTTCTTCTTTGGGATGACCGCCTCCTTCACCACCCCTACCTTCCTAAAGACTCTGGAAAACTGGTGCTCATTCCATTCTTCTAGGAAGTTGGTAACAAAGAGTGTGGGGAATTCCAGAAGGGAGGACAACTGGGTCTTCAGCTTCTTCTCTGGATGTGGTTGGAGAGGTTGTCGCCTAGAGACCATGGTCCAACCACCTTTGGCAATGGGCTCAGGGACAAAGCCTACCACCAGAGGCTCCTTCCTGCGGTCAATGACTCCAGGGTGAGGTTCCCAGCGATGTTTCTATACTTTCCAATCACTGAATCAAGCAAATAAGTCCTTCGGGTACAGGGTGAATTTAATATGTTTATTTTGTGAAGTGTAAAATGGAAACAAATGATATAAAATCACAGGTGGCAGCGGAGAACTGGAAACTGTCTTCTTATGGAGAAGGTCTTTACTAATCAGTCCTAGGAAATCCAACTTCTAAATCTAATTCTTGACAAAGATGCTCCGAACCTCAAATACTTGAAGGTTGGCCAAGTGGTTCAGTCTGCTCGAAATTCCTGAGTTCAGACCAGTTTAAATAGCTCGCTAACTGCCTTTTTTTTTTCTCTCTATTTCTTTGGCTGTGGAGTGCCATCTCATTGATTCTTGTAATGCCATATTTCTCACCAAAGTAGAACACGATATCCCTCAAATTCTCAAAGATGGGCAACTTGCAGTGTAAGTCATTTCTCAAAAAATTTGAAATTACCGACCACATTCTAGAAAATTCAAGGATACTATTCTTTTGCATCCCTCAGCACAAATGTTTCAATATTTATCACAATTAGCACACAGTTGCCTTCCATGTATTTCTCTGGGTTCTCGTTAGTCTTAGTTGCCCTGAGCCAATATCTGTGACATTATTCTAATTTTGAAATCAAGAATGATTTCCTGAAAAAAAAAATGACATGCAATATCTAGAAACCCAATGTTCTTTTATGATTTTCATTTGTACAAAATCTGAAGATTGTACCATACGATGTTTACCAGTAAACTCTTATAAATGATCTTCAAGTATGGATTTCAATTCGTAGTTGTCAAAATCCTACGACTTAGATTTACAATTTGAGTCGAACTTAGGCAAAACGATTTGGGTCCCACTTTGCACTCCTTTTTAGATGAATCCTATGATTCTAGAATTTGAATCCCTATGAATTAGCATTCAAATCCCTATTTATGATTCAGACTATACTTGCTTTCTTCTTCTTGTTGTTTTTTTTTCTTTAATTCTTTTTAATTTTTATTTGGCTTTCATTTTCTGTCTTTAAATTGGTGGGGGCTTTAGGAATCTTTTAACATAGGTTGGTGGTTTTATTTTATTCTCGATAAGAGATTAAATGATTCTCCTTTTCAATGTTAATTTGTGGATCTTCTTCTTCTTCTTCTTCCTTTTTTTTTTTTTTTAATTTTTTATTTATGATTTCTTACCTCTTAACTGATTGAGACACCAAATTGATCCATGCCTTATCTGTTATAAAATACCTACCAACACAAGTACAACTAATTATACATAACACCATTACCCCCAATCCTATACTGAACTTGAATTTCAGGATATGAAGAAGAAGAAGAAGAAGAAAAAAAAACATTAAGAAAACAGAACATAGAACTAAAGTTTGAATTGAAATAAACAACACTCAAAAAGATACAGGAAAAGGGAGTGTATAGAACTTAAGTTTCTAAAAAAAAGAGGAAAGATAATCGAAGAAAAAAAAAAAAAGATCCAGAGTCATACACTAAAATTTGAGATTTCTAAATAAACTAAACTAAGAAGTAAATAATTCATCTTGACTGATTGTCTAAAAAAAAGAAAGGACTTCCGGAGTAATCCTTAAATGTGCAATACCGAAACTGAAGTACTACACTGTCGTACTTACGAAACACCCCTTATAATAAGACTTCAGATAGTTCAGCCAGTTAAAAACACCACAAATTCAACTATACAACTAATATGTTACGTAGACACTCTGAATAAATTGATGATTTGTCAGAAATTGGATAGTCTTTCTGGATTTCCAATTGTCTCATTATCTTGACAATGTTCCTCTTCAATGTGCACTCAATCTTTTAATTAGTAGTCAAGTTTACATGCACACTTTTTTTTTGAAAGGTAAGTTTACATGCACACTTTTGTTCAGGAGGCCTCTACAAATGCCATGAATGAAGAGCTTCCGAGAATTCAAGAACAAGTTTACTATGGACATATCAATTCACATACAGATGTGCTGGAAAAGTTCCTTTCCGAAAATGGTTATAATCGGTATAACCCACAGGTAAGCTGTATAGGCAACTTCTCAATGACTGACTGTCCATCCTTCGAATCTTAAAATTTCATATTTGGGATTTATTGTGCAATGATGTTAAAGTGGTATCTCATCATTAGTCATTGTGTTTATACCATAATGTAGATTACAGGGGAAGGAAAGGGCCAGAAAAGGTTTATATCTCTTTGCACATCATTTCTAGAAAGGGAATCAGTGCTCAATGAGATCAGCTACTTGCATTCTCATGGAAGTAAGCATTATTGATTTAGAATAAGACACTTGGGGCTGCAATTCAATAACATTGATTCATTTGACCTTGACATACGGTTCATGTTGTTCGAAATTCTGCTTCAGCTGCAGATGATTTGAAGCCGGTGACTCATCTTCTTGCTGTTAATGTTACGTCAAAGAAAGGGATGAAATTACTACGTGAAGGACTGCATTACCTGGTTATTCTTTTTATCACTATAAAACCACAATCATATTTATCTTTCACTTATTAGCTTGGGTTGTTGTTATTCTCTTCTCTGGTGACTTGTGCATTTGGTGCAGATGGGAGGATCAAAAAGATCACGCATCGGCATACTTTTTAATGCTGATACTGTTGATGTATCACCTTCTTTACTTCTGGCAAAGGTTTTCGAAGTTACTGCATCCTCGTTTAGGTTGGTTATATCTTTTAAAGCTTTATGGACATCTGTAGGCCACTCCTATTTCATCACTTGGTTTATTGTATATTCAACTTCCAGAACATTGATTTTTACTAACACTTTGTTGGTGACTTGTTGCTTTAATGATGTCATACAGTCATAAGGCGAAAGTGTTGGATTTTTTGGATAAGCTGTGCTCATTTTATGAGAGTGAATATATGCTCCTCTCATCTCTAGATGGTGAAACTTTTCAGTTATTTGTTGAAAAAGTTTGTGAGCTTGCTGCGGCATATGGTTTGCCATCTGAGAGATACAGAATAGCTCTTTCAGGCTCATCCATGGATGCATTGAGGAACCACCTTGAGAAGGTATATATTTCCAGCTGTTGTCTTTTCTTAATATCCAAAGCTTTTAGATTTCGCCCCTCTTCCATTCAGTGTGATGCTTCCATTTTCACCATATCTTAACAGCAAAACAAATTAGAAATAAAACTTTATGGAGATCTATTGTGTATGCTATCCTTGAAGTTATTTGGAACGGGTACTTATTTCTATCATTACTTGATCAATGCAGTTTGCTTCAGATTGGCAAAGTGAATTTTGCAACTTGCAACCTGATATGAATAAAAGCTAATACGATACTATGAAGAATTCTGAGCATGACTTTGAGCAAGGGCTAGGAACTCGCCCAAATAATTAGGTTTTTTCCCCCCCATCTTGAGTGGGAATTAATATGCAGTTCATTGACTGACCCTACAACCGAGCCATTCATATCACCCCCGTGGTCCCAGCTACTAGCTAATTATGTGAACTGCCCTTCCAAATGACAACATTTAAAACACAAGGTTTGATAGTTCGAACTGGTGCTATTAGGCTGTTAGCATTTAAGCAAAAGAATGGAACATTCTGATTAGTTGTGTGGTCAAATCAAAGGAAATAGACATGGAAGAAATAGAGGGGAGAGGGTTGCTGACCATCTGCATTTTCCTTGCTTTTCTCTTTTGAGGAGAGGAAGAAAGCCAATGAGATCTTGCAAATAAGATCAGAGAGGTAAAGCTCGAAGGAGAATAAGTACAACTGCAAAAGTGAAGGAAATTTGGGAAGAGGAAGTCGATCAAGGAACATGAACTACAAATATGAGAAAACAAGCATGGGAGGAAAAAGATGAGGATGAAAGCAACAATTTTGCACTTTTGCATTGGTCTAGGGCTGGTTGCACGTAATGATCTGATGGAAAAGTTGGGGAAGGCTTTGATATCTTTCTTTTCTAGGGATTCAATGTTCAGACTTGTGCTGATAAATGATAATATGTAAGAAAAAGTGTCACTATCCTTCTGTTCCTTTCAAAGGAATATTGAAGAAACAGCTTTTGGGTAATGAGTATAATAGCAACATAGAAGTAATTATATATCAAACTGAAATACTTTCATGTAAAAAGACATTATAGTCATATGTGTAATATTAACTAAACTAGTTTGGCCAGTGGCTGTTCAAGTTGGCTGGATTCAGTCAATGAGCAGTGCGGACTGAGCATTGATTCATTTCTTCAGTTTTACGCCTTCTGATTTTTTATTTATTTTTGGATGGGTGCCTTCTGATTGTTCTGAGTGAAGTTCGAATGGCATTGACCAGTTTTAGATAGAAACTCAGGAGATATACCATTTTCTAGTTACATGTAATTAAATTGAGTAATCTAGTGTTTTGCCAATTTATTGTTATTTTTATAGATTTTTTTTTTTTTGAGAGAGAATTTATTGCAAAACCGCAAAGCGGGAAAAATACTAGATTTATTCTTGTTATTAAGTTTCATGGAGGATATATTTTTCATGTTATAATGCACCTGATGAGGAGGATATATTTTTCCTGTTATAACACACCTGACTAGTTATTCATCAATATCAAATGATTCTCGGCATGTTTACATGTTATAACATCACTTTGTAGTTTTGTGGTGATGTTTCTTTATGGAGAGAGAGAGAGAGAGAGAGAGAGAGAGAGAGAGAGAGAGCATATTTCTATTTTGAACATGTCTGTATAGGATATGAAGCAAAAAGGGCAAGATCGGGTAAAGGGAGTGTTTAATGATAATCATGTCTTGGAATGTTAGAGGTCTGGGGAGTAGTGCTAAGAGAGCTTAGGTAAAAAAGATGTGCGGGAAATCAAAGGTGGACATTATCATAGTGTAGGAAACTAAACTCCAGGCAGTAGATAAGAGGCATGATTGATTCCATATGGGGCAGGAAGAGTGTTGACTGCGTTTCTCTCAGTGCGACAACGATGTCTGGTGGTATTTTAATTGTGTGGAAGTCTGATATTTGGAAGAAAGTTGATATTTTTTTGGCTCTTTTTCGGTTTTTGTTTTGCTGCAGGAAGTGTCTTCTGGTTTTCAATGGGTTCTATTTGCAGTCTATGGGCCATGCTCAAACTGCAGGCTGGAGCTATTCTAGGCCGAGTTGCATGAGGTCAGTCGCAGATGGAGTGCTCCTTGGTGTGTAGGTGGGGATTTTAGTGTTGTCCGGCGCACTCGCAAGAGGCTCTGAGGAAGTCAGATCTCCAGTCTGATGGCAAGATTTTCAGATTGGATCAGTAGCCATGAGTTGGCGGATCTTCCTTTTTTTGGGAGGGGGGGTCCATGGCTTGCCTGGACAAATTCCTTGTTTAGTCGGGATGAATTAAAAAATTTCCACTGATCAATCAGAGGGCCCCAGAGTCACATCTGATCATCGCCCCCATCGTTCTCGAGGTCGTTATGGAAGCCTGGGGCCCAAAGCTATTCAGATTTAAGGTTGCTTAGGTAGAGGTGGAAGGGTTCGATAAGCTCATGGATGATTGGTGGTCCTCCTTTGCGGTAGATGGCTTTGCCGAGTTTAAATTATTTAAAAAGCTTAAATTGCTGTAAGAGAAGATCAAGCAATGGAAGTAGGAAGTTCATGGCAGACAAAAGGAAGAGTTTGATAAAGCTGCAGAAGAAATCCATCAACTTGACCTAATTGAAGAAGATAGGGGATCATCTCCTGAAGAAAGTCGCAAAAGGGAGGAGCTTTTTCTCGCCTGCTAGTCGAGCCAATGAGGAGGAAATTAAATGGCGCTAGAGATCTAGGGCTGTCCAGGGCGGTTTGGCTGAAAGCAAGGGATAAAAATATGAGGTTTTTTACAACTTAGCTAATGCTAGAGCTCTAGTGAATAGGATTTCGTCTCTTGTGGTTGATGACGCTCCCACGACAGACAAGATTAAAATCTGTGATGCTATCGTCGACTTTTATTATCGTTTGCTGAATGTGGATCAATGGAAGAGGCCCAAACTCGATAATCTTGACTTCAGTTCCATTCCCCCGGAGGTAGCGGCGGACCTGGAAAAGCCATTCTCGGAGGAAGAGGTGAAGGCTATGATTGTGCGATGTGTGGTGACAAAGCCCTGGGCTCCAATGGTTTCCCAATCCTTTTCTTTCAAAATTTTTGGCCAACTCTTAATGAGAATATTATGGATTTTCTGGTGGAGTTTTGGGATAGAAGTTGTCTATCCAGGGAGCTTGGGGACGCCTTTATTGCCCTTATCCCTAAGATTTGAGGGGGCTTAGTCTTTGAAAGATTTTAAGCTGATTAGCCTAATTGGAGGTCCCTACAAGATCCTCCCAAAGCTGTTGGCGTCTAGGCTCAAAATGGCTTTGGTACTCGTGATTTCAGAGAATCAAGGGGCGTTTGTGGTGGGAAGACAAATCCTTAATAGTGCTCTTGTGGCCCATGAATGCATTGACTCTAGATACAAGAGCGATGAAGCGGGGCTCGTGTGCAAGCTGGATATCGAAAAGACAGACTGATGTAGGACGTGCGCGACATAGCATAGGATGAATGAGGCGAGATCAAGTTCCACGTTAATTCAGATAATCATCACGCAAACTCAAGCACATCCACATGGAAGATAAAAAAAAATTCGGATTCAATTATTAAGTGGCCTAGGCTAATCGCATGTGTGGTGCATAAAGTCATAACAAAATCACAAAAATGGCCCCTTGGAATAAAGAAATTCCAATCTAGCATAAGTAATATACCACATCCACATGAGGAAAATAGGGTACCAATAAAATTCAGATTTAGGGAATTAGGGATTTAGGGTTGATGAAGGTGGTCGATGGGGGTGGTTTGATGGGGGCGAAAAGAATTAGAAACAGAATGTGGGATGAGAGGGCGTTGGTTTAGAGGAGTTGTGGATTAAGGAAGAGGAAGGAAAGATGAATACCTTGAAGGAAGAATGAGAAGATCTGAAGGAACTCACCATCAAGCTTTGATATACCCTTCCACACTTTGATTGGAAGGGAGGGTTTCCACACAAACCCTGAAGGAAAAATGGAAAAGGAACCCTCTCTAAGAAGAAGCTCGCTTCTTTCTCTTTTTTTTCTTCTTTAATACAATGTGCATTAGGGCTGGACATCCCCCCTAGTGCTTTTATATTAAATTTTGTTCATAATTACAACTATGCCCTTCACTTAAGTAAAGTGGGCCAAACTCAAAATCAATGTTCTAAACACAAAGAAAATGATATAAACTGTCCAATAACACCTAAAAATAACTAAAAACATAAGCAAAGAAAAACTAGAGTCCAAGGGGCCCGGATCTGGATGATTTAGTGGCCCGATGGCCCGACTAACATGATCCAACAGTCGGATCGACTCAGAAACCAAAACATACGGCTAAAAACTCCTAACAAGAAACCCACATGCATCATCCCAGTGTGGGGTCTTTCTAATGCACGTCTAATGCATGTGGGGTCTTCAAATTGGCCCAGCGGTACCCCACCTGGAAGTCTCCATCCATCCAAAGGGAAAGCTGCGAGGAAGATGATGGTCGTCTCCTGTCTCTAGTAAACTCGTGTGAATCCTCTGATGTCCCCATCACGTACGACCATGTCAACTAGGATTTTTTGGATTACTTGCTTGGAAGGATGGGTTTGGTCAAAGGTGGAGGGGCTGTATTAGAGCTTGTGTCGAATCAGCCGCGTTTTCTATGTTGGTTAAGGATTTGCCAAAAGGCTTCTTCAAAGCTTCGAGGGGGCTCAGGCAAGGAGATCTACTATCGCCATATGTGTTTGTAGTTGTTTAAGAGGCCCTGAGTGCTATGCTTTCCATTGGTGCTGTGAACGGGTTGTTTAACAGGTTTGGTACTGCAGTCTATAGAAGGCAAGTCACTCATCTCCATTATGCAGACGATACTCTTCTTTTCAACGAATCCAATGAAATTGTTGTAGATAATTTGCATAAAATTCTGGTTTGCTTTGAGGGGGTCTCGAGCTTAAAGATCAACGTGGTCAAATCCAAAATGCTTGGAGTGCATGTTAGTGAGGAAGACTTGGGTTGGCTCGCTTCCATATTCAGCTGCAAGGCGGGGGCTTTCCCTACTACATATCTTGGCCTTCCCCTCTGCATCGGTAAGCTGGCCATTCATCTATGGGATAGGTTAATTGAGAGGATTGAGAGGACGCTTGTGGCTTAGCAAGGTCGTTACATCTCCTTGGGTGGTAGGCTGACGCTTTTAAAGATGGCTTTTTCCAATACGCTCATATACTTCATCTCTTTTCAAGTGTCCCAAGTCGGTTTTGGACAAGCTGGAGAAATTGCGGAGGAATTTTCTATGGAATGGATTTAGTGACAACAAAAAATTTCATCTTCTCAAATGGGATGAAGTTTGCTCTCCGGTTAGAGGTGGGGCCAACCTTAAGAGGTTGGGTGATATGAACACTGCACTTCTAGGGAAGTGGATTTGATGATTTGGGGAGGAGGAAGAGGGCCTTTGGCATCACCTGATTGTGGCTAGTTATAGTACTAGAGCGGGGGGTTGGTTCGTGAGGAGATCTTCACTTCATAGGGCCTCGACGATCTGGAAGGCGGTGGCTGCTATGGAACACATGGTTATCCGTGGGATATCTTTCTGCCTTGGGTATGGTGCTCGCATTCGTTTCTGGTATGATAGGTGGTGTGGAGAACAACCTCTCCAAGCTCTTTTCCCTAGATTGGC
Source organism: Liriodendron chinense (assembly GCA_003013855.2). Taxonomy (NCBI): domain Eukaryota; kingdom Viridiplantae; phylum Streptophyta; class Magnoliopsida; order Magnoliales; family Magnoliaceae; genus Liriodendron; species Liriodendron chinense. Next base: position 792,470 of record ML058521.1, read on the forward strand.
CCAGCTCGCTCCTGACCGTGACACTAGTGTGGTAGCTTGCATCTCTATGGGGGGGGGGGGGGGGGGGGGGGGGGGGGGTCGGTTGTGTGGTTCCCGCTGTGTCGCATGAATCTTTTGGAGGGAAAAATGGAAGAGGCCTCCGACCTTTTGAACCTTCTCAGCAAGGTCAAGTTGGGAGATCTCCAAGAAGACAAGATGGTTTAGTCTAGGCATTGTTCAGACAAGTTTACGGTGAAGTCTTTCTTCGAGCTTATAGCGGAGCATCCTTCGACATCAACCCCCCGCATCTTTTTCACTTTTGGTTTTATGGAGCTCCCCCGTGAGTGGCAATCTTTGTTTGGCTTCTTGGTGGGGGGGAAGAGAATTCTCATAGTTGACAATCTTCAAAGGAGATCTTTAGTCTTGCCCAACATATGCTTGATGTCTATGGCAAATGAGTCGATAGATCATCTATTCATTCACTGCTCTTTTGCCTGTAGAGTGTGGAGCCACTTTCTCAGGTATTAGCAAGGTGGATTGGGTGATGCCAAATTCAGTAGGTGATTTATTGTGGGCGTGGCATGGAGGAGTAGGTAAAACTAGTAAGGTTGTGTGGAGATTGCTCATTTTGGCGATATTTTGGGCTTTGTGGGGTGCTAGGAATAGGCGATGTTTTAAGAATGAGTGTATAGAGGTAGATGGTGTCATTTGTAAAGTGAAAAGTTCATTGATCAGTTGGGCCTCCCATCCTTTGACTTCTGGCGAAAGCCTTTTTTTTTTATTGGGCTGGTTGCTTGGTGTTGTATTCTTTCCCTACTTTGGCGGCTTCTTAATAAATTGTTGTTAGTCTATTACCTTTCAAAAAGGAAAAAAGAAAAAATTGTGAGTGGGTAGTTTTATTTATTTATTTATCATTTTTTTTGCTTTTTTGACTTGTGTAGGGGTGTGTAGCCCTAATTCTCTCTCTATTCTCTTTTTCCATCTCCATTTCTTTCTCTTTGTTATTTCTTATTACTTTTACATAATTCTACTTGGCATTAGAGCTGATTTCATTATGATTTACACCACTTTCTTCTCTTTTATATCTCATAAATTTTTGTTTTTCTTTCCTCTTTACTTTTCATATCTTCCTTGTCCCGAAAGTTCTTTAAGAAGTTAGGAGAATGTTAATGAATATGGATGTGGGCCATACAATTGTACGTATGGCCATCTGGATGAATGAAAGAAGGTTCCATACAGTGGTATGACCCACCGAATATTGGTTTTAGTCTCTGCTTCCTTTTGTTTAGTAAATTAGGTACATTTAATATTAAAATGTCGTATTGTGAGGGGTTGTTTTGGGTTTTTTTTTTACTTAATATAAAAGAGAGAGTAGGGGCATGTAGCCCTAATTCTCCCTCCGTTCTCTTTCTCCAGCTCTTTTTCTTTGTTCTATTTCTTGTTACTTCTACATAATTCTACATGGCATCAGAGTAGATTTCATTATGATATACACCACTTTCTTCCCTTCTATATTTCATAAATTTTTGTTATTCTTTTCCTCTTTACTTTTCATATCTCCCTTATGCTAAAAGTTCTTTAAGAAACCTAGGGCTTCTTCTTCTTCTTCTTCTTCTTTTGGGCTTACAGGGCCTTTGTTATGGTCTACGTGTGAGAGCGTGAATGCTATGCTTGTGATCATCGCTCCTCTCATGTTCGGTTAGATCGTGGTAGACTGATTGTTTCATGAAGTGTGGTGCGTACATTGGGTGAAGTGTGCAATTGGAGCGATCTTATATTTGGAAGAGTCAACCCTCATTTGTGTAAGCATTGTAGTATTCTTTTTAATTTCTTCTTCTAATGGAGATCAAAGGTAATCAGAGATTTGGTGATGCGGACATCAGTAGTGCACCTTTTTTAGTGTGCCAGCGGAGGCGACATTGCAAATCGAGTGTTGGGGTAGATGAGCTGATGTGGATGGAAGCCGGGCCCACTGGACCCATTTTCTGATGCGTTACGAGTACGCAAGCTACAGGATCGCGCAGGAGCATCATGACCGTAGGACCGTAGAGTGGATTTACTTTTAGGTGCTTTTCTGTTTATTTTATTGTTTCTAGGCGTTTTAGTGTCATTGTTTAGTTCTAGGCGTTTTTATGTTAGTTTCTTTTGTTTTCAGGCACTTTAGTTCACTTTTTATTTTCTTAGCTTATATATACTGTGAGAAACCCTAGTTCGAAATTATCGAATGAATAAAAAATTCGGCTGCTTGTCTTCCTCTTATTTCAAGAGATTAGGGTTTCAGGATTGGCCCTTGGGTGTTGAGGATTCCACCTCAATTTTCATTTTTTTCTTATCTCTAGTACTTTAAGGTGTAGGAAAGGTATGATTTTTTTCTATTTTCATAATTTGTACTATCCTTCATCTCGAATCTGTTGCTTTCCCATTACATTCGTTCTTCCCTGAATCCACCCCTTTTGGTACGATCGGAAAAGAGGGATGCCTAGCCATGAGAACCGGATCCAAACTTAACTGTGGACTGGTCTATGCTAGATCTGGGATATCCTTATTCTCATATCCTTATATCCTCCCTATTTTACGGTTTTACGTGATTCTTATGCTAAGGGGCATGATCCAGACAGACGGATCTCATCTGTATGTTGAGATTTGTTAGTTTCCTCTGATTGAAAACAGTTAGTTGTTAATTTTATTATTTGAATATCTTCAAACTGAATATATATGCATCGAATGTTAGGTCATCGCATGTCCCTGCATCAATTGGGTTCCTAAATCCATTCGATTTTCTAGGGGTTCAAATAACCTTTATAAAACTAAATTATGTAAAATTATATCCAGTAGTCTAAATTAAGGCAAATTAAAATTATATGACCACGGAGAAACTAGATGAAAGTGATAGCACTTATGGTCAATGGACCCAAGAAAGTGCTCAAATCATGACATGGTTGTGAAACAGTATGAAACATGTGCTAGTGGGAATGTTATGTTTCTAGATACTGCAAATAAGGTGCGGGATGCCTTACGAGAGATGTATTCATCCAATGAAGATATTTTGAAGATATTTTTGTATTCCAATACGGAGGCAAGTCCCTTGGTGAATATTATTTGAAACTTCAAAGGAATGTGGGAAGAGCCGAATGTATATCAGCCACTTACTAGTTATGTAGAGAAATAATGTCAACAATTGGAGGAGTTCCATATGGTTAAATTCTTATCTTGCTTAAAACCAGAATATGAGCTAATGCGTGTGCAGACCTTGGGTGGCAAGGATGCTCCATCTGTAAATGACGTTTATGCTCGCCTTCAACGTGTATCTCCTGGCACTGTGGGTAGCATTAGTGATAATTTTGCTCTAGCATCATATTTGCTGGACGAGGAAGAGGTGGTGATTTTGGTGCCAAAGGTAATCAAAGGTGATTGTGGTGATGTAGGAGGTCATAGACCTAGGAAGTGTACTTACGTTGGGCCTACAAATCGCATTGTTGAGAAATGTTGGCATCTCCATGGGAAGCCAATTTTGACTAATTTGGCATCTTATTCTGAAGAGAGTAGTGAGCACAACTCGGCAACAAAGTGCATCTGATGATACAACCACGCTTACCAAAGATGAGTATTTCAAGTTATTGAAGAATCAACCTTTCTCTGTTGCTACTCCCACTCCAATAGCCACATTTATGAGCTCAGGTATGACTTGTTTCGAGGTCTAAGTTTTTTGCTTCGAGGTCCAAGTCCTTTGCTTCTTGGGTCATTGACTTTGGGTCTATGACCATATGCCAGGTGAGTCCAGTGGCTTTTCTCTATTAATACATTATTGTCTAGTTCATCGGTCACTTTGGCAAATGGTACCTAGTCCAAAGTTTTATTCATCCAATTTCCTTTCTTTCGTTGTCATTTGTCTTTATGTACCTTTTTTTGCCTTATGTTTGTTAGTAAACTCACAAAATTTCTTAATTACTTAGTGACTTCCTATCGTTCACACTTTGTTTTAAAGGATCTAAAGATGAAGAAGAAGGTTGGTGGAGGACATGAACTTGGTGGGGTTTACTATCTTGACCCTGAAGTGATTGGAGCAGTTAGCAACCACAAAATAACATCTCTTTTACCAGTGGCATTGTTGCCTCGGTCATCTGTCCTTGAAGATTCTCAGAAGTGTTATTCCTTCCTTATCATTTGTGTCAGCTTTATAATACAAAGTGTGTGAGTTTAGTAAGCATCATCAAGTCGCTTTTCTACCATGTGTGGAAAAACATAGTCTAGTTCCATTTTCTTTAGTTCATTTAGGTGTTCGAGGATCAGTTCGAGTATATACTTCGTTAGGGGTATAAGTATCTTGTTACCTTTGTTGATGGTTTTTCAAGAATGACTTGGCTTTATTTAATGGACAATGTATCTAAATTGTTCTCTATTTTAAAGATGAAGTATAGAACCAATTTAACTCTAAAGTGTGTGTTTCATTCAGATAATGCTAAGAGTATGTATCCAATTCTTTCAGATTATATTTATTTAATAGTATTTTGCATGTGTCCTCACTCCTCAACAAAACGCGTTGCAAAATAGAAAAATCGTCATTTGCTTGCCTGGTTGATTCATATGAATATTTCAAAAAGTTTTTGGAGTGATGCAGTTTTAACGACATGCTATCTAATTAGTTGAATGCCCTCTACTATCTTATGTGTCAGTCGCCTTGTGTAGTTTTGTTTCCAGGTGTTTCATTGTTCTCTTTGCACCCCAAGATTTTTGGGTGTGTGTATGCTTTGTTCATTAGTTGGAATTTGGCCACAATAAATTAGATCCTAGTGCCGTTAAATATATTTTTCTTGGGTATTCTATAATGTGTAGGGGTTACGGTTGCTACAGTCCTTACGTTTGAAGATAATTTATTTGTGCAAATGTAACCTTCTTTGCATACACTCCATTCTTCGCAAATGATAGTAGATCTCTTATCTTGGAAGCTTCACTATCAATGCCTACTTATTTTTGATAAAGAACATAGTATCCAATCTCGTCCTCCCATTGGTTCATCCATTCTTGTTGCAACTACATTTAAAGTCTACTCACGATGAAAATGGGGAGATAGTGCTACCAATCATGATGTGCCATCGACCATATCTTCTTTCGAGCCCATTGATCCAGTCACTTCACCTATATCTCTTGATTAGTCTGATATCCTTATTGATTCGAGGAAAGGTAATCGTGCATGTACTGACTATCTCCAAATTTGTTTGTTTTCAGTGCTTGTCTTCCGCCTTCCATGGATTTGCATTGTCTTTGTCATATCATTTTGTTCCTATGTCAAGACTTGTTACATAAGGAGCCGAAGTAAGCTATGGAAGAAATGACTGCTCCTCATCAAAATGATGCTTGAAATCTAACTAGTGTTCCCGCCGGTAAATGTGCTATTGGCTGTCGGTGGGTGTATACCGTTAAGTTTTAGCCCGATGGCACAATTGAATGATTGAAGGTTATCTTAGTTGTAAGGCATATGCTCAGACTTTCGGCATGATCTCAACATCGACTTTGCCAAAACTTTCCCTCTAGTTGCAAAGTTTAATTCCATTTGTGCCATTCTCTCGTGTGACGTTAATCATGGATGACCCTTCTTTCAGGTTGATGTTAACAATGCCTTTTTTCATAGTGATCTCATAAAGGAGTTCTATATGGAGCAACCGCGTAGGTTTGTTGCTTTGTGGGAGTCAGATAAGGTTTGTAAATTGAGAAGGGTGATTTATGGGTTGAAGCAGTCACTGCGTGCATGGTTTGATAAATTCAGTAAAGTTGTTTTGGCCTACGATTTTGTTCTCAGTCATGCTGATCATTTTGTCTTCAGACGTAGAGGTGCATTAAGTTTGGGTCATCTTCAAGTATCTTAAACGTAACTTCCTAAAGAAATTGAAGATATTATGAAGTATCTTCAACGTAACTTCCTAACAAAAGATTTGGGTCATCTTCGATATTTTCTTGGGTTAAAAGTTGCTAGATCAAAGGAAGGCATTAATCTATCTTAAAGCAAATATGTTTTGGATTTGTTCACAGAGACGTGCCTGGATTTCTTGCCCTTTAAGGGTGAGAGGCTGTAGCCTTTTATAATGTTCTTTTCTATTGTCTCTGCTTTTTGTTGTTGTCTTAGCCTTTTGGTTGTTTTTAATAAATTATTAATTCTAAAAAAAGCCTTCTTGGTATTAAGCCAATTGATGCACCATTATATCTAATTCATAAACTAGTCAGTGATTAAGGAGTTATGGTTGAAGACCCTAGAAGGTATAGAATTGGCGGTCTACAACCGCGTACTACACATTTATGGGCGGGAATTTGGTCATGCAGAAGAGTAAAAGGTAGAGTGTCACAGCTTGACCAACGCTAAGCTAAATATAGGGCGATGACTCATATCCCTTGTGAGCTCATGTGGATTAAGCAACAGATATTGCAAACAATCCAGTTTATCATGAGAGAACCAAATATAGTGAAGTTGACTATCACTTCATTTGTGAGAAGGTTTCTAGTAGTGAAATTTCTACGTTTTATATTCAGTCTCAGACTCTCAAGATTAACTTACTGATATGTTCGCCAAAGCTGTTGCCTGCAGTCAGTCTATACATTTATTTCATGCTAGGCTTTGTAGTTATTTATGCTCTAACATGAGGGTGAGTGTTAATGATTGGGGATGTGGGTGGTAAAACTATAAGACCCACCTAGATAAATGAAATAAGGAGCTGTACAATGGTACGACCAAGCTAGTCGTGGGTTTAGTCCCTGTTTCTCTTTATTTAGTCAATTAGGTACTCGTAGTCTTAAAATGTCATACTGTGAAGCAAGGTGTGCCAAAACGGTTACGTATCGGCCGTATCGGCCGATACGTAACGGAAACGGCTGATGCCGTTACGCGATACGGGGTCTAAAATGGGGACCCCCAAAATTTTGACCCGTAACGGCCGTTACGCCCCAAAACGGCCATTACGCCCCTCGTAACGGTCGGAAAACGGTTAGTTTTTTTTTTTTATATATAAATCTGATGTTTTTTTATTTTTTCACATTTTTCTTCTCCCATTTCTTTTCTAATATATTCTTTTGCTAAAAACCAGTGTTTGCAGATCGGCCTATTTTACTATATCGGTTAGACACACAAGAGTCCCCATTTTATAGAAAAAAATGACTTTTTTTTTTTCGATTTTCTTCTCGTTTCTCCTCCCTAAAAAAAAAAAACCGTTGGGCTTTCGGGCGTAGGGGTCATAGCTTGTTGAGTCCAGTTAGCTATTTTCTAGATTTTATTGAATCCTCATATAGATCTAGGCCATATAGGATAGCTTGCATTGCATTGAAGTTCAATAGTCAAAACTGCATTTGGAGGATACTCATTCAGTCAAAACTAGAATATTTCTCAACTCTCTTGCTTGTTTTACTTTGTCAATGCATTGGTTGTGTTTACATTAATGTCTTGTTACATTTGTATATATTATGGAATCAATTTAACATAATAGTTGCATCAATTCAGTCAGATAGCGCATAGCTTAGGATCCTTTTACAAAGGAACTCCATTATGTGGACTTTTTTTTAATACATATTATGATTTAAATGTGTGTATTGAGGTCCATTTTAACAATCCCTGAAGTTTCATTGAAAAATTCAATCAATTTCCCAATGTTTCCCCATGTTTCCCAAAAAGTGCGATACATTTTGCGATACAACCGATATTTCCCACTGATACACAATCTGTATCCCAAGGGTGCGAAATGTAACGCAAAACCGATACTGCGAACACTGCTAAAAACGACCACAATTAGTCTATTTTGGAGAATTAAAACGACCAATTTCTACGATTTGGATGAATCGAAGCTCTGTGAGCCATTTTTTGAAGAAATCTGAAAATAGGTATTTATACATTTTTCTTCATCTAATCGCTTTTTTTCCACCTTAATATGATGTTCTAGCCATTGTAAAATGTTAAAATGTGTATTTCAAGATTATGCACATGATTTGCTATTTTTTTGTATTTTTTTAATTTCGGATTAATTTCGGAATAATTTTAAAAATTAGTGAAAATCATTTTTTTCAAAAAACAAATTCTGGTTTAAAGGGTGTTACTTATAATAGACAATTAGAAATTTGAATTTATAAGTTTTGCAGTTAATTCTAGGTTATCAGCTTCATAAATTCATCAGACAGCCCGATATAGCTTTCTTACCAAAGAGTAGACCGCTTTACCACCATAAACATGTTTAAAATTATAAATGAATGCATATTTGGGATGTTTGGAATTTTTTGGATTTAATCCATATTTTTTTAGAATTTTTTGGCAAAAAAAAAAAAATTTGGACCGTTACGGGGGCCGTATCGGCCGATACGGCCCGTATCCGTATCGAAAACGGTGGGCACCGTTACGCCCACCGATACCGCTACGGGATACCTTGCTGTGAAGTGTAGTTTAAGTTTTTTTTTTCAATTGTTTTTCGCTTTTTTGACTTGAGAGAGAGAGAGAGAGAGAGAGAGAGAGAGGGGCATGTAGCCCTAATTCATTCTTTCTCCATTCTTCTCTATCTCTTTTTCATTCTCTTTTCCATTTCTTTTCACTTCTAAATAATTCTATAGAGAAGAAAAGGGTAGTAGAGAATTATCTCTCACAAACCCATAATATCCTTTTTATATAAAACTCTAAACACGAAAGATACGGTGCACAAGAGGAGCACCCAGATGTAATAAAATCTCACCCAAATAATATCTATACACGCATGTTCAAAATAGAAGTACGCACTCTCTCTCATCCTTCGTTTTTCTTTCTTGGGCCTTTCTTTTTTCTTTTTCTTTTTTTGAATGGAACTTAAAATTTATAAGCAATGAGAGAAAGGAAACAAGAGAATGGGATGATGATAAGGGATCATCGCTCCCGTATCAGCTAAAAAATCACATTCCAAGAATCGAAAAATTTTTCCAGCAATTTACAAAAGCCTTTGAGGATGAGGTCTTTCCCCAGGCAATCACATTCAATTTAGCTCTCCATAACACATAACGTGAGTGCTAGATGTGTTGCCAAAAAATCTATTATTTTGCTCCACCCATATCGCCCACAAAGCTGCAAGAAGAGGCAACTTTGGACCAAGGACCAAATTGATTGAGGCATCACCCAACAAAACTGAAAGACATCAAAGAATATCCACCAAACAAAACCTGGGCATGATCTTGATGTATGCGTAAGCAATATTGTGGTGGGAGACTCATTGTATTCTTTCATCCTAACCTATATATCCATGGTATATGCATGCCATTCTGATATCATAGAAGGAAAATGGACATTGAAACCCTGAAAAATGAGCGGGACTACAGCCTCGTGTGGACATCATCATGGACAAAATAGAACTCATGTTTATCTGCTTGAGCACGTGAAAGTTATGTTGCATTGAATCATCGCGTGGCACAGTCTAGAAGCATCAGTGTCATCTTCAAAAATATTTTATGCACATTTGAATAAAATCTCATAATTCCCTAATAGATTTTGATGATTTCATCTTAATTGTTAAATAGCTCTTAATTCATGGTGTTAATGATTGACTTTAACTTTTAAGGTAATGGTTGACTAAATGGAATCATTGTGCGAGTACCAGTACCCTGTGGTTGGAGCACGAAGATGTTTACGAGCTCTTGTTGTTTTATATATTTTGACCGGAGATTCTGAAAATTATTTGCTAAAGATACCATGGATATAGTTAGAATTTTTAATCTAGCTGGAATTGTGAATGGCTTGAATCACTTTATATTCTTTTGCTCGAATTGTTAAAGATATCTGGCAATTATTTGCTAAAGGATTCTGACAGAAGATATGAATGGCTGGAATCACTTGTTTTGATTGTTTTTTGAGATATCATTCTATTCTGGAGTTTGTTATTTTCCTTTTCACAGTACCACACTACTAAGAGCAAGTGCTGTAGGTTTTCTTTTTAGTCAGTGATTTTCCTATTGTTTAATCATCCAGTTCGGTTCACAGTTAATTGCAGGTTGTTTGTGCTTTTGTTGATTATTCCTTCTCAGTGTAGCAGAAAAATTATGCTTCTGAACTGTTTTGATGCTTTAGTTGTAATTATGCAGATTTAGGTTAGTTTAGTAGGTTATTAACATTTTAATTTTAAAATTGAAACCTTGTACAGGTGTCATATTTTTTATACAGGCAATTGGGGCTCAGATTTGGTGTTACCGCAGTCATTACAAATGGAAGAGTGAGTTGTATAGAGACCTCTTCTTGGCATAGTAGTTACTGAATACTTAAAATCTATCATTTTCATTGGTTTAGATGTCATAGCTTATTTGAGAAGTTGATTTTCTTGCCACATGCTATGATTTTGCTTATTCTTTCTACTGACTGTGAAGTTTCAGTGAACCTTTTTTTTTTTTTTTTTATAACAATTTTCTTTTACGTCTTATTTGATAACTTTTTGACAGGTAATCCTTCCTATTGATGGAAAAACATTCCTAGGTGATGATCTAGGTCTTCTAGAATCTGTGGAGTTTGAGCAGAGAATTAAACATATTGTGGAGATTATTGAAGAAGTTGAATGGAAAGATGTGGACCCTGATGAGCTGACGAGGTTTGTTAATCTGGTAGTCTATGTTACATCTTCCTTTTGTTATTGTAATCTTGGGGCATGTGACAGTACTGATACTCTCAACTCTCAAGAAAGTATTAAACTAGCAGAAATGAATGCAACTAAGAGCTCTCTTAGATCACTCATCATAATCACAGCCTTCCCCCCCCCCCCACCTTTTTTGGTCCTGCTGGGACAAATGGAAGTTGATGATGATTATTGATGCTGGACCCTTGGGTCATCCAATGGGAGATGAAGTGTGGTTCTGCTGGTGGTCAATTGAAGATCAACTCTATTCAAGGGTCCAGATTGAAGATCAGGCCCGTCCATCTATCTCTCCATTTCCATCCATATTGATGATCTGAACCACATTAATGGTCCAGATTGATTGGATAGAATATTTGGATCAGACCAAGGGACCTGATGGATGTTTTGGAACATTTCTACTGTCTGACCATGCGATCCATGTATCCTATTGGATTCTTTGATGGACAATTGGTTGGACCGTGGGGCCAATTGGTCCAACCGCACATGCCTTGATAGCTTTAGCACACAACTATATCGGTTTTTGAGGTATTTGTACATCACATCAGTACATCTAGGGCTAGCAACAAGCTGGGCTGGTTCAGTGTCAGATAGAGCCAGATCCGATTATTAACTTGGCCTAAAAGTCAGGCCCAGTCTTTGTGTATTTTAGTAATCAGGCCTTTGATTTTTCGCCCAAGCATGCACATTAACAACACCAATTGGCCTGTCTTGGGCTTGAGTTGGAAATCAATCGAAAATTTTGCATTGCCAAACCAATTTATTAGTTGAGCTTGAAAACCAGGCCCATACCCAACCCAAGGGCATCTATTGCAGGCCTGAACCCAACACATTGTGTGTGTTCCTGATACCCAATTGGCCAGCCTGGCTTGTTACCACCCCTACATACAACCCCTAATTAATAGTTTGTATCATTTCAGAATTTTTATGTGGGCAGTGAGCTAGCAGGATGCAAGCGATGAAGAACTTCTACAGGATATTTTATAGAAACTTCCTAAGTTGTATTTGATGCCTATCTCGAGGCTTATAGGGCCATGTGCATGGACTTATGGTATATACAATTGTTAGAGTAGATTAGCATAATCTTCTAGAATAGGATATCCCCTTCTTTGTTAAGATGTGTATCTTACGATTTCTCTAGATCTCCACAGATCTTCCATCTCTTTTATATATTCCAGTTATAGTCGGGGAAAAGAGTTGCAGTTTCTGCAGTGCAGTCTCAGTGGTTTAACAACAAATGAATTTTATGATGTTTTCTCTCTTTTTGTATTTGAGTGTGATTTTGTAAACATTATTTCTTTTTCTTTTTTTACTAGTAGCCTGTGAACAAAATCTTTATTTTTTTATTTTTTTTGAAAGATAACTGAATTTTATTAAAAAAACATGCCAAAATCTGGTTTTCTGTCACAGAACGTTTTTAGAATCAGTTGGTTACTTGAGAGTGTAAGCATGTCAGTTTCATTTGAGACTTTGATCCCCTTGGAGGCCGAGACCTGAGAAAGCTAAGTTGTCTTTGACTTTTTCGTTCCTACTTCCTACTCACTCCTTGGCACTTCCTTTTCATCATGCTAAGCTGAGAAAGCTCCCACCTTTTCTTCATGCTTTCTGCCTCTGCCCATTATTGGCCACTTCCTTTTCATGCCTTTCATTTATGTGCCTAAACATTCCTTTATAACGAATAACACTGTATCATTTCCTGTTAACTTGACACATGAACCTAAATATTAAGTTCTCATCCAGATCCACTATCCTAAGAAGACATGCGCCTAGCTGCCAGAAAGCTGATGGTAGTTGATGCAGGACAGCTAACCACTTTAAAAGCTCGAACTAATAGAGTGACGAATTAATTCCTTTATCTCATAGCCCAGGCCCTAAGTCCATGGGTTAGGTCCTCGGCCTAACCCTCCTTCGTGGGCCCCAAGTCTATGGGTACGTATCACACGAGCCACCCTTGCGGGTGGGGCCCAAGTCCACAAGCCACCCACCCCAAGTGTGTCCCTGCCTCCATAAGCTACCCCACTCGAGCCGGTGTGACAATGCCCCCGCATTAATCACCTTTGGTGAGGAGTCCCAAACACGAGACCTCCATCTCTAATACCATTTTGATGCAGGAAGACTAACCACTTGCTCTAAAAGCTCAAACTAATAGAGTGTGGCGAATCAATTCCTTTATCTCATAAACCAGGCCCCAAGTCCATGGGTTAGGTCCTCGGCTGAACCCTCTTTCGTGGGTCCTAAGTCCATGGGTTAGGTCCTCGGCCGAACCCTCCTTTGTGGGCCCCAAGTCCATGAGTATGTATCATACGAGCCACCCGAGTCCACGAGTGGGGCCCGAATCAACGAGCCACCCGCGTGGGTGGGGCTTGAGTCCACGAGCCACCCACCTCACACAGGTCGCCCAACCTCAGTGTGTCCCCGCCTCCATAGGCTGCTCCACTCGAGCTCGATGTGACAATGCCCCTGCATTAGTAGCCATGTGTGTAATGATACACCATAGAACCTCACCACTTTATTTACTTCTCCACACTCGCTAACAGAGTCCACCACTCCAAGTTGCATAGCTGACCATTCTAAAAGGTATCTCGTCTGTTTGGAACCTTTTACACCTCTCCAATTTTGGGTCTAGACTAATCCGGACCATTGAGCTAAAAAAGTTTCTTCCACAGTGGCCCATTGGATCTGAAACCCCACCATAGGGTTAGCCATTCTTCAACCTCCTCATCAAATATCTTCTCACTCACGCAGCCACAGGATACTCGTCAAGGTTTTCTCAAGCCTCTCCCTTCTTTCCTTTGCAATTACCTTGTTCACAATCACTCTCTTGTGACTTACCTTCCTGTTCCTCGATCCAGGATTCTCTACTTACAAGCCTCTGAGCTGCATGCTAATATGACGTTTCACTTATCCCCTCTGAGTCCCTGCCATCCTCTACTGGTTTCCTATGTTTTTACTTTCTTCCCCTTCTCTTCCAACCCCAAATCTTCGCTTTTGGGTCATATTTTGTCCTATCAATCCAAATATGCTTAACCCCCAAACTTCCATCATCTATTTGTTTTAATCATCCTCCTCTGTCCTCAACCATACAAATGCCTATCCCTTGGTTTCTTTGGTTTCCTTATCTCTTGCAATGTAATCGATGTTTTAAACAGCATTGCTATGTAGCATGTAGCTTACCTTACGTAGTGCAGCTTAGCCTTAATTCATGTAGCTCATGAAAATAGCTTAAGTCACGTGTAGCCTGCACTACATGCTACATAACCTATGGTACATGCTAGGTAGCTTACACTCATTGTTCGTATTATCCCCAATATTATCTCTAATTCCAGCTCAGTGATACCAATGAGGCAATAACACTGGTAGCAATACCAATAACAATGGTAGTATCAGAAATTCTAGGTATCGGTGATGTATTGCTAAGTATCGCCAATGTATCGATATCACTGATGTATCGCTAATATTTTTGACTGTGTAAATTCCAAGTGTCGCTTGTATCGTCAGACGTCAATGTATCGATATCTCCAATGTATCGCCAATATTTTCAACTGTATAAATTCCATGTGTCGCTTGTATCACCAATGTATCAACGATATTTCGATAATATCGCCAATGTATCGACATCGCCAAAAATATGTTTATTAAAAATATTCCATTTCAATTTTTTTATGGGTGCATGGTTGCATGCAGTGAACAAATCGGTGACGATATTATCATTAACACAACATGGCGATATTGATACCACATTCTTTTGTCTCCTTTTCAATTGTTGACGATTTCTTGGCGAAATGCTGTGTGTTGTCAATATTCTGAAATACGGATGAATGTTTGGATGGAAGATAGGATGGTTGGATAAGATGGGATTACTAGGATGGGTGGACTGATTTTTTACAACAACATATGCTTTTAAGCCCCCCATTAAATGGAAACTTATTATGTATGCATTATTTTTACAATTTTTTGATTCCCAGATATGCAAATATGTGTTTTTTAGCATCCCTTGAAATTTCACTGAAAATTTCCACCGTTTTTCTCATGTTTTCCCACATTTCCGGTTATTGGCGATATTATCAGTGATATTGATATTGTTTCCATATTCCCGACCAGCAAAGCTTGTAGCGATACCGATACTTCGAACATTGCTTACTCTACAAGTTATTTTTCATTAAAATCAATTAATATTTCCAATGATTTGTTATTTTTTTCATTTTTTAATAAAGATTTGTTAATCTTTTCAATGATTTTAGTAAAACAATACTAGTAATGATACTAAATCAGTTAGGTTGCTCTTTCTTTATGTCTTTAACTTTATTGTTAATCTTTGCTTATTTTTCCTATTATTTTTGGCATGTTTGGTTGCACCAAATGTCATTAAATTTCATTATTAATCAGAGTAATTTGGTGCAAAATATCATAAAATTTCATGATATTTGGCGCAACCAAGCACAACCTTAATTACAAATCGAGAAGTAGTGTGTAGCTTACCCCACGTGCTGTGTATCTTATGCCTCATGCTTCAAATGGGTGAACACTTCACCACACGCTATTTGCTATTTAAAACATGAATGTAATATTCTGTGTTTTCCCCCATTTCCTCAGAAAGAATGAACATCTCCAACCTTGCATCGGGAAGGTTATAGGGAAATCCTGTTCCTTCAATCGTTGAATTTCTTGCGCCTCTTCAATCTATGCCATAATATGGTAGCTATGTCAGTGCACTATGCTCTTCCCTGAAGGCAGTTTTACCAACACAAATTTTCTTGAGTGGGTGGTTTTTGATGCTTCTATATTGGTTGTTGGATATCCACGGGAGCCTGTCTGAGTGAGGTGTTTAAGCAGTGTTGCAATTACCATTTTGGTTACTTTGTCCTCCTTTTAGGTTAATTGTTGTGGCATAATTAATTCAAGTAGCTGGGCATGTTCTTATCTGCATAATTTATTCTATTCTTGTAAATAAATCTAAAATCATGCATGCAATGGTTGCTTTTGTCAAAAGAATGAAGTTTCTGTGCTTGGCTGATATTAGATTGGTTATTGGAGGAAATTTTTGATATTGGATACTTCTTATATACTTGATGAGCTTCTTTCTGACATTGTGTTGCATTCTCTTTTAACAATTCATTACTTGCAGGATATTTTTCTGTTTAAGTAGAAATCGATAGTTCCTGCATCTCTTGATAGGTTGATGTTGTAATTTGGATTTTTTTTTTCTTTCTTTCATATACAGTACATATAGATTGTAACTGCGGAGTTCTCTTTGGATTTCTTTAGATATTCTCATACATATATGAGGAAGTTTTTGACAATTTCTTGGATGGTACATGCAGCAAATTTATTAGTGATCTTATCATGTCGATTTCTTCTTCAATGGCTACTCGTGAACGAGGTTCTGATAGAGCCCATTTTGGAATTTTAAATGCAAAATACAGGTGCAGGCCTTTCTTGTAATAATATTTTGATGTATACTTGATATGACTGTTTGAATATGCTTTAGCTTTGCCACCCAGTACTTTTACATTTGTTGCTTAGCTTCTGTTATCAAATGTGAATGTGGGCTGTTATATGGCCCATTCTTAGGCTCATCTAGGTTTAGGAGGTAATGGGTATTTTTTCTTTTTTTATTAATGGCATTCTTTTAAATATTGAAATTTATGTTAATAGACTTGAGAGAGGTGGGGACATGCGAACTCTTTTTTTTAAACACACTCACACCCACACGCACACACCACAATGGTACTCGAACCTGTGACCTCTGTGTTGAAACTCTTATGAGCCTACCATTGAGCCATGAGGTGGAGACATGTGAACTCTAATCCTCATTCTCTCTCTCCTTTCTTCTTCCTCCTCCTCCCCTCCTTTCTCAATCTGTCTACATGGTATCAGAGGTAAATTTATCCGGGCATCGATATCTTCCTTCTTTAATGCTTTTTTTTTAACCTTTTATTCTTTTGAGGTGAAAATCTAAGGTCGTTGGGGGCTGATCTATTCGAATCTCTCTCAACCACTGTATGGTAGGCCGTATAATCGTCTCTTGAATTTGTGTGGGGGTTCCATTTTCATATTGATTTATCGTGATGGACAAAAGTGGGGCGTCATTTGTTTGTGGCCAGATTTGTGATCAGATTTGAGATTGAAAATATATGTTGAAGGTCATAGGTGATATTGCAAGGGTTAACGAATCAATGCACGTGTGAAGGTGTTGAAACAAGAAGTTCCATTAATTGATTGTGTTCATTGATATTATCGGTTTCTAAAGTACGTGCGGATTAATTTAAAGTTATTCATTCCTTGGTTGTTGGATTTCTTCTTAATCAATGGATGTGATGAATGAAGCCAATAGTATGTTGTCTCCATCTGAGTCGATGAACTTTCAACTTACATTGACTAAACTCAATGGGGCAAACTACTTACAATGGGTCACATCACTAGAGGTATTCCCTACGGGTAAACGGGAATTAAAATATTTGACTTACCCCAAACTTGACGAAAGTTCAGTAGAGTATGAAGATAGGGTGGCAGAGGATGCCTAAATTAGGACTCTGTCATGGAACAGTATAGTGCCTCAGATTAGTAAAAATGTTATATTTTTTAAGAAAATGAAGTCTGGGATAAGCTGAAGGAGATGTATTCAGGGGAAAAGAACTTTACTTGGATCTACGAGTTACTTGAGAGCAATTCACTCTTCAACAAGGACATAAGAGCGTTGAAGAGTATTATTCTACCTTGAGAGGCCTGTGGGAGGAACTAAATGAATACTAGCACCTACATACAGATTAGGAGATTGTGTGGCGACAGAGAAGAATTCTGTGTTGCCAATTCCTCTATACTTTTCATCCTGAGTTCAAGCCTGTCCGAGCTCAAATTCTTAGAGGTTAGTGAGATCCTATCTACTATTGAGGCTTTTGCTCGTGTTCAACGTGCAATCAATGTATAGAGTTTGTTTTCATCAGATTGTTCTGCATTTGTCTGCATCTGGTAGAGTGGATGGGGGAAGTCATAGTGGTGGTCATTTTGGTGGTAGAGATATGAGGAGGTCACTTTGAAGGCCGAAATAATTGGAGAGATCGTGATACTGATTTTAGTGATAGTTGCGGCCATGACTGTGGCAATTGATAGTGCACTCATTGTGGTCTCAGATAACCACACAACGAACACATGTTGGGATCTTATTGATAAGTCTGCCTAGGCAAATCAAGTTCGTTCCTATGATGATGGCACCAATCTCCAGGCCTATCTCCACTTCTCAGTCCAGTACTTTAAGTTATATTGTTACACTATCCAAGGAGAATATGGCAGACTTCTAAAAGTTTGCTCCACACGCATCATCATCCACATCTACTCTCACGCAGTCATGTACTGTTTACCTTGCATCGTCTGATAGTGTACCCTTTGTCATTAACTTGGGAGCTTCCGATGATTTGACCAGTAAGCATAGTGTGTTGTCTCAGTTAGTACAGTCATCATCAATGTCTCCTGTCACGTTAGTAGATGGTACTTTTAACCCATGTGTCTGGGTTGGGTACAGCCTGTCCTACCCCATCGCTTTCATTGTCATTAGTACTTTACATTCCTAAATTTTTTTTGAATAGCTAAGTCCTTAAATTGTTCTGTCACATTTTATCCTTCTTATTGTGAATATAGGATCTAAAGGTGGGGGAGGATGATTGGTGGAGGGCATGAAGTAAATGCACTTTATTACCTTGATTGTGGAATAACTGGAGTTGCATCGTGGACATACATCCCTTGTCATGAGTGGCAATCCATGCTTTTGTCATCCCTCTTTAAGTAATGTGAAGTGTTTAGTCCTATCATTATCGCATGTGCATGGGTTGGAGTGTGAGTCTTGTGAATTGAGTGAACATCATTGTGTATCTTTTCTTCCTGATCTAGACAAGAGAAGTGATAGACCTTTTTATTTAGTACATTCTGATATTTAAGGTCCAGTTCATTGTATTGGTTTATCTATTTTCACGTACTTTGTTTTTTTTGTGGATGATTATTCTCGTATGACATGACTATATTTGATGAAAGATTGATCAAGAGTGTTTTCTTACTTTAAAGAGTTTTATATGAAAGCAAAAACTCAATTCAATTCAATTCTAGGGTTTATGTTCTACATTCAGATAATGCTAGAGAATATTTATCTTATTAGTTTAATTCATACCTTTCATCTCATAGTATTATTCATCAAACTTCATGTGCACATCACACCATAACAAAATGGGGTAGAAAAACATAAGAATCGTCATTTACTTGAGGTTGTTAGAGCCTTATTGTTGAATATGAAGGTTCCGAGAATATTTTTGGAGTGATGTAGTCTTAAATGCATGCTACTTAATAAATCGAATGCCTTTTTCTATCTCAGATGGAAGTTACCTCTCTCTGTCTTGTGTCTTCATATTCCCTCATACTCTATTCCTCTGAAGATGTTTGGTTGTGTATGCTTTATGCATCAATCTGGTCATGTTGATGACTAGTTTGAACCAAGGGCTATCAAATGTATCTTTCTTGGGTACTCTTGTATTAACAGGGATACAAATGTTATAACATTGTCTCCCGGAAATGTGTTGTGTTGTTGACGTCACATTCTTGGAACAAACTTCATATTTCTCTAGAGGAAAGTTTTTACAATTTGAAGAGAGCTCTATAACTACTCTTCCTATTGTACCAAATATTACTATTGGAGTTGGGGAGATGTCGATGCAACGTGTAGATCAGCCTTTGCAGGTTTACTCTAGACATTCAAAACGTGGAGATGGAGTGCATTACATATGATCTTGACTTCTACCAATCCTCCTAATTTGTCAAAAGATCATCAGTTCTCCCGAGTCCTTGCCTCTATCATCAGATGAAGGTAATCTACCCATTGCTCTTCATAAGGGAATTCATTTATGTTTGCAGCATCTTATTTTCAACTTTTTTTAGTTAGTGGTTTATCTCCATCATTTCGACAATTTTGCTTTGTCTCTATCGTCTCTGTCAATTCCTCATTTTTTTAGGAGGCTCTGAGTTGTGATGGGTAGAAATGGGCTATGAAAGAAGAAATGGTTGTACTTGATCAGAATCAAACTTGGATGTTAACTGAATTACCTCCTAGAAGTGTGTAGTTAGGTGAAAATGGGTGCAGATGGTTAAAAAAGCCGTGATGGCTTAGTGGATCTTTTAAAAGCTTGGTTAGTTGCCAAATGATATTCTCTGATCCGTGGAGTTGGCTATTCTTTAAAATGGGTGTAGATGGTTTAAAAAACCATGATGGCTTAGTGGATCTTTTAAAAGCTCGGTTAGTTGCCAAATGATATTCTCAGATCCATGGAGTTGGCTACTCAAAGAACCTCTCACCTATGACAAAGCTTAACTCATTGTGAATAATCTCCATTGTTGCAAATTTGGATTGCCAGTATATCAAATTGATGTGAAGAATGCTTTTCTTCATGGAGATCTAGTTGAAGAAGTTTACATGGAAAAACCATTTGGGTTTGTTGCTCAAGAAGAGTTAGATAAGGTTTATTATGTCAAAAAATCAATTTATGGGCTGAAATCGTCTTTGAGAGCTTGATTTGACAAGTTTTAAAAAAGTGGTGTTAGAATTCGAAATGAAACGTAGCTAGGCGGACCATTTTGTTTTTGTTCAACAAAGTGACAAATGCACTATTGTGTTTGTTATATATGTAGATGACATCATTGTTACAGGCAGCGACAATACATGTATTGACAAGTTGAAGACATTCTTATAGTGACATTTCTATACGAAGGACTTGGGCCGTCTTCGATATTCTTAGCAATTGAGGTGGTCAGGTCCAAGGTGGGCATCAACTTATCACAACAAAAATATGTGATGGATTTACTAAATGAGAAATGTCTTCTAAGAGCCATGCCTGCCAAAATTTTCATGGATACAAATTAGAAACTTGTTGTGGATCAAGGTGAATTAATTGATGATCCAAGGAGATAGCGTTGACTTGTGGAAAAAAAAAAATTATCTAACAATTACTCGACCCGATATTGTATATCTTGTCAGTGTGGTTAGTTAACATATACAGGCTCCCTGGGTTCCTCATGTGGAGGTTGTGCTTCTTCAGGTATTTAAACGAAACTCCCAACCGTGGTATCCTCTACAAGCAAAATGGTCATTTTCGAGTGGGAAAGGTTTTCTGATGTACGTTGGGCTGGTTCTCCATCTGATAGTCGATCTACATATGGTTATTGTATTTCTGTAGGTGATAATCTTGATACATGGAAGAGTAGGAAGAAAAGTGTTGTAGCTAGTTTAAGTGCTGAGGTGGAATACTGAGAATTGGTCCATGTGACTTGCGAGCTTATTTTGTAGAAAAGCACTAATGGGTGAACTTGGGTTTATTGATAAGGTTCTTGTGAAGCTGTACTGCGATTATCAAGCAACCTTTCATATTGCCAACAACCCTATCTATCAAGAGAGGAGCAAGCACATCAAAGTTGATTGCCACTTCATCAGGGAGAAAGTTGTAGCTAAGCAAATTTGCATGATGTTTGTGAAGTCCCAAGATCAACTGGCAAATACATTTACTAATGTGTGGAGGCTCAGTCTTCGTGTTGGCATGTGGTCAGTTTGGTGCGAGTGGAATGATAGATGCTTTTGTAATCTAAGGGTGTGGAGTGGGTCGCTACTAATGCATGGCTCTCTACTGTTGAGGGGGTAGTGAGCAAGGGTTGGCTGGGGCAGTTGCAACCTTTCCTTCATTTTGTTTTCCCTTTGTCTTTTTGCTTTTTTTTTTTAATTTTTTTTGGTTTTTGTTTTATTTTTTTCTTGTAGCCTTTGGCGATGAGTTCTCATCGCCTTTTAATGAGGCTTGTTGTTATCTTATAAAAAAAACTAGAAAATACATTTACGAAAGCTATGTCGTAGTCAACTAGATCGAGCGTTCTCTAGCTTGAGGGGAGTGTTATTGAATGTGAATGTGGGCTGTTTCGTGGCCCATTCCTAGGCCCATCTAGGTTTAGGATGTAATGGGTATTTTTACTTTTATTCTTAATGGCATTCTTGTAAATATTAAAAATTATGTTAATAGACTTGAGAGAGGTGGAGACGTGAACTCCCACAGTTTCATATTAATATATATTGCCACAATCATCACCTAATATTTCCTTTTTGGTGTTTAGTTACTTGTGTATATAGCTGCATTGTATTTTGACTATTAGTGCACGACCTAGTTGGTGGAATTTTCTTTATCGAATTTGCTTCCAAATGCAATGAAACTTTTGTTTACTTGTGAAAGCTAGTGCTCAACATTCCTTCTTAGGCCTGCTTTATCAAGAAACTTTTGTCTTATCATGTTAATATTACCATATAGCGTATCAAATGGCCATCTCAACTAGAGAAATTGTATGGAACTAAGGGTGGACTAATTAGATGTTACACTTATTGCTAGTCTACAATAGTGGTCCAAGCCGTTTTTTAACTTCTCATGGCCTCATATTTGGAAACCCATGTTTTTCCTAGGGTATGTTGGAACATAGGAGCAAGATAGTTTTAGATAAGCATATATGGACCAAGTGCTAAATTAATTTCCACAGATAGCCTTTTTTATACCTGATCCTTCTTTTCATCTAAACTAGATTAATTTCCATGTGCTAAATTAATCTATATATTTGTGTTCCTCAGCTTGTATATTATGGATTTGCTAGTAAAGGTTGTGAAATTGCAATGAAGAGGAATAAAGAGAGGGGGTGGCTCTCTGTGGTTGTGAAGTTTATAGCAACTTTCGTTAGAGATTGCCTCCTTACAAATGATCTGTATTTTGAAACTCAAAACCACAATATGAGATTGACTACTTGGAAGGTTGGCCCCGACACCAAAGTTTATAGCATTTGTGATTGGAGGTTGTGCGGCACCCCAGATGCCAGGGTCCGTGGTTGCCCTCGGCCCTCGATATCCCGGGCTCCACATTATGCGATGCATGAGTGTATTGCAGTTAATTGCAGAATTGTAGATTTAGCCAAGCATAAACAACTTAATCATGGGCAAAACATTTCCAAAAGAAAGAGGAACATATGTTTATATAATTCCCAAAAAAAATGTACATAGACTGTATTCCTCACATTGGGGCCCATTAGGTCCCCCACTACAAGTTCAGAGTATACTGTCCCAAAAAGGCTGTACAACAATGCCGTGTAGGCGCCAAGCTCCAAAAGAATATTCCCGACGTCTCAACTCTAATAGTTCTGATCGCTTGCGTACTGAAGGTACTCATCGGCGTCCTCTCCAAGTTATACGAACTTGGTCGCTTCGACCACCTCCTGTATACCTGGGTCACATGGGTCATTTGGTTCGTGGTTTAAACCACCACCCTAGAAAGGGGAGTGAGTGGCTAACTTAGTGGTTTCATTTCCTTAGGTTACACATTCACCAATATAAACAATATAGATAATAATTTCATTTTCCAAAGATAGAATCAAAGAATAACACAGCATCACAAGCATGGTTATTAAGTGAGATGAGTGCATGTAATGCAGATGCATGCCTGATCACCGATGCTTGTCACAGCCGCCAATGTGTGGCACCACCACCTCACCCGCACAAACAATGTATGCCATGCTTAACTATACATGATTAGCCAAGTAATTAGTTAAATCCTTTTATCACACAACCGGTTGGGGAAGCCCCTGTACCAACGTTCTATCAATTTGGCCGACTGGGACCACCTGACTCCCTACGGGGCGAACGCAGGTCACAGCCAGTAGCCCCTTCATCCTATCTCGGGTCTACAACCCCGAGGTACCTAGTTTGGCCGCGGCTCGTCAGACGCGCCCAACACAGGCAGAATAGGGTTCATTGCCCTATCCCATAGTCGAGTAGTAGGTGTGTCACCTCTACGGTGCTCAATGGACACTACGGGGAGGCATCACTCCAGCGTAGGCCGACAGCACGGGAATAGGGCCTATACCACCATCCCCGGCTCATGAGTCTTGAGGGATCAGTACGTCGTATGCTTTCTAGTGGGCCTATCAAAGGTGCGCAGGTATATGGATTCTACATAAGTGATAAAAATACATTCAAATACTTGATACATATATTGCCACCCGACCCGGTGGTGGGCCAGGGTCCTCGGCTAGGGGAAGCAAGAGGAAGACCGGCCTTGAGCATGTACCTGCCCGTGTGGTCCTTGACTATAGCCGATCGCCCCGACTTCCACCATAGTCGACCACCCCGCTCCCGAGGCTACCGACCTGGTGTGTCCGCCTCAACTATTGTACTTGCCGGGTCGGAAGCTACTACCCGTCACCCCAAACACTTCCCGATTCCCTAGCTCATGCATAAATCAAGTTACAAAACATGTAATACTAGAATCTCAGCTATCACATATTGGTACAAGTTCTAAGACATCTTAGCATAGAAGATTTGCATAATGAGAACATGTGTAGGATGATATGAGCATGCAAATGGCCCTAGCACACACCTAGCATCCAAATCCCTAGACAACGAAATTCTATTAATCTCATACAACTTCCCTAGCTACAAGCCAACTTCCTAAACTTGGAAATTGAAAGAATTAACTACAATTGTAGGCATTGGTTGCAAGGCAACACATGGGTAAATGATACACACCTTGGTTTGGAGATTAGGAAAATCCTGCAATGAGGTGCTAGAAAATTAGGAAAAAGGGGAAAACCTATGTAAGAAGCTAGAGAAGATGGGGAATTTATGATGGACATACTTCTATCGACGTCTGAGAAGGTCTCCAATCGCAAGAGAAGCCGGTTAGAGTGATGTAGAGGCGGTTAGGTCCAGGTAGGGTAGCATGCAAGGGTTTCTCTTTGAGAATCCTTCTTCCACAACTCCCCCTTTCTCTCCCACACACCTCTCTCTCAGAAAATTGGCTGAGAAAATAGGTTATAAGGGTTGGGGGAATTGGGACATATAGCCCCCAATGATTTAAGTTGCATAAAAGTGGCCTTTTGTGCCCTGTTTTGATTATGTGGGGCCCACCTGACCCCTTTGGGCCAATCCAGCCCATAGGATGGCCTTACCATGTCGAGATCCTTGTTTGGGTATGATTTGGGACTGATCGGACATGGCGATTGCCGGATTTAAGGCGACATCAGTTCAATGGTCATTGGTTGTCGATCGAGGCCCATGTTTGGAGATCATATGCTGGTTTATGTTTGAAATCCATGGTTTACATTCTATGGCCATGCAAGGGTCCATGGGGCCCACACAAGAAAAGTGAATTGAGTAATGATTACTCACTAAAGGTACAGTGCAAGTATACTTGCACTCCCATGTGCAACTGCAGGACACTACAATTTATGATTTCGGATGCCGATTTCGACGTAACGCTCGCCTACGAGTGTCAAGCCCAGTACGTGGGTGGTCCCCGACAAGTTTCGGGCTAACAGTCTCGGGACGGGCGGCGGAACGGACTCCTACGCGTGTATCTAAGTTCCTGATACCATGAGACTATGGTTCTCTAAGTCATGTGCGGCCAATTATTCGTCCAAAGGGTGATATGTGTCTAGCGGGTTCGAGCATGGGTTCGAGTCTTAAGGAAGGCGATTTTACGGGGGCGTTATAGGTTGCCTCCCGCCGAATGTTTAATATTATGAAACTAAAGAAACAACCCTTCATTTCAAGAATTCAATCAAATGGCCTTGCAATATGTAAGGCATTAGCTTTTGTTAATTGGTTGTTGTTTTCACAATGCAAGTCAACATCTGCCCATGATTTTTGTGAAGGATTGTGGAACTCGAGCTCGATACCCTATGTGTATTCCACCCCTGGTTTCTTTCATGGATATGAATGTCGGTATTGAATCGGCTGATATGGCCGTATCGTATCCGTATCAGCACGAGCCGATACGCAATACGGGATCGTGTTGGTCCGATACAAAAAAATTGACCCATATTGGCTAATACGGCTGATACACCCATAACAATCCAATTTTTTTTTTTCAAATTTTCATACATCTTCTCTTCCTTTTTTTTATTTAAAACATGGAAGAAGCTTAAAAACTTATTTTAGGCTAGATCTAGACCTATTTTGAGATCAAAACAAATGATTTGAATGGAATTCAACAAATCAAAGCAAAGTGGGCCATTATGGAAAAATCAGAAAAGGGTAAACATTCACTTTATTTTTTATATTTTCATCTTCTTTTTGTTGTATTTCAATGTAATGGGCCATTGTTCACCAAATCATGCTTGATCTATGTTTAATTAGGGCCCATTTAGTTGACCTTCAAAAGTCAAGTTGATAGAGAACATTCTCACCAAATAATGGTCCGATACACCATTAAATACATGGCCAAAATCCAAAAAAAATTATAGATTCTTGGATATCTCATTTTTTCCCCCTATTTTCCATATATTTTTCTTTAAAAAAGTTCTAACTGATACAAGTTGATATAGCCCTGATACAATCCCAATATTGATACGCGACGCTGTATTGTATCATTTTTCAGCCGGGCCGATACACCGACTGATACCGACGTTCAAAACCGTGGTTTCTTCTGAATGTTTAACTTTGAGAACCACAACAATTTTGGATGTAGTCTCCAATCTTGTGATTGGAGAATTCCTTACTCTTTGGTAGCTTCCTTATTTTCCTTCTAATAAATTTAGTTTTAACCTTAAAAAAGGAGAACTGAAAGATCTTCGTCAGGCTTCTTTTTTTAGAGGAAAGAATTAATCTATTTGTAGCATCCCTGGCAAACCTTAACACTTGACATTTTGTTCTTTATTACTCTACAAACCATTGACATCGTTAACATCATGATGTTTTCTCTAAACCAATCATCGTTCAATCTGACGGCTCAACAAACAAAATCAGTTACCTATGATGCTCAAATACGACAATAATAAAGCATGCGTACAACATGAGTTGAACTTTTAACCTAATATTGAAGCATCATACATGGTTACAATAAGTACTCCTACTGATCTTGAAGAACTTGGTATCATAGTTAGACTTCCAATACATCCAAGGTGTCATGTGAGATTAAACAGTTCCGAAAATAGCATAACTTTGTATCAGCTGGTGAAATAAACTTCGTGGATGATGCAATGTGATGCTACACATAGGTCCAAGAGTTTGAGACTTCTACATGCAAAACCCGCAGTTGGGATATTCACAGGAAGAGTTAATGTAATCATTTAATGGAAACAAATACTGCATCAGGAATTTCCAATGTCTTTTGGGTTGAAGTTGGATAACATGAGTTGCTCTTTACGGTCAAAAGATGAAAGTACGAATGTGCAGAAAACCTATTCCGTGAGGATTCTCTTTTTCCTTCTATAGGCAATACTTTATATATGCATATATACGTATATGCAATGTTTGAATTATCTCCGTTATTATTGAAATATCCCCGATATTATCTCTATCTCTAGCTCAGCGATACCGATAACACTGATAGTATCATAAATTCTAGGTATTAGTGATATATCGCTAAATATCGCCAATGTATCGATATCGTCAATATTTTTAACTTTGTAAATTCCAGGTGTTGCTTGTATTATTAATCCATTGATACCGCCGGTGTATCGCCAATATTTTCTACCATGTGAATTCCAGGTGTTGTTTGTATTGTTAATGTATCTGCAATATTTCAATTATATCGTCAATGTATCGATATCGCCAAAAATCTGTATATTATTCCCATTTCAGATTTTTCATGGGCGCATAATAGTATGTAGAATTCAATTTGTCGACGATAATATTGATAATATCACGATATTATCATTATCGGAACATGGCGATATCGAGACCATGATCTTTCGTTTCTTTTTTAGTTGTCATTGATTTGTTGGGAAATATAGTGTGTTACCGATATTTTGAAATATCAATGGATGTTTGGATGGAAGGTTAGAGGTTGGATGGATAGATGGGATGGATGAGATGGTTGGACTGATTACTTACAACAACACATGGTTTTAATCCCCCATTAAATAGAAACCTATTATGTATGGATTCTTTTTGCAATTTTTTAATTCCTAAAGATGAAAATATGTATATTTTAGTATCTCCTGAGGTTTCACTAAAAAAATTCACAGTTTTTTCTATTTCCCCTGCATTTCCAGTTATCAGCAATATTATCGGCGATACCGATATTATTTTCGTATCCCTGGCTAGTGAAACTTGTATTGATACCGAAACATCGAACACTGCCATTGTTCAACTTATCTCCGATATTATCGAAATATCCCCAGTATTATCTCTATCTCCAGCTCAGGGATAACGATAACATTGGTAGCGTTACCGATAACACCGGTAATATCAGGAATCCTAGGTATTGACAATGTATCGCTAAATTATCGATATCGTCGTATCACCAATATTTTCAACCATGTAAATTCCAAGTGTTGTTTATATTAGCAACATATCAATATCTCCAATGTATCACTAATATTTTCGGTTGTGTAAATTCTAAATGTCGCTTGTATCGCTAGTGTATTGGTGATATTATCATAATATCGCTAATGTATCGATATCGCCAAAAATCGTATTATGAAAAAAATTACATTTCAATTTTTTTTTCGGTGCATGGTTGTATGTAGTGATCAAATTTTCGACGATATTATCAATAACACAACATGGGTATTATCGAGACCACATTCTTTTGTCTCCTTTTCAGTTGTCGGTGATTTCTTAGCGAAATATCCTGTGTTGTCGATATGTTGAAATGCCGATGGATGTTTGGATGGAAGGTGGGATGGTTGGATGGATAGATGGGATTTTGATGAGATGGTTGGACTGATTTCTTACAACAACACATGCTTTTATGCCCCTCATTAATTGAAAACTTATTATATATGCAAATATGTGTGTTTTAGCATCTCTTGAAGTTTCACTGAAAATTTTCACCGTTTTCCCATGTTTTTCCAATGCTTCCCCGCATTTCCGGTTATTGACGATATTGAATTGTTTCTGTATCCCCGGCTAGCAAAACTTGTAGCAATACTGATGCTTCGAACACTGGTTACATCCAATATTGTTAGAAACATATGATTCATGATTTGAATCGTACGATTCAAATCGTATCGCAAGGCCATATGATTCAAATCATATGGTCAAATCACAATTTTAAGTTAATCGCATGATTCCAAACTGAATCGTATGATTGAATCATATGATTCAGTCAAATCGTACGATTCAACAAAACAATTGATTTTTTTTTTTGTTTTTGTTTTTGTTTTTGCTTTGTTTTTCATTTTTTCCCAATTTTTTTAGGGCTTTACTTTCTAAAAGCTATTTAGGGCCCACCTTCATTAGAATCTACACTCTTTTGCATCTTTTGAGAGATTTGGAGATTGTGGGGCCAAGAAATCTTGGGGAAAGAAGTTCCCATATCTTTTTCATCGTTCAACGGAATCAAACATCACTTGTTTTGTTGGCTTTATACATTAAAATAGGTATGAAAGCATATAAATTAGTTCTTTAATCTTTCCTTTTTCTTTTCTTCCATTTTTTGGGTAAAATATGTATCAGTTCATATCTTGTTCATGTGTTAGAAAACTGCGTGATTTTACAATTGTGATTTTACTAGACCCCTTCCCCCCCGCTCCGAATAGTGAGGGGAAACCCCCTCCCCCCCTTTTGTCGGGGTGCACTTAGAGGTCTAAAGAAACATAATACAAGACACAATCAACACCACCTACATTAGAATATCTCATCTTTTCCTTGTTTAATCTTTTCTTTTTTCTTTTAATTTTTTAAATAAAATATCCTTTGGTTCATGTCTTGTTCATTTTTTTTTCTTCTTTTTTATTTCAAAATTTTTTAATAATTTTTAACATTTTCATGCTCGACTTGTTTCTTATAGTTATAGATGATACATTTATGCAAGGATACAGGCATACAATTAATGACGAGAATCATGTTATGGTTAAATTGTTTTTTTTTTAGCATATTCATGAGAAAATGGATGAGTAATATGTTTTTTAAAATTTCTGATTTATTTACAATTTTTTTATGACATGTTTATGAACATCTGAAAAATCTTACGATTTACGATATGAAACGATTCAAACCCAATTACAATTCACGATTTGACGACATTGGTTACATCTAATGTTTGAAATATCGGTATCGCACAATGTATCACACCTTTGGCATATAGATACATATCGGTTATTGTACGGGATATATAATTTGTATTGGGTAATTTATCATACTTTTTGGGAAACATTGGGAAAATGGTTGAATTTTTCAATGAAACATTAGGGATTGTTAAAAAAGATCTTAATACACACTTTTAATCATAACATCTAAAAAAAAGGACACATAATAGGTTTCTATGCATTGTTAGTCTAAACTAAGGCAACTATATTCAAATATAATGCATAACATTTATAAATGTATGAAGACATGTATGAAATCACATCCAATTCATTCAAAAGTATAAGATATAGTAAAAATTGAAAAACATACCTATCAATGATGCGGCATTGCAACTAAGTTAGGCGAAATTGGAGAACTTTTGAGTTTTCCCCAATTTCCTCCAAATCGCCCGACCTACACTCGAACTTCGAAATTAGAGTGTATGTGATGCTCAATTCATCATACACAATTTGTCTCAATTCATAGCCGATTGAAGGTAAATTTTAAAATAATAATAATAATAATTTATTTTTTTTAAATTTTATGAAAACTTTAAAAGTCAGTAGATCAAGCCTCATGCATGCTTGATTTCATGTTTGGAGTGCAACATTGTTACTAATTTGGGTGAAATTGGGTGAAATTGGGGAAATTTTGACTTTTCCTCAATTTCCCATAAATCGGCCCACCTACACTCGAACTTCGAAATTACAATGGATTTGATGCTCAATTCATCATACACTACTAAATACTTGGCAATTCTTCTCAATTCACAGCCGATTAAAGGTAATTTCGAAAAAAAAATTAATATTTTAGGTGCAGGTTGCCATCATGAGGTGCTTAGGTGCAGATTAA
The DNA here is from genome assembly GCA_003013855.2 of Liriodendron chinense. NCBI lineage: Eukaryota > Viridiplantae > Streptophyta > Magnoliopsida > Magnoliales > Magnoliaceae > Liriodendron > Liriodendron chinense. Next base: position 822,974 of record ML058521.1, read on the forward strand.
TTGAAGTTGGTGTATGCAAAAGAAACCTCTCGTATCGTTGTGGACTCTGCTTGTTGTAAGGGAAACAAATGCGATGGAGCAATTGTATTGACCTTATGCTTGCATTTGGTGAGAGTGCATATGGAAACACACAATAACTGTTAATGATCATTGCAAATTGTGCTTGTTGCAGGTAAATGAGGAAGCCTTTAATTCCGGTAATAAATGCGTAAAATCACATAGAAGCTAACAGATCTAGATTTGTAGAGAGATCTTGGAATTTCTTGAGGGACACCCTGAGAATCTTGTAAATGGAAAAGAAACTTGAAGTAGCATCTCTGTGGAGAGGGTTTATGCGTATGAGCACATGTATCTAGTAATGTATATGTACATATTCCTTTGTCCAATTTAATGTTTGTTGGTCATGCTTTTTTGCTTTTATGTCATAAATGATTTCTATTGTGCTAGCCTCTTTGCTTTCTAATTTTTTCAAGCTGCAGATTGTCTTGTATTCTGACAGCTAAATGTTCTTTTCTTTCTTTGGGTAGTGCTGTTATTCTGAATAGTGGAAATTCTAGCATACATATTGATGCTGTTATTGATCCATTAAGCCCTGTGGGCCAAAAGCTTTCTCCATTGCTCCGTGTACTTTGGAAATGCATTCAGCCAAGCATGAGGATCGTGCTCAATCCATTGGTGAGTTTCCAAACCACAGTGCATGCAAGTAGCATTTTTAAGATTTTATTATCATTCTATTTAATTCGAAGATAGATGAGTAGTCCTTTTCTCTCATACCGTCTCGCGGTTAAATTCACAATATATGCAGGGATGTGGCCTGTATATCAACTTAAAGTTCAGGTTTATTTGCTTTCTGTTGGTGTACACAGATTTTTGTACACATGCAATGTTTTCAAAATCATTATCGCATCACAAATCATAATAGGGCTTGAATCGTAGCAAATCGCAAATCGTATCGTTAATCGTATGATTTTTTAGGATTTTCTTAAAAATATGAAAAATATAAATAAATCAGAAAAAAATTAAGAACTCAGCAATCATCATTTTGCCATCAACATGCACGAAGTAATACCATGTCATGATAGTGTTAAAGGATTCTTGTCTTTCCTTTTTATTTTGTCTTAAAAAACATTCAAGGATCCTTTAATAATTTATGTTCTTGTTATCTTTCTAGAATGTAGAATCACATTGGAAAAGCGGCATTTGATTCTGTAGACTGACAAAAAAAAAAAGATACTTTGATTTCTAACCATCATTCCACAATAGGTATAAGTCAACATGATCGTAATTCATAACCATCAATAAAAACATTGCAAATAAGTCACACGCTAATCTTGTATTTCAACTAGTTAAAAAGTAATAAATCATTAAAAAAAAAGCTCAACGATTTAATGTTGAAGAGAATATATATTATTTAATCTCTCTTATTAAGTACAAAATTAAATAATTTACCTTTTCTAAACGTTTCTTTTTTTTTTTTCTAAAGGTTTTTTCTAAATGATTCTTAAAGCCCCTACCCATTTAAAACCATAAAATGAAAGCCAAGTGAATCTTAAAATAGAAGAAAACAAGTATAATTTGAATCGTAAATCATAAGAGTCAAATCATAAAATCGTAGGGTTCATGTAAAATGGGATTCAAACCGTTTTGCTTGAGATTCGACTCAAATCGTAAATCGTAGTATTTTGTCGACACTGTACACTTGTGGAGTACCATCTATGATTAGGATTAATCTTAGGGTCTTTTTGGTAAAACTTACTTTATGCACTTATCACTAAAAAGGGCTATTTTCAGAGATTTTTCCTGATTTAAATTGTTTGGTAAATCTAAAATATTAAGCCCTTAATCTAGATTTTCACTGTAAAAATCAATTTTTTTAGGCTTCCTTCATTTGGCTTAATGCTTAACGCTGAAAGCGGTAGTGATTTCAAGTTAAAACTGATGAGGACATCAGACCCTTCAAGGTGTAGCAACGAAGGAAGCGAGCGCCTTAAACATCATCCTTGTGGCTAGGCGGCTGAAGAAGAGCATTGATGACCCTGCACGTGATTTGGCACATAGAAGACCCCACAATGGGAAGACACGTGTAGGAGGAAAGAAGACCCGACTGGATGTCGTCGGGCGCTCGACCGTTGCCCGATTTGTTGTTGTACTCTCTGGATAGTTTTCACTGTCTTCGGGCGCCCGACCACTAGTCATCAGGTGCCTGGCCATTGGTCTCCGGGTTTCCAAAATTCATCGGTTTTTAAGTTTAGTCGCTGGACGATTTTGGCCCCCATCGGGCGCCCGATGATATATATATATATTTTTTTTTCGTTTTCACCTAAGTTTTAGGGGTAATTTTGTCTTTTCCTTCTTAGTTAATGCTTATTTAAGTGAGTTAAGCCCTAATTATGAATTACTATTTGATTATTGAATGAAAAAACAACTTTGGTTGCCTCCTCCCTTTCTCTCTGTGGATCTTCCTCTTTTTCTCCAATCTTCTTCTTCTTCTTTCTTCTTCCTTTCCCCTCCAACATTCTTCTAAGGTATTTCTCTGATTTCCCTCTTTTTTCTAACCCATTATTTCACATCTTCTACAACCTAAATCTGAGGATTGATTGAAAACCCTAATCTCTCAAGTTTTCGATTCCCTAATCTGATAAATCCTTCGATATCCCGGACTAGTGAATCCCATTGCATGATTGGATCATAACCAAGCAAGATCGGGAGGTTTCATCCCTCGTCGGATCCATTCCACGCAATACTTGAATTCTATATTATGTGGTTGTGATGATGGCCCGCATTATTGCATGTTTCCTTTAAATTTTCTTAGATTATGATGGTGAATGCTGAAAGTTTAACTGTTATTACTTTGTTATTCCGCTGGATTATATATGATCATATGTATGCATCATAATTTGGGCATCCTGCACCAAATTTTGGTATCAGAAATCAGAGTTTTGCATGGTTGTGTTTAGATCGAGTTATTAAATTAGGGTTTCATGTTAGGTCTATTTTTAGGGAATTTCCAGATTTAGAAACTTTCCAATTTTAGAAAGTTTTCTAATTTGGAAGATTTCCAGATTTGAGCCGTATCTTTTAAATTAGTTAGTGTCAGTCCATTATAGATTTAAATTCATCGCTCTTGTAAGTTGTATAACCGTAGGGGCAAGTTGGGTAGAACTTAGTTCAAGTCTTTGTTTGCATGCCCATGAGACGAGGTAGAGGTTTCAGATTTCAACCAGTCATGAACAACGAGCAGTTATCTGAGCAACTTGCTCAATTGATGCAAAAGATAACCGCTATAGAAACGAGCCAAAAGAATGAGTTCGCCCGCTTTGGTAACCAACTCACTATCACCATGAATTGAGTAGAGCGGTTAGAAACATCCCAAAAAGATAACCCCATTGTTGGGGAAAATGCGTAATCTCAAGTGGGAGGAGTTGTTGAAGAACATGCTCCCACACGTGTTGGTAATGGTGGTCGAGATCGTCGAGCTGGTCATATTGTTGTGCGGGAGGCACAAGCCACATATGATTATCAAAACCGCTACGATCCAGATGAGCTTGTAATGAAGAATGTGAAGGTGGAAGCCCCAAGTTTTCTTGGGCGTCTGGATCCCAAGGCATTCCTTCATTGGTTAGCTGACATGGATCACTATTTTGAGTGGTATGGTACGTTTGGAAACTGTCAAGTGCGGTTTGCTACGATGAAACTTGTGGGCCAGGCCAAATTGTTTTGGACTAACACCGAGCGCAAGAGTGATAGAGCTGTAAGAGCTCCCTTCGCACATTGGGATGAGATGGAGATGTTGAAGGAGAAGTACCTCCCTCTCTCATACCAACAGAAGCTTCTTGACCAATGACAGTCCTTAAGCCAAGGGTCAACGTCTGTCGTTGATTACATCGCTAAATTCGAGGAGTTTATGATGCGATGTGATATCCAAGAGGACCCTCTGGTAACGCTTTCACGTTTCATGACGGGCCTTCGATCAGATCTTTAGCGTGAGCTTTTGACTCGGCCCATTACAGACTTGGATGAAGCATACTAAGTTGTGCAGGAGTTGGAACAATATCTGAGGGCTCCTGTCATTCGACGCTTTGAGTCCCGAGACTCAAATGCTAGATCTGGTTCCCAGGGAACTAAATCTAACATTGGTAGTCAGCCCAGGGCACAGGCGACTGTTCTGCCTAGGCCTAAGGATGATAAGGGCAAATGTGTCGTTGGTGCTGGTCCTAGTAGAGGTAGTCAAGTGCGATGCTATGAATGTGGAAATACCAGTCACATGTCAAATCAATGTCTCACGAAGAACCGTGGAAAAGCCTTAGTTATAGGTGAGTCCCACGAGGGTGTAGATGACCAGGGTGATTGTGAAGTGGAAGAATATCACCCTAAAGGAGGACTTAGTGATGAAGATGAGGTGGCCGATGAAGCAACGCTTGCAGTTGTCAAGCGTGTGCTAGCTAAGTCTAGGAGTAGTGTCGATTGACGTCGAAACACTATCTTCTATACTCTCGCCAAATGTGGAGAGAAGAATTGCAAGGTGACAGTGGACAGTGGAAGTTGTCAAAATGTGATTTCCGCTAACACCTTGGACCATTTGAAGTTGAAATCCACCCCTCATCTTGGCCCGTACAAAGTCTCTTGGGTTGACAAGACCTCTCTTCCTGTCACCCATTAGTGCTTAGTTCCCATTGAGTTCGGGTCATACAAAGAATCTCTGTGGTGCGACGTTATCCCTATGGATGTTGGTCATATTATCCTTGGTAGGCCGTGGCTATTCGATAATGACGTTACGATCTTTGACCATTCGAATGCGTGTACCTTCATGCATAACGATAAAAAGATCAAACTTAATCTTATGCCACCAGAGAGCACATCAGGGAAAATGAAGGATGAGAAGGCGAATGAGCCTAAGGAAGTGAGCAGATCCAAACCTAAGTCTCTTCCTATAATCAACGCAAGAGAGTTTGAAAAAGAGATTAAGGAGGATTCGATGGTGTATGCCCTTGTGGCAAGAGAAATTACACCTGAGATTCCATTAGAGTTACCCCATGAGGTAACATCGGTGTTGAAGGAGTACAGAGATGTATTCCCTGAAGATCTACCTAACGATTTGCCACCTATGCGGGACATTCAGCATGCCATTGATCTCGTCTTAGGATCGACTTTATCAAACCTTCCTCACTGCAGGATGAACCCTACAGAGCATACAGAGTTGAAGAGGCAGGTTGATTGACTTCTGCAAAAGGGTTTCATCTAGGAGAGTATGAGCCCGTGTGCCGTACCTGCATTGTTGACGCCAAAGAAAGACGACATGTGGCGCATGTGTGTGGACAGTTGTGCCATAAACAAAATTACTGTCAAGTATAGGTTCTCGATGCACAGACTTGATGATATGCTTGATATGATGGCCAGATCTACCATTTTCTCCAAAATTGATATCAAGAGTGGATATCACCAAATCCGCATATGCCTTGGAGACGAATGGAAGACAGCATTTAAAACGAAAGATGGGTTGTACGAGTGGATGGTCATGCCCTTTGGCTTGACTAATGCACCTAGTACTTTTATGCGGGTGATGACACAAGTCTTGAGACCATTCATGGGTAAGTTCCTAGTGGTTTACTTCGATGATATTCTTATTTATAAAACCACTAAGGAATAACACCTTGAACGTCTGAAACAGGTCTGTAGCGTCCTTAGGACTGAAAAATTATACGCAAATTTAAGAAGTGCGCTTTCATGTCTAGTCGAGTCGTGTTCTTAGGATTTATCATGTCATCTGAAGGAATGCGTGCAGACCCTGAAAAGGTCAGAGCTATAGTTGAGTGGTCAAAACCGAAGAACATTCATGAGGTGCGAAGCTTTCATGGCTTAGTAACTTTTTATCGTCGGTTCATTAGAGGATTTAGCACGATTATGGCTCCCATTACTGAATGTATGGAAAATTGAGATTTTGTGTGGTCGAAAGCCGCGGTCAAGGCTTTTGAGGAAATTAATGGCAAAATGGTAGAAGCTCCCGTCATGCGTCTATCCGACTTTTCTAAAGCTTTTGAGGTGGCATGTGATACGTCAGGTGTTGGTATAGGTGGAGTGTTGTGCCAAGAGGGCCATCCAGTAGCCTATTTCAGTGAGAAACTGAATGAGGCAAAGTAGAAGTACTCCACTTATGACAAGGAATTTTATGCGGTAGTGCAATCTCTCAGACATTGGCGTCACTATCTCCTACCACAAGAATTTGTCTTGTTTTCTGAACACTATATTTCCAAAAGAAACTTAATCCTAGGCATGCGAAACGGGTTGCGTTTCTTCAGGAATATTCGTTTGTCTTGAAACACAAGTCCGGAATCGAAAACAAACCAGCACATGCCCTTAGTAGAAGAATGGCATTGCTCGACTCCTTGAGTGTAAATGTAGTTGGGTTTGAGCAACTGAAGGATGAGTACCTCATTTGTCCTGATTTTAGGAGTACTTATATGTCACTCTGTAGTGACCAGCGCAGCAGGGGTGATTATGTTCTTAAAGATGGTTTCCTTTTTAGAGGAGACCAACTTTGTATTCGCCGTATGTCCCTTCGTGAATTCCTCGTCTGGGAGTTCATTCAAGAGGGATAGCTGGCCACTTTGGTCGAGATAAGACCATTGCCCTCGTTGAGGATCATTTTTATTGGCCAAGTCTCAAGCGAGACGTAGCCAAAATTCTAGAGCAGTGTTGTACATGTTAATTGGCAAAGCAGCGAAAGCAAAATACTGGGCTACATACGCCATTGCCAGTGCCACACGCTCAGTGGCAAGACATTAGTATGGATTTTGTGCTGGGACTTCCAAGACGATAAAAAAGCACGATTCCATTTTTATTGTGGTGGATCGTTTTTCTAAGATTGCGCATTTCCTTCCATGTTCGAAAACGTCAGATGCGTCTCATATTGTTCATGTCTTTTTTTATGGTGTGGTGCATCTTCATGGTTTGCCTAAGACTATAGTGTCTGACCATGATATCAGATTTATCAGTTACTTTTGGAAGACACTATGGCACATGATGGGTACTCATTTACAATTTTCTACTGCATACTGCCCTCAAACAGATGAACAAACTGAGGTGGTAAATAAAAGTCTTGGTAACCTATTACGATGTCTAGTGAGTGATCATGTTAAGACTTGAGACTTGGGACTACCTATCGTTGAGTTTGCTTATAATAGTTCTGTCAACGGGTCGACAAGAATCAGTCCTTTTGAAATTGTCAGTTACAAACCTAGGATGCCCATAGATCTTTTACCCATGTCTGTCACCCAAAGGTCTTCAAAGCCAGCCAATGCATTTGCATGACACATTCATGAATTGCATACATATATTAGACAGCGGATTAATAGAAGCAATGATAGTTATAAATGTTCAGCTGACTCGCATCGTAGATCACAAGAATTTCAGGAAGGAGACTGTAATGGTGAGGATAAGGCCAAAGCGGTTCTCTCAGGGCATCGCCAAGAAATTACAAGCTTATAGTGCTAGACCATTCAAAATATTGCAAAGAATTGGGTCCAACGCGTATAGGATAGACCTTTCACCTGAAACGAGCATTTATCCAACGTTTAATGTGGAAGATCTAGTCTTTCCCCTAATCTTACCATTGATCATTTTCTCTTTTGTGGCCATACTCTGAGTTTGCTTCACAACCCACTCCACCCCTTCCCCCATCTATTGATCGAAAGGAAGAAATTGAAGAAATTGTGGATGAAGAGATAGTTTCCACGAGAGATGGAGGTTTCGAAAGATAACTTGTAAAATGGAAGAATAAAGCACCGTTAGAATCTACATGGTTGACTGAAGCGGAGTTGCAGAGAATTGATTCAGATTTGCTAGATAGCCACAAGAGTTTTATCTCGTCGGAGTCGAGTTTTTCTCACCCGATGGGAGTTAATGAGGACATCAGACCCTTCAATGTGTATCAACGAAGGAAGTAAGCGCCTCAAACATCATCCTTGTGGCTAGGTGGCTGAAGAAGAGCATTGAAGACCCTACACATGTGATTTGACACATAGAAGACTCCATAATGGAAAGACACGTGTGTAAGAGGAAAGAAGACCTGACTGGAGGTCGTCGGGCGCCCAACCGTTGGTCATTGGGCCCCCGAAATTCGCCCGATTTGTTGTTGTACTCTCTGGACAGTTTTCATTGTCTTCGGGCGCCCAGTCGAGGGCCTGACTACTAGTCATTGGGCGCTCGACCATTGGTCTCCGGGCCCGAAATTCATCAGTTTTTAAGTTTAGTCGTTGGACGATTTTGGCCCCCATCGGGCTCCCGACGCCCGCGCGGATCATTTTTTTTATTTTCATTTTCACTTAAGCTTAAGGGGTAGTTTTTTCTTTTGCTTCTTAGTTAATGCTTATTTAAGGGAGTTAAGCCCTAATTACGAATTACTACTTGATTATTGAATGAAAAAACAACTTTGGTAGCCTCCTCCCACCCTCTCTCTTTGTGGATCTTCCTCTTCTTCTCCAATCTTCTTCTTCTTCTTTCTTCTTCCTTTCCCCTCCAACATTCTTCCAGGGCCTGTTTGTTTTTAAATTCCCTGGGTAAATGCATTGCAAATGAGTAATGACTATTTCACTGGGAATTGCTGCATTACGACCGATGGCTGATTTGACGTTTACTTTTTTTAATGTTAAAATCGAGGATGGTGCAAAATATATGTGGGGCCCACCATGATGTATTTGTCTTATCCACACCGTCTATCTTTTGTGCAAGATGAATTTAGGACATGAGACAAAAAATGAGGTAGAGTCAAAGCTTAAGTGGACTACACCACAGGAAAGAAGTAATCGAATACCTAGTGTTAAAAATTTCATGGGACCATTGTTTCCTTTGTTAAGGGCTATTTAAGTATTGGATCTATCTTATTTTTCATATCGTACCTCAAAATGTTTTGGTAAAACGATTGGACGAAGCAGATATGTCGTATATATCACGGTGGGGCCCACAAATTTAAGCCCAACTTTTCAGACTGGTTTTCGAAGAGGAAATACCTGCGTTTTTCAAACAGGGTAAAATTGTAATTATTAGTCATTTAGCAGGCATTTACAATGAAGTTGGAAAAACAAACAGGCCCCTTAGGTATTTCTCTGATTTCCCTCTAACTCATTATTTTACATCTTCTACAACCTAAATCTGAGAATTGATTGAAAACCTTAATCTCTCAGATTTTCGATTCCCTAATCCGAGAAATCCTTCGATCTCCCGGACTAGTGAATCCCATTGCACGATTGGATCATAACAAGATCGGGAGGTTCCATCCTTCGCCAAATCCATTCCACGCAATACTTGAATTCTATATTATATGGTTGTGATGATGGCCCACATTATTTCATGTTTCCTTTAAATTTTCTTAGATTATGATGGTGAATGCTGAAAGTTTTAACTGTTATTACTTTGTTATTCCGCCGGATTATATATGATCATATGCATGCATCATAATTAGGGCATCCTGCATCAAAAACTTTTTTCAAAATGACAACTTTACCCTCTTCTTATAACCTGCGGTGCCAATTTTGATGGGATAGGGTGGAAGCCTAATTAACGTGGCAAAGTTCTTTGCCATAACATGATGTATGTGTTATATCCACGCCGTTCATCCATTTTGCGAGATCATTTTGGGGCATGAGCCAAAAAACGAGGCTAACCCAAAGCTCAAGTGGACCACACCACAGATAGCGTTGGGAATAATGATGCCCACCGTTGAAAACTTCCTAAGGCCCATTATGTTGTTTATTTGCCATCAAATCTGTTCATGCAGTCACACAGACCTGGATGAAGGGAAAACACTAATATAACATAAATATAAGCTTGATCCAAAACTTCTATGGCTCTTAAGAAGTTTTCAATGGTAGATATTCAATCCCCACTGTTTTCTGTGGTGTGGTCCACTTGAGCTTTGGATCTACCTCATTTTTGGGTTCATGACCTAAAATGATCTAGTAAAATGAATAGACAGTGTGGATCTAACACATACATAACAGTAGGGCCCACAGAACTTTGCCACATCAACATGGTACTGCGTGTTCTGCAACACGCAATCAAGTAAAAGGGAGCTGTTGAAGGTAACTAACGTTAGTGGGTGCTGTGTTGACCATGGGCCCACCTCGATGTATGTGTTGTATATCCAAGTCGTCCATCAGTTTTTCTGGATCATTCTAGGGCATGGTCCCAAAAATGAAGAAGAAACAAATCTCAACTGGACCACACCATAGGAAACATTGGTAATTGAACTCCTACCATTAAAAACTTCTTAAAGGTCACAAAAGTTTTGGATCAAGCTAATATTTATGTTTTCCCTTCAACCAAGTCTGTGTGACCTAATCAACAGGTTGGATAGCAAATAAACATTACAGAGGGACCGAAGAAGTCTTAAATCTAGTCCAACCTATTTGAGATATGGTTAAGATGAGGGGACACATATGAATGGTCGAGTCATAGTGCGGGATATCGCTAGTCAGGGAATCTCGCACCAAGGGCTACAAGGTATGATAAACTCCTGTCCTCGAATAGTCCCATACCTATTGGAGAGGTTTACGATGGAGGGCACGTAAATTACATTTGAGCAACTACATCTCGAATGCTTTATGAGTGCGTTTATGCCCTAGTGGTCCCCAACTATCAATGGTGAATTAGGATGCATATTCATTACACATGCAGGATGGTCATCAAAGCCTATATAAGTCACATAAGACTACAATACTACGTGTGGCAACAGACATACTAAAAATAACATAAAAAGATAATTGACAAGCAAACATAAAAGAAGTACGACCATAGATGGACGGTATACAACAACACAGAGGGTCTAACAATTTAACGATGTGAATCAAGCCCCAACATCAATATGGCTTAAAAGAGAGAATTATTGAATACACTATCAACATATTGAAGGTAAACCTTACTTGAGTGGCAAGAGTAGAATACACAAAATCATACTGGGACCCATGGTCCGGTAGTATATTCGAGATACTTACAACGGGTGGTCCGTTAGGGGGATGACATGGATATGGGACACTAACATAGGATGGGCTGCAAGATAGACAATCAACACGACAGTGGGATATAGATGATTGGGGTAGTCTTGAGGTAGATGGACAACACGATGGGCTGCGAATGAGGATGGAGGATCCAATCCATACATCAAGATAGGCTCCACACAGTGGATGGCCTATATGACCTAGTAACGTCGAGGATGGGCCCCACACTCGTCCTAAAGGTAAACGGACGGTGTAGATGGGATATGCATGATGTGGTGGTCTTTAATAGCTAGGTACAAGGGTAGGAGGGGTGAGTCATATGGGTATACAACAAGCTGAGTTACCAGGATGAGTCAACATGGTGAGTCAATAAGGCAGGTTGACAAGGCGGGTCAACAGGGTGAGTTAACAAGGTGAATTACAAGACGGTTCAACAGGGTGAGTCAACAAGGTAGCCCTATGACTTGGATCAAGCAGACTTTAGGGATTCCCATGCATCCAGATCTATGTGACTTTTCAACAAGGGTTTACACAACTAATCATCAAGGTGGATCCACGGGATGGACAACGTGGTCATTCGAACACGTACACTAAGGTGGTCACAAGGCCATCCTGTACATAACATGCTAGGGTCCATTCATTTGGATGGTTTGGATCAAGCACAAAATTAAGGCGGTCCAAATGGATGTCCAACATACATATTGCACCATAGTGGCTAATGGCCAACGTGGATAGAACACATGCATAACAAGGTGGACCCGCGGTTGGGGATAATTGCACAAAGGAGTGGGGAAGCCACATACATCAATGGGCCCCAACAATTTGGGATCAACCCGATATTTGTGCTTTCCCACTAATCAAGTGAGATGGCAAACAAACACCATGGTGGGGCCCGCACACCACACGTGTGGAACCCCACCCATGGTTGGGTGACTTATGAACAGGGGGAATGGCAAATAAACATAACAGATGGGTCCTGGAAAGTTTCCAATGGTAGGCATTCAATCACTATTATTTCTTACGTGTGGCCCAACCAAAATTGGGCCCCACACCCCTACCAAGGTGGACAATAGTGTATACAACACATCTATCAAGGTGGGATGGAAAAATAAACAACATAGTGGCCTTAAGAGGAGTTTCAATGGTGGGCATCAATAACCACTGTTTTCTGCTGTGTGTCCACTTGAGGTTTGTATTTACCTCATTTTCCTAGCCCATGGCCCTAAAATAATATGGAAAAACAGATGGGTGACATAGATAAAACAGATGCATCATGATGGGACCCACAGGGTGGGCCACCTACTAGGTAGCGTGCCAAAGCATGCTGCTTGGAGCGTGGCACCCAAATGGGCCTCCAAGAGTTTTGAATCAAACTGATATTTTTGTTCCCCTTTGTACAGGTCTACGTGACCTCATGAACAAGTCGGATGAAAAATAAACATCCTGGTAGGCCCTGAGAAGGATTTAACAGTGGGTGTTCATCCTCACTATTTTTTGTGGTGCGGCCCACCTGAGATTTGGATATGCCTCATTCTTGGGCCCAGGTCCTAAAATGATCTGGCAAAGCAGATGGACGGTTTGGATAAAGCCAATACATCATGGTGGGTCCCCAAGTGGGGCACTCTGGTTAACGCCCAATGGGGCTTACGCCCTCATGCTACTAGGCAGCAGCATCCTCTTGACGCTATCTGTCCAGTGGCTCTCTTTTATTTTCCTTTTTTTCCCCTACACGGTGGGGTCCACATGGGAAATCCAATTCGTCCATCGGATTGGCCAGCTTAATGTGGGCCTAACCAGCCCTGGTTTGGCAGGTTTTGTTGTACAAAAACATGATAGTGGGCCTTGGAAAGGTTTCAATAGTCTGTATTGTTTCTTCCGGCACAGCCTGCTTGAGATCTGGATCTTCTTCATTTTTCGGCCCCTGGCCTAAAATGTCATAGAGACAGATGGACGGCGTGGATGTAACATAGTAGTTCCCACACGTGGGGCCATTTCCAAGCCCTAAAACCACTTTCCGTCTCAACTTTGCCACTCTAGCAACTTCTTCTTTTGTTAATTTATTATTTTACTTTTTTTATGAAATAACAAGAGGCGGGGTTCATGCGAGAAATCCAGTCCATCCACTAAGTAGGCCATCTGATAGTGGGCCCAATGAGCCCTAGCTTGGGTAATTTTCGTGGCATATAAACATCAAAGTGAGCCGAAGAAGGTTTCAACAGTCATCATTATTTTCCTTTAGTATGACCCACTTGAGATTTAGATGTGGCTGATTTTTGTGGCCAAGGTTTAAAATGGCCTAGGAAGACAGATGGATGGCATGGATTAGACACATGCATCAAGTTGGGGTCCACAATTGTGACCTCCCCAAAATGCATAAATAATGTAAATAAAACACAAAAACTTCACAGAGAGTTGTACATTTAATATGCCTCATGTTGGACTTGTGTCCTCAATGACCCAGCAAGATGGTTGAGGTGCATGGATACATTACACATACACCTTGGTGGGGTCCACATATGTGGCCCACCCATCGCCTTAAAATGGGTCATCAAGTGAGATCGACACCATCAAAATGATGGGCCTCACTCGAGCCCTTGCTTCTACACGAAACCTAAGGGAAAGGGATGCACTTACTTCAAGATTGAACGGTTGGATTAGTTCGGATTGACAATTGGATGCTCCACCATGCTCCCTCACTAAATTTCTCTTAATCTCTCTCTTTTCTCTCAAACAACCTCTTTAATCTCTCTTTCTTTCTCTATCTCTCTCTAATCTCTTCTCTCTTGCTTTTCTTTGAAAATTGGGGGAATGAGAGGGGTACGAGAGAGAGGAATGAGAGAGGAGAGGGGAGTTGTATGAATCTAATGGAGTGGAGGCATGGGTAGCATTAATGGGCGAGCATGGCTTTGGTTGACTTTGGGAGAGTGAAGTAATGAGTGATGGGAGGGGGCATTGATGAGCATGGGCTATCTCGACTATTTGAGGGAGAGAGATGTGATTGATGGGATGGATTTGATTGATGTGTTGATTCGATTGATTAGTGATTGATGAGACAATCTTGAGATACGTGCAAGTGGGGCCCACGCCACGCGTACGTTGCGTGGTATACCTCAGATTGCACCAAAGACTACGACTTCTAAATTGGGTATCGAAATGGAGCATGCCTTGCGACAGTGGAATCGTGGTGCCTGCGCGGTTGACAGGGTACAACTCTCGAGTCAGTACGGTTGGTTAATCGGGGTACGAGTCTTATAGTTGGGATTAGTATATTGGAGCAAATGAATGTGGCTTTGCTTGTCAAATGGTTATGAATGTTTCGTGAGAGAACAAGGGAGGTTGTGGAGGGAGGTGGTGGCTTGTAAATACAGCACATGGGAAGGAGGATGGTGGGTCAAAGACTAGTCCCTGTATAGAGCCTCAATAGTGTGGAAGGCAATGTGTAGGGCGGCGCATCTGTTCAAGCAGGGGATCCAGTTCTCCTACAAGCATGTGCAAAGAATAAGATTTTGGGCAGATCACTGGATCAAGGATAGGCCCCTTCAGGAGTATTTAGGATTAGCTAGCCTCGCCTCGGACCAGTATGTAACAGTCGCTAGTTGCTATCCAACAAATGGAAATTTAGTGATTTGGTCTCCTCCTTGTAGGAGGAACCTTTCAGACAGGGAAGTGGAGGAGCTAGTTTGGCCCTTGACAAGTCTCCAAGGCATCAAGTCATCAAGCCTTCAGTTGGATTGATATAGTTGATGCTTTGGTCCATGGTTAAATCGGGGAGATTCACAGTTCAATCCTTATATTGGATGTTGACCGCATGCTAGTCTAGTGGGATGCGTGGTTGTACTTCCTATGTATGGCATTATGGGGCTCCTCCCAAGGTTGCAACATTTGCTTGGCTTGTGGGGAGCAACGGGGTCCTTACCATTGATAATTTACAAAAATAAAAAAGAGCCATGGTGATCCCCACTTGTTGTGCGATGTGCATGCAGGATGCAAAATCGGTGTTCACACTTGTTCATTCATTGTTCGTGAGGTGTGGTGTGTGGGGAAGGTTTCTTGTTCTTTTCAACGTCCCATAGATGTAGAGGAACCGTTAGATCTTCCATGGTAGCCGTACTTCGGCAACCGGAGTTTTTAGGAAGGTGAAGATGTTCAAGATCAGGTTAATTGTATTGCCGCCTCCTACCATAGTGAGTTGGTTGAATTGTACTTGAAAGAGCTTTTATTAAGAGAGCACCAAGAGGCTAAAACAATACACACACACACACACACACACACACACACACACATATATATATATATATATATATATATATGGAGAGAGAGAGAGAGAGAGAGAGAGAGAGAGAGAGAGAGAGAGAGAGAGAGAGAGATGTGTGTGTGTGTGTGCGCGTGCGCGCATTATTGTTAGCATTTCTGTCCACTAAAAAATGAAAATTACTTGTATTTTACTGAGGGAGCAGTGCTTAGTAGCCATATTTGCACCCTTCATGGAAAATGAGCCTATTCTATCAACAAATCTATACTATATAATGTGAGCAGCCAGTGGCAATTCGCTACAATTAATTTTTGAGGCAGCAAAAACTTTGCATTATTTCGAGGTCATGGGAAGGGTTTTTAATCAAACACGGGTATTTAAGCCATGTTCTGTGACTCCAGCTGTGTGCTTCTCAACACAGTTGAGATTTTTCTCGCTCCCCAAGAAGCAAGTTTGGTGTAGATTTTTTACCTGCTATCCGTATGCCACACCCATGTTATAGGGAGCAGGTACAATAACTTCCGAAACCAACATGTTGTTTGACATCCACTTCATCCATTAGATGAAGCACCTTATGTTCACTGTTCATCCTGTTCATTGTTCTTCCCAAAATTCAGTTTGATCTAAAAGTAAGGTGGGTCAAAGTAGGAAGAACAATGCCAAATTACACCTAAATACCTTCAAGTAACTGTGGTGTGGCATGCCTGAGTTTTAGATCTGTCTAATGTTTGAAGAATCTCTTCATACAGGAGATTCTTCAAATTACAGCTAAATCCCTTCAAGTAAATGTGGTGCAGCATGCCTGAGTTTTAGATCTGTCTAATGTTAGAAGAATCTCTTCATCCAGGCGATTCTCACATGATGAATGGGTTGGATGAAAAATATACCATTTGGGACCCATACACAAACCTTTGGTCGGCGTCTCGTTCTAACTTTTCCTTGTGATGTGGCCCAACCTAGTTGTGGATGGGGCAGATATTTTGCCTGAAGACCTAACATCCATGTGCTCTCCTGATAGACAAAGTGGATATCACATCGACTCACAACAAGACTGGCCCATGTAGCTAGAGTGTTACCCCTCCTACATACAAAAGAGAGGTTGGTTACTTGGCTCCCACTTTTGCAACTGATTCTGATTCTCTCTCTGCAGATCTTGCACGAGCTTCCTCTCTTTTCACGCACAGTGCACACTAATGTACTTCACTATACAATTCAAAGAAAAATGAAAAGAGTATAAGAGTATGCAACTACACTAATTAATAATTATCAATTTCCAAAGAATTAAAAAAGTTAAAGATTTCTTTGTAATATTACCTCATCAAACCATTGATCTGTGTTTGCACATTGGCAACATTTTCTGGAATGCATGTTCCATCAGGAGATACATGACAAAGGTAACTGGGTGTGTTTTGTACTTGTGCATTCTGTAGTCTATCATGTAATTGTTTAATAACCCCAATAAAATATTTGATAAATGCAGCATACTACCTAAATCCCGAACTATAGATATTACAAAATAGAGCAGTTTTTCAGTCTCCTACACTGATTTGCAAAGTATAGGTGCCTTTTGAGTGTTTCTCATGATCATCGTGGAAATATTTTGAATTACATAGTTTGTGGTTTATATGAATACTACTGAAGGTTTTTTTTTTTTTTTTTAATCCTAGGTAATTCATGGAATTCTTTTGTAGCAAGGGATTTAACTTTTTATTATCTTTTTTTCATTTTGGCAGAGTTCCCTTGTTGACCTTCCTCTGAAAAATTTCTACAGATATGTAGTGCCGACTGTGGTATTGTAGCTGCACTCCTTTATCAATTGTGTAAATACCCAATTTGAAGTTTGAAGTTTGAAGTTTGAAGTATTTGTTATCCTCATCCAATACGTAATTTTGCAGGATGACTTCAGTGCTATTGATTATTCAGTTAATGGCCCTAAAGCATTTTTCTCAAATATGCCATTGTCCAAAACACTGACTATGAATCTTGATGTTCCTGAGCCATGGCTCGTCGAGCCTGTTATTGCTATGTATGTCACTTTCTAAGCCTGAAATGTTGTGGATATATTGCATATAAGCAATATTTCCTCTGCCTCTAAGCTCTTTAGAGAATTAAGTTACCACCTATATATTTCATTAGTCCATTAATTTTTTTTTTTCCTGATCTTTTAACTTGTTTTTCAGCCATGACCTGGATAACATTTTGCTCGAGAAACTAGGTGACACAAGAACATTACAAGCAGTTTTTGAACTTGAAGCACTTGTTCTAACAGGTGCATACGAACTTCTGCATGCAGAATGTGTAGTTTTTGCAATTCACTTATTATCATCTTCTAAATCCTGTACTTACGATTTATGTGATGCTCCTTATCGACAAACCATCTTGGCCAGGTCATTGTTCTGAGAAAGACCACGATCCCCCCCGTGGCCTTCAGTTGATTCTTGGAACCAAAGGCCTACCACACTTGGTTGATACCCTTGTCATGGCCAATTTGGGTTACTGGCAAATGAAGGCTTCCCCTGGGGTGTGGTACTTGCAGCTTGCTCCAGGCAGAAGTGCTGACCTCTACATTCTGAAGGAAAATGGAGATGGCATTCAGAACTTGCCTTTGTCAAAACAGATCATTATAAATGATTTGCGGGGTAAATTAGTTCATCTGGAAGTAGCGAAGAAAAAGGGAAAGGAGAATGAGCAGTTGTTAGCTACTACTGATGATAACCATCTGCAGGAAAAGAACGTGAGTTTTTCTTTCTACTTCATGAGCATAGAATTCCCAAATCTTGTCTTCAGATAAGATTTGAATTTGAAAGACTAGAGTTCCAATGCATAGAATTGTGTAGTAAGCAGCAGTGGTGTTTATATTCTCTACTCTAATTTAAAAAAAAAAAAAAACCTTCTGCAGGGAAATCTAAATAGTTGGAACACTAATTTGTTGAAGTGGGCGTCTGGTTTGATCAGTGGGAATGACCAGTCGAGGAAGAGACAAGGGAGTTCCATGGTAATTATGTTAATTTCTTTTGTTAAAGTTGTCAAATCTTTCGTTTTGTGACCCCCCCCCCCCCCCCAAAAAAAAAAAAAAAAAAAAAAAAAAACAGTTATGCTGAGGGATATTGAAGCTATTACTGTGATATAACTTCTACAAATTAATTTAGTTGTCATGCTTCTGCATTTCTTACTGGTGCTTGTAGTACATATTTTACACCTGTGTCAAACATACCACCCTTCAATTTTGCTCATGAGATGTGTTTTATGGAAATGTTGATGCAGCAACACTGAAAAGAACCGATTAAAACTGAAAGTAGCTACCAATTAAAGCTCCACATCCCTTCTAAGTGAGATAAAGACCAATGTAATGATTGTGGATACAAATTCAAGAGTCTTTTAGTTGATTGAACTAGAAAAAGTGACTAAAGAAACTTACGCTTTAGGAATTACAAGCAAAACATGCTAATGAAGTTCGATCCATCCCCAATGACCATTAAAGGGTTGAGAAATGTCATCCCTTGGCCAAGGAGGGTCCTGACTGTGGAAGGTGGCTGATGTGCTGGAGGAGTGGTCAAAATGTACTCAACTTGCTGTCAAAACTCCAAAGCCAATTAATAAAACCGAAAATGTACTATTTAGACTCGAAGTCTTTTTGTTCCTCTCTATATGTCAGCCATATTCCTATACAACTGCATGATTGTACAGACTGTTTGGTTTCTATATTAGCCTCAAGTTATTCTTGTATACAATTGTATGTCTGTATTTTAGTGATTGTATAGATACATTGATATGGTATCCGGTTGATCCATAGGGGTATTTAATACCTCTAAAAGTCCAATCAACTCAAACTTGATATACCATGCATATTGAATTGTGTGTGTACAAGTACGTCTGCATGGCCATGTTGTCCTGATTGGTTGGTATGCTAGCAGTAGTTGTCCAATAGCATGCTATATAGGGACTTTTAACACCGTGATTGGTTGGTATGCTAGCAGTAGTTGTCCAATAGCATGCTATATAGGGACCTTTAACACCATCCGATAGGGGCCAGGGGACCTCACACCAACAGCCAATTGGATTCCATTTAAGACGATCTATCACATGTATAGCCTGGATCCATAAAAATGTTTTTCAATAGTTAAATATTTCCAGACAACTGAGGAAACATGGTCACTACGATAGATAGTGTCGTCACCATCATCATCATACTACCCTTCTCCCACTGATTCGGGTCAGCTTTGTGAAATCTTTTTCTCCAATCAATCTTATCCAAGGACTTAACCTTGTTAAGTGAATAGACTGCCTTCCACTTTAATCCTCTCATTTATTTTTCATACATGCATACAAAGGTTGTTAGTGTGATTACTCTTAAATTTTCAAGAAATTTATGTGCTGCTTGATCTAATTTCTTTTGCCTTTCTTGTATTCTGCATGGTTTGATCATTCTTAGCTTTTCCCCTAATCTTTTTTTTTTCCCTTTTGCCACTCATTTGAATATCGGTGCTTACTGATCTTCCTTGCATTTATATGACGCCTAAGTCATGGAGTGGTCTACCATCCAATGCGCAGTCCCAACATTCTTTCACAGAATTTTGAATCTTATTGACTTTTACTCTCATTCTAATTGAGGAAAGATTTCAAATGTGATTTGATAAATGAAAAGGTAGATACAAAATCGAGGTCTTCACTCTAACTATGATCACATTCAATTGAAATTATTGTCAATTGAGGCCTTAAAAAAGTGATGTATCTCATTTTTATCATTAACATGTCATTAAGTTGCTTATTGGTTCTTGATGGGGGTTTTCGAGCATACATCTAAGTAGGCATTGTTTCCTTTAAGGGTACTTTTGGAGGATAAATTTCTTCATTGGTTTGGTCTTCTATGTGAAGGGTCGATTTGTCACTCTATCATAGTATTTTGTTTATATTTCACATTTAATTCAACTGATAGGTGGTTGGTATTAGTCTCTTTTCCTTTTGATAATTAATCTTTTTTTTCTGCTGTACTAAATTTTATCTTTTAATGTTACTCAAGTGGCCGCCACCTGTTAACTGGGAAGCATTACATGAATCAGAGATCTTTTAGATTTGGTTGTGAGATACACGATACTCCTTTTTAACCAATAAGAGAATTTGTTGGATAATGCTTGAAAAGCCAAATAATACAACTCACAGTGGAACCACAAACCATCAAACACTCACTATATCAAGATGTATTCCCAAATGCTATACAAATCTTCCTTCCTATATTTTATGAACTCTTTGAGAATTTTGCCCAACTACTCAGTTTCTCATTATTTTCCTATTACCTGGCGAAGAGTCCTGTTTCTATTTTTGAATGCCCTATTGTTTTTCTCTTTCCACATTACCCACAGGTTAGCTATGAAACACTGATTCCATACTGCTTTCTTACTCCGTTAATTAAACCCCGCCAGCAATGCCTCCAAAAGAGCAACAATAGATCCAGGCATTGACCAAGAATATTCCATTCTTTACTCTGGATACAAACAAACAGTACACAAAAAAATTAAAAAACAACGGACCAATACATGATTTGTTTCTCTCTCAAAATGTTAAAAATCCTGTCTTACTCATTATTCTTAGTATTCCTTATGCAATGTCTTTATCATGGGTTGTCTAACGGGGTATGCCTTTATCATGCATTCCTTTTTGAAACTCAGTGAATATTCTATTACTTTTTGTGGTAATTTTCACTTCGTGTGTACATCAGAATTTAGGCTTAAGGCCACCCTATCTCTTTCTTGTCTAAGAAGTTGGCTAACATCCCAGTTTTCCAGGACGGTGGGAAAATCGAGAGACATGGGGAAAGGGTTAATATATTCTCGGTTGCTTCTGGACACTTGTAAGTGTTTGATCTCTACTGAACTCTTTTCCTTTGTATTTTTTGGGTTCTATATGTTTTTGCCACATTAGATAGACTATAAGCACAAGTTCCTAAGAATAATCGTTTGTGAATCTGTGGTGCTTCTGGTGGACTAAGACTCCACCGTAAATCAGTATTTTGTATCAAATGCTTCTGGAGGGGCTTGGCCTCAATTTTTTCTTAGATATCTGTCAAATTACCACTTTCTCTAAAAGCTCGAGCTGTTAGAGGATAGTGTATCAATGTATATCAAGAGACTCTTAACACTCCCCCGCACGCATGGGGTGGAACTCCACATGGGAACATACTAAGCAAGGGTGGAGGGACACAACTCACACCATAAACGGCCCTCCATGGGAGAATATATTACTGGCGGCGTATTTGCTACTTCCAGGATTCGAACACAGGACCTTTCGCTTTGATACCATGTCAAATTACCATTTTCTCTAAAAAGCTCGTGCTGTTAGAGGATGGCGTATCAATATATATCAAGAGACTCTAACAAGATCTTCATGATGATGAGTTGAGGAACTGCTAGCCCTTCTAAAGTAACCCTTGGGTGTATCGCCATCAAATGAGAGTGACTTCGTTTGTTGACTCGACTCGAAGTCAGGCAGGTTCTCGGTCAAATCTCTATACCTGTGCTTTGGCTAAGGTGGCAGCTTTTGCATGGCTTGCAGGCTGGAATAGAGTGCTTACAATCAACAATTTACAGAAAAGGGGTCTCACTTTAGTTAATGCGTGTCCATTATGTTGGGGTGAGGAAGAATCAGCGGATCACCTATTCATTCACTGCTCTTTCTCTTTGGAGGTTTGGAGATTTTGGGTATCTTCGGTGTGTGCTGGGTGTTTCCACTATCTATTGTGGATTTTTCTGGTCAATGGTGGTTGGGCTGGTTTTCACTTGCAGAGGGAGATGGCTGTCATTCCTTCTTACTGGTCTTTGGGCACTTTGGGCTTAAAGAAATAACAGATGCTTCTGAGACAAATGCGGCACTCCGAGGGGTGTTTTTCTGAGGACTCATTCTTCTGTTATGGAGTGGACTAATGCATCATCCTCTTAAGGACTTTGCAGTTTTCAGTTTGTTTGTTTCATTCTTTCTTTTTTCTGTATTTTTTCAGCTTGGTCTGATTGATAAAGTTGTCACCCTTCAAAAATAAAAATAAAAATGGATTTACCTAAAATTGCTACTTACCTTAATCAGCACAAAAAACTGGACTACCTTTGTTCAATAGCCAAAAGTACCAATGCACCATTCTTCCTCGTCATTAGATTATGAAAAGTCACAATGAGTGGAAGAAAGTGATTCAAGAATAATGAAAGTTGTATTTGGGTGGGGCTTGAGCTTGGACCTTGTATTCTTGGGTCTCGCTTGGATCCTGACCGGCCCTTGGCCTGCTTGTCAATATCCTTTATTGATCCCCATTCTCATCTTCGCGGGTGTACACCTCGGGTAGAAGATTCATGAAGTTCTCAACAAAAAATAGTGTATACAAACAATTGATGCTAAAATGGAAACAAAGAGGAATACAGAAGGAATGTATGCAATCAATGATGCTAAAATGGAAACAAAAAGGAATATAGAAGGTAAACATGCACTTGTCGTATCTTATTTTCAAGTTCTTACTTCTAAGCCATCTTTATCTTGTTCATAGTTGCATGATATCTTTGCTTTAGTGTCTAGGACAAGGAAGTTTTCCATGGACTTGGCCATATTTGTCTCTGCATGTACACTGTAATGAGGTTTGTACATAGTGGGAGAGTCTAGCACTGTGTGGAGATCTTTGGATGGTTCTTGAGCTCTCTAGAAAGTACTGGAGCTAGACATGTGAATAAGGTCTAGAGGTTTCTCATGTCTCTTATATTGGTGTGCTCTCCTCATTTGGGACTCAGAATTCTAACATTCTCATCTAGCTGCAATACAACTTCTTTCTCACTCATTCATGTTCTCTAGCATCTTAGCTAAGTTCTTGTGCATAGTTTTCAATTGTGGATACAGATGAGGTCGACTCAAATAGCATTATGGGATTGTGCAAGTCGCATGGGTAAGGGGGCTAGGAATTGATGAGTTTGCGACGTTAGGTTGCCTCACTTTGGAATCATCTGGCTCATTCACACCCTGGATTCTAATGTAGCTTATTTTCTTTCTTTATTTATTGCTCTTGCTTCCCGCCGCGTCCGATAACCTTAATCTGAGTTGTTCTTGGCATGACCTCAGTTCCGAAGCAATCAGTGTTATGGACATTTTTTTATCTATTTGCTACAAGCTTATATGTATACCATCACCATCATAGCCTTTTCGCAGTTGTTTGGGGTTAGCTTTATGAATCCTGTTTTAATAGAAATTCTCATGACTACCTGCCAAGCATTTGAAGGCTGTCTGCACTCTCTTGATATTGACCTCATCCTTTACTTGTGCTCGGGAACTGGCTGGTTTGAGAGATACCAAGTGGAGTTGAAACAAGAAATCCATGAAGTGGAAGTAATCCACTTCCTTAATGTAAAGGAAGTACACTCCCTGGGGGAGTATAGTACCTAATATTTCAATCAGGCATTACCACACAAGTTAATGAGGACATGAGGCCCTTTAGGTTTTATCAGCATAAGAGGCGAGCAACGCCTGCATCTCTTTGGCTAGATGACAGTCCTGGATCGTTCGTGATGACATGAGAAGCATCGAAGACCTTACACATGTGGTGGTTTGGAGTGTTGACATGTGTAAGAGGAACCAGAAGAACCGAGGACAAGACATGGAGTGAAAAGACACACAAGCTGCTGGATTTCGAGACAAAGGCGCCGATTGATCGAGCGATTAATCGCCCGACCTTGCCGATTAATCGATCGACCTTGCGATTGATCGCTCACCCTGGGTGATCAATCGATGTTCCGATTTTCTTTTTTTTTTTAGAAACTTTTGAGAGATGAATCTCTCTAGTTTTAGGGGTAGTGTAGTAATTATTTAGTTCTGAATTTATAAAAGGGGCTAAGCCCTACACCTATTGATTATTGCTATTGTTTATGAAAATTAAAAAGCTTTGGTGGCTCATCTTCCTCCTCTCTGGTGGATCTCCTCTCATCTTCTTTCTCTTCTACTCTTCTTTTCTTCTTCCTTCTTCCAAATCTACTTCTTCTAAGGTATTCTCTCTACTTTTTGCTTTCTTCTAATCCTTTTTCTTTCACTTCTCCATGATAACCATGCAAGATCGGGAGGTCCCATCCCTCGCCGGATCCATTCCACGCATGATTTAAACCCCATATTACGTGATTTGTGATGATGGCCCATCTATTGCGTGTTTCCCACATGTTTTTCTTATTTATGATGAAGTTGGGCTGTTGCTTGCTTTGACTACATTATTCCCCTGAACCTATATGTTTTCTCATGCATGCATGCTAGATTAGGCCGTCCTACGTCACAGGTGGCATACATCTATATCTAATTCAAATTCCAGACTGCCCAAATTATAGGCCTTGCAAATTAAACTACTGGACAACTGATGCAGGGGCATGCGATGACCTAACCCTATACAGTTGGAGTATATTCAAGTAAGAAAATTAAATACTAACTATTTTCGCTCAAAAGGAAACTAACAAATATCAACACGGAGATGAGATCCGTCTGTCTGGATCATGCCCCTCAACATAAGAATCACGTAAACCGTAAAATAAGGAGGATCTAGGGATACGGCGATATCCCAGATCTAGCATAAACCAGTCCACAGTCAAGTTTGGATCCGGTTCCCAGGGCTTGGTATCCCTCTTTTCTGATCGAAACAAAAGAGGTAGATTTGAGAAAGAACGAATGTGATGGGGAAGGAACAGGTTCGAGATGAAGGATAACACAGATGATAAAAATAGGAAAATCGTACCTTTCCTGAACCTTGAAGAAATAGAGACGAGAAAATATGGAAATCGGGGTGGAATCCTCAACACCTGAGGGCCAATCCTGAAACCCTAATATCGTGAAACAAGAAGAAGAAAAACAGCCGAAATTTGTACTCATTCAATAATATTCGAAATAGGGTTTCTCACAGTATATATAAGCTACGAAAATAAAAAGTACACTAAAGTGCCTGAAAACAAAAAAAGTAACATAAAAACGCTTAAACTAAATAACGATAATAAAACGCCTAGAAATAAGGAAATAAACAGAAAAACACCTAAAAGTAAATCTGCTCCACGGTCCAACGGTCATGATGCTCCTGCGCGATCCTGCAGCTCGCATACTCGTAACACGTCAGAAAATGGGTCTAATGGGCGAGCGATCCTGTAGCTCGCGTACTCGTAACGCGTCAGAAAATTGTTCCAATGGGCCCGGCGTCTATCCACATCAGCTCATCTGCTCCAACACTCGATCTGCGACGTCGCCTCCTCTGGTACACTCTAAAGGGTGCACCACTGATGTCTGCATCAACAACCCTAACATCGCGATCATATACATGAAATTTTGCTATTGGATTTGGAAGCGTGCAAAATATGGGCCAGCATTCTGCAAATTTTTCACATCTCTTGGGTTATGCCCAACACCATGGAAGGCTTATATAGGTCCTGGTTGCTAAGGTGTCATCCTTGTTAGGGGATTCGCATCCTCATTAGGAGTTGTTCCCCCTTTTAGAGGGTTGGGACCCTTATTAGGAGGTTTTCTGGTTTTTGTTTCTGTTTCTTCTTTGTATTCTTTGCCTTTTGGCTTTCTTTTAATATATTCTTTACCTTTCAAAAAAAAAAAAAAAAACATTGACCATTTTGTTTTTAAGCATCCTTTATTTTTAATGTATGTGTTTTTTTTTTTTTTTCCTTGTGATTACTAATGTCTTTGATGTTGTTAGAGAATTGAGAGTTCTATTGTATGATTTCTTTTTTCTATTACATTTTTCAGGTATGAACGCTTCCTCAAAATCATGATACTGAGTGTTCTTAAGAACACCAATCGACCAGTGAAGTTTTGGTTTATTAAGAACTATCTTTCTCCTCAGTTTAAGGTGTGGTTTACTCCAGTTCTATGCATACCTTTAATTTCCAAAGCATCTCTGAGCTTACAAGCTGATAGACTCCGGTTTTCAACTCTTTGGGCAGGATGTTATACCCCACATGGCACATGAGTATGGGTTTGAGTATGAGCTTATAACCTACAAGTGGCCAACCTGGTTACATAAACAGACAGAGAAGCAACGGATAATTTGGGCATACAAAATTTTATTTCTTGATGTTATTTTTCCACTTTCCTTGGAGAAGGTATTCCAGTCTCTCTTGCTTTATCTTTTTTCCTTTCCTTCTTTTTTTTTTTTTTTATCATTATCAGAGTATACAGTACTATAGTGTACCTCCTGAGTAGTGAAGCATTAAAGAGTGTGTATAAAGCTTGTGGTACTTGATGGTGAAAAAGCTGCTGGAAATGGATTCCAGCTCTAGAAAGGCTACTGGAAATGGATTCCAGCACTTTAGATGCCATCGGAAATGTCTCTTAGTGATGAGATGGCTGCCAGACATAAAATCCAGCTCTGTAGATGTAATTGGAAGAGTGGGCTATGCTATTTCTGGTGGATCCTGAAGCCTCCAAAAAAAAAACAAAAAAACAAAAAAACAAGAAAGACTGCCACACTTCCAGATCTAAGACATGTAGTTTCCTGGGAGATGCCTCTTCTGGATCTGGGGCTGCTGCACTTCAAGATCTGAGAAATGGACTCGTCTGGTGGATGCCTCTTCTGTATCTGAGAATCGAAGCATCAAGGGCTTAGGGTGCGTTTGGTAAAACTTAATTTTCAGTGATTTTAGTAATTCAGACCGTTTGGTAACTAAAAAAATTTAAGTGCTTAATTGGAAAAATCACTTAAATTAAGTGGATTATTTTAAGTCATGCCAACTTGACTTAAAGCTTATAGCTGAATGCGGTAAGTGGTTTCTCTTTAAATTTTTACATAAAAATTGACACAAGTATCCCTATTAACATTTAAAAAAGGGAAGATTACCCTTCTTTGTTTACTTTCCCATCCATGAAACCATCCCACGCAAATACTTGAAGTCACCAAATTCTATAAGCCCCAACATAATGTATGTATTATATCTACATAGTTTATCCATTTGGAGAGATGATTTTAAGGCATGAGCCCAAAACTGAGACAGGTCCAAACCTCGGGTGGACCACACCACTGAAAGCAATGGGGACAATGATACCCACCATTGAAACCTTACTAGGGCCCACCATGATGTTTATTTACCATCAACCCTGTTCATCAGAACACAAAGACCTGGATTAAGGGAAAACGCAAATATTAGCTTGCTCCGAAACTTTTGTGGCCGTGATAAGTTTTCAATGGTAGTTTTCAGATAAATTACCAAACAGATTTTTCAGTTCTTATAAGTACTTAAATTCAGCACTTTAAGTTATCAATACTTAAATTAATTTTCAGACTTAATTTTTCAGTTTACCAAGCAGCACCTTAGACAGTCATTGAAATCCTAGGGAATTCATGTATTGTGATGATGGCTGCATTGTTATGCTTCTTTCATCATTGTACAGGTATATAAGAGGAGAAAGGGGGATTAGTAGACCCTTAAAAGAACATGGGAAAGAATAGGGAAGAAGAAATTAGGGAAATGGAAAGGAAAGGAGAAAAAGAGAGAAGGAAAAAAAAAAATCAGAATACATCAGATGGCTCTGATACCACGTAGAGAGAAATAAGTGAGGAGAGGAATTGTATTTAGATGGAGAAGGGGAGAGACCATCTGTTCTCTTTAAGTAGTCTCTTATTTATAATATCATACGGTTACAAAGAATAGGTGAAAATGGAAAGAGATAATCATAAAATAGGTATTAATCTTATCTAATCAATCGATGTTTATCATCAAAAGGTAACTTTGAATTACCACACAGCTTAGGACACACTCTTAGAACACTTCATCACTCCGCAGGTACGGTATAGTATCGTATACTCTAACAATGAGTATGTGAGTCACTTCTATTAGGATGCAGAATTATCAAACACCATATTTCTTTACACTTCCATTTCACTGTGTTAACAGTATAATGACATTTGCATATCGCGTTGTTTCTAGAATTTCCAAGTTCTTTACTTTGCTGGTGTCTGTCTGCAGGTCATTTTTGTTGATGCAGATCAAGTGGTTAGGGCAGACATGGGAGAACTCTACGACATGGATATAAAAGGAAGACCTCTTGCATATACGCCTTTCTGTGACAACAATAAGGACATGGATGGATACAGATTTTGGAGACAAGTCAGATTCTTGATTCCTTTTTTTTCTTTTTTCTTTTTAATATATATTATCAGTGCTTATATTTGCTTCTGAGAAAGTATCTCTGTTTGATCGTTAATAGAACATGCTGTCATTTGAACATCATTGCTGTCTTATTTCTCTATTATTTTTTCTTTAAAAGGGCTTTTGGAAGGACCATTTACGGGGGAAACCGTATCATATAAGGTCTGCAGTTACCTTTTCAAATATTAGGTGGTAGTTTGTTAGACTTTATTCTGACCAAGTACCAGATTTCTAATGTGGTGTGCTTTTTACAGTGCTTTGTATGTTGTCGATTTGGCGAAATTCCGACAAACTGCGGCAGGCGACAATCTAAGGGTATTCTATGAGACTCTCAGCAAGGATCCAAATAGTCTATCTAATCTTGATCAGGTAAAGAGTTTTTATCGTCTTTTGACTCCATTGACTTCTTTTTTTTCATCTGAAATGTTTTCCGTTTCTTGTACTTATGAGATGGAGATTCAAATTTGTTAAACCATGCTTTAATTCCAACCTTTCTATTACCAAGGAAGAGTAGATGACAGCATACACTAATAGAATGCGAGGGCATCATAGAGAAGAATGTAAGGGAGACATTTTATACGGGACAATTTGTACATCCTCATATGTAGCTTTCTGTTACCATAGGAAGAAAGAGATCCCATATGCAAATAAAAGAAGAGAAAAGGAAAAACAAAAAGATAGTGAGAAAAAAATATTTGCAAATACACTGGGTCAAGTCTTCCAGTCAACCCTGCCTAGCTGGACATCCAAGTTGACTCGAGTTTTCCAGTTTTTAAACTTATGTTTGTTTATTAATGTTATTGCTATTTTCCTCTTAAATTCAATTGAAAATTGGAAATAACATTTCATATTCTTCAGGATCTTCCCAATTACGCTCAGCACACGGTACCCATATTTTCTCTCCCCCAAGAATGGCTCTGGTGTGAGTCATGGTGTGGGAACGTCACAAAGTCCAAGGCGAAGACTATTGATCTCTGCAATAATCCCATGACAAAGGAGCCCAAACTTCAGGTTTTTACTTTTCTTTTCTTTATTATTATTTTTTTTTTTTGGTAACTATCTCTCAAATTCCATTCATACTCTCCCCATCCACCCTTACAAGTATGCCATCTTTCTTCCATTTCCTCTTCTTCCTAACAGGGTGCCAAAAGAATAGTCTCTGAGTGGCCAGATCTTGATTCAGAGGCGAGACGGTTCACTGCAAGAGTTTTAGGTGAAGAGGTTGAAGCCCAGGAATCTGTCTTGTCACCTAATCATGAGGACACTTCAATCAGCGACAGTGCAAAAGACAGTGCAAAAGACGACTCTGAATCCCGTGCAGAATTGTAATTATAATTATACTTTATATAGACAGGGGACCGCATGTGAGAACGCATGCAAGAAGTCCCTTTGAAATCTCCAATGGGGGATACACGGAGTTTGGGGGCAGTTTCTATGCTAGTGTTTCCCGTTTCTAAACCCTAACAAGGCAATTTGATCACACATTTTCACTGGAGGGCTGGGAAATGAAAGATGGCCAGGGGACACATGCTAATGCTGAAGAGCACTGCCATGGAAATTCTAGTGGGATTGTATTCCTTATATATAGCGGCTTTTTAAGTTAGCCGATGTCTTTTTTCCTTTTTCCATTTTTGAAGGCAAATTAGCTATTGTCTCTCTAGCCAATTTTGTAAGACAATGATAATGAATTGAGCATTGTTGACTATCTCCTAGTGTTTGAGTCTTAGAACTCATTTGAGAACAATATCCATTTTCCAATGAATAATGAACATGTTGCTCTGCTTCTTTCTCCTTTTCATTTGAGGAAAATAACCAACGTTCTGGTTTTGATTGGTAGGAATTAATACATTCCTGAAGGTGAAGATATGCATGGTATCTGCAGGTTTTTTTTGGTATAAGTGGGGCCCGCGGTTCAGTGTCCAGACGATTGGTTGGGTTTTTGGCTCTCAAACTGCAGATGGACCATTCCTAGCAAATATTCCAAGATGACTTCGTCTTCCATGTGTCACAGCTTAGGAATGCCGGCACAGTAAGCATTGGGAATTTGGGGTCTACATGCAGAGATGGTCCAATGATTTGGACGGTGCTACCATGAGCTATGATCAGAAAACCACGCTTTAGTGATGATCTCAACTTTTGAATCTTTGGAGTTGAATGTGAGCCACTGAGAAGTATATTTTCGGCGGTCCAAAACCCATCCAATCTCAGTGAACGGATGGAATCATCACTTAAATGGAATTTTTTATTGTAGGCATAGCATACAATCCGGAACATTCACTGTTTTGATCAGTGGACCATCACAGCGTGTTGGCTCCGATAGGGAGATGGCTGCAATTTTGAGTTGCAATAGAGGCAAAAACAAACTCTTCCAAGATTGTAAGAGCTGCAGATGAGCCCTTTTGTTGCAATAGAGGCAAAAACAAACTCATCCAAAAGAACATGAATTTTTCTTCTGTTTCTATCCTTGATTTGGCCTTATTTTCTATAAACGTCCTTTTTCCAAGACATGAATGAGATGTTGCAGATTGTCTAACATTAAGTGATGGGTCCTAAGAAATGGATGGATCAAATTGTTGATTGAACCTATTTCCATGTAAATAATCTTGACCGTCCATATTAAAGGGCATTGATCAAATGCTTATATTTGTCTGATCAGTGTGATGTTTGGATGGTGGCCCATCAAATGTGTA
This sequence comes from Liriodendron chinense, assembly GCA_003013855.2. NCBI lineage: Eukaryota > Viridiplantae > Streptophyta > Magnoliopsida > Magnoliales > Magnoliaceae > Liriodendron > Liriodendron chinense. The sequence goes on from ML058521.1 coordinate 854,049, forward strand.
TTAAACCCAATGAACAGTCCGAATCAATGGATTGGATTGTCTAAGTGTTGCGATTTAACTAGGAGCACTATAGAATATTTCACTACTCAAATATATACACAACAAAACGAAAAGTCTCTCTAAAAGTTAATTCACTGCAAGGAGGGAGGGCCCAACATGGATAGTGCATGGACGGGTCTCTTATCTTTTAAAGATAACCATGACCATTGGAAAAATGGACTTGATGTAAACCATCCACCATTCCATGATTTTATCCACCTATAGATGGAATGGCTAGGATTTATATGTTGCCCATGGCCTGCTACTGGTGGGGCCAACCTCTTGAACGGTGTCAATTACCTATATGCATGGCCCACTTATAAGACGACGAATAGTACTTAATAGTCACCATACCTCTGCATGTTATCTTCCTATTATAACATGAGTCATGTACAATTCATCTACAATACCTTAAACACAGACAACTTTGCCACTTCGAGGGAGATAACTCATCCATGATTCAACGGTCAAGATTCTCGAGCTGAGAGATGCCCCCACATGCTACATTCAAGATCAGATCGTGTATTGAAATCCTCCTAAAGATTTCTGCGCCATCCAACGGATGAGATCACTGCTTTTGCATACCTTCACTCCTTTATGGACTCTTCTTTCAGTGTCCCATCGGGCTTCTGGGCCAGATCGATCATGCGCCTGTCTCTGTTTGAAACTTCTGCCCATGTATTGGCCCCAGAGACTCAACAGCATTCCTTATAGGCCTGATCGGGTCCGTTTGTCTTATATGCATAGGCTCAATAAACAAATAGACTGAGCCCATGGCCAATTACCAGACCCGATTTCAGATATGGGCTGATCACACACCATCGTGGCTCGGCCCATTGCCACCTCTAACTACATCTGCCCGTCGAGCATCGCCCTGAAGCTTCAGGCGAGGAGAAATCGGGCTTTTCAGTCCGCAAAGCGCATGCTTTAGGTTCCATGGGAAGAAGAACATGAACCCACAAGCCTTTGGGGACGAGTGGGCCCGGATTGCACCATGAGGCCCACATTCTCCTATGATCTTGCTCGTCGTTGATTGATAACTCGACGTGGACCGTGCTATTTCCTTCTTTGCACCACGGCCGCGAGGAGAAGGCCTTCCATTCGAGTTCTTCGAAGCGATGAGAGCGGATGAAGACGCCAATGCAGTGGCAGCCGGCAAAAACCGACTCATGATGAAATTCGGCGACTGGTCGCCGCAAGACTCGATTGCTTTCAAATCAAGACCATCAAGTCCACTCACTCGACTTGTGCCACAATGGTTGTCCAACGACTCAGACAATGAGATCATATCCATTGCATCTGAAAACAAATCGTCGTCGTCGTCGTCGTCGTCACTGTCATTTCCATTGTCCTTACTATTATAGTCTTTATAATAAGGGTGCCATCGGCCCGGCGGTAGCTTAGGTGGAGGCATCGGCTCCTCAACATGCAGACCATTTTCGGTGATCTTGGGCTCACCTGGAACTCTCTCCCACAAAAATGGGACCCGTCTAGGCGTATCACTCCAAGTGGTAATTTGCCTGTCCGAATCGCATGTCTTGTCGAAGCCGCCCAAACGTCTTGTCGATAGAAGCGGTGCATCGAAGTCCAATCTATCATGACATTTCTTTTTAGTACATGGATCAGCCATAAAGCAGAAGATTGTGTTGAACTCAGAAGAACTTCAATGCTACCAAGGGATTTGTTTTTGCATGCAATGCCAATGTAGGAGCACTGAAATGGGAAATACGTCAAACCACCGTAAGAAAGTATGGAAAAAGAGGACTTTCACGTTTTTAGAGACATTGGACGTTGGGGCCGTTGGTGAGGTGAGTTTAAGGGGTGGTTGAGCGAATGTAGGTGGGAATGGCTCGTGAGCTTCTTTATACTCGTGTTAAAATAGATTTGGTGGTCCACATTTGTAGCTGCTCCATCGTGCAACTTCGGTACGACATGTGTCAACCTGGTGAGTGTGTGGAACATCTGATCGGTACATAAGGTGGGCCCCAGTGTGAAGATGACTACTTGTGAAGATCAGACCAGTAAGTGTATCTGGAATGCGGACGACCGTCGGCATGTTTGATTTTAAACCGTCTATTTTTTGTGTAACCAACTTGATGAGTTGAGGAGCCTGATTTTTCGATATGGGTCATCTTCGCAGTGGGGCCACCTTATGAATGGCTGGGATTTCTTAGAAACTAAATCAAGCTTCCACGTGTAAGAGCATGTAAAGGTGCGTGTACAGGAACAAGATACTGATGGCGGTGCCAATACCTAGGAAGAGGTACCGGTCGTCGCACGGGCACCCCTGTCCATGGGTAGCTTTACACGTGGCAGAAGTGCCAGCCTGGCACATGTATTAGATATCTGGTCTGTGCATAAGGTGGGTCCACCGTGAGATGAACGGTAGTGATTGGCCAGACATCTGACATCTACCCCATCAGTCAGATGCACCATTTCATGTTGGCCACAACTTAAAAATCAGGGCAATCCATGACTCAGGTGGGACACACCACATACAACAGTTGAGAGGGGTTACACGCCCATTAAAACCTTTATGATTGTTTATTGGGCCCACCGAGATGTGGTTCACAAATCCAGCCCATCCAGTGTGTGTGCCCCACTTGGATGAGCAGTCAGACCAAGTTTCAGCCGCATCCAAAACTCAGGTGGGCCCCACAAAGTAGTTTTAGATGTTTTAGGCATGCCTTCACATGGTTTTAGATGGCCGGCTGATTTTTGGGATATCCCGTAACCTAAAGGGATCCATCAAATGCACGGTATTGATGTCCTATCCACATCACGGCGGGCCCACACAGTCGAGCTGTGTGGGGCCCCACTGTGATGTATATCAGACATCCACACCATGCATTTGATGGGTCCCCTATTGGTTATAGCATATCCCAAAAATCAGCTGTATCTGGAACTCAAGTGGGCCATACCAACTGAAACAATGTAAAATGATGCCTATAGCATCTAAAAGCACTTGTTGGGGCCCACCTAAATTTTGGATACGGTTGAAACTTGGTGTGAACTCTTGTTTAAGTGGGACACACACAGTGTATGGTCTTGATTTCTTAACCACATCTCATTTCATCCTATAAACAGTCATAAAGGTTTCAATGGGCGGATATTCACTCTTAACTGTTGTCTGGTGTGGCCCACATAAGTCATGTATTGGCTTGAGTTTTAGTCCCATGGCCCACAATGGAATGGTGCATCTGACTGATGGAGTGGATGCTCATCACACATCACAGTGGGGCTCACACAGCTCGACCTCATGGGAAGTAGGTATGCGGCATAGTACCTTTTCCCATATATATATGAGTTCAAAATCTGGGCCCGAACGTGGTGATGCTTGGATGGAGTCACAAAATCGAGCTGATGAGATAATAGTGTCTAAGTGGAGTCTATAAAAAATGATGGTTTAAAAAGAATCGTGATCAAATATCAACCATCCAAATTCCATCGAGAAATTGGATGGTTAGGATGATCTGGTAAGTTACAATTAAGCGTCATGTAGAGTAGGCTTTACATATTGAATAGTCTAGATCATGGTTTAGAGATTTGGCAGCTTCTGACCAGCTCATTCGGTGCCGGGTGAGTCAACCAGGACGAGCCTGGTGTAACTCATATGAGTTGGACGTAGCTGCCACTCTCAAATTAGATAAAAGGTTTGCTCAACTTTTAAATTAAAATTCTTTACTTACCTTCATCGTATCCAAGCTCTTGGTTCTCTCTATTCTTCACTTCACAAATGGAGAGGCAATTCCTCATAATAAAGGCACATAAACTTCTTAGAAAGAAAATTGAAAAAAAACAAAAAATGAAAGAATACATGATTGTTCATTCTCTTACCTCCAGGCAACATGAATTGTAGATTATATTAAATAGCCATTGTTATGGGTAAATAGTGTCCTTTATCATGATGTGAAAGATGCACAACCATTGATATATGGCCAGCTAATCACACGTGTCAATGAAGGGTCAAAGCTTATCAAGGCAAAAAGCTCTCTCACCTATCTTCAACAACGAATAAGGTATGAGGCCTCGGGCTTGGCCTCAGGTATCAGAGGAGGCCCTGGCCACTCGAGCTCGGCTTTAATCTCATATAGTAAAATTGGACCTGGGCCTATAGGCTCGGCCTCAAGCCACAAGTATTGAACCGAGCCCTCTTTCTCAAAATGTCAAGCACCACAAGGAAGAGTAAACGCCTTCCTTACCATTGTCAGATCCCAAATTTTGCAGAGCAGAGGCCTAAGTCCTCAAGCTCAATCATTAATACTTGCCATACAACTAACTGCAAAACAACTCAACTGAGAACGCCATGCGTCCTCAGGTCTGAGCACGCCACGCACCGCCATACAAAGATAGCAGCTACGACTGGTATGCGTAGAACCTGGACACGATAAGATAGTATCTCTTAATCTTACAACGTATCCTATACAGAGTAGGCAAGTGTCTCCTAATATAGTCACGAATCCTAAATGGGATCGAGGAGATCCACCACCCTTGGCCGTGAATCATCACCTATAAAGGGACCCTCCTATATCTCTCCAAAGTACGCGATTATACACACATTACTCCCCAGAATTCTTACTCCTTATCATCCTCGTTACTGACTTAAGCATCAGAGGGTTCCCCGCCGGCACGACCGACAACCCCTCACGATCTCTTTTTGTGATCTCAGGCCTAGGGATCTCCACCATCTTTTTGTGTTCATACCAAGCGATGAAGATCTAAACCATTAATTCTTGATCAACATTTGTTACTCTAATTTTGGATGTTAACAGCCATTATAATCGTAGATCAAAGAGACGAATAGTTCATTTTCACTTGAAATTACGTCAGGTAGTCTAACACGATACCCTATGTGTATGCCTGCGGAAGCTTAATGAGCAACTAAAATTATGGCTAACTCCTAGAGGGGGGGTGATTAGGATCTTTTGAAATTCTTTTCGCCTACTTATGCAATTTATCAATTTAAACTAAGTAAGCAATTAACACTTTCAAGCCTAAGTGGGTCCAATCACAAGACTAGCATATGGTTTAAACAATAAACAACCTAATCTAAGCAAGCATAGATTAATAAAAGATTAAACTAATGAAGAATATAATCTATGCAACCCAAGTAGACTTAAATGAGGATGGATCAATTAAGGTCAAGTATACTCAAGGAGTGAAAGTACATGTTGTGTGTGTGGATGTGCCTATCGAGTGCCTATTATTCATTCCTAAGTAAGCATACATAATTAAACAATTAAATACAATGCATGATAAGAAATGTGCTCAAATACAATCACAAACACAACGATGTATAGTGGTTCGACTTCGGGTCTACTCCACTCTCAGTTCAAGTACTCAACCCCTTGGAGCACACAGGCATTCACTATGGAATTTAAATCTAGTTCCTCCCAACTTAGGTGTTTTAACTCGAATCCACCCAACTGGGGAGTCTACATGTTACTCCCAACCTACACGTTCACACCTATGTTAGTTGTTCCCCTTAGAGACTTGTTTAGGCTAGCCAAACATGCCAAGGAACAGCAAACGTCCCTAAATTTTAGGCCCGACAAACGTGCCAAGGAACGGTAAACGTCCCTATATTTTAGGCTCAACTAATAAGCCAAAGATTGGCAAACGACCCTAGAATGCGAGTTTAACAAACAAACTCTACACTCAATTTTCCACAGGAAAAGAGTGGATGAACTCTAGAAAAATGACAACTCACTTGTCGAATTTGAGCCCCGTTGAGTGCCACTTCGGGTTGCTTCTTCTTGCTCTCTCATGCTTGAATCAGCTCCCATTGTGCTGCTCCCGATCTTTGATGTCGCTGCTTTGCCAAGGCTTCAGCTCCAAGATCAGCTACCTTGCATGTAATGCTCCATTGGAGATACCCAAGGTGTAAGGGAATGGTGTAACCTCTACAAATGATAGGAAATGGGTTTCTTAGAGGGATACACTTATTTGGACTCCTAAGTGATATTTAGACAAAAGGATTTAACTATGATCAAGGTGTATAAACTCCTAGGAATCAAGAGGGAACAAGTCCATTCTCATTTTAGCATTGAATGCCCTAATCTTGTAATGAATCACAAGGAGAATGCCTTGTATGGGTTAGGATTAGATCTCCTAATGATAGGCAATGGTGGAGGCTTCTAGATCCTCAAAATCCCATCTGTTAGCCCAAAAATCACAACTCCTGTATTTATAAAATTTCCTCCAAGGGTCAAATAACAGGTAGAAAACGACAGTTCCAATCGATCGAAATATTAGTCCAGTGAATCATCAGGTTGCTGGACAAAATCTCCGATCGATCGAATAGTGTTCCAATCGATCGAAAAATCAATTTCGATTGATCGGAGTCCGATCGAAAATTGTTGTTATGGCAGTTTTCTTTACAGCAACTTCCACCTCTTTAATTAGTCTAATTTATCATGTTTTTCAAGATGTTCTAAGACTAATGATGATAACTAAAGGTATTCCTAGTTGGTCTAAGTCATCTAAGAAGTTTTGGGTGTTTTAGTCTAAAGGGTTAGGGTCACCAAGGAATCTCATTTACTTGTTCTTCTTCCTTGATGCTTCTATGAAAATTGAAATATAAAGAGAGCAAAAAGAAGTAGAGAAGAAAAAAATAAAAAGAACAAGAAACAGGGAGGGGGGAGGGGGCATCACAGCGGCTCATTGTCATCGCCCTTTCTCCATCTCTCTTTGCCTCTCTCCTCTCTGTTTCTCATCTCTCTTTCCTTTTTCCTTCGTTGCCGCCGTCGATAGCAGTCGTGGTGGCAACAACCCTGGCCATCGTCATCTACTGTAGTTACGATAACTATAGCCCTTACTCTGGCCACTAAGAGTCATGATCAGTGCCACCCATTGTTGCAACTATAGTCCTCCTCGAGGTTCACACAATGGCAATTATGGCTACTTGGTTTTGTAGATGGGTTTTCTCCAAAACTTAAGAAAGAGAAAATGAAGAAGGCAAAGGGTAAAGAGTTGGGGTAATAGGCCTAGCCCATTTTTAGGGCCAAATTAGATGTTTTATACCTTGTAGCCCATGAACATTGTAGCAAATGAACCCAATACGATAAAGCTCATGGACAATAACCATTATTACATAAATGTTCTCTAAAATCTCAATATATAGTGGGCTCAAATCTAGCTTGGCCCCATTTATCCTTCATGTTTCATTTAAATATTTTTTTATTACTCTATATTTTCACATCTTTTGTGTTATAATGCGAAGACTAGCTTAAGTTGTCGATGGGCATCTAGACAACCTCTGCTAGGCCCACATATAAGCATAAAATAGGGTAGACCTAAATTTAAGATAAAGTCTCTCTTTAGGAGCTTTAATTGACTATTTGTGGGTTGATTTAAGTCATGACCTGAAAACTGACTAGAGGTGATTCAATAAGATTTTTCTAACAGCATGACCTACTTTATGACTAATAATCCAGATCTCTTTTATTGATAACAATTATGTATGTATTACATGATGAGAGCATTACATGATAAAATTTTAGATTCTTTACATTTGTTTATGGATCTTGATATCGTGACCATATTCCATATCTATTAGTGGACCACACATTTTGACCAAACACCCAAAATATGTGACCTAACGTTATCAAATGTTTTTTATTATAGACCTTATGACGACACGTGTGCAAGTATTATAATTGCACGTGTGCATGTATTATAATTGCACGTGTGCGTGCATATTTGTAGATACCCCCTCTATCGACTTGATGAACAATGATAATTAGATCTCTAATGATCATTGATGATTAACGGTGATGGTTAAATCCCTTATCAACGTTGATAAACGATGGTGATGGTAAGATCCCTTATTGATAGTGATGGTTAAATCCTTAATCAACACTAATGATTGATGGTGGTGATGATTTATGAGGATGGTTGAATCCCTTATCAATGTTGGTGATTGATGCTGATGGTTGGATTCCTTATCAAAGTTGATGATCGACAATGATGGTCAAGTTCTTGATTAAAGTTGATCATTGACGGTCCACAAAATATACTGATAATTATTCCTGATAACTAACAGTAATGGTTCGATCCATAGTCAACAGTGATGAAAATAGATGCAGAGATGATCAATGGTGATGATCAACTTTTTTTATTAGATATGCATTATTCATAGATTCTTAGTGGTAATTGAATTATAAATGTTATAATTGTACAGCTCGATGCAATTAGATCGTGTTTCTTTATATGCTATGAATCATTAACCTTTAATGCTAAATATGATTATTCTTAAAAGTTGCGCATAACTTGAGTGGGATGTCATCTTTACCACTAAAATAGTTCTTGCAACCTTGGAGTTACTATAGACACCCTACCCTTACGAGAACTGTACACCACTCATTGACTTCGACTTTGCAGTAAGTCTGGGCCCCTGTATGGCTAAAAATCGGCCCTCAGAATCATGGATGGCTCAGATCAATCCCCAGACTAAACATAATGAGGCAACAAGAGCAAGTAGCCTAGAAACGGTGGTAGAATAGTCCATCTACATGCAAAACGGTCATAGCATAGAATACTATGACCGTTTTTAAGCATTTTAGCCCCAAAACGGTCATAGAGTAATTACTCTTTAGGAAAATAGCCTCATACCAACATTTTTTGAAAATTCCTGCCACGTGTCAATTTCATACTCCCTGCTTTATTGCCAACATGCTCTGTAGCCAATTCGAGCTTCCGATCACTACAAAGATGCCCCGTGTCCTATCCAAACTCGCAAGCAATCGCGAGAATCACCACGTGTCCGATCCGGACTCACGAGGAGTTATCGAATCGCCTCACTCATCGCCCTAATATGTGGTCACATCACCTCCAAGCCATCTATTTAAACCCTCACAGGGGCCAGGAAAAGGAATGGCGACAGAGAGACAGAGAGTTCTAAGAGATAGAGTAGCAACCAACAAAACTCTACCGAAGCTCTGCCTCACAGAAGATAGGAAGGACCAAGGTGGCTGAAGCTCCGCCCCACTAAAGCACCCACCTGATATCGGCAGAGCAAAGCCTCCCCCTTTCTAAAAAAATCATGTAAGCGACCGAATCTCTCTTTCAGTATTTCTTTTTCTATTGAGAAGGCAAAAGTAACATTTAACCCCATAGTCAACGAGTAGGGTCAAAATTCAAGATGTCCAATCATCCCTTGTCTTGTATGTAAAGAAGGGTGTCTAATTTCTCATTTTTCCTCTAAGATCTCGAAATAATCGCTCTCTATCGACAAGTCAAAACCAACATCCTTAAAGTCAAAGTCAACGAGTAGGGTCGAAATTTGGGACGCTGATCATGCCTTGTCTTTCTCACAAGAAAGGGTTTTAACTTCCCCTTTTCTCCCTCACATCTCGAAATCAGACCATATTTCACTACGCACATTTGTTACACACCCCCATCTTTACACCCACTCATGACTTATGTTGCTTTTATTTTTTTCTATTTTTTCATACCCGAGCCCTAAAAGCCTGTGAAGTTTGGCCTAACCTTATTATCTTGCTATTGTATTTTGTTATTTGCCTACTCAGACCCTAAAAAGTCTGCGAAGTTTGGCCTAACCTTATTATCTTGTTGTTATGTTTTGCTATTTTGCCCACCCAGATTCTAAAAAAGCCTGCGAAGTATGACTTAACCTTACAGGATTGGAAGCTCTTCAGAATTTCCCACAAATCATTAAGCCTCGCAAAGTAGAGACCGTGCATCACATGAGCAATAAGGGAGTGCCTAACACCTTTTTCCTTTCATAATCGCGACCCTTACCTGGAATCCACGACGTAAATCAAACTTACCAAACTTGGAGTCATTGAAAGACCATGGGTTCTTCGAAATACCCTTCATCATTAAGGCAGTTTCATGGGTTTTGGCCGACCGTGGATCCAGGAGCCTCTCTTTGACTGGTAGCGACTCCGTCAAATGTACTGTATCTGAGAACGTCATTCTATTGTCCTCGGAAAGGCATTGCACAACCAAGGTAAGCCAAGGTCAAGTAAACAAATCATTGTAAACGCTTGTCCCACTCCAAATATAGATAAAGAAACAAATAAAAGGAATAGTAGGCCCGCGCACAAGCGCGATCCGACGTCCACAGAATGACAACTCCACTGGGGAGTGTTATCTACTAGCTAAGGCTTTACGATTTTTTGAGGATTCTCAGCACTAACATTACTAACTTGCTAACCAGCTAACTATTCCCATATCTACTGATCCCTTTACTTTTCTACTTGCATCTCCCATTGCAGTGCATACTAGTCCCTTTTACTTTCCTGTATACATTCTGCATTCTGTAAATTTTATTAGCCTAAAAAACACAAAAACTGCCGCTCTATGACTATTTCTAGGCTCAACTCTTAAAGGCTGCAGATCTTAGGAAGTGGGGGCCTTATCTCCTTGGATTTCACCCATTTTGCCCCATAATCAGGTGAACCCACTCTAAATGGGCCCCACACGCATAATCAGCCCATCCAAAAGGACTGAAGCACTAACATGGCCCACTTAGACACCACATAGGCGATCAGTTACTTAGGTAAGCATTAAAACCAGAATAAGTCTAATCTTGACCGTCTAAGTTTCGATTGGAACCATTTGGGTGTTATATGATGGATTAGATCCTTTAAAAAACAACCAATAAGTCTTATCTTAACCGTCCAAGTTCTGATCGAAACCATTTGGACGCTATATGACGGGTCAGATCCTTTAAAAAATAAATAATAAGCCTAATCTTGATCGTCCAAGTTTCAATCCGAACCATTTGGACATTGTATAAAGGATTGGATCCTTAAAAAACAAGCAATAAGTCTGATATTGATCTTCCAAGTTTTGATCGGAACCATTTGAATGCTATTTGACGGATCATATCCTTAAAAAACATGCAATAAGCTCGATCTTGACCGGTCCAAGGTCCGATCGATATAACCTAGATGTCGTATGATGGATTAGATCCTTTTAAAAAGAAAAAAAAAAGAGGCCAAATACAAGAGCTGTACACCACTCGTTGACTTCAACTCTACATAAGTTTGGGCTCCTATATAGCTAAAAATCGACCCTCGGAATGATGGATGGCTCAAATCAATCCCTAGACCAAACATAAGGCAGCAGGAGCAAGTAGCCTAGAAACGATGGTAGAATAGTCCATCTACATGCAAACGGACATACTATGACCATTTTTAGGCAGTTTTAGCCCCAAAACAGTCATGGAATAATCACTCTTCAGGCAAACGTCCCCCAGACCACCATTTCGGGAAATTTCCGCCATCCGTTAATTTCATACTCACTGCTTCGTTGTCGACATGCTTCATAGCCAATTCGAGCTTCCGATCAATACAGAGATGCCCCGTTTTCGATCCAAACCCGTAAGCGATTGCTAGAATCGTCACGGGTCCGATCCGGACTCGCGAGGAGTTATTAAATCACCTCACTCACCACCCCAATCTGAGGTCACACCACTTCCAAGCCATCTATTTAAACCCTCACAAGGGCCCAACGAAAGGAGGGCATAGAGAAAGGGAAAGGAATGGTGACAGAGATACAGAGAGTTCTGAGAGACAGAGTAACAGCCAATGAAACTCTGTCGAAGCTCTGCCTCATAGAAGATCGAAAGGACTAAGGCAACCAAAGATCTGCCCAACTAAACATCCACCTAATACTGGCAGAGCAAAGCCTCTCCCTTTCCGAAACATCACGCAAGCGACCGAATCTCTCTATCACTATTTCTTTTTCTATTAAGAAGTTAAAAGCAACATTCAACCCCCAAGTTAACGAGTAAGGTCGGAATTCGAGATGTTCGATCATCCCTTGTCTTTTCTATAAAGAGGGGTATCTGATTTTCCATTTTTCCTTTCACATCTCAAGGTACTTGCTCTTTGTCGATAAGTCAAAAATAACATCCTTAAAGTCAAAGTCAACTAGTAGGATCAGAATCCGAGACGTCCGATCATTCCTTATCTTTCTCATAAAAAAACGTCTCTGACTTTCCCTTTTCCCTCTCACATCTCGAAATTACACCGTATTCTACTTCCCACATTCCCTACACTCCCCCATCCTTACACCCACTCATGACTTATGTTGCTTTTATTTCTTTTACATTTTTGCCTACTCGGGCCCTAAAAAGCTTGCGTAGTTTAGTTTAACCTTATTATTTTCCTACTGTGTTGTACTATTTGCCAACCTGTGCCTTAAAAGGCCTTTGAAGTTGGGCCTAACCTTATTATCTTGCTGTTGTTTTTTGTTATTTTTTCTACCCGGGCCCTTGAAAAGCTTGCGAAATATGGCCTAACCTTGCAAGACTGGAAGATCTTCAAAATCCCCCACAAATTGTTAAGCCTCGCAAAGTAGAGACTGCGCATCGCACAGGTGATATGGGGGTGCCTAATCCCTTCCCCTTCCGCAACCTCAGCCCTTACTCGAAATCCATGAGGCAAACCAAACTTACTAAACTTAGAGTCATTTAAAAACAATGGTTCTTCAAAATAGCCTTGTCATTAAGGTAGTTTCACGGGTTCTGGCCGATCGTGGATTCAAGAGCCTCTCTTTGGCTAGTGGCGACTCCATCAAACGTACTATATTCGAACAGTCATTTTTTCATCCTTAAAAAGGTATTGCACAACTAATGTAATCCCAGGTTTGTTAGTACACTTTTCTATGGCATACTAGTGCACCTTGTTTGTCAATCACTTAGGTCAGTGGGTCTAGTGTCGGTTGAGCTTAATGAAGATGAAGACCGAAAACTCAAGTGGCCTTACAACATCAAGGAAGAAGAAACAGGTAAAAGTGATGCCTTGGTGTGCCTTAACCTTGACCAAAACCTAACTCTTAACCTCTTAGATGACTTGCACCAACTAGGTATACCCTTAGTCATCATCATTAGTCTTAGAACTCCATGAAAAACATGATAAGTTAGACTAATTAAAGAGGTGGAAGCTGTTGTAATCAAAACAGCTCAAACAGCAGTTTTCGATTGATCTCCGATCAATCGGACGTTGGCTCCGATAGGACTCCGATCAATCGGACGGAAGTTCTGATCAATCGAAAATTGTTCCAGCAACCTTAAAAATCCACTGGACATATTTTCGATCAATCGGACAGTCTTTCGATCCATCGGAAGGGGTCAGTCCGATCAATCGGACCATTCTCCGATCAATCGGAATATCCTCCAGAGATTCTCTGGACTAAATCCGATCAATCGGACCGGTCTCCGATCAATCGGACCTTCTTCCGATCAATCGGAGATGCGCGAATCTGCCCATTTTTTTACCGTTGGAGCTCGAACTTTATAAATATTGAGCTCGGTTCTTGGGCATTTGAAGAGGGTTTTGAGAGCCTATTTGCCATACATTTTGTACATCATATGGGGCCTCAAAGAGGAGGAGATTCAAGTCATATCCCTTGTGTTTAAATCACAAGCGAGGGCATTCAAATGCAAACATAGAGATGACTTGATTCCTCTCTCAATTCTAGAGGTGAGACACTATACCACATAGTTATATCTCTTGTTCAATACCTCTAGAAGACCCTCTAGGTGAATCTCCTAGTTAGGACAAGCTACATACCCCATGTAGGAGATTCAAATATTCCGTAGCACCTTGGGCATCTCCAATGGAGCATCACATGCAAGGTAGCTGATCTTGGAGCTAAAGCCTTGGCAAAGCGGTGGCGTCAAAGATCGGGGGAGCACAAGGAGAGCTGATTCAAGCACGGGAGAGCGAGAAGAAGCAACCCAAAGCGGCGCTACAAAGGGGCTCAATTCGACAAGTAAGGTTGTCTTGTTAAGAGTCCATCCACTTAATGCCCTGTGGGAGTTGAGTGTAAAGTTTGTTTGACAAACTCGAACTAGGGTCGTTAGCCAATCCTTGGCCTATTAGTTGGGCCTAAAATCTAGAGACGTTAGCCGTTCCTTGGCACGTTTGTCGGACATAAACAAAGTCTCCAAGGGGGAGCCACCAACATGGGTGTAAACGTGTAGGTTGAGAGGAACCTATAAACTCCCCGGTTGGGTGGATCCAATTTAAAACACCTTGGTTGGAAAAAACCAGATTTAAACTCCCCAGTGAAAGCCAGTGTGCTCAAAGGGGTTGAGTAATTGAACCAAGAGTGGAGTAGACAAGTAGTCGAACCACTATACATGCTTGTGTTTGTGATTGAATTGAGCACATTGATATCTTAGCGTTGTAAGTTTAATTGTTTAATTATGAATGCTTAATAAGAATGTATGTTAGGCACTAATTAGGCAGATCCACACACAAGATGTACTTTCACTAATTGTGTAGACTTGAGCTCATTGATCCATTCTCATAAGTCTACATAGGTTGCATAGGTTAGGAGCTTGATTAGTTAAATCTTTTGATTACCTATGCATGCTTTAGACTAGGTTGTTTATTGCTTAACCATATGCTAGTCTTGTGATTGGACCCACTTAGGCTTGGAAGCCGAAGTGTTCTTGCTTGCTTAGTTTGATTTGTTGAATTATATAAGTAGGCGAAAAGAATTTCAAAAAAGGTCCTAATCACCCCCCTCCTATAGGTTTAGCCATAATTCTAGTTGCTCTTTAAGCTTCCGCACATGTATGCATAGGGTGTCGTGTTAGACTACCCGACGCAATTTCAAGGTTAAGTAAACAAATCATTACAAACACACGTCCCACCCCAAATATAGATAAAAAAAATAAACAAAAGGAATAGTGGGCTTGCGTGCAAGCGCAATCCAGCATCCACAATTACATATATTATTAAATAAATATCACAAAAGCATTTTTTTATCTTATTTGAAAACTTGATTATTCTACATCATTTACTCCAAGTATGTGGATTTTCATATCTCATACAAGATGGATGAATTACTTTTCTAAAAAAGTGATTTGCAAGAATAATAAGTATTAACATATATACATTTAGCTAAATATTGATATTTTTATAATATAAAAATGGTCACCAATGTACTAGTTGTGGAACTTCATAAATGTTAAAAAAAATCGACAATAAAAACTATGAAGACTAATCCCACATTATGATAATTTTCTTGGATAAATATCAAATAACATGCACTCTGAGATTGATTGTGTAAGAGCTTATATGTAAGGCAACTTGGCTAACAGTAGAGTTGCCTTTGTGTATTACCTAAAATGATGGATGACCAACTGTTCAACTCGTAACATCTCATTGAGCATAATGCATAGGGAACTCATACCCACATGTGGAGTACATAAGATTACTAAAGCTATGTACGATGTACTGATTGAAGCATACAAGTAAAGTTAGATACATGAATTATGGAGATGGAAATGAAGTTCTGAGAGTATAAGATATTTATGGATGCATCATACTTTGAAGACTGATTATTCCCTTTGAAAATTTTAGTTCCACCAAACGCTTATCTAACAAAATTTTCTTTAATTCTTCAATTATCTTTTTTTAATCTACTTTTTCAGTTTTACCTTCCACTCCCTAAAATAAGCAAACATCTTTTGGCATTCCTTTCCACATCTAAATTTAATGCTTCTCTTAGGGAATAAACCAAATGTGATGGTGTCATCTCTTCATAGAGCCCAGTGGCAGAGTGATGCATTAATCGAATCCCTTATGATATTTGTGTTATATGCACTTTGTCAGCTCATATTAGGACATGATCTAAAAAAATCAGGTAGATTCAAAACCCATGTTGGTCGCACCATAAAAACAGTGGACATCAAATGCCCACCATTATAACCTTCATATGCCCACAAAAGTTTTGGATTAGGCTAATACTAGTGTTTTCCCTCTATCTAAATGGTGATCACTTTATAAACAGGTTGGATGGTATATAAACATCATTATGGGCCTTAAAAAGGTTTATGGTAGGCATTTTCATCCCTACCATTTCTTGAGTTGTGGCCCACTTAAGTTTTAGATCTGCCTTAGTTTTTCGCTTATGTTTATACACGAGCTAGTGAAACTAAATAGGTTGGATGTCACATGTAAATTATAGTGGGGCGCACAGAGCTTTTGGTTACACAGTCTCACTTTCTAAAGAAGGGGTGACAAGAAATTCCAATCCAGGCTAACTCACTATATTCTGATTAGGTTTTGATAGGTTTTCATACCAAAATACTATACAAAGTAAGGTTTCACTCAAATTGCATCTTAGATGGTGATCTCAATCATTCATGTTATCACTACTTTATTATACAGAAGCAATGACCTTATAATCATGCTTCGCTATTGATCTTAATTTGGAATTTTTATTTTTATTTTTTAGAAGGTAAGCAAGAAATCTCTCTTAGTATTAACTAGGTGCAAAAGTACAAAGAAATACAAAGATATATTAGATGCTAAGACCCCTAAGTAAGAAGGAAAAAATGAGAAAATGAGAAAGAAAAAAGTCCAGAACCTAGACTAAGAAAGAAAAAACCGCTCATACCCTAGGTCAGGAAAAACCCACCCACACCCTGGGCAAAAGAATTTACCCACACCTTAAGATAAGGTAAAAAAACTACCCACGCCTCGGGCTAAAGAAAAACCTAAACTAGGTAGGGAAAAAATGGAATGGCCCATATGTGAAGATAACAATATTAATTGATGAGACGACATGCATATCGGGCCCAAGATAGGGGATATGCATAAGCTTTGCAACAACCTTCCTTCATGAAGGGCTTATAAGAACGACTGTGACCTAAATCTTAGAGAGCAATCTTGCAATTGTCCGAACTTTAAGGTGCAACCTTCAGGGTGACTTGTAAGGAGTAGTGACGATATTCTGTACTTTGGCATTTGTCACCTTAATAATGGCACTTGAAATGTTAGCTCCAAAGAATTTTATTAAACCAAGATAAAGAGAAGAAAGGCAAGAGTTAAGCATATCATGTCGCGCCCTGAATTCGGCACCTAACGCTCATACACTGAGTTTTAAATTCGATGTGTGACTTGTAAATTTAAGGACAACTATTTTCTTTCTTTTTTGTCACTAATAGATGTCAGGCATATAGATTGAAATTTCGAATATAAGTAAAATAATCCATTCTCACTATATAATATATTTACAATACAATTATTTTATAAAAGTACGTAATCATTAAATGAGTCGGAAGCGTAGTGTTCAAAAATCACACGGCATGCATCATCTGTTACTCATGTTTCTAATAATGTCCTGAAAACTTATAAAGTGAAGTTATAAGCTTTAAAGCCCAGTTGTACATCCGTGTGTGCGTTGTGTCCTACAAGTAGCCAAGTAACATCAATATTCCGTTAATGAGTTATGTATGACAGAATGCATATAGTATATAAGGTATGATAGTGTGTGCGGTGTGTCCTACAAGCAGGCAAGCAAGATCAATATGCTGTTAATGAGTCATGTATGACGAAATGCATGTAGTATATAAGGTATGATATCGATACCAATGTAATGCAATGCATATGATTATGATCATGTGTTCATCTCATGAATTTTTAGGTTTACCTTCTTTATAGATCATCGAAACTTAAGATTTAAAAGTGCACAGATCAACCATATGCCTATGACAAGAATTTACCTTACGGTTCATTCGACGGCTTTCACACTACTTTCCATTTTCAGCTTAGGTTACGAGTAGACCTTCCCCTAGTTGGTAATAGGTAGCCTTTTTCAAAATTTCAACATATCTTCAATGAATAACCATACTTTTCTTTCAATATTAGATAAAATTTTTAAAAATCCGTATCTTTCATTTTTTTCTCTTATTTCTCATGAATAAGGATGGACAAAGTTCTCCGACTTGGTTTCTTAGCACCTTAGATCTTAGTCTAACTAATCTACAAATCTACATAATCTCTTCAAACCATAAGAATCGTGTAATGTGAATTAAACTCAAAGTGTTCAAATTTTCTATCGATCATATAAATAGGAGAATTCATAAAGAAAACTATAATATTTAAGCTAATTTAGAGATCTCAAAATCATATCAATTCATCTCTCGTCCTTTCATACTTATGCATATGAAGTGCATAGAAACCAAGTTTTTCAAAAGAGTTTTGAATTTTCAAAAATATTAAAAAATTTCTACAAACATTACTCGAAATGTAACAAATTGTTGAATTCATCTAGGAATCTCACCCCCAACAAATCTTGCATCGTCTTCAATGTAAAAGGATATGCAATGAGCAATAACATGAGAGCAATGATAAAAATAAAAGAGAGCGAGAACGACAGTACCTGATAGAGTCGATCATTAAAATCTGCCTCCGACATCTAAATCTACTAAAGCAATAAACCTAAAATAGAAAAATAAATTAATCATACTCCTACTTAAAGCAATAAAAGATACCTAACCCATCCTTTTAGAAAGAAAATCTCCATCGGACTAGGAGATCAAGCATCATGATAACATCCAAAAGAATAAAGTTGAGCAAGATCATCAAGTGGTGTAACAGATTTTTCAGTAGAAAAATCCTTTATCCCACTTTGGAAAGTACATTGGTGACATCAATCATTCTTACCCATTGAAAATTCTATTGAAAAATTTCAGCGAATTTCTCAATAATGTTATCACATGTACTAGGAAAGGAGAATTGCATTGGTTGGAAATCTGTAGATGTGGATCTCTTTTCCATTTTGTCTGGACAAAAATTCATTAAATATGAGTCATCCCAGAAGTGGTATTTTTTTATTTGAACAGACCAAAGAGATGTGGAGACTTCAATCACTTCATCCTCACAAATTGGATGGTCTCCACATAATCTAATTTAACCGGTGCTTCCACAATCGATGTTTCAGTTTGACACTCTATGGAATGAAGCTTTTTAGGTATCGTAGGAGTCTTCCTTAAGGCATGCACTATGTCCCTAATCATAGGATCATTCCAATCTTCAAAATAAGTTAAACACTCTTCTAGAGTGTAGGAGACCTTAGGGGAGGAGATTTTCAGATTTGGACCATTCATGTTTTCCTCCTTCTCGAACTTTTGTGTAGGTTGGAGTGGGTCCTCAATCTCTACACTTTCAAAATTTGGCCTTCCCGTATACAAATTAAGCACCAATTCATCCAATTCCTAAATAACAAATGTGTTTAAATAAAAAATTGGTGTCTTGTTAAGTAAAATTTTACATCTTTGCTCTTCCAAGGCATCACTAATAGTTAATTTTAATTTATCCTTGGAATGTGCCAAACATGGCTCCAAACTTTTAGGTAGATTGGATTGGAAAAACTCTCCTTAATTTATTCATAGATTCTATCATGTTTATCTCTTGGGGTTCATCATTATCGTCTCAATCCTTAAAAAGATAGAAGCAAATAACACCTAGAGGATCAAAATTCCGATTTAAAACATACTCCTCTTCCATAATGGATTCGATAAAGTCTACCTCATGGACATCATCATCATCCCTATGTCTTTTGCCCATATGGAACACATTCACCTCTGATGTCATGCTCCCAAAGGACAATTGTATCACCCAATTCCAACAATTTATAATTTTGTTTAATGTAGCCAAGAATGGGCGTCCTAGAATTACCGGTATTTGAGTGTAGTATCTATAACCGGTTGTGTGTCCAAGATGATAAAATCCACTGGATAGTAGAATTTGTTGACTTGGACCAATACATCCTCAACTACCCCTCTCGGCACACAAATGGATCGATCAACGAGTTGCAATGTAGTTTTGGTGGGTTTTAATTCACCAAGACCCAATTGCTCATATACCGAGTAAGGAATCAAGTTCACGCTTGCCCCCAAATCTAGTAATGCACACTCAATCTGGTAGTCACTAATAATACATGAGATTGTGGGACTACCGGGATCTTTATATTTTTGGGGGGTCTTTACTTGCTCATTCAAAAAGGCCTTTTGTTGCACATTGTATTTGCGCTTGGTTGTGCATAAGTCCTTTAGAAATTTGTTATAGGAGGGAATTTATTTTATGGCGTCAAGCAATGGAATGTTGATCTTGACTTGTTTAAAAACCTCTAAAATATCATGAGAGTTTGGGAGAGGTTTTGGAGCTACCAATCTCGATGGGAATGGTGTTATGAGCTTATGAATGCGTTCCATTTTTTGTAGGGCTGAGCTAGATCCATCCTCATTCTCAGAAATTACCAGATCATTAGGCTTATCAGCCTTTACCATAATAGATTTATCCACTTGCTTACCACTTCTAAGAATGGTGATGGATTTTGCTTACTCCACATGTTGGTTGGAGAGGTTAGGGGCGTTGGTTTCATGTGCTTGTTTAGGATTGGGCTGAGGTTGGGCTGGAAAAGTCCCTTCCCTAGCATTCAACCATCCCTTAATCTCATCAACCGAGACTTTAAGCACTTGGAACATTTGTTGATTCGTTTGATTAATTTGCATTTGCCCTTGCATAAACGCCTTTAAAGTTCCTTCATTGAGAATCAAGGTGGGGCCATGTTTTGCATGGGTGGCCCTCCTTGAGAGTTGGTAGGATTGGCCGTGGGACCATTCCTCTTACTAAAATTTGAATGGTTCTTCCAAGTAGAGTTATACGTGTTACCTAGCGGTCCATTGAAGGGTCGTTGATAACCATATGCAGTGTTTGCTTGCTTTTGTAACAACTCTCGAAACGCATGAATTGTAGGACAATCTTGCGTTAAGTGTACATTAGCAGCACAAATTCCACACACGTTTTCAATAGCTTCAATAGAGTTGAAAATTCTGCTCTTACTTAGTTCCATGGCCTCTATCTTCCTTGTGAGGCTAGCTATCTTAGCATTAACAACATCTCCATCTTTAAAGATGCAGATCACTCCTTTCTCTTTTTGTTGAGGCGGCTTGAGGTTACTAGATTTGTCCGAGGTATCACATGATTGGGCATTCTCGGCCAACATGTCCAAGTAACTCCATACGTCCTAGGGATCTTTGCTAATGAACTCACCGTTACACATCATCTCTACTGAATTGGTGCATATTCGATTTCAATCCTTCAGTAGAAGAAGTTAATGATTCATCATATCTCGTAGCCATAATATGGACAAGCAAGCAGGAGGTTCATGCTTGATTTGTGTTAAATTAAGGCCCATTTAGTTTACCTTCAACAAGTCAAACCAACAGGCAATATTCTCATCAAAGAATGGTCTGATATACTATCACGTCCAAAATAAAAAAATAAAAAAAATAAAGATGGATTCTTAAATATCTTATTGTTCTTATTTTTCCTGAAATTTTTCTTAATTCTGTGTTTAAAAAAAATCACTGATACAAGCCGATATAGTTTAATACAGACCAATACCGATACGCAACACCCGTATCATATTGTTTTTTGGTTGACAAATATGCCCCATGATACCGATATTCAGAACCATACCCATATTATAACAGTAATGGTGGTGACCATTACAATTACTATTATTAATACCTTGAGCTAAACATAAGTAGCTAAGACGAGCTATAAGGGCAATGATGAAGGATTTTTTTCTAGGCATATCAGAGTTGGGGAGAGACCTAAATCATAAGCAATATTGTTAAAATCCTACGATTTGAGATTTACAATATATGATTTTAGTCAAATCTTAAGCAAAACAATTTAAATCCTAACCTTGAATCCCTTTTTATATGAATCTTACGATTCTATGATTTGAATCCTACAATTTACGATTCGAATCCCAATTTACGATTCAAATTATAGTTGTTCTCTTCTTCTTTAAGCTTTGTTTGGCTTTCATTTTACGTTTTTAAATTAGTGGGAGCTTTAAGAATTGTTTAGAAAAGGTAAATTATTTTCATTTATTCTTTATAACAGATTAAATAATATATACTCTCTTCAACATTAAATCACGCATTTTTTTTTTTTTTTTGTGATTCCTTACTTCTTAATTGGTCGAAACACCAAATTGATGTATGACCTACTTGTAATGTTTTTATGAATGGTTACGATCAGCATGACTTATATGTATTATGGAATGATGTTTACAAATCAAAATATCTTTTTTTTTATCGGTCTATAATATCAAAGGCCGCTTTTCCACCGTGATTTTACATTCAAGAAAGGTAACAAGAACATAAATGATTAAAGGACCCTTGTATGATTTTTAAAGGGAAATCTCATGGAACACAAAAAATGAAGGAATAAGAATTCTTTAATACTATTATGACATGGTATTACTTGGTTCACATTGACGGCAAAAGGAAGATAGATGAGTTTAAAAACAAAAAACATCTGATTTATTTATATTTTTCATATTTTTTTCAAAATTTTAAGAAAATTGTAAAAAAATCTTACGATTTGCAATCTGATATGATTCAACCCCTACTATGATTTGTGATATGATAACGATTTTGACAATATTAATCATAAGTTGTATTGGTCAAGAAGTCTCACCTTCAAAGCCTAAGATGGGCCATGTTAACATTCAAGGCCAAGAACTCACATTGCAAAGAGGATGCATCATGTTTGGCTAAACCTCTCCAATATATGTCCCAAAGAGGGAAAATTCAATGGAATTGATAGTAAGGCTGGCACAAGCATGTTAAAAATTAACAAAATCTTTTCTTAATCAAATTAAATTGTGATTGAATAGCAGAAACCAAGTAGAAGTTTCAGATGTGTGATTTACTTTAAACCTTAACAGAAATGAGGTCTTTTTTACTTTAAACCTTAACAGAAATGAGGTCTTTTTAGTGAGTTTTGGCTAGGACATTTGCCAAACCTGTTTCGGTTAGGATGCCTGAAAAGGTTTCAATGCAATACCTCCAATGAGTCAATAACAGACTTCTACAATATTATAGACATGTCTTGAATAACTCTGCTAAGCTCATTACCAAACTAACATTTAAATGTGGCTCACCCATCCAACGATAGTTTCATATGGAGGAACTCCTTAAACAAGAAATCAAGGCTTGATAAAGAAAGACGGTTATTTATGAGGGAATAAATATTTGAAGAGTAGTTACAACGAGCCGTGCAAAATTGTAAACACGAGTAAAACATTTATCACCATAGGTTTCTAACCACAATACTAAGCAAATACATCTATTCAAGGAAGTTGATGCAAAATTCAAAACTTGAGGAACACGATCTAGCTATTCAACTGTAAAATGTTGTGCTAAAGGCAAGTCCATAGACTTACTCTAGATATGCAAGGACAAATGGCTTACCACATATAAAGCTTCTAATTTTGAGTTGTTACATAGTATTTCAAGAATAGTTCGGTACGTCTCTTGTAAAAATTTGAACTATGGAATTACGAGCTCCCGGTCATATCTATCTCGACATTTCTCACCACTGACATAACTTAGCATTAAGTCTTCAGGTCTTTTGTCTGCTTCCAAATCATCAACATCCAAAGCATCTTCCAAGGCTTGCGCCTGGCTTTCAAGCTTTCTATGCCCTCTTGGTGGACAGCTGCATAAAATGGCTTGTGACTTCCTCAAAAGAGTCACATTTACTTGTTGACATACAATGCGATACTTCCTAAGTTAAGATTTCCATGATCGCGGGGCCTATTTGAAAATCTATCTACACAGAATTGTTATACGCCTAATATTACGCTTACCTTCTGGACTGATTCGAAAACTACCTATCTGATTGATAAAAAATCATCAATTAAGAAATCTAAGGGCATTATCATAATTATCGAAAAAATGCGAGTTTTGTGAAATCTAACCATTATACGTCATTCATGGAATAATTCTAAGTAACTTTTCTAAAGGGTCGCCTATCAGATCTCTCACGGATAATCTGTTAGTTTCAAATCAAAGTAAACGTTCGATATTTAACCAAAATAAAATTCTGAAAAAAATCTAAATAAATTTTGAAAATACGAGTCGTTACAATTCTGGAATGGTTTTGGACAATCTAAACCATCTATCATTTGTAAGAGGAAGTTTTCTACTAATGTTCTAAATTTGAAATCAATCCAACCTCTGTGCACGTTGTACCGTCGATCACAAGATGACTAGGTTTTGTATGTGTTTGAATTGTGTGAATTAGAGAAGCATTTATTGTTGGATTTGTGGGCTCGCCCAAGAGATATGATAAATCTCCAAGTCAGCAAGACTGACCACGACAGGATCAATCGCCTTAACGATTAGACCGACAGGCGCTCAAAGGAGCTGCCAGACAGAGATAGACTACTGACTCCTTTAAGCATGCATGTGGACCTGATGCTTGGTTGCCCTTATTACTAGAGGATAAGAGGCCCTAGGGAGGAATGTTAGACGTTCGCCAACCAAGAACTGAAAGTCTTAGTAGGTAAATTCGTTTACCCGTATGGAAGACGACGCCATCCGTGGTGCTCTCCAGCTAAGCGCAGCCTGCTTAGACGGGCTGGTGAATTCAAAATCCTTACTTACTAGATGGGAAGGTAAAGCCTCCGGGCCACATTAACGAAGGTCAACCTGCTCAGACGGCTAGTGAATTCAAAATCCTTACTTACTAGACGGGAAGGTAAAGCCTCCGGGCCACATTAACGAAGGTCAGCCTGCTCAGATGGGCTAGCAAATTCAAAGTTTTTACCTACTAGACAGGAAGGTAAAGCCTCTGGGACACATTAACGAATGTTAGCCTGATCAGACGGGCTGGCGAATTCAAAATCTTTACCTACTAGACAGGAAGGTAAAGCCTCTGAGCCATATTAACGAAGGCCAGCCTGCTCAGATGGGCTAGCGAATTCAAAATCCTCACCTGTTAGATGGGAAAGCAAAGCCTTCGGGCCACACTAACTAAACTTAGCTTACTCAAATGGACTAACAGAATTAAATCCTTACCTGTTAAACGAGTAAGTTAAAGCTTAAGAGACAATTAACGATGCAAAATAAGTTAACAAGACTTCAGCGACAATGAGCTTAACAATCTCAGCAACAAGAGCAAAGGCTTCAATAACGGAGGCCATAACTTCAGTAATAACCTCTTCAAAGCTTCATGCTCAGATTTTCTAACCACAAAAGTCGAGGGGACTACTGTTATGAGTAAATTCGAGCTGACCTCAGGCCATAAGAAAAGTCCATAGGCTCACAGGCCCTAACATAAGTCTGCAGGGTCAAACACTGGTGTCAAGCATAAGATAGACAATCATAATAGGAAGAGAGTTGAGGACCAGAATTAATAAGCATATGGCTCAACGTCAGCC
Source organism: Liriodendron chinense (assembly GCA_003013855.2). Lineage (NCBI taxonomy): Eukaryota > Viridiplantae > Streptophyta > Magnoliopsida > Magnoliales > Magnoliaceae > Liriodendron > Liriodendron chinense. Next base: position 879,111 of record ML058521.1, read on the forward strand.
CATACTGCTTCCAAGCACCAAAGCTAATAAGTATAAGCCTCGACCTCATACATTAGCCTCGACTCATCCACTGGCCTTGACTCATCCTGTGGCCTCATTCGGTGGCCTCATCTGTCGGCCGCAGGCACCAAACATCCTCAGACCCGAGCACATCCCGCACCGCCATATAGCGACATACAGAGATAACAACTGACTTTCGAGGGATCCAAATGTGATAAGGTTTATCTCGAATAATATGTTAGATCTAGATGAGATGCAGATTATCTTAAGAAATCTGGGCATCACACCCATATATAAGATCTACGGATCCACCTAAATCTCTCTAATGATCCTATAAATAGAGGTATTCCTCCATTGGCTAAGGTACGCAATACGCAATCACACACACTCTAAAGTGATTATCGTTCACTCAGTCCCTGTACCGACTTAAGCATTAAAGGGCCTTAAGCCAACACAATCGGCGCCCCCCCTCACGATCTTACCTTGTGATTGCAGGTCCTGTACCGTCCAGCTTTATGTGGCCATCGAACGACGAAGACCCACCGTTAATCCGTCTTCCTTATCTGCTAACCATTTTTTAACGTCAACAACTTCTACTAAAACAAATTTCTAAACATTTCTAAATTAATTCACTCACGCTTGACAAAATTTATCCATTGCTATGATTTTTTAATTCTTACACATAAATGAATTAATACCAATTGTAGTGGGTAAAGAGCCGGCCTGGTAGAATCGAGGCGACCACTACAAACCCTGAACACGAGTCGGCTCGAACCGACCCGATAAGGTCCGTCGGCTCCAACCGACCCGATAAGGACCATCTCGAATAAAGCTCCAAGGATTGACCTAGGGCTTACGACGAGCTGAATGACAATCCCGTGATTGTGGGGCCATGCCATGATATCAGGAGTAAAAATCGCCGGTCCCAATAAATCAGGACCAAGATCCCCACTTGCTACCAGAAAATCCTAAGATCTCGGAAGCTCGGTTGGTGACTCGCGAAGATCACGTCTTCCCAAAAAGGAAGATAGCTCTGCAACCTAAGTCTATAAATAGATGCATCCTCCTCGTTATCAAGGGACGAAATAAAATCGGATCTAAAGAGAGATATTTGATTTTTCAAGATTCAACTAACTTAGGCATCGGAGGACTAACGGCTGGGTCCCAGCCACCTCCCATTGCTTTCCTCTGTGTGTTACAGGGACTAGAAGACTTCCAGTCCAGATCCAGACAACACACCTGCAAGAGATTAATTTCATCCATCTGTCCAGATTGGAATTTCCCCCTTCTCGTCTGTTGACCACTTTTTAGCATCAACAGATTAGCGCTGTCTGTGGAAAACGCGTTTACTTTTCCTGTAACCAGGAAATCCGTGTTCTCACCCAATCGCTCAAGACGATCTCAACATTTTTCACCATGGCTGAAAAAAGGAAGTATAAAGGGAAGGCGCCCGCGATCGCCGGACCTTCAGACAATCAAATTTTTTAGAATGAAGGATCATTCCCCGACACCCCCGCCATCCAGCTCGGTGGGAACTCTCCTCATTTTACTCAGCAGGGGGGGCAACAGAGGCCTCGCAATCGAGGAATCAGGTTGTCCCTTCTCAAAGAGCAAGTGGGAGGAGTTGCCCAAAGGCTAGGAGGTGTTGACGAACGATTCAGCTACGTGGATCAAAGGCTGGACGAAATCAAAGCTCTGTTAATTGGTCTGGTCCGCTCGACAGCTTCTAATGGCAGAAACCATGAAGAGCCTCAACATACTAACCCCCTGCCTCAACAATCCCGGCACTCTCATCAAACTCAGGCACCCCAACATTCTTGTCGCTCAACTCCTGTCGAACAACATGAGGCCGTCAGCCAGTCAACCGGGACAAGGTTCCGGCCAGCCGCGGACTTGCCCACAAATGACCTGCGCCATAAGCTGGAGGAAAAAAGGACGGCTCGTCTCGAACATGAACGAACCAATCACTGAGTCCAGCGACTGAGTGGACGACAATATAAGGCCACTGGAAGCTGAGTTGAAAGAGCTCCGAGAACAAATGGGCGATATCCAAAGAGCACAACGAGCTCGGGCACCTATCGCAGTAGACGCACTGGTCGACTCATCTGAATCACCGTTCACTGACGAGGTTCGTGGAGAGCCCCTTCCCAAAGGATTTAAAATTCCTCAGTTGAAGCAGTATTCGGGGATAGAAGACCCAGCAGAACACTTAGAAAACTTCAAAGTCAGAATGGAACTCCTCGGAGCTAGTGGACACATTATGTGCAAGGCCTTCCCGTTGTCATTGACAAGCTCAGCATGGACTTGGTTTCGCAACTTAAAACCAAGGACAATCAGCTCGTTCTCCCAATTGAGCAGAGCCTTCGCCACTCAGTTCATTGGGAGCTGCGGTCAAGCAAAAAGAAGACGAGTCATTAAAAGACTATCTCGCGCGCTTCAATTCCGAAGCCATACAAGTCAAAAATCTCTCACAAGACGTACTGTTACACACCATGATTGGAGGGCTGCGAGACTGAAGGTTCCTTTGGTCTGTCAGGGAAGAGCCACCTCAGTCCGTGGCTGAATTTTTGGATCGGGTAGCCAAGCACATCAATGCCGAGGAACTGGTTAACGCTCACCGACCGACATCCAAAAATAAAGAACGTCAGGAAAATAACAACTCGAAAAGACATAGGTCGGAGCGAAGGTCGCTAGCTCGGAACGCATCTACCCGAGGAATGAAAATACCAACACCGCGGTTTGAAAAACACACACCTCTCAACAAAACCATCGAACAAGTGTACTTAGCAGAGAAAGGCAAACACACCTTCGAACAACCCGCGAAGATAAAAACTGACCCTAGCCGGAGATCAAAATTGAGGTACTGTCTGTATCATAAAGACCACGGTCACAACACTATGGACTGCTTCGACTTAAAGCGACAGATAGAAACCCTCATCTAGCAGGGATTCCTGAAAGACTACATTACCTAGCGTCATGACGGTGAGAGGAACAAAGATCGAACTACAGACCTGGCTGAGGAACTGAATAACAATCCTGTGGAAGAAATCCACATGATATTCGGCGGGCCGACCACTGGGGATTCCGGGAACTCTCGCAAAAACTATGTACAACACGGAAGAACGTCCCAACCGGGGCTAGGACCATCGGTGAACATCACCAGCCAACCTTCAAAAGTCGCGAAAGTTATTCCGCATGGAATAACGTTTACCGAAGAGGACGCTCGAGGAATCGTGCACCCGTATGACGACTCCCTTGTCATTTCGATGGTGGTCGCCAACAAGAGACTACACAGAATGATGGTCGACACGAGAAGCTTGGCTGACATCTTGTACACCGCAACTTTTGAAAGAATGAAGATCGATCGTTCCAGATTAAGGCCGGTCAAAACAGCATTGACCGGATTCATAGGAGATAGCGTCATGCCTGAAGGGGAGATAACTCTGCCGGTCACAGCTGGAGAAGAACCTCACCAGAGAATGATTCTGGTTAATTTTCTCATCGTAAATACCCCCTCTGCCTATAACGCCATCGTCGGCCACCCTACCTTACGAGCCCTTAAAGCCACCGTTTCCATCTACCACCTAGCGATGAAGTTCGAAACTGACGAGGGAGTAGGCTTGGCCAGAGGAGACCAGCAGGAAGCCCGTCGTTGCTACGAACTTTACCTACGAGGAAGAAACAAAGGCGTGATGTCAACCGTCTCTCACGCGTCCTCCTTGGACCCGAGGGAAGATGAAAGGGAGTGGGGGTCACCCGCTGAGGAGTTGGTAGACATTCCCTTATCCAAGACCAACCCGACCAGGGTCATTAAGATCGGGTCGTGTCTGGAGGGCGATATGCGAGAAAGCTTGACCGCCTTCCTGAATGAGCATGCAGATGTCTTGCCATGGTCCCATGAAGAGATGCCCGGAATCCGTCTGGAAGTAATGGTCCACCGGTTAAACGTCGACCCGACCACTAAACCGGTCCGTCAAAAAAGGCATTCTTTCAACACGGAAAGATACATGGTGATCGAAGAAGAAGTACAGAAGCTGCGCAAGGCAGGATTTGTTCAAGAAATATGTTATCCAGATTGGTTAGCAAACGTAGTCCTCGTCAAGAAGGCCAATGGAAAATGGAGGGTCTGTGTGGATTACACCGACCTGAACAAAGCTTGTCCTAAAGCTCCTCAGCTTTATGGATGCCTACTCTGGGTATAACCAAATCCAGATGTATGCTCCCGATAGACAAAAGACCGCATTTATCACAGATCGGGGCCTCTACTGCTATAAGTTCATGCCCTTCCGGCTCAAGAATGCCGGGGCAACCTATCAACGGCTGGTAAACAAGATGTTCGCGGATCACATGGGGAAAACTATGGAGGTATACGTGGACAATATGCTCATCAAAAGCAGGCGGTCGGAAGACCATGTCAACGATCTCTGCACTGCGTTCGAAATATTAAGGAAGTATCACATGAAGCTCAACCCTAGCAAATGCGCCTTTGGAGTAAACTCGGAAAAATTCCTCGGTTTCATGGTAAATCAACGAGGAATTGAGGCCAATCCCGAAAAGATACAGGCTCTTCTCAGCATGAGCTCACCTCGCACAGTGAAAGAAATCCAGCGCTAACAGGGAGGATTGCAGCACTCAACAGATTCGTCTCACAAGCTACAGATCAATGTCTTCCCTTCTTCAAACAGTTGCGTAAATGTATGGAGATGACCTGGACTTTAGAATGCGAGCAAGCCTTTGTCGAGCTGAAAGCCTACCTCGGCTCTCCACCCCTGCTGTCCAAACCGGCGCATAAAGAAGAACTGCTTTTGTATTTAGCAGTTTCATCGGCGGCGGTTAGCTCAGCTCTAGTTCGGGATGACCAAGGAACGCAGAGACCCGTTTATTACATCAGCAAAGCTCTGCTCGACTTGGAAACACGATACCCTAAAATCGAAAAGCTGGCTCTGGCGTTAATCACCTCGGCCTGAAAGTTGAGGCCATACTTCCAAGCGCACCCGATAGCTGTACTGACTGATCAACCACTATGACAGGTGCTGCAAAATCCCCAAACCTCGGGTCGTCTTGTCAAATGGGCTGTTGAGCTTGGTGAATTCGACATACGGTATCGACCTCGTGTCAAGCCGTGGCCGACTTCATCGTCGAGCTAACCGAATCCCACGAAGCTAAGTGCAACGGCGAACTCGACCAAAATCCAGAGAGTAATTGCGCCACACCCATCTAATTATTGCACGTCGATGGATCTTCCAATTCACAAGGTAGCGGAGCCGGCCTCGTCTTGTCCTCACCGGATGGGATAAAAATTCAATATGCACTTCGATTTGGATTCTGAGCTTCAAACAATGAGGCTGAATATGAAGCCCTCTTGGCCGGCCTTTGCCTCTCCTCCGAGATAGGAATCCGATCGGTGAGAATACACAGCGATTCGCAACTAGTGGTTGGACAAGTGACTGTGGAATATCAAGCGAAAGGAGGAAAAATTTTCGCATATCTGGAAAAAACTCAAGAGCTACTGTCGCGCTTCGACCATTATAAAATTATCTGAATCCCGAGAGATGAAAACACGAATGCAGACTCCCTCGCGAAGCTGGCGTCGTCAACAGACGACGAGCTTGATAGGACGGTACCCATCGAGTTCCTCCCGCAACGAAGCATATCGTCAAATGAACTCGCTGAGGTTTATCCGGTCTTGACAACCCCAAGTTGGAGAGATCCCATCATCCGGTTATTCCAGTCAGGTGAATTACCCGATGGCCAAAAAGAAGCTCGGCGCATCCGCTATAGATCGGCTCGGTATACATTGATCAATGGGGTCATCTACAAGAAGGGGTTCTCTCTCCCGTGTCTACGATGTCTAGAACCTGAAGAAGCCAATTACATGCTACGTGAGATCCACTTTGGGTGCTGCGGAAATCATTCTGGGGCCAGAGCACTTGCGCAAAAAGTGATTCGACAGGGATATTATTAGCCCACCATTCAGCAAGACGCCCAGGAGATCGTTAAAAGATGCAATAAATGCCAACGATTCGCCCCAATTCCTCACCTGCCGCCCAAAGAACTCACTCCCATGGCCGGATCATGGCCGTTCACTCAATGGGGAGTCGATATCATTGGCCCTCTTCCGATGGGGAAAGGGCAGGTAAAGTACGCAATCGTCGCCGTCGACTACTTCACAAAGTGGGCGGAAGCAGAACCATTAGCTACCATCACGGAAAAGAAAACGACTGATTTCATTTGGAGGGCGATTGTGTGTCGTTTTGGGATCCCGAATACAATAATCACAGACAATGGGCGTCAGTTCGACAATGAAGGATTTCACAAATTCTGCAGATGTTTAGGCATTAAAAATGTGTATTCCTCTCCTCACCACCCACAAGCCAATGGTCAGGTCAAAGCAATCAACAAAATTATAAAAAACCATCTCAAGGCGAAACTCGGAGAAAAAAAAGGCACTTGGGTGGAGGAACTTTCCGAAGTGCTCTGGGCCTACTGAACCACGGCTCGATCCGCTACCGGGGAAACACCCTTCTCCTTAGCTTTTGGAGCCGAGGCCGTTGTGCCAGTGGAAATCGGAATGCCCACAAACAGGACAAGCCGACATCGACCCAATCAGAATGAAGATTAGCTGCGGATGAACCTAGACCTACTCGACGAAGTAAGAGAAGCTTCCCAAGTACGGATGGCAGCATATCAGTAAAGAGTTCGGTGGTACTACGACTCTCGAGTGAAAGAACGACGGTTCCGAGCTGGTGACCTCGTCCTTAAAAAAGTGAATGTAAGCGACAAAGTCAGCGTGTTCGGCCCCAATTGGGAAGGACCATATAAGGTCATCACATCGCGTCGTCTCGGCACCTACTGGCTCGAAAACATGGAGGGCAAACCCCTTCCCCATCCATGGAACGCCGACCATCTCAAAATCTACTATCCATAAACAACAGGCGATATCCGATATAAAGCATGTATTTCAAGACGGTGGTTTAATAAAATCCTTTCCAAGACGTTCTTTCAGTGCGGCCTAATCTCGATCATGAAATCATGAATTTAAACTTGCTAAACCACATGGGACAACAGGTCAGCCCGGTAAGACTTGTGCTCCGACCTGGTAGCTAAAGCATGTCAACTTCAGGTCAGCTCTTTAACACAAAGATCCAGTCATTATGCCAGTGTGAACTCAGCCATAAGGCCGTACGTGCCCACGAACTGCTTCGGCCAACTAAGTCTTAATCACGAAAGTTGCTACAAAGAAGTCCTTGATTCATCCACACACAAAATGAAACAAATTCCACGAAGGAATTATCAAAATCTACCTCAAAAGGGCTTGTATTAAAACAAAATGTTCTATACATCTTTAAAAAAAATATATAGAGAGAGAGAAGTCTCTCTCATTCCTTGTTTGCCCCAGATGGGCCTGCCCCAGTATCGCCGACCCGAGGGTCCTCCTCCTCCTCGTCCTCGTCTACGGCCGTAAGGTCAAGTGTTGGGAAATGCTTAAGCACGATACGCCTGCATTCTTGGAAGCCGTCGTTGTACAACTCCTCAGAAACTGCAGACAGCTTCTCAAGCTCGGCCTTCACGCCATTGACCTCGGCCAAAGATTTCAGTTGGACCTCCTTTAAGAGCCTAGCCAAGTTCATCTTCTCCTCCTCAGCTGTCTTCAGAGCAGCTTCGAGAGATTCGGTCTTATTTTCATCGAACTGGGCCTTAGCTGCTGCCTCCCTCAGGGCCTCCTCTAGAGACTGGACCTGTGCCTGAGACACTTCCAGCTCCGATTGTGCGACCTTCAGCTCAGACTGAGTGGACTTCAGCTTGGACTGAGCATCCTTCAGCAGAAGAAAACATCTCTTCAGCTCAGCCTTCACAGCTTCAGTCTTCGTCTTCCAGGAGGAAGCAGCAACTAGAGCCTTCTGCATCTGGCGATTCTGCTCGGCCATTACCTGGCGGATCATGATCAGCAAAGCCGAATCCTGCGAAAGTGATGATCACAGTTAGCATGTAAGTCGAGAACATCATGGATACACAACAAAGAAAATAATTACCCTGAGGCTGCTCTCTATCGCAACCCCGACCATCTGGTCTGGATCGGAGGAGGCTATAGTGTTCAGGTCCTGTGGGATGCTGTGGTTGACACGCATGTATGCGTTGACGCTGTTGATCCAAGACGAGTACTACTCTGTTAATGGAGGCATCTCGACTTGGTCCTCTCGTTGCTCAGCACCCCCAGCAGGAGCAGCAGAAGAAGCTCGTAGCTGAGGAGGACAAGACGTGCCGGCATCAGTAGCAGGCTGGTCGGGGCCAACTTCAGCAGTCTGAGGAGTGTTGGAGGAATTAGTCGGGGGCGCAGGACGACGGACTGCCAACTCGACTTGCGAATCGGAATTATCCGGAACATTAACGACCAGAACTTCAGCGAATGGGGGCTGGGCGGTTAGCGGTTCGGCCCTTACTAAGGAAGAGTCCGAGCCGAGGGGACGCCCAGATCCACACACGAAAGATTGAGGCAATCGTGGCGGTCTCTGTGCCTCGGTAGTGGCCACCCTTTTTCTGGGGGGCTCAGCGGAGCTCTGCCCACGATCGAGGAATCGGGCCGAAATTTTGCGAGTCTCGGAGACCGCCGCCTTCGGAGCCATCCATGTCTAAGAAAGAAGGAAAAGTGAGAAGGAGACGAGACAAAAATAAGGAAAGATAAGTTATCACTTCAGTCGACCGACCTGATTCAAGAACGAAATTGAAAGTAATCAACCTGCAAAAATCCCTCTCTTCAATAGAGAGAGCTCGGGCCTTGCAGATCTGTCTCTCCTGAGCAACGGATAAAGCTACCCGGATGGTTGCCAAAACTATACAAGCAGACAAATATACGTTAAAAAAAAAGAGGAAAGAGTTTTGGAAAATTCAGTTAGGTCGGAATTCCATCCGACCTGGTAAAGCAAAGTCAGCTCGGACTCAGAAGCTCAAAGGTCAAGGTTCGTCCGGCGTACACTGCCAACTCCCGACGCGAAGAACCATTTCCTCTTCCAAGTTTTGGTGGAGGAAGGCAGGCAGGTAACCAGCGAGCCGCCCTGACCCGGTAGGGACGAAAAATAATAGAGTCCTTGGTCGCCCAAGGACTTGAGAATATATATCGAGAAAAGCTCGTTTGAAGTTAACTCCTTATTTCCTAACCTCTACCACAATATGTAGCATCTAACCATACATCTCCACACGTTCGGTTGCAGTTAACTCGGAGAGAGGCCTAAGACACTAAGGACTTCCCTCACAAAAGGGTGTAAGGGCAATCTTAGCCCGGCCTCTAAGTGCATCAAGAAAACTACTACCTCTCTAGCCCTAGGTTGGCTCGGCCTGTCAGCTCGGTCAGGAACCCTAAACTCTATGTAATCTGGGAGTTCGTATATCTCCCTCGCAGCATCCAGCTCGTCCTAGGGTAATTTGCGAAACCATACAATCTAGTTCAAAGGGCTCCCTATGGGCTGTGGCACCACCAGCTGTTGACCCAGGAAGTTCAGACTTCCCCTCTTCAGCGGCATCATCCGCCCTCACCCCAGAGTCCGATTCACCGGGATTCACCCCCTCGTGGCACAGAAGGGGCAAATCAGACTCACGGTCATCAAACCTCACTTTAAGAATCGCTTCGGAGCACGAAGTTTTTGGCTCCGACATTCCCGAATAGAAAAAAAAAGAGAGAGTTAAAAAGGAAATCCTTCGGAAAATAAGAGAGGGAGCGTACCAGAATGTTGGCACGCAGGTTGGAGGAGGAAAATCGAAGAAAGTAAAGAGGGAAGAAGGATGATAGCACAGAGGCTTAGAGGAGCAGAGTACCAAAGAAAACGAGAAAAAATTTTCCAAACCCGGCTAAGTTCTGGGTTATATACTTGGGGAAGAGCCTAGGTCCTACTTGGGTCCTACCGCATTTAATACAAAAACGGCACGTGGCGAATCCCTACCTGGTAATTCGAAAAGTAACGCCTGTCGAGACACGTGGCGGCACCCTGTTCGATTAAATCATATCGGCGCTGTCTCGCCGTACAAAGGAATAACTCCTCGATATTTCAAACGATGCATTTAATGCCACTTTCCCGCCCATCGAAGCGACGACGCTACAACTGTTAAGTGACAAAAAGTAACCAGGTCGGCAGCAATTCCTTCTTATTTGTCTTTTACCCTCGAGCCAGGCAAGCTATACTCGAGGGTAAGGGGGGCCTCTGTTGTGGGTAAAGAGCCGGCCTGGTAGGATCGAGGCTACCACTACAAACCCTGAACACGAGTCGGCTCGAACCGACCCGATAAGGACCGTCTTGGATAAAGCTCTAAGGATTGACCTAGGCTTACGACGAGCTGAATGACAATCCCGTGATTGTGGGGCCATGCCATGATATCAGGAGTAAAAATTGCAGGTCCCAATAAATCTGGACCAAGATCCCCACTTGCTACCAGAAAATCCTAAGATCTTGGAAGCTCGGTTGGTGACTCGCGAAGATCACGTCTTCCCAAAAAGGAAGATAGCTCTGCAACCTAAGTCTATAAATAGATGCATCCTCCTCGTTATCAAGGGACGAAATAAAATCGGATCTAAAGAGAGATATTTGATTTTTCAAGATTCAACTAACTCAGGCATTGGAGGACTAACGGCTAAGGTCCCAGCCACCTCTCATTGCTTTCCTCTGTGTGTTACAGGGACTAGAAGACTTCCAGTCCAGATCCAGACAGCACACCTGCAAGAGATTAATTTCATCCATCTGTCCAGATTGGAATTTCCCCCATCTCATCTATTGACCACTTTTTAGCATCAACACCAATAAAAATATTGCACGCATAGTATAATTGAAAGTAAAAGGGATGATTTAAATCATCCTTGGGTATTTTCATTTGTAGAGGCATGCAAAAGTAAACAGCACTAAAGTACTAGTCTTTAGTACAATTCAAAGGCATGAATATATCAACAAAATGATTCAGAGTGTGGAGGACTTTGATGGCCAATATACATTCCACAATTGGGCAAATTTAGGGCTATCCAAATATCTTAAAAATCAAATTTTTTGAGCCGATCAATTATCTAAATCAAGATGAATCTAATGGTCCAATCATTGGGTTGTTTATAAGCTACTAAAGGCCCCCTCTTTTAAACGGATCGAAGGCTCTCAAAAGCCGGATTTATTTGAATCAATTCATATTGTTCATTTTGTATCAAAACTATACAAGTTACACAATCAAACATAAAATAGTGGGCAAAAATTTATAGTAATAAATAAAAATGAAAGGGCAACTTACATGTTATAAAATGATGTACAATTTCATATGAATAAAAGTAGTTAGATTGTGGTGTATTTGTGATGTAGAACGGGTCGTTGATTATTTCATGGCCCAGATGGACCAAAAGAAGACTGGTCGGAGTTGAAAGTGATCCGGACCGTCAGGATCGTAAACCAGCCGTATCTCGCAATTCGGAATGAGTTTCGGGACATATAATATATCAATTTGGGGTAGCTCAAGCTACTTTAGCCAACCAACCCTGCTACGCCGGGGTGCCTATGCCGGAATCGCGAGATTCGACCGTATCGACGGTCATTAGGCTAGTTTATTTTCAGTTTTACTATTTATAGTAAGTTTTAATTCGATCATAACTTTGGATTGTAGGGTTTTAGAGTCACTGCCCAACATGAAAGGGCTTAGAATACTTAGTAGAACACATGGTTGGGCCCGTTTGATAACTTTCTATTTTTGGCCGAAAACCAAGAGTTCTAGTAGGATTGAACGACTTCTATAAATAGTAAGTTTACTATTTATAGTAAGTTGCGATTTCTAGGAGTTTGAGTTTGAGTTGGAATCTGATATTTTACCTAGGGCTTAGTTTCCTATTTACAAGCATTGTAATTCCATTTATTATTCATTCAATTATCAAACAACAATTATTCGGAATTAATTTCCTCTTTTAGATTCGAGAAACAATCGGTTAGAGAGATGGTGATCGACCTACCACGTCCTCCCTGCGTCAATTTGGATAGCTAGAAATTGTCCAAATTTAGGCTTAATTTGAGGCCTAACAATAGTCTTAGATTTGGGCTCAAATTGAAGCCCACAACAATCCAAATCAATACTCCAATTGAGGCCCAACAATAATAGTTTAGATTTTAGCTTAATCTCAGGACCAATAATAGTTCAGTCTTGGGCTCAATTTTTTTTGGCCTATCTTTAGACAAGATTTTGGCTAAAATTAAAGCCCATCTTTAGTTCAGATTTTAGGTGATTTTGGACATCAGATTTGGATGATTTGCTTTGGATGATTTGCTAATCTTGGGGAACGTTAGATGTCTCTTCTTCGATCCAAGCTGGATAGTGATTGGCGATCATCTAACAGTCCAGATTGAGAAATTTTCAGGAGCGCATTTGTTGTCCATAGTGGACAGCTTCCAGCGTCTAGCCATGTGTCTAGTTTGGACAGATTTCAGATGTATTCCATGGTCCAGATTGGGCAAGTTTGCATAGTTTACCTCTATTTTTGGATTAAATTCATGATGGCTTTCAAGTGATTTGAGCTCTAGTTTACTGGAATCCGTCCAGCGTTCAACATGGCCAGCTATGGCTATCCATCCAGCCGTCCGATTTGGTCAGCCAGGGACGTCCAATCAGTGCTTCTTTTTTTTTTTTTTTTTTTGAAGTCTAATTTAAACATCTTAATAGTAGATAATATCAGAGAAACTTTGGGCGCACCATGCTGATCCAATTTCCTCAGTTTCTGGATGATAGATTAATGTCCAGATTGTACAATTTTTGGACCACAGATCACAGGTCAAGATTAGTCAGCCACGGACATTAGATTAAGGTTCCAATTGTATAGTTTTGCATGCCCAAAAGTTAGACCAAGTTGGACATCAACAAATACTTTTTTTTTTTGCATGCCCAGAAGTCAGACCAAGTTGGACATCAACAAATACTTTGATTGTAAAAAATAAAAAAATAAATACTTTGATTGTAATCAATTTTAGATGTTCAATCTAGGGCCAAAAGCAACACACATTTGGACAAGTTGATGACGCCCAAAAAATAGATCTTGATGCCCAAACAATGGTCCGTGGTCTAATTCAAACGTCCATTTGTTGGTTTGTCATGGACAAGTCCAGCGTCCAAATGCTATCTCATTTTACATAAAAATAAATAAATAATGGCGCCAATGATCCTTATTTCATGATACAAAGATGGCTCACCAATCCCATGGCCTATGGTTAATTTAATATTCATTAGGATAAAATTCAATGAATCATATAAAGAAAAGCAAATATATATATATATATATATATATATATATATATATATATATATATATATATATATATATATATAGGAAGAGAAATCAAAGGAATGAAGGCTTGCTTACCTTTAGGGGCTTTTTTTTTTATTTTTAAATTTAAAACTATAAGTAGATGCGTGCAAATGAGTCATCATTATTTATCAGCTGTACCTGACTATAGTTGGCAGATGAATTTATATTTGGATGCGAGTGTTTGGTAGTACTTTTGGACATTGAAAATATATATCATTATATCAATATAACTGTTTGATTTTTGTGTGAAATGTCATATCAAATGCATGCGAATGCAACTTTACTCAAAGCTAAAGAAACTGTGGCCCCCATTATTTACGGTTGTGGGAGGGGACATCTACCCCAGCTGCGCATGCCGGGAGCGGATTGCCTATGACTCCAGGCACAGAGAGATATGTGTGCCCGAGGCTGTGTGGGGCCCACGAAGATGTATAAGACAAATCTCCTCCGTCCATTTATTTTTAGAGACCACAATAGCACAAAATTCTGGAAAATCCAAAACCCAAGCGAGCCATACAACATGAAGTAGTGGGATTTCATGGGACTTGAATGGGTGATAGAAATTTTGTATCAGGATGGTATTTGTGTCTACAATTTATCTGAATGGTAACAACCCTATGAGCGGTTTGGATGGAATATAAACATCTTTGTCAGCTCCAGGTAGGTTTCAACGGTGGACATTTCTGTTCCAACTGTTTCTTTTGAGGTAGCCCACCTAGTTATTTTATAATTCTGTCCTATTGTGGTCTTTAAAAAAGGATGGACGGAGTGGATTCGTCACTGCCATCTCGGTGGGCCCCACACATCCCGCGGCACAGGTACCAGGGTTCAAGCAATCCGCTCCCATGCGGTTCATAATGTAGGCTTCACCTTAGCGTACTTACTCTATATCCACACTATTCATCAACTTACCCAGATGATTAAAAGCGTTGATGCCCCTAACAAGTTGCCATAAGAGTTAGTGGGGCCCACCAATTTGTTGTATTTGTGGTACTAAGATATTTTTTTAATGAGACGCCATATCCTTGATGATGATTATGGACTGTACGGCTCAACTCGGGACCACTGTTGAACATGGAAACATTAATGTGGGCCCATCGAAATCTATGCGGAATAAATCCCCGATGTCCATCGGTATCGCTAAATATTGCTTGATCCCAACCCATTGTCTATCTATATCGCTGACATTGCTTGATCCCAACTGCCATATTTGACATGGCGTGGACAGGTGAGCTAAATCAAAACACATCCTACTAAGGTTTGTGATACTTAAAATCACAATAGATCCTCTTGTTCTTACCTTTGGATGGTAGGGAATTAACAAACAGGAGTGGTAGCCAGACAATTTGAATATGAGCTTTTACAACTTCAGGAGTAAGCGATCATGTGATATACAACAACAATATGCAAATCACGGGAGCACAACTTCAATCACACAAAAAAGGACTAACCATCTAACCATATAGGTTATGCGAACCACTACAAAACATTAACCCACTTCCATAAAAAGCAAGAAAACAACCACCCAACTAAAATAGACAAAGGTCCAAAACACAATATCAAAAGGGCAACCAATGTTGGAAATCCACCACTGTCACTTCAAAGGTACATGGAAATAAGCTGGATGGCCATGACGAGGAGCAATATGCTTAGTAGGAAGAGCGTTGCACCACCATCACATTCGTTCCAAGTGTTCTCCATCATCATACATGGGGGTGATGAGGTTGACGCCTCTCCTGTTGGGATGTGGTGGCTAGTATGGAGCATATGGACTTCGTGGCCATGAAGCGCCTGATACACATCTGAATGGTTATTATCATTCCCTGCTTGGAAGTTCTCCCAATATTGGGATGTTCGGATGCTGGGGTATCCTAGAGAACGCTTACCCGGTGTGGATTGCCTTGTCTGACCACTTGTCTGACTTGAAGAATGCCTTGCTGAACCTATCTACCTTCGCATTACATTCCTCCCACGTATAATAAATTCCAGGACATCTTCCCCATAATACAACGTAAACCTTCTCCATCTTCAAAGAGAAATTGTAATCGTCAAAGGGGAAAAAAATAAAATGATAAAATGTGAGAATTTCATACTTTGAAATTACCAAGAAGTATAGCAAGCACTATTTTGTCCAAAACACCTACCTAGACCAGTTGGATATTGAATATTCTTCACTGCATTTATGATAATAAATCCATTTTTTTATCACAATATTAATCGAAAGATCACATTAAACTAAATACATAATATGACCACTATGTATTCCAAAACAATTACTTGAACCATTGACAGTGGGGCTCACAGTGAGGTATGTGCCTTAAATCCACACCGTCCAACCATTTTGATTACTCATTTTAGGGCATGATCCAAAAAATGAAGCAGACTCAAATCTTAGGTGGACCACACCACAAGAAATAGTCGTGATTGAATCCCTACTAGGTCTGAGAGGCACTTTTTCATTGTTTCTATTGTTGTGGCCCCACATCAGTTTTTAGTTAGATTTATCTTGTACGTACAATTAAAATAATAGTTATCATTTAATGGACAGAGTTGATTTTGCATATGCAACATGGTAGACCCCATAGACATGGTGTTTTATATGCTGCATAAAATAGTGTTGCAGATGACAATGCTCCATAGTGCACACGGAACCATTGGGTGCATTTATATAATCCAACATATACTCAAAATGTTTCCTAACATGAAATCTATACTAAAAAAATCAAGGTAATCCAACTACCATATGTTTGGATTTCAATGTTTTTATAGTTGTCAATTGTTTTCCATGGTGTTCCCATGTAAGGTTTGTAAAGCTTGATCTATAACTTATCCATTGTTATGGTCGAACTTACATAATGAGTGTTTGTAAAGCTTGATCTATGACTTATCCATTGTTATGGTCGAACTTACATGATGAGTGTTTGTCAAGCTTGATCTATGACTTATCCATTGTTATGGTCGAACTTACCTAATGAGTTATTTAGATGACATAAGCACGAATAGAGCATGGATCCACTGTAAAAAATAATGGACCACTATCCAAAAATCTCTAAATCCACATGGTAGCCCGTATGATGGTTGGATCAGCTTGATTTTTAGGGCATTCAAACTCTACAGTGGAATAACTTTGATGAAAATGTTTGATCCTATTTACACACGTCTAGGTGGGCTTGATGCCCAACACTTGTACAACAAGACTAGTCTACACCACCACCAGGAAGTTTTAGGCTTGTAGAAGAGTATGATAGAAAAAATAAAAAAAATATTAATTTTCGTGGAGTCAAGTATGATTAGTTTCAGTTTCTACCCCTCACTTTGGCCCATTTCCCGCAAGATGTTGATACCTGGCAAGAATTAGGTGGGACCTCCTTTCCATGACTAAAGAAATCGGATTGCATACTCAGTTAGTCAGTACTGAGTAAACTCTGCCAGGGACACTGAATGTATATGGTTTATCCAACCCGTCCATCCATTTTTTCAGCTCATTTTAATGGTTGAGCTCGAAATTGAAGCATATCCCATGCTCAAGTGGACCATACCATAGGAAACAGTGGGAATAATGATGTCCACCGTTGAAACTTTACTGGGTCTCACAGTGATGTTTACCTGTCATCGAACCTGTTCTTAATATCACACAAGCATGAATGGAGGGAAAACAAAAATATCAGCTTGATACAAAACTTTTGTGATCTTAGGAATTTTCCAACGGTAGACATTGTCCATTTGAGCTCTCTTACTTTTTAGGTCAAGCCCTAAAATTAGTTGATAAAATGGATAGACAGAGAGAATAAAATACATAAATCATGTGGGCCCCACATAGTTTAGTCAGTACACTAAGTTTGCAGGGGTTACTCAGTACGCAATCCTCTTCCCCACTAAACTAATTAGAACTCAAGTCCCATATGCGGTGGGACACAAATGAGACACAAATGATCAATGATCTGTATTACCGGAACATGGCCTCACTTGTCAGAACCGAAAACCGCATGCACCGTGCAAAGTTGCGGGTAGTTCATGTATCATACAACACTTGGGACATGGAAGCGGATTTCCGGCATACTTAAACTTTGTGGGGCCCACCATAGATGTATGTATCTTATCCATGCCGCACATCCGTTTTTTTTCCAGATAATCTTAGGGCTCGATGCCAAAATTGAATCATATCCAAAGCTCAAGTGGACCACGCCACAAGAAAAAATAGAAATAGTGATGTCCACTGTTGAAACCTTCTTAGTACCCACAGTGAAGTTTATCTGTCATCTAACCTGTTAATAAGGTCACGCAGGCATTGATGAAGTGAAAACACAAAGTATCAGCTTGATCCAAATCTTTTGCCGCCAGGAAGTTTTCAACCGTAAGCATTCAATTCACACCGTTTCTAATGGTGTGGTCCACTTGAGCTTTAAATATCCTTAAATTTTGGACTCATTCACTAAAATGATACGTTAAAACAGGTGGACGGCATGCATAGAAGATATAGATCACGGTGGGCCCCACAGAGTTAACTCAGTAGGCTTAAGTGCACTGAGTTACTCAGTACGCAGCCCGCTTCCCGGGACATGGCTTTATTACACAACGATGGCCGAGAGCGTGATAAACAGCCGCTATGCTTTACACGTGTGCCACGTGCCAAGTGCCATGCCAATGCACATTTTCCTTCTTCAAGAAATGAAGCGGGTTATTAAAACCTTTGGGGGCTTTTGCAAAGCAGCACAGACCCCCCTCTCTTCTCCTCCCATGGCGAACTCAGAATCAGGCCCGCCAATCTCCCCAAATCCAACCGTCCACGATTCATCACCACCCCTATCTGCACCGTCCAAAAATGCCCAAGACGAAGAAGAAGAAGAGGAAGAAGAAGAAGAGGAGGCCGAGATCGAAGAGGAAGAAGAAGAGGAAATCTCAGAAGAAGGTAGGTTATCTTCTGAAAGATCGAAGCTCAATAACCTCTTCCGTCGCCTGTCGAGCGAGCAGGTACCCGTCCGAATACATGATGTTGTCATCAAAGGCAATACCAAGACCAAGGACTCCGTCATCGAGGCCGAATTCGAGCGCCTCAGGAATGCTACCACCTTGCAGGAGCTCCTTCAAGCGGCCGCCATCGCCAATGCTCGGATGCAGAGGCTTGACATCTTCGACTCTGTCTCCATCACAATTGATGAGGGCCCGCCCGAGCTGCCTGGCACTGCCAATGTCCTTGTTAATGTCATGGAGACGAAGAATCCGCTCAGTGGAGATATTGGCATCTTCAACAAGCCTGAGGTAATTGTCTTGTTCTGCCTTTTGAAATCTTCGTTTATGGGGTTTTGGATTCTTTGGGTGGATTCTTGAATTGGTTTTTTTTTTTTTTCTTGGAGTTTTCAACCTGTTTTTCTCTTTCTGGGTTTTGCTCATTTTGGCGGTACGTTGCAGTTTTGGATAGATTTTTCAATTGGGTAATTTTACTTTCAAAGACTGAGGTGTTTGTTACTGGTTTTTGCTTGTTTCCAGTGATTAATCACAGTTGTGGGTGGGTTCCTGAATTATTTTTTTAAACTTTATTTTCATAGACTGAGGTGTTTTTGTTTCTGAGTTTTGCTTGTTTTGAAGAGAAAATTGAGATTCCGACTGTCAGGTAGACTTTACTGTTTGGGATTTTTGAGACGATTAGAATGAGAAAAGTGCTGTTGGGTGTTTGATTTGCACGGTTGTGTTATGTAATGCATGTTTTGGTTGCTAAGTGCATTAGACTCTGTAAGATGATGAAATGCCAGTGAAAAACAACAGCAATACAGACAGCTGAGTGATCAGATATCTTAGTGAAGGAATATTGAATTTGTACGAATATGACCACCTCAGCATAGCTACTCCTGTGGACAGCATTGTACCCAGTGACTGACTTCTTCACCAAGGCACTTGAGGGAGAATTGTCAAAAGACCAACCTGTGTTACCTTGCATGTAGATGTCTTGGTTTTCTATTTTACTTCATTGGTGGACGTACCGGATGCCCAGCTTTAATTGGCAGGCATGGGATATTTCTAGTATAGTAAATACGGTAACTCAGTTTGAGTAGGATTTGGTTGAGCATGTGCGAAACCCTGTTGAGAGGTGGCATTTTCTCCTGTACTTTCTGGCACGTTTCTGCATCGTGATCTCTCTCTCTCTCTCTCTCTCTCTCTCTCTCTCTCTCAGTTGACATAATTTTATTAAGATTTGATATTGAGAATAAGTATATAGGCCAAGGAACAAGTGATCATGTCATCACTCCCGGAAAAAGAAGAAGCCTCAGATAAAGTCTGCTTTTGGCTGGATGCATGGTTCGATAATAGGCAATTGCGAGTAGAGCATCAATGGAATTTGGTAATGCCATTCGCTATCTGGTTGGTGAGGGTTATAAAACCTGCTTCTGGTTGGATGCATCATTAGATTCCTTTGGTGCATTCTTTTTACTCCTTATTTTCTCTTGCAGTGGATTAGGATGAAAAGGTTTGGTTTCGAGATAATGGGGGCATAGTGGTTTGGAAGATTAAGTTACGAAGGAACCTTTTCATTGAGGAAACGTATCTGTATGCGAGCTTAAGAGGTTGCAGAATTTGCTTGTTGATAACTCAATTGATGATAGGAATGTGCAGAAATGTTGCCGAATGGTTCATTTTCGGTGAGATGACCCATCTGTAGGTTATTGGGAACTGGAAAATGCATCTCCTCCTCATGCTAATGTTTGGAAATCTCTGGTGCCCTGTGCCCCCAAGTGTAAAAAGCCTTCATCTGGATTGCATCGGTGAGCAAAATCGTATCTTTGGACAATTTGAAGTGGAATTTCTTGCTCCCAAGTAGGTGCATTATGTGAAAAATGAAAGAGGAATCACCTGCTTATTCATTGCATGGTGGCAAGAGATATTTGGGCTTTCTACCTTATGCATTTTGGTATGGTTGATCGTTCGTGTTAGGTTGGTACTATGGGCCTTTTAGAGATCACAAGAACACTATTTGATTTTCAGATATTCTTTGGGTCCTTCTAGGGGTTGTGGAAGGAAAGGGATAGCAAGATCGTGGCTGAAAAAGCTGCAGAGCATGATTCTTTAAAAAGAAAGAGTATGATGACTGTGGCACTTCCGAGGCTAGAGTTCAAGTGGTGTTCACTTGCTGATCTTTTGGTCGATTGGAGTGGGGATATTATGGTGGCCCAAGCTAGCTGTTGTTTGTGGCCCTTGGGTCCTTGTATTTATCTATTTTTTATTTTTTGCCATTTCGTTCCATCTTGTACTCCTGGCTTGTTGAAGAAGTGATGAAAGGGTCATTTTCGGTCTTGCTGTTATGTTTTGCAGTTTTTGTTTTGATCTTTTAATGAATTTCATCATCTTTCAAAAAGAAAAAAAAGGATGCATCAAGTAGATGAGGACCTATATTTTTACCAAGAAGGAAAAAGTGGCCACTCAATCATCTTTAGATTAAATTATGTTGTAAGCTCTCCATTTCTTTGTAACTGCACATGGTTTCCAATTGCTTTCTCCATGGGTGTTTTCATTATGTAAGTGAGTCAGCAATGCGAATGAGATGGGTATTTTCCCACACCCTTAGATAGACTAACAACACATATCTTTTTGGGTTTTCAGTGGAACAAACATCAATACCTTCAATTGTCTTCGTTTTATGTAGTTAAAAATATTGGGAGGCCCTACCATAGCTGCTTCATCATATATTTTAGTGCTTGTAGGTTTGTGGACTTAATACTTCTGTTGGTTTCTATTGTTTGCATCCTTGTTGAAGGGTGGTCTTGGAACAAGGTTGATATGCATGTTTATCTCTCAAAAGAGGAGGGGGGATATGTGGATGTGGAAGTGGAGGTATTATTTTATACATTCTTAACACAAATGCCTGATGATGATGGAAACCCTTAGGAAGTTATAAGACTTGGGAGAAATGCTACCTACTTGCATTTTTGACTCCCTTGCCTTATTGATAGATGCAGGCCCACAGCTCACCATAAGGCCTAGAATGTGCTGATTCTGGAATGTTTATTAATAGATTTGGGGCCTAAATATCAAGAGTTATAATTTACTATTTGTGGAAGATATGGGGACTAATTTAAAGATGTGATTGGAGATATGGGGGGATGTGATTGAAGATATAAATTATAAAGGCTGATTTTAAAGTGTGATTGAAGATTTTTAGGATTATCTCCATTTTTTTGTACTATTATTAGGCTTGTTGCCTTCTTAGATAGTTAAGCTTGGTTTGAAATCTATCTGCTAGTTAGTGGGATTTGCATTAAAAAATCATTTAGAGGGCATTCAAAATTTTCTCAGTATAAATTTTCTTAAGTATTGTAGGAAGAAGCTTTGCAGCAATAAAGTTATTTTTCCCTCTCTACTAAAATATTCTTGCTGGCGTACCTTTGTCCATTTCTTCACGATTCAGGTGTCAAGATCTTATTGGCTTGATAATTGGTTGCACAATTTTGGTTTTAGATGCAGGTCATCTGATGAGGACATCAGGCCCTTCAAGGTATATCAACGAAGTAAGTGCGCGCCTCAAGCCTCTTCCTTGTGGCTAGATGATCATTAAGGAGCATTGAAGACCCTACACATGTGATGTGGCACATAGAAGACCCCACGATGGGAAGACACATGTGTAGGATAAAGAAGACCCAATTGGACGTCATCGGGCGCCCGAAATTTGCCCAATTTGAAACAGAACTCGCTGGATAGTTTTCACTGTCTTCGGGCACCCGAACACTGGCCATTAGGCGCCCGACCATTGATCTCTAGGCGCCTGAAATTCATCAGATTTTAGTTTTCGTCACTGGACGATTTTGGCCTCCATCGGGCGCTCGACCTGCGTGACTTTTTTTTTTAGTTCCATTTTTACTTAAGTTCGAGGGTATTTTAGACTTTTTCTTATTTGTTAGTGCTTATTTAAGAGGGTTAAGCCCTAAACTCAAATTACTATTTAATTATTGAATGAAAAACAACTTTGGTTGCCTCCTCCCTCTCTCTCTCTCTCCGTGTGGATCTTTTATTTCTTTTTCTCCAATCTTCTCTTTTCTCTTCCCTCTTCCTCCAACATTCTTCTAAGGTATTTCTCTATTCTTTCTTCTTTCTTTCAACCTAATTTTCTCAATCCTCTACAATCCTAAGACTTGAGGTTTGATCCTAAAACCCTAATCCTCAAGTTTTGATTCCCTAACTTGTGAAATCCTTTGATTTATCGGGCTAGTGAATCTCATTGCACGTTTTGGACCTTAACCATGCAAGATCGGGAGGTCTCATCCCTCACCAGATCCATTCCACGCAATAATTGAACTCCACACTATGTAATTGTGATGTTGGCCCACATTATTGCATATTTCTTTTCAATTCTCTTGACATATGATGGTGAATGTTAAATTTTGAATTATTATTGCTGTTTATTTCCGCTGAATCATATATGATTATATGCATGCATCATAATTAGGTCATCCTGCATCATCATCTTTGGGGATTTTCAACTCTACATAATCTATTAATGGCTTTGAAAGGTGTGATACAGGAAGAGTTTGTGCAAGTAATTCAATTAGTATATGCACTCATAGAGTGAGTTGAAGAACTCATGCATACAGTAGGCAATACAGGCAAAATTGTGCGTGAAGGCTATTGACACTTGACGAGGTCAATACAAGCAAAATTTGGTGAAATGGAAGAACAAGCCCTATTTTGAATACACATAGATCGCAGGTGTCTACTGCTTATATGGAGCGTCCAACTCAACTTCCTGTCATGTGCTGATTTTGGACTGTTTATTGATAGATTTTGGGCCTAAACATCAAGAAATATAATTCACTATTTGTGGAAAATATAGGGGCTGATTTAAAGATGTGATGGGGGATATGGGGGGATGTGATTGAAGATATGGGGGTGTTATTTAAAGATGCGATTGAAGATTTTGAGGATTATTTTCATATTTGTACTTTTTGCTAATATTGGGCTTGTTGCCATCTCAGGTATATTAAATTGACTTGAAATCAATTTAATGGTAGGGGGATATTCATTAAAAATTCATTTAGGGTCTTCGAGTGTGTTTTCTTAAGAATTGTAAGAAGCTTGATATCAATAAAGTTAATTCTCCCTCTCTATTCAAATATTCTTGTGGGTATACTCTTGCCTATTTCTTTGTGATTCTGGTGTCGAGATCTCATTGACTCGATAACTGAGTTGCACCATCGACACATGGAAGATTTTAATCCTTAGGTGTGGATGTAGTATTTCTTGTGTCTTTAGACTACTCTCATCAAATGCCCCAACCTTTGAATGCGAGTGGTTATTTTCTTTGACTAGGCCTATGAGATTCCTTAAAGGTATGATATAACAGTTGGCATCCATTGATTTTAATAGTTCTAGGGCATAATATTAAAAAAATGGTTACATTATGGTCGTAACTGTCATTACATAATGGTATTGGTGGTGCCCATTATGCAATATGGGGTTGTAAGTTGTAATGCCCAAAACTGGTCCACAACAGGCATGTAATGGTTGCGATGCCAGTAAAGATCCGATATGGGGTCATAATAACCCGTAATTGGCCAATACGGGGTTGATATATTTTTTTCTTAAAAAGAAAAATTGACCGTTACAACCACCATCATTGTTATTGGATACCTTGGTCTAAAGCCTCTTGTCACGGCCCAGGTGCTCCCAATTGTAGATTTGCAGCACTTGACTCACAATCCTGCTGTGAATGATTCAACTGATGTGATGTTAATTGGTTTAGAGCCGCTTGTCACAGCCCAAGTGCTTATCCAAATCATATACTATGTGACGCTTGACTCAGGACGAGTTAGCCTATCCGCCAAGTGTGTTTAAGTGTTGTACACCAAAACCACTAGGATGTAAGAGAGATACATGAGAAATAGAACAATGCTTCCATTGCAATAGAGTTCCAAAGATTACAACTCGTTAATGTTGGTTACAAATGAGGAACCTTCCTTAGGGGCCGTTTGGATGGGAAATAAATGGAGGTAAATAAGGGGAATTGGTTGTAAATGGAGGTAAATGACATTTGAGATGTGTTTGGATGGGAGTAAGTGCATGTAAATAAAATGAAATGGGAGTAAATGGGCTTGTAAATGAAATCCTCTCTCTTTAAGAGAGGATTAGAAGTAAATGGAGTGAAATGCCTTTTTGAGCTCCCTCGGAGAGTCGCATGAGTAAACAATGATGCTGCTACGCACATGACTACCGTACACGCGGCATGTTGATGATACTCCAAAATAATTTAATTATTGGCTATAGCATTAAAATCACTCTAATAGAATGATCCAAATCGTCCAGAGGTTGGCCATCTAAATGGACGGTTAAAAAATGTTAGCAAGTTGCTTGTTTTTTATCCTTACATTTGTGGCCCACCTAAGGCTCAAATTTCCTCATTTTTAGATAAAGTATATATTTTAATGGCCTTATTACAGTCATTCCGTTAAATATGACATATGCACACTAGTTTGGGCATTAAAGTCGATTTGGGATATCACATCTGTTCATGTGAATATATTGGAAAATTCCAATGCATTCCATTTCCTTCCATTTACTTCCATCCAAACAAAATATTTTAATTTCAAATGCAATTCATTTACTCCCATCCAAACACAATTGAGAAAGTCATTTACTTCCAATTCATTTACCTTCAATTCCATTTACAAGCTCCCAAATGAGCCCTTATATAGACGAAAGAATTTTCTAGAAACTTTTACATGGATGTCTAGGTGGTGCCATTTAGTGATCATTCGACATCCAGGAACACTCTTAAAACCTTCTAGAATATCCTAAACTACTCTCTACAAGCCTCTAATAGAGAACTCTTAATAATTCTAGAGATCTCTTGACTATTTAGGATAGTCTCGTCCACGATTCTCTTTGCATCAAGTACTTTTAGGTGTTTTTTTGTTTATTTCCTTGTTTCTAGGCGTTTAGTGTCGTTATTTAGTTTATGCGTTTTTATGTTACTTTTTTGGTTTTTAGGACACTTTAGTGCACTTTTTATTTTCGTAGCTTATATATATTATGAGAAACCCTATTTCAAATTATTGAATGAATACAAATTTTGGCTGCTTTTCTTCCTCTTGTTTCAAGAGATTAGGGGTTTCAGGATTTGCCCTCGGGTGTTGAGGATTCCACCCCAGTTTTCATATTTTTTCGTCTCTATTTCTTCAAGGTGTAGGAAAGGTACGATTTTTCTATTTTTATCATCTGTGTTATCCTTCATCTCGAACCTGTTGCTTCCCCATCACATTCGTTCTTTCCCGAATCTACCCCTTTTATTTCAATCGGAAAAGAGGGATACCTAGCCCTGGGAATCGGATCCAAACCTGACTGTGGACTAGTTTATGCTATATTTGGGATATCCTCATATCCCTAGATCCTCCCTATTTTACGGTTTACGTGATTCTTATGTTGAGGGGCATGATCCGGACGGACGGATCTCATCTCCGTGTTGATATTTCTTAGTTTCCTTTTGAGCGAAAATAGTTAGTTGTTAATTTTCTTACTTGAATATCTTTCATTTGAGAGCTCAAATATTTCAAAGCCTCATGATTAGATAATAGGATGAATTCTTGCGGTAATAAATAATGCCGACAATGGCGCAATAATTGCACAACCGCATAGAACTCTTTGTCGTAGGTGGAGTAGCGTTGTTTAGCCTCATTTAGTTTCTCACTAAAAAAGGCGACACGATGTTCCACTTGGCTTAATACTCTCCCTATGGCAAATCCTGACGCATCACACGCCACCTCAAAGACTTTGGAGAAGTCAGGTAGACTGCATGATTGGCGCTTCTGTCATCTTCTTCTTGATTTCAGAGAAAGCCCACGCCGCGAGTTTAGTCCATTGGAACTCTCCCCTTTTGTATGCAATCTGTGATAGGAGCCATAATAGAGCTAAATCCACGGATGAACCGCCAATAGAATGTATTTAGGCCATGAAAGCTTTGCACGTCGTGTATACTACGTGGTTCAGGCCAATTGACAATGGCCTTGACTTTCTCAGGGTCTGCAGACATACCCTCTGACGAGACAACGAATCCCAGGAAGATGACTCTGGAGGTCAAGAAGGAACGCTTCTTGAGGTTCGCATAAAGTTTTTCTGTTCGCAGGGTATTGCAGACCTGCCTCAAGTGTTCAAGGTGCTGGCTAGGGGACGTACTATAGATGAGGATATCATCGAAGTACACAACTAAGAACTTACCCATAAAGGGCTGCAGCAACTGGGTCATCACCCTCATAAATGTACTTGGGGCATTGGTTAACCCGAAGGGCATAACCAACCACTCGTACAGCCCATCCTTCGTCTCGAAGGCAGTCTTCCACTCATCTCCTGGGCGGACATGAATTTGGTGATAACCACTCTTGAGGTCAATTTTTTAAAAGATAGTAGAGGTGGCCATCATGTCAAGAATGTCATTAAGCCTCGGGATGGGAAACTGATACTTGACAGTAATCTTGTTTATGGCTCTACTATCGACACACGTGCCACGTGCCATCTTTCTTTGGCATAAGAAGCGTGGGAACGGCGCACGGGCTCATACTCTCACGAATGAATGAATTCCTTTTTAAGCAATTCATTCACCTGCCTCTTCAACTCGGCATGTTCGGTGGGATTCATTCTATAGTGAGGGAGGTTTGGTGGGGTCGCTCCTGGGACAAGATCTATCGCATGCTGAATGTCCCGCATCGGTGGGAGCTCGTCTGGAAGGTACTCAGGGAAGACATCCCGAAACTCCTCTAGGACTGAATGAACCTCTTGGGGTAACCCTATAGCAACCTCGGGTGTACTCTCTCTAGCCAGTAGAGCGTACACCATAGTCCTAGCTTTGGCCTCTCTCTTAAACTCCTTAGCATCTATGATGTGGAGAGACTTCGACTGAGGCACCCTTTGACTCTTGGAACTGCCTGGAGATGCAACATCTTTCGCTCCTGTGGACGATTTGGGAGGGAGCGGGCTCAAGACAAACTTCTTTCCTTCATGCTTAAACACACAATTATTTGTATGCCCGAATATTGTGACATTTTTGTCAAAGAGCCATGGCCTTCCCAAGATGATATGGCCAATGTCTATCATGACTACATCAAACCACAACTCGTCCTTGTATGGTCTGAACTCAATTGGAACAAGGCATCATTGACTCACAAGAAGAGATGTCGCATCAACCCAAGAAACTCGGTATGGGTTGGGGTAAGGGACTGGCTTTAACCCCAGGCGACTCAAAGTATTTGGAGAAACTATATTCTCATAGCTCCTGCTATCTATGATCACTTTGCAGCTCTTATCTCCACACTTGGCATAAGTGTGGAAGATGGTCTGCGCCAATCCTCACTTTCCTTCACCTGGGCCAAGGCACATCTCACCACAGCAAGTGGGGTAGTCTTCATAGTATCATCCTCGGCATCACTGGCCAGCTCAAGGGATTGGACGATGATTTCCTCATCATTCTGGTCACCATCAACTTCATATGCCACTTCTTCTTATGTAGAGTGTTAAAAAACAAAGGTAATACGCCCACCCCTATTTGAACACTCTGCAGCAATGTGACCCATGCCACCATAGCGGTAGCACTTCCCTGGCATCGCGGTCCTAGTACTTGGTCCAGCCACATTATTACCTCGATTTCTATTGACTAAATGGGTACCAGGTTAAGCCCTGGGTTGATTTCCGACCCGAGGTCTCGCTCCCTGCGGAGCTACTCTAGGCATAGTAGGTCGAATCTCAAACCTCTAGTAGGGGACTGGCGCACATAGCGCTCCAGTTCCTGCACCATCTGGTAAGCGTGTTCTAAACTGGTGACCATATGAGGCATGAGCTCACGCTGGAGGTCAAGCCTGAGGCCCATACGGAAACGGGAGAGAACCACAACAGGGTCCTCATTCACATCGCACCTCATCATGTATTCATCGAACTTGGCGATGTATTCCGTTACCGTCATGGATCCTTGGCGCAAAGTGTGCCATTGATCCAACAACCTCTGCTTGTAAGAAAGGGGAACATACTTCTCATGCAACAGCTCTTTCATTTCAATCCAAAAGAGAACTGGCCCCTCTCCAGATTGCTCGTGGCGACACTCCACATTTCTCCAATGTAGTTTTGCCTGGCCCACCAACTTCATTTTGGCGAATCTGACCCGTCGTAGGTCTGGCAGACCGTGCCACTGAAAGAAGTGGTCCATGTTTGCTAGCCAATCGGAAAAAACTTTGGGGTCCAATCTCCTATCAAAACTGGGAGCGTCAACCTTGATGTCCTTCATGACCCTAGCAACACAATCCTTCTGCTCATGGTATCTTTGAGGTTGCGGATATTGCACTCCACCATGGCCCTCCTGCTGGGCGGGGAAAACGGGATCACGAATCTATGGGGGTGGCTGATGATGCACCCGATCGTGTCCATTGCCAAGGCTACGGGCTTGGCTTGCTCCCAAACCAGCGGATCAGGGCCCACAACTTGGGACTGATCGACTGCCCCAGTGTCGGGGGTCGCCTGTGGACCATCTAAAGTGGTAGCCTGCGTGCCAGCCTCTAAACGCATAACCCTCTCCTCAAAACGTGTGAACCTATCATCCTGAAGCACAAACTGCTACGCAATCTTATCCTTCAAGGACCGAAACTGTTGATCCATTTTCTTAATTAGACCCTCCATAGCTTTGGTAAATTGATTAGAGTCCATGGTATAATGGAGACCAAACCCACGACTAGTGCGCGTGGGCATACACCAGGAGTGATATGTGAGAGGCTCTAGATCTAGGTGCACAAAGGTGTAAAATGGTAAAATATATATGCAGTTTGGCTATCCTAGTTCAACGCAATGTAAGCTATCCTATATGGCCTAGATCTATATGAAGACTCAACAAAATCTAGAAAAATGGCTAACTAGACTCAACAAACTATGATCCCTACGCAGAGTCAGAACGCGGGTCGAGCTGTGCGGTCAGTTCGCCGGGATGCAGGGGGCAGTGCGCCCCTACCCGAGGTTCGGGGTGGAGCGCCCGAAAGGTCTACGATTTAGGATATCGGGTTCCTGTGTAAATTTTCACCGTAAAAGGGAAATTCTGGGTAAACTGACCTATGCTAGAACCTTGTTCTCTGATACCAAGTGGGCTTCATGTTTAGAGTCATGTGTTGATTGTAATCTTTCCCTGGTGCATTAATTGCCCTAGTGTATCTTGTCTCATTGATTTTTATAAAATAACGTTAGGTTTCAAAAAAGAGGGAAAAAAAATGAAAAGAAAAGAAAAAAGAGCAAGTTCTTAGGAGGGGATTAACCTGATTTTTTTTTTATTTCCGACATAATGTTGGCCTACATTTGAATATGCAAAAATGTCTTGCTTATTGTTTGTGCAATATGATTTCAAGCATGTTTGGATTGGTGGAAAGGAAAGGTTCATTTCCCACGTAACACTCTCCTTATTTGTGATTTTTTTTATTTTCTAGTAAAGGCATTTTCCTTTTTGGGGGGGGGGGGGGGGGGGGGGGGAACTCCCATATTCGCATTAATCTCAAAAATCTGGAAGATCCAAAACTTAGGTGGGTGGGCAACACCAAAAGGAAGAGAGGGAGGATGCTATGAAGACTATCCTTATTGGCAGGCATTTGGGCCTTACGGGGAGAGAGGAATAACTGATGTTTCCATCCTTCTAGTGGGTTAGCTTCGGAGGTATTCATGAGGGAAAAATTGGATGTAATGGACTGGACCTCTATTATTAAGGCCCTTGACAAGTGTCCCCTATCATCTGTATCTTAGGCTGTCTTGTAATTTGTTTGCAAGTGTTTGGCCTGCTTTGTTTGGTAAAATTGTTACCTTAAAAAAAAGGATGACACCAAAGGGAAAAGTGTAAATCATGCCTTAAAACTCTAATCACGTGTTATGGCCCGCTGACTTTTGAAGTAGTGTCAATTTTGGTACATTCCTTCTTGATGAGACGCCTCAGATGAATGTCAACACCATGGTGAGCCCCACACATAACTAATGATGGGTGTCCCCATCCCAACCGTTCCTTATGGTTTGACATAATTGAGTTTGGATTGACCTTATTTTTGGGTTCCATGGTGAATATGAGGCAGTGGACCTGATGGATTGGGGGACTCATGCTTACTCCCCCATGAAAATCTCAGTTAGCGGTGAGTACGCCTGCCATGCACCTATGCGTGTTACGCTAGAACAGTCCTTTTCTCATAACAGATTTTTTCTTGGGAAAGAAACGTTTCCCACACTTGTAGGAAAGAAGATTTCTAATGTGTCAATATGTGACATGAGTGACCATCCATCTCCAAATGGCCGACATGTGCTGCCTATGTCAATGTTTGACATATCACATGTGCCAATGACCACACTTCATCTTCAAGTGCCCCACATGCCACATGTGCCACTCTTCATCATCTAGCCCCTTGCATGTGTCACATGTGCCAATGTGTCAATGTTCTACCATCCATCCTTGCTTGCCCGCATATGTGCCACCGTCCATCTTCAAGTGTCTCATATGTGCCGCATGTGCACCGTCCATCTTCAAGCGCCCAATGTGCCTTCGTCCGTCTTCAAGCATCCCATTGTGCCACGTGGGCCAATGTGTCACATGCCACCAACTACGAAGTAAATTTCCCATGAAAAGTTTTGTTTTGCCAAACAATAGCTATGAAAATGGCCCCCAATTTTGGTGGAAAATATTATTGAAAATAGATGGCAGAAACTACTTTTCTTTTCCACCAGTTTCTTTTCCTTTCTATTCCTTGAAAACAACCTTTCCTTTCCTTTTCCTTGATTCCAAAGAGTCCGAAGAAACGTGGCACGCCATAGCCTTTTGAAGTGTTCAGCCTTGGTAGTGGAATTTTTTTTATCCCAAGTCTCTTTTCAAATCATTGTACATAGATATTAATGTGCACGCCAGTTCGTGTTGATGCATCCATTACTTTTCTTTGCATTGGTGATGGATTATGTTAATTTCTCATGCATTTCACACATATAAAAGAACTAAGATTGATAATAATGATAATTTCACACTCAAGAGTGTCGTATACTTCTTTGATATGTGACCTGATTTGCTTCCACAATCCCTTCTTTGATACGTGTCTCGCCTGCTAGCCTAGCTGGAAGATGTCTAGGCGTTTCAACAGCAGGTATCGGGTTCGAGTGCTAAGGAGACACACTAACCCCACCGATGGGTGGGTGCATCGTGTGACTAATCGTGTGGGTATGTTGCGCAACTGATAGGGTGGGTGTGTTGCATGACTAACAAAAAAAAAAAAAAAAATCCCTTCTTTGACACCTAGGCATGCATGTGTTGTCATTTTCATTTTGAACTCTGCCACTTCTCATCTAACTTATTGGATTGTAGAATCCAAAATGTAACCATGGGAAGAATGTTTTCTTCAAATTTGATGTTTTCGGCTGATTGTGATAATAAAGACCCTGTGGAAAACTGTTTTCCTTTCCACGGTCTTCCTAAATAAAGGTTGTTTTCCCTTTCCTCCAATAAACTTGTGATCCTCATTTCCACACTTTTTGAGAGAGATTCACTTTTTGATCATTGACCATTCCAAATTTCCCTGGAAATCATAGAAACTAAAAGAAACAACCTTTTAGGATTCTTTTCCACGGATTTTCCTTATCAACGGTATTCCTCCAATATAGCTCTTGCCTTTCTGAATCTACTTTTTGGATCCCACCAATCCAAACAAGCGCTGTGGGAAATCTTGGGACGATGAAAATATAATCTATTATTCATAGGCAATTCTTCTCCTCCATTGCAAATTTAGTAAGTTGAAAGAAGAAATACAACAATCCATTTTTATTCTTTTCCTCCACACCAATGGGCTGCACGATTGCTCTTATGGCATATCTGCCTCTCTCCATGCCCTTTTTAAGGTTTGCTTCATTGAGATTACCAATTACATTTGTCTGAGAAGTTCTGATGCAGGACGGACGGCCTAATTGTAATGCATGCATGTGATCATGGATAATCAAACGGAATAACATAAGTAATAACAGTAAAACATTCAACATTCATCATCATAGTTAAGAAAATCAAAAGGGACACATGCAATAATATGGGCCATCATCACAACCACGTAGTATGGGTTTCAAGTATCGCGTGGATTGGATCCGCCGAGGGATGAAACCTCTCGATCTGGCATGGTTATAATCCAAACATGTAATGAGATTCACTAGTCCGGGGAATTGAAGGATTTCTCGGATTAGAGGATCAAAATCTGAGAAAGTAGGGTTTGGGATCAAATCTCAGATTTGAGGTTGTGGAAACTAACAGGAAAGAGGGAAGAATAGAGAATTACCTTAGAAGAAGGTTGGAAGAAGAGGAAGAAGAAAGAAGAAGGTTGGGGAAGAAGAAGAAGATCCATAGATAGAGAAAGGGAGAGGAGCGACCAAGCTTTGTATTTTTATTCAAAATCAATAAACTAAAATCGTTTTAGGGCTTAACCTCTTATATAACAATTAACTAAAAAGGTAAAATACCAAACTACCCCTAAAACTTTAAGAAAAACGAACTTACAAAAAAAAAAAAAACAAGTCGCGTGGTCGTTGAGCGCCTGATCGTAGTCAAAATAGTCCGGCAACAGTCCAGCAAGAAGCTTTAATAAAATGATGAATTTCGGGCGCCCGGTGACCATTGGTCGAGCGCCCAATGACTAGTGGTTGGGTGCCCAACTGTTAGTCATCGGGCGCACGATGACAGTGAAAACTGTCCAGTGAGTAAATCTTCAAATTGGGTGAATTTCGGGCGCCTCGGTGACCACCGGTCGGGCGCCCGATGACAACTAGTCGGGTCTCTTTTTGACTTCTCTTTTACTCATGCTCCATGCTCTTCCTAAGTTCTTCCTACACACGTCTTCCCATTATGGGGTCTTCTACGTGTCAAACCACATGTGTAGGCCTTCAATGCTCTTCACCATCTCACGTACCATCATCTAGCCACAAAGACGCATGAGAGGCTCACTTCCTTCGCTGATACACCTTGAAGGGTTTGATGTCCTCATCAACTCCCCTTGGGTGAGAAAAACTTGAGTCTGACGAGGTAAAGCTCTTGTGTCTTTCTAGTAAGTTTGGATCAATTCTTTGCAATTTCGCTTCTGTCAACCATGTAGAATCAGACGGTGACTTGTTCTTCCATTTTACAAGGTATCTCTGGAAGCCTCCATCTCTCGTGGATACTATCTCTTCATCCACAATCCCTTCAATTTCTTCCTTACATTCAATTGGTGAGGGAAGGGGTGGAATAGGTTGTGAAGCAAACTCAGAATATGACCATGAAAGAGAAGAAGTGTCAATGGCAGGATAAGAGAAAGGACTAGATCTTCCACATTAAATGTTGGATTAATGCTCATTTCAGGTAGAAGGTTTATCCTATACGCATTGGACCCAATTCTTTGCAATATTTTGAATGGTCTAGCACTGCGAGCTTGTAATTTCTTGGCGGTCCCTTGAGAAAACCGCTCTGGCCTTATCCTCACCATTACATAATTTCCTTCATGAAATTCTTGTAACTTACGATGGATGTCAGCTGAATATTTATAACTATCATTTCTCATATTTATCCACTGTCTAATATATGTATGCAACTCATGAATGTGTCATGCAAATGCATCGGCTGACTCTGAAGACCTTTGGGTGACAAACATGAGTAATGGATCTATAGGCATCCTTGGCCTGTAGCCACTGACAATTTCAAAAGGACTCATACCTGTATATCTATTAACAAAACTGTTATTGGCGAACTCGGCTATGGGTAATACTAAGTCCCAAGTCTTAACATGCTCACCCACCAGACATCGTAATAGGTTACCAAGACTTCTATTAACTACCTTAGTTTGGCCATCTGTTTGAGGGTGATATGCAGTAGAAAATTGTAAACGTGTACCTATCATGTGCCATAATGTCTTCCAAAAATAACTGGTAAATTTGACATCACGGTCATACACTATGGTCTTAGGCAAACCATGGAGACGAACCACACCATCGAAAAAGACTCAAGCAATATGAGACGCATCAGACGTTTTGGAACATGGAAGAAAGTGCTCCATCTTAGAAAAACGGTCTACCACAACAAAAATGGAATCGTGTTTTTTGATCGTCTTAGGAAGCCCAAGCACGAAGTCCATACTAATGTCTTGCCACAGTGTGTGTGGCACTGGCAATGGCGTGTATAACCCAGTGTTTTGCTTTCGCTGCTTTGCCAGTTGACATGTACGACACTGCCCTAAAATTTTGGCTACGTCTCGCTTGAGACTTGGCCAATAAAAACGATCCTCAACGAGGGCAATGGTTTTGTCTCGACCAAAGTGGCCAGCTATCCCTCCCAAGGTGTCCCGTAGCGGTATAGGTGGGTGTAATGGTGCCCACCGTTACCGATATAGATACGGGATGTATCGGCCGATACAACCCCCGTACGCCCCCCATTTTTTACCCCGTATCGTGTAACGGGCTGAGCCGTTTCTGATACGTATTGGCCGATACGGTCGATACGTATCCGTTTTGGGATACCTTGAATTCCCTCCTGAATGAAGCTCTCAAATGAGGAATTCACGAAGGGACATACGAGGAATACAAAGGCGATCTCCTCTAAAAAGGAAACCATTTTTAAGAAAATAATCACCCATGCTAAGCTAGTCACTAGAGAGTGACGTATAAGTACTCTCAAAATCAGGACACACGGGGTACTTATCCTTTAGTTGCTCAAACCCGACTACATCTACACTCAAGGAATTAAGCAACGCCACTCTTCTACTAAGGGCATCTGCTGGTTTGTTTTCGATCCCGGCCTTATGTTTAAGGACAAATGAGTATTTCTGAAGAAACGCAACCCATTTCGCATGCCTTGGATTAAGTTTCTTTTGAGAATATATCTTAAGGCCTCATGGTCTGAAAGTAAGACGAACTCCTGCGATAGAAGATAGTGACGCCAATGTCTAAGAGATTGCACTATCGCATAAAATTCCTTGTCATAAGTGGAGTCTTTTACTTCGCCTCATTCAGTTTCTCACTGAAATAGGATGGCTCTCTTGGCTCAACACTCCACTTATACCAACACCTGACGCATCACACACCACCTCAAATACTTTAGAAAAATCAAGTAAACACATGATAGGAGCCTTTATAATTTTGCCCTTAATTTCCCTAAAAGCCTTGGTTGCGGCTTTCATCCACATGAAGTCTCCCTTTTTCATGCATTCAGTGATGGGAGCTATAATTGTGCTAAATCCTCTAATGAGCCGACGGTAAAAAGTTGCTAAGCCATGAAAGCTTCGCACCTCATGAATGTTCTTTGGTTCGGGCTACTCGACTATCACTTTGACCTTTTCAGGGTTGGCACGCATACCTTCAGATGAAACGATAAATTCTAAGAATACGACTTTGACTAGACATGAAAGCACACTTCTTAAGGTTAGCATACAACTTTTCAGCCCTAATGACGCTACAGACCTGCTCCAAATGTTCAAGGTGTGATTCCTTAGTAGTACTATAAATAAGAATATTATCAAAATAAACCACTAGGAACTTACCCATGAACGGTCTTAAGACCTGTGTCATCACCCGCACAAATGTACTGGATGTATTAGTCAAGCCGAAAGGCATGACCATCCACTCGTACAGCCCATCCTTTGTCTTGAAGGCCGTCTTCCATTCATCCCTTGGGTGTATGCGGATTTGGTGATATCCACTCTTGAGATCAATTTTGGAGAAAATGGTGGACCTGGCCATCATGTCAAGCATGTTATCAAGCCTAGGTATCGGGAACCTATACTTGTCTGTAATTTTGTTTATGGCACGGCTGTCCACGCACATGCACCACGTACTGTCTTTCTTTGGCGTCAACAATGCGGTACGACACATGGGCTCATGCTCTCCTGGATGAAACTCTTTTGTAGGAGCTCATCAACTTGCCTCTTCAAGTCTACATGCTTTGTAGGGTTCATCTTGTAGTGAGGGAGGTTCTGTAAAGTTGACCCTGGAACGAGATCAATGGCATGTTGAATATCCCACATAGGTGGCAATTCATTTGGTAGATTATTGGGGAATACATCTCTGTACTCCTTTAAGATCGATGTTACCTCATGGGGTAACTCTAACGGAACCTCTGGTGTAACTTCTTTTGCCACAAGGGCATACACTGTCAAATCTTCCTTGTCTCTTTCTCAAACTCTCTCGCATTGATTATGTGAAGAGACTTAGGTTTAGATTTCCTCACTTCTTTGGGCTCACTCGCCTTCTCATCCTTATTTTTCTCTGGAGTGCTTTTTGGTGGCAGTGGGTTAAGTTTGATCTTTTTGCTATTATGCATGAAGGTACATGCATTCGAATAACCAAAAATCGTAACGTCATTATCGAATAGCCATGACCTACCCAGGATAATATGACCCACATCCATAGGTATAACGTCGTACCATAGAGACTCTTTGTATGACCCGAACTCGATGGGGACTAAGCAGTGATGGGTGATAGGAAGAAAGGTCTTGTCGACCCAAGATACTTTGTACGGGTCAGGATGAGGGGTGGACTTCAACTTCAGACAGTCCAAGGTATTAGCGAAAATCACATTTTGACAACTTCTATTGTTCACGATCACCTTGCAGTTCTTCTCTTCACACTTGGCGATAGTATAGAAAATAGTGTTTTGATGCCAGTCAACACTATTTCTAAATTGAGCCAGCACATGCCTGACAACTGCAAGCGTCGCTTCGTCGGCCACTTCATCTTCGTCACTAATTCCCCCTGCAGGATGATATTCTTCCACTTCACAGTCATCTTGGTCATTTGCACTCTCGTGGGATTCGCCTAAGACAGGCTTTTCCACGGTTCTTCGTGGGACATTGATTTGAAATATGACCGACATTCCCACATTCGTAATACCGCACTTGGCTTCCCCCATTGGGACCAGCACCAAGGACACCTTTACCCTTATCATCCCTAGGTTTAGGCGGAACATTCGCTTGCACATTGGGTTGACTGCTAACGTTAGATTTGGTTCCTTGGAAACCAGCTCTAACATTATAGTCTCGGGGCTCAAAGCGTCGCGTCACAGGAGACTTCAAATACTGCTCTTAACTCCTGTACAACTTGGTACGCTTCATCCAAGTCCGTTATGGGTCGAGTCAAAAGCTCACGCTGAAGATCCGATCGGAGACTCATCTCGAAATGCGAAAGCGTCACCAAAGGGTCCTCCTGAATATCACATCACATTATAAATTCCTCAAACTTAGCAATGTAGTCAGCGACAGACATTGATCCTTGGCATAAAGATTGCCACTGGTCAAGGAGCTTTTGTTGGTAGGAGAGAGGAACGTATTTTTCCTTCAACAACCCCTTCATCTCATCCCAATGCACAATGGAGGCTCTTCCAGCTCTATCAATTTATGTTCAGTGTTAGTCCAAAACAATTTGGCCTGGCCCATAAGTTTCATCTTAGCAAACCGCATTTGACGGTTTTCTGACATGTCATACCACTCAAAGTAGTGATCCATGTCGGCTAACCAATCAAAGAATGCCTTGGGAGCCAGCGCCCATTAAAACTTAGGGCTTCCACCTTCACGTTCTTTATCGCACGCTCATCAAGATTGTAGCGGTCTTGATAATCGTATGTGGCTTGCGCCTCCCGCACAACACTACGACCTACCCTACGACCTCGACCACCATGACCTCCACGTGTGGGAGCACGTTCTTCAACAACTCCCACTTGAGATTGCGCATCTTCCCCAATAGTGGGGTTTTCCTTTTGGGATGTCTCTAATCACTCTAATCTATTCATGGTAGTGGTGGTAGTGGTGACTTGGTTGTTTAAGCGGGCGAACTCATTTTTGTTGGCTACTTCCAAAGCGGTTATCTTTTGTATCAATTGAGCAAGTTGCTCAGATAACTGCTCGTTACTCATTATGGGATGAAGTCCGAAACCTCTTCCGGCTCTGGTGGGCATGCAAATAACAAATTGAACAAAGATCTACCCAACTTGCCTCAATAGGTTAGACAGTTCACAAGATGAACACTATGATCTTATTCTAGGTGATGCATGAACTAAAATACTTTCTAACTCTAGACTTACCAAACTAGAATTTTCTAATCCAGGAAATTTTTGAAATTTGGAAACTTTCCAAAAATGGTAAGTTACTATTTTTAGAAATTTTTTAAATTTGAAAAATTTCTAAAACTGACCTAAAATGAAATCCTAGGTTGATAACTCGATCTAGACACAACCATGCAAAACCCTAAGCTTTGATACCAAAATTTGATACAGGATAGCCTAATTGTAATGCATGAATGTGATCATGGATAATCCAGCGGAATAACATTAGCAATAATAGTAAAACATTCAACATTCATCATCATAGTTAAGAAAATCAAAAGGGACACATGCAATAATATGGGCCATCATCACAACCACGTAGTATGGGTTTCAAGTATCGCGTTGATTGGATCTAGAGAGGGATGAAACCTCCCGATTTGGCATGGTTATAATCCAAACGTGTAATGAGATTCACTATTTCGGGGAATTGAAGGATTTCTCAGATTAAAGGATCAAAATCTGATAAAGTAGGGTTTGGGATCAAATCTC
The DNA here is from genome assembly GCA_003013855.2 of Liriodendron chinense. Taxonomy (NCBI): domain Eukaryota; kingdom Viridiplantae; phylum Streptophyta; class Magnoliopsida; order Magnoliales; family Magnoliaceae; genus Liriodendron; species Liriodendron chinense. The sequence goes on from ML058521.1 coordinate 917,969, forward strand.
AAATTTGGGGTTGTGGAAACTAATAGGAAAGAGGGAAGAATAAAGAATTACCTTAGAAGAAAGTTGGAAGAAGAGGAAGAAGAAAGAAGAAGGTTGGGGGAGAAGAAGAAGATCCATAGAGAGAGAAAGGGAGAGGAGGAGCCACCAAGCTTTGTATTTTCATTCAAAATCAATCAACTAAAATCGTTTTAGGGCTTAACCCCTTATATAACAATTAACTAAGAAGGTAAAAGGCCAAACTACCCCTAAAACTTTAAGAAAAACGAACTTAAAAAAAAAGTCGCGCGGTTGCCGGGCACCCGATGGCAGTCAAAATAGTCCAGCAACAGTCTAACGAGAAGCTTTAATAAAATGATGAATTTCGGGCGCCCGATGACTAGCGATCGGGCGCCCGATGACTAACAGTCGAGTGCCCGATGACGTTGAAAACTGTCCAGTGTGTAAATCTTCAAATCTGGTGAATTTCGGGCGCCCGGTGACCACCGGTCGGGCGCTCGACGACAACTAGTTGGGTCTTCTTTTTGGCTCCTCTTTTACTCATGCTCCATGCTCTTCTTAGGTTCTTCCTACACACGTGTTTTCCCATCGTGGGGTCTTCTACGTGCCAAACCACATTTGTAGGCCTTCAATGCTCTTCACCATCTCACGTACCATCATCTAGTCACAAAGACGCATGAGACACTCGCTTCCTTCGCTGATACACCTTGAAAGGTTTGATGTCCTCATCAAGTTCATTTGATATTCATAGGTCCTATGGCGTGCCCAAACACTTGCATGAGACACAACACATGCTTGACCAAATGTTCATGTGCACCTGTGCATACTTGCATGTAGATGTGTATATTTACACTGCCATGATATATATTTTTTATTTGAAAGATACGATTTCATTAAAAGAAAGCAAAGAGACATCCTGATAAAGGAAAAGAATTTCCAGTACAAGAGAGGACTGGCAGGTTCCCTCTTTAGCTAATGAGGACGACATAGAGACGAGTTGGCTTCTCTCCCTACATGAGCAAAAGAAATGTTTGGCACAAATGCAAGATGATTGATCTAAATCAAAGACGAGAGCTTTTGATCATTTGCATTTTTGGGCCTAGGAAGTGACATTCAAAGAATCTCCGTCGCGATGATTGGACCAGATAGCTTGGACACGCATAACTGGGGACCTTCCCTCTACTCCGTCACCTCTGCCCTGGCCCTGAGAAAGAGAATGCAATAGTCTTTTTCGTCTCCGACAACCACAATACCATTCAAACCCCTATTCTTGATCAAGGAGCCATCGAAGTTGAGCTTCCACAAACCATTTCTTTTTGGGATAATTATTATTACTGTTGTTGTTGTTATTATTATTATTATTCTCGAGCAAGGAGCCATCGAAGTTGTTGCTACCAAGCATGAACAATTTCCAGCTTATGGGAGTTCGCTATTCACCACCAAGGACCAAGTTATACCACTATGCAAGCACATATGTGCACTCATCCATACATTCATAAACTGACAGAAATGTAAATACATTGGCGTGCTTGCATTACTCATTGTGTTTGATCTATAATACACATGGATGCATGCATATCACACAACCATATGGTAGATGCACACATACATAACATGCATAGTGCATGTACTTGCACATACATTCCCTTTGGATGCATGAACACATTTAGCATCTGTAGACATGCGTATCATTTATGCGTGCATGATTTGTTGACATGATTATGTATATGTATGAGGGAGCGATAACGAATGTGAGGACCCTTAGAGGAGAGACAACTGAGTTCCTTACAATAGGCTTGAACTAAGGCTCGGCATCTAGGCAGTACTTTTTCGCCTTGGTTATGGATGAATTAACAAGGCATTGCAGGAAGAGATTCATGGTGTATGTTGTTTGCATTTGATATGGTTTCGATTGACAAGAAGAGGGAGTGTGTAAACACAAAGCTAGATTAATGGAGGGGTGCTTTAGAATCTAATGGATTTAAAATTAGTTGCACTACAACAAAATATATGGAGTACAATTTTAGTAACAGTAGGAGTGGAAACGAGGAATTCGTTAAGATTGTTGACCAAGAAGTTTTCCAAATGATTGTGTATGTTGTTTGCATTTGATATGGTTTTGGTTGACAAGATGAGGGAGTGTGTAAACACAAAGCTAGATTTATGGAGGGGTGCTTTAGAATCTGAAGGATTTAAAATTAGTTTCACTACAACAAAGTATATGGAGTGCAATTTTAGTAACAATAGTAGTGGAAATGAGGAATTCGTTAAGATTGTTGACTAAGAAGTTTCCCAAAATGACCACTTTTGATATCTTGTGTCGACAATTCATGAGAGTGGAGAGATTAAGAAGGATGTTACCCATAGAATTCAAACTGGGTGGAAGAAATGGAGATGTGCCTCTGGAGTTTTATGTGATTGTCGTGTATCACTCAAATAAAAGGGAAGTTTTATATGATAGCTATAAGACCATCCATGATTTTTGGGATAGAATGTTGGCAATGAAGGAACAACATGTTCAAGGATGTGGAACTGAAATGAGGATGTTGAGATGGATGAATGGCAAGAAGGGACATGGTAAAATTAGAACTGAATGCACTCAGGGGAACTTAGGAGTAGCACCAATATGTAATAAGTTGAGAGAAAATAGACTTAGATGGCTTGGTCATGTGCAATGGAGACTAAGAACTACGGTGGTTAGGAGTGAGTTGGTACAAGTTGAAGGCTCTAAAAGGGCAAGGGAAAGGCTAAAAAAGGACGTGGGTGGAGGTAGTAAAAAAAGACTTGATGACTTATGTATGGTCTAATGAAGTTTGGCCCTTGATAGTGTGGAATGGTGGAACAAGATTCATATAACTGACCCCAATTAGTTAGGATACGACTTAGATGATGATGACGACGATGATGATTTACGGGTGCATGATATAGATGGATGTATGTTACCCAATTTACTCAGATGTTCATGCACATGCTACCTACGTGTCTATGTTTGTATGTAAACCCTAAGTATATATTTGCAAATGTTATGTGTAGATGCTTATGTTGCATGCATTCACAACCAATCGTTTGCCACAAACTTTTTACATTCTTAACATATTTTATTTTTGACAATCTCAAAAATAGAAATAGAAAAATAAATAAAGTAGTTTTGAATTTACGGTCAAATGTTTTAGTAATGAATCATCCTTTAGACTTCTTACCTGTTAAGAGAGTGAGAAACTTTTGATGCTCAGTCTCCTATGATTATTTGATGTCTCGTCCCTGAAACTTATTTGAATGGTTTATACATATTTCTTTAAATTCCATTTCTTATGTAAATCAAACTATCACGCTTTGCAGGCGAGATCTTGGTCGCTTGAAGGATCCCTCAAGTTGAAAAACTTGTTCGGTTATGGTGATATTTGGGATCTTTCCGGGGCTTATGGGTGGGACCAAGCATCAGAATTAAGCACCGGATTGTTGTTACCCCGATTCAAAGCGTTATCAACCCCTTTATTGGCTCGAGCGTCACTACTCTCTCAAGATTGGTTGAAGTTCTCATCTTACAAAGAACGATTATTGGGCATTTCCATTGGCTTGGTTTCAACAAAGCATCATGACTTGGCTTACAATCTTACGTGGCGTTCCTTAACAGATCCTTCACACATGTCCTCCCAGTCAATAAGGAGACAGTTGGGACATAGTTTGCTTTCTTCTATGAAGTACACGTATAAGATTGACCGCAGAGACTCACAATTGAGGCCAACCCATGGATATGCCTTTGCTTCAGTGTCTCAAATTGGAGGGCTTGCGCCCGATAGTAGGAGCTTACGATTCATACGCCAGGTTGCACACTCTATCCTTATGTTATTTCTTTATTTCTTTTTTTAATAAATTGTTGAGGTAATGTTCTCCCATTGTAGCTTCTTTCATTCACTTTGCGGTCTTCTACCAAATTTCATTGGTTATAACTCAATCAACATATTGTGTTGTTTTGAATATCTATCAAATAGTCACTCATGTGTGGCAGCAAGCCTTTTGGGTCTGTGTTCATTATAGTACAACATGCTAGGAGGAAATCAGCCAAAAAAGAAAAAAAAAGAAAAAGAAGAAGAAGAAAAGAGAATGCGAGAGAACATATTCTGCATTAATTACGTAGTTGGTCTTTGTGGACTTATCTTGTGCTTCCATATGTTGTTGTTCCCACTGTGGACTTTGGTGTTAGAGTTGATTGCATTTGGAGCAAGATCTGTTTCATTCCATGTGTCTTCCATTAGCGAACCTATGGCCTCGCAAGCGACAACTTAATTGTTCGGTTATTGTCAAGTGGCAGTTTGCTTCCTAGTTTTGGAACATGCACATTTTCACTTGTAAAAGGAATTCCCGAGTGTGGTAACTTGGGAGGCACGGTCCCACTAGATGACAACTAAATACTGGTTTGTGGGCTCCACATGTTTCATACTATGTTAGTTGGATCATTTAAAGGACTCAAGTGCCTTAGTTGGATGCCCATATGCTGATATGAGACCTAGAGTTGTTAAATATTTAGAATTTATTGTAAACTGTGCAATTTCAGCAACAACATGATATTGTTACAGTAGTGTTTCCGCATGGTTATACTTATGAGCAGTGATAATTTTGATAGCTCCCCCCAATATTGCCTTCTGGTGATACAAAATCAGGAACTCTTCCGTATCGCCAAAAATATCACAAAATATTGCAATGTATTGACGATATACTGATACATTGAGACATTTGAATACCAGTATAAATTTCTGAATATTGTCGATACATATGAAATGGATCGACAATATCCAAAGAACAACGCCCCTTTGTGAAAAAAAAAAAAACAGAAAATAATCAGAAAAAAAACTAAAAAAATCCATTTTTTTCTCAAAAATTTTTGGGGATTAGATTCCAAAGGGGATTTTGACCAGTCCTTGTGGGTTGTTTGGAGATGTGAATTTGGGTGGGGAAATCAAGGTTGAAGAGCAGAGACAGGCCGAAACCCAATCAGTGATTTTTTAAAAGTGTTTTTTAATTGTTTAAACAATGTTTTAAATAGCTACGCTATGTAGCGTGTAGCTTACGCTACGTAGCGTAGCTTAGCCTAAACGCTACGTAGCTCATGAAAATAGCTTAAGTTGTGTGTAGCCTAAGCTACATGATTAATTTGGATACGCTACGCGCTACAGAGCTCACATTACAAGTCATTTTTCACAATAATGTTTTTAATAATTTGTTACATCTTTCTATTTCAATGAAAATCCATTAGTCTTTTTATGCTTTTAGTAAAATAATATAAGAAATAGTTTTAAATCAGTTTTGTTGCTCAATTACCCCTTGCTATTATTACTTTAGGTTGCATTTGGTTACACCAAATATCATGAAATTTTGTTAAATTTTATTATTAATCATTTAATTTGGCGCAACCAAGTACAACCTTGATTAAAAATCTAAGTATTGTGTAGCTTACACTACACGCTATGTAGCTTACGCCTCACGCTTCAGAGGGGTGAAGGGCTACGCTACACGCTATTCGCTATTTAAAACACTGTGTTTAAAGAGTTTAGAATCAGTGGAACCAAGTTACTAATCTAAGATTTTGCATGTTTTGCATGCTCAATAATGATTTTTTTACCGCTGATTTTTTATTTTGGAGAAAATGAGGAGTTTGGAAAAAAAAAATGAAATTCCTCTGATCTCACCCATTTAACTTGCAATTAGAGTGCGGAAAAATCTGTGATAGTGCTTGTAGGTTGATCCACAGATTGACGGTAATGGATTTTTTTACCTCTGATTTTTTATTTTGGAGAAAATGTAGGAATTTGGAAAAAAATGAAATGCCTCTGATTTCACCCATTTAACTTGCAATTAGAGTGTGGAAAAACTGTGAGAGTGCTAGAAGGTTGATCCACAGATTGGCGGTAATGGATTTTTTACCTTCGATTTTTTTATTTTAGAGAGAATGAAGGGATTTTGAAATTTTTTTTGAAATTCCTCTGATTTATAAACCATTTAACTTGCAATTAGAGTGTGGAAAAATCATGTGAGAGTGCTTGTAGGTTGATCCACAGATTGACGGAATTTTTCAGAATGTTTAGAAAAAATTATTTTAAAAATATTGAAAACTAAATTAAAAAATTAATATTTGTCTAAAAATTGCATTTTTTTGGAATGTTTGGAAAATTTATTTTAAAAATATTGAAAACTAAATTAAAAAATTAATATTTTTTCTAAAAATTAAATTGACTAACCAAAATTGGTTCCTAATATATTTTTTGTATTGATGAGTGTAAGCTAATCTTAATATAAAGAGGGTGAGATATGAAATTGTACGGGATAGTCTAACATGACACCCTACGCATATACGCGGAAGCTTGGCGGAGCTTGTAGAACTATGGCTAAGTCCCGGGGGGGGGGGGGGGGGGGGGGGGGGGGGGGGGTGGTGATTAGGATCGTTTAAATATCCATTTTAAAAACCTCTTGCCTAATTAAGCTATTTAGCAATTATAAATTAAATAAGCAAGAACACTTAGCTTCCAAGTTTAAGTGGGTCTAATCACAAGGCTAGCATATGGTAAGCATATAAACAACCTAGCCTAAGCATGCATAGATAATCAAATGATTAAACTAATCAAGCACCTAATCTATGTGACCTAAGTAGACTATATTAGAGTGGATCATATAAGCTTAAGTCTACTCTACTTAGTGAAAGTACATCTTGTGTGTGGATGTGCCTAATTAGTGCCTAACATACATTCCTATCAAATATTCATAATTAAGCAATTAAATATACAATGCTAAGATAACAATTTGCTCAAATCAATCACAAACACAAGCATGCATAGTGGTTCGACTTTGGGTCTACTCCACTCACGGTTCAAGTACTCACCCTTATGAGCACACCGACATTCGCTAGGGAGTTTAAATCAGGTTCCTCCCAACTTAGGTGTTTAAACGGTTCTACCCTACCGAGGAGTTTAACAAGGTCCCTCCCAACCTATAACGGTTGTTTTACGGGTTAACCTCTCAGCCCAGATGTTTACGAGTTCCATCCAACCTAGGAGTTTGACAAGGATCTTCCCAACCCTTTGGTTCCAATTCAAGAACCTAGCGTATACTCCTTCCGGAGGCTCCCCCAAACTCTCACACTCAATCCTCCACGAGGAAGGAGTGCAACCAGACTCTTAAATTGACAACTTACTTGTCGGATGAGCCCCTTGTTCAGTGCTTTCTTGAGTTACTTGATCTCTGCTCTCCCGTGCTTTAATCAGCTCCCCTTTGCTCCCTTAATCGTATTGCTGCTGCGTTACCAATGCCTCAGCTCCACGGATCAATCGCCTTGCATATGATACTCCTTTGGAGATGCCCAAGGTGATAGGAGGGTAGGTTTGAGATCTCTACAACTAATGAGAATGAGTTGTCTAGTGTATCTTACCTACAAGGATCTCATCATAGAGTTTTGGATAGGTATATAACTATTAAGATCAATCCAAACTTTAGAGATAAAAAAGGGGTAAGAACATCTTCTTCATGAGCTTGGAATACTTCATTCTTGTGATGAATCACAATGAAGATGCCTTGTTAGGGTTAGGATTTGAGCCTCTAATGGTCTCCAATGATGGTGACATCAATCTCCTCAAAATCCCTCTCGTTGCCCCTAAAAACGACTCACACCGTTTTATAGAAAAAGTCCCAACGTTTGGAAAATGGTCATAAAACGACTAGTAGCCAACCGGTCACAACCGGTTGGCCAAGGCCTGGACAGTCCAAATTGATTGCTGTCCAGTTGGGGTTGGTCACGACCGGTCAGACCCGTCTAGCTGACCGGTCACGATCGGTTGGATCTAGGATCTAGGCCAGGGAGTCCAGCAATGTTGCTATCCCATTCTTGGGGTCTGACGACCGGTCGGCCAGGGGTCACGACCGGTCGGCAACCCTATTCTATGTGCTGTCTTGATGTGTTGTTTGCAGCAGTAGAAGCAACCTCTTTGGCCATTCTTTTGGTGGACTTTTGGGACACCTAGGGCCATTCTAAGATGACTACAAGTATGCCTAAATGGGTCAAGGTCATCTAGGGGTTTTGGGTTTTGGTTTGGTTCAAGGTTTAAGGCTCACCAAAGTATCTTTTTTACTTGTTTCTTCTTCCTTGATGCAGCAGGTCCGCTTGAGTCTTCAGTCTTCGTCTTCTTTAAGCTCAACTGACACTAAACTCATTGACCTAAGTAATTGACAAATAAGGTGCACTAGTATGCCACAGAAAAGTGCACTAACAAGATACAGTTATGGTACAGCCATTACAATTGTATCATTACTAATCTTCAAAACAATGATATCTAATCATAGAATTTAAGTTTGTTTTACTGATAAAAATATATCAAGTTTCTTTTCTTATTGATGCCAATTTGGGATGTTATTAGAGTGGCCTTGAGTTGTTTTGTTTAAGGATTTTGAACATCAGTATCAAGGGGGCATATCCCCACTATACAAAAAAACAACCAAAGGAAAAAAATATACGAGACAGTCTGTATCAGCTGAACCTTTTTTTTATTTTTGTTTTTTGTCCCTTTTTTTTTTTTTTTGAAAAGTGTAGGAAAAATAGGAAAAGAAAATGTAAAACAGCAGACTATTATTTTCTTTACCTTTTTGTGTTGTATTCAATTGTGTATCAAACTATTCTTGGATAGGAATGTTGCTTGTTAGCTTGGCTTGCTGAAAATCAACCAAATAAGCCATAGTTGTACACAGATTGCGCATAATTTGGTGGGTCAAGGCCCATTACGTTGAAATGCAACAAAAAGAAGAAAATGAAAAAAAAGTGTTGGTTATCCTATTTTTCCAACCTTCCCCAAAATGGTTCATTGTTCTTCGAATTCTTTGAATCCCGTGCAAATCTTGTGATTCAATCATTCAATCCCCAAAATAGGCCTACATTTAGTGTAAAATGAGTTTCTAAGCTTCCTTTGAGATTGCAATTGAGAAAAAAAGTGTAAAACAAGAAAAGAAAATTGAAAGAAAAAATCACAAAAGGTCCTCTATGGCTGTATTGGATCCACTGTAGGCCAATATGGCCCATTCTTTTGGTATGGCCCATTCACCCCCATATTACATATCGGGAGTGCTGATAGCCTTATACAGGTATAAAGCATGGTCAATATGGCTGTATCGTATCTGATTTTTAAAACCAAGGTTTTAGGGAACCGTTGGATGGTGTTTTGAGAGTACATGCTCATAACTAAACGGAGCTTAGAAGTGCATTAGTAAGTAGTTGTGTGTCTAAGATGTTTTTGGAGTTGTTTGCTAGGCGGTTCAACATGTGATTTCAAGAATGGTGTTCTATGTTCTATTTGTGGCTCTGAACATCTTGAAGTTGTTGAACTAGAAGTGCTAAACTGTGCACCTTGTCTTATGGAAGTCATTGTTGTCATCATCATAACCTAACCCCTGCTATTTGGGGTTGGGTTTTAGAAGGAATTTGCTTGGCTTGTCAATGAACATAGGCATAATCTCAAGGCCCCCTTTTACCCTGGAAGAGGTCTAGTGAGCAGTCTTCGACCTCTAGTGCAAGAAGGTGCTCGATTGTAATGTCTTCTCTGTCATCTCATCTTAGAAATTCCCAAAACTCATAAAATCTTCTTTTGTTGGGATTCAACCATTACCACTGATCGACGAACAGTTTTCAATGGGTATTACTCACCTTATTTTGAAGGTGAAAAACACAACTGACTTCAAGGAACTTTGCTTCAGGAGTGGTAAAAGTAGCGTCATTGAATGGGCCCTACTGCATCTTGAATTTTGGGAAATCTCTGCCTTGGATCTCCTATGTGTTTGTTTGTTCATGTTGTAAGGTGAATCTTTTTTTTTTTTTTCCTGGGGAAGGTAATGATTTTATTGAGAAGCTACTTCAAATGAAGACAGTAAAGAATACAAAACAAATAGAACAAGAATTACATGCCCATAAGGGAAACTGACTTGTGAATTGTAGTATCTTGTGGAAATGCCCACCAAAGTGCTAGTGGACGTGTAACTTTGACAGTTCCTCGGCAACCTTGGTTTTAGCTTGATTAGGGGTTTCTTGAGAAGCGAGAATGGGAATATCTAGTTGATACTTTAGCCCTTAAAGAGGAGAGGGCAGTTCTTGTCAAAGGTCTATGGATTAATAAGTGCTTGCCTGTTGAATGTGACCTTTGACTACTTCTTTGGCCATTGATTATGCAGCAATTAGACAATCAAAGAATCATGTCACTCCCATATTTGTGTTTAAGATCCGTCAAGTCACTGCATATTTTTGTTTAAGAGATTACCTGCTGAATTTGATCATTGAGTGTTTTCTTCTGGCCGTCGATTATGCACCCATCAAACAATTAAATAATCAAGTCACTGCATATTTGTGTTTCCATGATTCTTACAATTTATTTTGAGTTCATGGTATTCCACTTGTTCAATTTTTGGTGCTGGCAGGGTTCGAGCCCTTAGCTTAGTGCTGGATAGGGTGTGTTTCAACATTGAGGTCTTGGGTTCGAGCCCATCTTACCTCATCATGATCATCATCATCCGATCCTTATCCCAATTAATTAGGGTTGGCTACATGAACCCTGTGCCACATTTCACTCCATCAAGGGCCAGACCTTCAGTTAGACCATAGGTCATGCGGTCCTTTCTTACTACCTCTATCCATGTCCTTTTGGGCCTTCCCCTTGTCCTTTTAGAGCCTCCAATTTGTACCAGCTCACTCCAAACTCGCAAAGTTCTTGATCTCCGTTGCACATGACCAAACCATAAGTCTACTTTCCCTCAATCTTATTACCTACTGGTACTACTTCGAAGTTCCCTTGTATGCATTCTTTTCTTATTCTTTCCTTGTCTTGCCACTCATCCATCTCAACATCCTCATTTCAGCTACAATCGTCATGTTGTTCTTTAACTGCTCAACATTCTGTCTCACAAAGCATGGCTGGTCTTATAGCCTATCCTATCAAAAGAAAATTTTTGGTGCCAACACAAAACATTTCTCTCCTAGAGTATGAGCTCCCTCCCACTGCTCAAGAAAGCATGCAGCTAAGTTGAATGTCTATTGCTAAAGCTATTTTGATTTCGTGTGTGTGTGGGGGGGGGGGGGGGGTATTCCTCTGCAACAAGAGTATATAGTGAATATATATTGGGTATGAGTTGAGTTTGCCCTTAGGTCCGGCCTAATGAGCTTTGTGGCTTGTATTGGGCTGGACTCGTTCCTTCTTTTCTTATAATGGATTCGACTTGGCCCCTATGGTTCTTGGCTCATGTGGTCTTGGGATGGATATGATCTAGTGTATGAAGTATTTGTATCTCACTATGTATTGCACCCTTGTATACAAAAATATTGTGGGAAACACTGGCAATATCGCATGTATCATATAATGTGTTGCAGTCTGAGGGAAACACTGGGGAACTTAAGAAAATGGTGGAAGTTTTATAGTGAAACTTCAAGAGAGGTTAAAAGAAACATGATCACACTCAGAACTCAAAACGTTACAAGAAGAAAGAAATAAGAAAAGAAACTATGCATAATAGTTTTCAATTATGTAGGGGACAACTGTGCACTGTTGGCCACAACTAAGGCAGTTAATCCAAAATGAGTTGTGTTTTTTTTTTTTTTGAAGATTGAAACATGTCATTCAAATGTTGTGGCACTACAAGCGACAAAACACAAACAACAGAACCAAATAGTACAAAGAACTAAATGAGTTCTTGTTTGAAATCCATGGAACTCGTGCATGGATATGGATTTCTACTTGTTTTCTTGCTAATCTATTGAAAAGAAAACAAATTTAAACAAACTTTTCTCACCTTTGGGTTCATTCTCTACCAAATTCATGTTGATGCAAAACAACTTCAATGGAGTTTTTACAACATGCCAAGAAACAATTCCCAAAAAAATGTGCAAAAAAGTGATTTTATTTATTTATTTATTTATTTTTATTTATCTTTTTAAATATTGAATATCGCAATTGTTGTTGGTGTCAATCAGTACTGGCGAAATATCACAGGTATCAAGAGACACTATGTATAGTATTTATACAACTGAACATGTCCCAATATTTTCACCATGGTACCAATATCGCGATATATCGGATGAAGTGTTCAAATTTATTGTCTAGGTTATTTCGATACTATGATCCTTCCAAAAATGTTATTTTCACATGATTATAGTTGTGAGCAGTGGCCATACTAGCACTGCCCGTTTATTTAGAATTTGGATTCTTAACATTTGCAAAGCCTGATTCTTGCCATACTCGATACTTCTACCCAAACTTGGGTTACATATAGCTAAACATTTTGTTTGCCTGCATAATAACAACGAAGGTTGATGAGGCGCCTGACACCGTTCGACGCAATTAACAATAACAGGCCTTCCAAACCAAGCATTCGAGGATTGGCACTGGAATATTGGATATTACAGAAGTCAAAACTCAGGAGCCAATTGAATATACGATGGATAGACATAGGGAAAATAGGTCCCCACTATTACATCCCACGGTGGTCAAGCCATTGTCAAAGACATCAGAAAGACATGAAATTGCTCCTATTTTGAAAGTTTATTCAGTTACCTTGACAACGGGCTCAATATTTTGCAATTCAGACAAGAATTGGCCCTTGATTTCCATCATTTGTGCACATTAGCAGTTAATTAGGACTGATATGGTCGTAATTGCATTGGTTAGGATTGAGGTTAGTTGTTTCAGTTGGAAGGACTTTTTCTGAAAATATGGGCCATGTGTATTTTTTTTTTTTTTTTTTTTTCCTGAAAGGTGATGCCTTTATTAGGGCCAAGGCAGCCCTCAAAGAATACTCAGTTACACACATTCCCGCATAAATGCAAGGACTCCCACTAGCTACACAAAAATATACATAGAAGTCCCACAATATGCAAAAACTTGCTATCTACACCTCGACCCATAGGTGGCAATCTTTTAGTGTAGTTACATTCAAGTCCCACCCTATAACATCCAGTTTAGCTCTCTTAAAAACTTCCTAGTCCGGAGCACTTTTACCACGGAAGCATTCATTGTTCCTTTCTTCCCACATCGGTCAAATTCATGCAAGCATGGATAGCCTCCATAGTGACCTTCCTCTCTTCCCTACACCCCCATTCCCACAGCTAAAGAAACCTTAGATTGAATTTGGCATTACCCAATACATACCAAACAATTCCAAGAACCAAACCCATAACTCCCATGGTGTGCCATAAAGGCTGTTATGGGGCCATAAAAGCTGTTATGTAAAGGTAATAGTGGCAACTGTTACACGTTACGAGGTTGTAAAGGCCGTAACGGCCGTTACAGGAAAAAAAACGACCCGTAAAGGCTGTTACAACCTCTTGTAAAGGCCATAACGACCCTATAACGGTCCATTACGGGGCCATATAGGTTCTTTGATTTTTTTATATTTTTTTTCCCAATAAAGAAAAGAGACCATAATGGCCATTACGGGGGCCATAACAGCTGTTACAACCTGTATTGTAAAGGTAACGGTGGTGGATGTTATCGCCACTGTTACCATTACAAAATACCTTGATAACTCCCTTGCAAAAGTGCAATGAAGAAATAATGGTCCACCGATTCCTCATTCTAAAAGCACATCAAGCATACGTTAATAATCATCTTTCCTCCCTTCTGAAGGTTGTCTACCATTAGCACCTTGTTTCTTCCCACTAGCCATCTGATGGCTGCAACCGGTCACAACATGTATTCCTCTGTTCTTCTACATGCCCATGTAGGATGTTTCATAAACAAAGGATAGAACAACTAGTTAGCAACAATATGTCCATGACCTGCTAGCTCTTACAACATGCCATGGATTGGTAGTTGTGACACAACTTTGCCCGAATCCAAACAGGCCCTTAGAAGGGCTTGTCCACCCTGCGTAAGGTTTCTGTCATTATTTTCCCTCTCATGGTCAAAGTTAAGTTCCGGGCAATTTGTGTATTCCATTTGCTTTAATATGCTTTTATGGATATGAGAGAAGACTTTAAGGCTTACCCTTCTTCTCTAGCATGCAACATTGCTCAATGTAATTCTCATGTATTTTGAACAGGAGTTCGATCTCCGCTATGCTCTCCCCTTGGGCTTCTACAATGCAGCCCTCAACTTTGGGATCTCCACAGGTGTTGTCTTGCCATGGGGAAGAGGGTTCATGAGCATGTCCTCTCCTCTGCCCGAGAGATTCTTCATAGGTGGCCATGCCTCTCCTGTGTGCTCCTTGGGTGGGCCCACAATGTTGTTGGGGTTCAAGCCTAGAGGATTGGGCCCAACCGATTCCAGAAGGTTAATAATTGATAAACAAGATAAAGACGAAACAGCTGCCTCGCCTGGGAGGGATGTCATTGGGGGAGATCTTGCTGTTACTGCTTTTGCGGACCTATCTTTCAATCTGCCATTGAAGCTGTTCAGGGAATCTGGTATACATGGTCACATGTTTGTCTGTGCTGGAAATCTCGCCAAACTGACTGAGAACGAGTATCAGAATTTTTCACTTCGGAAATTTGCAGAATCATTCCGGACCTCCGCTGGTTTCGGCTTAATCATTCCCACTAAGTTGTTCCGCATGGAGGTTTGTGTGCCATCTTGCATTTCCTAGTGCATCTGGAAAGAGGTACCATATCATGCTTGATCAAAAGGAATGATTGGTATCTTTGTCCATTCCAGCATCATTGATGCATGGTCCATCTTTCAATATCATATGCAGTTCAACTGGTGGGCACCACAATGATGCCTCAGCATTTCCCATATCTGGATGAATCTTAGCTGATCCGTTTTCACATCCAGCGTCCTCATTTTACAGGGGCCCAGCAGTCTAACAGTAAGATTCATTCAATTGGGAAGACTTTTTGGGGCATCCCCTTTTTACCATTGGGCCGACCATATGAACAGACACCAAAAGGTGGGCCCCTACATGTGCAGTTTTTTGGGCAAAAGAAATTACTTGACCATACATACATACATGGATTTTGCTAATGATCCCACCTTCATGGGGATGTTAGTGATACATGGGATGAGCAAGATTTAAACTGTTCATTCATCCATACAACTAGGAGCAAGCCATGGTGCAAAATCACGCCAATCAGATGATTCTAAACATCTGATCAATAGCATGGAAAATTGACAATCAAGATTGAGCGGAGAAACAAAATGGGTCCAATTATCATCTTGAAACATCTATCCAATAGATCCCACTCTGGTTTGATGATTCTAACCATGCGATCTATGGCTCATAAACTATAGATGGTTGTGACAAATTGGACCTCAAAAGGGTTAGGATCACCCGATTGGCACAATTCATGCAACATGGCTTGATCCCAATGGTACTATTTAATGAACCATCCTGGATGATGATTGGGTGTTGGCGTGTCATTTAAAAGGTTTGGGAATGTTGCTCATTATATATATGTATGTATTTAGATCTCCTCACCAGACCTTTATATTTCCTCATTCGGAAAAGACCCAAATCTCTACTGAACAAATTTGAATTATTTTCCAGATAAACTACTGTTACATACTGAAGCAGTTTGAGCATGATCGTGGGAAGACAGGCATACAATTTAACTTCTCTTGCCCATCTATAAGTGTTTCAAGCTGATGCTTTTCTTTTTCTATGGAGAAGAGGTTTCCATAACCGCCGACAAACGCCAAGGTACGGTCACCATTGTTTTGTGTGGTGATAGTTCCTCCACACACAAATAAGATAGTACTTTCTTTTTTTTGTATGCAAGGGCTCATTTTATGTCGAGATTTTGAGGTCTGGCAATGAGAATTTACCATCGTCAACAAGTTCTTTTTTCCCTGGATTTGATGAGGTGATGGGCGTGGTTGTGTTTGATCTTTGCTTCTAATGCTTTGAGGTGTGTTTTTCATCAAGTCCATCACGAAAGGAAAACATATCTGAAATTTTCAGCCATCCGATTAAAGCATGATCACTCTGATAATTTTACTTTAAAACGGCTCTTTTTGTATCTCTTTTTGAGGTAGTACTTGGTTTTCAAATTTATTTAATTTTTTTCCTTTTTCTTTTTAAGTTTGAATGGTAAAATCTTTATGCATGGCACTTGTGCCTGTTGATGAGGACCAGTGATTGATCGGGCCATCTTGTGGATGGTCGATGGCCCAAAGGTCACGTCAGTTGGACTGGTAATCGTTCGAGCTTGTGCCTGTGTGAGCAAAAAAATGAGCAGTGGTGTCCACATTTAACCAGTTGATATGGATTGGATCTTCTTCTTCTTCTTCTGATTTTGTTATTTTTTTGTTTTTTCTGTTTCTGTTTTTTTGGCCAGGTGACATTGATTGGATAGTGTGTTTGATGAGTACAAATTCTGGGTTATGGTCCATCCATGTTGTGGACAGGACAGCTTTCTCAAATCTCTGTTTCTGCTCTGCTCTCAACTGCTATGGCTGCACACTCTTCTTCTTCTTCTTCTTCTTCTTCTTCTTCTTCAAGTTAGCCATGCAACGCACATGCCCTGTTAGCTGGGCAACACACCCACTTGGTTAGTCACACGATGCACCCACCCACCAGTGGGGTTAGTGTGTCTCCTTAGCACTCGAACCTGAGACCTGCTGAACACAGCTGCTATGGCTGCACTCTCTTAGCAAGCCACCGGTTCAATGATCCCAATCACCAAACACATTTACCACATGCATATGTTGTGGACTGGATTTCATAGACAAATTCTATTAGAAGCGCCACTCAACAACAGCATTCCTTATCGTTAGAATGGCTAAGAACAGCGTGTGGTGATGTTCTGTGATACACACATGCACAATCCATCGCAACCACACAAATAGATTCTAGTACTAATGGGCCCGCTTCTTATATGGGTTTTGGCAGAGGTTCATGGGTTGTGGATTGGGTTCAGACCAGAAAATGGGACCAATTAAATAGGTCTGGCTTGGGTTGAGTCCAACCTGACACAATCTATTTATGTGAACTTTATAAATGGTAATAGAGAGCTCGTCCCTAGGCTGCTTTAGTACTAATGGCCTTGAAATTTAAGCCCACTTAAGCCCTGTTTGGAATCAACCAAATGAGGATCTTAATATGTTAAGTCCATGAGCTTGTCAAATTCATGGATTTGCATTGAATTTGAATATGGCAAATGGCAAATTCCAAACTCCATTGTTTGGCAATGAAGCTACAAATCTATAGAGTTGGGGAGAATTTATTGCAGTGGCAGAGCATTTTTTGTCTGCAAAGGGTATCTATTTTTTCTTTTCTTTCACAAGATTATCATTTTGAGGATTTGTCTAGTCTTTGGCCTTTTTCTTTCTTTCTTTATTTCTTTTTGGGATTTGGAATTACCCCAAATTTAATGGATTCATGGAGGTATGTATTTTGGAAATATGGGGGGGGGGGGGGGGGGGGCAGCCACAAATCCTTCACCCAAAACAGCCCCTAAATAAATATGTGAGTTGAGTGGGGATTGTTCCTCATGGTCTGTTTATAGTTGAGCCATGGGCTTGGTCTATTTATAATTGGGCCATGGGCTTGGTCACGTCGCCATGTCATGAATGATAAATTCAGTGTTTTTTTGGAATTCACAAAACCATTGTTTGGCTGACATTCTGAACCCTAAGCCATAGATCCATTACTTTGAAGTTTTCTCTAGTATTTTATTAGTTTTCCAAGACATGGAATTTTTATTTATTTATTTATTTATTATCATCATCATCTAATCACAAAATGGTTCTTTGCAATATGCTGTCCAAAATGAATTCACATGCCCTGACCTCAGTTTCCCAAAATGTGAGCCCCACCATTATGATCATATGGTACAAAAGCTTGTTACTTCTGATTGTTGATCATCCATCGTTTCTGGATAGGAGCTGATCATACATCATCATTTGATCCAACGGCCAACTATGATTGGATCGAACTGATTGATCAACCATTACCAACTTGACCACAGGCCATAACGTTATTACTAGATCTGACTATTGATCTCTCATTGTTTTTGGATGCGACCTTTTTCCATTATCACTAGATCTGCCCATTGATCTTTCAGTGTCTTTACATCTAACCACTGATGTTCCTTTGATCATCCTTTATCCCAAGATTCAACCATTGATTCTTAATTACTACTAGATCCAACCATGATAAACTGACTATGCCTTACATTTTCTCTAAATATAGCTACCGATCTTCCATCATGACTAGATCTGACCGTTGATCATCCTTTATCACCATTGTCAGAAGGGGGATTATGCAGTTACATCCTCATGGGATCAGTCAATAGAGGCAGTAGGCGAAATTGGCCATCTTGATATTTGCCGGTCCATTAACAACGAACGGATGTTGTAATCTGCCCGATCGTGGACATCAAATGGACGGTTAAAATGGAAAATAGTTGGGTCCAAAAATTCAGTAGCCCGCAAGAAGCTAGGTAGGGCCCACCATATTTTTTGTTAGAAATCCACCCCATCGATCCGTTTTTCCATATCATGTTAGGACATGAACCCAAAAATGAGGCAGATCCAAAACTCAACTGGGCCACACGACAGGAAAAAAGATTGGACGCCCACTGTTGAAACATTCTTGGGGCCACAGAAGTTTTGGATCAGGCCAATATTTTTTTGTTAGTTCATCCTAACAGGAATGACCTTATGAACGGTATGATGGCGTATAAACATCAGAGTAGACCCTGGGGAGGTTTCAACCGTAGGCATTTCTCTACCCACTTGTTCCTGCCGTGTGGGATTTGGATCTGCCTCATTTTTTGGGTGTTGTCCTAACATGATCTGGAAAAACAGATGGACAGGGTTGATTTCTCACAAACATCACGGTAGGCCCCACCTAGTTTCTGACCGCAGGAACTTGCTACGACCGGCATCGGTGTGCAATTGATGGGTACGTGGTATCACCATCATACTTTGTCAACGAAGCTTCCCAATTTAGATATATTTTGTTGATGGATAAGGTTGGCCCAGTCACGTAGGTCACTTTGTATAAAAGATCAAGCAGTGGGGCCCACATATGAGTGTTGATTCTAGACCAATGGAAATTACTTGTGAATTGTTCGATTGTTTCCTACTTTTTAGGAAAGGTGGTGTTTGAACCTTCCTCACAAAAGCCTTGAATTTTCTATGGCTCTGCTGAGTGGACGTGTGTGATTTGCATTAAAGTTATACTTAGGAAGGTGCATGCAGCTTAGCGTGATTTTTGGGCACGCCTCATTTATCTGTGGGACCCAGCATATTGCTGAAGCATGGCCCCAGCATCCTAATCCTCCTATTGGTAGCTTGTAGGGATGCAACTTGGGTGGATTGGGTAAGGTTGAGAGTGAACCCACAACCAAACCGGACTTAAGAGGACCTAACCCATGACCCGACCGAAGACAAATTCCAACCTGAATTCCTCTATACTCGACCCAACTTGGCCTAACCTGATCGGAATTTGTTCAACACGAACACAACTCGATCCGAATTGGGTTGGCATTTTACAATCCAAACCCAAGTTGAGGACCTTGACAACCTAACCCAACCTTACTGTACTAAGGTTGGGTCAATTGAGTTTGAGTTGACCCAACTCCAAGTTGTAGCCCAAGTGGTTCGAAAATTTTTAAGTGTAGTTCATTCGTAGTGGAGGTTGCAAAAATCACTCACCTTGTTTATAAAAACTCAAACAAAGTATTTGTATGCATAATGTTTCAGAAAAACACCCGCACTCGATTGATGTAAGATAAGCCAAAGGGACACACACACAAAGATTTACGTGGTTTGATAATATGCCTACATTTACAGGACAATAATATGAAGAAACAAATATACAAGACTTATATCTCTTCCACTTTTCCTTTGTACAAAAACCCTACTACTAAGGCATACTATAACAGACGATGAAATGGAATACTATCTCTCTATAGTGTTCTCCTTATATAGAAAACCATAAGAGAGCATTAATCAAAGCCTAAGAGAAATAGGCTCCATATGGACATACGTAGATACATACATATACATGTCAAAGAGAGGAACATCTCCTAACAAGAGATGTACATAACATTTTTCCATTTGAAGATTAATTTATTCTAATAATACAAAAAATATCCATAATAACAGTTACCTAAACATCATCATTCGCTGAGTAACAACAAGCCCAAAAGAAATTCTCCACCAAACAAATGTCTATCATACAATAGGCTTTATCAGCATGTCCACTAATTATCGTTGGTGTGAATTTTCTGCAACGAGATCTGTCTATCTTCGACCATATCACAAACAAAGTTATATTGAACATTAATGCGCTTGTTCCGAGAATAAAATACTGATTCTTAGCCAAGCGTTATACACTCTGACTGTCACAATGAATCATTATCATTTTTTACTTGAATTTTAATTATTCTAGCGACCTCTTTAGTCAAATATCTTTCTTTGTCATGCACTCTACTTCTGTAATAGACAAGGTCACCACTAACTCCAATTTCAAATCCAACTAACCACATCATAAGCCAAAAAAAAAAAAAAAAACATAACCCGTGTTAAATCTTCTTTTATCATGATGTCTTTCATAATCTGCATCCACAAACACAACTGACTTTAATATTCTTGGATACTATAACAAATATCTACCTCAAAAGTACCCTGCAAGTAATGAAGGAACCACTTCACAACAATCCAATTAATGATCTCTACCTAGGTTTACCATGTATTTGCTGACTGCTCCTGCTATTTGCACAATGTCTGGTCTTGTGCAAACCATGGCACATAGGGCTCCATACTGCCGATGAATACGGTATTTGAGACATATCCGCCTTCTCCACTTTTGTGTTAGGACACTAATATGAAGATAACTTATAATCTAACAGATAATGAAGTACTAACTGGGTTAGAATTTTTAATATTAAAGTAGCACAAAACTCTTTCAACAGAACCCTTCTGAATTATTCAGACTTTCTTGTTCTTCCTTTGTTTAAATATGGAACCACTTCACAACAATTTAATGATCTCTAGTTAGGTTCACCATGTATTTGCTTACTTCTCCTACTGTTTGTGCAATGTTTGGTCTTGTACACACCATGGCATATTGATGCGGACATCAATGGTGCACCCTTTAGAGTGTACCAGAGGAGGCGACGTCGCAGATCGAGTGTTGGAGCAGATGAGTTGATGTGGATGGACGCCGGGCCCATTTTCTGACGCGTTACGAGTACGCGAGATGCAGGATCGCGCAGGAGCATCATGACCGCTGGACCATGGAGCGGATTTACATTTAGGCGCTTTTCTATTTATTTCCTTGTTTCTAGGCGCTTTAGTGTCGTTATTTACTTTAGACGTTTTTATGTTATTTCTTTGGTTTTCAGGCACTTTAGTGCACTTTTTTTTATTTTCGTAGCTTATATATACTGTGAGAACCCTATTTCGAAATTATTGAATGAATAGAAAATTCGTGAGTTTCTTCCTCTTTATTGAGAGATTAGGATTTCAGGATTGGCCCTCGGGTGTTGAGGATTCCACCCCGGAGTTTCTGTTTTCTCTTCTCTCTTTCTTCAAGGTGCGAGGAAAGGTAAGCTTCTTTTGATTCCTAATTCGTACTTCATGATAACCCATTGTTTTTCGACATCCCTCGTCCTTTTCTGAAACCCCCCCCCCCCCCCCCCCCCCCCCCCCTCTTTTTTGGTACGATCGAAAAGAGGGATGCCTAGCCACGATAACCGGATCCAAACTTGACTGTGGACTGGTCTATGCTAGATCTGGGATATCCTCATATCCCTAGATCCTCCCTGTTTTACGATTTTACATGGTTTTATGCAAAGGGGCATGATCCGGATGGACGGATTTCATCTTCGTGTTGAGTTTTGTTAGTTTCCTCTTATTGAAAGTAGTCAGTTTCGTAATTTTATTATTTGAATATCTTTCAACTTGATATACATGCATCTAGGGTTAGATCATCACATGCCCCTGCATCAATTTTGGTATCAGAGCCAGGTTCCTAGCGTAGGTCAGTTTACCCAAAATTTCCCTTTTCGGTGATTTTTTTCAAAGGAACCGGATATCCCAAATCGAAAAAATTGTAGGCCTTTCGGGCGCTCCTCCCCGAACCCCGGGTAGGGGCGCGCCGCCCCCTGCACCCTCGGCGCGGTCAGCTTTGCGTAGGGGTCATAGTTCGTTGAGTTTAATTAGCCTTTTTTTTCTAGATTTTGTTGAGTCCTCATATAAATCTAGGCCACATAGGATAGCTTGTATTGCAGTGAACTAGGATAGTCAAAATTGCATTTAGATTTTACCTTTTTTACACATTTGCGCACCTAGATCTAGGGCCTTTCACATAGCACTCCTGGTGTATGCCTACGCGCACTGGTCGTAGGTTTGGTCTTCATAATACTATGGAATCTAATCAAATTACCAAAGCTCTGGAGGGTCTAATTAAGAGAATGGATCAGCAATTTCAGACCTTGAGAGGTGAGATCGCGCAGCAGTTTGCGCCTCAGGATGATAAGTTCACACGTTTAGAGGAGAGGGTCACGCGCTTAGAGGATGGCATCCAGACCACCACTTTAGATGGTCCCCAAGCAACCCCCGACACTGGGGCAGTCGATCAGTCCCAAGTTGTGGGCCCTGATCCGCCTAGGGATGATTTGGGCGCAGGTCAGGCCCGTGGGCCTGGCAATGGACACGATGGGGCTCATCATCGGCCACTCCCACAGATTCATGATCCTGTTTTCCCCGCCCAGCGGGAGGGCCATGGTGGGGTGCGATATCCGCAACCTCAAAGATACCATGAGCAGAACCCTGTTATTAGGGTCATGAAGGGCATCAAGGTTGACGCTCCTAGTTTTGATGGGAGACTGGACCCCAAAGTTTTTTCTGATTGGCTAGCAGACATGGATCACTTCTTTCAGTGGCACGGTCTGCGAGACCCACAACGGGTTGGATTCGCCAAGATGAAGTTGGTGGGCCACGCAAAACTACATTGGAGAAATGTGGAGCGTCGCCGTGAGCGATCTAGAGAGGGGCCAGTTCTCTTTTGGATTGAAATGAAAGAATTGTTGCGAGAGAAGTATGTTCCCCTTTCTTATAAGCAGAGGCTGTTGGATCAATGGCACACTTTGTGCCAAGGATCCATGACGGTAACAGAATACATTGCCAAGTTCGATGAATACATGATGAGGTGCGATGTAGATGAGGACCCTGCTGTGGTTCTCTCCTGTTATAGTATGGGCCTCAAGTTTGACCTCCAGCGTGAGCTCATGCCTCATATGGTCACCAGCTTAGAGCATGCTTACCAGATGGTGCAGGAACTGGAGTACTATGTGCGCCAATCTCCTGCTAGAGGGTTTGAGATTCGACCTACTGTGCCTAGAGTAGCTCCGCAGGGAGCGAGACCTCAGGTCGGAAATCAACCCAGAGCTCAACCTGGTACCCAACCAGTCAATAGAAACGAGGTAACAATGTGGCTGGACCAAGTACTAGGACTGCGATGCCAGGGCAGTGCTACCGCTGTGGTGGCATGGGTCACATTGCCGCAGAGTGTTCAAATAGGGGTGGGCGTATTGCCTTTGTTTCTGAACACTCTACAGAAGAAGAAGTGGCATATGAAGTTGAAGGTGACCAGAATGATGAGGAAATCATCGTCCAATCCCTTGAGCCGGCCAGTGATGCCGAGGATGATGCTGTGGAGACTACCCCACTTGCTGTGGTGAGATGCGCTTTGGCCCAGGTGAAGGAAAGTGAGGATTGGCGCAGAACCACTATCTTCCACACTTACGCCCAGTGTGGAGATAAGAGCTGCAAAGTGATCATAGATAGCGGGAGCTGTGAGAATGTAGTTTCTCCAAGTACTTTGAGTCGCCTGGGGTTGAAGCCAGTCCCTCACCCCAACCCATACCGAGTTTCTTGGGTTGATGCGACATCCCTTCCTGTGACTCAGCGATGCCTTGTGCCAATTGAATTCGGACCATACAAGGACAAGTTGTGGTGTGATGTGGTCACGATGGACGTTGGCCATATCATCTTGGGAAGGCCATGGCTCTTTCACAAAGATGTCACAATATTCGGGCGTACGAATAATTGTGTGTTTAAGCATGAAGGAAAGAAGCTTGTCTTGAGCCCGCTCCCTCCCAAATCGTCCACAGGAGCGAAAGATGTTGCGTCTCGAGGCAGTTCTAAGAGTCAAAGGGCACCTCAGTTAAAGTCTCTCCACATCATAGATGCTAAGGAGTTTGAGAGAGAGGCCAAAACTGGGACTATGGTGTACGTTTTACTGGCTAGAGAGAGCACACCCGAGGTTGCTATAGGGTTACCCCAAGAGGTTCGTTCAGTCCTAGAGGAGTTTCGAGATGTCTTCCCTAAGGACCTTCCAGACGAGCTCTCACCAATGCGGGACATTCAGCATGCGATAGATCTTGTCCCAGGGGCGACCCTACCAAACCTCCCTCACTACAGAATGAATCCCACCGAACATGCCGAGTTGAAGAGGCAAGTGGATGAATTGCTTAAAAAGGGATTTATTCGTGAAAGTATGAGCCCGTGCGCCGTGCCTGCGCTTCTTACGCCAAAGAAAGATAGCACGTGGCGCATGTGTGTCGATAGTAGAGCCATAAACAAGATTACTGTCAAGTATCGGTTTCCCATCCCGAGGCTTGATGACATGCTTGACATGATGGCCACCTCTACTATCTTTTCGAAAATTGACCTCAAGAGTGGTTATCACCAAATTCGTGTTCACCCAGGAGATGAGTGGAAGACTGCCTTCAAGACGAAGGATGGGTTGTATGAGTGGTTGGTTATGCCCTTCGGGTTAACCAATGCTCCAAGTACATTTATGAGGGTGATGACCCAGGTGCTGCGACCCTTTATGGGTAAGTTCTTAGTTGTGTACTTCGATGATATCCTCATCTATAGTACGTCTCCTACCCAGCACCTTGAACATTTGAGGCAGGTCTGCAACGCCTTGCGAGCAGAAAAGCTTAATGCGAACCTCAAGAAGTGTTCCTTCTTGACTTCTAGAGTTATTTTCCTGGGGTTTGTTGTTTCGTCAGAGGGTATGTCTGCAGACCCCGAGAAAGTCAAGGCCATTGTCAATTGGCCCGAGCCGCGTAATATACACGACGTGCGAAGCTTTCACGGCCTAGCTACGTTCTATCGGCGGTTCATCCATGGATTTAGCTCTATTATGGCTCCCATCACAGATTGTATAAGAAAAGGGGAGTTCCAATGGACTAAAGCCGCGACACGGGCTTTCTCTGAAATTAAGAATAAGATGACGGAAGCGCCCGTCATGCGTCTACCTGACTTCTCTAAAGTCTTTGAGGTGGCGTGTGACGCGTCAAGACTTGCCATAGGGGGAGTGTTAAGCCAAGAGGGACATCCTGTGGCCTTTTTCAGTGAGAAACTGAATGAGGCTAAACAACGCTACTCCACCTACGACAAAGAGTTTTATGCGGTTGTGCAATCATTGCGCCATTGGCGGCATTATTTATTACCGCAAGAATTTGTCCTGTTCTCTGATCATGAGGCCTTGAAATATTTGAGCTCTCAAAAGAAGTTGAGCCCTAGGCATGCCAAGTGGGCTCAATTTCTTCAGGAGTATACGTTTCTACTTAAGCACAAGGCCGGTAAAGAGAATAAGGTTGCTGACGCGCTTAGCCGTCGTGTCATGACGCTGCGGTCCATGAGCGTTGAAGTTATAGGCTTTGAGCAACTCAAGGGTGAGTACTCAACTTGTCCTGACTTTGGGACCATCTATGCGTCGTTGTCTAGTGACCCACCCTCGAGGAGTGCTGAGTTTGTCCTTACAGACGGATATCTTTTTAGAGGGGACAAGCTCTGCATCCCACGCACATCCCTCCGTGATTTTCTAGTATGGGAGCTTCATGCTGGAGGGATGGCAGGTCACTTTGGTAGAGATAAAACAGTTGCCCTGGTTTCTGATCGTTTCCATTGGCCTAATCTCCAGCGAGATGTGGCCAAGATTGTAGGGCAGTGTCGGACATGTCAACTGGCAAAGCAGAGGAAACAAAATACAGGCTTATACACTCCTTTGCCAGTTCCACATGCCCCGTGGCAAGATGTCAGTATGGATTTCGTGCTTGGGCTTCCCAAGACTATTCGTAAGCACGATTCCATACTCGTGGTCGTTGATCGGTTTTCTAAGATGGCCCATTTCCTACCCTGTTATAAGACCTCAGATGCCTCCCACATTGCTAAGATATTCTTTCAGGAGGTTGTGCGACTTCATGGGGTACCTAGATCCATCGTGTCTGACAGAGATACTAGGTTCACTAGTTATTTTTGGAAGACTCTCTGGCATCTTTTGGGTACGAGGCTTCAATTTTCTTCAGCATATCATCCTCAGTTGGATGGTCAAACAGAGGTAGTGAACCGTAGCCTAGGGAATTTGTTGAGATGTCTAGTTGGAGACCACCACAGGACTTGGGACACTGTTATTCTCACAGCAGAGTTCGCTTATAACTCTTCAGTGAACAGGTCCACAGGAATGAGCCCATTTGAAATTGTTTCAGGTCTTAGACCCCGAGCCCCCATAGATTTGATCCCCATGGCTACCCCACAGCGTCCTTCAGAGTTAGGAGAGTCATTTGCCCATCATATACATGCATTACATAGTGAGATCAGAAGGAAGATTAATTCAAGTAATGAACATTATAAACTTTCTGCTGACACTCACAGGAGATTTAGGGAATTTCAACCTGGAGATGACGTCATGGTTCGTATTAGGTCTGATCGGTTTCCACCTAGATCCGTGAAGAAGCTTCATGCCCGTAGCATAGGCCCACATAAAATTGTGAAAAGGTTGGGGTCTAACGCTTATGTTGTCGATATCCCTCCTACCATGGGCATCAGTTCCACATTTAATGTGGAAGATCTAGTTCCCTATCACGAGCCATTACCTCTATCTAGTGATTCCCCTGTTTCTTCCCAGAACTCCCCTATATATGGACCTTGGCCACAGCTTGACCTCCCTATACCCATTTTACCTTCTCTTCCTTCTGCACCGAGAAGAGACGAGATAGAGGGAATTTTGGACTCCGAGTTGGTTTCTACTCGCTCAGGGAGTTACTAGAAATTCCTAGTCTAAGTGGAGGAACAGGCCTATTGCAGATAACTCCTGGATTACCGAGACAGAGCTACAGCGTATCGATCCAGACATGCTTGAGAGGTACGGAGTTCACTTTCGCCAGTGGCGAATTCTTCCCACCCGGGGAGAATTGATGCGGACATCAGTGGTGCACCCTTTAGAGTGTACCAGAGGAGGCGACGTCGCAGATCGAGTGTTGGAGCAGACGAGTTGATGTGGATGGACGCCGGGCCCATTGGGCCCATTTTCTAACGCGTTACGAGTATGCGAGATGCAGGATCTCGCAGGAGCATCATGACCGCTGTACCATGGAGCGGATTTACATTTAGGCGCTTTTCTATTTATTTCCTTGTTTCTAGGCGCTTTAGTGTCGTTATTTACTTTAGACGTTTTTATGTTATTTCTTTGGTTTTCAGGCACTTTAGTGCACTTTTTTTATTTTCGTCGCTTATATATACTGTGAGAACCCTATTTCGAAATTATTGAATGAATAGAAAATTCGTGAGTTTCTTCCTCTTTGTTGAGAGATTAGGGTTTGGCCCTCGGGTGTTGAGGATTCCACCCCGGAGTTTCTGTTTTCTCTTCTCTCTTTCTTCAAGGTGCGAAGAAAGGTAAGCTTCTTTTGATTCCTAATTCGTACTTCATGATAACCCATTGTTTTTCGACATCCCTCGTCCTTTTCTGAAACCCCCCCTCCTTTTTTGGTACGATCGAAAAGAGGGATGCTTAGCCATGATAACCGGATCCAAACTTGACTGTGGACTGGTCTATGCTAGATCTGGGATATCCTCATATCCCTAGATCCTCCCTGTTTTACGATTTTACATGGTTTTATGCAAAGGGGCATGATCCGGACGGACGGATTTCATCTTCGTGTTGAGATTTGTTAGTTTCCTCTGATTGAAAGTAGTCAGTTTCGTAATTTTATTATTTGAATATCTTCCAACTTGATATACATGCATCTAGGGTTAGATCATCACATGCCCCTGCATCACATATAAGGCTCCATACTGTTGATGAATATGGTATTTGAGACATATCTGTCTTCTCCACTTTTGTGCTAGAACACAAATATGAATACAACTTATAACCCAACAGAGAATGGAGTACTAACTGGGTTAAAATTTTCAATGCTAAAGTAGCATGAAACTCTTTCAACAGAACCCTTCTGAGTTATCCAGACTTTCTTGTTCTTTTTGTGTTTAAATATGGCCATCCCAAGAATTTGATTAACAGTATTAAAATCCTTCATATTGAATTCCTTAACCAAATGAACTTTTAATGTTGTAATTGTATTTTTACGAGTATTTACAACTAGCATGTCATCTACATAAAATAATAAGATAATAAAACTATCATTATTATAGCTATAAACATAGGTACAATGGTCTGCCTCACCTCTCTGAAATTTCAAGCTTTTAAAAAAGGAATCAAACTGCTTATACCAACATCTTAGCGCTTGCTTTAAACCGTAATGCGATCTATTCAGCCGACAAGCGAGATTTTTTGTTTTTCTATAATAAAGCTTATGGATTAAGTGATATAAATTTATTTATCAAGATTTTCATGCAAAAAATAGTTTTTTTTGCATCCAACCATTTAAGCTTTAAGTCAAGCATCATTGTCATATTTAACACAGTATGAATAGTATTCAGTCGGACAATAGGAGAAAATTTCATTAAAGTCAATATCTAATTTTTTTTAGTATACTCTTTTACCACTAATCAAATTTTGTATCTTTCAATATTCTCATTAGTATCTTTGCAATCAATAACATTTCGCTCTTTAGATAATTTAACCAATTCCCAAAGTCTTGTTTTTATGCAGGGATTCCCTCTCATTTTTCATGGATGCTTTTTATCGACTAGTATCCATAGATTCATATACCTCTCAGTATGAATAAAGCTCATACTATTTTATCATATAAGTGTAAGCTATAATATAATCCTTGAGCAAACAGAAGATTTCATAGCTCCCTTCAATCAACCTTGATCACGTTGAGTTTCAACACTTGATATCTCATCTACATGTCTTCATTAATTTCTTCTTCAATGATATCATCAACTTATTGAGCATTTGAGTTGGTTGATCTTGAACATTGTTTGGAGACTCTAATTCAATTATTGTTCGTGACTTTAAGTTCAATAGGTCATTCTCTTTATGCATCGAATCCTTATTAAAAAATAATATTTTGTCTAATCACTAACTTGTTGACAGTAAGGTATCACAATCTATATCTCTTTGTTCCATCTGCATAGTTAAGAAAAATACATGTTTTGGACCTCGCCCAGCTAAGTCTGTTGCTCTTTGAGAATTCACACATAAGCATTACAATCAAAATTATGAAGGAACGAATAATTAACAATTTTTTCAGACCATATCTCTTCAAGGATCTTATAATCTAGTGCAGTGTAGGAGAACGATTTATTAAGAAACGAATTGTGTTAACGACTTTCGTACAAAAACATTACTCAAGCCTAGTCAAACTCAGTATACTCTTAGCACGATCCAAAAGTATACGATTCATATGTGTAACGCTCTGTAAAATTAACACCCTGAAACCCGAGCATGTACTCGGCCACGTCATCAGCACATCGCCTAAGCCTAATTAATTAGCCATTCATAACTTAGAAAACCTGTAAATTAATAGAAAAACCTACCCAATTGGCATTCCCACCATTCGCATAGATGCAAAATGCTGCACCAAGCATGCCCCGACCCTAATTAGCGGATCCGAGGAGTCCTGAAAATCCGAACATACCCGAAAATGGCCAATTTAATCTAAACAGTCCCTAGACCGCCCAAAAAAGACCATAAAATCTGAAACTTGGGAGGGACGACCCTCTCATCAGGATTGACGACCCTGGTAGGACTCTAGCATAAGGCTAGCGACCAAATTGCCTAATTTTAGAAATTAGTGAAAGCACATGTTAAGTACAAATCTACCCAAACCCAATCCAACCCAAGTAATCATTGTCATTCATACATTTTCAAGTTAAGGTATTAGAACTCTTAAGATCACTGTGAAACTTAGAACCTAGGCTCTAATTATAACATTAAACCAATCCTTAAAGCCATGGCCCTGATCTACGATTGACGACCGTTGAACGAACTTTTCCTCATATTCGATAAACGCCGCATCCGAATTGCGTGAGATCGTAAACATAGGTAGATCATCCATCGAGGGAGCTGTCCCATGGGTTGGATTGACCTAGATGGGCCAATTGAGCCTCAACTAAGCAAAATAGCCCACCTTAAGGCCATAACTATAAAAATTTTGTAAGTAGGGTCATTCTGGTCAATTCTGCCTTATAAAAGCACTTAAATTGGAGATTTCATTCCCCATTTCTGAAATTTCTGAGAGAGAGGGAGGGAGGGAGGGTGAGTGTGGAGGTTATGCATGCCATTCCACCATACACACCCACGACGGTCCAACTGCTTTCCCTTTTCACTAGATCGCCTCCAATAACTTCTAGAGGTGAATTAGAAGATCCATCATCCTTAACCCTAGTTTTTCCTCTAGAACTCTTCAAATTTTCTGACATACAAACCTCATTTTTTTTACAAGATTCAAGAATTCCTTCAACATACAGACCATTACTCCTAGGTTGTCTAGGATCAAATACCATTAGATTTAGTTAATGCTTTACTTGTGTGGTTAAGAATGCCTAAATCTATTTGTGAGTTGCTGAAATTGCTAGACATCATGAATGATTGATGTAATTGCATAATATAATCCTCGGTGTTGTTAGAATTTTCTACCTAAGCTTGCATGTTAGAATTCAAATGTTTATGGTTCAACTTGTGATAGTAGAATGAGTTAATGTTGTGTTAGTAGTGTTTCCATGATGGAATTATATTTACTCTTTACCTATGGTTGCTAAAAATTCAAATAGCATGTGTCATGCCATAATAATGTGCTGTTATATGGGTGACCGCTTGAGATAGAATATGGGTGACCGACTATAGTTTGAGGACTACAAGGGCCATGCGTGCTTAAGGCCGACCTTTCCGACTTTCTCCTCCATCGAATGCGCTAGTTCGGCACTAGGCTGGATGTGTATGCTTTGTTTTGTCATCGCCATCCCCTCGAATCCAGAATACCGACATTACCGTTGCATAGTCTACTTAAAATCATAGTGCGATTCGATCCCCAAAGACTCATAGGCCAGGCATGGTGGTATGGGACACCGTGTCCGAGTAGTCGGTCTACACTGGGTGATTAGCCTTCCCGTTGTGATCATTGAGCACCATTGGAGGCGACGAGCCTACCATTCTTATTGAGGATTTGGTGACGAGCCTTATGCGCCTTGACTTTGGTGTGATTGACGAGTCACTGCCCGACCATGCTTACCCGGGTGATTAACCCGAACCATAAATCGAGGGGTTACTGGTGATAATTGGCGTTCATAACGCAGGGAGCCAGATGGTCCCAGTTAAGCTTGATGATAAAATGACGGTACTTAGGCTTCACCAACTTGCTGGATGAATCAGACTAACTAATCACTTGGCTAATCATGCATGGCATGCATTGTGCGAGTGATGGGGTGAGGAGCCCCATTCACTGACAGCTCAGTCTGTGCAGGTGATGTGGTGACAAGCCACTCACTATCGGTTGTGACAAAACGGTGTCCGAGCATGCATCTGTATCTCATTCATTCATGCATTAAGACAACTAGCTTAGACTTTATTGGGTGCCTTCTATGAAAATTTCATTACCTACATTTGACTGTGCTTGATATCTTGAGAACTTAGGGTAATGGAACCATTGAGTTAATCACTTACTCTCACTTGGGACGGTGTTTTCAAACACCAACTAGAATACCCTGTTGATGCAGGTACCCTCGAGGCGAACACACTAGTGGAGTATGAGGACGTAGAAGACGATGGACCATACTCCGAGTACGTTGATGACCAGGCCTAGGAGAGAGTCACTGTGTTTCTTTGGGATTCTTAGAGCCGTGGTTGCGGCTAATGTCGATGTTAGGTTGTACATTTGGACTTAAATGTTGGGACCACCGGTTGAGTGGACCCCTTTTCATAAGGTGTAACACTGTATATTTGGAATTTTTGCTTACTAAATTTCGCTTATGTCTTTATTTAATTGTTTAGCTTGACCTATCATTATGGTTTGGTGCCACGTGGATCAAATGCTTGCATAACACGCATCCGCATATGCATGAGTGACTCCCGGGATATCGGGGATCTAGTTTGTACTCAACCCCTGAAAATCTAGGGCATTATAATATGTTCAACGACTCCGTTCTGATGTGGAGTACCAGGGACCGTGTAGTGCCTCTCAACGCCTTGCTCACTACAAAAGTCCTTAAATTCTTTCGAGGGGTACTCTCCTTATCAGTTCTCGAAAACTTAACTTTCTTTTTCTTCTGATTTTTAACAAATAGTTTAAACTTGATAAAACAAGCAAAAACATTACTCTTCCTTTTCAACATGTAAACATATGACTTCTTAGAGAAATTGTCAATAAAATAAATAAAATATTTCGAACCTCTTAAGGATTTGACAGAAGTCTACTAAGTGTCAGAATGAATTAGATTTAAAAAAATTCTTACTTTAATAGTGGATGAGGGACAACAAGATTTGTCGAGCATACAGTCTTGATAAAAATCTAAATTAATAGGTTTTAAATCAGGAAGTAAGTTTTGATCGAGAAGTACCTTTAGTCTTTATTTTCTCATGTGACCCAACTATCTATGCTAAATTATAACAATCTGTCATAACATTGGCAACAATAACATTGCCAACCACAATATCTCTGATCAAATGATATAATCTACCCATCAACTTTTTCTTTGTCACTACCATCGCTCCTTTTAAAATCTTTAATTGATTCTTTTCATAAAAAAAACTTACAGGTATTTTTATCAAAATTTTTCAATGATAGAAGACTCTTCTACGGGTTCAACACTTGTTGCATGCTAAAACTATACGTGTGATATCATCAAACAGTGATTCTGACATCTCTTATCCCCACAAATTTACACATGCTATCATCACCCATGTAAACTGTATTGTTATTGCATGATTGAGATGTGTAGAAATAATCTCTGTGTGGAGCCATATGGAATGAAGCCCCCGAATCGAAGATCCTTTAATGACTCGTATTCTCTCATGGAATCATTGTCGACAACACTTCCTCGTCCTTGGATGAATTTTCTTTCTCAATTAAGTTTTCATAGGAATCCTTTGAATTTGATACTTGATCACGAGAATCAGGTTTAAAAATTTTCTTATTTACTTTCTTAATTTAATTGTTTTACGTAAGTGGCATTTCTTTTCGTAATTCCAACACTTTCTTACTTTGTGCCTTTTCGACTTAGATTTCATCTTATCTCCTCCCTCGGATGCATTTTTTAGTAGATATTCCTCTGACCATCATAACGTCACCAGAAGATCCCCATTTGTTTTTCCGTAAGAGTCTTTGGTAAGCAATGCTAACATGATTAACTCCATATTAAGATTTAAAAAGTTGCTGAGATTCATAATCAAACATCCCATGAATCTGACATTGAGCAAAGTAAAAGTGCGACCTTTGCTTCATCATTAATCTTCACAGTGACTACGCTAACCTGCTAATCAAGGTATTAACTCCATTTAAGTGTTTTGCAAAGAAGTCTCCTCATCTTCAAATGGTACAATTGTTGCTGGAGAAATATCTTATTTAACATTTGATTTCCCTTTGTGTAAGTTTCGCAGTTTATCCCACACCTTTTGCAAGTGTTTAATCTGACACGTTGAATAAAATCGAATCATCTGGTATAAAAAGAAGAATCCGCCATAGCCAATTAATTTTTCTTTTCAAATACCTCGTCTTTTTTCTCTACTGACTTTTTTTCTCTTATATCACAATTGTGTAGTCTTCCTTCACAACACTGTTCATCTTAATTTTCCATAGCGCATAGTTGGATTCATCAAACATCGGCACCTTAAATCAACTAGAACTTAATTTAGTCATCTAAAACACCATTGCAATACAACATCAACACCGATCTTGTGTTAAAAGGCTTCTTAACCTTTGGCCTTGATACCAATTATTACAGGAAAATATCTACATACGATCGATGTAAGACAAGTGTGAACGCCCTCCCCTAACGCGTGTGTGCGGCTGATGCAGCACAGTGGAAGAATGCCTTTCATTGGATTGGTGTTTTCGTTGTCGTGTGTGGTTGATTCTTTCAGGGTGATGATGGCCTAATGTATATGGTTTGTTTGGTTTGCCTTGCCTCCCTTGGTTGTGCAATACTTTTCCTAAGGGCAACCTTTGAATATTGCGTTCACTACTAACCGATTAAGCTACAGTGTGCCATGGCCGACTAGAGTTCGTGAACTTGCCCTGGGCTGGGGAATATTGAAATTCCCTGGCCGAAATTATTCTTGATGTATGGCTTGCGAACTGGGTAAGGGCCTCAATTATGAGAGAAGAAGAGGTTAAGCATCCTCTCTTGTCTGCACTTGCGTGTGGTCTCTACTTTAAGGGACATGCAGTTCGTAGGAAAATCGTACATATACAACAAAAGCTAATCATACGGCCATGCTTTGCATAACCCTGCAAGAGGGCTGAGTAGATAAGAAAGAAAACAAAGAGTCTTAGCCTTGCTTCGAAAGTTGGAAGACAATGGGCAAGAGATCGGAATGAAATAAACATGCAATAAGGAAGATAAAAATACTAGTCTTGCTTCATAGGGCCGAGACCATAGGCAAGAGGGCAGAATATAAATAAATAGCAGCTAAAACAGTAAAAGAAAAAAATGGTATTTGTTGAGAAGAGAATGTGCAGAATGGACAACATTCTGAGCTTGATTGAGACATGAGAAAGAGAACTAGGAAGTCAAATACCTTTTCCTTGAGTTAGAAAAAGGGATAATCGGACGTCCCTAATCCTGACCCTACACCATGACTCAGCTAATTGGTTTCGGTGAGTTGAATGGCTGTGGTTGATTAACAGAATCTATAGTATGAGTATGGTAGTTGTAGAGCACCCTAGGTGGCAGAATCTCCTCATTGTTGAGGAGCAGATGCTAAGGACACTAACCAAAATTTCAACCAGCTTTTAGATGATTCTCTCTACCATTTTTTCCTCCTTTGGATAGGGGGTGGGTGCCGTTTAATTATATAAGCATTGGAGACTATTGGCTAATGGATGACTAACAAACACTTGACAATTTTTTTCCATGAAGAATTTGTAAAAAAATTCTAGGAGAGAATTTGCGGCGCTGGGTATCCGTCGGCCGATGAACAACCGACAGTTCACCTTCTCCAAGGTGGGGTGTCTACAACAAGCCAAACCACAAAAAGAAAATAAGCCAAACAAGAAACGAGAGATAAAAGGCACAAAGATTTATGTGGTTCGATAATATTCTTATGTCTGTAAGGCAATAACATAGAGTTTTCTTCATTGCTAAAACAAAATAAGCTAATATATAAGACTTACCTATTTCCTACTCTTCCTCTATATAAGAACTCTCCCACCAAGGAATACTCTAAAAGATGGTTGAATGTAATACCTTCTCTCTATAGTGCTCTCCTCATATAAGACACCCACAAGAGAGCACCAATCCAAGCCTAAGAGAAATAGATTTCATATGTATGGATGGGAGAGGCTTTTGATAGGAGATGTCTTCCACTGACATACATATAGTTCCTTAGACGAGAATTACATAACTAACAAATCTCTACCACCAAAATTAATCCGATGATTAGGAGATATTCAGTTATTAAGTAAAATAGAAGTGCAATTTATCTCTATATATAAGGCCATAGTTTGGGATGATATTACCTCCGCAATTAACTTTCAGTAGAGCTCTCAACCTTAAGATATAAAAGAATGTGAGAGGGATTTTTAATATAGGTCAAGGTGTTGTAGCTACTAAAAATGTGAGTCATCAACTAAGATCATTTTTATCATTACAAAAGGGCTCAGGCACTTGCTCAGGCACTTGCTCTCTCTCTCTCTCTCTCTCTCTCTCTCTCTGTCTCTCATGCCACAAACATAATATTTCTTACCTGGATTTTAGTTTTAGCAATTAGACTAATAAGATATATAATGAGCAACTAAGACCGTTAAACTAATGGGTCCACCATCAAGAGGACCTTCACAAACCTCCCAAATTGGAAAATTGTAACACTAAATCGCTCATATCATTTAAAAAAAAAAAATTTGTAGAAAAATAAAATCATAAAATAAAATGAAAAGCTAATTATTTTTACTTAAACTAATGCTATTACAACATTGGAGTTTAGATCACATGCCCCACTTACATGATCGTGTGGTAGACGCATGTTTACATGCTATATATGACATTTTCAATTATAACAATGGGCCCATGGTTCATTAATCAAAACCATTAATCTGTTAGTCCCTTCCTAGATAGAAAATGCCCAAAAAAATGTCTTATGTTGAAAGATCCTCTTGACAAATATTAGGTCTTTCTAAGTCGAATGTGGACCTTTGTTGCATTTTATTTACTTATTTATCTATTTATAGTCCATGAATAAGGAGGCGTCAAGCGATGGGACCCAATAGACAAATTATCTGATTTACTGAGCAGTGGGCCTCACTTGCAGAATTGAAAATTACAATGGTCAAAGATCGGACCACATATGATATAAAACTACAAAAAAAAAACACTCTAAGTGTGTTCGGTGAATATGGTGATATTTCATGAAGTTTGGTGCAACCAAACGCATCATAAATGAAAATAATCCCTCATCTAAATTGTCCTTCTGCTTGTCTAAACTGATATTCTCCAACTCCATTCAAAGAATCCTAACAAGTCCCATCCCTCTAATCACCACAAATTAGCTTTTGGGTATAAAATATTAAGTTTTTGCTAATCCCACACGTGCAAGAGGGCCCCACCACCTGGATGATAGGGCCCAAAATGGATTCGTTGGATTGGATGTGGACCACTACCGAACTTCTCCACCAAAAGGGAGCAGGAAATTTGCGTCATGCAATCCAGACCATCCAAATTGCTTACCGAACTATGGATGGATCATAATCGAATTATTTCAATGAAAAGATAATATTAACCATCTGATTTCTCTCTTTGAATTTGAGCCACTCACTGTTTTACTTTTAATTAATTGGATGGTTACAATTTTTTGATTGGTGTGATTTTATAGATATACATTCTATCGACAATGGGACCCACCAACAATTTGGATGGTCTGGAATACATCAGTGCCACATGTGCGGATGAGTCGCCACCACTTCGTAATTGTGCAAAAACTATCATGGCAGTCTATCCCCCCGTCTACACGGAGGGGATTATGTGCGGCTGGGCCTCGCCCAACACAGTGTCAACCTGACTGTGGGGCCCATATTTTTGTATATATTGTATATCCACGCCGTCCATCCGTCTTTAGAGCCCATTTTAGGTTATGAGCCTAAAAATGAAGCAGATACAAATCTCATGCGGACCATGCCATAGGAAACAGTGGTGATTGAACGCCAACCATTAAAAGATTCTTAGGGTCCACCATAATTTTTATTTACCATCCAACCTGTTGATGAGGTAAAACAGACCTCGATGAAGGTATATATATATCAGCTTGATCCAAAACTTCTGTGGCATGAGAAGTTTTTTAATGGTCAATCATTAGTATTTCCTGTGTATGGTTCACCTCAGATTTTGATCTGCTCACTTTTGGTCTAATGCCATAAAATGAGCTGGAAAACGGATGGACGGTGTGGATATACAATTAATACATCATGGTGGGCCCCACTTTCAGGTAGTTGGGTGAGACCACGGCCACACCTAGTATGCCCCTACCCGGCGCATAAAACAACCAAGGGGGGTCCACCATGCTTTATATTTATGTAAAGAAATCCACTTCGTCCATCAGGTGAGAACTATTATTTGTACCGAACATGTATACAATAAGCCCGATTAATAGATTTTGTGGGCCACACCAAGTGGGAACAATGGAAAATTCCTACCAAAACTGCTAAGTTCACACGGTATGACTTATGTATCTGGCTGATTTTTGTATATTCTATTCTTCCTGGATAGGTACACCTGCTTAGCAGGTTTCATGGAAGATATACACCATGATGGCCCCACACACAAACCTATGGTTGGCATCCCATTCCCACTATTGGCCACAAACTGGATATTAATGATGATCCGTTGACATTAGTTTGGTTGATTCATCCTTAGTATGGCCCACTAATTAAACACTTCGGATCTGGGTATATCTATGCCAAGTCACATAAGGACAGGTGCATGCGTATGAATGGCCTTACTCATACACAATAAGATATTATAAAGGGCTTTTTGTTAATATACACCGAGGTGTCATGGGAGTCCTCAAATAATATCGCTTTCAAAATATTACATTTTTACATGTACATTCGATTTTTCCTTGACAACATTGCTCTTAAACACCTTTTTAAAATTTTTGTGCAATAATATATTCTCATGTCATAGTTTCTAACAAACTCTTTTATCTATGCATTTTTATTTATTTTTTATAAACTTTTTTTAATTTCTTATGCATCTTAGAAAAGATAATAGATTAGGTGTGGCCCGACCTCACCTAAGACGGTCCGACCCTTACTGTGGGGCCTACTTTGATGTATGGATTCTATATTCACACTGTCCATTCATTTTTCCATATCATTTTAAGGCATGAGCACAAAAAAGAAACAGATCCAAGTCTCAGGCAGACCATGCCATAGGAAATAGTGGTGATTGACCACTAACAACTTATAACGGCTACAAAAGTTTTGGATGAAGCTGATTTTTGTTTTTTCTTTTCATCCAGGTTCATGTGACCTTATAAACAAGTTAGATGGCAAATAAACATTACAAAAACATTATGGTGAGCCATAAGAAGTTTTAATGACGAGATCTTCAATCACCACTGTTTCCAATAGTATGGTCCACATAAGATTTGAATATGCTTCATTTTTAAGCATGTAGCTTAAAATGATCCGGCAAAACGGATGGATGACATGGATATAAAATAACTACATCAAATTGGGCCCCATGATAAAAGGCGCATTTGCCTTGAGTGAAGCTGAGGCCGCATCTAATCCACTCCCCTCATAAAATGGATTCTTCTTCTTTCTTTAAATTTTTTTTTGCATAGATGAGTTGTTTACCAAAAAATATATAGAATGAAAGAAAAGATAACAAAAATAAGAGATTTATGACCCTTTTTGTGGGTCGCTTGATGGTGAAAATGAGAGTGAACACGACCTGACGACATCATAAAATTTAGGCCCACTATTAAATAGTCAAATGGTGTCCAAATGAGATAATTCCAAATCCATTTGAAAATTTATTGAATTAACTTTCCAACGAGTATAAAATCACCGTGATATAACCTGTAATGAGGGAATTATGATCATTTTCGAGGGATCGCACGCAGCCTAAAATGAGAGTGAATGTGATGACTTTAAACCCACTTTTAAATGATTAAATGTTGTCTAAATGAGATGATTCAAAATTCATTTAAAAGTCCATTGATTTATCTTTTCAATGAGCATAAGATCACCTCAATTAGACCTTTAACGAGGAAGTTATTATCATTTTCGTGCGATCGTTTGATGCTAGAAATGAGAGCGAACACAACTAAATGCTATGATTCACTTTGAGCCCACTTTTGAATGGTCAAAAGGTCTACAAATGACATGATTTTAAATCCATTTAAAAGTTTATCGAATTATCTTTCCAATGAGCATAAGATCACCTTATCAAAGTTATAACAAGAGAGTTATGATTATTTCACACGATTGCGTGTTGTTGGAAATGAGAGTAAGTAAAGATCACCCAATTCTCTTGAATGGGTGATTTTAAAAATTGAGCGATCTTTTGCACGGTTAAAAGATCTCCAAATGAGATGGTTTCAAATTCATTTGAAAGATTGTCAAGTTATCTTTCCAATGATCATAAGATCACCCCAATTCGCCCTGGAACGAGGGAGTTATGACCTTTTAAATCTGGGTTAAAATCCAATACTCTTGCACGACGTGCAAGCTAGCTCTCTTTTCCAGCATCGCGCGATCGCACAAAAATGGTTATAACTCTTTCGGTACAGGTCCAATCAAGGTAATCTTGGATTTGTTAAAAATATAATTTGATGAACATTTAAATGGATAATGAGATAATTTTAAATTTGCTTAAAAGTTCATCGAATTATCTTTCCAACGAGTCTAAGATCACCCCGATCGGGCTGGAATCATGGTGTTATGATCGTTTTAGTGCGATCGCGCGATTTTAAAAATGAGAGCAAACACAACTAACATCAAAATGGACTTTGGATCCACTTTTAAATGGTCAAATAGTGTTAAAATAATATTATTCCAAGTCATTTGAAAGTTAATCGAATTATCTTTCCAACGAGTACAAGACCACCCCGATTGGATATGGAAAGAGGGAGTTATGACCTTTCAAAGTTAGGTCAAAATCCAGTACTCTCAGGTGATCATGTGAGCTCGTTTTCTTTTCTAGAATCACACAATTGCACGAAAACAGTAATAATTTCCTTGTTATAACTCTGATCGAGGTGATCTTGTGCTCATTAGAAAGATAATTCGATAAATGTTCAAATGGATTTGGAATCATTTCATTTAGATACAATTTAACCATAAAAAAGTGAGCCCAATGTCCATGGTGTTCGAGCCTTTTATGCTCATTTGTTTTGTCAATCTGAAAAGAATTATATTAAACTAATTAAAAGATGAAGAAGATTCAATTTGTTTTGAAAAAATATGAGTGCGCAGGAGAGTTGCTCCTCTCTTCTTTCATGGTTGGGTAGCAAAGGTCGTTCCAATTTTACTCATATGTTGTCTGGCTCCATCCTTACAGGAGGCTCATTCCTCGCATTATCTAATGTCTTAGGATTGTGATTTGTGGGGGTGACCTCCTTTAACGCAAGCGTGCGAGCTGGTCGGGATGAAATTTCATGGGAATTAGAAAGATAGGGACAACATCTTTGACATTAGTCGTGCTCACTCTTATTTCTCGCATCATACGATCCTGCGAAAATGATCATAACTCTCTCTTATAACTTCGATCATGGTGATCTTATACTCATTGGAAAGACAATTTGATGAAATTTTAAATGGCTTTGAAATCATCTAATTTGGACATCATTTGACCATCCAAAAGTGGGCCCAAACATCATCATGTCATTAGTTGTGAGCTTTATAATGGACGTTGGGCCTACTTTTAGAGGGTCAAATAGTGTCCAAATGATATGATTTTAAATTCATTTGAAAGTTATCGAATTATCTTTCCAACGAGCATAAGAGCACCCTGATCATACTTGAAATGAGGGTGTTATGACCGTTTTCACGCGATCGAGTGTTTTTTAAAATGAGAGTAAGCACAATTAACGTTAAGATGGACTTTGGGCCCACGTTTAGATGATCAAATGATGTTCTAATGAGATGATTCTAAAGATATTTAAAATTTTATCGAATTATCTTTTCAAAGAGTAGAAGGTCACCCTGATTAGACCTGGAGTGAGGGAGTAATAACATTTCAAATTTAGGTCAAAATCTAGTACTTTCGTGATCGTGCAAGCTCGCACTTTTTCTAGCCTCATACGAAAATAGTCATAACTCCCTTATTATAGTTTCATTCAAGGTGATCATGTAATCATTGGAAAGATAATTCAAACTTGCAACTGGCTTTGGAATTATCTCATTTAGACATCGTTTGACCATCCAAAAGTGGGCTTAAAGTCTATAGTGACGTTAGTCGTGAAAATGGTTATAACTCACTTGTTATAGCTTTGATTTGGGTGATATTGTACCCCTTGAAAAGGTAAATTCATGAGCTTTTAAATATCGTTGGAATCATCACATTTGGACACCATTTAACCATCCGAAAGTGGGGTCAAAATCCATTATTACATTAATTATGAACTTCATGATGAAATTTGGGCCTACTTTTGAAAAGTTAAATAGTGTTTAAATAAGATGATTGTATGTTCATTTGAGATTTCATAATATTATCTTTTCAACGAGCATAAGAATACATCGATCGAACTTGGAATGAGGGAGTTATGACCATTTTCGCATGATCGCGCGATGTTGTAAACGAGAGTGAGAGCGACTAATGTCATAATGGAATTTGGGCCCACTTTTGAATAGTCAAGTGGTCTCTAAATAAGCTGATTCTAAATTCATTTGAAAGTTCATCAAATTATTTTTCCAATGGAGATAAGATCACCCTAATCAAAGCTGTAACAAAGGAGTTACGACCATTTTTGTGCTATTGAATGGTGTTGGAAAAGAGCACGAGCCCACGCGATCGCGTGTTGAGCTCTGAATTGTGTATATTCTAACCTTAATTCATCACACATCATGCATAGTTTTGAGTGTTAAAAGAACTTATCTTATATATGTATTTGTGTTTGTAGGAATGAGAGAGAGACCTCATGAATATGATGTTAAAAGGATTGCTTTTATACACATTGAAGATCAGTGGAGAAAGAGCCAAGAGGTGAACAATAGAAACAAGGAAGAAAGAAGAAGAGAATAGAAAAATTAATGAAGAAACGGTCCTCATGATCGGTTGTCACCGATCAACCAACTGATTGAATTTTTCTAAGGACAGGTCGATTTTTATGAAAAAATGCTGAACCTTGCTGGACATAAAAAGTCGATCCACGACCAATCGCTAGACCGATCGGCCAGAAGCCACGACCAGTCGGCTGTGCAAATCGATTTCAAAAATCCATTTTCGTTGCTGATTGAGCTCTAACTAGTCCGCTAGGGGGCTGCGACCGGTCGGTCACCGTCCAAACTGCATAAACACTTACACAGTTCTCGAAGATTCTTTACAAAAGGACATCTCTAGTCTCTTCCTAAGCCATCATAGAAAAGTCCTGAAGTTACTAGAGGTGGAGAGGATCAAAGTGGAGCATCTACAACTCTTCCAACCTAGTTCGCTTCTAGTTTTCTGTATTTTTCTTAGTTTCTTTGTTTGTTTCTAGTTCAATTATGTCTATAGTTGGCTAGACCTCTTAGCTAGGGCTAAGAGGTGAAGCTTGTAGTTAGATTTAATGTTCAATTCATTTATTCAAGTA
This sequence comes from Liriodendron chinense, assembly GCA_003013855.2. Taxonomy (NCBI): domain Eukaryota; kingdom Viridiplantae; phylum Streptophyta; class Magnoliopsida; order Magnoliales; family Magnoliaceae; genus Liriodendron; species Liriodendron chinense. The sequence continues at coordinate 961,076 of ML058521.1, forward strand.
CTATAAACTTTGGTTTTGGATTTTCAAGGTTTAGTTTGAATAAAAGTTGGTATTTTTAGATGATTTTGAAAGTTTATGTACTCTAAACACCAGTTGCTTACAAAATTTCTGAGGATGATCATATTGGTTTTGTGAGAATTGAATAGTAAAAACCTTAGATCAAGCCATTATCTCTTAGTATGGCTAATGGTTCGAAGTGTTACAAGTTCATCTTCCCCATACTTCATTAGATCTAGAATTGGGTTTCAGAATTAGTTTGGATTGTTATGTGTTGAATGCAATATCTTCAATTTGATAGAGATAGGACTTTGATTCCAATTGTGTGTTTGTACTTGATGAATATATTAGCATTGATCTACTACAAGTGGATCCTTGGTGCTCCAGTTGCTTTAATTTTCTAAGATTTTCCATCTTTACTTTATTATTTTGCTATCCTTCAATTCTCTTAATTTTTGAACTTTGTTAATCTAAGTTGTTAGAAGAATTAGAGTCGGTTTAGTTATAATCTCTGAGGATGATCCGGTCTCATGATCGATTATTACTACATCGCAGCCTTACACTTGAGGTTGGTGAACATTGGCGAATGTACTAGATTTTAACCAAACTATGAAAGTCATAACTCCTTCATTTCAGGTCCGATCGGGGTGATCTTATGCTCATTGGAAAGATAATTTGATGAAAGTTTAAGTGAATTTAGAGTAATCTCATTTGGATACCGTTTGACCATTCAAAAGTGGGCCCAAATCCCATCATGACGTTAGCTACACTCACTCTTGTTTTCAGCATCATGCAAAAATGGTCATAACTCCCTCGATCTAACTTTGATCAGGGTGATCTTATGCTTGTTAGAAAGATAATTCGATGAATTTTCAAATAGCTTTAGAATCATCTCATTTGGACACCGTTTGACTATCCAAAAGTTAGTGACTAACGTCATAATAGACTTTAAGCCCACTTTAAGACTGTCGAGTAATGTTTAAATGAGATAATTCTAAATCCATTTGAAATTTATCAAATTATATTTTCAAGGACAACAATATCACCCCGAATGGAGCCATAGTGACAGAGTTATGACCATTTTCATACGATCATGCGATATTAGAAACGAGAGCGAGAACAACTAACACCACCATGGACTTTAGGCCCACTTTTGAATGGTCAAATAGTATTTAAATGAAATTATTCTAAATCTATTTGAAAGTTGATCAAATTATTTTTCTAACGAGTACAAGATCACCCTGATCGGAGCTGTGACGAGAGAGTTATAATCATTTTCACACGATCGTGTGATGCTGGAAAAAAAAAGAGCAAGATGATTGCGTGGGAGTGCTGAATTTTGAGCAAACTTTGAAAGTTCATAACTCCCTCGTTCCAGGTCCGATCAGGGTGAATTTTTACCTGATGGAAAGATAATTCGATGATCTTTTAAATGGATTTAAAATTATCTCATTTGGAGATTATTTTATTGTCCAAAGATCACTCATCTTTAGAATCACCAAATCTTAAAGAACTTGGCCATTTTTAATCGTTCTTGTTTCCATCAACGTGCAATTGCATAAAAAGATCATAACTCTCTCGTTATAGTCCAATCGAGGTTATCGTATACTCATTAGAAAGATAATTTGATGAATTTTCAAATGGATTTGGAATCATCTCATGTGGACACCATTTTACCATGTAAAAGTGGGATCAAAGTGAATTATGGCATTAAGGCATGTTCGCCCTCGCTTTCAACATCGTACGATCGCATAAAAATAATCATAACTCCTTCGTTAAAGGTGTGATTGGGGTGATCTTATACTCATCATAAATATAGTTTGATGAACTTTTAAATTATATCATTTCGACACCATTTGGCCATTCAAAAGTGGGTCCATAAAAAGGTCATAACTTTCTCGTTATAGGTCAGATTGGGATGATCTTATGCTCATTGGAAAGATAATTCGGTAAAATTTCAGGTGGATTTACAATCATCTCATTTGAAAATGATTCAATTATTTAAAAGCGGGGCCTAAAGTTTATGACATCGTCGAGTTATGCTCGCTATCATTTCCAGCATTGAGTGACCCACAAAAACGATCATAACTTTCTTGTTTTCTACTATCTCTTTTCTTTCATTTTATTTGTCACTTTACAAAAGATCCATTTATGCTGAAATTTTTTAAGAAGAAGAAAAACCTATTTTCTGAGGGGAGTGGATTAGATACGATCTCTACTTCACCCAAGGCGATGTGGCTCTTACCAGGAGTCCACTTTGATGTAGTTATTTAATATCCACGCCGCCCATCCATATTGCCAGATCATTTTAGGCTACATACTTAAAAATGAAGCATATATAAATGTTATATGGACCATACTATAGGAAACAGTGGTGGTTGAACATCCCACTATTAAAACTTCTTATGGCCCACTGTAATGTTTTCGTAACATTTATTTTCCATCCCATATATCGAGGCAACCCCTGATCGAGGAAGGAATAGAGCTAAGAGAAGGACCCAAGAGTGGTCCTAAAGGAGCCCAAGGAAGGACCGAAAGAAGGATCAGAGAAGTCAGAAAAATATCAAGTCGACACCCACTGACGACCGGTTGTCTGATTGGTCGATCGCTCCAGGAAGGCATCACAGCTTACTGAATTACTTAGGCCAACGATGACCGGTCGTCTGACCGGTCATGAGATCCAACGACTGGTCCCCAGACCGGTCGAATTTCATCATGGAGATAGCTAGCCTAGCTTGCAGGACTGTTTGGGACCCCTGACGACCGATCGCCTGGCGTATGGGTTCGAGTGCGAACATACTCCAAACTTGTTATTTTTAAATTTCTTCTTTCCTAGTTTGTTGTGGACTCTTGTTTTACGCAAATTAGGATTTTTTTTACTAGACCTTGTTTTAATTCGTTTTTTTAGGATTATTCATTATTATTCTCCTTTTATCTATAAAACTTCGATTTTTGTCTCTTCTTCATGGATTCAAAGATAGATATCGTGGATTTGAGATATTCCCTCGTGGATTCAAGGAAGATCGATTGAGGAGTCCCGATTGGTCCATGGATTTGGATCAGTTATCTTTTGAGAGAGACGGTGCTCGATCTCACCTTGCCTGCGACTGCGCCAAGTTGGTATCAGAGTGAAGAACGTGGCAACAATCCCGCTAACGATGATCAGGGGACTCAATACCTCGTAGAGAAGATGGAGGCTCTTCAGAGATCATTTGAGATGTCTATGCAAGGGTTGCAAGCATCTCTCAATCAAATTGCAACGGCTTTGGCTCTGCGCTAAGCTCTGAGTGGTGCGCAGTCGCCGATCATAGTTCGGAACAATTCAGCATTCCATCAAACTCTTCCAGCAGCAAATCGTCGGCCTACCGCAGCAGATTCAGACGGCAGCGATGAAGATGTTGAGAATCTCTTTGTGCAGCAACATGGACATGGGAACGATCGTAGAGATCGTGCCAAGCGAGAGTATAGAGGTAAGGTGAAACTTCCCGCTTTCAATGGACTGTTACACATTGAGGAATTCTTAGATTAATGAATAAAAGTAGAGAATTTCTTTGATTATATGGGCGTTTCGGAAGAAAAGAAGGTTAAACTTGTAGCGTATAAACTGAAGTCGGGTGCCTCTTCGTGATGGGAACAACTACAAGTGTCCCGGACCCGTCAAAATAAGCTTCCTATCCGATCGTGTCCGAAGATGAGATGACTTCTTCGTGCACGGTTCTTGCCCCGAGATTATGAGTAAGTATTATTCCAGCAGTATCAGAATTGACGTCAGGGCAATCAGACTATTGATGAGTATGTAGTCGAGTTCAACAGGTTAGCAACCCGTAATGACCCATCGGAGACGGATGCACAGAAGGATGTGAGATTTGTCAGTGGCTTGAGAGCCAATATCTAGAATCGTGTCCAAATGCTTCCGGTCTGGACCGTGGAAGAGGCCTTGCAGTATGCTAACCGCGTTGAGGTTCAACTCATTAGAATCGCTGCACGTCCCTCTTCCTCGATACATAATCCTATGATGAATCCCACCCATGACTCATCCTTATCTAAAGGGAAGGTGCCCATTGTTGAACATTCTTAGCCCCCTATGGTCGCAGCCTGTGCATCGGGAAGTGGTCCAGCAAGGCCCCAACACGCAGTAATAGCGACAGGTCCGAATAAAACTCTCAACCAGTATGCTCAACCTAGGCCTGATCATTGTTTCAAGTGTGGACAGCCATGCCATCTCTGAAACACCTGCCCACAGAGGCCAACAACTAATTTGGCAATCATCGAAGATGAAGCATAGGCTGATCCAGAGGCTAGAGACACTGAATAAGTTGAAAATGATGAGGACGGTAATGAGTGGCTTTCTAGAGATCAATGCATATACCTAGTCGTGCAGAGAAAGGTCTACGTGCCCGAGATGGAGACCAACCCCCAGCAACGCAATCTCTTTCGCACAAGTTGCAAAGTGGGAGGAAGGACCTGCAATGTCATCATTGATAGTGGTTGTTGCAAGAACATCGTGTCATAAACAATGGTGGATAAATTGAAACTTGATGTTACACAACATCTATATCCGTACATGATTGGCTGGATTCGAACGGACAATGTGACGATGATTAAGGAAAGGTGCCTCGTCTCCTTTTCGATAGAGATGACATACAAAGGCCAAGTGTTGTGTGATGTTGTCGACATGGACGCCTGTCACATGATACTTGGGCGGCCATGGCAGTTTGATCGAGATGCCACCCATCGAGAACAAGATAACACTATTGCTTTCATCAAGGATGGAAGGAGGATTGTGCTAACTCCTAAGACCCTGAAAGAAAACCTCAAAACTTCTAAAGCGGATGGGCAATCTTTCCTTACAGTGCACGGAGTTGGGCAGGAAACAAAGCATAGGACAGAGATATGCACGCTTCATGTGTCACGAGCGAGAGACGCTATGATTCGCCTGGTGAAATCAAGTAGCATGGATCTTGGGTCGACATTGAATCGAAACTCGATGTCGAGTTTCTTTCAAGTGGGGAAAACTGATGTAGCAAGGCGACCCCTGATCGAGGAAGGAATAGAGCCAAGAGAAGGACCCAAGAGTGGGCCCAAAGGAGCCCAAGGAAGGACCAAAAGGAGCAGAGAAGTCAGAAAAAAATCAAGTTGACAATCACTGACGACCGATCGGCCGCTCTGACAACTGGTCCATGACCAGTTGAATTTTAGCAAGAAGGCAGCCTTGCTTGCTGGATTTCCTGGGCCACTGACGACCGGTCGTGAGATCCAATGACTGGTTTCCAGACCGGTCGAATTTCGTCATGGAGACAGCCTAGCTTGTTGGACTGTTTGGGACCGCCTAATGCGTGAGTTCGTGCGCAAACATACTCTGAAATTGCTATTTTTGAATTTCTTCTTTTCAAGTTTGTTTTAGACTCTTGCTTTACGTACGGTAGGATTTTTTTACTAGGCCTAGGTTATAAATACTTATTTTAATTCATTTTTTGAAGGATTCTTCATTATTATTCTCTTTTTATCAATAAAACTTCGGTTTTTATATCTCTTCTTCATGGATTCGAAGTAGATCTCATGGATTCGAGATATTCCCTTGTGAATTCGAGGTAGATCGGTTGAGGAGTCCCAATTGGTCTATGGATTCAAATTAGTTATCTTGTGAGAGAGATGGTGCTCGATGTCACCTGGCTTGTGACTGCGCTACCATCTAACCTTTTTATAAGGTCATATGAACTTGGATGAAGGGAAAAAACAAATATTAGCTTCATCCAAAACTTTTGTAGTCCATTATAAGTTGTTAATGGTCAATCACCACTATTTCCTATGGCATGGGTGACTGAGACTTGGACTTACTTCCTTTTTGGGCTCATGCCTTAAAATGATATGAAAAATAATGGATGGATGGTGTGGATATAAAATTAATGCATCAAGGAGAGCCCCACAATAAGGATTAGACCGTTTTGGGTGAGGCTAAGGCTGCACCTAATCCGTTACCTTTTCGAAGAGGCATAAGAAATTTTAAAAAGTTAATAGATAAATAAATGTGCATTGATTAAAAGACTTTGTCAGAAACTAATGACAAAAGAAGGTACCATTGCACAAAATTTTGAAAAAGGTGCTTGAGGGCATTTTTGTCTAGGAAAAATGGAGTAAGTGCCCACGGACATGTAGAGAAGTAATGTTTTGAAAAGTGATGCTATTGGGCACTCCCACAAAACCCTGGGTGTATATTATAAAAAAGTAGGCTTGCACACAGGTCGGGTTGGGCCCAACCCTGGACCGAACCTAAATATATTTTAAAGGTTCGAGTTTCGGTCCGAGTCGTGACCGGGTTAGGCTGACCCAACCCTAACCCTACCCTACTTGTAAAAGGGTCAACCCTAACCCTACCCCACCCTATATGTCAAACCAGGTTGGATTGGGTTAGGATTATGTTTCTATGGTGTGGTCCACCTAAGATTTGAGTCAGGTTCATTTTTTGTATCAAATCCTAAAATGATCTTTCAAAATAGTTGGATGGTGTGGATTTAAGATGCATAGTCAGGGGCCACCCAGCTTAGTGGATCCCGGATGTCGCCTAATCCGCTCCTTGTGAATGTGAGATGAGGGCAGCTTGGGTGAGAGTCGGTGAGACCCCAAAACCAACCATGTGGGTGAGACCTTGACCATGAGGCTCACCTCGATGTATATATTGTAAATCAATGCCGTCCATCTATGTTTCCATATTATTATAGGACATGGTCCCAAAAAGGAAGCAAATAAAAGCTTTAGGTGGACCACATCACAAAAATCAATGGTAATTGAACTCTCACCATTAAAAGATTCTAGAGTTCACCCTAATGTTTATTGAACATTCAACCTATTGATAATGTCATACAGATATTTCTAAAAGCAATAAACTAGTATAAACGGGGCGGTTTGGGTCGGGCGAAACGGGCCAGGTACACACGAGTCAAGGTATGGGTCGGGTCGGGCGGGTTGGGCATGTACCCTAAACCGTACCTAAATTAAAAACGGTCCAGCCGCATCTACTCGGGACCGAACCGTTTTCTCAACCGGGTTAGGACGGATCGGGTTTCTACCGGGTCGAGTCGGGTCGGGTGGGTTAATCAGACAGATGTGCAGCCCTATCAAAAAGCCCTTTATAATATTATATCATGCATGAGTATGACCATCCATACACATGCACCTATCCTTCTATGACGTGGCATAGATATACCTCAATCCCAACTGTTCAATTAGTGGGTCGTAATAAGGATGAATCAACCAAACTAACGTCAATGGATCATCATTACATGCATGAGTATGACCATCCATACACATGCACCTATCCCTCTCTGACGTGGCATAGATATAACCAGATCCCAACTGTTCAATTAGTGTGCCATACTAAGGATGACAAATGCCCTAGGAATGTTTCAAAAGCAGAAATCATTATCCCCATTGTTTCCTGTGGTGTGGTCCCCTTAAGCTTTAGGTATGCTTCAAGTTTCGGCTCATGCCCTAAAATGAGCTGAGGGCATGGATAAGACACATACATCATGGTGGGCCCCATGGAGAGTTTACAGTCTCAGTACGCAATCGGCCTCCCAAATTTCATTGACTCACAGATGTAGCGATCTTGGAAGTATAGGAATCTGGCAACAAAAATGAAGTAGATTTGAAATTTTTGGATTTCACAAATCCTAGCTCCAAATCCTTCCGCCCAAAACAACCCCTAAATTAAATATGTGAGTTGACAAAGCCATTGTCTTGGAATTGACAAAACTATTGTTTGGTTGTAGGTGAATTTATTCCTTAGTCTGTTTTCTTGATAAATGTTAGAATTGGTACTTTAATTTCTTGGGAAATGATTAAATTTTACTTAGTTGATATACCAGATTTTTTGGTATATCTTAAGAAAAGTCTAAATTTCAAAGCTGGGAAGGAAATGACGACCAAGAAGGGATTTTTTTTTTTTGTTGAAAAAGATTCACTGGTTATAATTATGTAATGTTAAAAAATGATTATTTTTATGTTCCGACATTTTTTTCTTGGACGGAGTGTTAGAAGGGTATTTGGCTACCGTTTTGAGAAAATAATGGAAATTTTTGCGGGCTTGAAGCCACCAAACAAAAATCTCAGGTTGGAAGATTTTTCTTTCTATTTTAGTGAGTTTTAACCACTAACATCACCCTGCGAAAGGTTGTAAAGATGTTGCTTGGTTTAGTCTTAAAAAGAAGGGAAATGCTCAAGTACACCAGTTGGGTTTAGATGAGTTAAGACAAGTTAATTGATCGATGGTACATGCATTGATCTAGATAGACTGCTCGTGGTGGGCACGGATTGGGTACTAGCCTCACAGGACCTGTCTAGAGACAGACGGTCCTGCCAGGGGATCTGCAGGGCCCACCATGATGCATATGTTTTATCCACACCGTCCTTGTGGGGAGCAGATTAGGTGCGACCTCGGGCCTCACCCAAGACAATTCAGCCCTTACTGTAGGCCAACCTTGATGTATGTATTCTATATCCATGCTGTCCATCTGTTTTGCCGGATTATTTTAGGGCATGAGCCCAAAAGATGAAGCAGATCAAAATCTCATGTGAACCATGCTATAAGAAACAGAAGCTTGCACCATTAAAAACTCCTAGGGCTCACTATAACATTTCCGTCATGTTTATTTTGCCATCCAACCTGTTGATAAGGTCCAAGTCTAAGTTTCAAAGTTGGGAATTGAATTTAGCATGAAATGTACAACCAAGATGTGCCGACAATCTTTTTTTTTTTTTTTTTTTTAACTTCATTGGTGTAGACGCCCTGCTTAGGACTGACAAGCTAATCAGACCACCGTGGGACCCCTAAAACTTAACCCAAACCTAGGCAAAGTCTAAAACCTAGTTTAAAGCCTAGAACAAATCCAAAGCCCAGGTCCATCTAGCATTGGGACCGCAAGAAAGCATAAATGAACAAATCAAATGCGAAATAACACCTCACCTAGCCCCCAATCAAAACCGAAGCTCATCCATGTGGTGGGCGGCTCATGATGCTCTGCCAGCCATGGAATTTCACAAAATTTCGTCACAAGTTAGGTGGGGAGGAAAAAAAGAAGCAAAGCTTGCCTTGAAAAGTCCATTTGAAGTAAAATGTCCTTTCTACCCCTAGTTTTGTCCAAAATTACATCTCCTATCATCCCATCCAACCATCTACATTGCGCTACATGACACACCCATTTCAGTAGCTAATCACAACCCTTAGATCCTTCTTTAACCCTTGGCCTTCTTAAAAATCATCAAAATGCCACCCTTGGCACCTATAAACACCCTATTTCATTCCTTATCTCTCATTACTCACCATTACCATGAGAGACTTAAGGAGGAGAAGAGTGAGAGAGGGAGAGTGGAATCTAGCTCATCCACCCACTAATGAGAGAAAGAGTAAAAAAGACATAAGTTTTCTAGCTCAGGTCATCCCTAGTCAAGCCTAAACCCTTGTCACCTGAGTCATCTGAATGACCGATTCAACCCACTCTCAACCCCTTACTCATCTAGTCAGTTCGAGTGTATGCTTTGCAGCTTGCTGGAAAATTGGATCTTACCCATCGAAAACTCAAATTGACTAGATCTCGACCACTTCTTCAAATGGGTGAATTCAAATAAAGAAGTCTTTCCTGGTCCATCACTTGAAGTAGGCAATGCCTTGCCACACTACATTTCACACACTACACTACATCGTTTACACACAACAACTAACCCAATCCCTCATATTTAGGCTTGTCTTATGACGTAGAGATCATACATTCGTATAGGCAAAGAAGGTGCCTAGCACCTTCCCTTTTTGTCACTGTGGTCCCTTACCCAAAATCCCAGGTCACATGTCATGAGTTATTTTAAGATGGGGAATCATCTTATTCTCTACCTTAAGGTTTCTATAAGGTCTATCCAACTGTGGAAATCTGAGTAATTGATTCGTGGCGCCTCCAAGTCAAACATATAACACCCTGAGTCACAAATACACCCGAAAGCTGGTAAAAGCACCCGTGAATGTGATCCGCCTGCGATCCAGCAGCTGATTAGATGATGCTAAAAAAATGATTATTTTTATGTTCCGACATTTTCTTCATGGAAGATGAGTGTTAAAAGAGTGTTTGGCTACCATTTTGGGAAAATAATGTAAATTTACACAGGCTTAAAACCACCAAACAAAATCTCATCTTTGGAAGATTTTTCTTCCGATTTTAGTGAGTTTTACATCACCCGGCAAAAAGTTGTAAATATGTTGATTGGGTTAGTCTTAAAAAGTAGAGGAATGCTCAAGTACATCAGTCGGGTTTAGATGGGTTGAGACAAGTTAACCAATGGTACATGCATTGATTTAGACGGACCCATTGGAACTACAATAGTGTGTACTTATAGCGGCGGACTTAACCGCCACTATAAGTCCTATATCCGCCGCTATAAGATATACCAACAGTGCAGTGGCGAATTCTACATTAGCCACTAAGTGTGCCGTTGGTGTAGATCCAACGGCGGATAAACGGTCAGTCGCTGTAACTAGCAACGGATAAATTTTACGCCGCTATCATAAAATATAGTGGCGGATTTAACAAGTGGGAACATTACGACGGATTATTCAATTGGCCGCTATATGTTTATTTAGAAACAAATACTTCCGCCGCTAATAGTAATTCAGCAACGGTTATGTCCGCAGGTACATTTACTTTGAGCGACGGATAAAATCCATCGTTAAAGTATTTATGTCGGCGGACGTATCCGCTGCTATAACGATGTATGAAGTTGACAGAACTATCGTCATCGTATTTACAGCGGCAGATATATCCATCACTGAAAAGTCAATGTTACTTATTTAAATTCTTATAGGGGCGGATATATCCGTCGGTTTCGTTTTATATAACGGCAGATATATCCGTCGTTGAAAAGTCAAGGTTACTTATTTAAATTCTTATCAGGGCGGATATATCCGTCGTTGTTCAAATCTTCATTCTTTATAGTAGTGGATAAATCCGCCGCTATAGTTAATAATTTTTACCATGTACTTTTTTGTTAGTTGGCTTTATACTTGTTTAAAAACCTGATAATCGCAATTAATATATATTTAAAAACTCTAAATAGAGAAAAATTAAAAAATAATCATCACACATAATAAAAAAAATATTACATCGTTTAATTCAACAGTTGAAATAAAAAAACAAAAATGTCAATACAATATCCATAAAAAATAAAAAAGATGACAGGACGATAGGGTGACTAATCAATCTGAGCATTGTATGAAGGAGCGTCTGTATGATCAGGTAAATGAGCGCCGGTGCTACTCCCTCAAAGTAGCTTGTCCATGTTGACTGGACCTCCCAAACGCTCTTCCATATACTGCAGCATCGCCTGAAATTGAGTATCCATGGAGGTTTATAAGTCGACAACCCTCTGGTTCGCCTCGACAACCCTCTGGTCGCCTCCTCGGCCCTCTGGTTTTCCAGGTCGAATCTCTTGTTCGCCTCAGCAGCCTCTCGGTGTGCCTCATCGACCTAATCCCTATACTGTGCACGAGAGGGCGGGGGACCCCACAAGGTGGAGGGAATAACTCCTACCCCCATTGTCCTCACACAACCATGAGCATCTTCTCCCATGACTTGGGAGAACACACCATTCCTAGTCGTGCTGCTCTAGGAGCCCTTCGGCAGTTGGGACTCCCTCAATGTCATCTCACCCTACAACAAATTAAATCCATTCAATGCTAACACGATTCGAAAAAAATAAAAATAATGAACAATCATAAAATTGATTTTATGTTAACATGTATACTTACAATCAGATCTGCCGAAGCCCAATCTACAACTATCCAATCTCTACGGGTATGTGTAATCGTAAACATCTACACACGGGATGGCTCTGCTCCTATCTCCTTCTCAACCTGTTAACAAGCATAAAATATTAAATTGTTAATAAATGAAGAAAAAAAAAACTTTACGTTTGTAAGCTATCAAAATTTATCTTAGCACGTTTCCTCGCGAAGCTCTTCGTGTCACAGGTATGAGGAAGACCTTGCTTCGTACATTTTACTTTATTTATTTTCGATTTTATCTACATTAAATAATAAACTTTAGTAAACAATATAATATAATATATTGTTTATATATACATTGAAATGAAATTATATACAGTTATTACTCTTACTTTCCCCACTTCACTGGTCCAAAAGTTAACCAGTCAATCACACTCCACCTGATAGATATTCGATGAGCAGTTCCTCTTCGCCTCAACCGGATCACACTGATGAGGTGTGAAGTGGGATGCCTTTATGTCTGACTTATATTCCCTTCATCTCTTATTTAATGAGTCCATAACCTATCGCTTAGCTCTAGGAAGGACATCAAACCTTTCATGCACCCCATTTAAAAAGCAATTGTTAAGACATGTATTCTTTGACAAACTAGAAAAAATTTGATCGAATCGACAAAAATTTAACTAGTATACCTTAATTGTCTGCCAAATTGTCTCTTTGTGCTTGCTAGGCAGCCTTTTCCAATCAGGATAGGGGAAGGGGAAGAACCGCCTTTTCCAATCAAGAATTGGCCAAGTTTATTGGCCCCTTCGTCAATTGGTTGCCCAGTGTTGTTCACTGGGACTATCATCGGAGGGGCCCCTTGGGGCCTGTTCTAAAGGTCTTCGAGACGTGTGCCGCCATGTGCACGGCTCGGTACTGTGTCTGCTGACCCCGTAAAATATGTTTGTAAGTGATTAATTAAATTTCATTGTTTCAATATCATGCACACATAAATAATGTCATTTCTTACCAACAGTGGGTACAAATCCTTAATCTGAAGGGATACTCGAGCCTACATCCTGCGACCCAAGGTCTACAACCTCGTCACGATATGATGGCTGTGGATCCGTAGTAGGAATGGAGCGACTAGATCGTGCCCGTTTAGGAGCCATCCTGCAATGAAATTCATGGATAATACATATAACAACAAATACCAAAATCGGCTCAAATTATGTACAAGTTTGGCCGAACACGAACAGAATTCAATAAGTCCACTCTTTCATTCATTTCATTCCACAAGTTCATTTTGAGTTCATTTCATTTCAAGGACAAGTTCATTCATTCATTTCATGCAAGACGTTCATAATAGGGCTATGCACAGTTCGGTCAGTTTGATTTTGAGGGGCGATACCAACGTAACCGACTCAGTTAATTTTGAATATTTAATAACCGAACCGATGAAGCCTCAATGACCAAACCAAATCGGATAAATTCTAGTCGGTTAGGTTTTGTCGGTTTCATAACAACGTTAAAAAATTTAAGAAAATTCAAATCTCTAGTAGACCACACCAATATAAAAATTGGTGATTGACCATTAAATTTTTTTATATATAATTATAGGCTACAATAGTTTTAGATCAAGCTGAAAGTGAAATTTGACTTTTCCCTTCATCTGGGTCTGTTTGACCTTATCAATGGGTTGGATGGCAAATACACATTATAGATCTTCTTCAAGTGGTCCCTAAGACACTTTTAATAGCAAGCGCTCAATCAACACTGTTTTCTAGGGGTGTAAACGAACCGAGCCGAATACCACAGTGTTTGGTTTGAGTTTGATAAACAAAACTCAAGTCTGAGTTTGGTTTGGATTGTTTACTAATTAAATGAACCAAAACTATGCGAATTGAACATCTATCGTTGAAAAATTCTTTTGGACCACATAAGTTTTGAATCAAGCTTATATTTGTTTTTTCCCTTCATACGAACAGGCTGGTTGACAAGTAAACATCATTGTTGGCCCTATGAAGGTTTCAATGGTGGAAATCATTCTTCCCACTATTTCCTATGGTATGGTCCACTTGAGCTTTGAATTTGCTTCAATTTTGTGTCAACCCATAAAATGAGCTGTAAAAATGGATGGACAGTGGAATGGACATGGGTTGCCTATGCTGGCTTTATAGGTGGGCCCCCAATGATATTTGTGAAAAATCCACCTGTCCATCCACCTTATCAGCTCATTTATAGGACGATGGACCAAAATTGATGAGGATCCAAAAATCAAGCGGTACACACAAGAGGAAACAACATATATTCAATATAAAATAAAGTCAAGACAGTGAGATTCTTACTATGGGGCCCACCTTGATGCATATATTCCATATTCACTCCGTTCATACATTTCATCAAATCACTTCATGGTAGGAAGCTAAAAAATGAAGCAAATCCAAACCACAGGTGGACCATATCATAGGAAAATAAGCTTTTTTAGCTATAAACAAACCCTATCAAGCCTAACTAGAGCTGGGCACAAACCAAGCCAGCTCGAAAGTTCAGCTTGGATTGGTTTGAAAAAGCTCGGCTTAGATTGGTTCGAATGGAAGTTCGAACCAAACCAAGCCACGGTGTCAAGTTCGTTTGAAAAAACTGGGATTACTTTAAGGTTCGAAGCTCGATTTGATTCAACTCGGCTTGATTCGGCTCGTAGATGGTAAGCACACTATTTCCTATGGTGTGATCCACCTGAGCTTTGGATATGAATCCAATTTTGGGATCATGTCCTAAAATGATATGTAAAACAGATGGACATTGTGGATAATGCATATACATGACAACATGGATAATACATAATACATATACATGAATGCACACTGGATAATGTATAATACATATACATTATGCTCATGTACTTTTGCTCACCCATTGCCAGCCCATTTACTAATGGGTCGAAATCTAGAAACCCAAACCCATTCGTTAATTTAACAGGTTACCCGTAACCCGACCTGTTTGAACCGTTAGGCCAATCTACTCATCAGATGGCCACACCGTTGATGAGGACAACTGACAGTCTGACCCAACATACAGTTGTGGTCCACCTAGTCGGCCCATTCTATCACAGAAAACAATAGGATTCACTAGGGAGACAAGGAGGAATCACCTGTACATTGCAATATTACATATAATGGAGTGCCAAGGTTCAAGGTGGGCCATGGTTTGGTGATCTAGAGCATTATATTAACAGGTTAAACAGGTTCATAGGTGAAACACTGACCCGACCCATTATGTTAAAGGGTCTTAACGGGTCAACCCGTTAGTGACCCGACACGATAAGGCTGGACCCAATGTGATGTGGATTGGACATCTACCCCATCAAGCGGAATGCACCATTAAGCCTTGGGCTAGATTTGATGTGTGGTATCAAGCCTGAGGGCCAGGCTCGGACTAAAAATCCATGCCCATTTTTCAATCAGACTAGGCATGGACTATATACAACCCAGCCCGAATCGGGGCCAGCCTGGCATGGCCTAGCCTATGACTATTTGCATCCCGCAATTACGCTTAGAAATGTGGGGCTGGAAGTAAAAAGGTCCCGGGTTTGGTGGTCCCCACCCTAGTGTTTATGTGAAATCCAACCTGAGATGCATTATCTTAAGTTGGACCCAAGACCCAAAGATCAGCCCTACCCATTATTCAGGTGGACCACAAAATTAGAAAGATAATACAAGGCAACTTCTTCCTACAAACTATTTCCTTTAGTGTGGGCTGGATGAATTATATATTGGCCTGATTTTGGATAAACATTCTAAATTTTGGTGTTGCATCTAATGGCTTAATGCTTGAGTGGATTTTATATAATCATCATGGTGGGCCATAGAAAAACCAAGGGTGGACATCTCTCCTAATTGCTTCCTTTGGTGCCCCACCTTAATTGCACTTTAGCTTAGTTTTCTGAACTTGCTTAACGTAGGATTACACATCTAAGGATCTGAGAGTGGATCTCACATATGAATTACAGTGGGCCTGTAAAAATCAAGGGTACAATTCCAATTTGAACCAAGAGTTATAGTCCACGAAACTGATAACTTTTAAGTGCGGAAAACTTTGAAGTTCTTAAGTGCACGGGACATCCAAACAGTTCAACAAATCGACCTCACTGTAGAGGATGATATTTTCATTTAGTGATCTTGATGGTGGGGCCAACCAATTAGGAAAATTGGATTTCACAAGCACTTAATGTGTAGGAAGTTATCTACTTGGTGGACCTTAAACCGGTTGGACTTGAAGCTCACATTTTTAATATCTTTTTTTATTTTCCAAATATACAAGTGTAAACAGCTCTGAGATGGATGCCCACCCTTAATTTTTTGGGGTCCCACTATTATGTTTAATACTCTCCACTCCGACCATTTATTCCCATGACCAAATACTTAGCCCAAGATGTCACTAAGGTTCAGCCACAATAAAGAAAAGAGTTGGGAGAGAGATGTCCACCCTTGATTTTTATATGGCCCACCCGATGATTATATAAAACTCGCTCCCACCATCATATGCCATAAAAATATTTAAATCTTGACCCTAAAAAACCAGGCCCATATGTGATTCAAGTGGGCCACACCAACGGAAACAAGTTTGGAGGGTAAGAGTTGCCCCGCATACTGTTTGTAGTTGTCCAGTCCACCCGATTTTCGGACCCTGTGCCAAACATGGGTTGACATGCCTTGTGGTTGGAGTGGATTTCACATAAGCATCAAGGTGTGGAGCCTTGATGTGTATGCAAAAATCCAATCCCATCATTAGATGCCTAATGCCAGTTTAGGTCGAGAGCCAAAGCATCAGGCTGACTTGTGATTCAAGTGGGCCACACCAAAGTAAACAGTTGGATTACCATTGCCATGTTGTCACATAACCTAAAGGGGACCCTTCAAATGAACATGTGGAGTATTTAAATATGAATGGTGATAGATGGGGCCCACGTTCTACATGCAGCAGGGCATGTGTTTGGAATTCATGGACATTAAAGCATATCCAAGTTTAAGTAGACCATACCACAGGAAACAGTGGGAATAATGATTTGCACCGTTGAAACCTTCCTAGGTTCCACAACGATGCTTATGGGTCATCCAACCTGTTCATAAGATCATTACGATGTGGATCACACAAATATCAGCTTGATCCAAAACCTTTGTGGCCTTCAAGAATTTTCCAATGGTACACGTTCAGTTCACACTGTTTCCTCCTGTGCACATCCAGCACGTGCAAACTTCATGCATTCAACCATAAAAAACTCGAAATCGACTTCCTAGGTACGAGTATGGTCTAGCTCGAGCCGCATTAAACAAGTTCATGCATTCAATGGAGAAGTGCTCCAATGTTATCCTAATTCCGAAAATGCCCTAGCACATACACTCTTATGATAAAAGATCAGTCCAATCTACTCATCAGGTTGATGAGAATGCACAGAAAATTCGACAGTTTCATTCATTTTCATTC
Source organism: Liriodendron chinense (assembly GCA_003013855.2). Classification (NCBI taxonomy): domain Eukaryota; kingdom Viridiplantae; phylum Streptophyta; class Magnoliopsida; order Magnoliales; family Magnoliaceae; genus Liriodendron; species Liriodendron chinense. Next base: position 978,306 of record ML058521.1, read on the forward strand.
ATACATTCATTCACAAGTTCTTTCACTTCCACATAAGTCAATTTCACATATGCATTCATTTACAAGTTCATTACATCAACAACGATATAAAATATCTGACACCTCAAATGCTTTGTTGTCGTAATTCATCATAATCCTCACAAACACAGGCTACGCGCCAAGAAGCTCCACTCAGCGTAAACTCAATTCGACAGACTCTATTGGAGGTAATGGACCCTTATTGAGGTCAGCAAGAGAGAAGATATCCATATTCAGAATCCTTTTCACAGCCTCATATTCCGCTACCATGCTTGGAATCTTGAAAAAAAAAGCATGTATTCGTTGATAGTTATCATCAGAATAATCATCTAAACCATTATCAATTATAACATCAATCAAATCAGGCAAATCTTTAACCCGACTGGAAGCAGACAGGCTGAGTAAGTCTAACTGAAACAGTTGACGAAGGTTCAATCATGCTTCAGCTGCGGATGGCATGATCAAGATGGCTAGCTAGCTGCACATGGTGTATGATGAAAATATGATTTACCTATTTTAGCTAAGGCCGTACACACATATCATCAGCTCATTTTAGGTAAAGTTCAAATGTGAAGCATGTCTATCCATTGCATTATAATATCATGATTTGAGTTTTTCTTTTTCTTTTCCTCCTTTGTTTTATCAGACTCTCTATAATCAATTTAATAGCTGCTTACATACTTATAATGATGATAAAATCATGACACATGTACTCCATTTGAGTTTCATTATGAAATGAACATTTTTGTGTAGATGCATTTGATGTGTTCTCAAATTAAAACTCAACTGGAATTTAAGTGGATACAAAATATGCATTTTAGTATAGATGCATATTTCGTTGAGATGTCCAAATATTAAGCAAACTCAATTATAATTCAAGTTTCAGATTTATCATCATAATAAGATCAGGTCACTATAGTTCCATTTAATTTTTTTACAGGTTATAAATGATCAAAGGATTTCCTCGTTCGCCCGTTGCCTTGCAGATTCAAAGATGCTTCAAGCAATAATACTTCACCAACTGCTTTGGCGAAACTTGTACCTTCGATTTATTTCAACACCACCCATTCCAAATGTTTACCTGAAACGTAAATAGTATTATACTAGGTATAATTGTTAAAACTGATTCATTAATTTCTTCAATATAATAAATTCCATAAGTTTATCACAACAACATGTATCAAATGTTTCTAATGTTACCATCATTGCTACTATAACCAGACTCATCTATGTCATCTGTGGCTGGAAAAGGTTCAACAACTGTTATTCCAGGCACATCTGACCTATCCCAAGTCATGTTGTCTTCACTAGCGACCAAACTATCCATCACACTCTGAACATCGCAAGGTGATCTTTACAAGTAATCTTCTACATCCTCTGTCAGACCGTCCCCTCCAGTATCATATAGGTCCATCAGTTTTACACGCAAGGTGACATGCCAATTATCCTTGGGGTCTTTCACGTAGAATGCCTATGTGGCTTGAGATGCTAGCACAAATGGTTCGTCGTTGTCATTTGTTTCAGTATTTGACAAGTGTGTGAAGTTCACAAATGTGAACCCAAATTCATCCTTCTTTATTCCTCTTACGACATCTACCCACTAACACTTAAATAGCATGTTGTGTTGCCGCCCGTGGTAAGCTTTATAATATCAGTTAATACACTATAGTAGGTAAGTCTCCTCTGTTTGGGTTTCTATCATTCACAGATGCAAAGCTTGATGTATTTGCTACCACGACGACTCCACTGTTTTAAGTCTTCCTCCTACGCTCGTGATCTTGCGTATGAAACCTAAATCCGTTTATGATGTATGCGCTATATTTTCTTGCGACCCTGTCAAGGCCCCTAGCCAACATCCTAACTTCTTCTGGAAGTGCAGCACTCTCTGGAAGCCTGGACTTGGTAAAAAGCCATGTATCAAATTACTGGTCATGCAACCTGTCAATTTCATAAAGAGTGGCCCGACGATTCCCACGTCTTAGTATTCACTTATATTCTCTACATATTTTTTCAGTTAAATGATTAGTTCTTAAGTGTATGAATTTCAATGATACTGTGCATGAGAAAAATAATTGTAGTTTGCATTCTTACTTAAAGAATGGAACAAGTAATTTGGAGTTGAAGAGCATGTATCGGTGCGCTTGTCTGCGCGATCTATCATCGAGAGTAAACACCTGTCCAACTCCCATTAGTCGACCCGAGACACTGTTACCAAAGTCATCATTTCTTATCGGTCGATCAAACCTAGTCTCCACACCATCAAAATATCTAGAACAGAATGTCAAGCATTCCTCGGCGAGGTACCCTTCCGAGATGGATCCCTTTAGACGACTTCAATTGCGAACATATGACTTAAGTGTTAGAAGGTACCTATTCGAACCACGCACAAAATGTGTTTAAATTATAAGAACATATACTATTGTACACGAACGTAGATTAAGTTACATAACTTATAAGATTTGGCTCATACCTTTCTATGGGTTACATCCATCGGTAATGTACTGGCCACGCAATCCTTACCTCCTCAGCCAAATGAATCAGTAAATGTTCCATAACATAAAAAAACGCAGGTGGAAAAATCCTCTCGAGGTGACATAGTGTCAATCAATCCGAGACTGTCGCTCCTAGAAATCAGCAGCCTGTGCAACTTTGGAGCATAACTCTCTAAAGAAAGTACAAAATTCAATAAAGACTGCATTCACGAGCTTACTCAATATACCCCATACGGCTAGAGGGAGCAACTAATGTATTAACACGTGACAGTCATGGATCTTCAGACCTGTGATCTTGCACTCTTTCTCATAGACACATCGTGAAATATTTACTGCATAACCATCTGGAACATTTACCTTCTTTAGTACATGGTAAAAAAACGTCTTTCTAAGACGAGCTCAATGTGAAGCATGCGGGGGGCAAATATGTCCTGTTTTTCCCACTAACTGGATGTAGATTCTTTCTTATGTTCAGTTCCTACAAGTCTATATGAGCATTGAGATTATCCTTACTCTTCCCATCTATATTCAACAATGTGGTAATAAGATTGTCACATACATTTTTCTCAATGTGCATGACATCCAAATTATGTCGTTGTAAATTGTCCTTCTAATATGGCAAGTCGAAGAATATGCTTTCTTCTTCCAGTTGTAGAATTCTCCCTCATTATCATCATCCCGCACCCTCTTGCGATCGGATCTGCCTTTAGGAATCTTTCCGAAATTGTTATTCATACCATCTCATTGATTAAGAATCACGTCACCAGATGGCGGGATCGGTGCAGGTCGAAAATTCTACTCCTTGTTAAAACAACTCTTGTCAAATCTAAAGTTGTGTCCGGGGTCGAGGAATCGATGATGACCCATATAACAACCCTTTTTGCCATACTTCAAGTGCTGGTAATCCATTTTTATATTGTAGTATGGACAAGCAAAGCACCCTTTCTTACTCCATCCGGACAATATAGCATATCCCAAGAAGTCACTGATCGTCCATATCCCAAGAAGTCACTGATTGTCCACAATAGTGCTACTTTCATTGGGAATGTCTCATCCTTTTATGCATCATAAGTGTCTACGCCAATCTCCTATAATTGTCTCAACTTATCTACCAACGGCTGCAAGTATACGTTGATATCATTTCCTGGTCCATAACGGCCAGGAATAGCAGTAACATGATGAGAAAAGACTTCTTCATGCACATCCACGGTGGCAAGTTGTATACCATGAGGATAACGAGCCATGTGCTATGAGAAATACTTATTGTCCTGAATGGATTGAAGCCGTTGATTGCTAATCCAAGTCGAACATTACGACTTTCTACTGAGAAGGATGGGTGTTTAGTGTCAAAATCTTTCCAAGCAATGGAGTCAATAGGATGCCTCAATATCCCGTCTTTCATCTGGGTCTCATCATGCCATCATGCCATCGTAAGCTATCTTCGATGACATGAACAACCTTTGAAGTTTGAAAACTAATGGGAAATGACGCAGTATCTTCGCCGAAATTTTTTTACCAGTCTTCAGTACGAAAAATGAATCATCATTTGAATTAAGAACAATTTCCTTCCATCTGGAGGTACTGTATTTCTTGCATAACTGGTCATTGGTGGTTTCCTTCCAATATAACATACAATCGTTAGGGCATGCATCGATCTTATTATAATTTAATCCAAGGTCCTTTATGATCTTTTTTCGTGTCATAGAATAACTTCTGCAACGTCTCCCCATCCGGGACTGCCTCATTAAGAAGCGTAAGCAACAGGTTAAAGGACTTATTGCTCCACCCGGACAAACACTTTATGTGATACAACCATATAATGAAAGATAACTTCATAAATTTTGTGCAACCCGGATACAAGTTCTGATCTGCATCCTTAAGTGTCACGCCCCAAACTCGGGGACCGGGCTTACTAAATTCCCGGTCGCCGAATCCGGTGCCAACAGCCTCCGTAGTACCCCATTCTCGGCCCCTAGCTCCCATACGCCAGGTTCCGATCCTGGGATCCCACAAGGAGGATTTTCAAGGTAATTTTTTTTATAGATGAGCATAAACATAAGTATACCAAACCAAAAAGCATCACATCACATATCCACTAAGATAATCTTTTGAGTACAATGCTGTAGAAAAGGAAATACAAGGTATAACTGAAAGCTGAAAAATCAAATGCGCGCCCCTGTCTCACTGCTGTCGTGCTATAGTATGACCTGCACGTAAACAACGTACATAAGCTTACTATGAAGCTTAGAGAGTGCGTGGTGTGTGCGCAATGCATATGACAGGTATACAGATATCAGAGTAAGCGGAAATGATGGCAGGCTACACTACCAAGTCTATGAATGTCATTAGCCATCTCGAGGCTATGCAATGCAATGGGCCTATATGGCCGAGTGTCATATGCTAATGATGCCATGTGCGCATGTCAATCCTCAACTGTCATATATCATACGGTTTACAACTGGGACATCACCGGGGTCTAGTACACTCCAGACATTGGTTGCCGCCCATCGCGCGCATAACCAAGCGAGTGGAAGAGACCTCACTATCCGCCTCGTCAATGACATATAAGATAATTCACCCGGCTCGTCGATAGCGAACCCATTCACGAGCTGGTCAAACTCAACCTAGTATATAGCCCCCTGCACCCGGGCGGGTAAGGTCACACCCCCTTCCAACCGACCCCGACACAGTGGGAGACGCGGCCTACTGGTATTTGGCCCTCATGCGCTCATAAATCCACTCGGTCTAGACATTGGAGCATCCTACTGGTACCACAGGGTTTAGGGACTTTCACCCAAGGACATCTTTGGCGCCCAAGTGCTAGAACATATTTCCGGTGTCCATTCCTACCATCCACGATGTGACTGTGGTGGTCAAAACCCCGATGCCGCTGGGGTGAGAATCTGATCATGACATGTATAATGCGAGATGCATGAGTCACACTATCAAAGCCATGCACCAAACCTGCGCATACCGCGCGATCATGTAGGGTGACCCTATCTCATACGGGTCCCCTAAGTATCTCAAGCTGTAAGGCATATGCTATGATCGACATCGTCCACAGTCAGGCATACATATGATGCGTATGTACAAATGAATGGGTATGATATTCATTACACTAAGCATATTATCAGTGTGACCTATCCAGCTAAGTATACTAGCATATTACCAGACATATCATGTACTGTTGGCCTTGAATGGCCCAATATATATACAGAGAGTGGGACCCGAACTGTGGGCCCCATTGGAAATGTAAAGGTCTTCGTGGTATAGCCCACTTGAGACTACATCGGCCCCATACTTGGGCCTGCACATACAAGATAGGCAGCATGAATAAAACAGATACATCATGGTGGAGCTAATAGATACATCACGTTGGGACCCATAGGGTGGGCCACCTGCTGGGCAGCGTGGTACCCAACTGATCCCAATAAGTTTGAATCAAGCAGATATTTGTGTTTTCTCCTTCATACATATCCATGTGATCTTATGAGCCGATTGGATGACAATTAAACATCACTGTAGGGCTGGGAAGGTTTCAACGGTAGAGATCATTATTCCCACCGTTGACCCGTGGCATAGCCCACTAAAATGAGCTGGAAAAACATATAGACGGGATAGGTACAGCACATACATTCTAGGTGGGCCCAACGAGTGGGGCCCATTGCCAATGCCCATACAGACAGCTGGACGCTGCTGCCCAGCAGCAGCATTATTTTATTTTTATTTTTTATTTTTTTTTTTTTATTTTTTTTTTTACATATATATATATATTTTTATTTATTTAATAAGTGGGGCCCACAGGAGTTCCTGATCAAGCTGATATTTTTGATGTCCCTTCCTCCATGTATGTGTGAACTTACGAACAGGTTGGATCTCAAATAAACATCACGGTGGCCCATAAGAAGGTTTCAACGGTGGGGCACTGTCCCTACTGTTTTCTGTGGTGGGGCCCCCTCGAGACTTGGATCTGGCTCATTCTTGGGGTCAGTGCCCTAAAATGATCTCCCCAACTGGATGGACGGTGTGGATACAACACATACATCATGGTGGGACCCACAAGTGGGCCACTGCTGGCCTAGCCAGCGTGCCAGGACGCTGGTACGCCCAGCGTCAGCGTCAGCGACGCTGACTCCTTATTTTCTTTCTTTCTTTTTTTTTTCTTTTTTGTATTCATATCAAGTGGGGCCCACATGGGTCTGATCGACTCCGTTCATCAGGTTCCCCATCTCATGGGGGACCCAACAAGCCCAATATGGGGTATGGAAATCAATTTAGAAATGCTAAGGTGGGCCAAGAGATTCTGACAGTAGGAATCCTTATTCCCACTGTTTCAAGCGGTGCGGTCCACTGAAGATTTGGATCTGGCTCATCTTTGGGCCCTGGCCCTAAAATGATCTGGGAAAACCGATGGACGGCGTGGATGGAACACAAACATCAAGGTGGGTCCCACGAGTGGGACCCCATGGTAGCGTCCAAGTGAGGCTGGACGTTCCAGCGTCAGGACGTCCAGACGCTGGACGTCCAGCACATGCATATATATATATTTTTTTTTCTTTTTTTTTTTTCTTTTCTTGAGGTCATTTCATGTGGGGCCCACTTAGTGAAGATCCGATCCGTCTATTAGATTCCCCATATCATTAGGGACCCAACAAGCCCAATATTGGGCAGGTGATGGGGTCCACAAACATCACGGTGGGTCCAAGAAACCTCGACAGTAAGCTTCACCATCTCCACTGTTTCCAATGGTGTGGTCCACCTGAGATCTGGATCTTCTTCATTTTTGGCGCCCAGCCATAAAATAGGGTGGAGAAACAGCTGGACGGCGTGGATCTAATACATACATCAAGGTGGGTCCCACGTGTGGGGACCCTGTTCCACGTCCAACCGGCTGCCCCTGCTGGGCAGCAGTGTCCAGAGGACGCTGGCTGTCCAGTGGGTTGTCTCTCTCTCCCTTTTTATTTATTTATTTATTTATTTATTATTATTATTATTATTATTATTATAAGTAGGGCCCATTTATGGATGATCAAATCCATCCTTCAGGTGGTTCACCACTAGGTGGGCCCAAAAGAAAAGGAAAAATGAAAGGAAAGAAGGAAATGGGGGATTTATGTACCCCTTGCACTCACCTCAAATAATGGACGGTTGGATTGAATCGAGTTGATGATCGGACGATCCGGACGGTCCGGATGATGGTTGGGGCCCTCCAAGCAAGGATCTACACCCTCAATCTCTCTAACCTCTCTCTACTTCTCTTAAATCTCTCAAATCTCTCTCTTTCTCTCTCCTTTCTCAAATCTCTTTCTCTCTTTCTCTCTCCTCTCTCTCTCAAATCTCTTTTGCAAAATGAACTCTTCTCTCCCCCTACGTATGGACTTGTATGGGGGGGGAGAGAGAGGAAATCATGAGGTGATGGTGTGGTGATGATGGTGCATGGGAGAGAGGGATGGGGGGTATGGGCTATAGTTGACTTTGGGAGGAGAGAGAGGGATGGGGGTATGGGGTGTGTAGGGTAGGGGTATGGGATAGGTGTAGGTGAGAATGATGGTGATGGATTTGAGTGATGTGACATATCTTGGAATTTGTGCAAGTGGGGCCCACGACACACGCACGTTGCGCGGCCCACCTCGAATTACGCAATCGATCATAACTTTCACACCGGGTATCGCAATGGGGCGTGCCGCGCGGCGTTGGAATCGCAGCGCCTACGCGGTCGCCGAGGTATAGGTCTTGGGCCGATGCGGTACTAAAATAGGGTCGCGGTCAAGGCTCGCTAATCTGATCCGTCCGGGACGTACCGGCACCAGAAATTAAGCGTACGGAGGGCAACAAGGGTATGGGTCTTACATTAAGCAACTTAAAGAAGTTATTTACGTCGGCATTGCGTCCTTATGTAGGCTCATATAAAGCATCGGGTGCCTCATTGTTCTCCCTCGACATACCAAAAGCATCGTGTATCATACTATGCATATCAACTCCTCTAGAAGCATCATCACATACAACATTGGGTGCACATGAAGATGACGTTTCCCCATGATCGATCCAACTAGTGTACTTCTCCATAATTCCATTTATGATTAGATGCTCATGGACAACATCTTGACTGAGGAGTTTACAGTTAATGTAATTTCTACATGGACATGGTATAAGGTTAGTTATTGTATGAGAAAATGCAAAGTCGATGAACTTCTCAACACCATTCTTATACTCGACGCTGACCCTCGACTGTTGTATTCAATTCTTGTCCATTACTATCTTTCAGTGCAAAATTCGTCTAATATGCTGCAAAGTAAAACAATAAATGGCTAATTGTCAGTGTTCGACAGTTACCCTTTAATAAAATATTTAATGCTCGTAAGCAACATGATGGATGGTGGACATTAATTGTGGGGCCACATGATGGAAAGTTAACATTAAGGGTGGGCCCACATGATGAATGACCCATATATTGAAGGTAGGGCCCCACATGGTGGATGGTCGATAGCAAAAGTGGGAACTACATGATGGATGGTCGACATCAAAGGTGGGTCCCACATAATGGACTATCCGGACTTTTATTGTTGTACATAGCAAATGTATAGCTTTATCATCATCTCAACAGCAGTTCCCACCTTCCAGAGACCCCCGCTCAATATCCACTCCTCAAATCCACCACGATGTATTTGTTATTTCCACACAATTTATCTATTTTTCCATATCGTAGTAGGGGATGACCGAAAAAACTTCGGCCTAGCCCAAAATCTAAGTGTGCCCCACCCCATATGAGTGGACCTTACCCCTGACGGCTTGGATATAACATATGCAACACAATGGACCAAAAAAATGGATATAATGAGAGACATATCCAACCCAAACCACAATTCCCACTATCCAGGAACCACTGCTCAAAATCATACTCCATTACATTAATAATATATTTATATATAAATAGTTATTTATTTTATATTCTCATTTACAAATGTCATTTTCCAACACATACATCCACATATCCAAAATCAATACACCATGGATAGCTCCGACGCACATCTGAGTACCCGTACTAAATTCTGAGCTTTTATTGTTGTCCATAATAAATGTACAACATTATCATAATCTCAATAGCGATTTCCACCTTCTAGAGACCCCCGCTCAATATCCATTGCTCAAATCCACTATGATGTTTTTTGTTATTTCCACATCATCTATCTATTTTGTCATATCATAGTAGAGGATGACCACAAAAAACTTCAGCCCAACCCAAAGTCTAAGTAGACCCCACCCCTGATGGTGTGGATATAACATATGTAACACAATGGACCTAAAAAATGATACAATGAGATATGTATCCAACCCAAACATGCATACAATGAAATATATCCAACCAGCTAGTAACAACGGTTTCCACCTATGTGCTAAGCTATTCAACTATTTAAGCTACTTGGCTAATCAATCTACTTGGTCAATCAAGCTACTTAGCTAGTTAAGTTACTTGGCTAATCAACCTACTTAGCTAATCAACCATTTAAAAATAGCTAATCAACAATTTAAATTTTTTATTTTAGAGCATATGTCCAACATTGAACCATATGCAAATCTCAAGTGTATCCCTAATATTGGGACCTAAAAAAATGAAGAAGATGTAAATCCCAAGTAGAATACAAAATAGGAAACAACAGTGATTAAATATGAGGCTGGTGTTTGAATAGCCCAAGCTCGAGATTCAGTTCGATACTTATTGCCCAAGCCCTACCTAATGTCGGGTCAATCACGGGTATGGGTGGTTAACAAACCAAACTATCTAACAAAAGCTTTAGATCAAGCTGATATTTATGTTTTCCTTTCATCCATGTCTTTGTGATCTTATGAACAGTTTAGATGACAAATAAATATCACTTTGGGCCCTAGGAAGGTTTCAACAGTGGAAATCATTATTCCCATTGTTTCCTGTGGTATGGTTTATTTCCATTGTTTCCTATGGTATGGTCCACTTGAGCTTTGGATATGCTTCAATTTTGGGATCAATCCCTAAAGTATGTTGGTAAAACAGATGGACAATGTGGATAAAGCACATATATATACATTCGTAGTGGGCCCAACTGAGTTTACTTAGTACGATAAGATCGTCCTGAGTAACTCGGTATGCAATCTGATTTCTTAAAAGACATACATCACAGTGGGGCCCCACTGGAAATAGATGGAGGGAATGGATTTAAAACCCATACATCACAGTGGGACCCACTGAAAAATGGATAGAGGGCACTTTTTAAAACACATACATTACAGTGGACCCCACTAGAAAATAGATGGAGGCATGAATTTAAAACACATGCATCACAGTGGACTACACTAGAACATAGATGTAGGGCATGGAATTAAAACACATATATCACAGTGGGACACAGTGGAAAATACATAGAGGGCATCAATTTAAAACACATACTTCACAGTGGGCCACATTGGAAAATAGATGGAGGGCATGGATTTAAAACACATACATTACAGTGGGACCCACTAGCAAATATCACAGTTGGCCCCATTAGAAAACAAATGAAGGGCATGGATGCACTACGCATACATCAAGGTGGGGGCCCACTGAATCAACAAATGGATAGTGTGGATATACAACACATACATCACGATGGGCCCCACTGGAATAACAGATGGGTGGCGTGGATGCACCACATACTTCAAGGTGGGGCCCACTAAATCAATAGATGGATATTGTGGATCTACAACCATACATCGTGGTGGGCCCCACTGGAATAACAAATGAGTGATGTGGATTTACAAGTGGAAGCAGATGAAGAGAGAGAGAGAGAGAGAGAGAGAAAGAGAAACGTATTTGAGGTGTGGCAGTAGGGCAAAGGCGGGCGACGTTTGCCAGCTACGGTGCCAACTAGAGAGAGAGAGAGAGAGAGAGTGGCGGACGGCATGGGCATGGGCGCGGGTGGCTGCGAGAGAGAGAGAGAGAGAGAGAGAGAGAGAGAGAGTGTGGACCCTCGCCGATTTTCCCGCGCTCCCACACGACGTTCTTCTCCCTTCCCCTTTCCTTTCGGAAAAGAAGGAGATGAGGATGCGTGAGTGCGAAATCGCCGTTTGTGCCACTGGCTTGCCTCGTTCTCGAAGGCTTCGTTTGGTTGTCGTATTGAGCTGGATGTGTTTAAGTGAATTTATATAAGACCAGAGTCGCCACTAGCCAATTACTTCGAATCTACAGTCGACTAGACCCTGTAGAAACGTTAGAGAAGAGAATCCGAAGATTCCTTCCTCTAAAATGACTCCTGTTGATCTGCGGCCAGAAATTCAAGGTAAGGGATCACGGTTACAGGGTGGGAAGAGTTTAAGCACCCCACACACTGCCCGTACCGAAGTACGGTCTCTACTTCACAGAATCGATCGAATACTTGAAAGTCTAATTTAATCCTCGTATATTCTCATGAATGACATGATGCATGAATGCGGATCTGAACAGTAAGAGTTTCTGATGGGCAGGTTCCAACAACGGGCAAGCCCAGAGCGTATGCTCGAACTGACAGGTGCTTAATGTAAGACGTATGCAGTGTGCTTGAATGATCAAGGTGTTTTATGGTGAAGCGTGAATGCAGGTCTGAGCAGTAAGAGTTTCTGATGGGCAGGTTCCAACAACGGGCAAGCCCAGAGCATATGCTCGAACTGACAGGTGCTTAATATAAAGACATATGCATGTGTACTTGACGAATCAAGGTGCTTGTAGTGAAGCAAGGGGGTTGGAAGAAAAGTAAATGTTGCACTTATGCTAGATGCAAATGAGATGATGCTGGAAAAGAGTAGCTGGGTGGACGGAGGTGTCGCAAGGATTGGCTTCGAGTGGCTGGATCAAGATTTGGATGACTTGAGAGGCTTGGACCAGTGGTCAGGCTGGGATGGACCAGGGCTAGACTCTCCTCACTCGGGCTCTCCTTGGTGGAAAAATGGGCTAAGGGATGGATGAGGACTCGGACCGCACCCGGACTGGCTGGACTTGAAGGGCTTGTTGAAATGAGAAGGGGAGGGGGGTATTTATAGCAGCAGAGAGGGGCACTCTCGTAATTTTTTCCGGGCGGCCTGCCATGGGCCGCCCGTACGGCCGCTCCTCGGTTTCCAGCGAGTACGGTCGCTCCCTCGGGGCTGCTGTTGGACTCGCTGGTCGACTCAGTGAGTTGACTCAGCGGGTCGACTCGGTGGTTTGACTCGACGGGTTAACTCGACGGGTTGACTCGGTGTTTTGACTCGACGGGTTGACTCGACGGGTTGACTCAGCGGGTTAACTCAGCGAGTTGACTCAGTGAGTTTGACTTTTTGGGGATTTTTTGACTGGCCTTTTTTATGGGGGTTTTTCAGGGTGGTGTTTAGGACTGGGTTGACTGGGTTCAGGCTTGAACTGGGCTATGGAATGGGGCTTACAAGGGTGAGTTTGGCTGAGTTTGGACTTGGGATTTGGGGGTATGGTCCTCCGTTCAACCAGCTATCTCTACCAACAGTGTAGCCGAAGGTGGGGTGTCTACAGAGAGAGAGGTGTGTTTTGCGGGGGTAGGATTTTGATTAGGGGATTTTAGTGACCTATAGCGGCGGATTATAAAATCCTCCGCTATAGGTCTATTATATAATATATAATACCTATAGCGATGGATTTTAAAATTCCCCGCTATATGTATATTATATATTTAACATGTTATTTGTTATATATTACATATTATATATTATATGTTATATATTATATATATTATTATATAATATATTTAATATATATATATATATATATATGTATATATATAATTATGGAGACACTACTTCACTATTCCTTGTTGAATGGCCCACCTAAGATCTAGATCTTCTCCAGGTTCAGCCAAATGGCCTTATATGATCTTTCAAGATAGATGGACAGTACAGATGTAAAATACATATTAGGGTTGTACACGTTCAGATGGACGGTATAGATAACAATGTTAAAAAATTAAAAAGATCTAAATCTCTGGTGGACCACACCAATGTAAAAATCGGTGAATGATTATCAAAACTTTTTATAACTATAAGCTACAAAAATTTTAGATCAAGCTGAAAGTAAAAATTTGACTTTTCCCTTCATCTTGGTCTGCTTGACCTTATCAACAGGTTGGATGGTAAATACACATTGCAGATGTTCTTTAAGTGAGCCCAATAATATTTTTAATGAAGAACGCTTAATCAACATTGTTTCCTGTGGTGTCATGCACCTGAGATTTGAATTTAATTAATTTTTTGAAACACATCCTAAAATGGGTTGAGAAAACGAATGGACAGTGTAAATATCTAATATATTATCAAGATGGGCCATATAGTAGGGTTCATATCTACAAAATAAATATAATTCAAATATATATATATATAGTCGGTTCGATTTGGTTGAAAACGATTTATAATTTTCACAAATAGACAACCGAAATGACATTCTCGGTTTTTAATATAAAGAAAATTGAATTGACACGAAATAGAATGAAAAATCGATTGAAACCAATCGGTTAGGTCTGGTTCGAACAGTTTTATCAGTTTGGTCGGTTTTTTTAACAACCTTAATGCATATACATCATAATGGGCCCCATGAGTGGGCCCTAAGACCATTTTTCTCAACAGGATTCGGTTGAAGTCTTAAACCATGCAATAAGGGATTCGGTTAATTACATCGTCAATTCTATTTCACTTAAAAAACTTAAATTTCAATTGCTAGATTTCAATATCAGCTAACATCAATATACATGTAGGGGTGTAAATGACCCAAACCGAGTCGAATACCACAATGTTCGGTTTAAGTTTGACAATAAAAACTCAAGTTTGAGTTTGGATTAAGTTTCATTCAAACCTGAACCTTAGTGTTTGAGTTTAATTCATTTAAAGTTTGGTGAGTTTGTGTTTCGTTCATTCAAGTTTGATTAGTTATACAAATCAGACTCAAACTCAAGTTTGGATTTGATTATACGTTTAATTAAAAGTCACATTATGCATGTATTCCATATTTACTCTGTTTATGCATTTCACTAAATCATTTCATGGCAGGAGTTAAAAAATGAAGCGGATCCAAATCTCAGGTGAACCATGTCATAGGAAACAATAGTTTTTTAGCTATAAACGAACCCTATCGAGCCTAACCGAACCGAACTCATGCCTATTTGAGTTCAGTTTGATTACTAATCGAACTCAAAAATAGGGTTTGAGTTTGATTTGTTTACTAATCAAACGAGCTTTAATCGAGCCGGACTCAAACCGTTCATGAATAGTTTGGTTTGTTAACCACCCCTATATGCATGCTTAATCAAATTTCATTGAATTTCAATATCGGCTTAATCTAACTGTTAGATTTCAAAATGAGTTTAATCTAAACTAACCATTAGATTTCATAAATGCCTCGGTATTAGGCTAATTAATTAATTAAATCGTTGGATTTCACTATCAAGATTATTCAATGGTTGAATTTCAATATATATCAGTTAATCCATCTGTTGGATCTCCGTTAGTCTAACAATTCTAATCGTTAGATTACAATGTCAGCTTCATCCAATTATCGGATTCTAAGATCAGGTTAACGGTTGGATCTACAACAGTTAGAGGTCTAAAATAATTGCATTGAAAAAAGAGAGTATGATTTAACACCTTAGTCCATTCTAAGGTTAATCTGTTAGATTTCGTTGTCAGCTTAATCTGATAGTTGGATTTCAATACGATGGTTAATCCTACCATTAGATTTCAATATCAACTTAATATAGCCGCTAGTTTCAATATGGGCTTGCTTTAATCCAACCATTAAATATTAATATTATCTTAATATAATTTTATTGAATTTCAATATCGACTTAATTCAACCGTTATATTTCAAAATAAGTTTAATCTAACCATTGGATTTCAATATATGCCTTAATATCAAGCTAACTGACATTAAATTTGCATATTACTTTATTCTAACCATTAAATTTCAATATCAATTTAATGTAACCATTAAATAACAATACATTTATAATCCAATCATTAAATTTCAATATATGCTTAATCCAACCATCAAATTTTAATATCAGCTTCATCTACACTTTTGAAATTAATATGAATTTAACTTTTTGTGATGGATTTTAAAATCCCCCGCTCAAATAATATATAGCGGTGGATATGAAAATCCCCAGCTAAAATAATATATAGCGGCGGAAACTTCCACCGCAATAGAATAATTCATATGCGCGAGGTTCAAAATCAAGGGCAGGATATTCAAAGTTATACCAGCGGGAAAAACAATTTGTCGCTATATGGTAGTCATAATGTAGCGTTGGACTTATTTTGTTTATAGCGACGGATATAAATCTTTGCCGCTATTGTTCGTCCTAAAGGATGGCGAGAAGAATGGCAAGGGTGGAAAATTGATTTATAGCGGTAAATATCAATATCCAGCGTTATATATTGTGTTACAGCGATGATTAATATTAACCGCCACATATTCATTAGTTATAACGGCGTAATGTTTTTCCACTGCTATAATTCGCCGCTATATTACATATTAATTGTAGTGTGGGTTGGACCGCTCATTGTGGGGAGCAGATTGGGTACTGCTCTCACCAGGACCTAGGTAAAGGGGAGGATCTTGTCAGGGGATCTGTGAGGCCCACCATGATGTATATGTTATATCCACGTCATTCATCCATTTAGACAAGGAAAACATAAATATCAACTTGATCCAAAACTTTTGTGCTTCTTATGAACAGGTTGGATGGCAAATAAACATTACGATGGGCCCTGGGAAGGTTTTAACGATGGGGTCATTGTCACCACTATTCCTATGGTGTGGTCCACTTGAGGATTCAATCTGCCTCATTTTTGGGCGCATCACCTAAAATGATTTTTTCAAAATAAACCCGGTAACTTTGGGATTGTTAAGTTTGTCGTATCATGGGACGCAGATTTCCTATGAAAAGCCTTTGGCAAGAAGTTCCTATACTAGATGCTAGGTGGAACCCACCATGATGTTTGTGAGAAGTCTACCTTATCCATCTATTTTTTTAACTCATTTTAGGACAGGCAAAAAATAATAATAACAATAATAATAATAACACAAATCCAAAGCTCAAGTGGGCCACACTAGAGGGATTCAATGGACAGCGTTAAAACATACGCATGGCCACTAAAGTTTGGTATCGGGCTAAGATTTTGATGTTTCCACTTCATCCCAGTGAGAATAACCTTATAAACAGTTTGGATAGCATATAAACATAAGTTGGAGCTCAGAAAGGTTTCAACGGTAGGCATTTCTTTTCCCAATTTTCCCTCTCGTGTGGCCTACTTAAGTTTTTGATCCACCTCATTTTTTGTCACATGTCCTAAAATGAGCTCACAAAAAGCATGGACAGGGTGGATGTCTCAAAAACATCACGGTGGGCCCTACATAGCATCCCAGCGCAGGAACTTCCTGCCAAAGCCCTTGAGCAGGAAATCAACGTCCGGTACCACCATCATACTTTGTCAACGAAGCTTCCCAATTTAGATATATTTGGTTGATGGATAAGGTGGGCCCAGTCACGTAGGTCACTTTGTATAAATGATTAAGCAGTGGGCCCACATATGAGTGTTGATTCTAGACCACTGGAAATTTCTTGTAAATTGTCGATTGTTTCCACCTTTTAGGAAAGGTGGTGTTTGAACCTTCCTCATAAAAGCCTTGAAATTTCTATGGCTCTGCTGAGTGGACGTGTGTGATTGCATTAAAGTTATACTTAGGAAGGTGCATGCAGCTTAGCATGATTTCTGGGCACGCCCCCATTTGGCTGTGGGACCCAAGAGGATAGTAGTCCGGATGGGATTGCTGAAGCATGGCCCCAGCATCCTAATCCTCTTATTGGTAGCTTGTAGGGATGCAACATAGACCCAACCCACAATCCAACCGGGCCCGACCCAAATTCTAACTCAAGGTGTCCACCCAGAACCCAACCTGTATTCCTCTATATTCGACCCCACTTGACCTAACCCAAGCTAAACTCAATCCAAATACATGTGATTATTTCCAACGCCGGAATTAGCTCAACCTGAGCCCAACTCGATTTTAAAATGGGTTGGTTTTTTACAACCCAAACCGAACCTGAGGACCTTGACAACCTGACATTAACTGGGGTTTGGTTAATCACGTTTGGGTTGACCCAACCCCAGGTGGCTTAAAAAATTTTAGGTGTAGGCCATTCATAGTGGAGGCTGTGAAAATCAATGACCTTGTTTGTAAAAACTCAATCCGAGTTAAACCATTCATATGCATATAATTCCATGGACCAGAATTACATGCCCGGCTAATCTCTACCATCAAAATTCATCCAGTGATCAGGAGAAATTTAGTTTTTTCTTTTTTTCTTTTCCTTGTCATGCATGACACCCACCATGTTAGTTGCACAACACATCCACACGGTTAGTCACATGATGCACCCACCCACAGGTGGGTTAGTGTGTCTCCTTAGCATTTCGAACCTGAGACCTGCCATTGAAACGCCTAGGCGTCTTCCAGCTGGGCTAGCAGCTGAGAAATTTAACTGTTGTCTATGGTGTGGTCCACCCCAGTTATGGATTGGCATGATTGTTAGGCCCATGGTCCCATCACGGAATGATGTATCTGACTAATGGTGTGGATGCCCATCACACATCACAATGGGGCTCATACAGCTCGAGCTCATAGTACCTTTTCTAATTTTGGAAAGTTTCAAACCAGGTTAACTTGGCCGGTAAAAGTATAAGTCATCAACTAAGGTCATTTATGTCATTTAATTTATTCTTTCGAAATGGGCTTGAGCCATCCTTTAGCGGCCTTTCAGAAAGGGAGTACGCCAAGTATTTCTTAGCTAGATTAGTTTTAGCAAATGGAGTAATAAGATATTGTGTAATCAAGACCGTTAAACTAGTGGGTCTACCATCAAGGTGATGCATGCTCGCAAACCTCCCTCCCAAATTAGAATATTGTAACACTTATATCGCTCATCATTTAAAAAAATAATAATAATCAAACCATAAAAAAAAAAAAAAAAAAAACAAGCTACTTATTTTTACAACATTTGGGCTTAGATCACATGCCTCAAGTACATGATCCTGACGTTCAGACATGTTTACGCGCTATATATGTGGTTTCAATTATAACAATAGGGCCCATGGTTCATTAATCAAAACCGTTGATCCAATATTCCCACCCTAGTTGGAAAATGCCCAAAGAATCTCCTATGTTGGATGCCCGGCACAAATATCAGGTCTTTCTAAGTTGAATGTGGACCGTCGTTGTATTTATTTCTTATTTGTCTATTTAGAGGCCAGAAATCAGGAGGCGTCAATCGAGGATGGGACGCAATAGACAAATTATCTGGTTTACTCAGCAGTGGGCCCCACTTGCAGAGTTGAAAATTACAATGGGCAAAGGTGGTACCATATATGATATAGAGGACGCGGATTGCATACTGACACGGCCAATAGCCACGTAGCTACTGAAGGTTGTCTGGGGGCCACTATGATGTATGTGTTTTATCCATGCCGTCCATACCTTTTGGATCATTATTTCAAGGCATGAGCTAAAAAATGAGGCAGATCCGAATCTCAGGTGGACCATACCAACAGGAAAACAGTGGTGATTGAACGCCCACAATTTAAAAACTTCCTACGGCCCCACTGTAATGTCTATTTGCCATCCAACCTGTTGATTGCATCTCACAGACTGGATGAAGGGAAAACAGACATATCAGAATAATCCAAAACTTTTGTGGCCTGCAAGAAGTTTTTAACGGTGGGCGTTCAATGACCACTTTTTCCTGTGGTGTGGTCTACCTGTGATTTGGGTCTCCCTCATTTTTGGGCTAATATCCTAAAATGAGATGGAAAAATGGATTGACGGCGTAGATAAAACACATACATAATGGTGGGGCCCACAGAGCACTGTCCGGTAGTGGGTTATAAACCATTATGCAATCCACGACCCGATATAGAACTACGAAACAGTCCCAAGTTCTTTTGATAGGGGGTGCGTTTGGTGAATATGGTGATATTTCATGAAGTTTGGTGCAACCAAACGCACCATTAATGAAAATAATCCCTCATCTAAACTGCCCTTTCGCTTGTCGAACTGCTATTTTCCAACTCCATTCAAGAATCCTAACAAATCATATCCCTCTAATCACCACTAATTAGCTTTTGGGTATAAAATATTATCTGGACCATATTACAGGTGGGCCCCAGTAATTGCATGATGGGGTCCAAAAATGGATACGTTGGATTGGATGTAGACCACTGCCGAACTTCTCCACCAGAAGGGAGCACGTAATTCGCGTCATGCAATCCAGACCATCCAAATTGCTTACCGAACTATGGATGGATCATAACCGAATTATTTCAATAAGAAGATAATATTAACGGTCTGAATTTTTTTCCTTTGAATCTGAGCCACTCACTATTTTACTTTTAATCATTCATTGATTGCCATTGATTGGATGGCTACAATTACTTGATGGGTGTGATTTTATAGATATATTCCATCCACAATGGGACCTACTCACGAGTTGGACAGTGCAGATTGCCCTACGTCAGTGCCACGTGTGAGGATGAGTCGCCACCACTTCTTAAATGGTGCAAAACTAACATATATAATTTATGTAAAACACCTGTTTTATCCAGTGCGTAAAACAGCCTGTGGGGTCTGCTATGCTTAATATGTAAAATCCACTCCGTCCATCATGTGAGAACCATTATTCTTACTGTTCATTTATAAAATAAGCCTGATCAATAAATTATGTGGGCCATACCAATGACAACGATCTAAAATCCCTACCAGAACTGCTAAGCTTTCACGGTGTGGTCCTCCTGACTTTTGTATCAGACTGATTTTTCTGTAGTCCATTCTTCTTGAGGAGTTACACCTTATCAACGGGTTCGATGAAAGATATACACCTTGATGGTCCGACACCAAAACCTATGGTTGATATCCTATTCCAGTGTTCGATATACTGATGAGGCCCATCTGAGCAATGGATCTAGGTAATTTTTTGCCTTTGGGCCTATAATCGAGGATTGAAACTGATAGACGTAGTGGATTTTGAATATACAACATGGTGGGTCCCAACACTGTATGAAACAGATGCTGCATAGGATTCCATTTCTTTCAATATATGCCTGGATGTGAAACAGATGGAGAGTGATTCGGCACCTGAAGGGGTTGTTTGGATGTGTGACCATCCACACCACTCAATCTTGAATATTTGTTCCTTGAACAACGTCCATTAACTATTCTTCATCATAACCGTCCATTGTTGGCCACAAACTGGATATTAATGATGATCCATTGGCATTAACTTGGATGATTCATTGTATAGTCCACTAATTGAACGGTTGGGATCTGGGCATATCTGTGGCACCTATGTTCACCACCATTTGTGGTTGACACCACCACCTTGCATGTTGGCATAGTGTTACGGCTATACAGGCATTTAAACCGTTGAACTCACTGTAAATGGAGCCAAACAGGCAAATTACGCCGAGCAGATGATGGCATCTGATTTTTTTATGAGTGTGGTTTTTGACTTGTTCTTCATCCACAACATGTTTCCACAGTTTGGTGGATGGCCTGAGCTAGAGTACATTAGGTGATCTAATAGATTAGGTTATTTCATACTTGGTTAAGATGTATTTATTAAAATCTGTAAAATCTCTCACATACATCTGACTTCTATATATTCTCATCATGTACTTTCAGTAAAATTTATAGTTTTCACAATGTTATATCATCTCCTGTGATCCGACGTTATATTAGTAATTGAGTTCACTAGTCTTTTATCCACTTTCAAATTTAATTTGTATCTTATCTATTTGCACTTGTTGTGATATTTCTACGATCAAAGGATTTATACACTACAATTATCAATTATTATTAGGTTGTTAATACAAGACATTGCAATTCTTTTAAATTTAACATGGTATCAGCCTAATTTTTTGTACCGAGGAAATATATGCTCTACATCGAGTATAGAAACTCCTCATTTCAATTTCTCATATTTTTTAAACCCTTCTGATAAGCCTAGCACTGTTCTTGTTTCCCATTAGCTCTAAGGCAATAACTACGCTACTTATTTGCACGCCATGTGCATGGCATTGATCGCCGAAAACTAATTAGCATTCATTGATGGAGATGTGCCCAAACCATCGATTTCTTCTCATCTTTCGCCTTATGGAAGCATTGTAATAACATGAATTTATTATGGATTTTAAATGCATTGACAATCGTTTTGGGAGAAAACCCATAAAAGTGAGAATCAAATGAGGCAAATCACAACAGTAAACAAGTAAATTAACACACGAGATAAGACAATCTGAATTTTGTATGGAAAAACCCTTTCGGGAAAAAACCAACGGTATAAAGCGAATAACTATGAATCAGAAGTTACAAGAGATGATGAACAACTTACCCAGATCACAACCTCACAAAAGAAACCCAAGCTACCCCAAGCTTTTTCTCTCACCCAAGAACTCTCTCAATGCTCACACGCTCTAGGATACCCGGCTCCTTTGGCAATTAACCTTAATGCCGCGTTACACCCTGCTTAAATAGCCTTAATCTGAAATTAGAAAAATTTATGCAAAACCGACTTAACAGAGCATGCCACCATCGGTCAACTGATCCGAGCCTTCGGAAGACAAAACTCGACCAAAACTGTCCAGAGAGTTTACAGTCTAATCCGAAGAGTTTCAGGGCGATCGAGCGAAGTTCGTCGCTCGACCGAAATCCTCCAGCAATGTTTAGAGACCAATCGTCTCATCCGGCGTAGTTTCGGGTGACCAAAGCATATCCCGTCGATCGACTGAAGACCCCCCAGGTGTCAAGCTTGAAGACATCTCTAATAATCTCCACCGTGGCTTCAATCTTCAAGCTCCACTATTCCATCATCTATCTTTACTTTGTCTCAATCATAGCTTCCACCGCTTCTCGTGCCTCCACCGTATTCATTCCAGCATCTTCATGCCCTGCTCGCTCATGTGGCATAGGCACGCATGCCACAAACAAGCAACCGTAGAATCCTGCTATAGCCGTTGCAAGCTTCAACTGAAGAAGTGCTCCTAATCAACTATAAAGATGGCCGCACCTCTATACTGTTCATCACCACGAGTGCTCCCATTGTCACTTAAAAAAAATCAATCGAAGTCGGTGAACTTGCACCCCATTGCCCCGAGTGTACTAAGAGATATCAAATTCTTCTTCAATCTAAGGACATGCCTCACAACTTTTAGGATGCACTCTATCCCATCAAACATCCTAATGCACACCAAACTAATACCCACAACCTCGCAGGAGTAGTCATCACCCAGGAATACCGAACTACCGTAATACTCCTTGTATTCGGTGAATGAACTTCGGTTAGGACACATGTGATACGATGCACCTGAGTCCAAGAGTCATTCATTGCTGAGATACCTAGATCTGGATACAGTCCACACTTCACTCACATCCTCTATGGATTTCACAATATTGGCCTCCCTAAAAGAATCTTCAAACTTCTCTTGCTTCAACTTGGGATTTAGACAACCCCTCTTCATGTGCCCTTCCTATCCACAATTTCAGCACTTCACATTGCTTTTCTCCTTTGCCCTTGACTTTAGATCTCGATCGCGAAGATCCTCTATCTTGCTGAGAATTGCTTCCTCTCATAACCAATGCTTTCGTAGAAGAACTCACTTCACCACTTTTCTTTCTCATCGCATTTGACTGGAGGGTTAAGATAATGGTCTCAACACTAATGGTCTCCCTACCTATGCACAAAGAGTCTTTAAATGACTCATTATTCTAGAAGAGAATTCAACAAAATGTATGCTTGATATCTGTCCTTCATCGATTCATGTACATCCAACAGTTTACAAACGAGTATGTTGAAATTACTAATGTGACTCTTAACATCGGTCCCCTCCTCCATCTTCAGGTTGAACAACTGAAGTATCAGATACATGCGATTTTTTATAGATTTCTTTTCATAGATATTCCCCAACTTCGCCCACGTATCAGCCAGAGTCTTCTCCTTCATGACATTATCGAGGACGTCATCCGTTAGACACAACTGGATTAAGATATTATCTTTCCGATCCAACTTGCTCCACTCTTCTTCTTTCATTGTCTTCGGTCGCTTCCTAAGCAATGCTTCTTCTAGTCCTTGCTGAACTAGGATGCCCTTCATCTTGACCTTTCATAGTTTGAAGTTATCTTTTTGAAATACCTTCTCTATGTCAAATCATATGCTGAACGCCATAGATACCTCGTCTTAGATTTTATCTATCTCCCAACGTACGCATCTGATACCACTTGTTGGGAGAAAACCCATGGAAGCAAGAATCAAATGAGGCAAATCACAACGGCAAACAAGCAAATCAACACACAAGAGAAGACAATCCAAATTTTACGGGGAAAAAAGATTCACAGCATAAAGCGAATCACTTTGAATTAGAAGTTACAAGAGATGAAAAACAACTTACCCGAATCATAGCCCCAAAAGAAAAAGCCCAAGCTATCCAAAGCTTTTTCTCTCACCCTATAGCTCTCTTAATCCTCACACACTCTAGGATACTCGACCCCTTTGGCAATTAACCATAATCCTGCATTACACCTGCTTAAATAGCCTTAATCCGAAATTAGAAACAATTTATGCAAAACCAACTTAACAGAGCGTGCAGCCATCGATCTACCAAACTCAACAAAAAATGTCTAGAGAGTTCACAATCAAATCCTAGGAGTTTTGGGCAACCAAGCCAAGCCTGTCGGTCGACCAAAATTCTCTAGCAGTGTCTAAAGACTAATTGTCTCATCCAGGGTAGTTTCGAGCAACCGAGCCATATCCCGTCGGTCGAGCGAAGACCCCTGGTGTCAAGATTGAAAACATCTCCAACACGGTCTCGAAGAAAGTGTTGCATATGCTTCCATTACTTATAAATTATGGATCGATCTTCAGGGTCACTTTTTACAAAGCCATGTGCCCTGTCTTTTTTAGCTCAATTTTTTTTTTTTGCTACTTTCCAATAAGAGAAAAACTCTCCATTATTTTATTTCACCAAATTAAAGCATTCATGGGATGGGTTTTTTATTCAATCCTTTATGCCCTATTCCTATAGATCTTTGAAGAACTTAACCGATAATTATCTCCAACTAGAATACTTGTTTCAGTTCTTAATGGGGCTCAATGACTCTTACAACTCTATCCGAAATAGCCTTTTTCTTATGGAGCTGATGCTATTAGTTTCCAAGGCATATAACTTCCTTCTTCAAGAAGAAGGACAATGGGATATTCATTTCCTCGCCCCTATAACTGATGTTGGTACCTTTACCATGATCAAGCCTCCTAATAATGACAAACATGCTTTTTCATATCCTACCACATTAAGGTTGGATTGCGTCCTCCCATACATTGTGATTACTGTTGAAACTGTAATAAAAAATGCAAGAAATAATTCAATAGTAAATAATTTGAAACTCTACACTTGATAAGATGATGATTACGGAAATAATTTGTCGTTGGGGCAAAGTACGGACGTCATCGCTTTCTTTAAGATAGTTCATGACCCTCGGACAATTTAGGACCAGTGTAAAGGCTCTCGACGCGCTATCTTAAGATAAAACACCCAACAATGGGATTTCTCCAACTTGCATAAGCTAAATAAAATCCTAACATAACTACACCACACTTGTTCTTCGAATGCCCAAAGAAAGATATCGAAGAAGATCAATTTTGTTTAGAAAACTAGCATTAGGATTAGGGTTTTAATCTCAGTGTTTTATCTTTTAAGAAAAAAATCTTTGTTTAATATAAGAAAAAATAGTCGATTAATGAACCATATACGAAGAATATGAGGAGATGTGCCCTTATGAGGTATGACACATCCATTGAGATGCACCTGTTTGAGAAAGCATGCCTCTCACGATGTAAATAGCCTTATGATGACTGGGCCACATCCATCGAATCATCACCACCTCCTGGTACTAGTGAAACTATCCAACGGTACATTTGCTCTTATTTTACATATTAGCACTATTGTACTTTCTGATCACATTACTTTGCATATTGTTTTATCTTCATTCTTTCACATTTAACTTGTTATCCATTAATTCGGCTCACTTTTTCTTTGTCTTATTTTGTTATTTTCTATTCTGATCATTGTATTTTTTAGGATCGGTTAACGAAGACAATAATTGTAAATGAATTCTTTTCCAATAATTTGAAAGCTTTTTTTTCACAATAATAATATGCTTCATCAACATTCTTATATAACAATACCATAACAAAATGGTGTTACTGAACGAAAACATTGTCATTTATTTGAAATAGCTAAAGCCTTACGGTTTCAAGCTCATCTTCCTCTTTCATTTTTGAGTGATTGAATTTAACTGCCACCTACCTAATTAATCAGTTACCTACAAATGTTCTCCATGAAAAAATTTCATCTGAAATTCTCTTCGATTCTCCTTCATAGCATAACCACCTCAGGGTTTTTTGTCGTCTTTACTATGCTCACCATATAAACCATACTTATAAATTTGATGCTCGAGCTTGACGTTGTATATTCATCGGTTACTCTCATTCCAAAAGGCTTATCATTTATAATATCTTAACAGTCATTCTGATTTTACAAGTTGAGATGTCATTTTTCATGAGGACATGTTTCCCTTTACTTATATTTCCATCACTTCTAACTCATCTTCTACCACCTTTCCCCTCCCTTTCTGTTATAGGCAAAATGATGGAGACCAACTTAGCTGCTAAGATTTTACACGGACGCCCATCCGACTCTCGAGATCATCTGATCAAGAGTCACAGATCGAGTAAATACGAAAGTGCCCATTCGACTCTCGAGATCGTATGCTCGAGAGTCGCAGATTGGGTAAGTGCGGGACGTCCATTCGACTCTCGAGATCATCTGATCGAGAGTCGCAGGATTGATAAATACGGAGCACCTATTCGCAAGGCCTCGAGTTCCCATGGCCAATAGTCAAATATAGCAAAGCAAAGATTCCCTTCTCGATCTGCGAGCAGACCTTCTCACAAGTCGTTGAAAGGTGTTACGTCTGAATGAGCGAGCACTTGGACTCGCGACCATATTCTAACATGCGAATAGCTTTTTCTGTGGCGACACCCCTTAGCCCTCAGTACCAGCACCTTGTCCAATCCCTCTGCGACACCAAGCAGGGCTACACCCAGTTCGGTGGTCTCCGCCCCGTCGGCGTCTCCTTCCTTTTGCCGGCTATGACTCCAACTACAGTTTCCAGCTCTACATGAGCGATCAGCGCTACTATTACGCCTATCAGCAGCCCGTATAAGTCGATTTTGGGCTTATCTTCTCTGGTGGTTCCGAATCTCAAGGGATTGCTATCAAGGAACGTGATTGCCGAAATAAGTCATTGGGTTAGATCTCGTCTCTAAGGATAAGGATCTTATCTCACAAAATCAACGGGATCTCGGTATCGTACACGAAATCAGCGGGATCTCGATATCTTACGTAACAGATTGGATTGCTTCAGATCTATATAAAGGGATGACTCCATTAAGAGAAAGGTACACAATATTCAATCTCTAGCCCTTTTTGCCTGGTTAATCTTCTTCTTGCTTTGCCTGACTTAAGCATCGGAGGGCTAACGGCTGGACATCAGCCACCCTTAGTTGCTTTCTGTCTTCTTACAGGTCTGGCGGATAATCTTATAACGACTGATCCTTACCTGATACTTTAATACCTAATTAACCGATCACCCTCCAACTCCATATGGCATGCCTTCTTCAAACATTTTTCCATCTTCTTTACCACTATCACCACCTACCTCATCCACTCTGGAATCCACCTCCTCACCCCATCTTTCTCTAACATGTGTTCCACCCTCGCTTTGCTAGTCTGAGACCTCACCAACAACACATATTTAAATGATCACCACCTTTCTATTGTTGTACACTCTTTCACCTTCTTCATTGACCACCTTGCAACGAGCCCATGTTCCACGTTTTTCATTAAGCGTTATTCTCTCATGTGAAAATCTATCACCGCCATGCCAAACACTCATTGTTGTCATCTCTACTACCATTGAACTAACTTCCTTCACTAAAGCATCTGTTATTCCCAATTAGAGAGATAAGAGATTGTTGCGCTTAAAGCCAAAATCTCCGTTCCAGAACCGTACGTGAGATTTTCATCTCATACGGCTCCTTCCTTCTGTGCATAGTAATAAGGGAAATAATCCATGGAATAAAAAAAGATTGAAATATTCTTATTATGAACTGACAGGGGCTGGTGTTTTTACAAGAAATCTCTAGCCAGCCTTCCTGCAAGAGGTCTGTCTTTTCTTAACACCAAGCGTGTTGGTGCTAGATAGAAATGGTAACTCCAACAATTTCTTTGTCCTCAACGCCCTCTATTTCCAGGAATTAGTCATCATTTCGTTCCTCTGCTGATAATAGAATGAGAATGGAAAGTTAGAACTTTCAAGAGCGAAACATTCACTAGTATACTTATCAGTCCTGCAATTACTATAGCAATTGCAGCCATTTTATATTATTCTCTCTAACCCTCTAACTAGCCCAATGGACAAGGCGTCGTTTATAGATTCGTCGACTTGCGCCAGTCATCCCCCCGGTCGCCAATCGTCAACAATTTTCATTGTCAAGAGACTCTAGTGCATGGAATGCCCCGTTGCTGACATTGAAGAAGAATCCATGAACAGAAGACTTAACGAGGATGTACTGCCCATCACCTTTTACTTGGTCATTAGTTGATCATTCACCTACGAAGTGACCTATTGAATGTAAATAGGTTTTTAAAATCAAATACAAATATGATGGTACGATTGAGTATTATAAAGCGCACTTAGTTACGAAAGGTTACAATCAACAAAAAGGCCTTAACTACCATGAAACTTTTGGCCCTATGGCAAAGCTTATTATTGCTCACTTTCTTCTTGCATCGCTGCTATTAAGCGATGATCCCTTCATCAACTTGACGTGCAGAATGTGTTGAGCTCTTAATTGTGCTTATCTGAACCCCAATTTATCACACATTTACATTCATTGAGCTGTTAAAGTCACTTACTTTTATGTGTTTTTGTATTTGTAGGAAAGAGAGAGAGAGATCTCATGATTTTAATGCTAAAAGGATTACTTTGAAGTACCTGTAAAGATCAAGTGAATAAGAGTTAAGAAGTGGAAGAAGAAACCAAGAAGGAAGAAAAGAAGAAGAGAAAATTTCAGAAAAATAGTCTTCCACGACCGATCGTCAGTTGCCCAAGACCCGTTGCCAGTCGAATTTATGAAATTTGGAGGATTGCTCGCTAGACATCCTGAGTGCACCCAAGACCGGTCACACGACCGGTCAGTTGAAGACTCAAGACTGGTCAACCATAGGCCAAGACCGGTCGAATTTCAAGATTTCATATCCAAAGCTGCTGGATTGTTTTTAGCATCTACGACCAGGTCGGCCAAGAGGCCAAGACCATCCATCTATGAAAAATCAGAGCCCGAAAATTTGTTATGTTCGTTGCCTTTTAAGCCACGACCGGTCGTCCGCTAACTCAATTGTAATTTCTTATGCAAATCCAAAGTCGGTGAGTGATTTTTGTTATAAAAGGACACCTTCACTCTCTCTAAAACCATCATAGAAGGGTCCTAGATGTGCTGGAGGTGGAGCTTCTACAACTCCAAGTTCTTTTAGTTTTCTTTATAATTTTCATGTTTTTATTAGTTTTTCTTTTGTTTTCTAGTTCAATCATGTCTTTAGTTTGCTAGACCTCTTAACTAGAGTTAAGAGGTGAAGCTTGTAGTAATATTTCAATGTTTGATTTGTTTTTACAAGTACACAAAGTTTGGATTATAGTTTTTCAAGTTCCAATTTGAATGAAGTTGATATTTTTAGAGAATTTTTGAAATCTCTAGTGCCACGTACTTGAGATGCTTTAAAGTTTCTGAGAATTGTCATCATGCCTTTATGAGATTTGAATGTTTGGAAACCCTAGATCAATCATGATTCAAAGATATGATTGATGTATCGAAGTTTCATTCTAGTTTAAATTCTCCGTACTTGAAGTAGAACTAGAAGTTTTGAATTTTCAAATTTAACTTAAGTTAGGCTTTTGAATGTGATATCTTCCGATTGGATAGAGATGGGACTTTGATTCCAATTGTGTATTGTACTTGTATGGATGAATTAATATTGAGGATTACTCAAGTGGATCCTTGATGCTCTAATTACTTCTAAATCTTTGAATTTCTTATTTTGATTTTTATACTCTTTCAGTTCACTTATTCATCCCTTTTTCTAAGCTAATTAAACCTTTTAGATTCTGTTACTATAATCCCTAAGGAAGATCTCGATCTCATGATCGATTATTACTACATCGCAGCCTTGTACTTAAGGCTGGTGAACAGAATGCCTTCTTACGCGGCGATTTACATGAAGAGATTTATATGAAGATTCCATAAGATTTTTCTCGAAATAGGGAGCACAAAGTTTATCGATTAAAAGTCTCTTTACGGACTTAAGTAGGCCTTTCACTAATGGTTTTCTAAATTTTCTAATGCTCTTCAAGTAGTAAATTACGTTAAATCCAAAGTTGATTATTCTCTCTTCACTCATATCATTGGTTGCTTGTGTACTTATGTGCTAGTGTATATTGATGACAATTTTATAGGCAATGATTGTCACACTATTATTTCCCTCAAAGCATTTCTTTTAGAATATTTTCATATTAAGGACTTAGGTTCTCTCAAATATTTTTTGGAGATTGAGGTGCTTCATTCTAAATAGGGAATTCTACTCACCCAACGAAAATATACTCTTGAAATTCTCAAGATATGGGGACTTCTTACTGCACTGAGTTATTACTTTTCCTATGAAACAACACTTAAAACTAATGGTTATTCATGGTCCTCTTTTAGATGATCCTACATCTTATCGACAATTAGTAGGTCGTCTCATCTCTCTTCCTCATCATGGTCTCATGACCTTCTACTGTGATAATAAAGCGGCTTTTCACATAGTTGCCAATCTCGTTTACCATGAACGCACTAAGAACATTGAACTATTGATTATCATTTTGTTCGTGAAACTTGAGCTCATTTATATTGCTTATGTACCAATAGACTAGCAACGTGTAGACATTTTCATTAAAGATCTTAGGAAAATACTAATTTTAGTTTAGTAAGGAAGTTAGGGTATTCTAAATGTTCTCACTCCAACATGAGGGGAGATGTTATTAGTCATTGGATCTATGGTCCTTTGACCATTTTCAAATTTGATTTGTATCTTATCCATTTTCACTTGCTTGTGATATTCCTACAATTAAGGGATTCACATACTATAGTTCCTTTATTTGTTATGTTGCTCCTACATTTGACGGAATTCACGTAGATGTAATTTTTATATATTTTCCTATTGGGATGAATACAAGACAATTTAATTCTTATAAATTTAACATTATTAGAGTTATGATTTTCAAAATTTTAATTTTCTCTTTTCCCTGTCTTTCTCTTCTTCATTCCTTCCTACCAGCGGTGGTTGTCCAATCGAATCACTGCTACTATAGGACACACCCTTGTAAGTGTCCCATCTTAGCACAAATTATCGATCGTAGCAAACCCCAACCGCTAGATATCATTTCTATTATCTTCTTCATATTAACTTATTGATTAACATCACCATCATCATCGTAGCCATCATCATCTTAACATATTATTGATCGAATAAAAAATCCATCTAAAATTGAGATTGTCATTCTCTATTTTAGAGGATCCATTGTTAAACCTTTTTTTATTCATTTTAATGCTCTTAAGGGCACACCGACTTACATGCCATCTTTGGATTCTTATCCATCTTATTTCAAAAGATGTGCACCATGTGTGCTCACCTACTATCTTTGTCTTGATCATATGTCGTCTTTATTAATTTGTTCTTTGTTTCCAATCCATTTGACTGATCAGTTACTTTGTTGTCCTTTCTGGCCATACCCGTTATGATGCACCTTTCGATTCAATAAATTCTATCATGCCTATCCTTACGTTGGTAGTCTAACATGACACCTTCGTATATGCGGAAGCTTAAAGAGAAACTAGAATTATGGCTAAGACCTATAGGAGGGGGGATTAGGACCTTTTGAAATTCTTTTCGCCTACTTATACAATTCAACAAATTATACTAAGTAAGCAAGAACACTTTGGCTTCCAAGCCTAAGTGGGTCCAATCACAAGACTAGCATATGGTTTTAAGCAATAAACATCTTAGTCATAAGCATGCATAGATAATCAAATGATATAACTAATCAGACTCTTAATCTATGCAACCCATGTAGACTTATGAGAATGGATCGATGAGCTCAAGTCTACACTACTAGTGAAAGTATATCCTGAGTGTGGATGTGCCTATCTAGAACCTAGCATACATTCCTATCAAGCATTTCATTAATTAAACAATTAAACATTCAATGCTAAGATTACAATGTGCTCAATTCAATCACAAAACAAACATGTATAGTAGTTCGACTTCGGGTCTACTCCAATCCCGCTTCAAGTACTCAACTCCTTTGAGCACACCGGCATTCACTATCGGAGGTTTTAAATGAGGTTCACCTCTCAACCTTTACACGGAGGTTTTACCGGTTCACCTCTCAACCATAACCAGAGTTTTGGACAAAGGGCTAACTCTCAACCCAAACGAAATTTGAACATAGGCTAACTCCTAACCCGACGCACGTTCACTCCCGTGTCGAAGGCTCCCCCTTAGAGACTTTTTTTAAGCCCGACAAACGGGCCAAGGAATGCCAAACAACCCCTAGTCTTTAGGCCGACAAACAGGCCAAAGAACGGCCAATGTCCCTAGTTCGAGTTTGACAAACAAACTCTACACTCAACTCCCAAAGAGTGGATGGACTCTCAATAAAGACAACCTTACTTGTCGGATGAGTCTCTTGTTCAGCGCCGGTTCGGGTTGCTTGATATCTACTCTCTCGTGCTTCAATCAGCTTCCCTTGCTCCCTCGATCGTGTTGTCGTTACGTCGTCAATGCCTCAGCTATACTCGATCAATCACCTTGCTTGTGATGCCTTTGAGATGCCCAAGGTGATAGGAGGGTAGGTTTGAGAACTCTACAACTATTAGGAATGAGTTGCCTAGAGTTTCTCTCATACAACGATCTCATCTTAGAGTTTTGGATAAGAATATGCCTATCAAGGAAGATCCAAACTCTAGAGATCAAGAGGGGATGAAGGTCATCTTCTTTATGAGCTTGGAATGCTCCAATCTTATGTTAAAGCACAAGGAAGATGCCTTGCATAGGTTGGAAATGAGCCTCAAATGGTCTCCAATTGTGGTGGCTTTACTCCTCTCAAAATTCGTCTTATTACCCCTCAAAATGAGCCAAGCCCCTTTATAAAAAGTGTTCAAACGAACAAAAAAGGGGTAGAAAACGGCTACTTCCGACCTGTCCCGACATGTCCTGACCGGTGAAGACAGAGTACAAACTGTCTAGAGGGGGGGCCTGTCCGACCGGTCTTGACCGGTCGGACCAGACCAGCCTACCGATCAAGACCGGTCAATCCATCAGCCTACACACTACAGCATGTTACTGTCTCTGGACTGGGTTTGTCCGACCGGTCAAGATCGGTCGGTCTAGTCCAGCCGACCAGCCGTGACCGATCGGACAGGCCTGGGTTCAGCCTCTTGACTTGCTGACCCATCTCTTTCACAACCCACTCTCTATGGCTAAAGGTATGGGTGATCTTTTGGGACACCTAGGGCCAATCTATGATGACTAAAGGTTTCCTAATATGGTCAAGGTCATCAAAGATGTTAAATGGTTGGGTTTTGGTTAAGGTTAAGGCACATCAAGGCATCACTTTTACCTAGTTTCTTCTTCCTTGATGCAGCAGGGTCCACTTGAGCCTTCGGTCTTCGTCTTCATTAAGCTCAACCGATACTAGACTCACTGACCTAAGTGATTGACAAACAAGGTGCACTAGTATGCCATGAAAAAGTACACTAACATATCCTTGCTCATCGCTTTTCATTTTGAGCTTTCCTTTTTTATTCAATTATACAATTTCACCTTCGTACACTTTTGATAATATACTTTTTCTATACCAAGTATTTTGAGAAGATGTGTTTTGTTTATGTCGAGGTGTGGCAGGGTGTGGTAGAGGGGCATTTTGGTCCAGTGAAAATCTAAACAATACCTAGGAGACTAGATAAGAAAAAGAGCTTTGACACATGGGCCAATATCACAAATGACGTCATATATTAAGGCTTTTTTAGCTATTACCACCTCATTTTAGGGCATGAAACCAAAAAAGAGGTGGATCTAAATTTCAAGTGGACCACAGCCACACCAAACAGTGGTGATTGAATGCCCACCATTAAAAACTTGCCCAGGACGTTGTAATGTTTGTTTACCATCCTACATGTTAATAATGGTGGGCGTTCAGTTACCATTGTTGTCAACCCTGAGATTTGGATCTGACTTATTTTTAAGGCCTTGTTTAGATTTAGTGAAATGGTGGGAAAGGAAATAGGGTTTCTCAAGAAACCATCTTTCCCCTGTTTGTAAACACCAAAATTATAGGAAAGAAAAAGGAAATCCAATTTTCCACATAGCCAAATTTCCTTTCCTACGTTTTCTCCTGAAGTAGATTAAGCGCGACTTCACATTACCCAAGACGGTGAAGCCCTTACCATGGCCCACCTTTATGTATGTTATGTATATCCACACCATCCATACTTTTTTTAGATAATTTTAGTGTATGAACCCAAAAGTGGAGTAGATCCAACTCTTAGGTGGACTATACTACAAGAAACAGTGGTGATTGAACACCCAAACATTCAAAACTTCCTATGGCCAACTATAATATTTATTTTCCATCCAAATTGTTAACAAGGTCACTGTAATCTTGGATGAAGATAAAAGCCATACATCAACATGATCCAAAACTTTTGTGGCCCACAAGAAGTTTTTAATGATCAGTCACCATTGTTTCTATTGCATGGTCCACCTAAGATTTTCATATGTTTTGCTTTCGGAATTATGCCCTAAATTGATATGAAAAGATAGATGGATGGTGTGGATATAGAATAACATCAAAGTGGGCCCCACAAAAAAGGCCTCACCATCCTAGGTAAGGCTAGGGCTGAAAGCTAACCTGCTTCCTCTTTTCATTGGTAACCCCCTATGGGCTTATCATGATGCATGTATTTTATCTATATCGTTTGTCTATTTTTCTAGCTTATTTTAGGGCATGAGCCCAAAAATGAGGTAGATCCAAATCTCAAGTGGACCACACCAGATGAAACAGTGGTGATTAAATGCCCACCATTAAAAACATCTTTGGGGGGCCACTAAAGTTTTGGACCAAACCATATGAAACAGTGGTGATTGAATGCCCACCATGATGTATGATGTTTATGTGACCAAATTAACACATTGGATGGCACAGTAAACCTTAAAGTGGCCTTAGAACGTTTTAAATGGTGGGCATTCAATCACCATTGTTTACCATAACAAGGTCCACAGGATATTTGGATATGCTTCATTTTTATGCTAATGCCCTAAAATGAGCAAGCAAAATGGATGGACGACATGGATAAAAAACACACACCATGGTGGGACCCACAGATCTTTTACAAACATGACCAGGTCACATGAAATTACAAAAGTGATTGCCATGTGCTATTGAAATAGAGAGTGGATTAGGTGTGGCTCGAGCCTCACCAAGACGGTGAAGCCCTTACCTTTGGGCCCACCTTGATGTATGTATTCTCCATCCATGCCATCCATCCATTTTACCATATCATTTTAGGCCATGTGCAAAAAAATGAAGAATATCCATATCTCAAGCGGACCATATGGGAAACAATAATGGTGATTCAATGCCCCATCATTAAAAACTTCTTAGGGCCCACTGTGATGTTTTGATGATGTTTACTTGCCATCAAACCTATTGATAATGTCAAACAAACCTGAATGAAGGGAAAAAAAAAAAAAAAACAAATATCAGCTTGATCCAAAACTATTGTGGCCCATAAGAAGTTTTTAATAGTTATTCACCATTGTTTTCTGTGGTATGGTCCACCTAAAATTTGGATCAGTTTCATTTTTGCACTCACGCCTTAAAATAATATTGCTAAACCGATGGACAACGTGGATATAGAATACATACATTAAGGTGGGCCCATGGTAAGGGCTTCATTGTCTTGGGTGAGACCAAGATGGACATAATATTCTCCATATTAAATCCACTCAGTCCATTAGGATACTAAATATTTTATTTAAGCCATTGATCAAGTGCCTTTAAAATGGGACTTGCATTACATTCTTCATCTAAAAAAATATTGTTAACAAACAATAAAAATTGATCAACTTCATCTAAGCCATTGATCAACTTCATCTAAGCCATTTTATTTAAGCCATTGATCAACTTCATCTAATTTTCCAAAGAAAAATTTATTTTACCAAACATATGATTTGAAAATAGACCACAATTTTTTCAAGAAAATATTGTTAACAAACAAACATGAGGAATAGTATTTTCTTTCCCACACTTTCATGAAAATAAGGTTTCTCGGAAAATATAATTTTCTTTCCCACTCTTTCTGCAAATCCAAATAGGCCCTAAGGCTTATGCCTTAAAATGAGCTGAAAAAATGGATGACTGGCATGGATAAAATACATATATCATGGTGGGACCTACAGAGCTTTTCCAGCATTGAGCAGTACCAACCTCGGTGTACCATGTTGTTTGATTGTGCACGGCTTTAGTGGATTGCAGGTGGTTTATACTGATGTATGTGCCTTATGTTGAGGCCGTTCATCCATTTTGAAAAGTCATTTTAAGGCATGATCCTAAAAATGAAGGAGATCCAAATCTCAAGTGGACTATAGTCCATGAAATAGTGGTAATGGGCCACATAAGTTTTGGATTAAGCTAATATATGTGTGGTCTCTTCATCAGTTCTCCATGACCGAAATCGTTCCGGGACCCATAAAGGCACCGAAATCATTTCTCCTAAAATCATTTTTGGGACATGTAATCGCACTAAAATCATCTTCGGAACATATAAAGGCACCAAAATCTCGCATTGAAATCATTTTCAAGACCTGCAATTGCACCAAAAACATTCTTGAAACCTGTAATCACTAAAATAAGCTTGTCAAAATGTATAGATGGCATGGGAGTCGGATTGCGTCCTTCCTCAGTATGAATGCAAA
Organism: Liriodendron chinense; assembly: GCA_003013855.2. Taxonomy (NCBI): domain Eukaryota; kingdom Viridiplantae; phylum Streptophyta; class Magnoliopsida; order Magnoliales; family Magnoliaceae; genus Liriodendron; species Liriodendron chinense. The sequence continues at coordinate 1,015,034 of ML058521.1, forward strand.
GCGTCCATACTGAGTTGTGGAGGGGCCCACCGTGATGTATCTGTTTATCTATTCCGTCCATTCCATTTCTAAGATCAGGCCGACCACATGAGACCAAGAATGAGGCAGTAGGGTTGTAAATGGGTTAGTGGACCCCGATGGGGTACCCGGACCCAACCCATTTAGACCCGACCCATTTGTTAAATAGTACGGGTCTGGGTCCAAGAACAAACCCAGTTGCTAAACGCGTCTGGGTTTGGTTTCCTTTATATTAGGCCCAACCCGACCCGAACCCATTTAGTAAGTAGGCAGGTTTGGTCTATGTTTCAAGAGACCCGTCCGGCCCAAATCCGTCCAGACCCGGTTTTAAGCCTTGTAAAATGCTTGCATACTTGATCCAGACCCAGACCCATTAGACCCGCCCGACACATTTATAAATGGGTCTGGGTGGATCTCCCTCTACCAGACCCGGACCCATTTATAAATGGGTCTGATGGGTTGACTCGGACTCGACCCGGACCTGTTCATTTAGTAAAAGGGTCTGGGTCTAAAATTTGGACCCAAACCCGTTTAGTAAATGGGCGGATTTAGTTTTGGCTAAACCCGCCCTGAACCCCATGAGGCAAGTCCAACGGTCAGATCGACCACACCAAATACTGAGCTGAAGTTGCATTAAATGCACCAAGCATTAAATGCAAGAGTCATTTTTGGTGTGGTCGATTTGACCTTGGACCTGCCTCATTCTTAGTCTCATGTGGTTGGCCTGATCATATAAACGGAATGGAAGAAGTGGATAAATAGATACATCACGGTGGGCCCCTCCACAGCTCGGTATGGACAATGGATTGCGTCCTTCCTCAGTATGCGTCAATACTGAGCTGTGGAGGGTCCCACCGTGATGTATCTGTTTATCAACTTCGTCCATTCCGTTTCTACGATCAGGCCAACCACATGAGACCAAGAATGAGGCAGGTCCAACGGTCAAATCGACCACACCAAATACCGAGCTCGGGTTGCGTTAAATGCACCAAGCATTAAATGCAATACATTAAATGCAAGAGTCATTTCTGGTGTGGCCGATCTGACTGTTACACCTGCCTCATTCTTGGTCTCATGTGGTAGGCCTGATCTTGGAAACTGAATGGATGGAGTGGATAAACAGATACATCACGGTGGGCCCCTCCACAGCTCGGTATGGACTGAGGAAGGACACAATCCGACTCTGATGGCATGGATGCAAGGCATATACATCATAGTGGGCCAGATGCACCTTGCCTCTCGGTATAATATATGAATCGAGGACTCGATCTTAGATCGTACAACCACAGTCACAACTCACTCAGCCGAATTGAGCTGATTCACTTCTGACTCAGGTGAGTCGCAATTCAACTCACGACCGAGTAGCATTCTCGACCGCAACATAACCCCATATCCAAAGCCAACTTGACTCGATGACCAGATGAGTCGACCCCACTCGAAGGCTCATTCAAGTAGATTAAAATATGAATACTAACAAAGACAATCTATATGATAAAATAGCAAAAGTATAAACTAAATTCAACTGAGTTCCGAGTCGAGTCAGCGAGTTTTAGATCTCGAAGACTTTTCTTCAATCCTTCTGCTATTCAACTGAGTTCCGAGTCGACACTTGTGTTTCTTCTTCTGGTCCGACGAGGCTGCAATATAATCGTGGAGTTTCGAGTAGAAATAGTCAACTGAGACCGAAGCCGAAGAGGAGTTATCTCAGATCTCAATCGATGCTGAAGAAGAGTCATCTCAGATCTCAACCGTTTATATTTGGATAGGTATGCTGAGCGGGACGTCAAAGGCCGGCCATGCGAGATCATGGCCGTTAAATCATCAAACAGTTCTATTACTTTTCCATCTTCATCTTCCGTCCCATCCAAGATCATGGCCGGATAATGAGTGATTAGAGATCTCCACCGTTTACAGACGGATAGGCATACTGTGCGGGACTTCAAAGAGAGGCGATGAAAGATCTTAACCGTTAAATCATCACCAAGATCCATTACATCACCTGCTTCGTCTTCCATTGCATCATATGCAAGTTGGTTTTTCTTTCTACCATTTTTCTTCACGAATCTATATTTATATTTGAAGATTTGGAGTTTCCTACTCCTTTCCAAAAACTGAATTCCTAGTTGGAAACATTCTCTCTGAGATAGACTAGAATCTTCTACGACTCCTTAGTTTACGGAAGTGGATTGTCTGTTGCAGGACGTGGCCAAAGCTCTATGGGCCCACCATGATGTATGTGTTTTATCCACGCAGTCTATCCACTTTTCCAGCTCATTTTAGAGGTGGGTCCAAAAAATGATGCTGATCCAAAGCTCAAGTGAACCACACTAGAGAAAAAGTGGGGATTAAATGCCCACCGTTGAAAACTTGTTGGGGCCACCCAACCTGTTCATAAGGCCACACGGACCTGGGTAAAGAGAAAACGCTAACACAAGCTTGATCCAAACCTTCTGTGGCCGCAAAGAAATTTTCAATGGTGGTATTTCAAACTCCACTGTTTTATGTGGTGGGGCTCACTTGAGCTTTGGATCTGCATTGTTTCGGGCTCATACACTAATGAGTTGGCATGATGGATGGAAAGTGTGCATAAAATAAATTACTTTAGTGGGCCCCACAGTTTAGGGGCAGGTCGTGCCGACGCGGATTGGCTAGTGACCCAGCCACTAGCCATTGGCCAGTGGTCGGTGCTCTATTGGTCCTCACCATGATGTATGTGTTTCATCCACGCCGTCCATCCATATTTCTATATCATTTTATGGTACGAGACAAAAAAATGAGGTACATCCAAATATTAAGTAGACCACATCACAGAAAATAGTGGTGATTGAGCGCCCACCAGTAAAAACTTATTGGGGCCGTAAAAGTTTTGGATCAATCTATATTTGTTTTCTTCCCTTCATCCAGGTCTGTATGACCTAATCAACAGGTTGGATGTCAAATAAACATGACAGTGAGCCCTAGGATGTTTTTAATGGTGGACATTCCATCTCTACTGTTTTCCTATGGTGTGCTCCACCTAAGATTTAGATATTCCTCATTTTTTGGATCGTGCCCTAAAATGGTCTGGAAAATGGATGGACGGCATAGATAAAATACATACATCTTGATGGGACCCACAGAGCACCGACCACTAGCCACCTGGCTAGTGGCACGGTCACTAGCCAAACCGCGTCCGGTCGTGCCACAGCATATCCCAGTAGGCAGACGCGACCTAGCTGCCAACCCTTATCCAGGGGTAAGCGGATTGCGTCGACCCACTGGGTGAGTTTAATGCATATTTAATGTAGCCCAAGCTTACGGGCGAGTTGGGACGCGATCTGCTCAATACCCTAAGCGTACTAAGTAAACTCTGCGGGATCCACCGTGATTTATGTATTCCATCCACTTGGTTCATCCATTTTAATAGATAATTTTATTAATTGGGATGAAAATGAAGCATATAAAAAGCTAAAGTAGACCACACCATAGGAAAGAATATGGATTGAACATGTATCGTTGAAAAATTCTTAAGGGCCGTGGAAGTTTTCGATCAAGCTGATATTTGATTTTTCCCTTCATCAATGTTTGTGTGATCTTGTGAACAGGTTGGATGAGAAATAAACATCACTGCAGGCCCTAGAAAGGTTCCAACGGTGGAAATCATTATACCCACGGTTTCTTGTGGTATGATCCACCTAGTTTTGGATATGCTTTAATTTTGGATAAACTACCTACATTTACGGTAGAGTCCAGCTGAGTTTACTCATTATTATAAGAGCATATTGAGTAACTCAGGACACAATCCGTTTCCTCAGCGATGTGGGTGGGACGTAACAGCGGGGCCATATGCATCTATCCTTCTTTCCAGCTTATTTACGGCATGATTAAAAAAAATGAAGCCATACAAATCTTAGGTGGAGAACACAACACTAGGTCATTGAATGCCCGCCATTAAAAACTTACCTTGAACGAGGTGAAAGCTTAAATATAAGCTTGATTAAAAACTTTTGTGCCCCACAAGAATTCTTAATGGTCTATCTCTACTATTTCCTATGGTGTGGTCTACTTTAGATTTGGATTGCTTCATTTTTAGTGTTGCTCTAAAATGAGCTGGCACAACATATGTATAATATATAACACATACATTGAGGTGGGCCCCATGCTCAGGGTCGCATCCATCAGGCTGGATCCTGGATGCAGCTAATCGGGGGTTGGACAAGGGAGCGAAATAGATGTTACCTCGGGTAACACCTTAGTGGGTGTTACCCCTACCGTGTGGGGCCCATCGTGATGCATTTCTTATATATCTATGCCGTCTATCTGCTTTCTCATATCATTTTAGGATATGATCCAAAACCTTAAGAAGATCCAAATCTCAAGTGGACCATAATACTAGAAACAGTGATTAATAACCATTAAAAACGTTTTGTGGGCCATAAAAGTTTTGGATCAATCTCATATTTATCTTTTCCCTTCATCAAGACCTTATTGACATTATCAAGAGCTTGGATTGCAAATAAACATTACCTTTTGGAATGGTACCCGAGAAACCTTAAAAATTACCACCCCGTGAGTTAGTGTGACAAAGATCACTATACCAGGTGAACTCTAAACCTAGACGTATTACAAACTTTGTAAAAGGATTTTACCCGACATCTTTGCCTACCTGCCTCACCTATATGTTTTATAGTAGGTACACCCGGTATACCAACCCCATTGTGGGTGATTCGACAATGGGCCATTGTGGATTAAGCGCGGGCAACCTGTCCCATGGTAGGGATGGTTAAAGAAAATCCCACACAAACCACGTACCTAAATTTACTCTCATCCGCCCTACCTTGAACCTTAGGATGCAACCTTTGATTTTACTCACAAACCCGTCCGTAAGGAGTTCGTTCCCACACTCGTAATCTCTAACACGGTCACGACACGTCCGACTTCTACCCTAAACCAGATGGGGAGTGTCCTGAACTTATCGTGAGTTATACAACCTACACTTGGAACGATGACTTCACACAGTGGTTCAAGAGTGGACCCCACCATGATGTATGTGTTATATCCATTCCGTCCATCCATTTGGAGAGATCATTTTAGGCAATGAGCCAAAGAACAAGGCAGATCCAAAGCTCAAGTGGACCCCACCGTAGAAAATAATGGGGACAGTGATGCTCACCGTTGAAACCTTCCTAAGGCCTACCATGATGTTTATTTGAGATCCAAATGGATGGACAGTGGAGATACGACACATACATCATGGTGGGGCCCACAGAACTTAGTGACATCACTTCAATAGGAAACTGTAGCCGTCACTCTGCTGTCGTGCATGTCCAAACATCATATGAGGTTTATCCTAAGTTGCCTTATGAAAAATTTACATTCCAAACTGGATTGAGATTTGCCTTCTAATTCTCAATTCCCCCACAATCCCCTCACACCCTTAAGTATCACCTTCCATCCAATTCCATCCCACCTATTTCCATTTAAGTCTTTGCTCCAAACCCCCCCTTAGCATACATTGTGGTTCATTTGAGCTTTCAATTTTTGCCTAGTGCAATAGAGTAGTTTGTAAAACCGCATTTAATGCAACTGCCTTTAATAATTGGTGCATTTGATGTAGCTGATATCAGCATTTTGGTGGCCGTCCTCTGCGTTGGATCTGCTCTATGGTCAGCGGCCTGATCTTACACGGGGAATGGACGGAGTGGTTAAATAGATAAATCACGGTGGCCCCTCCACAGCTTGGTTTAGAAGCTGTGTTCATACCGAGTTTGGACGCAATCTGCGTCCCCCTGACAGGACCGTCCGTCGCCGGTGGGGGTAGTGCCCAATCCACGGTCAACGAATCCAGCTTTTATTTATTTATTTATTTTTGGGAGCCACCCCATGTGGGAATGGACACCAGGACCAAAGGTGTTGTGGGTGTGTCAGCCAGCTTGTGCGACGCTTGTGAAGGGTACTGATTAGGGGCGCGAACTGGGCACTACTAGAGGTGAGCACGAGCTGAGCCGAGCTTGTTCGAGCTAGGCTTGTTCAATGACCACCCTAGCTCGTGTTCAGCTCAGCCTTCGAGTTGGATTGAAATGTTTGAGCTAGCTCGATCGAGCTTTTGAGCGAGTTCGAGTCCAATTTGAGCTGAGTTTGAGCATGGTAGGCCCAGCCTAAAAGTCAAACTTAAAGCTATTTAAAATCGGGCCCAAAGCCTATTGACACCCCCACTTACTTTTATAGAGAGTTTCGTCTCTCATTTTTCTATTCACTTCTAATGTGGGACTAAAAAATATATATTTTTAGTTTTTTACAAGTGAGTTAGCTGAGCTGAGCCGAGCCAAGCTGAATCGAACTTCAATTGAGCCGAGCCGAATCAAGCTTGGGCTAGCTTGAACTCGACTTGAAAATCATTTCGAGCTTGGAAAAATGGCTCGACTTAGTTTGAATCTAGCTTTTGAATTGAGTCGGATCAAGCTGGTTCGAGTTGAGTTGAGTGAGCTGGCTTAGCTCGTGCTCAGCTCTGGGTACTACCCCCACCAGTACGCAAATCAGGAGCTATGTGGGGCCCACCATGAGCTATATGTTTTATCCACACTGTCCTTATGTCAGGAGCTATGTGGGGCCCACCATGAGCTATATGTTTTATCCACACTGTCCTTATATTTTTAAAGATTCTTGTACGTAATCATACAAAAAATGAGGCAGATCAAAGCCTCAAATGGACCACACCACATGAAGCCAAGGTGATTTAAAGTGTACCATTGAAAAATTCTTACTAACCACAGAAGTTTTGGATCTAGTTGATATTTATGTTTTCCCTTCATACGAATCTGTGTGACCTTATGAACAGGTTGGATGGAAAATAAACATCACAGTGGGCCCCTCAGATGTTTTCAATGATAAGAGTTTAATCTCCACTGCTTCATGTGGTGTGGCCCACTTGAGCCTTTGATCTGTCTTATTTTTTGTCTCATTACTTAAAATGATCTTTCAAAATAGAATTACGGTGTGGATAAAACATATAGTTGAGGTGGGCCCCACAGAGCCGCTGACATGGTCGTTCGTCTCTGTCTACGTCCTGGTGGGGGTCGTATGGTGAGGGTAGTACCCAATCTGCGCTCGCTGATTAGCTGTTACCCGGGTTACACGCCCTAACCGTGTGGGGCCCACTTTGATGTAGTTTTTGTATATATCTACACGTTCGTTTGTTTTTCCATATATTTTAGGACACTCCCAAATGTAAGAATATCCAATTCTCAGGTGGACCATACCAATACAAAATAGTGATGAATAACTGTTAAAATCTTTTTGTTGGACACAAAAGTTTTGAAATTTCAATAGGTTTTTCTTTTGAAATTTTAATGGTGCGGCACTCAAGCACTGCTATTTCCTGTGGTATGGTCCACCTGAGATTTAGATATGTATAATGGTCTGTAGAAAAGAATGGACGGCATAAATATATAGCACATCATCAACGTCGGCCCCACGGTAGGGTAACACCAACTAAGCTGTTACCAGGGTGACACCTAATCCGCTCTCGTTTGTGAATGAGCTAATTCTACAAACCCTTGCAGGTGGTGAGTAGGGTAACACCAACTAAGCTGTTACCAGGGTGACACCTAATCCGCTCTCGTTTGTGAATGAGCTAATTCTACAAACCCTTGCAGGTGGTGACCCATTGAATCAAACCAATATGAAGATTGACCGGTCATGAAAGTGGGAGGCCCCAAATATCAGATCAATCCAACGATTACGTGGATAACCACATGAATTTGGACGTCTTTGAGTGATTGTCCATTTTTTTTTCTATGGTGCGGCCCACATAATCAAATTTTAGGCCTAATCTTTTAAAAATCCCATCATCATGATGGATCCCGCTTGATGAGCGGATTGGATCACATAAAAAATTAACAGGGTAGGTTACCTCCACCCAAAAACCTCCTATTCAAGTGGTGGCCCACCTGACGGTTGGATCGGACTGATTATTGGGCGTCCCAATTTCATGATGGATGAATTGGATGCCATAAAAACATCAATGTGGGTCCCATGCGCAAGAGTCATTCGTACAGATGTTTCAGAGGATAACGCCTCTGGATGGCTCCGATCAACCGATATAAATGCAAGTTTTTGTGCCATGTCAAATCCATGGTGGGGCCCACCACGCCCACAATTGTATCAACGTACATGCATGCGACGTATGTGGATGTAGATGGTACACCAAATCATGACATCTCGCCATTTGAGGGATGGTTTTGAGATCCTCCGTCAGTCTCTCTCAACAAAATCATTGCAGCTACTCCTATTCAGAAATAATAATAATCTAATGGGTGAATGTTCTATGCTCCCGGAGGCACACACAATGTTCGTGCACCCATATCGTTTACCGTACACGTGGCATATGTATGATGGATGATCTGAACCATTCATCCAACATGTTTCTTCATTATTTGGCCCTTTGCTAGAAATTTCTTTCATTAAATGATTGTGACCATCTAAACGTAGATGTTTTTACCGTTGAATGTAAGACGTTTATTATTTTTATATTTAAGTGTCTATTTGTATGAGAACTGATGTGATTGACTCATTTACGCATGGTTTTGCAAATTCAATGGTTCAGATCTTTTCCAGTGACATGTAGTGAGGGACGCGGGTTTCGAATTATGGGAATCTAGATGGGGCCTACCGTGATGTTTTTGAGAAATCCACGCCGTCCATCCGTTTTCTGAGATCATTTTAAGACGTGTGACCGAAAATGAGATGGATCCAAGACTCAAGTGGGCTGAAAAGGTGAGGATTGAACGTACATAGTTGAAATATTTGTGGGGATCCTGCTCATTTTTGGTCTTACGTCCTAAAATGATCTCAAAAAACGGATGGACGGCGTGGATTTTTCAAAAACATCACTGTGGGCCCCACCTAGATTCCCAACGAAGGAACTTTCGTAGGAAATCCGCGTCCTGGACGGACAGTACCTCACATGCCTCGAGATAGAGGTGGGCACAAACCAAGCCAGCTCGAAAGCTCGGCTCGAATTGGTTCGAAAAAGCTCGGCTTGGATTGGTTCGAATGGAAGTTCAAACCAAACCAAGCCTCCGAGTCAAGCTCGTTTGAAAAAACAAACCAAACTCAAACTAGGGTAGTTTCGGCTCGGCTCAGCTCGAAGCTCGATTTGATTCAGCTCATAGATCATAAGCACACTGTTTCCTATGGTGTGATCCACTTGAGCTTTGGATATGATTCCATTTTGGGATCATGTCCTAAAATGATGTGTAAAATAGATGGATAACATGTATAATACATAATACATATACATGATGACATGGATAATATATAATATATAATACATATACATGATGACATGGATAATATATAATATATAATACATATACATGATGACATGGATAATACATAATACATATACATGAATGCACACTGTTTCCTTGCACTTGTAAAATTGTGCTTGTGTACTTTTGTTTGGAAAATACTCTTACATGTCTATTTTGAAGGTGCACTCTTTTAGAGGATGTTAAACATCATATAGTAAGATATGTTTGTACTTTTTTATCTAATTTTTTAAATTCTTTTCTATTCAAGTGAATAAGGAAAAAAAGAGCCATTGTCTGTTTGAACTCGGCTTGGCCCGGTTCAAAATTTTCAACTAAGCCGATCCTGGCTCGAATCAGATTTTTCTGGAGCGAACCAAACTCGGGCCACATGGGTCGGCCTGAAACCCAAACCAAACTGATCCACAAACTGCGGTGGTCCAAAAACAAACCAAACCAAACCAAACTAAGGCTAACTCGGCTCGTCCCGGATCGTTGCCCACCTCTACCTCGAGATGCGCTGGTTAAGCTCTCCGGATTTCGTTTTATCTCTCAAGGTTTGTGCCAGAGTACATCCGACCGTACTTCGGTAGGAAACGCAGGGTCATTTACCACTAGGTCTGGGCCATATTTCAAAGATCCAGGCCGTTTATATGATGGAACTTACCCTAAGATAGGACTAATGACAAAAATAAGAATTTAAATTGAATTATTTCAACCGTCCGATAATTTGACCTTTTCCTTTAAATGGGGACAGTCTGCCTGACGTTTAAATAATAGAAGAGTTGAAATATCTCAAATTAAGATTTATTTCTGATATGCTCCATCGATAGTGAGGCCCATCGTATAGATAGCCCGGATCATTAAATAGGATTCCAATCTAGCCGTTAAAGTCCCGATGTATCCTGTTTCAATACGACCAGATGTATTCTGGTAACCTCTTTCCTCTCCCATTTTCCTCTTCGCGGAAGTTGGAGTTTTTTCATACTCGAGCTGTGCATGACGTTTGATACGCAGGCACTTAGAAATTGTGCACATTGAATGCATCAACTCAAATTAAACTACTAGATTATGGAACTACTATATCTAATTCATGGTCCCAAAATTAGATTGGTTGAACAATTCTAACCTCTGGTTTCTGGACACTTGTATGTGGAAATTAGATGTTTTCATTTTAACCGTCCAATAAATATTCTCCATCTGATTGTCAGATTAGCAAACAATTATAAATTTTGTCTTATGATAAATCTAAAATGGAAAAAATAATTTGAACGGTTTAATTTGATTTAATTCTATTAAAAATAAGCAATTTCTAGGTGCCCGCGTATCATCCACTGCACTCTGCCAGAATATCAAGTTGTTCTTTTTTCGTTGCGGGAATCCGACGCGTCGGATCGAATTCATTCATCATTTCACACCGAGTCACTCCGTGGGCCTCACGAGTCCAGAAATGATGCAATTGGGACGCGCATTGCCTGCGAAAGCTCTTCGCAGGATCTCCTGCGCTCGAAATCTAGGTGGAGCCACTGTTATGTTTGTGAGAAATCTACACCGTCCAACCATTTTGTGAGATCATTCTAGTCGTTGCGACAAAGAACGAACGGGATCCAATACTCAAGTGGGCTGAAAACGTGATGATTGAACTTCCACAGTTAAAATATTTGTGGGGCCACAGAAGTTTCAAATCAGGATAATATTTGTGTTTTCAGTTCATCTCAGTGGGAATGACATTACGAACGGTATGGATGATATAAAAACATCACTGTGGACCCATAGAGGTTTCAACCGTAGGGATTTCCCTACCCACCTTTTGCTTTAGTGTGGCCCACTTGAGTCTTGGATCCCGTTTATTTTTTGTCGCAACACCTAAAATGATCTCACAAAATGGTTGGACAGCGGAAATTTCTCACAAACATCACGGTGGGCCCCACCTAAATTTCGAGCGCAGGAGATCCTGCGAAAGGGGCAATCCACGTCCATGCAATTGAGAGACATTCGACCTACGGTACGCATGCAACGTGCAAATGTGGCCCACCCAATGATGGATTTGCCTTGACCATTAGGGTTATGATAGAATGTGAGCCCGCATGATCATCCATTATTAGGTTGTGCGCACTTTGAAAAAGCCATGTACCATAATATGTAGTCAAATCATCAAATGGGCCGCACATGTATGCTGATTGGTGAATGTGGACCGCTGAAACCTTTTTTTCTACCTGCACATTTTTCTCACAAACTTTTGACCTTCCCGACCAACAGTAAGACACTAACAGTGTAATGATGAACGGCTTGGACTGAATGTTAATTACCACTCCATATTGAATCACGACCCTGTAACATAACTCTCCTAGTTGCTCTCTGTCATCATTACGTACCTTAGTTTTGCACCATTAAAGAGATGGTGGTAGCTTTTCTTGGATGCGGTTTCGCGAGTGGCGCATGGTGGCTAGTAGGGCTGCACTCAAGTCTAATTTGACTCGGTTTGGACGCTAAGTTTGAATGAGTGAATCAATTTTTTTCAGCTCAATTTTTTTTTTTTTTAACTGAGCTTAAACTGTGTCAATTCGGCTAGACTCAAAAATTGTTTTTCATTAGCTACGCTCAAGTTTGAACTTGCTTTCATTAGCTTGGCTTAAGTTTGACTTAACTTGGCTAATTAGAAATAGACGTTGTTTAATCTCACATCAGAATAAAGCAAATGATTGAGAAAATAAAAATACTATCTATAAAATCAAGTGAGGGTGTCAATGGGCTTTGGGCTACATTTAGACCTGGCAAAATTCGACTCGACCCACTAACCCGACCCGAATTTTTTAGTTTAGGATTGAAAAATTTGACTCGAATTCAATTTTTGAGTTGACCCGACCTGACTCGAATTTTTATAAGTTGGGTTAGGGTTAAAGGTGACCCGACCCGAATCATATAGGAGTTAAGTAGACTATTATATATTGATTTTCTTATTAGTTAAATAATACATAGTTTTTTTTTCTCTCTCACACACAGTTGGAAACGATTCGCATGTATGTCAATTTAATAAACATTACAGTGGTCCCTAAGACTATTATATATTGATTTTCTTATTAGTTAAATAATATATAGTTTTTTTTTCTCTCACACACCTTGCTAGACTGGTCCACATGTCTGTTAATTCAATAAACTTGATTGACGTGTATGAAGCATCATCCCATTACTCTAACTATGTTGATGAGTAAAGAGGTATGCTTTAAATCTGCACTCCATTCTATCCACTTATTTTTCTCTTTCAGTATTTATATAATAGGAATACTCTCTCTTTCTCTCTCTCTCTGTTATATATATATATATATATATATATATATATATATATATATATATATATATAACAGAGAGAGAGAGAGAGAGATATATATATAACAGAGAGAGAGAGAGAGAGAGAGAGAGAGAGAGAGAAGTGGTACGATTAGGTCTACCTCATGGGAAGAGCTATGTGGACCCCACATGTTAGACATCAATACCGTAAATTTGATGGGTCTCCTTTAGGTCATGGGATATCCCAAAAATTAGCCTTATACAGAACTTAGGTGGGGCCATACCATCTAAAACCATGCGAAGACATGCCTAAAACATCTAAAAGCATATGGTGGGGCCTACTTGAGTTTTGGATGCAGATGAAATTTGGTCTGACCCCTCATCTAAGTGGGACACATACAATGGATGGGCTGGATTTGTGAACCACATCTCAATGGGCAAAAAAAAAAAAAAAACGATCATGAAGGTTTTAATGGGTGAATTACCTCTCTCAACTTTTGTCTGTGGTGTGGCCCACCTAAGTCATGGATTGACGTGATTTTTAAGCCCGTGGCCCACCATGAAATGGTGCATTTGACGGATGGGGTAGATGTTTGACACATATCATGATGGGGCCCACATAGCTCAACCTCATGAAAGTTCCCATGAGATCGACATCATAGTACCATTTCTATATATATATATATATATATATATATATATATATATATATATATATATATGGTTTTGTTTTCAATTGAATGCTAGTGTCATATGCATTTAGTTTAATCTACAAATTAGTTAGTTGATCATTAAAATGTGGGTCAAGCCGGCCCAACCCGGTTTAGGTAAGGGTTAGGAAAATCCAACCCGAATTCAATTTGGGTTGGGTTAGAGTTGAGGTGAACCCAACCTGAACCCGACCCATTGCCACCTCTAGAGCTTACATTTGAGCATGAAATTTAAAATGTTTTAAATCGAGCTTTTGAAATTGACTTATTTAAATTATAGTTTTTTCTAAACTTAAAATTGGCCCGAAATCAACTCAAAAGCTTGACCAAACTAACCACATATGCCATTCCAACTTAAAGGCCGAGGTTGACCCAATTTGTCTGCTGGTTGAGACGAAATGAGCTAGGCACATCTCCATTTGATTAAGCTCGGTGTACAACTTTAGTGGCTAGTAGTTATTGCTATTTACCCATTGTGGTGATTTATACGTTTTATCGACACCATCCATTCATTTTTAAAGATCACTTTTGGTTTGAATGCAAAAAAAAATGAGACAGATCTAAATCTCAAGCGAACCACACCACAAGAAAATAGCAGTGCCTAAGGCCCTTTATTTGACATTCAACCTGTTGATTAAGTTATACAGAATTGGATGTTAGAGAAAAAAAAAAAAAAACAAATATCAGATTGATACAAAACTTTCATGGCCCCAAGAAGTTTTTAATGGTGGGCGTTCAACCAACACTGTTTCGTGTGATTTGCTCCACTTGAGATTTGGATCTACCTCATTTTTGCCGATAAAGGTAGGGGAAAATGGATGGACGGCGTGGATGAAACGCATACATCATGGTGGGCCCCACAGAGCACAGACCACTAGTCCGTTTGCTAGTGGCAGGGTCACTAGCCAATCCGCGTCCCTTTGCAAAGGTACACATGGTACGGAAAAAAGACCGTCCAACTGGCATCACTGATCCAACTGAATGGACCATAATAAAAAAATTGCATTCACAAGATGATATCAACAATCTGATTCATTCATCAAAATCTGGACCGCTAACTACTTTAATTTCAACCATTCATTTCATAGTCACTGATTGGACGGTCAAGATTAATTGATCAGTCCGTTTTCAGAGATAAGGAGCCATCCAAAAAGGAACCGACAAAACATATGGTAAATTTGAGGAGAATGACTGTCTACAAATTGTTTAAAGGGTGCAGAAATAAGGGTCTGTATCTGCGACGAACCCGGGAAGGGTGAGTGGTTGCGACTCCCAATACAAAGCGTGAAAGACAGCCCGAATTCCACGGCTCCTCTTCAACCGGTTTTCCCATCCCAGCTACACGAGAGAAAAAGAGAGGGAGAGAGAGCTCTTTCCTTTCCAATTCGAGAAGAGAGGAAAGAAAGAGAGAGAGAGTAGCCGTTGTAACGGCCACCATTCCATCTGGTTGGAGGCCAACGACGGTATAACCACTATCTCTCCTCCAACCCCCCAAAAAATTAAAATAATTTAAAAAAAAAAAATCCAATTTTCCTATTTTCATTTTCGCCCAAAATTTAAAAAAAAAAAGAAAAAATTTCCTGCATCATCACCATTTCTCTCTCTTCGGTGGTGTTTGCAAGCGAAGATCTTATCTCTCTTTCTCCATCTATAATCCCAATCATTCAATTAATGCCCCATTCCCAATAACACCATCACAGCCGTCGATCCAATCAATCGCCGATCAAGATGCAGCACAACTTCCTCACCACGATGCGCAGCTTGAAGCTGGTGGACGGCTGCAAATCCACCCAAGTCCATGCCCTAAATTCCCAACAGGCTGCCTATGAGAAGTTGTCGCCAGACAAGACGGCCCGCGCCAACAACATCCGATCGACGGGCTACAATTCCAGCCTCACTGAATCCCTCCTCCCCTCCGGTCTCCCGTCCACCGATCTCATCGAGCCCTCGATCGATCCCCACCTCAAATCGGTCGATTTCGTTGAATCACTTGCTGCGATCCATCGCCTCCTCCGCGACTCCCCGCCATCCGACAAGGCGGGCCTCTATCTGTACCAGTACTCCGTCTTCCAGGCTCTCGCCGATCCGAAGCTCCTTCGCCGCAGCCTTCGCGCTGCCCGCCAGCATGCCGTCTCTGTCCATGACAAGCTCGTCGCTTCCGCGTGGCTGCGGTTTGAGCGGCGGGAGGACGAGCTTGATGGGGCAGCTGCCTCGGAATGTGGGGGCCGAATGCTAGAGTGTCCTGCCGCTGTGCTCTTGCCCGGGTACGATCCGGATTCCATATATGACCCGTGCCCCTGCCGCCAGTCCCCTGCGGCAATGGTTGCTGATGATGTTGGGTGCGCGCCGGATGAGGAGTGCACGCTGGATGAGGAGTGCATGCTGGATGACGAGTGCTCGACGTCGGCTGATGAAGGGGATGTCACATTCTGCATTGGCGATGAGGAGGTTGCGTGCATCCGGCGTAATATCGCCATGCTTTCGAGGCCATTCCAGACGATGCTCTACGGATGCTTTACAGAGTCACGGAGGGGGAAGATCAATTTCACACAGAATGGGATCTCGGTGAAAGCTATGAGGGCTGTTGCCAAGTTTAGCAGGACGGGCCGTGTGGATTTGTTCCGGCCCAACACTGTCTTGGAGCTTTTGTCGTTCGCGAATCGCTTCTGCTGCGGGGAAATGAAGTCAGTGTGCGACCGGCATCTGGCGTCGCTTGTGGATTCCATCGACGATGCTGTGATCCTCATCGAATATGGGTTGGAGGAGAGGGCGTATCTTCTCGTGGCGTCTTGCTTGCAGGTCTTCTTGAGAGAGCTCCCGAGGTCATTCCACCAGCCTGATGTTAGGAGATTGCTTTGCAGCGTGGAGGGCCGGGAGAGGTTGGCTTTGGTGGGCCATGCTTCATTCATGCTGTATTACTTCCTGAGTCAGGTGGCGATGGAGGAGGACATGCGATCGAACACGACGGTGATGTTGTTGGAGAGGCTGGGAGAGTGCGCTGCTGAAGGGTGGCAGAGACAGCTTGCGGCCCACCAGTTGGGTTGCATCATGCTCGGGCGGAAAGAGTATAAGGATGCTCAGCGTTGGTTTGAGGCTGCGGCTGAGGCGGGTCACGTCTATTCATTGGCAGGCGCTGCACGGGCCAAGTACAAGCGGGGGCACAAGTATTCGGCATATAAGCAGATGAATAGCCTCATCTCCGAGTACAAACCGGTTGGGTGGATGTACCAAGAGCGGTCTTTGTATTGCATTGGCAAGGAGAAGATGATGGACTTGGCGACTGCGACCCAAATGGACCCCACCCTCTCATACCCGTACAAGTACCGGGCTGTCGCGATGTTGGAGGACAACAAGGTTGGTGCTGCTGTCTCGGAGATCAGCAAGATTCTTGGGTTCAAAGTCTCGACGGATTGCCTTGAATTGCGTGCCTGGTTCTTGCTTGCCAATGAGGATTATGAACCGGCGCTGCGGGACATCAGGGCATTGATGACATTGGATCCGGATTACATGATGTTCCACGGGAAGGTGCATGGGGACCAGCTGGTTGAGATCCTCTGCCAGCACGTTCAGCATTGGGACCTATCTGATTGTTGGATGCGGCTCTACGACCGATGGTCCTCTGTCGATGATATCGGGTCGCTGGCTGTCGTCCATCAGATGCTGCCGCTGGACGAATCCAGGAGGAGTGTTATGCGGTTTCGGCAATCTCTCCTCCTTTTACGGTCAGTGTTATCACTTGCACTAGTATTAGTTCTTTCACTAAATATCTGCTTTGTGACTGGCTTTTGCATGTTGCGCCTTTTTACACTTTGGTGAAATATATGAAATATCTATGTTTACATGCTGTTCCAAATGAATTTAAATTTAAATCTTACTTGCCAAGCAATGAGATCTTGCAAGATGATTAAGGGTTCTAGATTACTTGGGCTTTCCCTGTTGCAATTTGAGTGGTTTTGCTTATCCCACATGCACCTCTCTACATGCAAATCATCCCTACATGGAGTGTGACTGGGGGTGCTTATCTTCTGTACTCAGAGTGCTTATCCCACTTGCAGCATGTACCACACTTGTGACTGGGGGTGCAACTCTGGGCAGGTTGGGTCAAGCTGAGGGTCAAACCAAGATTGACCCAACCTCAAGAGGACCCAACCCGCTATCCAACCCGATCCAACCCAAATTCCAACCCAAGGTTACCTTGATCTTCAGTTGTGTTGGTATTGTACCCAGGAATGGGTATGTGGTGCACTGCATCCTCCAATACGTGGTGCACTAGGGGTAGGATCATGCGCATTACTCCATAGATTGTGTATGCAATATGGTTTTATATGTGAACTCATGTTGCAATTTGAAATGAGGAATATTATTTTTCCTCATAATCCCTGCATGCTTATTTTATTATAACTAAATAAATAAAAGTATAAATATCTAAATTGTAAATATGAATTTGCGTTAACTTAATCAATCGTAAGAATATTGGGCTATAGTTTGGGTCAGTAAAAATTGTGATCGAGATCACAAAATGCCCATAATCCGGTTCGCTCGATCTGGAACAGGAAACATGTGGGTTTCTTGTTTTAGGTAACATTGTTCCAACTTGAGGTGCCGAACCTGAACCCAACCTCAAGTCCTCTATACTTGACCCAACCCGACCCAATACAATCCCAAATGCATCTAATTGTTCCAAACCAATCTAAATCGACCCAAATTTGCTCATCCTGAACCCAACCAATTTCAAAACGGTATGGCTTTTTGCAACCTGAACCCTATCTGAGGACCTCGACAACAGACCCAAACCAACCTGAACTCAGGTTAGGTCAATTGGGTTTGGGTTGACCCACACCCAAGTTGCAGCCCTACGTGTTACGTCCAAGCCCACTTTTTAGGTGGGCTCCACTGTGTAGATGACCTGTCCATTCATGAAAAGCTATGGGGTAGTTTCTGACTTGGCTCGAGCTTATGCAATGAATCATGATGTGTTCTCCAGAGTCTTACATTGGCAGAAGGAATACTTCTCCATTAATCAGTCCATACACTAGGTAACTACGTGGTGGGAGAAGATATTGAAGACTGGGAGGAAAGTGGTTTGAAGCAGGAAGGTGGCTAGCGGGGAGGATGAAGACAAGGTTTTCAGTGGTGCTTCTTCCTCTTTGTTGTAGAGATCTGAAGAATGTCTGAGTTTTGAGAGATTTTGGAGAATCATTGGATATGTGATTCCTAGAGATCATAATACCGGTGCTTTGTGCTGCAAGGCATTTCATACCAGTGTTTTAAATAGCGTCAGCATGTTCCTAGAGATCATAATACCAGTGCTTTGTGTTGCCAGACATTTCATACCCAATGCTACAAATTCGACCAATCCTTTACATTTTGCATGGTCAATCTAAATACTTGCACCGCTCCTCGCTTTTTGCTCTTGAAACATCTCTCATTCCTTTCCCACCATAATGCCCAAAGAATCGCTAGCAAGCTTAATTTCTACTCCCTTTTCCCTAACTTCCCTTCCCCTCCACCATGCCAAGCTATGAGGAAATCTTCAATAGAGTTCGGGAACACCCATAAGACCCCACATGACTAAAGAAAGAAACCTCAAACTTCCGTCGCGAAAGCACAATGCAAAAACAAATGATCCACCGACTCCGCATTTCTTAGACACACATTAAACAAGCATTTGAAAGGATCATTTTCCTCTTGCATAGATTGTCGACTGTTAACACTTTGTTCTTCCCTACTAACCACACAAATGCCGTCACCTTCTAGGAGCACCATAATGCCAAAAAAGGCCGTTGGAGAAGCCTCTCTAGCTTCATATTCTGCACCCATTACTCGATAGCAAGATTTGACTGAAAATGAACTTGATTTTGCCTTTAGACATCTCATGGAATCCACCTCGGAAAGCACTGGAGAAATAGGGTGAAGCAACTCCAACAATTGAATAAGCTCTTCGAATTCATCTTCCCTCAGATCTCTTCTAAAAGGAGAAGTCCACACCACCTCTGCACCCGAAAAAGAGTAACAACTACTCACCTTCAAACCCCCTTTCCTAGCTAGACCTACCAATAAAGGGAATCTCTTCCCCAATTTCATTTCCCCCACCCACCAATAAAGAGTATTAGAGTATTAAGTACAATACAGATGTCATCTATATAAAGAGGGGTTTTCAAAAACTCTCTTTTGAAACCCTTTTTCTTTTAAGTTTAGTTTTAAAGGTTTTTTAGCATTTAAGTTTCACACTAACTTTAACAGGATCACCACCATTTTCAGTGAAGGTAAACAAAGAAAAGTTTGGTTTTAACTCTACATTTAAAGGTTTTTTTTTTTTTTTTTAAATTTATTTTATAGTATGAGTTCTACACTATTTTTAACAAATAAAACTAAAAAAATAAAAACAAAATACAAATAAATGTTCTCATTACTACAAACGCTACACGCTACATAGTTGTAGTGTATACTATGACCCCTATAGTATATGCAGTGTTCGCAATATCGAAAATATCGGCCGATATTTTCGGTATTGCAGTCCGGCGATACGAAACACATAGGAAGAGACAAAGAAAAGCAAAATTTTGCGAACTCCTTGGTATTGAACGATATTTCGATAAATATCGCTAAATATCGTGCGATATCAACGATATTTACATGTTCTTTCATGATACATGGCGGTGCGACACCTATTCGTTCACGTGGCTACTGTAGCTAACTACCAAAATCGTTGATGAAAGGTATGGGGATGTTGGACAGCGTAAATCAGAAAAAAAAAAATACAAAAAAAAGAGAAACTTTCAAGGGTGGATTTCGGTACCTGTAGAGGAGATTTCCTTGATCGGAAGCGACATTTGGTGGGCCATTCGAATCGAAGAGGTGCGTCGGTGGTAGGTGAGTGCAAAAATCCCAAAAAATCCGAAGAGAGCAGAGTCGTGGGCGAGATTTGGGGGGGTTTTAGGGTCTCCTGAACGGCGGAACCCCCCTCTGGTGAAAAAGAAAGGGTTTCAACCCCTCTTTTAGCGGACGCGGCTCCCTAGCGAGAGCCTTACGCACGAAATTCCTGCACCGGCAACGTAGGTAGGGCCCACGTTGATGTTTTTAAGAAATCCACCCTGTCCATGCTTTTTGTGCGATCATTTTAGGACATTATACCAAAAATGAACTAGATCCAAGACTCAAGTGGGCCGCACTAAATGAAATGGTGGGTAGGAAAATTCTTACCATTGAAACCTCCCTGGGTCCACAGTGATGTTATATGCCATCAATACCGTTCATAACGTCATTCCTACTGGGATGAACTGAAAACACAAATATTAGCCTGATTTAAAACTTATGTGGCCCCACGAATATTTCAACTGCTTACATTCAATCCTCAAAATTTTGGCCCACTTGAGTCTTGGATCCGGCTAATTTTTGGTATGATATCCTAAAATGATTTCACAAAGCGGATGGACGGGATTGATTTCATAGAAACATCATGGTGGGCCCTACCTAGGTTCCCAGCACAGAACAGGGATCCGCATGTGAAGGGCGGGAATTAGGTGTTACACCGGCAACAACTTAGTGGGTGTTACCCCTACCGTATGGCCCACATGGACGATATTCATTGTATATCCATACCGTCCACCTGTTTCTTCATATTATTTTAAGATGCAGTCCCAAAAATGAATCACATGCACATTTTAGGTGGACCACACAACAGGAAGCAGTGCTCATTGAATGCTTACCAGTAAAAACTTCCTGGAGTCTACCGTAATGTTTTTTGACCATTCAATCTGTTGATAAGGTCACGTAGACAGGGATGAAAGGAAAAAGAAAATATCAGGTCGATAGAAAACTTTTCTGGCCCACAGAAGATTTTCAATGGTCATTGACTAGTGTTTCTCATGGTGTGGTCCACCCAAAATTTGCATCTGCTTTATTTTTGGTACCATGGCATAAAATAAGTTGTAAAAGAAGATGAACAGCATGGATATACAATTCATACATAGAGGTGGGCTCCTACGGCCGAGGTCCCACCTATATCGCTGCTTCTGGGGTCTTACCCAAGTTGTGCCCGTGTGAAACGGGAGTGGATTAGGTGAGACCCCGGATCCACCAAGTAGGTGGGACCCCTGACGGTGGGGCTCACAGTGATGTATGTGTCTTAAATCCATACCATCCAACCATTTTGAAAGATCATTTTAGGGTGTGGCACAAAAAATGAAACTGACTCAAATCTTAGGTGGACCACACCATAGAAACAATCGTGATTGAATATATACCATTGAAAACTTCATGGATTTCACTGGAATTTTTATTTGCCATTATTTTCCATCCAACCTGTTAATAAGGTCACAAACGTGTAGATGAAGAGACCACATAATTATCATCCTGATCCAAACATTTTGTGGCCGACAGGAAGTTTTTAATGGTCAATCAGCATTGTTTCCTATACTATGGCCCATCTGGGATTTGGAACTGATTCATTTTTTGGATCATATCCTAAAATGAACTTTCAATATGGATGTTGTGTTTACATTAATGTCTTGTTACATTTGTATATCTTATGGAATCAATTTAAACAATAGTTGCATCAGTTCAATCAGATAGCGCATAGCTTAGGATCCTTTTACAAAGGAACTCCATTATGTGGACTTTTTTTACATATTATGATTTAAATGTGTGTATTGAGGTCCATTTTAACAAAATCCTTGAAGTTTCATTGAAAAATTCAATCAATTTCCCAATGTTTCCCCATGTTTCCCAAAAAGTGTGATACATTCCGCGAATACAACCGATATTTCCCTACCGATATGCGATATGTATCTAGTATCCCAAGGGTGCGAAACGTAACGCGATACCGATACTGCGAACACTGAGTATATGCTATAGGGGTTTTACTCTATTTAGCTACGCTACGTAGCGTATGCTACCGCTGTGCTATGAGCGCTATTTGAAACACTGATTCATACAAAGATTAGGCTTAGAAAACGGTGGGCATTCTGCATGGTGAGGAGTTGGAGGGTGGGCAAAGACAGTAAATTTTTCCAAATATGTTTTTGAGAGGTTAGGACTGTCTGGATTACCAAGAAAGGAGACTTCAAGCTTGCTGGGGATAAAAAACCAATCAGTTCCCGGAGTTTCCATATCTGACAAAGACATCATGGTGGAATTCATCCGTTGAAAAAAGATAAATAAAGACAGCATGGGTGAATGCAGCAATACAAGGATGACTAAAGCTTGGTAGGAAGATTGAAGATTGTGGTGAGCGATGCCTCGGCAGCTGATAAGAGAAGCATCACACAGATGTGTCTGGTGAGGAAAGTTGATGTTGGACCATGTGGTCCCCCACTCATCAAAGGAGACCACCAAGGGGGGTATGAGACGCAAGCATGGATCTTCAAGTCGGCTCGACGTATACAAAATCTCATGCTCTAGGTTGTTCTGTGTGCAGAGGAGGCTGACCTCAGGCAAGGAGGACTATGCTTGTGGTGAGACAGTGAGAGTTATAAAAAGATAGAAATAAATGAGATTAGTAGGAGGATTAGGAGAGGAGGTGGATTTGGAAAGGAGTGTAGGTAGTAGCAAATAAAATCTTTTATAAGGAGAGGTGATCATGATCTCAAGTCCAACCAGTTGGACCATAATTGACGGTCCACCAAGCGAATAATTTCCAACCTTTCGTATGCGTGACATCCAACCCGTTCAATAGGTTGACCCAATCATTGGGACTGCCTTGCGCAAAAATCAGCCACAGCCACTCACTGAGTGGACCACACCTGTTTTCTCCTTACATTAAAGGAATGTGGATGAGTGGATGGGGCTGATGTTTTGCACAAGGTGATCCTCATGGTGGGGCCAACCTATTGGAAGGGTTGGATGTAACATGAACTTGATGGGTGGAGGTTATTCGCAGGGTAGGCTGAAAATTATGGTCCAACTGGTTGGACTGGGAACCTTCTCATTTTAGGAAAGATAAGTGTCCTGACAATTTAGTGTCTATGAGGAACAATGGGCTAAATGAGTGGATTTAGAGACCTTGTGAAAGATATGAAGGAGAAAGCTCTGTGTCATGCAAGGTTTTATTATCTTTACTCCATAGCAGTGTTTTAAATAGCTTCGCTATGTGATGTGTAGCTTATACTACATAGCGTAGGTTAGCTAATTTTGCATATGCTACATGCTATATATCGTATGATACATGCTACGTAGCTTACCCTACAAGTTATTTTTTTACTAAAACATTAAAATCAGTTAATGTTTTTAATGATTTTCATTTTTAAAACATTAAAATCAATTAATGTTTTTAATGATTTTCATATTTTAATAAAAATTAGTTAATCTTTTCAACAGTTTAGTGAAATAATATAAGTGATAGTATTAAATCAGTTATCCTTAAAAAAAAAAAAAGAATAGTGTTAAATCAGTTAGGTTGCTCTTTCTTTACCTTTATTCTTAATCTTTGCCTATTTTTCTTATCATTGTAGGCTATGTTTGGTTGAACCAAATGCCATTCAATATTATTATTAATCAGACTAATTTGGTGCAAAATATCATGAAATTTCATGATATTTGTCGCAAGTTCAACCAAGCACAACCTTATCTAAACATCTAGAAATAGTGTGTAGCTTACGCTAAGCGATGTGTAACTTACACTACGCGATGTGTAGCTTAAGCCTCATGCTTCAGAGAGGTGAGCGCTACGCTACACTATTCACTACACAAAACACTGCTCCATAGTAACTAAAAGATGAAGAACATTGTCTTTTACTCCAAAACATGTGCCAACTTGGCACATGTATGAGAGCCAAGTCTTCCATTTGGTGTCTCCCACCATACATATCCCTGGCTCCTGTGCCAGGCAGTCTGCTCATCAGGTGGTCACAAGTCACAACTTATAGAACAAATGGACAAGTGAAAGAAATTTGGGCAAGCTTGCCATCCATATGTTTGTACTGTGGCCCACATACAAGTGGGCTGTCCTGATTTGTTGGCTAAGGCATGTACATGATGGGGCCATTTGATGGACAGCTTGGATGCTCCAAAACACGTTGCAGCATGTATAGGGGCTGGGATTTCAAGAACATGGAAACTTATAAACTCTGATTAGCATGTGTTCACCTTATGGAATTTACCCTGTCAAATTTTAGCTTCTAATTTATGGTTCTTTATTCTTCCAGCATTCTGCCTGATAGATCTGATTTTTCAGGTTAAATTGTCAAAAGGCAGCAATGCGTAGTCTGCGGTTGGCTCGAAACCTTTCGCCTTCTGAGCATGAAAGGCTTGTCTATGAAGGCTGGATTTTATATGACACTGGCCATCGTGAAGAGGCATTAGCAAAGGCGGAGGAATCCATATCCATTGATAGGTCATTTGAGGCATTTTTCCTCAAAGCGTATGCTTTGGCTGATACGAGTCTAGATCCTTCTTCTTCATCCACCGTCATCGAACTTCTGAAGGAGGCTCTTACGTGTCAATCTGATGGGCTTCGGAAAGGGCAAGTAAGCAGTCATATTACACACAACATGGGGAATCCCATGTCTTGGTCATGTAGGGCCTAGTTGTTTTACTTGATGAGGCATACTAACGGGAATCATGTATCATGTGTATAAGATTGGGGGTTTTGTTTGTGGTACACATGTTTCAGATCCAGTCCACCCATCAGGTGGGGTCCACATGAACATGCCTGGCCCAAAATAGGTCAGTCAGGTGGGCCAGCATGTGTATATTGATTATGGACCATTTTTCTATTTTTTATCTAATTGATTTTTCCATGCACATGTAGTGGACCAGCCAGATCTTTGAGCTAGGGCATGTTCATCATGGGCCCCAGATGATGAATGGCCTGGATCTTTCTCATGTGTGCCACAGTGAGGCCCTTTCTCCTTCAATGGGTGTGTGTCATTAGCACAGATCTTATTTGATACATTTGATCATGATGTCTTTCAGGCATTAAATAATTTAGGGAGTGTCTATGTGGACTGTGATCAGCTGGATGACGCTAAAACCTGCTATCAAAGTGCTCTTGATATAAGGCACACACGAGCGCATCAAGGTCTAGCACGTGTTCATCATCTTAAGAATCAGAGAAAAGCTGCTTATGATGAGATGACCAAGCTGATAGAGAAAGCAAGGAGCAATGCATCAGCGTATGAAAAACGTTCTGAGTACTGTGACCGTGACATGGCAAAGAATGATCTTAGTATGGCAACTCAGTTAGATCCATTGAGGACTTACCCTTACAGATACAGGGCCGCAGGTGAGCTTATTATTCATTTTTTTGAAGACCTACTTATTGCATTTCACTTTTGGTGGGAATCATGTTTTGTGGCCCTAATTCTGTTGAAAGCTGCATTTGGTATTTGCATGCTGTGATCAATTGGACTGTCTTGCAATGATTCAATTCAATAAAGAGTAAGTGGCCAAAGTGGGGTACCTCAACTCTGAGTGATTCTAAATGCGATTACTGTCATCTCTGATTCCACTTGAACTGAGTGGAATTGCAATATGGGGTTTTGTTATTGTTGTGAATTAAATAGTCCTCTATAATGAATTGAATGAATTTCCATTCCATTCAATTCAATTGATCATCCTAACGCCTTAATCACTTGTTTATTGAATTGCTTTCATGGTGAAGCAATGTCTTATAGAAATCTGTAACTCTAGTTGCTACAGAAATGAAGTTACTCAGATGCAGTAGATGATAAAATGTTGGTGTTGGTTGACATGTATCTTCCTCCATCTTACAATCTTTTCAGCTTGAGAGAAAACGGGAAGTGACTACTTCAGGGACTCCTTGGAAGGAAGGCCTTCTACATGCAAGATAATCCTTCTGTATGATCTCTTAGTTACCAAGGCAGTTGCCTTTTCTGATGTAGTTCTGAACACCGATCCATTAAAGGAATGTGGTGGTGTTATGATTTCCAGGCTGAGTAACTCCCTCCTGTCACTGAAAGGATTGTTCGATTTTAGCACAGTGCCTGCCCACTGAAAAGAAAAAGAAAAGAGTGATAATAAATTATATATATGCTTATGTGAACCTGTGTGTGTTTGTGCACCACTAGATGAAGATGCCCTTAGGAATGTATACTCTTAGAGATGGGGATAGCTTTCGCAAATCCATCTTGTAGCTAGCAGACAGTGAGCAAAATCATGTGGATGTCTCGAAGAGTTTTTCTTAATGAAATGAGAAACGATCTTGATGTGCTTTTAACAAACATGGAATATTGGGTTGACTGCACCCCTTGGGGTTTTTCGAGCATGGGCATTTAGTATGGACCATTTCTTAAACTGTTTTGCATGGGTTTCTGGAGATTAAAACTATAGTAGAGGAATGAGCAATGATGCTTGGGTGTGGTGGAAGAGGAAGACATGGTTTTGAAGTTTCCCCTGGATTGAATTGAGGAACCCGTTGGATATCGGATATCACCAGTTGATGATTCTTCAACAAAGGGTTGAGAATAAAATATAAAGATTAGGATTTTTTTTTTTTCTCCATTGGTTATGTGGACATAGTTCATTACAAGGTTAAAAGGTTGGAGAACAGAGAAAATAAATGCAAGGTGGTTAACGGATGCAATACGAGGGAAGTGAAGTGCTATAGGGAAGCTTTAAAATATCTTCATTTGGGGAAGGATCTGTTGATTGTCAGGATGAAGGATCAGGAGGACATTTTAATCAATTAGCAATGGATATTCTCATGGAATAAAAGGGTTGGGCAGTTTGAACTTTTGATAGAAGTGTTGCAGTTAATGACTTCATTAACGTTGCTCTGAGAGACTAAAACTGGTAAGCATGGATGGACGTATGGTGAAACCCATTTGGGGGGAACATAGTTGAACCTTAATTCCAGGAGATCATCTAGGGTTATCTTCTCTGGCCAGAGCAGGGTTTTGGGAGATGGTTCAGGCAGTATTAGTCCTTTCAGTTGCAACATTGAACTTATCTGGTAAACAGGAAGGATCGATCTACCAAAATGAAACCGCACGGAGTGGAAACTGAGCATCATGCAGTTATTGGAAGGACTAGGTTCTTTGTAGGAGGTATCTATCAATGAAAGAAGATAGAAGTTGTAAAGATGACAAGGAGGGATAAAATAGGGCCTCAAGAGTTTCGGGACCTTGCTAGATACAAGATCTCTTAGGGTGTGTTGTATTTTATCTGAAACCATTTCGTGGATATGTTAAAGGGAAATGGAATCCACAGGAAATGGAAAATTGTGTATCCCATAAGGTAATCCATTCATTTGGTTTGCAGTACTGTTTTGCATGGAATTGTGTAGAAATGTGAAAAAGTCAACAGTCAAATGTTTCTTTTACTTCCTTTCAGTGGTTGGAAATCTATTTATCAACTTTTTTGGGTGATGTTGATTTTGCCGTTGTTTGTCGTATTTTCTTGGAAATGATAAATGGATTCCACAAATTTTTTTTTTGTTTCCACAAATAATGTCTAGGTAGGATTGTGTGGGTATCCTTTTCATTTTAAATGTATTGTAGAAAAAACAAACACACTCTTAGAGGAAAATGTCAAGCGCTAGTTGGTTGGAAGGGGATGGCGTACATTTTTATTCACACAATCCCATTTTGAGATGTAATCACATTCATAATATTCAGTCTGATTTGGTCAGGTTCAAGGATGGTAAAGCAAGGCTGTGCAGTAATTAGCGATTGGTTTATCAGTGTTTACAAAGGTTGCTTCCACTTAAAAACCTCACATCATTTATTTGAGAGAGACTTCACATTATTCACCCATGCTTGCCATTTGAAGCTAGATTTTCCCACTTAGGTTGAGCTCTTATATGCTCTATGAACTTGAATTGGGTGGTTCACACCTTTGTTTTAGCAATTAGTGCTCAACAAAAATTTCACAAAATCCCATCTTGACCGATTTGGGTTCCCCCTAAACAGTTCTTGCTTCTAAATTGGTATAGTCACAAGTCATGAGTTCTTTTCTCAACAAATTCTCTAATCTAGGTTACCTTTGTTTATGACTTGGTCTCAAACTGATTTCTGATACATTCGTCTCATGCCTTGGTTGTTGAGATTGATTGAGTAAAGATTAAGTCATGGGATGAATGTATCAAAAAAATCAGTTTGTTTCATGCCTGGGAGTTATACCATTGAGGCTATTTTCCTACTTGGACAATTGATGGAGAAATATAGGGAGAGGAGGAAGGATCTCCACATGGTCTTTATTGACTTAGAGAAAGCATACGATGGGATCTTTAGAAGTTAATTTGGTGGGTGTTGGGAAAGAAATTAGTCTCAAGAGGATATATTGACATGATTAAGAATATGTATGAGGGAGTGCCAGAGTGGTAACAAATGTGAAGACCACTAGTGGAGAGACAAGTGAATTCCCGATTATTGTAGGCTTACACCCGTGGTTGGCATTGAGCCCGTACCTATTCACATTGGTTATGGATGAGTAACAAGGTATTTATAGGAAGAGATCCCATGGTGTATGTTGTTTGTGGATAACATAGTTTTGATTGACAAGACAAGGGAGGGTGTAAACACAAAACTAGATTTATGTAGGTATGCTTTAGAATCCAAATGATTTAAAATCAGACAGACTAAAACAATGTATATGGAGTGCAATTTTAGTAACATCGGGAGTTGAAATGAGGAATCAACTAAGAAGTTTCCCAAAATGACCACTTTTGATAGCCTTAGGTCAATAATTCATGAGAGTGGAGAGATTGAGAAGGATGTTACTCGTAGAATTCAAGCTGGTTAGAAGACATGGAGATTTGTCATTGGAGTTTGATGTGATTGTTGTGTACCACTCAAATTGAAAGGGGAATTTTATAGGATGGCTACAAGACCAACCATGCTTTATGGGACAGAATGTTGGGCAGTCAAAGAACAACATGTTCATAGGATGAGTGTAGCTGAAATGAGAATGTTGAGATGGATCAGTGGCAAGACGAGGAAGGATAAAATTTAGAAACGAATGCATACCCTAACTTGTTAGCCTAAATCACTTGTGCTATGACTTATCGCTCTCCTCAGCACAACAACCTCCTCTGCCAGGTGTGCCATCTGAGTTGAAGGAATTATACAATTTTTTTTTCTTGAGTGAACCTGGTAGTAGCACCAATAGGTAACGAGATGAGGGAAAGTAGACTTAGATAGTTTGGTCATGTGCAACGGAGATCAGGAACCTCACTAGTTAGGAGTTGGTACAAGTTTAAGGCTCTACAAGGGTAAGGGGAAGGTCCAAAAGGACACAAATGGAGGTAGTAAGAAAAGACGATGACTTATAGTCTATCTGAAGGTCTAACCCTTGATAGAGTGGAAGGCAGAACATGATTCACATAGCCGACTCCTATTAATTGGCATAAGGCTTAAATGATGATGATGATCATAGGGTAGTGGCCAATACAATCATGACTTGGTTTTGAGATACCTATTCATATATTTTTTATTTTATTTTGACAATTGCCATTTCTTTTGAGTGTTAATAAATTATTATTGTAGTCCATATTGTTCATATCATTTTGTGGACAGTTGAGAATTGAGCCATTTAAAGTGTTTTCACCATTTTTTTTTTTTTTTTTTGTTTTTCTTTTGCCCTTCTTGTCGTGTATGCACATGGCTTGGGTAATGCCTAGGTCGGTGGAGGAGTTATTGTGGGCTTGGCATGGCAAAGGGGGCGGAAATGCCTGGAAAGCTATTTGGCGGCTTCTTCTCATGGCAGTCTTTTCGGTCATTTGGGTCTCCAGGAACAATTGTTGTTTTCGAAATATTATCGAAGGGAAGAGCATTGTCATTTCAAGGGTCAAAAGACAGATTGGACGGTTTATGTTAAGGCGGCGTCGGCCGCTCTTCCTTTTAGTTATGTGCAGTGTTTTTGGGTTTGTTTTTCTTTTCTTTGGTGAGTTTTGGGTCTGTATTCTTTTCCGCTTCGGCGTGTTTTCTAATAAAATTTCTGTTATCTTTCATTTTTTTTTTTTGTAAGGTAAAAAAAAAATTTCAATAATTTTTTTTTTTGAAAATTTCCTTCATTGCTCTTTTGCGAGTAGGATGTGGGAAGGATTTTTCAATCTTATTGGAGTGGAGTGACCATAGGCTCTATCGATAGCTTCTTCAAGGCATGTCATAGTGAGGGAATAGGAAAGGTTGGGAAATTTGTTTGGCGCATGACGTTAGTTGCAAGCATTTGGTGCATCTGGTTAGAAAGAAATGACCGGTGCTTTAGAAATAAGCAATTGAAGGTGCAAATAGTCTTTGAAAAGGCGAAATCCCTTATCAAAGAATGGGTGTATGCATCATTATCTACCGTGCAGTTCACTGATTGTTGGGTTATTCTGTAATTTAGTCTTGTTTTCTTTTTATGACTTTGGCCTTCAATAAATTTATAACTGTGAAAAAAGAAGAAGACAATATCACACCATTTTCAAGAAAAAAACAAAATTTTTATTAAAGAGAAGACAAAACAAAGGCAATATAACAACAAAAGCCCAAACAACATTGGCCAATTACTATGGTCGGATGCTATAACATAATGAACCCAATCAATTACATCTAACTTCACCCTCTAAAGACATCCAAAATCCCCCCCACTTGATGACGACTTAAATTGGCGAAGCCTCTCTAAGAGCCGAATGAACTCCTCTGCTTCCTCATCTATCAAATTCCCCTAGTAAGGAACCAAACTACTGCATTGCTGGAGACAGAGAAGCACTGATCAATGATAAAATCCCTTTCCGGCATTAGACTAACTAACCTCGGAAATTTTGTCATAAGAGTGCTCTCACCGATCCATTAGTCTTTCCAAAACCGAATCGTTTTGCCATCATTGCACGAGAAATTTACCCCCTCCTTAAACTTGTTTAGCATCTGCAAATCGCCTTCCATGGCCTAGAAGCCCTATATGAAGATGAATACTTCATCCACAAACCCCCTTCTTGGATACCTTATTTTCTAGCAATCACCTACCTCTATAGCCTCCCATCTTCTGGTTTGAACCTCCAGAGCCATTTTCCTAACAACGCGAAGTTCATCTGCTCTGAATTCCTAAATCCTGCTCCCTCTTCCTGAAACGGGTTGCACACATCTTCCCATCTTAAAGGATGAAAAATCTACTTCACCTCAGCTCCTTGCTAAGGAAATCTAGCCGCAACCTCTCCAACCTATACAACACAGATGACAGACACGTGAACAGAGATAAAATAGAGCAGTAGGTTTGACATGGTTGCTTTAATCAGCGTGATCCTACTCTTCAAAGAGGCGTCGATCTTCCACCTAGACAATTTCTTTTCTATCCTTTCAATTACCTTGTCCCATAGGTGTTTTGTAGGCTTACTAATGCATAAAGGGAGCCTAAGATACAATGACGGAAGAGACACTGCCCGACACCCAGTAACTCTGCCATCCTAGCTCTTCTTTGGAACACAAATGCCCAACAATTCGCTTTTGAGAATATTAACCTTTAATTCAGACACCACTTTAAAGCACCTCAAAATTTTCCTAAGTTGTCAACTTGCATTACATCTGCATCACAAAAGAGTATGTGTCGTCAATGAACGAAAATGAGAGATCTAGAAGTTGGTGTTTTCCACCCTGAAGCCATTAATAGCCTAGCAAATTGACACCTATCTAGTATCTCACTCAACGCTTTAACAACCACCATGAACAAGAATGGAGAGAGTGAGTCCTCTTGCCTAAGACTTCTCAACGCTTGAAAGAAACCTTCAAGAGACCCATTCACTAGCATGGAGAACTTAGATTATTGAACGTATTCTTTGATCCAGTTCCATTTTTGGTTGCAACCCATCCTCCCCAACATATAATCCAAGAACTCCCAATCCACATGATCATACGCTTTTTTAATATCCAACTTAAAAATGATACTTTTTTTCCTTGCCCTGTGCTGTGAGTTGACACACTCGCGGGCAATTAATGTCTTATCTGAGATTTTCCTTCCCACCACAAATGCACCTTGGGATTCAGAAATGACCTTGTTTAGCACCACTCGAAGTCTTGAAGCCAAAATTTTTGCTAGGATTTTATAGGGTCCCCCAATCAGACTAATAAGCTTGAAGTCCCGCAAGCATTCAACCCTTCGACTTACGCGATCATTGCTACGAATGAAGCACCCAACTCCAATGAAAGCCGACCTCTCTCACACAATTCAGCTAAAAATTTAACTGAGTCTCCTTTCACTAAATCATATAAAACATGGAAAAAGGCCAAAGAGAAACCACTTGGATCTAGAACCTTGTCTTTTCCCAACGAATACACAACAACTTTGATCTCCTCCATTGAGAAAGGCCTTTCTAGGCCTTCAACTTTCTCCAAAGATATTTGATTAAAAGAAAGATCATCCCAGCCAATTTTGCACCCAACCCTCATCTGGAAGCAACTTCTTGTAAAATTACACTATAGAATCGTAAACTTGAACTTTTTCTTCTACCCTTTTGCCTTCCACCACCACACTGTGGATCCTATTGTTCCTAGCATAAGAGCCCACAATTCCATGTAAGAGTTTTGTATTTTTATCATTTTCTTTTAGCCATGGCGTGCGAGATCACAACCTTGACTTTTATCTCCTCTTCCTTTAGATGGTTCATATATTCGAGGGACAAGTTGGCTCTTGTGATCCTCTCTTCCTCTGATAGCTCTCTATCTCCTCTAAATCGATAGCTTGGATGTCCCAAAGGCTCAACTTTGGTTTCTCTATCCCCTACCCCTCTATTTCCCAAGTGTTAATCATCCCTCTTAAGAGTTTGTACTTTTCAAATAATTTGAAGCCTACATGATATCCCTCAACCTCAAAGGAGTTCTACCACTCCACTAACTCTAAGAAACCTTTCACTTGAAGCCACAACAACTCGAAATGGAATGTTTTGGGACCCCAGTTCTCCTCCGCAACTAACATGTTGTACGATGATTGGAAACAAGTCTTGAAAGGCCCTTTTGCCGCACTAGAGGGTATTTCTCTACCCATTTGAAAGAAACTAGGAGTTGGTCAACTTTAGACATAACAACCCTTTCTTGCCCATTTGACCAAGTAAACTTAACATCGCTCATAGGAATATCCACCATCTCATTTCTATCCACCCACTTTGAAAAATCCCACATGCTCCATGTAATATAATCACCACTCGATTTCTCAAACGAAAATCTGACCATGTTGAATTCCTTCCCCTACGCCGCACACCACAATTGCCACCACTTTCGGAGAATAGAATCCAATTCCTCCCAGAAAAAGATTGCTGAGAAGCCTGAGTTGGACCATAAACGGTAGAAAAACCCAATTGAAACCCGTCGTTACCTCCCTTAGAAGCACAAAGATGGAATAAGACTCACTTCATGACAATCCTTCCACCGCTTAGAATCGCAAATTACCAAAATGCCCCCCATGGCTCCAATAACATTGAGCATCACACAGTCCTTCTCCTTGCCACCCTAGATAGAGTCAATCATCTTCTCATCGATAGACTAAAGCATGATCTCCTATAACTTGACTAATTGAGCTTTATAATGAGAATACAAATCTTTTATTTGAAGCTCTTGGGTCCATAAACCCCTCACTTTCAAACTCAGAAGCTTCATTGCTACATCGCCCGGACCCTTTTAACCACTTCACACCTCTAGCACGAGTGGACCAATTCAAGGAACTTGCATGCTTGGGGGAGACTGCACCAGCGAGACTCTCGACTCAAACTCCATCCTAGACATGTGAAGACGCCACTAGAGCCGAAACGACACATGCCCTACCCAAGCCGGTGTCCTCACTCCACTTGCCCCCTAACTACCCCTTCCATACCTTCGAACCTTCCCGTAGATGCACCACATGGCACTCAATCCATCCATCTTCCTCCGCTTACCCTCTTCCCAACAACCATCTCCTCTGAACCTAGTATGAAAGGACCTCCACCTCCCTCTCGCCGCCCCGGACCATTGTCTGAGCATTTGTCCTTTTGCTCTACGATACCACCAACCGCCACGGCACCAATAGTCATCAAACACGTGTAACAACTTGCTTTCAGTAGTCTGTTAGAGAAGGGGATGTGAACTCCATCGTCGTTCTACATCGCTCCTCTACTACCAACTACCGTTTCTACCTCGACAGCA
This sequence comes from Liriodendron chinense, assembly GCA_003013855.2. NCBI lineage: Eukaryota > Viridiplantae > Streptophyta > Magnoliopsida > Magnoliales > Magnoliaceae > Liriodendron > Liriodendron chinense. The sequence goes on from ML058521.1 coordinate 1,049,387, forward strand.
TAGCTCTGGTGAGTCCTTAACCTTCCCTGCTCATTACCAAATTCTTCTCTTACCACTTCAATTGATGCTCTCACTTCCCTTGCTAAAGCTCTCACTTCCCCTGCTATGAGAGAGATTCAATTTGGTATACTAGCCAACTTCTTTGTCATGCATATCCTAGTTGCTCTCAGCTTAACCAGAGTTTCCGTTGCTGGATTGACTGCAACCACCTCCTTGAAGTAGGAGCCCATCGCCAGGAGAACTTCCATGAACCAAAGCTCCAACAGTAACTCCCACAGCTTGACCCAGACCTTCTCCGTGCCAAACACCGACCCATTTGACCGCTTTTCGATGGAAACCACTGGCCCTCTTGGAATAGAGCTCCAACAATAATGATCTTGTCAAGATTTTTAGTCGGCTAGAGAGAGATGCATACCTCACTCGAACTAAGAGGCCTAAGTATCCTATCTTCCTCCTCTAAGCCATAGCAAAAGGAGAGCCAATCTCCCAAGTCTGCAATTGAAGATCCTTCCCTCAGTGTCACAACCGGACTCCACTAGAGGGCTTTCCAAGCATGCTCCACTACTCTCGTATGAACTCTCACCACCGACCCTTTGTGGAGGTTCATAGTCCTTAGAATACCATGGTGGAGTTGAAAGTGTAGAAGAGCATTAACACAATTAGTAGAGAATTTGATCTTGGGGAAAGTGGGGGCCATTTGAGGAGAAGACTCGGTTCATGGTAGAATGGCAATAGGATCTGCTTTTGAAAAGGTGTTTGGCTTTGTGATTTGAATTTGGTTAGTCCCTTTCCATCTCTATTCTCGTTGGCCATGAATAAAGAGGCTAAAGTGAAGGAATTCAATTACACGTTGGGAGGTCCAATTGTAATGCAGGGGCATTTTCACACTGGGCTTGAGTGGGGTAGCTTGCGTGAAGCGGGGGCACACTCGAGGTGGGCGGCCCGTATGAGGCGGGTGGCTCGTGTGAAGCAGGGGCACACTCAGGGTGGGCGGCCCGTATGAGGCGGGTGGCTCGTGTGAAGCGGGCCCCACCTGTGGGAAGCGGGTGACTACATGTGAAGTAGAACCCATGTGAAGTGGAGTCCACAAAGGAGGGTTCGGCCGAGGGCCTAGCCTGTGTGAAGCAGGAGCCTGGGTTATAAGACAAAGGGATTGATTCGCCACGCTCTATTAGTTCGAGCTTTTAGAGCAATTGGTTAGTCGTCCTGTGTCAAATTGGTATTAGAGCGGGAGGTTTCATGTTCGGGACTCCTTACCGGGGGTGATTAATGCAGGGGCATTTTCACACCGGGCTCGAGTGGGGCAAGCCTGTGTGAAGTGGGGGCACACTCAGGGGCGGCCCATGTGAGGCGGGTGGCTCGTGTGAAGGGAAGCGGGTGGCTATGTGTGAAGCGGGACCCATGTGAAGTGGGGTCCACAAAGGAGGGTTTGGCCCGTGAAGTGGGGTCCACGAAGGAGAGTTCAGCCGAGGGCCTGGCCTGTGTGAAGCAAGAGCTTGGGCTATGAGATAAAGAGATTGATTCGCCATGCTTTATCAGTTCGAGCTTTTAGAGCAAGTGTTTAGTTGTCCTGTGTCAAATTGTTTGGAATGTGACCCTTTGGAAGAACTTGAATGATTTTGAATCGAGGGAGTTCACCACACAAATTGCTCCCTCTAAGCTAGTATTGATGCTACAAGTGATGATAGGAACGTTCAGAAGTGGTCAGTGAGTCTTGGGTTCTTATATAATGGCCCGTTTGGCACCCTGGATTCCAGGAGAAAGTGAGGGAAAGGAGGAGAAACTGGTTGCTTTATTATGTTTGGCACCATGGATTTGAAGAGAAGTGGATTTGAGTGGAATCCAGGAGAACTCAAAAAAGCACTTTTAGTCCTTTTTCAAATCCTCAAAAAAAGGTGGGATTTGAGGAAAAATCCTTCCCAACGTGGGACCCACCATAATATGTCCCTAACTATGGGACCCAACATGATGTACATTTTCAATCCAACTTGTTGATAAGGTCACAAGGACCGGGATGAAGGGACCACACAAATTTCAGTTTAATCGAAGACTTTTGTGCATCATAAAGGTCTCACTCTCCATTTTTTCTTGTTTTATGGTCCACTTTAGATGTGGATTTGCTTTATTTTTTGGATCTTGGCATAAAATGATATGTAAAAATGGATGAATGGCATGGATTTAAAAATCAAGTCTAATACGGTAGGCATACGGTGGGATTAAAATTTACACCGTCCATTCCTTCATGTTTGATTTCTCTCAAATCTTGGCTGCCAAACAGAAAATCTGGAATTGATAAGAAGTGGAATCGGTGAGAATTCTTATCATGGAATCCACTTCTCCTCACTTCTCCTCAAATCCATGGTGCCAAACGGGCCATAAGTCTCCTTTTGTGGAGACTTGCGAAGTCAGTTATTTGTGTTATCCATGCACCTCCTGATCGCTCCTTGGGTTCAAGCATTCAGTTGGATTGCCTCGATGGACAAAATCCTAGCAGTAGATAATTAGAAGAGAAGTAAAATGGTTATGTTGAATGTGTTTTGTGTAGAAGTGACGAAGAATATAGTTTGGTCATCTATTTCTGCATTGCAAGGCAATGCATCAGATTTAGGGCCATTTCGTCACATTATTCACTATTAAGCAGGTGATGGGGCAATCAGTTTTTGATGTTATGCTGGGAAGACGACTGGCCCTTTGTCTCCACTGGGAAGTTAATGTGGAAGATGCTCCCTTTTGCACTTCTGTGGGTTTTTGCAAGGAGAGGAATGGTAGAATTTTTTAGGATAGAGTTGCTCCTCTCTTCCTCAAGTGGAGCATTTCTTTGCTGGTTTTTGAGTGGGCCTGGTATTGAGTTTGCAGGGGTTTTGCTGGACTTGCTGCATAATGATTGGTAGTTGATTTTTTATTTTATTTTATTTTAATTAGAAGGCTTGGTTGGCGAGGTGGTTGTTTGTTTTTTGTTTGGGCTGGTTTTTTGTAGTTTTGGTGAGTATTGCATAGTGACGACAGGGTCACCTAGGGCTGTCAATGTGCTGGGCTTGGGCCAGGCAAAATCAGAATTTTGAATAGGTCCAGCCTGTCAGACCCAGTCTGAACAGTTCAAAATCCCGATGCATGTTACACTCTTTGCTCTAATATCCGTTTTGCAAAGCTTAATGATATGGATCTCAAAAAAAAAAAAAAAAAAAAAAAACTTCTTTCTTTTCCCATTTCAGGACTTTTGCTTGATGAAAATGCCCTTGTGAATTGCCATGACCAAAATACCCCAAGGCAAACCTAGATGTAATATGTGACATCATATGGCTACTCTATATTTGTGTAGGCACACTGTTAAACGCGCCAATAGGTCAATATATCTGCTGATACTTTTGGTATTGCGGGTCAGTGATACAGAATCAGTGGGTGTACAAAAATTACTTGATGTCAACGATTATCATCAGTACTGGCCGATATCTCATGGCATCAATATTATTGTGGTATGTTGGCACTAGATCAGTTGTATAAATGCAAAGTGTTGAGTGAAACTTGCAATATTTTGCGAGTATTGATCAATACCATTAATTATTGTGATATTCAATAAAAAATAATAAAACAACATCTAGAAAAATTAAAAGAATTCTTCTTTGCCCTTATTTGGGATTTGTGTTTCTCAGTGTGTTTTAACAATTGCACTTGAGTTGTTTCATATCAAAACACGAGTTTGGTGGAGAAATTGTGATCGAAGAGCATATTTGGGCTGGAACTCTGAAGGTGAGAAAAGTTTGTTCAATTTATTTTTCTACAGATTAAAAGCAAAAATAAATAAATAAGTAGAAATCCGTATCTTTCACAAGTTTCATGTATTGACATGGATTTCAAGCGAGCAATTTCAATTTTGAAAGTGAAAATTGGAAGAACATATCCATTAAAAAAAGAAAAAGAAAAAAGAATAAAAAAGAAGGAAAATGGGAAAATCCAAATATCTTCCATTTCACCCTTTAAATCCACAATGCGTAAAAAAAATATGTATTGATGAGTGGCGCATCTACAGATTGGCAATACTCTATCAACTTTTTGAAAAAATTAAGGTTTCCAATGATAAAAAAGTAAACATAATTAAAAAGGGGTGTGCTCAAGTGGTACCGGTACCACGTAAGATTGCGGTCGTACCAGGAAGACATGGGTGGGGCCCACTTGATGTATGATGGCCATCCAACCCGTCCATCAGATGCGTCCACCTCATATTACTCTCAGACATGAAAATGAGCCTAATTCAGTATTCAAGTGGGCCACAACATAGGGAGCAATGTGAGAGGAAGCCAACCCTTGATTTACAAAGAGGCCCACCTGAAATTTGAATAGTGTGATTTTCAGGCTGATCCTTCATCCAGACCAAATTTTCTTAATGGTCTGGATTTCATATATACAACATGGTTGGCCCTCCTTGCAAATCAAGGCATACGTTCCCTCCCTAACTGTTCCTTGTGGTGTGGTCCACCTGATTCACTGATCAGCCTCATTTAGGGCTATGGAGGCAACATGCACTGTCGCATATGGTGGACGTGTTGGATTTTATGCATGCATCGTGTGCGCCCCACATTTGCCTGAGTCCACCATAGCTGACTTTTTTTTGGAGATATAACAAAAAATTTATCAAAAAGGCTTGAGGCAATGAGCAAAAAAACAACACCCTCCTGAACAAGTCAGACCCAACTCTCTAGGAAACTAGAGATTCTACTGATAACCTCCTCAACTTTGGGCTGGGAGTTTCTAAAACAATGATCATTCCTCGCTCCCCAAATAGCCCAGCACACCGCCATAAAGAGAAGCCTCCACTTAGCTTTCCCGGTTTTCCCAACTCCTCCCCCATGCCACGCCCGAAGAAGATCATCAACCGACTTCGACATCACCCAAACCATACAATATAGAGATAGGAAGTGGCTCCATACCTTGCCCACGAACAGACAATGGATAAACAGGTGATCAATAGTCTCTTTGTTCGCCATGCACATTAGACAAATATTTGGTAGAATCATCCCTCTTTTCTAAAGATTGTCTAATGTTAGTATTCTTTTACACCCCACCAACCAGACGAACACCGCCACCCGAGGAGGAGCCCCATAATACCAGTGATGGAACGGGTGAAGAGGCGAACAACGCCCATAAACTGAAACTATACTAAAGAAAGATTTCATGGAAAAAAACCCTCGAAGCAGTAGAAGGCCAGACCATAATACTTCCTCTTGTTGGCCAATCTTGACTTCTCTAAGAGCCTGGAGAAGCTCAACAAAGTCCTCAATTTCTGAATTTGTTAGATTCCTTCGGCAGGGCGGCGTCCACAGTACTGAGTCACCCGAGAAAGAGCAACAATCCACGACGGGGACGAATCGGTCTGGAGCAAGGCGGGCTAATCTCGGCAATCTTGTCTGTAACGCTTGGTCCAAGCACCAAACATCGACCCAAAAATGAATGCGACGCCCATTCCCCACCGAGAATGAAATGCCCCTTTTGACAAGATGTTCGGTAGCCGCCACCGCCTTCCATATGGAGGAAGCTCTATACAAAGAGGAAGATTTCACTAACCAACTGCCTTCTTGAGTACCATATTTGGCTGCCACAACTACCCTCCACAATTTGTCTTCCTCTACTCCGAATCTACACACCCACTTGCCCAACAAGGTGGTATTCATATCCTCCAGTGGCTTAATGCTTGCCCCTCCATCCTGAATCGGCCTACACACCTCGTCCCACTTGAGCAGATGGAATTTCTTACCCACATTAACACGGTGCCAAAAGAAATCCCGCCTCAACCTCTCTAGTCTTGCCAACCCCCCCCAAGGACATACTCTTCCGTTTCCAACCTGAAAGCTTCCTTTCAATTCTTTTAATCACCCTATCCCAAAGGTGAATCGGGGGCTTCCCTAAGCATAGGGGTAAGCCTAGGTAAGTAGTAGGGAATGAGGCTACCTGCAACCAAATATACCCGCGAGATTCTGCAACTCTTCCTCACCGACATGCACACCAAGAAGCTTAGACTTCGCTACATTAATCTTCAATCCCGATACCGCCTCGAAGGAAACAGTTAGCTTTCGGATATTGTTAATAGCCTTATCCTCTGCCTCACAAAATAGGAGCGTATCATCCGCGTATTGGAGGTGGGTAATCTGCAGCTCGTTGCTAGCAACTGAAAAACCTTGGAACAAATCCGACTTCGCACCTCTGCATAACATAGCACTGAGAGCTTCGCCCCCCACTACGAACAAGTGTGGGGAGAGTGGGTCTCCTTGCCTCAGACCCCTGGATGACCTAAAGAAACCCTTAGGAGACCCATTGATGAGAATAGAATGGGTGGGCGATTGAACACAAGCCATGATCCACTCCCTCCACTTCTGTCCACAGCCCAGTCTGCCCAGCATGTAGTTCAGGAATTCCCAATCTACGAGATTGTAAGCTTTCTCGAAGTCCAGTTTGCACACTATACCGCTTTTCTTCTCCCTATATCTTGAATCAATGCACTTATGGGCTATCAGAGCACTTTCACCCCATTAAAAAAACACAAAAAGTATTAGAGATATGTAGTGGGTGACCTTTTGCAATTTCTATTAAATAACTGAACAATATTATTTGCAGAAGAAATTAGTTCGTTATCAAAATATTTATTAGCTGAAAGAATTTATTTATGAAGATTTCAAAAAAGGTAAAAGAAAAGAAAAATTCTTACTGATTACTGTATAATAAATATGTAACTGGGAGATCATCACTTATAGCTGAGAACACAGAGTTTGGGGTCCCCTAAACAGTGGAAAGCTATTATGCATGATTTTCCTTTTGGTAATGTGCCAAGTGTGTAATCATGTATCTTTTTACTAAAAAATTCCACCATTTTCCTAAAGTTCCCCAATGTTTCCTACATACTAGGATACATAGGCTAGACATTGAGCTGAATATTGAAGGAGACATTATATAGCGCTAGGACTGAAAATTTGCTCTGTACTGTTCCGGTTTTGAAAATTTGCTGTGTCCCATTCTCAGATGGAAAATTCATTAACTTTCAATCGGTGGCCAATGAATAGATGGTTCAGAAATAAAGCAGAGCAATGGTTCTGTAAGTCAGATTTCTATAGCTAGGTTTTTCTGATCACGGGAACTTTTAGTGCATGAACTATCCATGGTGAGGATCATCACATCAACATTTGAATCACCTTCTCATGTTTTCAAAGGTGCAGAGGCAGTACTGTAATTTCAATGCTTGATTTGTCTATTTATTCTGTAACTTGCTTCTTGGGAATTGAAGATTCCCACAATCTGCATACTTGATATTTCAGCTCAGTTTTGAAATAACAAATTGCTAACCAACTTTTAGTGGGAGAGTAAGCTTCAATAGTATCCCGGAGATGACTTGTCAAGTTGTAGGTAAAACATATTTGCAACCTTGTTTGTCACCCAGGTGGGGGTGAAAATTGTAGCAATTGGCATCATTACACACTCGAGGCCACTTTCCTTCCTCATTGGGATCATCAGTTACCACTGAAATCTGGCCTTACAAAACTTACAAGCAAATTAATATTTGCTGGCTATGTTTTAAATATCGACAATATCTGCCGATATATTCCACGACATATCTTGTCTCCCACCCGTGCGATACGAAACACACTGGTAGTGCCGATATATCCGACATGTTCGATCCATTGAGCATTTTCAATTTTCAATCCCTTTTTTTTGTTGTTGAAATTATGTTAAATCAGTGTCAAATGGTTATTAATCCATTGTTTCTTCATGTTTTGCATGAAAAATCATGTAGTTGGAGCTTCGATTTCAATATCCATTGGTTCTTCATGTTCTCCATGTTTTTTTTTCGAAATTTTTATTCAATTAGCTGTCAATTGAGACTAATTTCGAAGTATTTAGGAGTATTTGATGAAATGATAATCACATACACTCTAATTTCGAAATTTGAGTGTAGGTGGTCCAATTTGAGGAAAATTTGAAATTTTCCCAATTTCTCCCAAATTGCTTGCAATGTTGCACTCCAAAAATGAAATCAAGCATGTACGAGGGCTGATCTACTGATTTGATTAGTCCTTGTCAATTTTCGGAAAATAAAAATAATTTTTAATTAAAATTAATAAAATATTATTTTTTTTCTTCAAAATTTTCCTTCAACCGGCTGTCAATTGAGACTAATTTCGAAATATTTAGGAGTGTTTGATGAAATGATCATCACATACACTCTAAATGTTATGCATTCAATATGAACATAGTTGCATTAGTTTAGTCAAACAACACAGGGCTTAGGACCTTATACAAAGGAAACCTATTGTGCACTTCTTTTTTGAGATGTTATGATTTACAAGCGTGTATTAAGGTCTTTTTTAACAATCCCTGAAGTTTCATTGAAAAATTCAACCATTTTCTTATTGTTTCCCCATGTTTCCCAAAAAGTGTGATAAATTACCCAATACAAACGATATACCCCATGCAATAACCGATGCGTATCGATATCCCAAGGATGAGATACATAACGCGATAGAGATATTTCGAGCATTGTTTGCTGGGATAGTAGCTATGATTGTGCCATTGCCAATTCAGTAACAACATAAATATTTGGGAAGAGTGTGTAGAGTTATACCAGGCAAACTTTTAACTGTAAAAACAGGTTGGTGGTCTTACATGTGTGCATTATAGCTGGAAGGTGGGACTTAAGGGTGGAAACGTCAGTGTTACAAATAGAGGTATAATTAGAAAGAGTGGAAAAGAAGCAGAAATGTAGAAAACCTCAAAGCATACAAAAATGATTAAAAAAAAAAAAGAAGCAAAGAAAGTACTGAGCGTATAACAAATTGTGTGATAGGTTAATAAGCTAGATAGGAAGAATGATTTTACAAACTACAAACCTAAGGGAGAGGAAAATTAGATATTTAAACCAAGTTAGATGCATCGAAAGTGACGATCAGAGGGTCTTGGTGAAGGACAATGAGAGTAGAGAGATGGAGAGACTACTTGTAGAGGTTGTTGAATGAAGATGTGAACACAGAGACAAAGCTTGGAGCAGCTCGGACCTTAAGGGATTGGGAGGGATGTGCATTTTCACAGCATTCAGATCAGGGAATTAAAGACATCCTTGGGAGATGAGTAAAGGAAAGCTTGTGGGGATAGAGGTTGAGGTTGGGAGACATCCTTGTAGAGGTTGTTGAATGAAGATGGGAACATAAGAGACACAGCTTGGAGCAGCTTGGACCTTAGAGGGATTGGGAGGGATGTGCATTTTCATAGCATTCAGATGAGGGAAGTAAAGACATCCTTGGGAGGTGGTGAGTAAAGGAAAGCTTGTGGGGATAGATGACATCCTGGGCGAAGTTGAATTATTACTCTGGTTAACTAGTCTTTTCAACAAAACTTTGCAGACTAGAAAAAAACAGGAAGAAAAGAAAAGAAACATGAATGGAGTGGAAACATCATTATACCTATTTACAAGAACGTGGGTCTCCACAAGGTTGCACCAACTATCAGCAGATTAAACTTAATAGTCACATTGTGAAGCTCCAAGAGAGGGTGGTCGAAAGACTAATACGAGAAACAAGGATATTATAATATTGCCAATTAGGTCAATATTATAATATATTTTAATCTACTTAGACTACTGGAAAGGATAGAGAAAAGGGACACATTTTTATAGATATGAGGAAAGCATACGAGTACCTAGGGAGGTCATGTGGTGGGTGATGAGGAGGAAAGGGTCTTGGGAGTATATATTGATATTACTAAAGACACATACGAGGGTGTTGTTACAACAACGAAAATGGCTTGTGGTGAGTCCTATGAGTTCTTGGTGATAGTGAACCTTCATTAAGGTTGACACCAAGCCTCTATGATACTAGTGAAGATAATCTCTATAGCATAACGCTGGTACTCTCTGATTTTAAAAAAATTGAGGAAATTTTGAACTTTCCCCAATTTTTTGCAAATCGTCCCATCTTCCCCCAAATCCCAAAATTAAAGTGTATGTGATGATGATTCATCAAACACTCTTGAATCTTCTGAAATGGGGGTCAATTGACCGCTGAACAAAGTGGAATTTCAGAATTTTTTTTTTAAAACATTTTTAATTAAAATTTTTTTTTTTTCAAAAAATCCCCAAATTACCAAGAATTACTATATCAAGTTACATACATGTTTGATTTTGTATTTGGACATAGATTGCAACCGATTTACAAGAAATTGGGAAATTTTGATTTTTCCTAATTTTCTGTGACTCGGCCCATCTCCCCCAAATCTCAAAATTGAAGCTCCAGATCTATAATTTTCATGCAAACACATGAAGAATCATGGATTTGTAACAATTTGACACTGATTAACATGAATTACAGTAAAAACAAAAAGGGATCGAAAATCGAAAATGCTCACTGAATCAAACAAGTGGGATATATCGGCACTACATGTGCAATTTGTATCGCATAGGTGGGATGAACGATGTATCGTAGGATATATCAGCCAATATAGTCGATACTGAAAACATTGGGTATGCTAGGGGTAGGATCATGTGCATCAGTCCAATACATACACTTTGGATGTGATAGTTTTATGGATGAACTCGCATTACAATTTATATATAACAACCCTTAGAAAAAAAAAAAAAACAATTTATATGACATGATGAATGTTATTATAGTATAGACCCTGCTTAGTGTTATATGATAACTAAATAAATAAAACTATAAATCTCTAAATTGTAAATATAAATTTGTATTGACTTAATCAACAGTAAGAATATAGATCCATAATTATGGTTTGCTAAAAATAGCAATCTTGATCACAACGACCCATAATTCCGATTGCCTTTTTTTTTTTTTTTGGGAGGGGGGAATGGCTAAATACTAGATTGGGGGATTTGGAGGAAGGCTTTAGAGTGTAGAAGCGTAAGAACCAGCAGAACCAGGATAGAGTTTTGGAATGCGACTTAGGAGTGATTATAAAGGCAAGTGCTTGGTTAAAACCGATGGTCAAGATATTTTTCGAAGTTATTTATTTCATTACCTTGGTCTGTTATGCAAAAGGATGGGGAGAATGATTAGGATGTTTTCACTAAAATGAGATGAGAATTGGGTGGACGGAGTCTTGCCTCTAGAATGTTGTGTGACTGCCACATGCCTATAAAACAGAAGGGAAACTTTCATAAGATAGCTATTGGATCAATTCGCACAAAGAAGTATGCAACCTTATAAGCCATAATCATGTGATTATGGCATCACATACTAAGGTGCCGTTTGATAAACTGAAAATTAATTTAAGTACTGAAAACTTAGTGCTAAATTGTAATTCTGAAATAATTTTAGAAATATTTTAGTTAAAATGAGAAATTTTTTTAATGCACCACCAATTTTAGCATTCAGCTTTCAACATTAAGTGAAGGGAGGGGAGCTGAAAAAAAGACCCTTATTTTCAGTGAAAATTAATTGATGCACTTAATAAGTTGGATTTGCCAAGCGATCTGAATCAGTGTAAATCACTGAAAACATCACAGATCAGTGTAAATCACTGAAAACATCAATTTTAGTGATAAGTGCTGAAAATAAGTTTATTAAACGGCCCCTAAGTATGCGATGGCAGAATGTCCCAACAGTCAGATTTTTTACCTTGGGTCTTTTTTTCTTCTTTTTGTTCATTTTCTCCCTAAAAAAAAAAAAATCTTTGTTATACTCTCTCTCTCTCTCTCTCTCTCTCTCTCTATATATATATATATATATATATATATATATATATATATATATATATATATATATATATATATATATAATACTCTCTCACTCCTCGTTCTCTCTTACACTTGTAATATTTTTATATAATTTTTTTTTATAATTTTTTCCATTTTCCATTTTTTTCCCAAAAAAAAAAAGTTTTGGGGGCTGCGCGATCTCATATGCACAGTCCCTTTGGGTCACATGCGATCACTTATGCCATTTGACAACATTGGTTGGATAGTTAGAAGGTGTTATAAGCAGATATGATGACTGTTGCAAAGGGGGGATTTTGGGATGACGTGTGGGAGGCTAGGAAGGATAGAATTAAGAATGAAAGTGATTTGAAGCAGTTTAGTAGTTGTTCCAATAAGAGATCAAATGGAGTAGATAGAGATGGTTCAGTTATGTGCAATGAAGATTGAAGACAGATCCTGTAAGGAGGGGAGCATTGACTGAGGTTGAAGGGACTGAAGAGAGCATGAGAGGAAGACCTGAAAGGACTTGGACCTGGATCAAGGTGGTTACTGGTGAGAAGGGATGTGAAGGCTTGTTTACTAACAGATAGGGACTTTGATAGGAATGATTGGTGAAACAGGATTCATAACACCAACCACAAATAGCTGGGACAAAGGCTATGATGATGACAATGACAATGGCGATTATGGGAGGAGATCCAGTTCACCTGGAGGACAGTTTTTGTCCTCCCTCTCTGTACCGTAGATGTTGTCTCCGTAATGATGATCTGTACTATTCATTCATTGAGGACAAAGCTAATGAGTTTTTGAAGTGGGTGGATGAAAATTTTCCTCCATAATGGACTGAATTTCCTCCTACACCATATTTTATTATTGTCATGTATGGATGATAAGTAGTGTTTTAAATAACAAATGCTTGCGTGCCTTAGCATAGCCTTTCTGCTACATAGCTCATGAAAATAGCTTAAGTCGCATATAGCTTTTTTTTTTTTTTTTGGTTAGGACACACACCCCATTGTTAGTACACCCACCCACCCCTGTTAATCACACTGCAATGTTAGCCACCCCCACTATGGGAATCGATACCATGACCTCAGTGTTGAAACGAGGCTATCTTCACTCAGTCTACCACTTGAGCTATAGATCCGGGTGTTAAGTCGGATATAGTTTACTGCACACCAAGTCTCATACTCTACAGGCTGCACTACACGTTACATAGCTTACACTATGAGTTATTTTTCACTAAAACATTAAAATCAATCGATGTTTTCAATGATTTGATACATTCTCCTATATTTCATAAAAAAATAGTTAATGTTTTCAACGATTGTTGTGAAATAGTATAAGCAACAATATTAAATAAGTTCCTTTGCTATTTTTTTAATCTATATATTTAATTGTTGCCCTATTTTTCCTATCATTTTAGGCGCGTTTGTTGGAACCAAATATCGTGAAATTTTATTATTAATCAGTCTGATTTGGTGCAAAATGTCATGAAATTTCATGATGTTTGGCGTAACCAAACGCAGCCTTACTGAAAATCTTAGCATGTAGCTACCTACGTAATTTTCGCCTCACGCTTTAGAGGGGGTGAATGCTTCGCTACATGTTGTTCGTTATTTAAGAAACTAATGATAAAAAAAAAGCTTTGGATGTTTTTCTTTAATAGGAATCCTGAAATTCTTGGCAAAAGCCCACATGCGAATCGAGTTGTTATTTCAATGCATTTCAATTACGTGGGCCATTCTGAATTTCTTATAACATCCTGACTTTCTCGCTGCAGTGCTGATGGATGACCACAAGGAAGCGGAAGCGATTGCAGAGCTAACAAAGGCACTAGCATTCAAACCAGACCTTCAGCTACTTCACCTTCGGGCGGCATTTCATGATTCAATGGGCAATGCCGCAGCCACTCTCCGAGATTGTGAGGCGGCCCTCTGCCTTGATCCAAACCACATGGATACACTCGAACTCTATAATAAAGCTTGCGACCGAAAAGACCAACAGGAAAGTCAACAGGAATAGTAAAAGACACTTGAATGTTGCTCAAATTCTTTATTGGCAAAAACATCGCCACCCTTAGCTTGGGGTTTCCAGAGCGTCTTAGAAGCTTCCCGATGCAGATTGGCAGCCGCCAAGAAATGTGAGAGAAATAGACAGATGCAGGAGAGTTCATGTATGTTTCTATACTTGGGTGGCAAAATCAATTGATCAGATTGGAGATGCTGCAGCCCACCTATCGGGCCGCACTGTAAGTTGGTTGTGTAAAAATATGTATACATGAAATGGCAGGTGATGATGGATTCACCTGTGTAATTTTCCAATTGCTGTTTCTTGTATTTGTTTACCTTTTTCCACAAAATTTTCCCTGATTAAAGAAACAAAGGCGGCGAATTGTTTCCTTGGATATGAATAAGCTTGAAAGAATTTTTGTTGTTTCTCTTGGCCTTTGCCTTCACTTCCTGTCCTTAGCTCCTGCACAATCTTATGCACAATGAATAACTGTCAGAAAACCGAAGGGGCCATCGTGCAGCCCAGATGGGCCTCAATTATCTCGAGGGCTGGGCTGGGAGGGAGTGCCACCTTTATGGTGGGGTGAGGTGAAGCCAAATAAAGAGGGCCTAGCTGGCCGGGGAATTTCCTCCGTCAGCCAGCATGATCTAGATGGATGTCCGAAGCTGCCTAACTGGCGGAGAAGCTTTCTTTGCCAGTTATGCAGACTCTGTTCACGGCCAGCTGTTTACAATTTTCAGTACTTCTATTCGCATATCAGTCGTTTGATAGTTGATGAGCCTGTTAGCATTGAAGCTTGGGTGGGTTAGGAGGTTAGGATTAGTAGTGTTAAGATGGGCGGTTTCCGAAATCTTGTATAAAATCCTCTGTTTGTGACTTGTAATAAGCTTGTAGTGTGACTGAAATTGAGAGATAATAATGGTTTTCGTCGACTTTTTAAGTAGATAATAATGGTTTTTGTCAACTTTTTAGGTGCTGAGTGTTTGGCTGCAAGATTGCAATAAAAACCCCTCTATTTTCCAAATCCTTTATTTCATTTTCTGCTAAAGAAAAAGGGGTCCTTGGATTTTGTCAAGATCGTTGATTTGTCAGGTGGTATCAAAGAAGGATTTTGACAGAAATCGTTGTTGGCTCTCTTGGGCAGGGAGTGGAAGCTTCAGTGAAGCGGTGCGGGTAGTCCGATTAGCACTGGGAAGATTTTGCAAATGGGCGAGAAATGTTCTTGCAACGGTTTTGTGTTCTGTTCAGGGATTGTGAAACATGGAAAACACTACATATGCTTCCATTAAGGAGATCAAGATGCCAAGGCATACAACTGAAGAATTCAATTTCTTGGTGGCCTGCAGCGACCTCAACGAAACAGATGCTTAACTCGTCGAAAGACATATGGGCCTTTTACAACAATCCATCCAGAAAGAAGTCATGATGCACCAGTTTGGTCTATAGCAGAGGGCATCCATGGTTGAGGAGTGCTAAATATTAGCCAGCACAAGGGCCAGCTATGGCAAGAGGGGCTTGCTAAGGCACCACCTCCCATGGCAAAGGCCAGCATAGAGCAAGAACTTCCCGGCCATTGTGGGAAATGGTGGCAAGAAGCTCTGGAATGCCCCTAGCAGCCTGCAATCAAGCTGACACTCACCCTTTCTCATGCTTCAAGTGCCATGATCCGGGGCATCGGGTCCAATGGTGATGGAAGTTGACATGGCACGAAGCATGGTCTGTTGTACATTTATTAAGATGATGAAGATGATGGTACCGCCGCTGTATTTTATGGAGATGTCGGAAGATTGGCATTGGACGATCGCTTCTGCATGGTGTGCACCATTGGCCAAAAGATTTGCCAAGTCATCTTAGATGGTGGGAGTTACAGGAAGTCATACAAACTCTAGTTTATCTCTCTTAGTTGACGGTACATGAGAGTAAGTCTCGCAATCAAATACACACAATCCCGAGTAGTCTACCTCCTAACCACTCCACACTTCTTCTGGAATCTTACAATCAATAGCCGTTAAAGTAGATCGATTCCCCAAGTAACAAGCTGTGTTAATGACCTCAGTTCACATCTCCTTACCCAACCCAGCATTATTAATCATGCATTGGGCCTTCTCTAAGAGAGTTCGATTCATCTACTTAGCCACACCATTTTGCTCTGGTGTGTGGCACACTATGTTGTATCTCACGATCCCCTTATCTTTACAAAACTGATTGAATTCCCCATAAGTGAATTCTCTACCATTATTTATCCTCAACACATTAACCTTCCGCCCTGACTGTTTTTCTACCATCGCCTTCTAATGCTTGTAGGTAGTGAAAACATCATATTTATTTTTTAGAAAAATAAACTCACACTTTCCTAGAATAGTCATCATTGAACGTAACAAACCATAACGACCCTCCACCAAAAACTACGGGTGACGACCCCCATACATCAGAATGCACATATTCTAACACACTCTTACATATATGTTTTCTCAATTTAAATGATAGTCTAGATTATTTACCATATATACAATGCTCGCATATACTAAAATAAATTTTTTTAAATGCAGGAATCAAACAATGATTAGAAAGTACCTTCAGCCCCGCTTACTCAAATGTCCTAAGCGTGCATGCCACATACATGCAGACGTGGAATCTGCTATGGATGTTGCAGTTCCACTTGATGAAGTGCTCCCAATTAACTTGTAAATATTTTTGTTCCTCTATGCTTTCATCACTATGAGTGCCCATTTGAAACTATAAGGACATGATCAAAATCGGTGAATTTGCACCCCATTTCCTCAAGTGCACCAAGAGATATCGAATTCTTCTGCAACTTAGGGACATGCCTCACATCTGTCAGGATGTGTTCAATCCTATCGAACATCCTGATGTGCACTGAACCAATACCCACAACCTTACAGACGTAGTCATCGCCTAAGAACACCAAATCACCATCATACTCTCTATATGTGGTGATTGAACTCCGGTCAGGACACATGTGAAACTGACGAACCTGAATCTAATAGCCACTCATCGCTGAGATACCCATACTTGAATACAGTCAATACCTCGCAACTGTCATTCACGTCTTTTGTAGATTTTGCGGTATTAGCTTCCTTAGAATATTCTTCTAATTTCTCTTTCTTCGACTTGAGATTCTGCCAATCCCTCTTCATGTACCATGTCTGTCCACAACTCCAACACTTTAACTTTCTTTTACCCTTTCCCTTGGATTTGGATCTCGATCGCGAAGATCCTCTATGCTACTTAGAATTTCTCCCCCTTGTAACCAATGCATCTATAGAAAAACCCACATCAACGCTTTTCTTTCTCATCACCTTCATCCGGAGGGATGAGATAACAGTCTCAATGCTAATGGTTGCCTACTGGCGCATAAAGAGTCCTTGAACGACTCATACGATCCTGGAAGAGACTTCAACAGTATACACGCTTGATCTTTGTCCTTGATCACTTCGTCGACATCCAATAGTTTGTAAATATACCTATTCAAGTTACTAATATGGTTCTCAACATCAACCCCCCTGTACCATTCTCAGGTTGAATAACTGCAGCTTCAAATACAAACAAATTACAAGAGATTTCTTTGTATAAATATTCTCTGATTTTTTCCATGTATCAGCCGTCGTCTTCTCTCTCATAACATTATAGAGGACCTCATCCGTTAGGCACAATTGAATTGAGATATTGCCATTTTGATCCAACTTGTTCCACTCTTCTTTTTTCATAGATTTCGGTCGCTTCCCAAGGAGTGCATCTTCCAATCCTTGCTGAACTAGAAAGCCCTTCATCTTCACCTTCCATAGTTCAAAGTTGTTTTTGTTGAAATACTTCTCAACGTCGAACTTTATGTTAGATACCATGAAATTGTTAGTGCACTTTTCTGTGGCATACTAGTGCACTTTATTTGTCAATCATGTGCGTTCATGTGTTATAATGTCGGTCGAGCCTTGACAAGCTGAAGAATGAAGATTCAAGTGGATAAGAAGCATCAAGGAAGAAGAACAGATAAAAGAGATGCCTTGGTGACCCTACCCTTAGAACCAAAACACCATATACCTCTAGATGACTTGAACTATATAAGTAAACCCATAGTCATCATCAATAGCCTTATAACACTTAGAAAAATATAGTAAGTTAGGAAAATAAAGGACGTACAAGCTGCTGTAAACAAACTTGTCCAGACAACAATTTTTTAGTGGACTTCGATCTATTGAAGTTCGGGTTCGATGGGACTTCGAGCCATCAAAGATTTGGGTTCAATCCATCGTAAATTCAGTCCAACAAACTTGAACTCTGGATAATTTTTCGATCCATCGAGCATCTCTCTTTGAGCCATTGAAGTAGGATTTTCGAGCCATTGAGGAACAGTTCGATCCATTGAACATATCTCCAAAAACATTGCAGAACTCTCTGGACAATTTTTCGAGACATTGAAGCGGATTGTTCGATTAATCAAATAGACCATTTTTCTTCCCATTTTATAACCATTGGAGCTTTATTTATAAAAGCGGGAGAGACGATCTTTGGACAAATGAGAGGGAATTTAGTGATTTAGAAGCCACCATTGTTGGATTATTAGAAGCTCTAATCATAATCCATCTAAATCATTCTCCTTGTGATTCATCACAAGCATTAAACATTCAAAGCTTAAATGAGAATGAACTTGGTCTCTCTTGATTTCTAGGAGTTTAGATACCTTGATCATAGGTAGAACCCTCATCTAAACACCACCTAGGAATCCAATTTAGTATATTTCTTTAGGAAACTCATTTTCTACTAGTTGTAGAGGATTTACCACCTCCTAACACCTTGGGCATCTCCATCAGAGCATCTCACACAAGATAGCTGATCTTGGGGTTGAAGCATCGGCGACGCACCAACATTAGTGATCGGGGAGCAAATGGGAGTTGATTGAAGCACGAGAGAGAGAGAGAGAGAGAGGAGATCAAGTAACCTGAAGCGGCGCATTAACGGGGGCTCAAATCTGACAAGGTTATTATTTGTAAGAGTCCACATGCTCTTTCTTTGTGGAGGATTGAGTATGAGTGTTTGAATTGCTAAACTTAATATGTTCGGTAGTAGGACCTAGGCCCTTGTGAGAGGGCTGAACCAAGTCTCCGTGTGGAGCCTCCGACGGGAGTATACATATGTTGTAAAGGTTGGGAAGAATCTTGTTAAACTCTTTAGTTGGGTGGAACCATTAAACACCTTAGGAGGAACCTTGTCAAACTCCTTGGTTGAGTGGACCATTAAACACCTTGGTAGGGTGGAACCGACTTAAAACACATAGGTTGAGAGGAACTTAATTTAAACTCTCTTCGTGAAATCCGGTGTGCTCAAGGGATGAGTACGACAACCGGGAGTGGAGTAGACACGTAATCGAACCACTATACATGCTTGTGTTTGTGATATATTCGAGCACATTGTTATCTTAGCATTTTATGTTTAATTGTTTAATTATGAATGCTTGATAGGACTGTATGCTAGACACTAGATAAGAACATTCACACACAAGATGTATTTTCATTAATTGTGTATACTTGAGCTTATCTGGATGTATCTCATATAGGCTACATAGGATGCATAGATTAGGTGTTTGATTAATTAAATCATTTGTTAATCTATGCATTTAGACTAGGTTGTTTAATTACTTAATCATATGCTAGTCTTTGTGATTGGACCCACTTAGGCTTGAAAGCCGAAGTGTTCTTGCTTACTTAACTTAAATTGTAGAATAATTTAAGTAGGCGAAAAGAATTTTAAAAATGTCTTAATCACACCCCCTCTAAGACTTAACTATTATTTGCCAAGCTTCCACGTATAGCATAGGGTGTCGTGTTAAATGATCCAACGCAATTTTAGAAACTTGTCTCTTAGATTAAAATATGCTTTCCAACTTTTACTCTGATACACTTGTTGGGAACTCGCAGAAGCGCATAGTAGAATTAAATAAGATAAACATAATCACACAAAGTAAATCCAACATAGAAACAATCCGAATTTACGTGGAAAAACCCTTGGGAGAAAAAACTACGGCATAAAGGGATGAGTGCACTATGAATCATAAGTTATAAGAGATAGAACCTTATCCATATCAAAGCCCTAAGAGAAAACCCTAGCTTTTCTCTCTCCAAAACCCTCTCAAACCATTAAACACGTCTTGCTTCTCCTAATCCCGCAATTATAAGTGTTTATATAACACTAATATGGAATTAGAAACAAAATTGAAAAAACGCGTAAACTTGCACAAACTGTCGATTGATTGACAACTTGATCGATTGAACTGTCCAAAAACTATCCAGAGAGCTTGTTGTGTAAATCCACTATTTTTGATTTATTGCGATTGATCAACCAAGGTGGTCGATCGATCGATGACCACTGTTGCAACATAGATTTGAGGCATCCTATTTTTCAACATGCACTATCAACAAGATCACTAGCAATTACGAGTTTGTAATCTGACCATTAGATGACATGTTTACAATGATAAACAATACTCTTTAAGATTGGCTTGAAAGTAGGTTATTGGTCACATTAAAACTGAAGAGTGGAAGACTACATTTAAAACAACTAAAGGGTTGCATGAATGGATTATAATGTCGTTTGCATTGTCGAATACTTGGTACATTCATGAGAGAAATGAACAAAGTGTTGAGACCTTTTAGCAATGAATTTTAGTGGTTTAATTTGATAACATTTTGGTATGCATTTGATCTCAAGGTGAACATTGAAACCATTTGATGGTCATGTTTGAAGCAACATGAAAGGAAAAGTAATGTGTGAATGTTAAAAAATGTAGTTGCATGAAGGATATTGTATTTTTTCTTGGGTATGTTGAGCTGGCGAAAGGGTAATAGTAGATGAAAGCAAGGTGGATGTTATTGCGTCATGGCTGACACCTCGAAATGTGAACGAAGTTTGTAATTTTCGTAGTTTGGCAACTGTGGACGCCCACCCAAAATAAGCTGACTGCTAGGATGAGATCTAGGTTTGAACCTAAACTCTGAACCAAAACCACAGCTTGAATCCAAACTCGAAAGGAAAACCTCAGCTCGGATCCAAACTTGGAATTAAAACCTTAACTTGAACCCAAGCCTAGAGTTGAAACCTTAATCAAAACTGAAATTGAAAACTCTGAAACCCTCAACCCTAAAAGCCTATGTAAGACCATATACATCCTTATAAATCCATAAGAAACTCCTCTGACTCAATCCATACCAGCCTAAGGTCTCATCAAGTCCATCTGAACACCAAAGTTAAAATGACCTCTTTACATAGGCAGAAATTAGATTTTTGCTGGTGCATTTTCTCCAATCAGAAACTACCACGTGGCCTCTCATGACACAGGATGTCAATGGTGACTCGGGGCTCAAGTTAGGTATGGCTAATTTCTGCCGACACAAATTCAACCCAAATCTCGACATCCTTGGCATAATAACAGCCCAAGGAGGCCTCAGGCGTTGAATCAATTACCAAGGAATTTGGTGAAAATCTTATTTTCGCCGACATCTTTATAAAAAGATATTCCCTTCCCATTTATAAATAAACGCTAGGAAGGCTATTTGAGAGAGAGAGAGAGAGAGAGAGAGAGAGAGAGAGAGAGGAGGGGGGGGGGGGGGGGACACCCAACCAATAGAGAGAGATAGAGAGAGAGAGAGAGAAGGGAACACCCAACCAATAGAGAGAGAGAGAGAGAGAGAGAGAGAGAGAGAGAGAGGAGAGAAGGGAACACCCAACCAATCAACTAACCATACATTTAGCTAGACCAAATCACTTATAAGAAATCAAGTAGAGTATAGTCAAGATATGAGACCCTCGATTAAATTTTTACTAAGAAGATTGTTGGGGTTCTTCATTCCCCTCTCATGTCTTTAACATGTGTGGTTACCCTGTGTAATTCTCCTGCAGTGTAAAGTGAATGTGATGATGAGCCGCAACATCCCTCTCATACTCCCCCTTATGTTACTTTCTTTTTCTTTTTATCAATCCTGTATATTGTATGCTCTGTGCCTTGTCATACTAATGAATCTTGGCCCATTAAAAGCCAACAATCAATCTTCCTTTTCTTTCGTTCATTTCAAGCAATAATATCTCCTCGATCGTGATCGACGCTAAGCGCATCATCTCTGTGGTCACGATTGGAGTCGAATAATAATATCTAAAGCTTAATATTCCCTTAAAAATTTTAAATTCCACAAAATAGAGACCACACATCATTATGGACGAAGAAGGGTGCGTAACCCTTAGTTCTCCATCACGGAGGCCCTATTACCAATCTTCAGATGTTGACTAATCGCAACAGTCATGTAAGTTGGTGAGTCTTAGATAACTCATTATAATTCTATGGTATTTAGTCGACTGTAGATTTTAAATTTATTTGGCCAGTAGCGACTCCAAGTTAACTCATATCATCTATATTTCGTCTTAAACCGACTACCAAACTGTAAGGGCATTTTTGTTTTCTTGGACTACCATGGTAATGTAGTATTAAAACTCACATCATTATATCTTACCTGTGATTGGATATTGCCAATTGTCAAATCACAGTAATCCTTTCAAATCATGTAAGACATGGATTGGCGAAATTGTGTTTATGTGGCATAGTTTCGTGGGCCCCACCATAATGTATGTGTTATATCCACACCGTCCATCCATCTTGCGAGATCATTTTATAGTATGAGATAAAAAATGAGGTAAATTCGAAGCAGAAATGGACCTCACCACACACCAGCAATGGGGATTGAATGCCTGCCATTGAAAACTTTTTTTGGGGTCCACAAAAATGTTAGATCGAGTTGATATTTGTGTTTTCCCTTCACCTAGGTTTGTTTGATCTTAGGAACAATTTCGATGACAAATAAACATCCTGGTGAGTCGTAGAAGGTTTCAACGGTGGGTATCATTATCCAGAAGTTTTTTCTGGTGTGGTTCACGTGAGCTTTCGATCTTCCTCATTTTTTGGGTCATGCCTTGAAATGATAATAGAAAATGGATGAACGGTGTAGATATAACATGTATTGATGTAATTACATCCAAGTGTATCTAATCTGGGAAAGTACTTTACATGTCTGGACGCGGAGCTGCGAGAGACGTATTACATACAGTCAAAACCTCTTTTACTTTCAATTATTGTGGTAATGATAATCATTACCCATTTACTATACATTACACCACTTTACCGCAGAACTTGTCAAAACAAACAGGCCATAAGAGAAGAGAGTGGGGGTGAGCCCTTGGATGAGCATTCATAGATTGACGACTTCACTATTGAGTTTTGAGTTAAAAAATAAAGCGAATATTTGATGTTTTCTCAAAATTCCAATCAATCAAATGATTCCCTACGATCCCGTAGCGACAACATCATATTTCACAACAACAAAAAGCAAAAGGTTTTGATCTTACTTGAGCGTGATGAATTGTGTAGATGATTTTTTTTTTATAATTTATTGAAGCAGTCTTTCCTCGATTTATCGTAGGTGGAGGAGATGAGAAAACACCGTCTATACCTCTGGTAGGGGCTAAGAGAGACACATGCTTTTCACGGAGTGTACCACACATGCTCATATATGTGAAGGTGGAGATGGGAGAAGAAGATGATGGAAGATGAAAGAATGGAGCTCTGTCTTTCTCTCTCTTCCTTCCTTCCTTCTTCTTCTTCTCTCTCCTAGAGCAACACCCAAGGACAAGGCATCTAGGCTCTCTCTGATGATCTTACTCTCCTCTCTGCAATAGGATCTTAAAAGAGTTAGTGTTTTAAAGTGCACTCAAGTATGATGCTCCACCACACCCACACCTTTAGGACAGTGGTAGACTGAGTGGAGATAACCTTGTCTCAACATTAAGGTCTTGGTATTGAATCCCAATGTGGGGGTGGCTAACAATGAAGTGTGACTAACAGCGTGGGTGGGTGTACTAACAGTGGGATGTGTGTACTATCCCCCCAACCCAAAAAAAGTATGATGCTTCATGACTTTACAAACTTTGATGTGCCCTAATATGAAGGAAGTCCATTGATTTGCTTCATATATGCACATACTTACGATATAATCCTTCCATTGTCAAGGCCATCTATTATAGATTTAGATCTTATGACGATCAAATAGTGAACCATCATATTTAGAATATCAGGTCATCATCAAGTGCAATCAAAATGATTTTAATGGTTAAAATAAAACTTTAGTGCTTGAAAACCTTCATAAAACTTATTAAAACCTCTTAAGTGAAGGGTCTTACAGTAGAACCACTTGATGAGCCCTTATTCTAATCAGATTTAGCCCATAATAAGTTCCTATGTAAACCCAGTGGTTCCTATGTTGGCCTATGCAAGAATTAATGAATCTTAATGGAAGTGCCCAATATCACCAACTTTTAATGACTATAAAACCTAGTAAAGTGAGTCAGAGTTGTCCAATCAAGATCCACAACCCTTACATGCCCTCAGTTCTAAGGATTGATTATCTGTTGTGCACCATCAAGTCTTTGATCCTATGATTGTTGTCCCTAAACTATTAACTTGAACTTCAGTCCTCTAATGCAAGTGTTTGAATGTATAATACCAGGGTCCTATATTCATGGCACACTTACACTCATGCATAGGGTAAGGGCAGAGGCATAATGGATGCTAAGGTAGCTACCGATGGAAGAGGCTTTTCATTTTGACCCAAGTTAGTCCCATCACACAAGATGATTGTACATCTCAAAGCATATTATCCACAAATATGTCCTAAGCATATGTGTTATGGCTTAACAAGGTACTAAGATCCATAGAACAGAACTGTCACGCCCCAAACTCAGTGAATGGGCTCATAGAATTTTAAAGTTCTGAATCTGGTGTTGACAACCTACGTAGTACCCTGATTTCAGTACCCAGCGCCCATACGCCAAGTTTTGAAAGTAGCGTCCCACAAGGAGGATTTTAGGGTTTTTTTTAATCGAGCATACCAATAAAAACTCCATAAGCAACATAATATCTCCACTACCCATAATAATTTAGTATAATACTAATGAAAGGGAAATACATATGATAGCAAAATGACATAAGTAGAGTAGCATACTCCAGCATCACCTATTGTTGCGCTCTATCACGACTTAAAATGTAAACAAGAAAGCGTGGGCTTCTAATGAAGCCCAGTAGAGTGCATATGTGGGTACACAATACCAATGCATATGAAAAATAATATCAGAGTACGCAAAAGAGGATGGAAGGCTATGATGCCATGTCCATACATGTAATCAGCCATATTGAGGCTAAGTACATATGTTATAAGAAGGCCTACAGGGCCAAATGTTATATGCAACAATGTGATGCAAATATGTCAATCCTCATCTATAGTCCACATCTCAAAATGGTTCCTATCTGGAGCATTATCGAGGTCTAGTATACAGGCAAGCCTCGTAGTGTGAGACCATGCGAGCGCAAAGACCTCACTACTCATCTCAACAGTGGTATGCCTAATGGCCTCTCGGCTAGGCAGTAGCGGACCCATTTTCAAGCTGGTTAAACTTGACCTAATTTTCCTATACCAATTTAAGTAGATAAGGTCGAACCTCCTTCCAATCGCCCCAACTTAGTAGGAGACACAACCTATTGGTATTTGACACTCGGGCACTCATGTATGCACTTGATCCAAACATTGGAGCATCCAATGGTAGTAACGGGTTTAGGGACTTTCACCCATGGATATCCTATGCACCCTGTAACCACAACTAATTTCTGATGTCCATATCCACCAATCAGGATGAATCTGTGTGGCCATAACCTTGATGTCATTAGGGTGTTCATGCAAGCATGCCATGCATAATGCGGGAATCATGAGTCACATAATCTAAGTCATACATCAAGTCATGTGATTTGTGCATACATGTGAGGCAACCCTATCTTATACAAGTCCCCTGAATACCCTAAATCCATATGGTTATCAATGCAAGTTTGTCATGCATTAAGCAAACTATAACATGCCTCATAGTCGGGTGTACGTTATCATGATCAAGCCACCATCCAATAGTCAAGCATATGCATAATGCGGATGAGATATGAATGGTTTATAACATCTAACCACCTAAGCATGTATTATACGTGTTGCACCACATCCTATCCATATTAATCGGACTAGCAAGTTTATCAAAATGAAACTACTAAACAACATTATACATGGGTTATATCATAAGGAAGCACAATTTCAAAGCAAGAGGTGAGGCTCACTTCGAATCCAACTCCAATGTGCCCCCCACAAGCTTTTACGTGGGTGGTCTTTCAAGTCAATGGGTCCACGTCATATCAAGTTATGTGGACATATTAAGTGGCCTATTGGGACCTCATCTAGGTGTATGCATAAGCAGGCCAAATCATGTAAATAACAGTGTTCAAATAGGGCAAAATAGAGGGGTCCACAAGCGATCACACTAGGACCAAGAAGGGCATCAAGGTGGGCCCTACAAATGCCCTAAATAAGGCATAAACAGGGTGGCCCACAATCATACAAGAATGAGCTCAAGCAAGGCATCAGGGTGGGACCAAAAAGGGGTATAAGGGAAGTGATTCTTGGGGACAACACGCACTATGTGGGACCCAAACAGTGAACCCCACTCACTACCTCATAAAATGGGCCGTGAGGATAAACCACATACGAATGTGGGTAGCGCCACCAGTAGTGGACCTCATGTTGTTGGTACAGCAAACTTGGTCCAAATCACATAAATTAGATGAATGGGTTGGATAAATATAATTGACACCAAATTTGGTACATACATGGTCTATCGAGTTTATATTTATCTAGAAAAATTTGAAACTAAATACATATATGTGGACCCTACAAATTTGGGGTGTTAGGAACAGTATCAATGCTGACCATTGCACTGACTAGACAACAAGCCTAGTTTGGATTGCATAAATCAGACAAAGGGGTTAGATAAATCAGATTGACCCCAAATTTGATACACAAATGCTATATCAAGTCTACTATTATCACACAAAATTTGGGACCAAATACATATATGTGGACCTCACAAATTTGGGATGTTAGCAAGCATAACCACTGCATTGGACAACAAACTTGGTCCAAATTGCACAAAACGGACGAAGGGATTAAATAGATCAGATTAAGTCTAAATTTGGTACACACATACTCTAACAAGTATACATTCATCCTATAAAATTTTGGATTAATTGGAGATCTTTGGACCCCACAAGTATGGACAGTTCAGAAGGGTGTTACTGTTAAGTACTGCACTGGACAACAAACCTGGTCCAAATTGCATAAATCAGACAAATGAGTTACACAGATTGGATTGACCCCAAATTTAGTACACATAAGCTCCATCAGGTATAATATCATCACACAAATTTTGGGGTCAATCAAATATCTTTGGACCCCAAAAATATGACCCACTCAAAAGGATATCAATAGTGACCACTGCACTCGACAACAACCCTTATTTGCATAAATTGGATGAAAGGGATGAAATACATACATCACAGTGGGACACTTGGGACCAGAGAGAGATAGAGATAGAGATAGAGAGAGAGAGAGAGAGTGGGCCCCCGCCACTATGGGGCCAATGTTGATATACAATACATGCATTGGGGTGGTTCCAACCAGCAGACCACGTTGGATAGTGTGATCCAAGTGGGTCCACCATTTGAAAATGGATGGATGACATGAGATATAACACATACCTCAAGGTTGGGTCCAATACCAGTGGACCCGCCTCTCTTGGACAACATATAAACATCAAAGAAATGGGGCCATATGTCCAAAATTAAGCCTATAGGAGGGGTGTCATGTAACATCCACACGATCTAGTTTGCAAGACCATGGGACCCACTTGGACAACCAAAAGGGAATGGATGGTGGCCCCCTAATCCTCACAAATCATAGGTGGGGTCCACCTCCTTGCCTCTTAAAACAACATACAAAAAAAGGAAAACTATGCTACATGTTTGACTTCAAGTCATGCACTCACCAAGTGATACAAATCAAGATCTTCAAGGTCTTAAGAAGGTGCGGGAATCCACCATTAATGAAAGAAATACAAGCTCAACAACCTCCTCCCTCTCTTAAATCTCCTCTCTTTCTTTTCTTTTCTTTCTGTAGACATTGGGATTCAACGCGGGGGGCGTCGAATTGCGGCTTCCACATGGCGCTCGCCTCTTTTGAGGGGCTTATGGGTGCGGGTGTTGTAGTTATGGGGTGTTTGAAGTGGATTATATAAGATTGGAGTCGCCACTAGTCAATTACTTCGAATCTACAATCGGCTAGACCCTGTAGAAATGCCCGAAGATTCTTAGTCCTAAGAATGACTCCTTGATCAGCGTTTAGAGATTCGAGATAAGGATCGCAGTTACAAAGAGGGAAGGGGTTAGGCACCCACTCTGCCCGTATAGATGTAAGGTCTTTAGTTCACAAGATTTCACAAATTCTGAGGATTAGTTCTAGTTCTTGTACTTTAATGATGTGCAGTGTGTGGGGATGACAGTGTGTGTTGATGAATCCTCGCTTCCCAATAATGTCTCAGGACAAGACGAATCAGTCCTTGACTCACATATTAGTTGGCGGTTAGAGAGTGGATGCTTATGCCATGTGTGAGTATGATGTGTGGAATGCACCCTCGCTTACCAATAGTGTCTTGGGACAAGATGAATTGGTCCCTGACTCATGTATTAGTTGACAGATAAACTATTCAACTCGAGTTTTTGATGGGTAGGATTCGAGTTACTCGACAAGCCTCAGAGCATACATTCAAGCTGAATAGGTGAAATCTTATGCATGAATGTTATGCGTACCAACCAAAATTTTTTTATGGGTGAGATCTAATTAGATCGGCAGGCCATAGAACATACTTTCCCAAATTGGTATGGATGCAAAATGATATGCACTATGGTGGATGAGATAAGCAGGGTGGTTGAGAAGGGAATAGATGTGCACAAATGCCGATGTAAGGTTGAACAAACCTAACTAAGGGTTGGACGTTGGATGGACGGAGGTGTCATAAGGATTGTGTTTGAGTGGCTTAGATTGGAAAATGGATGGCTCGAGGGGCTAGGGCTAGGGTTGGGTTAGGGTAGACCGGGGGCTAGGCTCACTTCCTTACTCTCACTCTCCTTGGTGGAGGGATGGCTAGGGCTTAGGCTAAAGCTAGTGCCAAGGTCTAGGCTAGGCTAGGACCAGGGCTAGGGCTAAGGCTAAGGCTAAGGCTAAGGAGGGAGGAGAGGCTTGCTCTCTCACTTGGAGGGATGCTTGGGAATGAGAAGGGATGATTGAAATGTGAAAGGGAGGGGGTTATTTATATCCTCCAGCCCTGGTATTGTTGTAATTTCAGGTTGGATTGAGGGTAAAAAAGTTACAATTGCTGAGAATTGAGATCGCCACATGACGGCATCTCATCGGTTGGATTGCTTGGTATGATGGTAAATAGTACAAAAGGGGAAGGGTATCTTTGAAGGTGACTTTTCTCTCATGTAACAGAGTAATGGAAGAGAAGGGAAATGAGGTCCATACGTTGAAATTGCATTGGGTAGTCTAATACGACACCTTGTCACGCTATGCACTTTGCGGAAGCTTGACGAAGCTACTAGAATTATGGCTAAATCCTAAGGGGGGGGGGGGGGGGGGGGGGGGGGTGATTAGTAATTTTTGAAATTCTTTTCGCCTACTTAAATAATTTAACAATTTATACTGAGTAAGCAAGAATACTCCAGCTTCCAACCCTTAGTGGGTCCAATCACATAGATTAACAAAGATATAACAATTGAGTAACCAGTCAAATGCATAGATTACTAATGATTTAACTAATCAAGTAATTAATCTATGCAACCTATGTAGACTATATGAGATGAAATCATATGAGCTCAAGTCTGTACAACTAGTGAAAATACATCTTGTGTGTGAATGTGCCTATCTAGTGCCTAGCATACATTTCAATTAACCATTCATAATTAAGCAATTAAACATACAATGCATGCATAAGTAGAAATATACTCAAATACATCACAAACAAAAGCATGTATAGTGGTTCGATTACTTGTTTACTCCACTCCCGGTTACCATACTCACCCCTTGAGTACACCGGATTTCACTATGAGAGTTTTAAATTAGGTTTGTCTTACAACCTATGAGTTTTAAATAGGTTCCTCCCAACCTTACAATCCTACTCAATGACCGGGTCCTATTCAAGAACCCCACGTACGCACTCGTGTTGGTGGACCACATACACACCCATGTCGGTGGCTTTCCTCAGAGAGTTGACAATTTAGGCTCTACTCAAGAGCCCAGGTCCTACAATCGAACCTCAATGGTTTTAGGCTCTACAACCGAGCCAAGGTGATACAACTAAACCTAGTGTATACTCCCACTGGAGGCTCCCCACGGAGATTTGATTCGACCCTATAATCGGGCCTAAGTCTTATAACCGAACCTATCGAGTTTGGCAATTTAAACTCTACACTCAATTCTCCATGAGAAGAGAGTGACTGGACTCTACCAATTGATAACCTTACTTGTCGGGTTTGAGCCCCATTGAAGTGCCGCCTTGGGTTGCTAGATCTGTGCTCTCCCGTGCTTCAATCAGCTTGCTATACTCCCCCAATCAATGTTGTCGATGCGTCGCTAATGCTTTAGCTCTAAGATCAGCTAACTTGCATTTGATGCTCCGATGGAGATGCCCAAGGTGCTAGGAGGTAGGTTTGAAATCTCTACACCTAATAGACAATGGTTGCTTAGAGAATTTCATCTACAAGGATCTCTCTATAGAGTTTAAATAAAGATTTAACTATTAGTTTCAAGGTCTAAACTCTAGAGATCAAGAGGGACAAGTTCATCTTCTAAATGAGCTTTAAATGCTCTATTCTTGTGATCAATCACAAGGAAGATGACTTGAATAGGTTAGGATTAGAGTCTAAGGGTGTTGACAATGATGGTAGCTTCTAAATCTTTAAAATCCCTCTCTTGAGCCTAAAAACCGAATCCACATCTTTTATAATTGAAGCTCCAATGGTAAAAAAAGGGTAGATTTGCGATACTTCGATGGATCGAAATACCATTCGATGGATCGAAGGTATTCTTCGATGGATCAAAAAACTATCCAGAGAGTTTCTAAAGTTGTTGGACATCTAGTTCGATGATTGAAACATATTTCAATGGATAAAAAAACCCACTTCGATGGAGCGAAGAGACTTGTTCGATGGATAAAAAAACTATCTAGAGAGTTCACAAATGTTGCTGGACATATGTTCGATGGATCGAACTGATCTTCGATGGCATCGAAGACCCATCGAACTGAACTTCGATGGATCGAAATCCAATCGAAAATTGTTGTCTGGGCTAGTTTATTTACAAAATCTTGTACCTCTTTTATTAGCTTAACTTATTGTATTTTTCTAAGTGTTCTAAGGCTAATGAAGATGACTAAGGGTTTTACTATATGGTCCGAGTCATCTAGAGGTTATGGTTGTTTTGGTTATAAGGATTAGGCTCACCAAGGCATCTCTTTTACCTATTCTTCTTCCTTGATGCTTCTTGTCCATTTGAATCTTCGATCTTAATCTTGCCAAGGCTCAACCGACATTAAAATACATGGACACACGTGATTAACAAATAAGGTGTACTAGTATGTCACAGAAAAGTGCACTAAAACACGTGATTATCTTGGAGGAGACAGAGGTGCAACGTGGGTGACGCCCACCTGGTGGGCGCCACCTCTCCAGTTGAGGCTCAGCTTTGGCAGGGAACTATCCCACACATGCGGAGAGCTCCTGCTTCAATTTATATCAAAAAGTTTTTCCCCCACACGTCTTGATTGGGCCCGGAATGGGCTTGGGCTATGGTTTTAGGTTTGGGCTTGACTAGGTGAGTTGACAGGGTTGTGGGGAGTGAATGAGCTGATCGGGTGAGTTAACTCTGAGGTTGACTCAGAGGGTTAACTTAGAGAGTTGATTCAAAGATTTAACTTGAAGAGCTAACTCATAGGGTCAACTAGGCAGGTTGTCCTAAAGGGTTGACTTGATGAATTCGAAGGTTTTGGGGCTGAGTTGGCTGAACTAATTAGCTTCGATTTTGCTAAGTTGGGTTCTATGATAGGGGTTCTAGGCTGGGTTGAGGTTTAGACGGGTTTGGACTAGGGTTTGGGACTGAGTTACGGTTTGGACTAGGGTTTGGGACTGAGTTAAGATTTGGACTAGTGTTTAGGGTTTGGATGGGTTTTGGGATTGAGTTTAGGGTTTAGATGGGGTATAGATCAGGGTTAGATGGGGTACGGATCACCATCCATCTTAGCCATCCAATCATAATCAGATTGTCAGCCCGGGGTGGGGTGTTTACACTTTCTCTTCTTTTTTTTTTTAATCTTTTCTTTTCTTTCTCTTGCAAATATGGAGGATTTTGGAGTGGGAGAATGAGAGAATGAAAGAGGTTGTGAAGATTTGGAGGATAGAAGTGTAATATCTTGAATTTTTTGTGCATAAGTATGTACATGAGTGCTTTTTCACGTGTTTATTTTAGTGCGTAGAATTAAAGAAAAAAGAGATGCTTCGATGAACGCGTATGTACACTCTTATACTTACATACACACTATTATGAACTTTGGACCCTCATATATCTTAGTAATAATGATCGTTCATCAAATCAACCGTTGAAACAACTCAATATCATTAGATAAACAACTCGATATTGCTAGATAAAGATATCTAGACGTCCACTTCGACAGTAGACCACCCCATCATAGTAAACCAACTACAAAACTTCATATTGCTCGTACACGCATCTACATGTAAATTTGATCTGTTCATCTTACACATTACCTATGTATAGGCTTAACCTACCATTAAAATCATGATCTAAGGACCTTAATCTTGTACATCGACATGTACATGCATTTATATATCCCAAGCCTATGTATCATTATAGACTCAAGTAACCATCAATCTAATCGTTGAGATAACTCCTTATGGACCGATTAAACTATTTAATCGTTAATTTTGATTTTGGACCATCAAGTCATCATGAAATTGGCCATGGACACAATTAAGACGGTTTTATATGATCATCCACAACACTGAACCTATCATCTTGACCTTAGTGCATAGATAAGTGTTTTACACCGTCAAAGTACAAGTCTAACGACTATTAACCCATTAGAGAATGACTTAAGATTTCTATGGTGTACGTGTACATACTATACATTAACTTTCAGACAACCTACTTCAGAGAGTCCGATTGCTATGAAAATTTAGACAGTGTGTAATCAACTTGATTGGACCATACATCTTCAATTTCAGGACCTAACTTACAAGAACCACCGTCCATTGAATTTTGCATCAAATCCACTGGATAACTTGTTCTAAAATCACAAAACGACCCTCTTTACGATCCATAGATGATTCCCGATGAATGTATCGGTTTACAATTCCCATCGGGTCATGTCTAGGGCTATTTTCGAAGTCCATAAACATTAAGGAAGAATCTTAAACTTCTCTAGTTACTAAAACCAAAGAATAGTATGGTGATCGCACATACATTCTACACCGTGAAGCTTCGCTCGATAATACTACAATCTGACCATTGATCTGAGAGCCTAGTAGCACATCTATGTCATGATGACCCTAAAAAGCTCGTAAATTCTCAAATTGTGAGTTTAAGAGTGGTATGACCGTTAAGTTGCGAGATCTAACTATTCCAAACCCTTTGATCGATAATAACCAATTTGGGATCAGTTCTAGCCGATCAAAATCACATGACTAATGGACCATTAAACATCATGACCAGCAATCAACTTACAACCCCACCAGTGGAATATCCATACGTGTAATCCAATGCATACATGTGTAAATAAAAAAAAACACATCCATAGCTCAAGTGGTAGACTAAGTGAAGATAACCTCATTTTAACATTGAGGTCTTGGTATCGATTCCCAAGTGGATCCAACACCATTGATTAAGTCCAACTACAACATGGAAGAGTTTTCCTCCAATAGATCCCAGTCGTCCATCTTAAGAATCTAAACCCAATACACGACCAAGAAAACAACGTCGAAACATGTCATTGTCCTTGTCTCTTCTACGTGTTTTTCTTAACTACGAAGATGATGTCTTTGGAAATTCAGGATCTCCAACAATCTACACCATCCAAATTCCATTTGACGCTCCTAAAAACTCGATCATAATGCAAGGAAACCATGTTGAGCCTGATTTTCCCATCGTTCTCACAACAACGCATGGTGGTAGCCGAATTCATGTAACTCGCGAACCCACTAGAAAAACGTGCACCAACCTTTGATTTCTTACTTCAACAAGCATCGTGTGGCCAATCCATACCGTCCATAAGCCTTGCAATGAAGAAATACGCAACTACTAGCAATTTACCATTAATAACCTCGACTTCCTTGTAAAGAAAACCACCACCATAGTTTTGTTATAACTTACAGTTCAAGAATCCAAACCATTCATAGTAAGGCCCACATGATCAATGTAAAATCATAAGACATCAACCATTAACAGACCCCACCTTACAGCCCTCACAAGCCATGGTAACTGAGTCGCGAGAGTTTCCTTGTGTGTAAACTATTCACAATGAATGTCGCTAGTCCTTTTTCCACTTGAATATTTGGAACCATAAGTGCCTAAGAAAAGCTATAAAGCCACCCACAATGAGAGAAACTCCCTAGCCAATCGAAAGAGAGAATTCAAAGAAAAAGAAGGAAAGAAATAATGAAAGAAAATGAGTGGAAGTGTTGGGAAAGAGGAAGAAGAAGGTAGAGAAATAGGAAGAAAATTGTTGTTGTAATGTATTTCTTTAAGTTGAAAATGATAGTACAAGGCTTTGAGAGCTCTTGATCTTGATAGAAACCTATGGACCCTTGGCTTATTTATAGACCCATAAGGAGGATTCTACATACATGGGGAATACGCAATGACATAAATGTTCTAGGAGATCTAAAAGACTCTTCACTTCCCTATGCATTTAAACTCCAAGAAGACTAAAGGTTACAAGAAAATATAAATGAGCTAACTCTTTTCTATGTATTACATTAATGCCCTTGGAAGTCTAAAAGACACATTCTAGAAATTCTAGATATACATATAATATTTATTTTATTTTTATTTTTCAAATTATCTTCTAACCCTCCCCCTTAATTTGAATTTTTTTTGTATTCCCATCATCTTTCTAAACTCGATGAACTCTTTTGTAGTGACGGGCCTAGGTGAAAATATCTGCAAGCTTATCTTTTGACTTGCAAAACTTCAACTCGATTTGTCCTTCTTCACATAACTCTCTGATGAAGTGATGGTGTAACTCAATATGCTTTGATCAACTATGGAAGAGTGAATTCTTTGTCATGGTAATTGCTGACATGTTGTCACAGAAAATAAAAGTAGGCAATTTTTATTCATTTTGTAAATTGCTCAAAATATTTTTAATCCATATAGCTTTAGATGTTGCTCCAGTGCTGAAATATACTCTACTTCGACGGATGATAATGCAACCGTCTTTTGTTTCTTTGATGATCATGAGACAACCTTTGATCACATGCATAATACATATCCCGAAGCACTTTTTCTATCATTAACCGATCTTGCTCAATCACTATCTTCATAGTACTTGGTCTTGTAAATCCATTTTAAGTTAATAATATATTTTCCTTTAGATGGATTAACGAGCTCTCCTATGTGAATATTCTTCTTAATAACTGCAACTTCATTCATCGTTTTAATCTAAGCTTCTTGTTTTACCGCTTCTTCACATTGTCTTGGCTCACATGCAAAGAAAGCAACATCACATGTATCATAAATTTCTCTTACAGAATGTACCTTCCTTGGAGGTGGATCAAAATTTGATGAAGAACCACTTGATGAGCTTGAAGAACTGCTTGAGCTTGAATTTGGTATAGTGGGGCTTGTTAGTGCATTTTTTGTGTGGCATACTAGTGCACCTTATTTGTCAATCACATGCGTCCATGTGTTGTAATGTTGGTTGAGCCTTGACAAGTTGAAGACCGAAGATTCAAGTAGACAAGAAGCATCAAGGAAGAAGAACAGGTAAAAGAGATGCTTTAGTGACCTTAGCCCTTAGAACTAAAAAATCATAACCTCAAGATGACTTGGACCAAATAGGAAAACCCTTAGTCATTATCATTAGCCTTAGTCATTATCATTAGCCTTAGATCATATAGAAAAATAATAGGTTAATTAAAGAGGTGTAAGCTACTATAAGCAAATATGCCCAAACAATAGTTTTTTTAGTGGACTTCGATTCCATTGAAGTTCAGTTCAATGGCACTTCGATGCCATCGAAGACCAGTTCGATTCCATCGAACATATGTCCATCAACAATTATATACTCTCTGGACAGTTCTTCGATCTCATCGAAGAGTCCCTCGATTCCATTGAAGTAGACTTTTTTATGTCATTGAAGAGTGTTCGATGTCATCGAACTAGATGTCCTAGCAACTTCAGAAACTCTTTGGACAGTTCTTCGATTCCATCGAAGTATGATTTCGAGTCATCAAAGGTATCTTCGATGCCATCGAAGCTAAGTGCAATGCCATCAAAGCGACCGTTTTATGCCCATTTTATAGCCGTTGTAACTTTGTGGTTATTTAAATGGGACTTAGTCTTTGGGCATTTTGATGAGTTTTTTAAGCTTTAGAGACCACGCTCATTGCATATCATTATGGGCTCTAATCCTAGGAGATTCAAGCTCATCTTCCATGTTATTCATCACTCTAATAAGCATTCAAATGCTTCCTTTGAAGATTAACTTGAGCTCCACCATTCCTTAGAGTTTAGACATTATTTTTAATAGTTATAACCTTATCTAAATCCTCTAGAAAACCCATCTAGGTAATTCCACAGCCTTGAACCAAAGCATATCCTTAGGTTGTAGAGAATTCACCACTCATCACCTTGGTCATCTCAAGAAGATCATATGCAAGGCGATTGATCGTTGGAGCTGAAGCATTAATAATGCATCGGCAATTAGATCGGGGGAGCACAAGGGGAGCTGACTCGAACACGGGAGAGCGAGAAGAAGCAACCCGAAGCGCACTACAAAATGGGCTCAATTTGACAGGTTAATGTCAATTGTACGAGTCGAGTAGCACTCCTTCCTTTTGGTAGGATTGAGTTTAAATTTAAGGTTGATGGTTAGCCTATTGAAAACCATGTAACTCTCCAAGGGGATCCATTGACATGGGTGTGTACGTGTAGGTTATTGGTTAGCCTGAGAAACTATTGTAGATTCTTGGATTGGAACCAAAGGGTTGGGAGGTGTAAGTGCTAAGCACAAAATGTGAGTGCTAAACACAATATATTTGTCAAATTTCGTAGACAATAGTATAGTGCATGAGGTTGTGTGAGCAAGCCAAGTTCTTTAAGAAGACAAGAGTCAACCTCAACAAACACATCAAGATCAAGACTGTCGACTCTACAACAGAAGTTGTGGCAAAGCTTCGAAGATAAACCATATATGCCAAAAGGTAATATTGATCATAGGGATGACCCTACATTAGGTGATTTCATATGACTTTTAACTTAATCACTCCAATATCTTTAAAAGTCATATTTAAGAAAATTCGGCTAGCCTAACCATGTATTCGGTTAGCCTAAGAATCTTCAGTTCAGCCTAGGAACTTCAGTCAAGTTTCCAGCAAGCGAAATTGTAAAATTCAGAAGATGTTCGGTCAGCCCGACCCTATGTTCGACCAGCCGAATAGGCTTCAGTCAGCCCAAAAACCTTTGGTCAAGTTTTCAGATTCAAAACTGTTTTCTGGACCTGGAACTCAGGTCAGCTGAAGCTCACTCAGGTCAGCCGAAGTTTGAACAAATTCTTATCCCGCGAAATTTGATAGCCGTTGGGATAAAATGGTTAAATCCTAGGTCAGCCGAAGGCAAACTTAGGTCAGTCGAAGATCTAACTTTTTCGCTATAAATAGGGCTTTATTCTCTCTAATTTTTCATCAAGAAAAAGAGCATGAAAATACTTTATCTCTTAGTGAAAAGGTCCTCCATTATAGTCTAGTTATCTGATCTTAATTCCTAGTTTATTTTATAGCTATCTCAGTTCTTTTCTCATTTAATCTAATTGTGTAAAGAGAAGATCATTCTCATACTAGAGATAAGAGAACTAAAATTGCATCTTTTAGGAAAACTTTTTTTAGAAATTTCTAGATCCATCTTGTTCGAGCTATATTAGTTTATCTTCTTCGAAGATCGGATCACTGCACCATTGAAGCTTCATCTCTGCTAAGCTTCATCATCTTCTATAAGAAGAACGGTAATATCTTTCCATACTTGGGGTTTTTTTTTGAGATAGCCCGTGAAAATCTCAAATCAGGTTGTTAGTGATTAGCCTGTGAAAATCACTTAAGGTTAGTGATTAGCCTGTGAAAATCACTTGAGATTTTGTTGTGATAAGCCTGTGAAAATCACAATCTCTGTATCAGGTTTTAAAGGTGAACATGTGAAAACCTTTATACAGTAGAAAGCCAAAATTACAAGGAGTAGTAATTTTAGGAGTAGAGTAGGTGTAAATTGTTTTAGCACCGAACCACTATAACTCTATGTGTCTTGGTGATTGTTTAATCTTTTATCTTCTTATGTGTCTGATTGCTTATGGAGCCTTAAATCGTGAAATAAGGTTGTCCTACTTAGGTTTCTAAGTGATATAAGGTTGTCCTACTTAGTTTACTAAGTGAAATGTTTTACTACTTAATTTCTAAGTGAAAGGTTATCCTACGATCGAATCCAAGTATTCATATTACTCTCTATTTGCTTATTTGCTTTCAGATTGGTTAGTTGCATATTTATCTTGTGATTGATACTTTAATTTATTTTAAGATTGCTAGTGGCACCCACCCTCTAGGACATTTATAGCTCTGTCCTTTTATAGGAGGGACCTCGTCAAAAGTTTTAGGTTGGGAGGAACTTTGTTTAAACTCTTGGGTTGGGTGGAATCCGTAAATACTTGGGTTGAGAGGTAAATCCATAAAACCACCGTTTAAGTTGAGAGGTGAAACTGTGCAAAAACCTTCATGTAAAGGTTAGAAGGAGCCTATTTAAAACTCCTAGGTTGGGAGGAACTTGATTTAAACTTTCTAGTAAAATTTGGTGTATTCAAGGGGTGAGATCGACAACTGGGAGTGGAGTAGACAAGTAGTCGAACCACTATACATGCTTGTGTTTGTGATGAATTTGAGCACATTGTTATCTTAACATTGTATGTTTAATTGTTTAATTATGAATGCTTAATAGAAATGTTTGCTAGGCACTAGATAGGCGCATTCATACGCAAAATGTATTTTCACAAATTGTGTAGACTTAAGCTTATATGGATGCATCTCTCATAGTCTATATTAGTTACATAGATTAGGTGCTGGATTAGTTAAAACATTTGTTAATATATGCGTTTAGACTAAGTAGCTTAATTGCTTATTCATATGCTAGTCTTTGTTATTGGACTCACTTAGGCTTGGAAGCTGAAGTGTTCTTGCTTACTTAGCTTAAATAGCTTAAATTGTAGAATAATTGAAGTAGGCAAAAAGAATTTTAGAAAGGTTTGAATCACCCCCTCTTTAGGACTTACCCATTATTCTAGTAGCTCCGCTCTTGCTTCCACACGCGTAATGCCTTAAGTGTGAGTCATAGGCACAATTTCATGGCTTTGTGGAGGAGAACATGGAGTTATAATCGCATTTGGTATAATTTCGAGTTCTTTAAATGTCATTGAAACTTGATCTTGTTTCTCATCCCATTTCCATCCTATTGTTTCATCAAATACATCTCTAGAAATCACCAATTTACCAGAAGTGGGATTATAAAGGTGGTAGGCTTTAGAGTCCTTGTTATAGCCAAT
Source organism: Liriodendron chinense (assembly GCA_003013855.2). Classification (NCBI taxonomy): domain Eukaryota; kingdom Viridiplantae; phylum Streptophyta; class Magnoliopsida; order Magnoliales; family Magnoliaceae; genus Liriodendron; species Liriodendron chinense. The sequence continues at coordinate 1,088,934 of ML058521.1, forward strand.
AAATATGCATTTTTCTCATTTTTCATCAAACTTTACTTTTCCTTTTTGTGATGGAATGTGAGTATATGCAATGCATCCAAAAACTTTAAAATATTTTATCGACGACTTTTTTTGATGCCATTCTTTATATGGAGTCATGTTCCTTACTGTTTTGTTAGAAATCTATTAAGGATATAGATTGTTGTGTGCACAACTTCCGCCCAATAATCATTTGGAAGTCTTTTGCCTTTAAGCATACTCCAAGCCATTTCTACGATTGTTCAGTTCTTCCTTTCTGCCATGCCATTTTGCTACGGAGTGTATCTGGCTATCAACTCTCTGTTGATGCCATTTGACTTGAAGAAATTTCATAATTCTTTTGATGTGAATTCTCCACCACGATTCGTCCTTAGAACCTTCAAGAATTGATCGCTTTATTATTTTTTTTTTGTAAATGCTTTGAATTGAAGAAAAATGGTGAAAGCTTTTGACTATTGTTCAAGAAAATATATCCACATCATTATGCTATAATCATCAGCGAATAGCAAAAAATATCTCTTCTTGTGAAAAAATGGTGTCTGCGTAAGGCCACAAATATCAACATGTACAAGCTCAAGAGGAGTTTTTTTTCTCCATGATGAACTTGAAAAAGGAAGCCTGTGAAATTTTTCATAGATGCAACCTTCACAAACTTTATCTTCTTTGTTAATAAAAGGTAGACCAATCACTATATTCTTCTATTTTAGCAATTTTAGGCCTCTAAAATTTAAATGGTCATATCTCAAATGCCATAGCCAAGTGTTGAGCTCTTAATTGTGCATATTCTAACCCCAATTCATCACTCATTATGCACGGTTTACATGTTTAAAGGACTACTCTAATGCATGATTTGTGATTGTAGGAACAAGATGGAGATTTCACTGATTCAAGGCTAAACAGAGCACTTTATATACATTGAAGATCACAGAACCAAGTGCAAAAGGATGGAAGGAAGAAGCAAAGGAGAAAAGAAAAGAAAGCAGAAGAATGTACTGAAGAACGGTCGTACGACCGGTCGTTTAAAGCCCAAGACCGGTCGTCCGACCGGTCTGACTACACAACAGAAGATGCCACATTGTAAAACCTCACTGGACCAGTTGAGACCGGTCGTACGACCGGTCGTGCATCACTCAGACCGGCCGTGCGACCGGTCGTGTGTTCAACAGGAAAACGCAAAACTCTCTGGACATTTTTTCAGACAAGTCCGACCGGCCGTGACCGGTCGGCTAGGATAGTCCGACCGGTCGGCCATGCGTAAACAACAACTTTCTAAATCGGGCACCAAATTTCTCTGCCCAAGTGCGTACTTTTACGCGAAATCTGGAAGGTTCTTACGCAATGGACGCCTCCAAGCTATAAAAGGACTTCTTCTCTTCATACCAGAGCATGCTGGGACGTGGGGATTGCTTAGGAGACGGATTCTACTTCGAGTTTCTAGTTTTCTTCCTATTTTAGTAGCTTTTATGTTTTTTAGGCTTCTAGTTTAAGGATGTTAGAGATGAACTAAAACCTCTTAGCTAGGGCTAAGAGGTGAAGCTTTTGATTCATTTTTTATGGATTGATGCAACCTAGGTTTCCTTTTTATGATTTAATTGATGAATTTTAGTTAATGTGAGTTTGAATCAAGTACTAGTTTGGTTTTTTACTTTGATCTCTTGATGACTCCGGGCTCATGTGATTCTTAGTGATCCTAACTTAGTAATTTAGCTTCTGAGCATTGTTTATGCTTGTGTAGTTCATTGATCTATCATCGACTCCGGGCATGGTAGACCCTTTGATTGCCTTGTGTACAATGGCCTGATTTTCATGTGGGAACTCACTCAACTAAAGTTCTCATCTTTTGTAGTAATCTGAAATAACTGTTTGTTGATTGATTTTGATTTAATTAGAGTTCTAATCATTAGTTGTAATCAATTCTACTGACAGGATTTGATGAAAGCTATGGTTGTGAATCTCAACTAGATTGGAAAGAGGCTTGGCCTACACAATTGAGTGTGCCCAAGGCCTGAGTACTATTGCTGGAATCAAATCAATGAATAAGCACTTGTTTTGGGCATGCTGATTGAACCGCTCTATATTCCAATCGGATAGAGATATGTATTCTATTCCGATTGAGTTATGAGAGACCTAGTTGTGTTGAGGCATTGAAACTTATCAAAAGTGGATCCTTGGCGCTCTAGTGCCTTTTTAGATTGATATTACCTTTCATAAATCATTGTTTAAATTCAAATCACTAATTTCCAGCTTTAGTTCTTAATAGGATCTTAATTACTAGTTGTTTTAGACAAATTCTGAGAATACCCATTCATAAATCTCTATGGGAACGATACTCGGTCTTTCCGAATTATTACTACTTCACAACCCTACACTTGGGGAGTGACAAGTTTTTGGCGCCGCTGCCGAGGATTTCTATGCGGTATTTTTAGAATTTTCTGAGATAGCTTTTAGTTGAGATTGTGTTAAGATAGGTTTAGGATTTGTTTTACTTTTTAGGCTAAGTTGTCTTTTAATTTCAGGATACTAACTTAGTTTGTTTTGATTTTGCAGGATTCTAACATAGATCTACTTCAGGGATTTTTAGGAAGTTGAAGAAGAAGTAGGAATCTCAAGTGCCAAATCAGGTTCTATCTTTCTAACCTTACTCTTCTTCTTCTCAGACTCATTCCTACTATATTCATCTCTTGTAGAGTGGGTGGAGACTCCTTTTAGATCTCTGATAGGTTGGCCTTGAGCCTCCTGGATTCCTATTGGTCGGCTCTGCCGTCTTGGATCACCTTGTGCTCAGAGATTTCTCTTCTCAATCTTATTCCTCTTTCTTCTTTTTCTGCACTTTTCTCAAAAGACTCAAAGAGTGGGTGGGGAGTTCTCTGAACCCCTATTGACCAGGAGAAATCGGTCTCTATCCTTGCTTCTGGCTCAGCCATTGCAAGACACCTTGTGCTTCGGTCTTAGAGAGAAGTAAAGGAAGGAAGGAAGAATTCTTTTTTGTTTCATTCTTTTTGGATTTGCATGCCACATTGGGCTCGGAATTTTAATAATCGACTCAATCGTGACAGAGTAGTTGTTGAAGGGATTGATAGAGAGCCTCGTGCTAGAAAACGTCAAAATTTTCCTGAAATTACTAGAGAGATGGCTGAAAATCAACCAAATCAAGGGACTAATCAACATCAAAATCAAGCCCAAAACCTTACTGAATTGGATGAGAATGAAGTGGGGGATGTACCTCAACCTAGAACTTTACGTGACTATTTATAACCAGCTAGGACGAGTACTCCCTCTTGCATAATTTTCCCTCACAATGTGGGAAATATTGATTTTAAACCAGGGTTGATCCAACTTCTTCCTAGATTCCATGGACTCGACTCTGAAAGCGCTTATTTATATATTAAGGAATTTGAAGAGGTTATTGCCACAATAAACTATGACAATGTAACCAAGGATACTATAAAACTTAAATTATTCCCTTTTTCCTTGAAAGAGAAGGCCAAATCATGGCTACATTCCTTAAGGCCAAGGTCTATTGGGACATGGGCTGAGATGACTAGGGAATTTCTAAAAAAATTCTTCCCTACTCATCGAACCAATGCACTAATAAGGGCCATAATGAACTTCGCCCAAAAAGAAGAAGAAACCTTTTTCCAATGTTGGGAAAGGTATAATGAGTTATTAAACGCATGCCCACATCATGGCTATGAACGGTGGAGGTTGATTAGTTTCTTCTATGATAAATTAAACTCAACCATGCGCCAATTGTGGAGATGATGTGCAATGGGGAGTTCATGAACAAGGAAACGGAGGAAGCTTGGGATTATTTTGACATGTTGGCTGAAAACACACAAGTATGGGATACATCTAAGCCAACAAGTTCAAAACAACCCCAAGCCAAGGAAAAGGGAGAAATTTATGTTTTAAATGAGCAAGATGATCTAGGTTTCAGAGTGGCTAAACTCACACGAAAGGTCGAGGAGATGGAACTAAAGAAAGTGGACATAACCCAACAAAGGGGGGCTGTTGAAACTATTTGTGGTATTTGTGCTTCCAATGTGCATCAAACGCCGGATTGTCCAACAATCTATGCGTTTCGAGAACTTTTATTTGAACAATCGAATGCTTTGAATAGTTATCAACGACCTTTTAGTACTCCAAATTCAAACACGAACAATTCTAGTTGGAGAAACAACCCTAACTTCAATTGGGCGAATGGAAACACGGCTAATCAAAATAATCCTCAAAGGGGGCCCCCAATGTAAATTCCTATGGCCCCACCTCAAATGCCTATAGAGAATACTTTGAAAGCATTCATGGAAGGTCAAGCTCAACTAAATCAATCCAACCATATGATAATGCTTGAGCTTAAAAATTTGGTGGAGGAAATCAATGCCCCCTTAAACGCAAGGGAAGGGATTCTTCCAGCCTAACCCATACCAAATCCAAAACCACAATGCGAAATAAGCGTGCCTAGTTCTTCCAACCAACACATGGAACATGCTAAGGCCATCACCACTCTTAGAAGTGGTAAAATTATTGAAAAATCTGATCTGGTGAAGGTTTCAATGCCTAATGATCCGGTATCTTCCAAAGAGGATGATGGACCTAGCACCGCCATGAATGAAAAAGAGCCATTGAAAGAATATAGGCTCGTTGCTCCATTCCCCCAACGCTTGATTGTAGCCAAACCTCAAGATAAATATCAGGAATTTTTGGAGGCTTTCAAGCAAGTTAAAATCAACATCCCATTATTGGATGCCATTAAACAAATACCGTCATATGCTAAATTTTTAAAAGACCTTTGCACAGTTAAAAGAAAAATACATGTGCACAAGAAGGCATTTTTGACAGAGAATGTAAGTGCCATTATCAACCACGGGATGCCTAAGAAATACAAAGACCCCGGTTGTCCAACAATATCATGTGTGATTGGAGACTACCGGGTGAAACATGCTCTACTTGATTTAGGGGCAAGTGTAAACTTAATTCCCTTTTCGGTCTATGAACAATTGGGTTTAGGTGAATTAAAACCCACCAAAACCACATTACAACTTGCTGACCGATCGATTCGTATTCCGAGAGGGGTGATTGAGGACGTACTTGTCCAAGTTGACAAAGTCTACTACCTGGTGGACTTTATTGTCTTAGACACACAGCCCATGGTTAATATTGGCCCTCAAATTCCTGTCATACTTGGCCACCCATTCCTAGCTACATCAAACACTATCATCAATTGTAGGAGTGGGGTCATCTAAATGTCTTTTGGCAATATGACGATTGAGTTGAATGCTTTCAATATTGACAACCAACATGAGGATGAAGATGAGGAGGTCCACAAAATAAACATGATCAATTCTATCGTGGAAGATGAGTCCCTCTCGCCTTTTTACTCTGGTCACTTAGACGAAGACGTGACTTACTGATCTCTTGATAAGAACGATGATATGATAAGGGATATGGTCACACTTTTAGAGTCGGTATCGGCATATGACGCTAGCCGAGAGAAGGATGTGGAAACAACACCTTGTTGTGCTGAGAACTCAATTCATATCTCCACACCTTTGTGGATCATGCATACCGAACTCTACCAACCCTGGGATGATCCATATTTGCAATACCAATGCCCAGGAAAATCTGAATGGAGACATATTTTTTCTGATAAATATGATGATGTCTCCTCTTATACATGTGGTGAAAATATTAAGGAACCCGCTGAAATTCCTTTTTGGGATTTTCAGTGGGTTATCTGGATCAATTACACACATGTATATTGTAAAGCAGGATATTGGATGACGTTACTGCGAAACCTTTTGATCCATCTAATGATTCTGCTTGACTTTATGCTTTTGGATGAGTTGTTGGGATTAACCTCCTAGTCTGACGGAGGATGATTTTCTAGAATGCTTTTCCATTAGGATTTGCTTTAATCAGTTGATTTATTTGAGAAGTAATCCATCTCCAAAAGCTAATCTTGCCATGAAATATATGCTTCAGGTGATATCTCTCTTTCTCACTCTCTTTTTGTTTTGGGCATTGCTCTCATGTGTTGCATTCATTGTATACATTCTTACATTGAGGACAATGTAAAGTTTTGGTTGGGGGGTGAGAGATTCCTTAGATGAATCTACTAGCTTTTGTGACGTTTCGAGCAATGATGTAGAAATTTTTTGATTTTTCTAAAATTCAAAACTCTTTTGGAAAACTTTGATTCTATGCATTCGAGATGATATAAGTATGAGAAAAGGAGATACGAAGTGAGGGATATTGCAAGCTTTGAATTTCTCTTAATATAATGGTTTTATATGTGAATTCCTCTATTTTTATGATCGATAGAAAATTTGAATACTTTTACACCTAGTTCACATTACACGATTTTCATGATTTGAAAGGATTATGTGATTTGTGGATTAGCTAGACTTTGATTTGAGGTGTTGAGAAACCAAGTCGGGGTACTTTGTCCATCCTTGTCCATGGGAAAATAACAAAAGATATGGATTTCTAAAAATCCTATCTAATGTAAAAGAAAAAGGAAAAGGAAGGATGAAATTGGGAATGATGGAAAATGGTGGAAAATTCCGATTAAGGCTACCTACTACCAACTGGGGGATGGTCTACCCGTAACCAAAGCCGGAAATGGGACATAGTGTGAAAGTCGTCGAAAGGATGGTAAGGCAAATTCCTGTCATAGGCTTGTTATTGCTCTATGCACCTTGAGATCTATAGTTTAGTTGATTTATGAAGAAGATTATCCCGGAAACTCATGAGATGAACTTTCATTATGCACACTAGGTTGAATTTGTTCAAGTTCTTCTATTTATCAATCAATCTGCGGGAATTTCATATAAACACTTATTATGTTCTGAGAGTTTAAGGTTTCAACCTCTATCACCTAATTTCTTTGATTTTTACGCTTGTGTGTCTTGGAATGTATAGAAGAATAGTTTCTGAAGGAGAGTTGGGTTTTGGAGAATGAAACTTGTTCACACATGTTTTGCTAGGGACTAGCAAAATGCTGGTGGGGGGTGTGTTGAGCTCTTAATTGTGCATATTCTAACCCCAATTCATCACTCATTATGCACGGTTTACATGTTTAAAGGACTACTCTAATGCATGATTTGTGATTGTAGGAACAAGATGGAGATTTCACTGATTCAAGGCTAAATAGAGCACTTTATATACATTGAAGATCACAGAACCAAGTGCAAAAGGATGGAAGGAAGAAGCAAAGGAGAAAAGAAAAGAAAGCAGAAGAATGTACTGAAGACCGGTCGTACGACCGGTCGTTCAAAGCCCAAGACCGGTCATCCGACCGGTCTGACTACACAACAGAAGATGCCACATTGTAAAACCTCACTGGACCAGTTGAGACCGGTCGTACGACCGGTCGTGCATCACTCAGACCGGCCGTGCGACCGGTCGTGCGTTCAACAGGAAAATGCAAAACTCTCTGGATAGTTTTTCAGACAAGTCCGACCGGTCGGCCATGCGTAAACAACAACTTTCTAAATCGGGCACCGAATTTCTCTGCGCAAGTGCGTACTTTTATGCGAAATCTGGAAGGTTCTTACGCAATGGACGCCTCCAAGCTATAAAAGGACTTCTTCTTTTCATACCAGAGCATGCTAGGACTTGGGGATTGCTTAGGAGACGGATTCTACTTCTAGTTTCTAGTTTTCTTCCTGTTTTAGTAGTTTTTATGTTTTTTAGGCTTCTAGTTTAAGGATGTTAGAGATGAACTAAAACCTCTTAGCTAGGGCTAAGAGGTGAAGCTTTTGATTCATTTTTTATGGATTGATGCAACCTAGGTTTCCTTTTTATGATTTAATTGATGAATTTTAGTTAATGTGAGTTTGAATCAAGTACTAGTTTGGTTTTTTACTTTAATCTCTTGATGACTCCAGGCTCATGTGATTCTTAGTGATCCTAACTTAGTAATTTAGCTTCTGAGCATTGTTTATGCTTGTGTAGTTCATTGATCTATCATCGACTCCGGGCATGGTAGACCCTTTGATTGCCTTGTGTATGATGGCCTGATTTTCATGTGGGAACTCACTCAACTAAAGTTCTTATCTTTTGTAGTAATCTGAAATAACTGTTTGTTGATTGATTTTGATTTAATTAGAGTTCTAATCATTAGTTATAATCAAGTCTAGTGACAGGATTTGATGAAAGCTATGGTTGTGAATCTCAACTAGATTGGAAAGAGGCTTGGCCTACACAATTGAGTGTGCCCAAGGCCTGAGTATTATTGCGGGAATCAAATCAATGAATAAGTACTTGTTTTGGATAATTGCTGATTGAACCGCTCTATATTCTGATCGAATAGAGATATGAATTCGATTCCGATTGAGTTATGAGAGACCTAGTTGTGTTGATGCATTGAAACTTATCAAAAGTGGATCCTTGGCGCTCTAGTGCCTTTTTAGATTGATATTATCTTTCATAAATCATTGTTTAAACTCAAATCACTATTTTTCCAGCTTTAGTTCTTAATAGGATCTTAATTACTAGTTGTTTTAGACAAATTCTGAGAATACCCATTCATAAATCTCTGTAGGAACGATACTCGGTCTTTTCGAATTATTACTACTTCGCAACCCTACACTTGGGGAGTGAACACCAAGTTTCATCAACATCTTTAGATTTTAACCCAAAATTTCTTTTTAAAGGCATGCTAAGAGGAAAAATCTTATTTGATGTCATTTTCACTTTTGCTACAATTTGCTTGTTCTTCTTATCCAATTTCATACATGCATCTTTATCAAAATTAAACTAATATCCTCTTTGAATCAATTGTCCAACACTCAGCAAATTTTGAGCCAAGTCAGGAACATAAAGAACATCATGGATAAATTTAGAATTACCTCCCTTTGTTTGTATAGTTATGACTCATTTTCTTTCAATATTTCGAACCTTTCCATGTCTAAGCTTTACTTAAAAATGCACTCCTTCATTCAAATTAATAAAACAACTACGATTTCATGTCATATGGTTACCGCATCCACTATTCAAATACTAAATATCATTTGATTCTTCTTAAGTATTCAAACAAGAATAAATAAAATTTTTGATTTTTTTATATTTTAAAGAAAAATTGCTTCATTCTTCGTCTTGTACCAACAATCTTTATCTATATGCCCTAATTTTTTACATATGTTACACTTGTTGTACCAACAATCCTTATCGACATGATTAGATTTTTTACAAATAGAGGATTGAGAATTAAATTTCTTATTACCTCTTGAATTTTTTTGGTTGTTAAAATCTGACATTCCTCTACCTCTTCCAAGGCCACAGTTAAATTTTGTCCTCCCACAACCTCTTTCAGATTGCCATCTTGATTTGGATGTGTCTCTTGACTTCTCTTGTCTGCTTCCATATTCTTCTTTTCTGATATATTTATTTTGAACTGAAAACTTGGTCTATACTTTGCTTTATGAGCCTGCTCATCCTCTGTCCATGTGCTTAAAGAGAACCCATCAGTACATGTAAACTTAGATAAGTCTTTAGATTCTTCTATGGCAGCAACTACATGATCAAATTTTATTGAGAGAGTTCTTAAAATCTTTTTCACAATTTTCTTATCTTGGATTATATCTCTATAACTTCTAATTTGATTAATGATGCAAAAACCACGAGAGAAATAAGTTTGAATTATCTCACCTTCCTTCATCTGCAAATTATTAAAATCTTTTCAAAGAGAATGAAGTTTGATAGTGATCACATTTTCTGATCCTTGAAATTCTTTCTTCAAAATCTCGCATGCATCTTTTGAAGTTGTTGTAGGCAGGAGTATGGGAAAGATGCTTTTGCTCACTCCTTGTTGGATGAAAAGTAGGGCTTTAGCATAATTCTTTTTGTTCTCCTTGAATGCTTGTTATCTTGCATCTGTCCATGTTGCTAATGTTGTTGCATTCTCTTGTAGTTCATAGTCGTCTCCCACCAACTCCCACAAGTCTTGTGAGATGAAGAGGATCTTCATTTGAATCCTCCAATAGTAATAGCTTTCTCCTTCGAAGATGGGCACCGTATTTTGTGAATAATTGAAGGTGGTGTTACTGGAACTTGCTACCATAGATGAGTCTTGGTGAACCTTGCTTTAATAGTAAATTTGTTGGGGAAGAGGAAGAAGAAAGTAGAAAAATAGGAAGAAAACTGCTACTGTAATGTATTTCTTTAACTTGAAAATGGTAGTACAAGGGTTTGTGAGCTTTTGAGCTTTAGCAACCTGTGTACCCTTGGCCTATTTATAGACCCATTGAGAGACTTCTACATACATGGGAAATACACAATGACATAAATGTTCTCAGAGATCTAAAAGACTCTTCACTTTCCTATGTATTTAATACTCCAAGAAGACTAAAGGTCGCAAGAAAATATAAATGAGCTAACACTTTTCTATGCATTACATTAATGCCCTTATTCTTTATTTTTTGTTTTTCAAATTATCTTCTAATAGAGAGAAGTTAGATTCGACTCTACTGAATCTAGTCAAACTCGTTTAAGATCAGCAACCTTTGCTAGTATAGGGCTGAGAAGAAGAAAGAAAGAAAAAGAAAAGAAGAAAAGAAAGAGAAGGAAACATAAGAAGATAAAGAGAAGAAGAAAGACAAGAAACCTGTCTAGTTGACACAATGAGTTAACTCATTGAATTAGAACCGAGTTTAGGTCGACTTTAAGTCCATCTGACCCAGAAAACCCGTTGGAATAATCATAAACCTTGCCGGAGTCCGTGTATGGAGTTTAGCAGCCCAATAATACCAATTTACTACGTTGCACTTAGTCATACTGTGTCAAGTCGACTCAGGGCTGAATCCAAGTCCAGATTTGCTGGAATCCCTGGAGAAGAAGATGAATCAACTCGAGTTTGATTCATGCCAAGTCCTTGTGCCTAAAATGCTACCGAGTCGTAGGCAAGTCATGTCGAGTCAAGGCGAATTTTCATGTTGATCGTGTTAGAAGAAGTGAGTAATTCATTACACGAATGTTTCTTTGATATTCTTTCCGATTTATTCAAATTATGTAGGATTTTATTTAGTTTGATTTACAACTTTACTTAGTTCAAGTCCTCCCTCGTTTCGTGATCCTAGGTAAGGGTGTAAGACTCCATTAGGTGGGCCACACATGATCATCGGTTTAGATCATGGCCGTCGGATTATTCAGATTGAGCGATTCAGTGGGCCTCATTATAGTTGTGATCATTACAAATAGGTTTGGGGCGAGACACTTGAACCATGGTCCCTATTTGCAGTTATTAAGCCAGATATGGAAACCTACGGTGTGGAGACCCAAGAGGAGAGAAGTGTAATGGGTAAGCTTCTCTGGCCCTCTTTTCTATAAATATATGTCTTGGTCCCCTCACCAACACACAAGAGAAAACCTTAGTCCCATTGAGAGGTTCTCCTAAAGGTGTAAGGTGCGGAAGACCAAGAGCTCTTCTCGGCAACACGAGGGCATCGGGAATGTCTTCCCAATCAGGTATAACTTTAAGATTATAGTATGGAATCTCCATTGTTGATGCCTAAACGATCCTATTATTTCGCAATATGTAAGATTCACAGTTGGTATCAGAGAAACTATGCATTAATCTTAGAGATTCTATAATGATAAATGTTCTCCAAATCCTAACACCATCCGAACTTTAGTCGAATGCAAGATTCAGTTGGACTATGGATCGACCCTCATTCAGACATTAAGAAACTATTTTTGTTTGGGCGTCTGATCCGCACACTGTGACTTTGGCCAATGGAATTTTTTTATTGATCTGCTGCTGCCGGCCCTTAATCATGGCAATCAGAATCGCAGTTTCTGTTAGGGTTTTGAGCGTTACAGATCTTCTCCTTTGGGAACGGATTTTTGGAGATCGACGACAGTGTCGGCCAGGACCGTTAGCCCCTTACAATAAAAAAAGGGGGGCAATCGACGGCCTGCTAGAAATCTATGGCCGCTGATCTTTAACAATACCGGAAGGTGATCCTAACCATTGCCGACTCCTATCGGAGCCAGAGACGATCGATCATTGCCACGGCCATTGATGGCGGCAGCACCTCCACTTCAATACAGATATATATAAAAAAAAACAGAGGGTCAGATTGCGCCGCCGTCAGCAGCCATGGTCGACAACGGCAAACTCTCTGCAGCCATGCTGCCGTCATATTGCGCCTCATCTCTAATCGCCACCATTCATGGCCGCTGCACCGGAAGGAACCCATCTATATTCTCGCATTCATGGCCATCCAGAGACGCTGAACAAAATCAGAGCAACGGTTGTCAGCGGCAGCCGTTCTCGACAGCGGCACAGGTCACCAGGGATTGCGATGTTGTCGGTGATGAGGAAGATGGTGGCGACTAGGATGTCGTCCGGTGATGGCAGATGGGTTGGCGGCTAGGGTTTAGAGGTTTCCTTTTAAAGTGGGTTTTGGCAGAGAGGGTTTTTCTGTTTTTGGAAATCCAATAGCAGAAGCGGCCGCGCTTATAGGGTCCATTACTTGGGTGACTTTATGTTGGGATTGCTCATACAGTCCAGCAGCCTCAGTTTTAGTCCTTCCCATGATGAGCGGGCCGCATCCAGCGGCCCAGTCCATTCAATCAGGCCCGATAGGCCTAGTCCAATGGATCAGGCCCACCAGCTGGGCCCAAGCCCAATTTTAAGTGGCTACTTTGAGCCCAATTTTGGGCCTAACCTTGGTTCTATTGCAGCTTTTCCTTTGGACATTATGGAGCCCACTTTGGTTATTTGGGATTATTGTCCATTGTTGATTATGTTAACCATTGGAAGTTATTATACTTGGGCCAATTTTTTTTACAAGTAAAACCTAAATATATACGTAGACGGTTGGTGATTTTCACTTGTTGCTTGGTCTAAGTAATTTAATGAAGATGGTCATTCATAATTGAGTTCAGATTTGGCCTAAAATAAAGCCATTACCAATATGTTTTGGGCTTGAATCAGAACTTCTACATTATGGTTCGTTGTGGGCAGGACCATGTAGCAATCCTTGAGTCTGGGAGTAGGGATTGAAGCTAGTTGTGTTAGCCACCAAAGTGACCCCAATTAGTGAAGATCTTTACTTCTAGACTTCAGTATATGAAATTCAGTGACTCTACATTATAGGATTGCATTCAGTTGCGTTCATACCCAGGCGATTGGTGGTCAGAACAAAGAAGTATCATCGTTTGACTGGGTGTAAGCGGGATAAAGTGATTGGTGATGGTGATATAGGTTTGAGAGACTCATTTCATTCAAAGATGATGGGCGTCTTAGATTTATTTCACTAGCATAGATCAGCTTCATGTTCAGTAGAGCCTCCTATATGTTACAATTTCGCCCAAAGGAGGAATTGTGATGATACGCTGGGCTCTTGCCAGATTTTGATGATTATGGCCCATCGTCATTCTGGGTCATTTGATTGAAGGCCCAAATCAATCGAGTGTATTTACATGCATAATGTTTGTGGTTTATATTCATGCATTGTTACATGTGACTTGTTTATTATGTGAGTTTTATGCTTTGAATGTCCAGCTATGCCTGTTTCTAATATTCCAACCCAATTCAATTCCATACCTTTGCTTACTGGTTCCAACTATTCAAAATGGAAGTCGTCCGTTGAAATAGTCTTATGTTGCATGGACTTGGACCTGGCCTTGGAGGAAGTAGAGCCTCCCATTTCAACTGACTCCAGTTCGAAATCAGAAAATGCTCATTACAAGGCCTGGACTAAGTCAAATAAGATGTGTCTCAAAATCATAAAGAACTCGATTTCTAAGACCATGCAGGGTGTCATGCCCGACACCGAGAAATCTAAAGATTTCTTGACTGAAATAGGAAAACGATTTAAAAAATTGGATAAAGCTGAGCTGAGTTCACTTTTACATAAGCTGATTCAAGCTACCTATAGCGGTCAAGGAAATATCAGGGAGTACATTGGCGGATTGTCTGATGTGGTGGCTAAAATCCGCGCATTAGGCCTTAAGATTGAGGATGAACTCTTGATTTTCTTCGGTTCTGAACTCCCTCCCTCCACAGTTCAGTCAATTCCAAATCAGCTATAATACTCAAAAGGAAAAGTGGATATTGAATGAACTGATATCTAAGTGCGTTCAGGAGGAAGAGAGACTCAGAAGGTCGAGCAAGACATAAAGTGCTCACCTAGTGACATCTGGTCAAGGACGAAAAGGAAATAAGAAAAGAAAGCACATTTCAGGAAAAGGTTCTATGGGTCCTGCGGGTGGCAATCAGCCTAACTCTGAAAAAATATTTAAGAAGAAAAGGAAGGGTCCTAATGATGGCTGCTTCTTCTGCAATAAGCTTGGTCATCAGAAAAAAGATTGTGAAGGATTTAAAGCATGTCTCATTTCTAAGCGTAAAAACCATATTTTAGTCTGTTTTGAATCAAATTTAGCTGATATGTCCACAGACTCCTGGTGGATAGATTCTGGTGCAACTATTCACATTTGTAATTCCATGCAGGATATGCTCCAAAGCCGGACGCCAACTGATGCAGAGAGATCATTCTATATGGAAAACGGCATTAGAGTAAACGTGGAAGCTATTGGAGTCTGTAGGCTTAGGTTATCGTCAGGACATTTTCTTGATCTAATAGATACTATTTGTATGCCTTCTATAAGGCGCAATTTGGTTTTCATTTCTTGTTTGGACAAATATGGTTATGAGTTTAAATTTGCAAATGGAAAATAAAGTATTTGCTATGATTCGGCTGTGATTGGTTCTGACACTTTAGTTAATAACCTTTATCACCTAGATTTGGATGTTTCACATGTATACAGCATTAACTCCTCACATGAAAACACTAAAGGCATCAAACGAAGTTTAGGTTGTGAAAATTCCTCCATGATATGGCACAGGCGTTTAGGCCACATCTCTCGTGAGAGATTGGAAAGGCTTGTGCGTGAAGGAATTCTTCACTCCCTGGACTTCTCAGACTTTGGGGTTTGCATTGATTTCATTAAAGGTAAACAGACTAGAATAAGGAAAAATGGTGCCACTAAGAGCGTAGGACTCTTAGAAGTGATTCATACAGACATCTGCGGACCGTTCCCTACAGCATCTTGGAATGGGCAGAAGTATTTATCACTTTTATAAATGATTACTCTCGTTATGGGTACTTATACCTTATTAATGAAAAATCAGACGCCCTGGATACATTAAGATCTATAAGGCTGAAGTTGAGAATCAACTCGACAGAAAGATCAAAGTCGTTAGATCTGACCGTGGTGGTGAGTACTACGGAAGGTACGAATTTGGACGTAATCTAGGTCTATTCGCTAGATACCTGGAAGATTGTGGCATCGTCGCCCAGTACATCATGCCTGGTACCCCAAAGCAAAATGGTGTAGTGGAAAGGCGTAATCGCACCCTAAAGGACATGGTGTGATCTATGATTAGTAATTCTACATTGCCAGAATTTTTGTGGGGTGATGCGTTGAAAACGGCTGTGCATATCCTTAATAAGGTCCTAAGTAAGACTGTAATGAAAACTCCATATGAATTGTGGACAGGGCGAAAGCCTAGTCTACGATATTTTCATATATGGGGTTGTCCTGCAGAAGCCAAACCGTATAACCTGTGTGAAAGAAAGCTTGACCCTAGAACTGTTAGTTGTTTCTTTATTGGATACCCAGAAAGATCAAAAGGATTCAGATTTTATTGTCCATCATAATCCATGAGAGTCATTGAGACTGCGAATGCTAGGTTTATTGAGAACACTGAAGATAGTGGGAGCACAAATTTAAGAGATATTGTATTTGAGGAAGAGCGGATTATGATTCCTACCACAATCATTCAGAGTAGCATGGTTGTCTGTCCAACAGTGGATACTGAGATCCCTATGGATGACCATGTAGAGCCTCAAATACAACCCACTGATGAGGAAATGAAAAACCCAATTCAGAATAATGAGCTATTAAGATGATCACATAGAGATAGAAGATCTGCAATACCAGATGATTACATCGTCTATTTGCAAGAGCATGAGTTTGACATTGGGGTTGAAAAGGATCCTGTGTCCCTTTCATAAGTCGAACAAAGTACGAATTCTTCTCATTGGTTCGATGCCATGAAGGATGGATTGAAATCCATGAAGGACAACAAAGTCTGGGACCTTGTTAAATTGCCTGAAGGGATTAGGCCGATTGGTTACAAATGAGTATTTAAAACCAAACGGGACTCTAAGGGTAATATCGAAAGGTATAAAGCCAGGCTAGTTCCAAAGGGTTTCACTTAGCGTGAGGGCATTGACTTTAAGGAAACTTTCTCACCTGTATCTAAGAAAGACTCCTTTAGGATCATTATGGCTCTTGTGGCTCATATGGATCTAGGAGCTACATCAAATGGACGTGAAAAATGTGTTCCTTAATAGAGATTTAATGGATGAATGTATATATGTTGCAGCCAGAAGGTTTTAAAGCCTAAAGGCTCAGAACATCTAATCTGCAAACTTAAGAAGTCCATTTATGGGTTGAAACAGGCATCACGACAGTGGTACCTAAAGTTCTATGAAGTCGTTTCCTCATATGGTTTCATTGAAAACACTGCGGATGAGTGCATATATGTGAAAATTAGTGGGAGTAAGTTTATCATTTTGGTCTTGTATGTTAACGACATTTTATTGGTCAATAGTGATATTGAATTATTGCGTGAAACTAAGAAATTTCTATCTCAAAATTTTGAGATGAAAGATCTTGGTGATGCCTCCTTTGTCATCGACATTCAGATTAGCCGAGACAGATCACGTGGATTACTTGGCCTGTCGCAGAGGGCCTATATTGATAGAGTTCTCGAAAGGTTTGGCATGCAAGGTTGTGCTCTTGGTCAAGCACCTATTCTAAAAGGTGACAAGTTTGGTCAATTTCAGTGTCCTAAGAATGACTTCGAAAAGGACAAGATGAAAGCTATTCCGTATGCGTCAGCAATAGGGAGCATCATGTATACTCAAGTCTGTAAGCGTCCAGATATTGCTTTTGTGGTTGAAATGTTGGGCAGGTACCTTAGCAATCCAGGAATGAATCATTGGATAGCTGTAAAGAAAGTGTTGCACTACCTGCAAAGGACAAAGGACTTCGAACTCACATACAGGATATTCGACCATTTGGAGTTGGTAGGATATACAAATGCAGATTTTGCTGGTTGTCTCGACAGCAAGAAGTCCACTTTGGGCTATGTATTCATGATGATTGGTGGAGCCGTATTATGGAAGAGCGTGAAACAGTCGATTACGCCATCATCTACCATGGAAGTAGAGTATGTAGCTTGTCATGAAGCCACGAATCAGGCGATCTGGCTTCAGAGCTTTTTCTCTGGTTTACGGGTTGTGCAGATGATCCCGAAACCATTGAAAATCTATTGTGATAGTTCAGTTGCAGTTAACTTCTTCAACAACAACAAGCATTCATTGAGGTTAAAACACATTGATATTAAATACCTTGTTGTGAAGGAGAGAGTTCAGAATCGTCAAGTGACTGTGGAACTCATCGACAAAAGGCTGATGATAGCGGATCCTCTCACTAAAGGCCTTCCTATCACGCTTTTTAAGGAGCATGTGACGTTTGTGGGAGTTGTTGATCCCAAGGATGTATTTCAGTAGTTGGAGTTTTCATATATGATCCGATTATGTCCAGACATTTTTAGAGATATCTTTTATGCATTGATGATTCTGTTTTTCAGTTTATATCTTGCTTCTCCTTTAGTGTGCACATTTAGTTTTCAGTAAGTAAGGCTTTGGTTTGTGTCTTAGAGACATGTTCAGAAGGACCACTTGAAGATAAACACGTATGATCACATAAGACGTGTAATCTTCATACCACACCCCATATCATTGATCCATGTCATTAAGGCTATTGGTATTTGTGATCGTGATTCGTCACACTTCGAAAATATTAAATGTTGTGTTGACTACCACGATTCAGTATCAGTGGTCTTGATGGACCGAATTTGACAAGCGTTGCTCATAATTATCCAACGATATTATTTTGAAATCAGTAGGGCGCCCATTAGGAACTTTTGAAACAAATATGTTTTATGAAATATTTTTCACAAAATAAAATAAAATGTTTTGTTTTCTCTCAGAGATCAGTTTAACCCAAGTGGGAGAATGTAAGACTCCATTAAGTGGGCCACACATGATCATCGGTTTAGATCATGACCGTTGGATTATTCAGATTGAGCGATTCAGTGGGCCCCATTATAGTTGTGATCATTACAAATAGGTTCGGGGCGGGACGCTTGAACCGTGGTCCCTATTCGCGGTTATTAAGCCAGATATGGAAACCTATGGTGTGGAGACCCTGGAGGAGAGAAGTGTGATGGGTAAGCTTCTCTGGCCCTCTTTCCTATAAATATATCTCTTGGTCCCCTCACCAACACACAAGAGAAAACCCTAGTCCCATTGAGAGGTTCTCCTAAAGGTGTAAGGTGCAGAAGACCAAGAGCTCTTCTCGGCAACACGAGGGCATCGGGAATGTCTTCCCAATCAGGTATGGCTTTAAGATTATAGTATGGAATCTCCATTGTTGATGCATAGACGATCCTATTATTCCGCAATATGTAAGATTCACAAAGGGATCATTTTCCTCATCTCTCTCCTTGATTAGTAATAGGGATAGATTAGTGTCTCCTTTAACTTCCAATCTAGTGCTCTTATAGTAAAACTCGAACCTTAAGAATTGGTCATGTACCTTCCCATATCGTTAGGAACTAATCCCTTCATTGATCGCGAAATTTAAGGATTAGTTGTTGAACTACCTAACATAGGCATTACATACCTCATATACATGGTGTGCTTGGATTTGAATTATTAGATGCATTATATGCTTGGGGTGTGCTTCCATATTCATAACATTCATATCATTGCTTTATTTAAATTTATCTTTGGATTGGACAACAGAATGGTGATGCATAATTGATTTGCTCACTAATGTGCATGGTTGATTTACCGCTTCGCTGTACCAATTAAGTGAGAATGATTGATTTGTGACAGGTTCCTAATGTCTAGAGGCAACAAAATCTAGTCATTGAACATGGTTGATTTGCTCAGTTGGATCGATGGTGCATGGTTGATTTGTTCACTGGCATACATGGTTGTTTTTTCGCCTTATTGTGCCGATTAAGCGAGCATGGTTGATTTGCAATAGGTTTCTAACATCTAGAAGTAATGAGATCCTTAGTTATGTACATGTTTTTTCGTATCGATTAGGTGAGCATGGTTGAATTGTGACAAGTTCCTAACATATAAAGGCGTGCGAGATCATGGACATGTGGTTTTATGTATACGAATTGCTGTACCGATTAGGTGAGCATGGTTGATTTACGACAGATTTATAACATTTAGAGGCATGTGAGTTCGTGGACACTTGTTGGTTTAAATTTATCATACATTCATCATAGCATACATACCATCATGACAATCATACTTCATCGATAAACTCTCTATAAGGTATACAATCGATGACATTGCAATTGTTAGTACATTGTCAACTTTATAATATTGAATATGATCGTATCCTATATTAACTATAACTTCAACTGTGATAAATATGATCTTATTGGACTTTTAGGTCACCCGAATCACAACAATTCTTACAAGTATTCAAGAGGAGGAAGGAGTGACAAAAGCCGAATACTCGGACAACTAATTCTACTAAAGTGCCATCTGTAGTTTAGGTTGAATTGATTTTATTCTATTGAAATTAATGTAATAAGACATTAGTGATATTTTCCTTTAGTAGTTAGTTGTAAATTTTGAATTTAAGTTATAATTAAATTTATAACTTAATGGAATTTTATTTGAGTTTAGTTTAAAGTTGTAATGTGTAGAATGTAATATCAAAGAATTTATGCTCATATTTTAATGAACACCTTGGAACTCGAGATTCAGGTATCTGTACTCAAGTTTTGAATTTTGGAGCATGACAAGAAGGGTCATTACACATGGGTGTTGGAGGTTGTGTTGTATGGGAAAATGAGAAAGGATTAATGGTAGTTTAGGGAAGGTTTTGGCATGGGGGTATGGGAAAGGTAAGGTGGCTTGACTTTTGTGTATATCCTTGCATGGGGGAATGGGAAAGGAGGGGTAGATAGGTCTTTTGGAGTGGTACATTGGTCTTTTTAGAGAGCTTGTGTAATGATGGTGCATGAGGAATGGAAAAAGGCTATAAGGGTAAGAGGAATCTTTTGGCATGGAGCAAGGGTAATGGGTGATAATTGCACATGGGGTAGGGTTCTTAGCAAAAAGGTGGATTTCTAGGATTGAGTGTGCCTGGGAAAACATGCTTGTGCATAGGAATGCTTGCCATACCTTAGTTTATGCTCCTGTTCGCAACTTCCTAACTAGGCATCGTCTATGGGCTTGCCGCGCAGTGTTGCGATCGTAGCGCCGACATGATTGTCATGACAGAGGTCTCGGGTCGATCAATCTCAAATTCTTAGGGTGTGATCGACACTCGATAATCTGGTTAATCCCGGGTATGTTGAAGTGGAAAACAGGCATACAAAAGGTCTCAAGGGAGCATGTGCTTTACAACAATTCTTCCGGGCCAATGACCACTGTGTCCAATCTTATATTCCCAAGACCAAATGATTCACTCCTCACATAACCTATATCATACAAGTTTAAGGCAACATTGGATGTAAGTCCAAGGCATATCACATTGTCCAATGAGACTTAAGAGTTATCAAGATCAATGGCTGAACTTGACCCTATTACATCCACATGGCCAGTGGATTAGGGCCAACGGTTGAAATCAACCCTATTACATCCACATGGCCAATGGATTAAGGTGCACACTGGTTTTCTTAGGCACAACTCCAACATCCACTAGAGAGAGCCAAACTTAAAGCATGGGATTTTTTAATATTTGGAGAATCTTTACTTCTAGTCCATGTACTTCCCAGCATTTTATTTCTCTCACTATACATTCTGGCATTTATTTTGATCACTTTATTTTTTTTGCATTTTACCTTCCTATATTTTTATTTCTTGTGCGCTGGGGACATTGCACTACTGACATTGTATAATGCGAGCACTACTATGCTTTGGAGGAACCCATTGGGCTTGTATGGGATTCCGCTCCAATTTTGTTGAGAAGGCCCCTCGAAAGGCACCACCCAAGCACGTACCCAAGGATTGGTTAACCAATAAGCCATGTCATTTAGGGAACTTGTTGAAGCCAGAAAACCCATGACAACATTTTTTGAGGTGATGAATTGAATGGACTTTTAAGTTTGAATATCAACTCTAGCCAAAATTAAATCTAGACCATTCTAATGGCTTTCTTAGATCCTGGTCGCCTGAAATCAGATTGAGTTGAACCCTTATTCCTAGCTCAATGGTGAGGTGCATGCTTTCAGATTGGTCACTGGGTAGTTTGATCTGGTGATTTTGATCATATCGGTCCATGATGCGCACTATGAGATTGTGTCGCTTTTCGATCTTTAGTGAATTGCGAGTGTTTGTGATATGGGTGGTCCAATTATAGTCCACATTAACCCCTTCTTTGCCTACTTCAAATCCAACCTAGAAATGGATCATTCGATGATTCCTCTGTTAGTGCACTTTTCCGTGGCATACTAGTGCACCTTGTTTGTCAATCACTTACAGCAGTGAGTCTAGAGTCGGTTGAGCCCAATGAAGACGAAGACCGAAGACTCAAGATGGACCGGCTGCATCAAGAATGAAGATTCAGGTAAATGAGATGCCTTGATGCCTTAACCTTCACCAAAACCTATCCCCTTTGTATCCTTGATGACCTTGACCATATTTAG
The DNA here is from genome assembly GCA_003013855.2 of Liriodendron chinense. Taxonomy (NCBI): domain Eukaryota; kingdom Viridiplantae; phylum Streptophyta; class Magnoliopsida; order Magnoliales; family Magnoliaceae; genus Liriodendron; species Liriodendron chinense. The sequence goes on from ML058521.1 coordinate 1,110,718, forward strand.
AACCCTTTAGGCATCATAGATAGGCCCTAGGTGTCCCATTTGTACACCCTAACCTTGGCCTTAAACTACATGCTGAAGAAACACATGTATCAGCAAATACATTGGGGTCCAGGCTGGTCCGACCGGTCAAGACCGGTCGGCCAGCATCCCTGCTGGATGTACAAAGGCCAGCCGACCGGTCAGGACCGGTCGGCCTTCTCAAATGAAGGTATACAGCTAGGAGGGCCGACCGGTTAGTTTTTTGGCTCTTGTAATGATCAACATCCAGCATGGGGGGCCGACCGGTCATGACCGGTCGGCCAGAGTGATATGGCCTGTCCAGTGAGGGTAGCCGACCGGTCATGACCGGTCGGCCAGTGTATGTGGCCTATACTCATGTTGTTCTCCAGCAGGGAGCTCCGACCGGTCATGACCGGTCGGGACAGGTCGGCATAGAGCCATTTTTTGACCGTTGGGGCTTCATTTGCCTATATATGGGGCTCCGTTTTTTGTCATTGTGAGAGGGATTTTTGAGGAAGGAAAGCTACCATTGAAGGAGTTCTTTTGAGGCTTATTCCTTGACCTATGGAAGGCATCTTCCTTGTGCTTTAACACAAGATTAAGAGCATTCCAAGCTCATGAAGAAGATGACCTTCATCCCCTCTTGATCTCTAGAGTTAGGAAGCTTCTTGATTGGCAAATCCATGTCCTAAACTCGAAGATGAGATCGTTGTAGGTAAGAGACTCTAGGCAACCCATTCCCACTAAGTTGTAGAGCTCTTAAACCTATCCTCCTAGCACCTTGGGCATTTCAAGGCATCGCATGCAAGGTGTTTGATCGAATGTGGCTGAGGCATTGGCGACGCAACGGCGGCACGATCGAGGGAGCAAAGGGAAGCTGATTGAAGCACGGGAGAGCGGAGATCAAGCAACCCAATACGGCGCTAAACAAGGGGCTCATCCGACAAGTAAGTTGTCTCATTTGAGAGTCCATTTTAGAGTTTGTTTGTCAACTCGCCTTAGGGACGTTAGCCGTTCCTTGGCCCATCAGCCGGGCCTAAACTAAGTCTCCAAGGGGGAGCCTCCGACACGGGAGTAAACGTGCGATAAGGTTGAGAGTTAGCCTTTGTCTAAAACTCCGGATACGGTTGAGAGGTGAACCGATAAAACTTCCGTGTAAAGGTTGAGAGGTGAACCTCATTTAAAACCTCCGATAGTGAATGCCGGTGTGCTCAAAGGGGTTGAGTACTTGAACCGGGAGTGGAGTAGACACGTAGTCGAACCACTATACATCCTTGTGTTTGTGATTGTTAATTGAGCGCATTGATATCTTTGCATTGTTAGTTTAATTGCTTAATTATGAATGATTGATATGAATGCATGCTAGGCACTTTTTAGGCATCCTTGCACAAGATGTACCTTCACTACTTGTGTAGACTTGAGCTCATTGATCCAATCTCATAAGTCTACACAAGGTGCATAGGTTAGTAGCTTAATTAGTTGAATCATTTTCTTACCTATGCATGCTTAGACTAGGTTTGGTTATTGCTTAACTCTTGCTAGTCTTGTGATTGGACCCACCAAGGCTTGGAAGCCAAGGTGTTCTTGCTTACCTAGCTTAAACTTGTTGAATTGCATAAGTAGGCGAAAAGAATTTTAAAAAGGTCCTATTCACCCCCCCTCTAGGTCCATAGACATATCTCCGAGTATCTCTACAAGCGGTAAAACCGCAATTTCACTTGGTATCAGAGCCGGGCTTCTCTTTAAGGGCTTAATTGCCTAGAGATAGATCCTAAAGAGAAACTTGAAAATATGTCTAGAGAGGACTCTTCATCCGTCACTAAGCCTCCTTTCTTTGATGGGTCAAATTATCCATATTGGAAAGCCCGAATGCACATCTTCTTGGAATTCATTGATTCGGATGTGAGGGACATGGTTGATTTTGGATATGAACCCCCAATGGTTACTATTTCTAAGGAGGGTGAGCCGGATGTTCTCAGGCCAAAAGACAAGGCATTGTGGACTGCTCATGAAAAAGCTCAACGTATTAATAATGCCAAAGGCCTGAATGCCATATTTTGTTCAGTATCAAGAGAAGAATTTGGTCGGATCCAAAATTGCACTACCAGTAAACAAGCATGGGATATTCTAGAAGTTACCCATGAAGGAACAAATGTTGTAAAAAATTCTAAACTCCAGCGCCTCTCCACTCTCTTTGAAAATATTACTATGGAGGAGGATGAAACGTTTACTGAATTTTATACCAAACTGAACAAAATCACAAATGATATGTGGGGCTTAGGGGATCCGGTTCCGGAACATAGGCTTTGTAGGAAAATCCTGAGATCTCTTCCGGATCGGTTCTCTTCTAAAGTCACCACCATTGAAGAGTGTAGGGATCTTAATACCATGAAAGTTGAAGAACTCATAGGTTCCCTACAAACCTTTGAGCTAGGCTTTAAAGCCCCCTCTAGAAGGAAAAACATCGCCTTCAAGTCCTCTCACAGACACAAGAAAATCAAAAGTGAGACGGAGGATGATAGCGATGATGAGGATGATGAGGAAGAACAATTGAACAAAAAATTCAAGAGATTCCTCAAATTTGATAGAGGGAATAGCCGTGACAAGAAGGACAAGAAGGGTGATAAACGTACAGGAAAATTATCCATACCTTCATCCGTCCGTTGTTACGGTTACGGTCGTCGTGGCCATATTGCCCCGGAATGTCCGGAAGGGCCTAAACCAAAAGGTAAAAAGGCAATGGCTGCCACTTGGGATGATACGGAGGAGTCCGGATCTGATGATGAGAGCCAACATAATGATCTTGCTCTCTCGGCCTCCATCACGACCCCTTTACCAGATTATCTAAGAGGGGATCCCAACCGCTATCCCTTCTAGGAGAAGAAGGTGTTCCCAACCCCTCACCTCATGCTACATTCTATGAGGGTGTTGTGGAACTTTGCTACCCTTTAGCTTTTTAATCTCATCATGGTTAGCGTGGGTAGCTGGTTATGCTTTTATTGGTAAATCTGAGGATTTCAGCCTCATTTATGTGTATATGGGCAAATCGGAGGATTCAAGCCTCATTCGCCCAAATTTTGATGACTTAGCTTTGCTTTTATTGATACATTTGCTTGCTAGATTGTCATCTTGCTTAGATTAGCTAACCATCTTGAGTTTTATGCTTCATGTATGCTAATCTTTGCTTTGTATTGGTCTTGATATACCATTAGGGGAGGTTGGTTGATTGGACTATAAGTCCTTTGTGCTTCATTGCAAATGTATGTCCTTGACCAATATTTCATGGTTAACTATGCTTAGATAGTATATCTTCTTGTTAATCATGTTTCTTAGCATGCTCCATGTATTAATGATTCATGCACCCTACACTCTCCGTTTTAGCATGTGCTTATAGTTATAACTGCGACACACTATCTTCTCTTATCTTAACCTTATTGGCATATCATTAAGGGGGAGAGAATAGTTTGTCAATTGCTAACAAAAAGGGGGAGAAAGATCAAATCCCACCAAAACTAGTTTGCTATGTTTTGTGATGCAGGGATTGACAGGTTGTGGGGGAGCAAACTGAAGCGGAGTAGCATAGTTTAGACATGTCAAGAGTCCTGTACTTTATGTTTTATCAATGTAATCTCTTGTACATGTAATTTGTTTTGGTAGGTTAAGTTTTTGTAAGTAATTGACAAAGGGGGAGATTGTTAGTGCACTTTTCCGTGGCATACTAGTGCACCTTGTTTGTCAATCACTTACAGCAGTGAGTCTAGAGTCGGTTGAGCCCAATGAAGACGAAGACCGAAGACTCAAGATGGACCGGCTGCATCAAGAATGAAGATTCAGGTAAATGAGATGCCTTGATGCCTTAACCTTCACCAAAACCTATCCCCTTTGTATCCTTGATGACCTTGACCATATTTAGAACCCTTTAGGCATCATAGATAGGCCCTAGGTGTCCCATTTGTACACCCTAACCTTGGCCTTAAACTACATGCTGAAGAAACACATGTATCAGCAAATACATTGGGGTCCCAGGCTGGTCCGACCGGTCAAGACCGGTCGGCCAGCATCCCTGCTGGATGTACAAAGGCCAGCCGACCAGTCAGGACCGGTCGGCCTTCTCAAATGAAGGTATACAGCTAGGAGGGCCGACCGGTTAGTTTTTTGGCTCTTGTAATGATCAACATCCAGCATGGGGGGCCGACCGGTCATGACCGGTCGGCCAGAGTGATATGGCCTGTCCAGTGAGGGTAGCCGACCGGTCATGACCGGTCGGCCAGTGTATGTGGCCTATACTCATGTTGTTCTCCAGCAGGGAGCTCCGACCGGTCATGACCGGTCGGGACAGGTCGGCATAGAGCCGTTTTTTGACCGTTGGGGCTTCATTTGCCTATATATGGGGCTCCGTTTTTTGTCATTGTGAGAGGGATTTTTGAGGAAGGAAAGCTACCATTGAAGGAGTTCTTTTGAGGCTTATTCCTTGACCTATGGAAGGCATCTTCCTTGTGCTTTAACACAAGATTAAGAGCATTCCAAGCTCATGAAGAAGATGACCTTCATCCTCTCTTGATCTCTAGATTTAGGAAGCTTCTTGATTGGCAAATCCATGTCCTAAACTCGAAGATGAGATCGTTGTAGGTAAGAGACTCTAGGCAACCCATTCCCACTAAGTTGTAGAGCTCTTAAACCTATCCTCCTAGCACCTTGGGCATTTCAAGGCATCGCATGCAAGGTGTTTGATCGAATGTGGCTGAGGCATTGGCGACGCAACGACGGCACGATCGAGGGAGCAAAGGGAAGCTGATTGAAGCACGGGAGAGCGGAGATCAAGCAACCCAATCCGGCGCTAAACAAGGGGCTCATCCGACAAGTAAGTTGTCTCATTTGAGAGTCCATTTTAGAGTTTGTTTGTCAACTCGCCTTAGGGACGTTAGCCGTTCCTTGGCCCGTCAGCCGGGCCTAAACTAAGTCTCCAAGGGGGAGCCTCCGACACGGGAGTAAACGTGCGATAAGGTTGAGAGTTAGCCTTTGTCTAAAACTCCGGATACGGTTGAGAGGTGAACCGATAAAACTTCCGTGTAAAGGTTGAGAGGTGAACCTCATTTAAAACCTCCGATAGTGAATGCCGGTGTGCTCAAAGGGGTTGAGTACTTGAACCGGGAGTGGAGTAGACACGTAGTCGAACCACTATACATCCTTGTGTTTGTGATTGTTAATTGAGCGCATTGATATCTTTGCATTGTTAGTTTAATTGCTTAATTATGAATGATTGATATGAATGCATGCTAGGCACTTTTTAGGCATCCTTGCACAAGATGTACCTTCACTACTTGTGTAGACTTGAGCTCATTGATCCAATCTCATAAGTCTACACAAGGTGCATAGGTTAGTAGCTTAATTAGTTGAATCATTTTCTTACCTATGCATGCTTAGACTAGGTTTGGTTATTGCTTAACTCTTGCTAGTCTTGTGATTGGACCCACCAAGGCTTGGAAGCCAAGGTGTTCTTACTTACCTAGCTTAAACTTGTTGAATTGCATAAGTAGGCGAAAAGAATTTTAAAAAGGTCCTATTCACCCCCCCTCTAGGTCCATAGACATATCTCCGAGTATCTCTACAAGCGGTAAAACCGCAATTTCATCCTCTGCAGTCGTGTAATTTCTGCCATACATATGGCAATGATCTTTATCCATGTGAGACGAACTATGTTTCTACTCAATTGAATTCCTAACGTATTAACATGGGAACCGTACATGTGGGTAACAAGTCGCATGGTCTGAAAACGTTAGGAAGCCAACTGAAGACAACCGTTAAATATGGCTGGGGTTGGATCATAGAATTGAGATAGAAGTCACGGGCAAGGTGGTGTTAAGGATGGTTGGAAGAGAAAATTCTTCTTCATGACTATCTCTACATTCACGTAGTAAGGAGGAATCTTATTTAAGTTTTTAGACGTTTTAGATATGGATATACCTTCACTTTTGTGCTAAATATCAAAGTTCATTGTAGAAAGAAAAAAAGAAAAAAAAAAAAAAAACTGCATCTGGTGTACTCAGAAACGGCTTATACCTAATCTACTTACACCACACCAATTCCGCCCAAAAAAATTAAAATGTAGATTTGCTACGTTCAAGAAACTGAGTCTCCTAAAATTAATCTGTTATTCTAGAGATTTATGAAGCAAAACTGTGATGACCATCTGGATTTGATGCAGTTGGGATTTGATTCAAAGCTCCAAAACTATGTGGATCTTCTTTTTCTTTTTCTTTCCTAGTCCAGGAGCCTAGGATAAGCCCAAAAGTTTTAGTTTAGCAATTTCACTTATGATATACAAACTTCTGAACTCCACCTAGGGTCAATTGCACCAGCCAGTCTCCAGCCTCTACAGGAAGACTGATGTTGGTCAGGCAGCCTTGGAATTTTTGCAATGCTGCCATGAGTACGAGCCAATGGACAGCTAGAGGCTGACTTGGGTAGCATGCAGAGGGCCTGACTTGAGCTAGCTGACTGCCAAGTGGACAAACATGCATCAGATCCACACCGTCCACCAGATGTGCTGCCACATTTTCACCATGGATCCTAAAACTCAGTATCCAAAATTAGGTGGGCCAAACCATAGTGAATGGTGTAAAACCATGCCTTAAATCTCTAAATTCATGCGGTGTGGGTCACATGGGTTTTGGAAAGTCCTGAGTTTCTAAGAATCCATTCATCCTGGCGTGGGACAATAACTGAGTATATTGGGTGGCATATATACAACCATGGTGGACTCCACATACAATTTAGATGCTTTTAATGGTGGGACTTCCCATCCCAACTGTTTCTCATGGTGTAGCCCACCTGAGTGTTGAATCAGCCTGATTTTGAAGCCCTGGTCCAAACACGGGGCTGCACCTAATGAACGGGGTGGATCCCATCCACATGAAGTCATTCTGTACATGTTAGCAAAAATCACACCCCCGTCTGCCTATGAAAGTCACACAAGCGTTTTCGAAAGCCAATAGCATATTTCCATGTAATACTCATGCCCATATTCAATATTAAGATGACAAAAAAAAGAAGGGGGAGGGGGGGGGGGGGTCTCAAGTCCAACTGGTTGGACCACAAAGTATGGTCCACCCAGCGGACAACTTCCAACCTATTAGGTGCATGTGTCATCCAGCCCTTCCAATGGGTTGGTCCCCAGCATGAGGATCACCCACTGCAAAAATCAGCCTCAGATGGGCTGCACCATAGAAAACAATTGCTTGCCATTGATAAATAGAAAAATCAAAGTTTGGTCCACTCGACAAATGGATATGGCTGACTTTTGCACAGTGTAATCCTCATGATAAGCCCACCCTACAGGATGAGTTGGATATCGCACACATGAAAGGTTGGAAGTTATTCGCTGGGTGGACCATAACTTATAGTCCAACTGGTTGGACTTGAGACCTAATAAAAAATAAAAGAATAAAAGGAGGAAAGAAAAAGCAGAGAGAGAGATTTTCAGAAGACATACATGTGGTAACTTATGCCTCTTTTAACTAGATTTGATTGAGAAGGGATATGGTCATGTCTCAAAACATTTGCAATATACAAGTTTCTTACAGCCAAATCTCAGGAAACTTCTCAAGCAAGGATTCCCTTCAAAGTTGGAAGCCATATACCAAATTTCCAACAACACCCTCTTGCTCCAAGTATTGAGAGAAATAGTGGCCGCTGTCTGGGACTTAATGATACACTTGGAAGTTAACAACAATACACTTAGAAGTGAACAGAAAATCCACCTGTGCCTATGTACATTATTTATATTGTAAATGCAAAGTTTGAAATTCTTTCATCTTTCTACAGCTATCCATAGCTATACAAATTCACATAGAAAATCCTCTCCAGGAAAGCTCTGCCAACCTGTTCATGCATCCCTTATCAGTCTCCTCTCGAAGCCTTCCACTGAAAAGCTTTCACAGCATTTTCATAACCCAAAGCCTATAGCCACTAATATACAGATATACAAGACATGGCCCGATCAGATCCACATCAGCAAGGCGCTTACAGAGGTTGAGATAAGGCTCAACATTTCCTGACTGTTGGATGATTTTCCTTAATCCCTGCAACACGGCCGCCCTATCCAAATACTCAGGATTCAAACCCAAGTCGAGCATTTTTGTTAGAGTTTTTGAAGCGTCTTCGAAGTACCCTCCTTTAATGTAACCACGCAGCAACCACGATAAGGTCTTCTTTCCAGGCACCAGATTCATGGCCTCCATTCTAGCAAGCAACCGCCGAACAGAACCATCCTCCTTTTGGGAGGCACAAATGGCTAAAACAATGTCATAAAGCTCCCTATCAGGCTCCTTACCTGCAAGCTTCATATGCCATAACTGGCGCTCAGCCTCAAGCCCTCGACCAGCACATGTATACATAGCAAGAAGCCTTTCGTGAACTAACCCCAAAGTCCAGAGCTTCCCTCTTGAATGGCCCAATTAGATAAACAAACCCCATCCCGGATAAGATCAGATTGATATTTTTCAACGAGTCCCTATGTCCTCTGTGTCAAGTTTGTGGATCAAACCAGCCTTAATCGAGCCTTTTAGCTTACGTAGAGCTTTCGAGAACTCATTCTGCTCCTTAACCAATGCTGTCATTGCAATAAGGTAGCTATAAACCTCAGGTTTTAACCCACTTTCCTTGAACTCGATCACCAATTTAACTGCATCCAGATAGTCTCCATCAACCTGACAGAATTCAGGGGAAAAAATGCAATTGAGTTGCTATAATATGACATAAACAAGTGACCAAATGACAATTAATTCACTAATGGTGCCTTTGGATGCAATATCGAATTGAATTGCAAGAATTAGTCTAGCGAAGTGGGAAACAACCAAATTGTGATTACTATAGCATATATATGGAGGGAATTGGTGCCAAGCTGTGATTGTGCAATTTTCACAGTTCTTACTGCATCATAGCACCCAAATCCCAATACGCATCATGTATTCTGTGTACCAATATGGTATTTCCAGGTGAGTTAGGGGACCCAAAATTCAAACTGAATTGACCAATGTAGGCACCAATACAGTTGCTGATATGCACGGAAGCAGGCACCAAAAGCTCCCTTTTTCATTTTTTGTCTTCTCTTCTTCTTCTTCTTCTTCTTCTTGTTTTTTTCTTTTTTCCTTTTTCTTTTTTTTTCTTTTTTCTTTTTTTTAATTCATCTTACACAAAGTGAGTTGGCAGTTTTCAGTCATTCCCTACTAGACAGAGCAAGAAAAATGGGAAACAAAGCCTATTTTGACAGATCGAAATTGATAGGACTGATTTGGGAAAATCTTCATGAGAGTTAAAGCATGATTCCTCTTTAAGTTCTCCTGCTAGATGTTATTTATTTCACCACAATCGGCCATGACAAGCAAACAATGCTTATTTTGGATGAAATTTCTGCAGGTTCACATGATTCTCATAATTTGGGTTTTATTTTACACTCTTTCACATGATTCACGTAATTGTGGCTTTGAGGAACTTTCATTTTATGTTTTAGAGTATTTCTCTAGTTATTTTTCTAATTATGATATGACACTTCCACATTAGACACCTAGATCTACGTAGTTACGCTTACAACTATTTAATTAGGATTTTATTCAGCTTTTGTAGGACCTTTTCTCATGTCTTTCTGGTATTTTATTTTCTTTTCTTTTCTTTAGACACCTAGATCTACGCAGTGTTTTAAATAGTGGTAGCATGTTGCATAGTGCTCAACCCTTTGTAGCATGTAGTGTAAGTAGCATAAGCTACTCGATACTTTTATTTTTTAATTTAAATAATAGAAAAAAATATTATAAATAGTGAGGAAAAAAAACAATATATATATATATATATAGGGAAATGGTACTATGAGGTCGACCTCATGGGAAGTTCCCATGAGGTCGAGCTGTGTGGGCCCCACCGTGATGTTGATCGGACATCAACACCGTGCACTTGATGGGTACCCTTTAGTTCATGGGATATCCCAAAAATCAGCCGTCCATGGAACTCAGGTGGGCCATAACATCTAAAACCATGTAAAGACATGCCTAAAAAATCTAAAAGCGCCTGGTGGGGCCCACCTGAGTTTTGGATGCAGCTGAAAGTTGGTATGACTCCTAGTATAAGTGGACCACACACAATGGATGGTCTAGATTTGAGAACAACATGTTGGTGGGCCCAATAAACTATCATGAAGGTTTTAATGGGCGGATCACCTCTGTCAACTGTTATATGTGGTGTGGCCCACCTAAGTCATGAATTGACCTGATTTTTAAGACCTTCACCCATCACGTAATGGTGCATCTGACCGATGGAGTAGATGTCCAATCAACATCACAGTGGGGCCCACACAGCTCGACCTCATGGGAACTTCCCATGAGGTCGACCTCATAGTACCATTTCCCATATATATATATATATATATATATATATATATATATATATATATATATATATATATATATATGCCTAGAAGATGAATAATTTTTTCAAGTATAAGCATGTTCAAACAAGTTATTAATAATTATTTATCAAAAGCCAATTCACATACATAAACCAAATCAAATTATTATCACATCAACAACTTTTTAAGCAAACTATAATTAATAATGTCTAATTGAAACCACAAGTCACAAGTACGAAAAGAAATTAAAATCCCATAGGTTGAGAGTATTAAGTACAAAACATAAATTATAATTACCTTTAAAAAAAAAACAAAATATAATTACCAATTATTAAAAAAAAAAAAAGGCTTAGCATATGCTACGCGCACGCTACATACGCTACGACCCCTGTAGCATATGCTGGGGATTTACGCTATTTGCTAATGCTACGTAGCGTTGTAGCTACTCTACGGGACGCTATGCAAAACACTAGATCTACATAGTTACGCTTACAACTATTTAATTAGGACTTTATTCAGCTTTTGTATGACCTTTTCTCACGTCTTTTTGGTATTTTCTTTTCTTTGTTTTATTTATTTATATATTATTATTTTTTGTTTTCTATAATTTGTTATCGACTTCCTCCAATTTTAAATGATGAGGATGATAAATGATGATGTTCAGGAACCTCCTTATCATAGGGTATTAAACTGTTCTTATCAAGTTCTATAAATAATATGATTCATATATGCATTGTTGCCCATGATCAACTCTGTAGAGAATTGTACTATTGTAGACTTGCAGTAAACATATATACACCATCCTCGTCATGTGTTTCACTTTCAAGAAACACAGTGGTCAACTCTGTAGAGTTGTCGCCTCCTTGACCTTCATGTGTTTCACATTCACATATAAATACACGGTATCTATGCCTTAACTGATTTACAAACTACTATACTATACTCCTTACAACTCTAAAAACTAAAGAAATAGGAAAACTGGATAGCCAACACTGCAGTCCACACTGAACGAACAAACATCAATAGTCATCACAAAGCAGACCAATATATGCATAAAGATCCTGAAAACATAACATAAAAGTAAAACAAAGAAAGTTCCTTCTTTTTTTATTTTTGGAAGTGTAGATGACGATGGTCTTTAATCCCAGCCAATCTCGAGGGTCTTGTCCTTAATCTTTCAGGAATTTAGTTAAAAGACCATGGTCGTCTACAATTTAAAAAAAAAAAAAAAAAAAAAAAAAAGATCCCAGACAATAGGAGTGAAAATGAGGAATTAGTTAAGATTGCTGACAAGAGGTACCCAAAAAGGACCATTTTCGATATTTTGGGTCAATAATTCAGGAGAGTAGAGAAATTAAGAAGGATGTTTCTCATAGAATTAGAACTGGGAGGATGAAGTGGAGATATGCCCTTGGAGTTTTATGTGATCACCGCATATCAATGAAACTGAAGGAGAAATTTTATGCATAGCTATAATGCTAGCCATGCTTTATGGAATAGAATGTTGGGCAGTCAAGGAACAACATGTTCATAGGATGAGTGTAGTGGAAATCAAGATGTTGAGATGGATGAGTGGCAAAACAAGGAAAGATTTAGGAATGAATGTATTCGAGCGGAACTTAGTAGTAGCACCAATCAGTACAGGAACAAAAATCCAAGCAAACAACTCAACCCACCTGCAACATTCTTCTATGACCAGAAACTTGTGCAGACTGACAGTAAGGGCCTGTTTGGTTGGCATCTGGAAACCTTTTTCCAGCTTAAAATCTGGATTCCAGCGTAATCCAATTTTAACTGATGTGTTTGGCGGCAAATTCCAGCCAAAATAAGGATTCCATCTGGAAACCTAAATTGGCTGGAATAGGGATTAGTGGAAATAGTGTGGGGGACCGTTTCTACGGAAAGGAAAAGAGGCGGAAGTGAGCATCATTCAATGTTGACGACAATACCCATAGGGTGGTGCCCATCTCGATGTATTCGTTTTATATCCATGCGGTCCATCCATTTTGAGAGTTCAATTAAGGGCATTAGACAAAAAACGAGGCAGATCTAAATATCAAGTGGACCACACCACAGGAAAACAGTGTTGATTGAATGTCCACCATTAAAAACTTCCTAGGGCCCACTATAATGTTTATTTGCCATCCAACCCAGCCATCTGTCTTGCGGGGCTACTATAGGCCAGGGGTAAAGTTCTCAGGCGGATCCGAAGCCCAAGTGGGCCATGCTGTAAGCAACGGTTGGATTACACAGTTTTCAACCAAACAGAATCTGGACTACACAGTTTTCAACCAAACAGCAAGTTCCAGATGGAATCTGGGTTTCCAATTCAGTTTCTACAATTTTGGATTCCAACACTGGAATTTGGATTTTCAGTAGAATCTAGATTCTGCAACCAAACAGGCCCTAAGGTGTAGTCAACTCAAATCGGATTTTCTTTGAACAGCTAATCTGGACTTTACTCGGTATTACATACTGCTAGCCAGATATACCATGCATTTTTTTTTTTTTTTTTTTTTGAACAAGAAACTAAGAGACTTTCATGCCCAAAGATTACCTTAAATCCTGCTCCAAATTCCACAATCTAATAGTCCACCCATATACAACATCAGCACATTTGTAAATCCCTATTTGTCGAACCATCTATTAAATACCCTAGTGTAGCAGGGTCTCTTCTGGTTAAAATGCTTTCGTTATTATGTTACAACAAATTTTGTGTATGATTAACAGATGAATCTCGTGTTAATGAGTTCAACCTGAATTCAAGTGGAAGAGTCTAAATGTGACAATCAGGAATATGTTGAATGGTCGGAGAATTTACCTGATGGAGTTTTAGATGGATACTTGCTGCACATTCACTGCTAATGCAGTGGGAACTGTTCTCATTTGTTGCAGGTGATGCACCTTACGAAGATAATCCTTTTGAGGTAAAACAACACACTTCTAAACATTCATTGTTTAACATAAGCGAATAAAGCTGTTTAGAAGTCTTCATATAGACACGTGTGTGCATGTGCTTGCTGCAGTGCGTGCATGCACACACATTCACATGCTGCAGGTGATTCAGATTATGAAGAGAAACTGTTTAAGGTAAAATGGTACACTTGTTTAAACATTCACTGTTTAACATAAGTGAATAAAGCAGTTCAGAAGTCTACACACATGCGCATGCAGAGGGTCACACGCATAGGCACACACCCGCCCACCTGCCTGCCCAACCACCTGGATGCACGCACACATATATACACACATACAGATCATGGTCTAGAGTAAACATTTTCACTATAATTATAGTGCAAACAAGTTGTGTGGGCCCCACCCTAATATCTTCACGACATCCAATCCCACCATTCCTCGTTTAGCCACAGGCCCAAAAATCAGGCCAGTCCATGAGTTAGATGGACCACATGAGTAGGAACAGTTGGGAGCTCAAGTGTTACATATGGTGTGTCCTACCTAAGTCATGGATTGACATGATTTTTGGGCCCTGGCCAACCATGGGAGGGTGTGCATGATGGTCGGAGTGTATCATCAACGCATCATGGGGCAGAAGCCACAGGTCGTTTGCACCACAATTGTGGTGAAGTGTTTGAACTTGATCATTTTCCACCCATCCACATACATGCGCCTGGGTACCCACCCGTCCACAAACGCAGACGCATGCACACCTGCACAACACACCCATCACATACATATTCAGATTAATACTGATGGTAGAAAGATAGAAACCTGTCTTCTTCTAATATCAAGGTACATCTTGATCTGAACTTGTAACCTGAATGTGGGGGCTCTACCTATCTTAACCGTCAATTTTCTTGTCTCCTCGCATAACCAAAACGAACATAGGGATGTTAATGCAGGGGCATTTTCACACTGGGCTTGAGTGGGGCGGCCTGTGGACTCAAGAGCACACTCAGGATGGGGTCGGCTGTAGACTCGGCGCCTGTGGACTCAGGGGCACCGTGGATTCGGACCCACCCGTGGATTCAGGGCCCACGTAGGAGGATTCGACCGAGGGCCTAGGGTGACCCGTGGATTCAGGGCCCTGAGGTGAACCCGTGGATTCGGGGCTCTCTCGACCTGGGCTATGAGATAAAGGGATTGATTCGCCACACTCTAACAGTTCGAGCTTTTAGAACAAGTGGTTAGTTGTCCTGCATCAAATTGGTATTAGAGCAAGAGGTCTCACGTTTGAAACTCCTCACCGTGGGTGAATAATGCAAGGGCATTTTCACACCGAGCTTGAGCGGGGCAGCCTGTGGACTCAGGAGCACACTCGGGGTGGGGTCGGCTGTGGACTCAGCGCCTATGGACTTAGGGGGACTGTCGATTCGGACCCACCCGTGGATTCGGGGCCCACGTAAGAGAATTCGACCGAGGGCCTAGGGTGACCCGTGGATTTGGGGCCCTGAGGTGAACTTGTGGATTCGGGGCCCTCTCGACCTGGGCTATGAGATAAAGGGATTGATTCGCCACACTCTAATAGTTCGAGCTTTTAGAGCTAGTGGTTAGTTGTCCTGCATCAAATGTTGAAGGGGGAGTTAAAGATCCCCATAAAAGATGGAGATGTTGATGAAGAACATGGCGAAGATGATGAACAAACTAAAGACATGGATACTGTGTAGAATCTTCAGAAAGGTTGCAAAAGAGTGAAAACTGATGAATTTATTTAAAAAAATAAAAAATAAAAAATTTAAGTGCTGACTTTTTAGTAAAGAACCTGAATGTCGATTCAGACTTTTACGAGTGGTTGCGGAGAAGAGGTGAATGAAAAGACGAGAGGAGGTCTAACATTCCAAAATTGGAGATGGAGCATGCTTCAAGGCTTATCTCATAGTTGGTTGGTGGAAGGTAGGAGGTTGTGGAGACGATGAATTGCATACAACATATACTTTTATGTTGGAAGCAAGGTATTCAATAACGGTAACGGTGGCCGTAACAGCCACCATTGTTACTGTTACGATATGGGCCGTAATGGTCGTTATGTGCCAGCTGCCATTGTTACTGTTACAATATGGGTCATAATGGCCATTACGTGTGTGCGTGTGCATGTAAACTGTAATGGCCCAACAATACGTAACAGTACCCACTGTTACCATACCGTTTTTCGATACCATGGTTGGAAGGGTATTAAGAAATTCACAAATATGTTCAGAAGAAGTTTAGGGTCTTTTCAATCACCTGAACATTGATGGCCTGAAATTTGGTGGAATAAATCTTTTATTTGAGGGATGTGGATTGTGAGAAAGTTATTGATGCTATGTAAATTGGTGGGAGAAAAAAGGTAGAACAAAAATAGATAATGAATCACAAAAAAGAGAAGGAAGGAGAAGAGATGTGTTAGACTTTTTCGAAGGAAGAGAAATAAACTTGAAATACTGGTTTTTGTGCCTCAAGCACAGGCATACAGTAGATCTAGACGCATGGTGGAAAGAGATCCATGCGCAAAGGATGAGAATGATTTATGTGAGAAGTTCGATGGTTTAGTGGATTTGTTTAGAGAGTAATTATAGGACGCAGACAACTCTGCATCTTCTTCTCGAAAGCCTCACTTTAGGAATATCCCACTTGTGTGATTGGAATTGTGTTGAATGTTGAACAACTTCTGTACTGTTCACTTTAGTTTATAATGCTCCATGGTAAGAATTTCCTTTGTATCCATTAACTGGCAGATCGGAATTGTGTTTGTCGTGACTTAACTGTAACCTAGAGCAATGATCCTAAAACCCAATGGATACCCAATTGGACCCCATCAATATACTCTGTTCATTTTAGTTTATAGTATAGTAGCTGACCATAACCCAACCCCATCAGGCTAGTCTGAGTCCCAATCAAGATGTTCAATAATAGGTAATGGTGGTTGCAATGTCCAGCCTGAATGGCTGTTAAGATACGGGCCATAATAATGGCTGTACAACAGTAAAAAAATTTCTTTTTTTTTTTTTCTTTGAATATCTGTAATGTATTGGCCTGTTGCAGGCCCTTTTTTTTTTTTTTTTTTTTTTTCAGAACGGGTGTTACAACCCCATATCGCATAATGTGTCCTACCTAGTGTTTTAAATAGCATATAGCATACGGCGTAGCATTTGGCCCTCTATAATCAACATGTAGGGTAAGCTACATGATACTTACTATTTCTTTAATTAAAATAATAGAAAATATTAAAATAATAGTCAATATAAATATAGCAAAAGAATTTTAAGGAAAAAGGCCTAGGATGTCAAATCAATCACATCGACAAGTTTCCAAGCATGTTCAAAACAAGTTACATGCAAGCCAAATTAACCACATCAAGAAGCTTCAGCCATAATGATTGGATGCCACAAAATTAGGTCTACAGCTGGGCCATAGTATAGAAAACAGTGGACAGCCACCCTCCATTGTATCATGGTGACCCATATGATGGTTGGATCAACCATTGTGGATTGTAAGAGTAGGAGAACAGGCCAGAAAATAAAAAAACAATGGACGGCCACCACAGAAAAGAAAACCTCATGCACATCCAATTATCACGTGGCGTGGTAATGCCCATGATGAACTGAACAGGTTGGATGCCATGTCATACACACATCAAAGTCAGCCCCATGCAACAAATGGTTATAGAACAAGCTTACTCCACACTGTTTCATAGAACCGGCATCCCAAAGAGGAAATAAATGGAAAAAAAAAAAAAGAGTAGTCAAAATGTGCTCTAAATCAATCATTTAATCAAACAAAATAAAATAAAAATAATTAATTGAGGTTAAGAGTTAAGAGACATACATCGATTTATCTTCAAATCAGCCAAAAATTGCAAACCTCAAGCTTCAAAGCCATAGGGACATCAAATGTGGGAATTTTATTTCTCCTTTATTTGGGCTCCAATGCCTGTGAAATTTTAGCCAAAGGATCCTCTCACAAGGTCGATCAAACCCCTGAAATTTTTTTCCAAATAGTATATGGATTGAGAGAACTGAGTTGAACAAGTTTATGGGACCAGAAGAGTATCAACGCTGGAACCAAGGTTTTGAAAACCACCTTTCGAAAGGATTAGTTTTATTATGGGGAGAAGTTTTTGTGAGCCTTGCACCATTTAAAACAGTAAAGACTCTCCAGCCGTACACTTTCATACTGAAATATAGATGGTTAGTATTGTCCAATAGGTGTGATTATAGAGATGCTCCATCCACGATGGGGGGTGGATAGTCTGGATTGATCTAATGTGGTGTCACTTGTGATGAGTATGAGTCGCAATCATTTTCAAACAGGTGCTGAACTAACAGTGAAGTAGAGCTGTACACGAGTTGAGTTGGCTTGGTCAACTCGCTCAAATCGACTCGGAAAAACTCGACTTGGCTCAGCTTGACTCGAAATTGGGTTCAAGCCGAGTTGAGCTGATTTTTTAAGCTCGAAAAAATTTCGGTAACCCGAGCTCGACTCGGTTCAGATCGGTCCTTGACTCAAACTTAGCTTGGATCGGTCCAACTCGACTCAGCTCAGTCAGTTGATATATATATATATATATATATATAAGTCCCGGTCCCCATTTCTATCCGATCGCACTGCCCGTTCGTCTGGTAACAGTCTCTTCTCAGTCCTCTCCCACATGGCCCAGCTAGTGGGCCATGCCTTCTTTCCGATCTGAGATATTGACAGCCTCCTTTTTTGTTTCTACTAGGCAAGAAAATGGTAGGACAAGGAGGGAAGGGCTCTTGGTAGGAAAGACCATTGCTGCCAATAAGGATAAGGATAAGAAGAAGCTGGTTTCCTGGTCATCTCGAGCCGGTCTTCATGTAAATCCAACACATGTACATTGACGATGACCTTCTTCTTCTTCTTCTCTTTAGTTCATTTTCGAACCGAGCTGGCTAGTCAAGCTTGAGGACCAAGCCAAGCCGAGTTCGAGTTGGGGTTGGCTGCTGGAGCCAAGCTGTGCTAAGCTCGACTCGATTCGACTCGTGAACAGCTCTACAGGGAAAAAGGGGGGGGGGGGGGGGAATAGTGTTTTCAGGTAGCATACACTACACGCTATGCTACATGTCACTCATGAGTTAAGGAGCAGAGTTCATGCCAGACCCAGCCCATGAGCAACTAGGTTGAAGCGAAGATGGCCCACCGCTAAAATACTAAGCCCAGAAAATGTTTGATTTGTCAGATTGGACCAGGTCTAGTCATCAAGCCTCTCGGAAAACATAGACATATGCCTTGCCAATTTGTTATTTGGCATACATACAACTCATCACCTCTATGCTTAATCCAACCACCCTTACGGACAAGATGGGAAGAGAGAAGAAGTTGCAATAAAGAATAAACAAAAAATCCAGTATTATGGACATGTAAATTTCCGTATCATGAACTTGAGTAAAATTTTGTTAGAAGGATTGGGATACTCTCTCTCCTACAATCTGTCGTAGCATGACAATAGGTAATTCTTTTCAATGTATTTACAGAAATTTCATGCATTTTTTTCTTCCAAGAGGAAGAAGATGCAGAGCTATCAGGATCCCATGACTCTAAGCTGACCTACAAGATCGTTGAGTATCTCGCTGGAGGGATTGTAAGTGAAAGTTCGTGTCTGTGTGTGATCATTTCTCAATCAAAGGACTTCCAATATTTGAGATGAGAGGACAACAGGAGAATGGCCTTTGTTACAATAAAGACAAGATGCATAACCATAGATACCACTGTGAGGTTTGACAACTCCATCTTGATGACATCATTTCCGGGAGGAGGCGGGGTGATAAAATGTGACGAAAGCGCAATTTGAACTAGTCAGAAATGAGCAGGATGCTTCAAAGATATGTATGATGCAATTGCAAGCATGGTTCAAAACATTGTCTAGTATGACTCCATTTTGCCCAACTCTTAATCTGTTTTGGTGGGGATTGGGATGAGTCACCAGATCAAACAGGGAATCAGACAGTAGAAAACATAGCAGGTCATGCCATTTCAGTCTCCAGGCAAGCCACACTCCAAAGACACTATTTGAAACCATAATTACAAGAGTCAAAGAAGTGATGATCGGTGGTATTTGAAGTAAAAGTTTCCTAATTGACAACCAGTACAACAACAAAGTCAAGCTCTCTCTCTCTCTCTCTCTCTCTCTCTCTCTCTCTCTCACACACACACACACACACACACACACAGATGCGGACATCAGTGGTGCACCCTTTAGAGTGTACCAGAGGAGGCAACGTCGCGGATCGAGTGTTGGAGCAGACAAGCTGATGTGGATGAACACCGGGCCCATTGGACCCATTTTCTGACGCGTTACGAGTACACGAGCTGCAGGATCACGCAAGAGCATCATGACAGCTGGACCGTGGAGCGGACTTACTTTTAAGCGTTTTTTCTGTTTATTTCCTTGTTTCTAGGCATTTTAGTGTCGTTATTTAGTTTAGGCGTTTTTATATTACTTTTTTTTATTTTCAGACACTTTAGTGCACTTTTTATTTTCGTAGCTTATATATACTGTAAGAAACCCCATTTCGAATTATTGAATGAATACAAATTCGGCTGCTTTTCTTCCTCTTGTTTCAAGAGATCAGGGTTTCAGGATTGGCCCTCGGGTGTTGAGGATTCAACCCCAGTTTCCATATTTTCTTGTCTCTATTTCTTCAAGGTGCAGGAAAGGTACAATTTTCCTACTTTTATCATCTGTGTTATCCTTCATCTCGAACATGTTACTTCCCCATTACATTCGTTCTTTCCTGAATTTACCCATTTTGTTTCGATAGGAAAAGATAGATACCTAGCCCTGGGAACTAGATCCAAACCTGACTATGGACTAGTCTATGCTAGCTCTGGGATATCCTCATATCCCTAAATCCTCCCTATTTTACCGTTTACGTGATTCTTATGTTGAAGGGCATGATCCGAACGGACGGATCTCATCTCCGTGTTGATATTTGTTAGTTTCTTTTTGAGCGAAAATAATTAGTTGTTAATTTTCTTACTTGAATGTCTTCCAACTAAATATACACGCATCTAGGGTTAGGTCATCGCATGCCCCTGCATCACACACACACACACACAAACACACACACACACACACACACACACACACACACACACGTACCCACCCACGCACGCACGCATTGTTGTCATATGCGATCGCATATGCATATGCATATGCGATCGCATGTGCAGTTATGCGCGAATATGCGACCGGATATTCGCCAACAGTCAGAAATCTGACCGTTGGCACTTCTTTTTTTTTTTTGGCAAAATTTCCACTTTTTGCCTATAAAAAGGCACTCAAATCCCCCCATTTGCAACATTGAATCATTCCAAACTCTCTTTTACTCCTTAATCCTCATAATCTATTTATTACATTCCAACTTCCAAGCCTAAATCCCAATATCCATAAATCCTCTACAAAGATCAATCAAGAAGAGAAGTTTACAAAGATCAATCCAGACTCTCTCTCTCTCTCTCTCTCTCTCTCTCTCTCTCTCTCTCTTCATTCATAATCCTATACATTCTATATCTTTTCATTCATAATCCTAATCATTCATTCCATATTTCTATTTCTCTACCTCCATTATATAATTCATCTACAGCACTTTCATTAAACAGTATTAAGTACAATTAATGAATTTAAGGTAGTAACTAAGTTAGCATTCGACGTCCACTTGAACTGAATGGCAATAATTCAGCTGAAAAAGTGGAAATGACCCATCTTGATGTCAGACAAGCCCCCAAATTTCTACTAGGATCGATAATTCAGGATCCAATTCAAATTGGAAGAAAGTGCAAATAGGACTTTCATGTTCACTACAAACTAAAACGTTACACCCCCTATCAAATTGGTTAGTGCAATTGAATAAAACTGAGCATCCAAATGCATCACAAAGAGAAGCATGGATACATACAACACAAGGCAAAATCAGTAACAGAAGAAATGACCATACCATCATCTTCCAAGCAAGATACCCAGTGGGCCCGCCCCTGTTGCTCTCCTCGCCATCGACAGTATAATCAACGCCCTGCTCTAAAACATCCCTCACGAACATCACCGCCTCTGCCTTCTTTCCCACCTCCCAATACACCGAAATCACCTTCTCAATCATGCTAAACCTCGGCGTGAGCCCGACGCACTCCATGTCCTTGAGCAGCCCGACGACGTCACCGACCACGTGATCACCCCGGACCATCTTATCGACCCACCCACACATGATCGTAACCATCAATTCAACAGTCTCGCTATCCGCCCGGTTCTCTTTACGCAGCCAGTCGAAGACCTCCAGTGCGCACCACGAGTCCCGCCCTTCCTGGGAGAAATACACCAGGACCAGGTGCAGCTCCCGAGCAGATAGGCGGCCGTGCATCGCTTCAAGGATGTCGGCCGGCTCGCGGGCCATCCGCTCCAATTCCTCGATTGCTTCAAAGAATCCATCACTCATCATCTCATCGCTGCTACTGCCATCGTTGGTGGTGGACGGAATTCGGTCCAGCTCGACTGACCGGGGCGGTCCGATTTTCCGGGCGGTTTGGTATTTAGGGTTTGGGAGATTGTGGGATGTTGTGAGGGAACAGGAATTGGTTGAGATGTTGGGAGTCAGGAACTGATGATGGGAGGGAGAGTGGGGTAGAGGTAGAGTGGGCCTCATCATGGTAGAGGACATGAATCGGTGAATTGTAGCCATTGATTTTCTCTTTTGTTCCTCTTTCTACAGTGCTGGTTTGGTAGAGGTTTTGGGTTTTGTACGAAGAAAGAGTAGCTACTCTCGATGTTGCCGTGTATTTATTTTGAAGTTGACGTTACACCCAGTTATTGATAGAAACAACTACTGTTTTTACTTTTGGTAGCATGATGGTATGAAGTTGAGGTTTTGTACTACCGAATGTAGGGATAGAAGAGTGTTTTTTAAATAAATGTGGGTGTAGATGTCAGCTCGCATTTGTAGAGTGGGAGAAGGGGAGACGTGGCCAAGGGAGGAATATGGATTCCAGAAGGGGATTGCCTGTGGCAACCACCGCATGGATATCCCTTTGGCACGACGTAGCCCAAGCTCTGTGGGGCTCTTCGTGATGTATGTGTTTTATCACGCAGTTCATCTATTTTTCCAAAACATGATGTGGATCACCATAGAAAACAATGGGGATTGAAAGCCCACCGTTGAAAACATCTTGGGCCTATGAAAGCTTTTATTAGTGTTTTCCCTTCATCTAGTTATGTGTGACCTTATCAAAAAATTGGGATGGAAAATAAAACATCACAGTGGGCGTTCAATCCCCACCGTTTTCTGTTGTGCGGTCCAATTGAGCTTTGGATCTTCGTCATGTTTTAATCATGCCCAAAAATTAGAACTCAAAACGGATGGACGGTGTGGATAAAACACATACTTTACAGTGGGCCCCACAGAGCTTGGGCCACGTCGTGCTGCGTGGATATCCCTGTGGCAACCACCGCAGGCAATCCGTTGCCGAGGATTCCGTTGGAGAGCAGCTGTTAGCGCTCCGTTGTTAATCGGTACCACCGTAAGCTACGGTGGTAGTGGACAGATGTGGGGTCCACATGACGTATTCACGAAATCAGATCCGTCCATCCGGTGCTTCACCTTATGTTACCATCAAATAAAGAAGATCAGACAAAAGAAGACTCCTGGTACAAGGAATAGGGAACATGTTGAGAGGGGACACTGACCCTTGATTTCAAGGGAGGGCCCACCATGCTTTGAATACGAAATCCATGACGTTCAGTCCTTCCATCTTCCATGGATTATTGGTCTGGACGAAAATCAGGCTGTTCTGCAACTCAAGTTGGGCATTTGAGAATCAAGCGTAGGCATCCACACCTACATTGTTCCCGGTGTCTGTTTCACCATGTTTTTGGATTCGATCATATTTTCAGGAACAGAGAGTAACCTGAGGCTATAAGGCTACGAAACCAATGAACGGATTGGATGTCAGACATACAACACCTGGGCGCCACATCTTCCCAGTACCACCCTAAGGTGACTGTGGTAATGTGCGGTTGGTGTATTGGAAGACGCCCAGGCGTTTCAAGTCATGCCTCCCAAGCTGTAAGACTCCTACTCGTTTCAACAGCAGGTCTCATGATCGAGTGCTAAGGAAACACATTAATCCCCTTGTAGGTGGATGCATCGTGTGACTAACTATGTGCGTGAGTTGCATAGCTAACAAGGTAGGTGTGTTGTATGACCAGACTATGCTCTTGAGTTGCATAGCTAACAAGGTAGGTGCGTTGCATGACTAGAAAAAAGTCTTTTAAGTATTTAGTTTTTGCCTTCGGCAGGAGGTGAATGGAGTAGGAGGTATTTCAAAGATACCATTTTTTGTATTTTCGAATCTCAACGATTGATAGTGGAGGTGGCTAACATTGTGATGTGACTAACAAGGGTGAGTGGGTGGGTGTACTAACAATGGGGTATGCGGAAATGAGAAAGGAAAACATAAAGTATCAGCTTGATCCAAAACTTCCCTAACCCTGAGGAAGTTTTCAACAGTAAGCTTCCAACTCCCAATGCTTCCAGAGGTGTAGTCCACTTGAGCCTTCAATATGCCTTTCTTTTTTTATCATATTCTAAAATGATCTTTCAAAATAGATGGACGGCATGGATGAAACACATACATCATAGTGGTTATCATAGATCATTTGATAGGACCGTCCGTCTCATCCTCATATGGCGGTGGGAGCCCCCTAAAATTTTTCTATTGTGCAAGTCTTTCTCGCGCAAGTCTCTCTCAGGATGGGGTGCTCGTGGGTTATTTGCACACTGGAGTGGGCCTGAAAATCTCTCTCTCTTCTCTCTCTCTCTCTCTCTCTCTCTATATATATATATATATATATATATATATATATATATATATATATATATATATATATATATCAACAAAATATGTAACTCAAATAAAATGCCTTTTTTAAGTTCTTTTTTAAAGGTGGGAGAGTTTGGCCAGTAAGAAAGGTGTCGCTAAATTATTAATTTACCATACGCACAATGCTCATGGATAGAGACTCTGGAAGCATAGAGGTGAATTAAACAAGAAAAACACAAAAGCACAAGCAAACTCACACAAAAACAAATTGAATTTACTTAGAAAAACCCTCAAGAGAAGCAACAAAAACCACTAGCTTAGAAAAACCCTTACGAGAAGCAACAAAAACCACATTAAAAAAAAGTTATCGGTGCTCCGCTATAGTACAACGATTCATATGCATACATACATCCACCGTACATGGCATGCATGTCTAAGCCATTCAAATACAGGGAACCAATCTAGTTGGGGTATTTTCATCAGATTTACTGGAAGATCATACCTTTTGATGTACATATAGAGACGCACACACGCACATTATAGAATAATTTTAATTTTTAATCCAACGGTTATGGTCATCCACTAAGTGCATTTCGGTGGTAACACGTTGATGTCGACGGTTTATCCAGTGATTCCTACCAATCAACTGCCACTGGACGACCAAGATTAAAAACTGAAAAAGATTCAACATCCATCATGCAAAGAAATACCTCAGAATTATCAGGATAGTTTAATGGTGAGATTTTATTTTTTATTTATGAGCTATGAACCATTGAGTTTAAGGACCGATCCAATCAACGATCTGAAATTATCATCCACGGGAAGGGTATTCCGCACGCTATGAGAGACTGAAGTGGAGATTCACGATACATATGACTGTGGTAAAATGTGTAGAAGATCCTGACCGTCCATCATGAACCTGCTCTGATCCAATAAGAAGGTTTGTGGACTCATCAGGTGGGCTACATGTGAATCAGAAAATGAACAGGTAGGTAAAATGACAAACACCATATCCAGAGTGCATGTGTGGGCCGCCTCGTGAGTGAAAGTCTAGATTTTTAGGGCACCACCTGAAGAACGCACATGTGTACGGAAAAATTTATGGTTCAGATCATTGATCTAATGCACATCAAATCCATGGTTCAGATCATTGATCTAAGGCACCTATACAAACTAACAACCAAGGGTACTGGCCCTTGGTGACCATCAATTGTAAGACTCCATTAGGTGGGCCACATATGATCATCGATTTAGATCATGACCGTTGGATTATTCAGATTGAACGATTCAGTGGGCCCCACTATAGTTGTGATCATTATAAATAGGTTTAGGGTGGGAAGCTTGGATCGTGTTTCCTATACGAGATTATTAAGCCGGATATGGAAACCTACGGTGTGGAGACCCTATAGGAGAGAATTGTGATGGGTAAGCTTCTCTAGCCCTCTTTCCTATAAATATATGTCTTGGTCCCCTCACCAACATACAAGAGAAAACCCTAGTCCCATTGAGAGGTTCTCCTAAAGGTGTAAGGTGCAGAAGATCAAGAACTCTTCTCAGCAACACAACGGCATCGAGAATGTCTTTCCAATCAGGTACGCCTTCGAAATTATAGTATGAAATCTCCATTGTTGATGCATAGACGATCCCATCATTCCACAATATTCAAGATTAATAGTTGGTGTCAGAGCTCCTATGCTTCAATGCGGTAGATTCAGTTTTACCGCCGTCAAAACCCTCTAATCGTGTGATTCCGACAACCCAATTACAAAAAGATTCGGAATCAATCATCATTCGAAAGGTGGTTTCGTATGGCTTCCCTATCCGATCGGCAAGCTATATGCTACTGTGGCCACATGACACAGATGAAGGCCATATGAATTTGGCAGATTGAATCTCTAGATGTAGGCCATATGCCGCATCCCATATCCAATTTCTAGTTCGTCTCTACCAGCGATGTAACAAGATACATTAAAAAAAAAAAAAGGGTTTGATTGCACCAGCCATGGCCGTCAACATCTTTTAGCCTAGTAATGGTTGCTAACATCTCAGGCATCTATTCATACAGGGGTGAAAAGCTCATTAGATTGTCTACTCCAGACTCGTGACACACCAGCACCGTCGACAACCATTAATAGCAACCCCATCCTCGGCAAATAGTTATAATAATAATAATAATAATAATAAGGGGAACACTGTTTGTTGTGGCCAGGCCATCGTTGCGGGTGATCTAACCGTGTGTGCTCACCGGTGATCTTCCCCCTTTTCTTCTCTGTATCCGGCACTTGCAACAGCTGATGCGATTCTCCGCTGGTGGAGACAACCGCCATTAATGGCGATCTCCCTCTCCGTCGACGGGTGTGCTGTGGCAGCCAATTTTTGGTGGCGGCAACGGATATGGAAAGTGGGGTTGCAGCTAGGGTTTTCGGGTCTATGGGCGTTGGATTTGGGCGAGAATGAAAGTTCCATTTTCAGCACCAAAGCTTCTATCACTCGCTTGTGTGAATGGGATTTGGGATTTCCGTTTAGGAAAGAAGTCGAGGGCTGCATCAGCCTAAATTGGAATTTTGAGAATGAGATATTGGCTGTTGTACTTCTTGTTTCATTAGCCTTAATTTTGGAGCTTGCTTAATCCTAATGTTGGGACCAACCTTGGGGCCTAATATCACATTCATCTTTAGACTTTTGGGCCCTCTTTGGATATTTGGGCTTACTATTCATTGATGTTGATTTAGGCCATTAAGTGGGCCTAACTTTTGGGCCTAATTGAATTTTTTTAAAGCTTAACTTTAAACAAAATGTTGTTTTCTTTTTTGACGTTATGTGGCCCGCTTCAGTTTTTGGGCCTATTGCCCATAGAAGATAATCTTAACCATTGAATTTATTTCACTCGGACCATGTCGGAACAAATAAAACCCAAATAAATATTAATGGTTGGTGGGTCTTAGTTGATAAATGGTCTAAGTACTTCAGTAAATATGGTTATTAATTATTGAGTTCAAATTTGGCCTAAAATAGGGCCATTACCCATGTGTTTGAGGCTGATATTTAGTTGTTGACCATTAAGAATTTAAACTAACCATTCTTTAAAATACATTTAAGCCTACAGGCGGTTAACATCAGCCATGTTTTAGGCTAAATTAGAACTTTTACAGAATGGTTCGTTGTGGGCAGGACCATGTAGCAATCCTTGAGTTTGAAAGTGGGGATTGGAGCTTGTTGTGTTAGCCACCATAGTGACCTCAATTGGCAAAGATTTCTACTTTTAAACTTCTGTACTTGGAATTCAGTGACCCTCCATTATAGGATTGCATTCAGTTGCGTTCATAGCTAGGCAGACGGTGGTCAAAACAAAGAAGTATCATCGTTTGGCTGAATGTGAGCGAGATGGAGTGATTGGTGATGGTGATATAAGTTTGAAAGACTCATTTCATCCAAAGATGATGGGCGTCTTAGATTTATTTCATTAGCATTGATCAACTTCATATTCAGTAGAGCCTTATGTATGTTACAATTTCGGCCAAATGAGGAATCGTGATGATATGCTGGGCTCTTGCCAGAATTAGATGAGTATAGCCCATCATCATTCTTGGTCATTTGATTGAAGGCCTAAATCAATCGAATGTATATACATGCATAATGTTTGTGGTTTATGTTCATTCATTGTTATATGGGACTTGTTTATTGATGTGAGTTTTATGCTTTGAATGTCCAGCTATGACTGTTTCCAATGTTCCAACCCAATTCAATTATATACCTTTGCTTACTGGGTTTAACTATTCAAAATGGAAGCCGTTCGTTGAAATAGTCCTAAGTTACATGGACTTAGACCTGGCCTTGGAGAGAGTAGAGTCTCTCATTCCATCTGACTCCAGTTCGGAATTAGAAAAGGCTCACTACAAGGACTGGATTAAGTCAAATAAGATGTGTCTCAAGATCATAAAGAATTCGATTTCTGAGATCATGCAGGGTGTCATGCCCGACACCGAGAAAGTTAAACAGTTCTTGACTGAATAAGAAAACGATTTGAGAAATCGGATAAAGCTGAGCTGAGTTCACTTCTACATAAGCTGACTTAAGCCACCTATAACGGTCAAGGAAATATCAAGGAGTACATTGGTGGATTGTCTAATGTGGTGGTTAAAATCCGCGCATTGGCCCTTAAGATTGATGATGAACTCCTGATTTTCTTGATTCTGAACTCCCTCCCTCCACAGTTCGGTCAATTCCAAATCTGCTATAACACTCAAAAGGAAAAGTGGACATTGAACGAACTGACATCTCAGTGCGTTCAGGAGGAAAAGAGACTTAGAAGTTCAAGCAAGACACAAAGTGCACACCTAGTGACATTTGGTCGAGGATGAAAAGGTAATAAGAAAAAGGAAGCGCAATTCAGGAAAACGTTCTACGAGTCCTGCGGGTGGTAATCAGCCTAACTCTGGAAGAATATCAAAGAAGAAAAAGCGGGGTCCTAATGATGGCTGCTTCTTCTGCAAAAAGCCTGGTCATCAGAAGAAGGATTGTGAATGATTTAAAGAATGGTTCGTTTCTAAGAGTAAGAGCCATATTTTAGTCCGTTTCAAATTTAGCTGATGTGTCCACAGACCCCTGGTGGATAGATTCTGGTGCAACTATTCACATATGTAATTCCATACAGGATATGCTCCAAAGCCGGACACCAACTGATGAAGAGAGATCAGTCAATATGAGGAACGACATTAGAGTAAACATGAAAGCTATTGGAGTCTGTAGGCTTAGGTTATTGTCAGGACACTTTCTTGATATAGTAGATACTGTTTGTGTGCCTTTTATAAGGCGCAATTTGGTTTTCATTTCTCGTTTAGACAAGTATGGTTATGAGTTTAAATTTGCAAATGAAAAATTAAATATTTGTTATAATTCGGCTGGTTCTGGCACTTTAGTTAATAACCTCTATCAGCTAGATTTGAATGTTTCACATGTATACAGCATTAACTCCCAACATGGAAACACTAAAGGCATTTTTGCTTCAAATCTGACACTTTTAAGAAGGTACGCTACCGTGTTCGCTAATCCGGTGTAGAGAGCACTCTATAACCTTTACGAACACGCACTTCCTTAAGAAATGAAGGATCTGAAGAGTCTGAAACCCCAACTAACGTAATTTCCATTTGTCTGGTTTATAAGAAAAAAGGGTGCCACTAGGAACGTAGGACTCTTAGAAGTAATTCATACAGACATCTGCGGACCGTTCCCTACAGCATCTGGAATGGGCAGAAGTATTTTATCACTTTTATAGATGACTACTTTCGTTATGGGTACTTATACCTTATTAACGAAAAATCAGATGTCCTAAATACATTTAAGATCTATAAGGCTGAAGTCAAGAATCAACTCGACAGAAAGATCAAAGTCGTTAGATCTGACCGTGGTGGTGAGTACTACGAAAGATATGACGAATCTGAGCGTAATCCAGGTCCATTCGCTAGATACCTACAAGATTGTGGCATCCTCGCCCAGTACACCATGCCCTGTATCCCAGAGCAAAATGGTGTAGTAGAAAGGCGTAATCGCACCCTAAAGAACATGGTGCGATCTATGATCAGTAATTCAACGTTACTAGAATCTTTGTGGGGTGATGCATTGAAAACGGCTATGCATATCCTTAATAGAGTCCCAAGTACGGCTTGTAATGAAAAGTCCATATGAATTGTGGACAGGGCGAAAACCTAGTCTACGATATTTTCATGTATGGGGTTATCCTGCAGAAGCCAAACCATATAACCCGCATGAAAGAAAACTTGACCCTAGAACTATTAGTTGTTTCTTTATTGGATACCTAGAAAGATCAAAATGATTCAGATTTTATTGTCTATCATATTCCATGATAGTCATTGAGACTACGAATGCTAGGTTTATTGAGAACACTGAAGATAGCGGGAGCACAAACTTGAGAAATATTGTATTTGAGGAAGAACGGATTGTGATTCCCACCACAATCATTCAGAGTAGTGTGGTTGTCCGTCCAGCAGTGGACCCTGAGATCCCTATGGATGACCATGTAGAGCCTCAAATACAACCCACCGACGAGGAAATGGAAAACCTAATTCAAATAATGAGCAATTAAGACGATCACATAGAGAGAGAAGATCTGCAATACCAGACGATTACATCGTCTATTTGCAGGAGCATGAGTTTGACATTGGGGTTGAAAAGGATCCTGTGTCCTTTTCACAGGTCGAACAAAGTGTCAATTCTTCTCATTGGTTCGATAGCATGAATGATGAATTGAAATCCATGAAGGATAATAAAGTCTGAGACCTTGTTAAATTGCCTGAAGGGATTAGGCCGATTGGTTGTAAGTGGGTGTTTAAAACCAAATAGGACTCCAAGGGCAATATCGAAAGGTATAAAGCCAGGTTAGTTACAAAGGGTTTCAGTTAGCGTAAAGGCATTGACTTTAAAGAGACTTTCTCACCTGTGTCTAAGAAAGACTCATTCAGGATCATTTTGGCTCTTATGGCTCATATGGATCTAGAGCTACATCAAATGGACATAAAAATTGCGTTCCTCAATGGAGATTTAATGGAGAACGTATATATGTTACACCCAGAAGGTTTTAAATCCAAAGGCTTAGAACATCTGGTATGCAAACTTAAGAAGTCCATTTATGGGTTGAAATATGCATTACGACAGTGGTACCTAAAGTTTCATGAAGTCGTTTCCTCATATGGTTTCATTGAAAACATTGCGGATGAGTGCATATATGTGAAAATCAGTGGCAGTAAGTTATCATTTTGATCTTGTATGTTGACGACATTTTATTAGCCAGTAGTGATATTGGATTATTGCGTGAGATGAAGAAATTTCTGTCTCAAAATTTTAAGATGAAAGATCTTGGTAATGCCTCCTTTGTCATCAACATTCAAATTAGCCGAGACAAATCATGTGGATTACTTGGCCTGTCGCAGATGGCCTATATTAATAGGATTCTCAAAAGGTTTGACATGGAAGGTTGTGCTCCTGGCTAAGCACCTATTGTAAAAGGTGACAAGTTTGGTCAATTTCAGTGTCCTAAGAATGACCTAGAAAAGGTCAAGATGAAAGCTATTCCGTATGCGTCAGCAGTAGGGAGCATCATGTATGCTCAGCTCTGTATGCGTCCAGATATTGCCTTTGTGGTTAGAATGTTGGGCAGGTACCTTAGTAATCCAGGTATGAATCATTGGATAGCTGTAAAAAAAGTATTGCACTACTTGTAAAGGACAAATGACTTCGAACTCACATACAGGAAGCTTTTCAGCACAGCTTTCAAGTGCATAAGGCACTTATCAAAGCTACAACTAAATGCTGAAAAATCATCCATGAAGACTTTGAGAATTGTCCCCACCAAGTCAGAAAAGATACTCATCATACAACGCTGAAAGGTGGCAGGGGCATTACATAGTCCAAACGGCATCCGTCGATAGGCGAAAGTGCCGAATGGACATGTGAATGTAGTCTTTTCTTGGTCTTCACAGGCAATCTCTATTTGGTTGTACCCTGAATAGCCATCAAGGAAGCAAAAATGGGAATGACCTGCCAACCTTTCTAAAATTTGATCAACAAAAGGTAAGGGGAAGTGGTCTTTCCTCGTGACGGTGTTTAGCTTCCTGTAGTCAATGCACATTCTCCAACCGGTAGTGACTCTGGTTGGCACGAGTTCATTATTGGCATTGGCTACGATGGTTATTCCGGATTTCTTAGGCACCACTTGAGTTGGACTCACCCATTGACTATCGGATATTGGGTAAAGAATACCCACATCCAATAGTTTTCATCACTTCGGCCTTAACCACATCCTTCATGTTTGGATTTAGTCGTCGCTGTGGTTGCCTAGATGTCTTCGCATTCTCCTCAAGGTGTATCCGATGAGTACAAATCAATGGGTCTATGCCTTTGAGATCCGCAATTGACTATCCAATGGCACTCTTGTGCTCTAATAGAGTGGCCATTAGCCTACTCTCTTGTTCCTCATCCAAGTGGGAAGAAATCACCACCGGATATGTCTCATTTCGACCTAAATAGACATATTTCAGCTCACTTGGTAATGGTTTTAGGTCGAGTGTTGGCGCCTTGATATTGGATGGGAGGGCTTTGTTCTCGTTTATAGGCAAAGGCTCAAATAGGGCCTTCCATCTGTTATTATCAAGCACCGACATCGCATCTAGAATGGCATCCATCTCTTGTATTATGTCATCATTTATCTCATGAGAATGGGCCACACATGCCTCCAAAGGGTCGGAAGATAATGACAAGGGGAATGTATCTTCCACGAATGATTCAATCATGTTTATTTCGTGGATATCCCCATCAACTTCCGTGGTTGTTTGCATAAATAAAAAATATTAAGCTCAAGAGTCATATTTCCAAAGGACATTTGTACAAGCCCGTTTCTACAATTGATAATTGCGTTTGAAGTAGCTAGAAAGGGGCGGCCAAATATGACGGGAATTTGAGCACCGATACCTATCACGGGATGTGTATCCAAGACAATAAAGTCTACTGGGTAGTAGAATTTATCAACTTGGACTAGGACATCCTCAATCATTCCTCTCGGTATACGAATGGATCTATCAGCAAGTTGGAGTGTGGTTTTGGTCGGTTTCAATTCACCTAACCCAAGTTGTTCGTAGACTGAGTAAGGAATGAGATTCACACTTGCCCCCAAATCGAGTAAGGCTTGTTTAATCCGGTAGTCTCCTATGATGCATGAGATGGTTGGACTACCCGGATCCTTGTATTTTTGGGGCACCTCTTGTTTAATGATAGCGCTCAAATTCTCAGTCAAAAGTACTTTGTTGTGAACATTGTGTTTTCTCTTGACCGCACACAATTCCTTTAGAATTTGGGCATAAGATGGTATTTGTTTTATGGCATCCAACAATGGGATGTTGATCTTCACCTGCTTGAAAACTTCTAATATTTCCAGATTTTTGTCTAACGGTTTAGGTGAAATCAACCTTTGTGAAAACGGGGCAACCGGCTTGTATTGCCTTTCCGGTTCTTTCTCTTGTGGAGTGTTGTTTGAGCTATCATCCTCTTTGGAATTTTTCGGATCCTTAGGCTTTGGGGCCTTCACCAGATTAGATTTGTCAATTTCTTTCCCACTTCTCAAAGTGGTAATAGCTTGAACATGCTCCGTATGATGGGAGGATGAGCTTGCATCTTGTATCTCAAATTGGGTTCTTGGGTTAGGAAGTATGCTCATCTCTCTAACACTAAGATGAGATTCAACTCTAGCCATTGATGTTTTCAATTCATTGATGGCTTGAGTTGAATTTTGACTTGAATTTCAATTGCTCTTGCATGAACCCATCTATTTTCAGAGAATTTGTCTTGTTATACTCAGCTTGAACTGATACAAATGCACCCAACATCTCCTCTAGTGTTACTTTTGGAGTAATGACTAGAGATGGACCTAGTATAGGTTGAGCTTGAGGGATATTGGTTGCATTCGCAGTGGGTCCATTCCTCCAACTGAAGTTGGGATGGTTCTTCCAACTAGCATTAAACGTGTTTGAGTTTGGAGCACCAAATTGCCGTTGATAATTGTTTATGGCATGTGATTGTTCTTGTAAGATGTCCTCAACTGCTGAAATTGTGGAACAATCTTGTGTTGCATGTTGATTTCCGGCACAAATTCCACAAACAATATCAACGTCATTGGAGTTAATTGTCTCTCCTTTCCTCAATTCCATGGCTTCGACCTTTCTTGTGAGGCTAGCCACCCGTGCACTTATGCTATCCTCTTCCGATAAGACATACATTCCCCCTCTTTCCTTTTGTTGGCCAGTCTTGAAATTTGTTGGTTTCGATGTATCCCAAGACTGTGCATTCTCAGCCAATTCTTCCAAATAATCCCATGCTTCATCAGCTTCCTTATTCATGAACTCCCCATTACACATCATCATGGGTGAAGTAAGTCCTTCATAGAAAAAGCTTATAACCCGTCAAATTTCATAGCCATGATGTGGGCATGCGTTTAATAAGTCCTTAAACCTCTCCCAACATTGGAAGAAGGTTTCATCATTCCTTTTGGGCAAAGTTCATGATAAGGCGCTTCAACATGTTTGTTTTGTGAGTAGGGAAGAATTTTTTTATGAATTCCCTATGCATATCAGTCCATGCACCAATTGATCTTGGCTTTAATGCATGAAGCCAACCTTTAGCTTTATCTTTAAGAGTAAAAGGGAAGAATTTGAGTCTCACCACATCATCAGTTACATTAGCAAAGTGCATAGGTGGTTATTACCTCATCAAACTCCTTAAGGTGTTGATAGGCACTTTCACTGTCTAATCCATGGAATTTAGGGAGAAATTGGATCACTCCTGGTTTTAAATCCACATTCCCTGCATTTTGTGGAAAAATTATGCATGAGGGAGTGCTCGCTTTTGCTGGTTGCAAGAAATCACGTAAAGTTCTTGGTCGGGGAACATTCTCAACCACATTCTCCCCTGTTTCAGTTTGGTTTTGGCCCAGATTGGCCATCGGATTAGGTTGATTTGCAGCCATGTTTTCAGACAAAATTGGAGAGTTTAGATGTCTCCTAGCACGTGGTTCTCTGTCAATTCCTTCAACTATTCCCCCTTCACTAATGAGTTGGTTATTGGAATCCCGAGCCCAATGTGGCATGCAAATCCAAAAAAATATGAAACGAAAAGAGAAACGAATTCTTCCTTCCCTTCTTCACTCTTCTCTAGGACCGAAGCACAAGGTGTCTTGCAATGGTTAGGCCAGAAGCAAGGATAGAGACCAATTTTTCCTGGTCAATAGGGGTTCAAAGAACTCCCCACCCACTCTTTGAATCCTTTGAGAAAAAGTACAGAAAAAGAAGAAAGAGGAGTAGAGGTGAGAAAAGAAATCTCTGAGCACAAGGTGATCCAAGACGGCAGAGCCGACCAATAGGAATCTAGGTGGCACAAGGCCTACCTTTCAGAGATCCAAAAGGAGTCTCTACCCACTCTACAAGAGATGAATATGATAGGAATGAATAGGAGAAGGAGAAGAGTTAGGTTTAGAAAGATAGAACCTGATTCGAGTACTTGAGATCCTTATGTCTTCTTCAACTTCCTAGAAATCCCTGCAAAAAGGAAAATTAAATAAAACAAACTAAGTTAGTCATAGAATCCTAAAAATCCTAAATAGATACTATTTTCAGAAATTTGTGAAAAACCGTCAAAGTCCCAGGCAACGGCGCCAAAAACTTGTTCTCTTCCCCAAGTGTAGGGTTGCGATGTAGTAATAAACTCGGTAAGACCGAGGTCGATCCACAGGGACTTGTGTAGGAATTCACAAACACATCCAATAATGTCTATTGAGAGCTAACAACCAGATTTTGTATGAGATGATGTAAGTAACAACTTTGAAATAAATTGAAGGTAAACAATTATAAAAAGGCACTAAGGGTTCAAGGATCCACTTGTAGCAATCCTTGATGTTCAATCTGCTGTGGTTTCTCACTTTCTCAACTAGAATCGATATTAAGATCTATCTAGCCGGATGATAGAGCTGTTAAACTAAACAATCTGCCATATGTAAGACCAATGCATATAACTCACTCAATGCAAGCTAGGATGAGCATGCTCAATTGCATAGGTCAGTCCCAATTCTAATAGGCTCAGATCACAATCATAACCATCCTCAAGTCCTGTCACAAGACAAGGCTAGATTATGATTTGAACTTGATTTAAATCACATGCACAGTCCCACATAGCATAGAATTTCAGAAAAGTAGAACTTTGGTAGGAAGTTCCCACATGAAGATCATAGTACTAGAGCGTACTCCAATTCCTCGGGTCATACAGGTCTAGACTAACACAAAGCAATTAAGAACTTAAGTAATTCTCCCAAACATCCATGAGTCATCATAAGACTAAGAAAAACTACTTAGAACTTGTATAAACTTCAAACCATTGTTCATAAACATAAAATTCAATCTTAAAACCAACTTAAAACGAATTGAAACATCTTAGATTCACTACAAGCTTCACCTCTTAGCCCTAGCTAAAAGGTTTAGCCGTTCATGATCTAAGGAAACATGAAACAACTAGAAAAATCATAAAAACAGCAAAACAAACTAGAAGGAGTTGTGGAACTCCGAAATCCACTTCCGCCGCCTCCAACCTTGCTTAAACTCTTTCAAGATACCCTAGGAACGATCCCTAGGTGTCCTTTTATAGTGGGGAGGCTCCGTAACCTCAGAATATTCGAGAATTTGCGTAAAACTTACGCAGTGCGCAGAGATTTTCGGCACCAAAATAGGAAAGTCTGCAGATTACGCATGGCCGACCGGTCGCACGACCTGGTCTGAGTGGCTGGCCGACCGGTCGCGACCGGTCTGGTTGGTCTTCTCATCAGTCCAGCAAGCTTCTGGATTTAGGAATTTCTTCTGGCCGACCGGTTACAACCAGGTCGGACTGTATATGCAAACTGTCCAGTGAGTTTTGCCTAATTTCATCTTGCACTTTTTATTCAAGGACCGGTCGCACGACCAGTCTGAGGTGTGGACGATCGGTCGCACGACCGGTCGCAGATGGTCCAGTGCAAATACTCTTTTGTTGAGTGATGAGACCGGTCGGACGACCGGTCTTGGGCCTTGGACGACCGGTCGTGGGTGTCTTCTTCTTCCTTCTTTTCTTCTCTTCTTTGCTTCTTTCTTCCACACTTCCCCACTTGGTCCTTTGGTCTTCTTTTCTTCTAAATAGCGTCCTTAAGTCTTCAATTGATGCTTCCTCTCTCTCATCCCTACAATCACAAATCCATGCATTAGTTTAGTCTATAAACCATAAAAACAAGCATAATGAGTAATGAATTGGGGTTAGAATATGCACAATTAAGAGCTCAACAGTATGCCACAAAAAAGTGCACTAACAATCTCCCCCTTTGTCGATTACTTATAAATAACCTACCAAAATAAATACATGAACAAGAGATTACATTAATAATGAAATGAATACAGGACTCTTGACATGCCTAACTAAGCAGGTCCTCTTCAGTTTGCTCCCCTATAACCTGTCAACTCCTGCATCACAAAACATATCAAACTAGTTTTGGTGGGACTTAAACTTTCTCCCCCTTTTTATCAGCAATTGACAAACTATTCTCTCCCCCTTAATGATATATCAATTAAGGTTAAGGTAAGAGTAGATAGTATGTCGCAGTTAAAACACTAAGCACATGCTAACAAGGAGAGTATAGGGTGTATGAACATAAAAACATGGAGCATGCTAAGGAACATGATTAACAAGAAAATGTAACTATCTACGCATAGTGAATCATGTATAATTGGTTAAAGATATACATATGCAATAATACTACAAGGGCTTATAGCCCAATCAACCAACCTCCCCTATTGGTATATCAAGACCAATACTAAGCAAAGAGTAGCATACAATGAAGCATGTAATTTAGTAAGATTAGCTAATCTAAGCATGGTGATAGTCTACCAAGCAAATATATAAATTAAAAGCAAGGCTAAACTACCAAATTTGGGCTCATGAGGCTTAAATCTTTTGATTTGCCCGTACACACAAAAATGAGGCTGAAATCCTCAGATATTCCTATAAAATCACTTTCTAACTACCCTTACTAACTATGTTTAGTTTGAAAGGCCTAAAGGTAACTAATTTCTTCAACACCCTCATAAAATATAGTATAAGGTGAGGGGTTGGGAACTCCTTCTTCTCCTAGAAGGGATAACGGTCGGGATCCTCTCTTATATTAGGGAGAAGAGAGGTACTGGTGAAAGCCATGAGAGCTTTATCAATAATTTGGCTCCCATTACTAGTGGAGTCACCAGAGTTAGATTCGGACTCATCCGTATCATCCTAAGTGGCAGCCATTGCCTTTTTACCTTTCGGTTTAGGCCCTTCGGACATTCCAAGGCGATATGACCATGATGACTGCAACCGTAACATCGGACGGATGAAGATTTGGATGATTTCCTTTATGTTTATCACCATTCTTGTCCTTCTTGTCACAGCTACTCCCTCTATCAAATTTGAGGAATCTTTTAAATTTTTTGTTTAACTTTTCTTCTTCACCATCCTTATTATCACTATCTTCCTCCGACTCACTCTTAATTTTCTTATGTTTGTGAGAAGACTTTAGAGCTATGCTTTTCTTTCTAGAGGGGGCCTTAAAGTGTTGTTCATGAGTTTGTAGGGAACCTATGAGTTCTTCTACTTTCATGTTATCTATGTCTCTACACTCCTCTAAGGCTACTACCTTAGTGTTAAATCTTTCCGGGAGGGACCTAAGTATTTTTCTACATATACGTCCTTCCGGAACCCGATCACCCAAGACAAATATGGAGTTGCAAATATCAGAAAGTTTTGTATAAAATTCCATGAAGGTTTTAGTCTCTTCCATCCTAATGTTTTCAAGTTTGGTAGTTAAAAGCTGAAGCTTCGAGCGTCTTACTGTGCTAGTTCCCTCGTGGGTAACCTCAAGTATATCCCACGCTTCTTTTACAGTTGCGCATGTTAGAATGCACTGAAATTCATTCGGGAAAATCGTACAACAAATTGCATTGAGAGCTTTGACATTTGCCATGTATTGAGCTCTCTCACTGTCATTCCATTTTTCATCATCTTTGGGAATGACGATGTATTTCTTATCAACCTCCACTTGTTCGGTGGGCAAGACATATCCATTTTGTGTGCTTAGCCATACCGGATGGTCCATGGATTGTAAGAAAATCCTCATCCAAGCCTTCCAATAGGCATAGTTGGACCCGTTAAAGAATGGTGGATGATTGGTGGTACCTCCATCTCAGTTAGACATCATGCTAGCGCTTCGGTACCGGATCTTACTCTAGATGGTTAAGTCCTTGAAGAGCAACCTTGCTCTGATACCAATTGAAATTACGTCGGTAGTTTAACACGACACTTTCGTATGTGCAGGAAGCTTAAAGAGCAACTATAATTATGGCTAAGTCCTATAGGGGGGTGATTAGGACCTTTTGAAATTCTTTTCGCCTACTTACACAATTTAACAAATTAAATTAAGTTAAGC
The DNA here is from genome assembly GCA_003013855.2 of Liriodendron chinense. Lineage (NCBI taxonomy): Eukaryota > Viridiplantae > Streptophyta > Magnoliopsida > Magnoliales > Magnoliaceae > Liriodendron > Liriodendron chinense. The sequence continues at coordinate 1,149,915 of ML058521.1, forward strand.
AAGAACACTTCAGCTTCCAAGCCTAAGTGGGTCCAATCACAAGACTAGCATATGGTTTAAGCAATAACAACCTAGTCTAAGCATGCATAGATAAACAAATGATTTAACTAATCAAGCTCCTAGTTTATGCAACCTATGTAGACTTATGAGAATGGATCAATGAGTTCAAGTCTACACTACTTAGTGAAAGTACATCTTGTGTGTGGATGTGCCTATCTAGTGCCTCGCATACATTCTTATCAAGCATTCATAATTAAACAATTAAACATACAATGCTAAGATATCAATGTGCTCAATTCAATTACAAACACAAGCATGTATAGTGGTTCGACTTTGGGTCTACTCTACTCCCAGTTCAAGTACTTAACTCCATTGAGCACATCGGTATTCACTATCGGATGTTTTAAATGAGGTTCACCTCTCAACCTTTACACTGAGGTTTTCCTGGTTCACCTCTCAACCATAACCGGAGTTTTGGATAAAAAGTTAACTCTCAACCCAAACGGAGTTTTGGACATAGGCTAAATCTCAACCCGACGCACATTCACTCCCGTGTCGGAGGCTCTCCCTTGGAGACTTTGTTTAGGCCCGACAAACGAGCCAAGGAGCGCCAAACAAATCCTAGTCTTTAGGCCGACAAACAGGCCAAGGAACAGCCAACGTCCCTAGTTCGAGTTTGACAAACAAACTCTATACTCAACTCCCACGGATGAACTCTCAACAAAGACAACCTTACTTGTCGAATGAGCCCCTTATTCAGCGCTGGTTCGGATTGCTTGATCTCCGCTCTCCCATGCTTCAATCAGCTTCCCTTACTCCCCCGATCATGTTGCTGTTGCATTGTCAATGCGCCAGCTACACTTGATCAATCACCTTGCTTGTGATGCCTTTGAGATACACAAGGTGATAGGAGGGTAGGTTTGAGAACTCTACAATTGATAGGAATGGGTTGCCTAGAGTTGCCCACCTACAACGATCTCATCTTAGAGATTTGGATAAGGATATGTCCTATTAAGAAAGATCTAAACTCTAGAGATTAAGAGGGGATGAAGGTCATCTTCTTCATGAGCTTGGAATGCTCCAATCTTGTGTTAAAGCATAAGGAAGATGCCTTGCATAGGTTGGGAATGAGCCTTAAATGGTTTCCAACAATGGTGGCTTCACTCCTCTCAAAATTCCTCTCCTTACACTATGCCAAAACAGCAAAAAAACGACACAAAAACGCTTGATTTAACGACGGACTTGGTTCGTCGTTAATATCCGTCCTTAAGTTGAAAACAGTCCGTCGCTTACTACCACCTCCGGCTGTGATGTGTTTAATCGACAAAATTGTACGACGGACCAGAATCCGTCGATAACTGTGAATTAACGACGGATATAGTCCGTCGTTAATTTTACGACGAATCTAATCCGTCGTAATGTAATGTATTCAAGGGAGATTTCCTGCGTCGTAAAATTCTGCGTCCAGAGACGAGACGTTGGGATTTATCGACGGACCTTCTTGGATTTAACGACGAATATAGTCCGTCGTAAAGTGAAAATTATACACCTCGCAATTCATTTTAAATAAATTTGTTTCTTTAATAGGTCTAAATTTTTTTTTGAATTTTTAGAAAAAAAGTTGACAAGTTTAATAAAAATTAACAATATTTAAGAAAAAATGGGATTTGGAAAAATTCGAGATTTTGAAAATAATATTCTAAATTTAAAAAAGAACTAGAATTTTGAAAGAAATTGACATTTTGAAATAAATTGAGACGTTTGAATGAAGTGTATAAGTTTGAAATAATGTAGACTTTGAGAAAGATTGAGGTTTTGTAGTTTGAAAGATATTGACATATTTTGATAAAAAAAAAAAATAGATTTTCAAAAAATTGGCATTTTGAAAACGAACATCGAAAAGTTTAAAAAATTGTGATTTTAAAAAAATGTTGAGTTAATCCTGAATAAAATTTATAAGTTTGAAAAAAAATGTAATAAAATTAATAATGTTTAAGAAAAATTGAAATGTAGAAAAAATCAAAATTTTGAAAATAATTAGGATTAAAAAAGAACGAAAAATCTGAAAGAATTTTGACATAAATTAGGATTTAAAAGGAATTAAAAAAAGTTGGCATTTTGACATAAATCAAGAATTTTGAAACTTTAGAAAAAAAGTTGACAAGTTTAATAAAAATTAACAACATTTAAGAAAAAATGGGATTTGGTAAAATTCGAGATTTTGAAAATAATATTCTAAATTTGAAAAAGAACTAGAATTTTGAAAGAAATTGACATTTTGAAATAAATTGAGACGTTTGAATGAAGTGTATAAGTTTGAAATAATGTAGACTTTGAGAAAGATTGAGGTTTTGCAGTTTGAAAGATATTGACATATTTTGATAAAAAAAAAATTAGATTTTCAAAAAATTGGCATTTTGAAAACGAACATCGGAAAGTTTAAAAAATTGTGATTTTGAAAAAATGTTGAGTTAATCTTGAATAAAATTTATAAGTTTGAAAAAAAATGTAATAAAATTAATAATGTTTAAGAAAAATTGAAATGTAGAAAAAATCAAAATTTTGAAAATAATTAGGATTAAAAAAGAACGAAAAATCTGAAAGAATTTTGACATAAATTAGGATTTAAAAGGATTTAAAAAAAGTTGGCATTTTGACATAAATCAAGAATTTTGAATAAAATTTATCGGTTTGAAAAAATATATTTTCAAAATAGAAATTGTGATTTTTAAAAAGAAATTTAGATCTTGTATTTTGTAAAAAAAATTGAGAAATTTGATAGAAAATGAAATGTTGAAAAAACAATTGACAGTTTAGAAAGTGTTTATGTATTGAATTGCGATTTTGAGAAAAAATTAAGAAGTTTGAAAAAAAATTGTAATAAAACTAATAATGTTTAAGAAAAATTAAGATTTAAAATAACGAGATTTTGAAAAGAAATTCAGGATTTACAAAGAACCAAAAAGAAATTGTCATTCTTAAAAAATTAAGATTTTAAAAAAAACTACGAAGATAGAATAAAATTTATAAGTGTGAAAAAAAATTGAAAAAAAATTACAATTTTTAAAAATAAAATAGGATTTTGTATATTGAAAATTTTTGAGAAATTTGATAAAAAAAAAATTGACATTTTGAATTCTGAAAGTTGACAAGTTTATTAAAAAATGTGATTTTGAAAAATAAAATTGTATTATTTAAAAAAAATTAACAATTTTAGGACATTAGGACATTATACCAAAATAGATATTTTAAGAAATCTAAACCGGTCCATCCACTTTGTGAGATAATTTTAGGACATTATACAAAAAAAGGTAAGAACCCCAATCCTGGTGAGTGGGAACCCTGAACGTGGGGCCACTCTGATGAATGTGACTACATCCACGCCGTTCATCCATATCGAAAGTTCATTTTAAGGCGTGTTCCAAAAAATGAAGCAATTCTAAGTCCCAGATGGGACATAGTAGAGGAAACAGTGCTGATTGACCATTAAAGACTTCCTGTGGGGTCACAAAAGCTTTGGATCAAGATGATATTTTTGTGGTCTATTCATCTAGGTGTTTGTGACCTTACAAATAGGTTGGATGGAAAATAATGGCAAATAAACATTCCAGTGAAATCCATGAAGTTTTCAAGTGTAGAGATTCAATCACAACTGTTTCTATGGTGTGGTCCACCTAATATTTGACTTAGCTTCATTTTTGGTATCATACCCTAAAATGATATTTCAAAATGGTTGGATGGTGTGGATTTAAGACACATATATCACTGTAAGCCCCACAATCAAGGTGTGGACCCCACAGAGTTTACTCAATACGCAAGCCTTTTATCCAGGTGCAGTTTGGGTGGATCCATTAAGGTTGGTGGATTCCCAATTGTGAGGCCACTGTGATGTATGTACCTTACATCTACACCGTCCATGCATTTTGAAAGCTCATTTTAGGGCATTACCCAAAAAATGAGGAAGATCCAAATCTTAGGTTGACCATATCACATGAAATAGTAGTAATTGAATCCCCACCATTAAAAAATTCATGGGGACCACTGGAATGTTTATTTTCCATCCAATTTGTTGAAAAGGTCACAAAGACCTAGATGAAGATACCAAACAAATATCAGCTTGACCCAAAACTTTTGTGACTCACTATAAGCTTTTAATGGTTGAGTACCATTGTTTATTGTATTATGGTGCACCTGAGATTTGGATGTACTTCATTTTTTTAATCATGCTCTAAAATGTGTTTTCAAAATGAATGGACGGCGTGGATGTAACACACAAACATCACACCGTGGACGGCACGGTAAGGGATCCACCGACCTCAGGTGGATACGGGGTTCGGCGAAGCCGCGCCCCTTCCAAAGGGGGCGTGGATTTCGTGCGAAAGCCTTGCGCAGGAAGTTCCTGCACTGGGAACCAAGGTGGGGCCCACAGTGATGTTTTTCAATAAATTCACCTCGTCCATCCAGTTTTGGGAGCTCATTTTAGTACATGAAAATAAAAATGAACCGGATCCAAGACTCAAGTGGGCCTCACCAAAGGAAAAGGTGGGTAGGTAAATTAGTACCATTGAAACCTCCCTGGGGTCGACAGTGATGTTTATATGACATCCATACCGTTCATAACGTCACTACTACTGGGATGAACAGGAAACACAAATATTATCCTGTTTCGAAACACCTGTGGCTCTACAAATATTTCAACTGTGGACGTTCAATCCTCACATTTTCGGCCCACTTGAGTCTTGGATCGGGTTCATTTTTGTTCTCATGTCCTAAAATGAGCTCCCAAAACAGATGGACGGGGTGGATTTATGAAAATAATCACTGTGGGCCCCACCTTGGTTCCCAGCGGAGTAGACTTCCTGCGCAAGGCTTTCGCTGGAAATCCGCGCCTGTTACCGAGTTTGATACACCCACGAGTTAGCTACGCTAGCTACACCGGGTGTAGTAATGACCCCACCATGATGTATGTGTTGTATCCACTCCGTCCATTCATTTTGAGAGATCATTTTAGGGCATGATACCAAAAATGAGGCAGATCAGAAGCTCAGGTGGCCCCCAAGAATTTTTTAATGGTTGGCGTTTAATTCTCACTATTTTCTATTCTAGGTCCACTTAAGCTTTGAATCTACCTGATTTTTAGTATCATGTCATAAAATGATCTCGCTAAATGGATGGACGGCGTGGATACAACAAATGCATCATGATGGGTCATTGGTACACCCGCTGTAGCCAGCGTAGCTTACTCGTGGGTGTAGCAAAATTTTTCTGGGGCGCGTCTTGGGTGAGATCCCGGATTTTACGAGAGCGGATTAGGTGAGACCCCAGCCACACCTAAGAGGGTGCGGCCCTTATCGTGAGTTTGCTGTGGGGCCCACCTTGATGTATATATTGTTTATCCATGCCGTCCATCCATTTTTTCACATCATTTGAAGGTATTATACCAAAAATTAAGCAGATCCAATTATCAGGTGAACCATACCATGAGAAACAGTGGTGATTGCCCGTCCTACCATTAAAAACTTCTCAGGGCGCTCCTTAATGTTTATGTGGTGTTTATTTACCATCCAATCTGTGGATAAGGTTAAATGAGATTGGATTAAGGTGAAAAACAAATATCAGATTGATCCAAAGCTCTTGTGGCCCATTAATGGTCAATCACCACTGCTTCTTATGCTATGGTCCACCTGATAATTGGATATGCATGATATTTGGTTTAATGCCCTAAAATCATGTGCATAAACATTTGGACGATGTTGATACATAATATATACATCAAGGTGGGCCCCACGGTGAACCTACGTAAGGGCCGCACCGTCTTGCGTGAGTCCGGGGTCGCACATAATCCGCTCCCGGATTTTACGATCTGGGTGGGATTCTGAACTCGCTGCCCACCTCTATGTAGTAATAGCAGTGATGTCATCAAGTTCTGTGGGTCCCACCATGAGGTACTTGTTATATTCAAACCGTCCGTCCATGTTATGAAAGCATTCTAATGCTGGATCCAAAAAATCAGACAGATCCAAGGATCCAGTGGACCACACTGCAGAAAGCAGTGGGAGATTGAACGTATACCATTGAAACCTTTTTGGAGGTCTTAGAAGCTTTGGATCAGTCTGATATTATTTTTACCCTTCATCCAGGTCCGTGTGACCTTATGAACAGTTTGGATGACAAATAAACATCATGGTGGACCCTGGGTATGTTTTAACGGTAATAATCATTGTCCCCACAATAAATTTATTGGTATGGTCCACTTGAGTTTTGAATATGACTCATTTTAGGTATCATGCACTAAAATGATCTCGCTAAATGGATGGACGGTTTGGATTTACTAAATACTGTCATTGTATGGTCCACAGAGCCTTAATCTTCACAATAGGTTCGTACAAACACGGTGCTCGTTGACTGCCCACTCGCTCTGCGTCCAGCGACGTCCCTTCACCAGCTGTAATGTGGTGTAGGGTGCACCAGCCAATCCGTCCGGTAACAACACCGTGGTGTTCCACCTACCGGCCCACGTGGATAGTATTATGTATATCCACGCCGTCCATCCGCTTCTCCGGCCCATTTTAGAAAGTCCTTCCAAAAATTATGCAAATCCAAATCTCAAGTGGACCATACCACTGGAAACAGTGCTGATTTAGTGCCCACCATTAAAAATTCCAAAGAGCCCTATTGTAATGTTTCTGTAATGTTTATTTGCAATCCAAGCTCTTGATAATGTCAGGAAGATCTGGATGAATAGAAATTTTGAAGATAAGTTTGATCTAAAACTTTTGTGGCCCGCGAAATGCTTTTAATGATTATTTATCATTCTTTCTATTGGTATGGTCCACCTGAGATCTGGAACTTCTTATAATTTTGGATTTCGTCTTAAAATTAGACATAACAACATATGAACGACATGGATATATAAAAGATACATCAATATAGGCCCCACACGGTAGAGGTAACACCCACTAAGGTGTTATCAGGTAACATCTAATTCTCTCCCGCCCCAAGAACGCCTGGCGAGACTGAGAGTGGATTTGGTGAGACCCCGGGCTCACCTAAGACGGTGCGGCCCTTACCGTGGGGCCCAGGTTGATGTATGTATTATGTATCCACTCCGTCCACCCGTTTTTCCAGATTATCTTAGGGTATTATCCCAAATATGAAGCAGAAAAAATTATTAGGTGGACCATACCATAAGAAACAGTGGTGATTGACCATCCTACCATTTAAAACTTATTAGGACTCACCTTCATGTTTCTGTACTTTTTATTTACCATCCAATTTGTTGATAAGGTCACATTATCCTGGATGAAGGTAAAAAACAAATATCAGCTTCATCGAAAACTTCTGTGCCCCATTAATGGTCAATCGCCACTGTTTCCTATGTTATGGTCCACTTGATGATTGGATCTGATTTATTTTTTGTGCAATTCTCTAAAACTATCTGCAAAAATGTATGGACGGTGTGGATACATAATAAATACATCAAGGTGGGCCCCACGGTAACCGACGGTAAGGGCTGCACCAGCTTGAGTGAGGTCGGGGTCTCACCTAATCCGCTCTCGGCGTGACTTGGGTGAGACTGCAGAACCAGGGATGTGGGTGGGACCCTAAACTTAGGGTCCACGTGGATGTATTCTTTATAGATCCATGCCGTCCATCTGTTTCTTTGTATTATTTTAGGATGAAATACCAAAAATTAAACAGATAGAAATTTTAGGTGGACCACAACCCAAGAAACAGTTATAATTCAACTGTGACCATTAAAAACTTCCTAGAGTCCACCGTAATGTTTATTGACCATCCAATCTGTTGATAAGGGCACGTAGACAGGGATGAAAGGAAAAAATAAATATCAGGTTGATAGAAAACTTTTGTGGCTCACAAAAGGTTTTTAACGGTCATTAACCAGTGTTTCTTAGGTTGTAGTCCACTAAAAATTTTAATCTTCTTCATTTTTGGTAACATAGTACAAAATAATCTTTAAAAGCAGATTAACGGCATGGATCTACAAGGAATACATCGAGGTGGGCCCTAGGTTCAGGGTCCCACCCACTTCACTGGTTCGGCCGTCTCACCCAAGTCTCGCCCAGAAGCGGACTGCGTAGTGAGCAACTCCGCACGCTAACCGTGCAGAGTAAACTTTAAGGGGCCCACCGTGATTTACTTATTTTATCCACTCCGTCCATCCATCTTAAAAGATAATTTTAAGTAAGTAACAAAAAATTTAAGCATATCAAGTTCTAAAGTGGACCACACCATAGGAAAAGTGTGAACTGAATGTCTACCATTGAAAAATTCTTGGGAGCAAACAGAAGTTTTTGATCAAGCTGATATTTGTTTTTTCTCTTCATCCATGTCCATGTGATCTTATGAACAGGTTGGATGACAAATAAACATCACTGTGGGGCATGGAAAGGTTTCAACGGTGGAAATCATTTTTCCCACTGTTTCCTGTGGCATGGTACACTTGAGATTTGGATATGCTTAAATTTTGGGCTCAACCCCTAAAATGATCTGTAAAAACATATGGACGGAATAGATGAAGCACATACATTCTAGGTGGGCCCAACAGAGTTTACTCTGTACAATAAGAGAGTTGAGTTAGGTGTTACCTATTCTCCGCAAAAAAAAAGGGGGTAGCGAATTATGTGTTACCGGGAACGGCTTAGTGGGTGTTACCCCTACCGTATGGCCCACGTGGATGATATTTTGTATATCCACTCCGTCCATCCGTTTATACAGATCATTTTAGGATAAGGTTCCAAAAATTATCCAAAACCAAATCTCAAGTGGACCATACCACTGGAAACAAAACTTTGGTGGCTCACTCAAAGTTTTTAATGGTTATGAATCAGTTTTTATTTTTTATTTTTAAGGCCCACTTCTAATTTGGATATGCACAATTTTTTGGATTGCTTTCTAAAATAAGATGGAAGAACATATGGATGGTGTGGATAAAACACATGCATCATGGTGGGGCCCACAGAGCACCGACCACTAGCCACTTAGCCATCGCCTGTGAAGGGAGGGAAACCAAAATCCCTAAATCGCTATCCCGCCCAACCAAAATCCCCAAGTCGGTTCCCCCCACCCGAAAACCCTATGGCCCTCATCTCTCTCTCTCTCTCTCTCTCTCTCTCTCTCTCTCTCCCTCCATTGGCAACAGCATTTCATTCTCACGCACTCCCATTTCTCGCTGCCCTCCGCAGCGTCACTTTCTTGCGGGTATGCCTCTCTCTCTCTCTCACTCTATCACACACTCTCTCACTGCTTAAATTCAGCCAAGAAAGTTTACATTTTGATTGTCATGGAGGGATGTGTTTTATGCATTTGAATTCTGTTAGAAACGATAAGATTGCTATTTTTTTCCTTTTTATTTTTTTAAATTCTGGTAAACTCAATTGATACTTCTAGAGAATGTGGTTCTTATGCTTGATTATAGATGGGATTTCTGTGATTTCAGTCGTCGTGTGAAAATTCGTTGCAATTTCTACATTTGGGGTTTATATGAAATGATATGATTGAAATGGGGTTTTTCCCTTGGCTTCACATTCTGCTAATTCAGTTAGGAAATCCTAAATGAATGGTGGTTTGTTAATGCTTGGTTAGAGATGGGTTTTGTGATTTGTATCATCTCGTGAAAGTCCAAGTTGATTTGAACTGGTTGCAGCTACTGAGGTGGACCATGATTTCCTTTCTTTCTTCGATTACTATCTACTGAAATGTAAAGTACCAAAATCTCATGAAACACATCCAATCATCCAATAGGAGAGGAATTATAGAGTTCTATGCGTCAAACATACAACAAATGTTATTAGCTAATGCCCAACATTCTGTTCATGTGGGGCCCATTGCTGTAAGAGCTAACAGATTCCATCTGGATTTGAGTAATTGGGTAAGACAAATGTTGCAGAGCACTTTCCCCAAGGGACTCATGGATGGAACTTGTGAACATGGAACAAGCACATGGGATCCAGGCTGCTCATTGAGTGGCTAGTCTATGTGGATGCAATAGGGCTTGCAAACTTGACTTTATTTTGGATTGTTTGCTAAAAATTAGCAAAACTTTATTTCAGATTATTTTACTGCTTTTGTTTAACTAATCCACACAGATTTCTATTGTGATTTGGCATATTTGTGCCCAGGAAGTCCTTGTATCTGTTTCAAAGTTCATCTCAACGTATTTTTTTCCTATAAATTTGTTTGGATTCATAATTCATAAATCTGCATTGGTTCAGTTGAGTTCCAATTCATAAATCTGCATTGGTTCAGTTGAGTTCCAATTCATAAATCTGCATTGGTGAACTCATGTGTGATTTGTTTTTTTTTTTTTTTTTTTTGTCTTTTTCAGAAGTTGTATTGATAAATTATATATTTCTAAACTGAAGCTAACTTTGTCTAACAGGGTTCTTCTCGGTCTAGCCTCCTTATTGAGGCTAACATCAACCTTGTTGATTATTCAGATGTATGTAAACAGTTTACGCCTGACATTCTTTTCAGGTTTGAAGTGTTTACAACTGAACAACTCTACAGGCATCCAAACAACACTTTAGGTGCAGGATTTGGCCATTGTTTGTGATGGGCTGTCTTCATTTGCTGTTCATTTTGCTTTGAGCTTGGCTTGCCTCAATCAAAATTAACCATCTAATATCTTACATGTGGCAGGTTGGGCAGTGGATCCTGACCGTCTATCTATCGAGACCACACTCATAAGATCCTATCCATCAGATCAAGGTCTTCAGATGGATGCTAAAGGATGAAATAGTTTGTTGTTCAATGAGAAACAATGATGGACAGGATCCTCCAATTGCTGCATTTTTCAACCATGGACCATCTAAAGATAGTACCAAGTAGATGGACAGTCCAGATCCACAACCTGATCATCTACCTTTAAGGTACTAACAACTAAAGCACAAGGTGCATTGGTTGCAACTTAGACAAATTTTAGTTAATTTTTGCTAATGTCTTATTCATTGCAATTTGCTAGGATGTAACTGGCTTTTGCTTTTCTCATTCCTTTTCTTGTTTCAACAACTCTAGACCAAATTATATTGATTTGTGCAATGATGTTGGGATGTAATGTTTCTTCTTTCTCTCTATTTCTGTTTTAGGATTTTAAATTTTGTTATAATGTGAAGTTTGGGAGAAAATGGGAGATTGAGCAGCAAGATGGGTTGGTGCATCGAGCTGATCAAGGATCAGTTGCCAATGGGCATTCTTCAAATACGGTGGTTATAAATGGGAATAGAAACATAAAAAACACATCTGATATGACCATTTTTAGCAGTTCTGGAGTCAGGTACACATCAAAATGATGCATACAAGTTTAGCACTTCTCTCTTTTTACATGAATGATACTCATCATGTTAACTAACCTGACTGCTATTATGTCTAGTGAGGTTAGTTAATCTTTTGTCTCAAGCATATATGACCATGTCCATGCCTAGAACTCTAGTTCTAGTCCAGCAACTAGCCTTACCATAGCACCTTTTTAGCCAAAGAAAGAAAAAATATAGTAAATCTAGTATTCTAGACTATCTTTGGCTAAGGATGCAAACATTTGAAGAAATTCCAGATTGGAAGATCCTTGCCATCGAATCTTTGGACATTTTTCTAAGAAACTGTTGTATTTATGCTTACTATCAATTTGTGGGGTGCCTTTAATCTGGCAGACATTTGAGAAATACCACATGCACAATACAGACCGTAAGATCAATGGTCCATCTGTGAGGTTTATCTGTTTTGGTGAGAAAGGGGTTTGATTAGATTTATCAGGATCTTTTTTTTTTTTTGCTAAGGATAATTATCTGTTTTGGTGAGAAAGGGGTTTAATTAGATTTTTCTACTTTGTGTTTCTGGTGTAAAAATTAGTGAATTTTGAGATAGGGATCACTCCGCTTTGATCAACGGACCATGTCAAGGGTCTAGATGGTCAGAGAAGACCCACACACAGTTGGTGGACCCCACAGAGATGGGCCCCACAAGATCTATTAGAACAGGTTTTCAGTTTTTAGGTTGTGCAGAAATTGGTCGGGCCCATTTTTGGGTCCGATTCACGATCACATGGGGTCCACTTTGGGCAAGAGGATGTGACCTTTTGATAGCCCTATGTATGGGCATCAAAACCCCTAATGTGGGGCCCGCTGAAAGTGTGCATGGAATTTATAGTGCAAGGCCCAATATGGGTACTTGGAATTTCTGCACAGTTTCTGCACAACTATTGCTGGCTCCAATTTTGGGCGTTGTTCACCGATCACATGGGATCCACTTTAGGGGTGTAGGAGGTCATTTATACTCTCACTTATGAGGGCTACAAAACCTCAGTGGTGGTTAACCAAATGGGTATTTGTAACGTCTGCCACAAGGGTCTAAAAATGAAGGTTTGCCCCAAAACACAGGATTTTCAGAACTAGTGTGATTTGTTACGAGTTTTCATCTGTTTATGCGTAAAATGACATGATTTGTCCATCTTAACTTGCCTGGATGTTCTGTCCATCTTGTATTTGAGATTTGGGATACAACGGGGCAGCAGCAGCTGCTATTGTTTACGATATAATAAATCTGGTATATGAAAAAACTTACCAATATGTAGTTGGATGTATATGTGGGCTGATTTTGTTTGGGGACTCATTCATTTGGAAACATGCCATTTATTACTTTCTGTTTCAGTCACTCTGTTTTTGCGTATTCGATTGTATAAATTTGGAAGGCATTTTATATTCTTAAATGAGTTTGTGCAGTGAAAACTGATGCTCTTCGTATGTTGGAATTTTGTTTTGGCTCTAGGTAATATACATAATAGGCTGACCAATGGCCTATATACAAACAAAAAAAGATTAAAAAAAAAAACTCTCCTATTTTGCATCTTGTGGCTATTTTATTTTTATACTGGACAAGCTAGTCTGAGTTTGTAGCAAGTGTCAACAAGTATCTTGAAGCTCAGAACCACAAACTCTTTGTTGGTATGAGGTTCAAGATGAGATTTTGAGGGCGAGGAAGCTCTCTAGAGAAATAATATTGTATTGGCTGTGTTTATGGTTTTGATATTATAAGAAATATGTGCGACTTAGAAACAGTTATATAGTTCCATTTTATTGGTTTAGCTTGTGTTGATGTACCGAATTACTTTCTACTGTTTAATTTGTGACTTGGAAATGTTGGATGTGCGACGGATTCTGTTTGTCCTAGCAATCCATTTAGTTGTTTGAAAATGGATAATCACTAACAATGGTCCATAGTTAATGGTTAATTTGCTGAATGGTCAAGAACAAGCTGATTTGGGGTGTGGGTTGGTATCTCTCATGCAATATGTTCAGCCAACTGATTGAGGTCTGGATCACCAATAGGTGGGCCCCCCCATGAATGATATACAGGACCTTACTAATCCAATTATCATTTTTCAGCTAAACTTGAGCAGAAAAAACTATGGTTTTTTTCTTTACTTGGCCAGTCTTATAATTACAAATCTTTGTGTTATTACTCTTGACCAAACAACACAATTTCATATTCTTGTAGAAAATGTGCTTCTATGCAAGAATTTGTTGCTATTTTACTAATTGCTTGCTTCATGTGCTGAAACTGCAGGATCTAATGCAAGTTCCACCAGTTTACATCATTGCTATCATAATACCAGCTGTACAAGCCTTTAGTTTTTCAATCACAGCATAGCTTCACAGCTGGCTCAACCGGAGGTAGTTCAATATGAAAAACTCGCCTGCTTATCAATATGACATTTTATTTCTTGGGTTCATGGTATTTGTCTGGTTTTGAATATCGCCAATTCATTTATGTAAACTCCATTCTTGTCGTTATTTTATCAATAGCTTAATTAGTTCTTTCAAAATCATAATTTCAGGTTCTGCTTTGCGGTTTGCTTGGAATTCCTCATTCGAACGGGGTCGTCCCACAATTTTCCCATGCACACTAAAAGCCTTGCTGTTTTAGAAAGACAGCTTAACTGGAGGGTTTCAAAAGATTTTGTTGCTGCATTGTTGATTGAAAGACTAATATAGTTTCTTGCTGATGTAATTGCATATTTAAGATGTTCGCAGCTAGTTCGCAAGATGTAAGAAATTCAATATGCAATAAATGATGGATGTGTGAAATAGAAATGGTTAGTTTAGTTTATGTATCGAATTGGTTTGTATTGCTTTGATGATATCAGGTGTAAGAAATTCAAAATGCAACAAATGCATGCTGATTTTTTTTTTTATTTTTTAAAAATTAACGACGGACCAGATCCGTCGATGATGTTACAAGAAAACTGACAGATCCTAGTATTATCGACGGATTTGATCCGTCGTTCTTTTTACAACGACGAATAGAATCCATTGCTGGAACGATGATGGTTTTGGAGGTTACGACGGATAAGGTCCGTCGTTTATTTAACGACGGACTATATTCGTCGTAATTTAACGACGAATTTGGTTCGTCGTTTATGATTAACGACTTGCAAAAGAACGTGTGACCATGCGACGGACGAAGTCCGTCGTTAATGACGATTAACGACGGACTTGGTCCGTCGTTTTTTTGCGATATTGGCGTAGTGTTATCCCTTAATTCGAGCCAAACCCTTTTATAAAAGAGTATGCAATGGATTTAAAACGGGCAAAAAATGGCTAGTAATGACCGATTGTGACCGGTCTGCCTGAGGCCAAGTGAAGACAAGTTCACTTTCTCTGTAGGAGGGTCGGTCAGATCGGTCAAGACTGGTCAGCCCAATGGCCTGCACACATACAGCAGTTGCTGTGAAGACTGGGAGCCAGTCTGACCGATCAAGACCGGTCGGTCCAGTCCAGCTGACCGGTCATGACCGGTCGGACAGGCCATGCAATGTGTAGATCGGTTTGGTCTTGGATCACGTAGCACATGCAACCTCTTAGCCCTCTGTTGGGTGATCTTATGGGACACCTAAGGCCAATCTATGATGACTAAGGTATACCTAATGTGGTCAAGGTCATCAAGAGGTTTGGGATATGGTTTTGGGTAAGTCAAAGTTCAAGGCTCGCAAAGGCATCACTTTTACCTGTTTCTTTCTTCCTTGATGCAGCAGGGCCACTTGAGTTTTCGGTCTTCGACTTCATTAAGCTCAAATGACGCTACATTCACTGACCTAAGTGATTGATAAACAAGGTGCACTAGTATGCCACCGAAAAGTGCACTAACAATGATATGATGAGATATGAAGTAATTTGATTTTGAAAATCTATAATTCTCTTGCTAAGAAGTAATTTTGAATTAAGTTCCTTCCATTGTTTGACTGATAGATAGTTTAAACATCATTGGAATCTAGTACACATTACACAAGTCACTTTCATTTGTAAGGATTTAGAAGGATGCTTGAGTGATTGGTTGGATTATAGTTTGGAAGTGTTGAGGAACAAAGCCGGAGAGTATTGTTCATCATGTTCAAAATCTAATTCAAGACGAGAATTTTTCCCCTGAAAGGATCATTATCTTGGAAGGATTCCCATCCCATGTCGTAACCATTACTAACATGTTTTTCTAGTACGAAGTGAGCCTTTTGCATTCTTTGGCTATTGATTTTTGAAATAGGCTGAATTGAAAATCTTAAGGAAATATCGAAAAGGGCTACCTATGACCAACCAGGGGAAGGCTTATCACCGAAGCTGGTAATGAGAGTAGTGTGAAAGCCGTTGATAGAACGGTAAGACAATCTCTTGTCATAGACTTGCTGTTGATCTATACACTTTTTAGATTTGTAACCCAATTGATCCATGAAAAAAAGAGTAATCTTGAGAGATGGAGAATGGGGTTTTCACTAAGCACACTAGATTATGATTGTTTGAATTGCTCTATTTGTCAATTAGTTAGTTGGAATATAGTTTGAATATTTCCTAAGTCATTAGAAGATAAGTCTTTCATTGTCATGCTACTAAGTATCTCAGAATTTCACTATTTAAATGATTTGGATTTCATAGAAATTGGTTTTCTAAGGGAGAGTTAAGATTGAGAATTTGGAATTATTTTTCACTTGTTTTGTTTGAGACTAACAAAATGCTGGTTGAGGGACGTGTTCAGCTTTGAATTGTGCATGTTTATATCTGTTCACTCGCCTCAAGTGCAAGGCTACGATGTAGTAATAAATCTCGGTAAGACCAAGGTCAATCTACAGGGAATTAGAAAATAAATTCTACACTATTCCAGCAACTTAAATTGCAATGATTAAGAGATTCAATTGAGAGAATTAACTTAAACAGTAATTTAGGAAAATCAGGAATTAAAGGAATTAAGGCTTTCAAGGATCCACCTGTAACAATCCCATGTCAATCCAATCAATCCAAGCATAAACACAACTAGATTTGAAGTTCTATCTCTCATCTAGTTGGAAGATAAAGCATTAAACACATTCAATCCCACTTAGGTTGAACTTCCAAGTTCTAGTCCCATTCAACCACATAGCATTCGAAATCATAGCCTTCGGAGTAACAACCATGCCTATGGACTATGGCATGCTCAAGGGTTACCATAATTCGAATCTAATCAAGCAAAACATGATAATCTCAGAGAATTGCAAGGAATCCATGTTTGGAGCACATGAACTCTCATAAAACTTCTAAAAATATCAACTTTATATGAACTAGATGTTCGCTTCCCCAAGTGTAGGGTTGCGATGTAGTAATAATCTTGGTAAGATCCGAGGTCGATCTACAGAGAAGGAGGTAAACAATTCGAACTATCTTAATAACTAGAATCTTAAGAGGTTTGTGAAATCGGTTTTGAACATAAAACAGAAAAATCTGTTAATGAAAAGATAACTAGAGCATCAAGGATCCACTTATAGCTCTCCTTAGATGCATAATTTGCTGTGGTTTCTCAATACTCAACTAGAATCTAAATTAAGTCCTATCTAGCCGGATGATAGAGTGGTTGTATTATCAAAGCAATCCAACACATGTGTTGTTCATCAACATGATTCCCTCAATTCAAGTTAGGACTTGAGCACACTCAATTGCATAGGTCAATCCTAATTCCAATAGATTAAGATCATAGCCATAATAATAATCAAACCTTGTCACAAGACTTGACTATATTATGATTTGAACTTCATTCAAATCATATGAACAATTAACACAATATTCAGATTTTAGAACAAAAGGGTAGAACTTTGGTTTGAAGCTCCCACATGAGAATCGAAGGTCTAGAGTGTATTGAATCCAATTCCTCGGAGCATACATGTCTAGAATCATTCAAGAACAATTAAGAACTCAAGCAATTCTTCTAAACATCCATGAGCCATCATAAGATTAAGAGAAAAACTACTTAGAACTTTATTCAAACTTCAAACCATTGTTCTTCACTAGAAATCCAATTTGAAACCAATAAAATGAATTAAACAATCTAAGAAAACTATAAGGTTCACCTCTTAGCTCTAGCTAAGAAATTAGCTAAGGAAAAGCATATTAAAAACAAAACTAGAACTAGAACTAGAAGAAGAAGAAAACTAGTTGTAGGAGGCTAGGAAGCCTCCTAGGTCTTGAATCCTTTGCTCACCACGTTGCTAGATGGGTTAGGAAGAGAGTGGAGGTGGCCTTTTATAAGAGAAATCCCGTACCAAGTTGGAAACTTCGAGAATCCACGGAGTCCTTTCGCAATTTGGAAACTTATCCTTGAAAATTGGAGTTTTTGGTGTACCTTAGACCGGTTTGGCGACCGGTCTGGCGACCGGTCTAGGAAACCAAAAATCTGTCCAGCAAGATATGTTTCTCTGGACTCTTCTCGACCTGTCTGGCGACCGGTCTGGCGACCGGTCTTGGGACAGGTCTTGGGACATGCCTTAAGACAGGTCTTGGGACAGGTCTTAGGATCGTTTTTCCATATTTTCTTCTCTTTCTTTTTTCTTCTTTCCTCCACCTTTTGGCACTTGTTCTATTGGTCTTCAATGCATACAAAGTGACTCTTTTAACTATGAATTAGTGAAGTCTCCCTCTCATTCCTACAATCACAAATCCATGCATTAGATTAGTCTTTAAATCATGAAAACCATGCATAATGAGTGATGAATTGGGGTTAGAATATGCACAATTAAGAGCTCAACACACCCCCAACTAGCATTTTGCTAGTCCCGAGCAAAACATGCGTGAAATAAGTTTCATTCTCCAAAACCCAACTCTTCTTCGGAAACTATGTTTCTATACATTCCAAGACATGCAAGTACAAAAATCAGCAAAACTGAGTTATAGAAGTTGAGACCTTAAACTTCCAAAAACATAACAAGTGTTCATATGGAATTCCCCCTGATTGATTGATAAATAGAAGGATCTAAACAAATTAACCTAGTGTGCTCAGTGAATGCTTATGATATTTCAAAGCCTATGACTCTCATGGATTTCTGGGGTTACCTACTTCATGAATTAGCTAAGATATGGATTCAATGGTGTATAGATCAACAACAAGCCTATGACAGGAATTTGCCTTACCGTCCTTCCGATGACTTTCACACTACGTCCCATTTCCGGCTTTGGTTACAGGTAGACCATCCCCCGGTTGGTAATAGGTAGCCCTTTTCGGAATTTTCCACCATATTTTCCATCGTTCCCATATTTTCATCCTTCCTTTCCCGTTTTATTTTTCATTAGATAGGATTTTTAGAAATCCATATCTTTTGTTATTTTCCCATGGACAAGGATGGACAAAGTACCCCGGCTTGGTTTCTTAACACCTTAAATCCAAACTTAACCAATCCACAATTCTACATAATCCTTTCGAAACATGAGAGTCGTGTAAATTGAACTAGGTGTAAAAGTGTTTCAATTTTTCTATCAATCAAATCAATAGGGGAATCCAATTAGAAAATCATCATGTTACAAGTCTTTTAAGAGTTTCAAAATCATCTCACTACATCTTTCTTCCTTTCATACTTATGACATCCCAAATGCATATAAACACGGTTTTCCAAAGGAGTTTTGAATTGTCAGAAAAATTAAAAAGTTTCTACATAATTGCTCGAAATGTCACAAAAGGTAGTAGATTCATCTAAGGAATCTTACCCCCTAACCAAAATCTTACATTGTCCTCAATGTAATAAGATATGCAATATGCATGACATGAGAGCAATGACATAAAATAAAGGAGAGTGAGAACGAGAGTACCTGAGGTAGCAAGTTGATCGATTCTAGCATCTTCCATTGTCTCGATGAAAGTTATTCAATCTTAAATGCAGAAAGAAATCCTTACCTACCTACCTACCTTTAATTAGTCCGATCGACTACATGATCAAATTTGAGCAGGATATTCATGAATTTCAATAGGTTTCTCATGAGGACCATCCAAAGTCCTGCTCGAATGTACACATGGGTGCGTTTCTTCATTAAGGTCTAATCATAGTGTTCACCACACGCATGTAAGGAGGAGATAAGAGCAGTAAAAAGATATCTCCTCAAGTTTTGAATTGGGTTGTAATTGATTAAAAATGGGTCCTCCCAATCAAAATTTTCAATGGGCTGAAGAACGCATGATGGTGGAGAGACATTCATTAAGTGTTCTTTAGTTTGGGTTGTCTCCTCCACAAATTTAGAATTGCACGATGCTTCCACAAACAATGGTAAAGAGTGTAAATCAGTGGAATGGTGTTCTTCAGGCACTGACACCATGTTTAAGAAACTATCCAACTCCGTTATCATCTCATCATCGAGATCGTAAGGGTGGGCCATGCATTCATCTAGAAAATCGAGAGAGTCGAATGAAGGGTCCTCGTTCTCCCTAAGTGATTGAGGAAATTCTATTTCAATGGCAAGGAATTCCTTCTCTATAGAGGGGAGGTCTTCCAATGAAAATTTTTCAGATTCAGTGGTAAGCACATCATCTAACATTGGTTGATCTTTTGAAATTTCAGATTGTGCCACCCTGTCATCCAAAGAAATAGAATTTTCAACCCAAGGGAGTTCTTCCACAACAGAATCTTGCATGTGTTGTTGGTGGAAGGACTAAAAAATATCGACTTCAGCCATCTCTCTAGCAAGAATATCTTCCAGCGACTCATAAACATTCGGCCCTTTGGAAGAATAAATCATGGACTCACAATCATCCTTCAAACCCCCATTGTAGGCAATCAAACTATCACTTTCAGATTTTGTAGATTCCTCAGGGGTCGTCAACCGTCCTTAAAATCTCTTCATTGTTCAAATCGGAATAACTAAAAGAGATAGTTGATTTACCATAATCGATGGTAATGTTGGGATCACTGAGATCTACACCCCCTAAAAGTTTAGTCATCAAATCGGAAAAGAGTTAGGCTTGGATAGCCTCATCCTCCTCCTTGTTAGGGAATGATTCAGTGTTCCCAGTGTTGGGTTCAGTATTTTGAGATGGCGAAAGGTTTTGTATGCATTGCTCAGTTATTTTCATAAACTCTCGCAGCGTATCCTCAAGAGTTCGTGTCTGTTGTGGTTCATGAGAAAGAAACTCTTGAGGATAATTGTTAGCATCCATGGTTGGCTCGTCTCCCAAATTGAAAATTTGATGTTCCCACCTATTAGGATTATGCATGTCATATGTTGGGCTATTAGATGGTTGTTGATATGTGTAGCCAAACAAGTGATCATACATTGTCCTAATTGGTGGAACATTATTCATCTCTTTCCGATACTCTCCCATTGTCTTACCCGGCGAAAAGTTATGCACATTGTTCTTATTCCGGTAATCTCGCAATGTCTTACTTGGGGGAGTATTAGAAGTAGATTGAGTCTTAGGAAAATATTCATGCTTATAATGGTTCTAATCATAATGAGTTTTGATTTGGTTCGACCTCTCATCTTTCAAAAGGTATTTAGACAATTCACCCATCCAATCATTCATAATGAAATTATAAGAAGTTGAAACAATCCCAATCTAGGAAGAAAAACAAAAAGAAGAAAGGGAGAAGGGGAAATGTTACTCGTGAAGGTGAGAACTATGTCAGCAATTAAATTCCTACAAAACACAAAAATAGAAAATTGTTAGTAATCTAGGAAAAATCAGAAAACTACTTCTAGAAAAACTGAAAATCCTACCTAACTAAGACTACTCTATAGCTACTAGAACAATTAGAACCGTTTAATCTCTTCCCCGGCAATGGCGCCAAAAACTTGTTCGCTTCCCCAAGTGTATGGTTGCGATGTAGTAATAATCTCAGTAAGACCGAGGTCGATCCATAGGGAAGGAGGTAAACAATTCGAACTATCCTAATAACTAGAATCTTAAGAGGTTTGTGAAATCGGTTTTGAACATGAAACAGAAAAATCTGATAATGAAAAGATAACTAAAGCATCAAGGATCCACTTATAGCTCTCCTTAGATGCATAATTCACTGTGGTTTCTCAATGCTCAACTAGAATAAAAATTAAGTCCTATCTAGCCAGATGATAGAGCGGTTGTATTATCAAAGCAATCCAACACATGTGTTGTTCACAACATGATTCCCTCAATTCAAGTTAGGACTTGAGCACATTCAATGGCATAGGTCAATCCTAATTCCAATAGATTAAGATCATAACCATAATAATCATCAAACCTTGTCATAAGACTTAACTATATTATGATTTGAACTTCATTCAAATCATATGAACAATTAACACAATATTCAGATTTTAGAATAAAAAGGTAAAACTTTGGTTCAAAGCTCCTACATGAGGATCAAAGGCCTAGAGCATATTGAATCCAATTCCTTGGAGCATACAGGTCTAGAATCATTCAAGAACAATTTAGAACTCAAGCAATTCTTCTAAACATCCATGAGTTATTATAAGATTAATAGAAAAACTACTTAGAACTTTATTCAAACTTCAAATCATTGTTCTTCACTAGAAATCCAATTTGAAACCAATAAAACGAATTAAACAATCTAAGAAAACTATAAGGTTCACCTCTTAGCTCCAGCTAAGAGATTAGCTAAGGAAAAGCATATTAAAAATAAAACTAGAACTAGAAGAAGAAGAAAACTAGTTGTAGGAAGTTAGGAAGCCGCCTAGGTCTTGAATCCTTTGCTCCCCACGTTCCTAGATGGGTTAGGAAGAGAGTGGAGGTAGCCTTTTATAAGAGAAATCCCACACCAAGTTGGAAACTTCGAGAATCCACAGAGTCCTTTCGCATTTTGGAAACTTGTCCTTGAAAATCAGAGTTTCTCGAGTACCTTAGACCGGTCTGGTGACCGGTCTAGGAAACCAAAAATTTGTCCAGCAAGATATGTTTCTCTGGACTCTTCTCGACCTGTTTGGCAACCGGTCTAGCTGTGTAGACCTGTCTGGCGACCGGTCTGGGGACAGGTCTTGGGATAGGTATGAAGATAGGTCTTGGGACAGGTCTTGGGATCGTTTTTTCATATTTTCTTCTTTCTTTTTTCTTCTTTCCTCTACCTTTTGGCACTTGTTCTATTGGTCTTCAATGCATACAAAGTGACTCTTTTAACTATGAATTAGTGAAGTCTCCCTCTCATTCCTACAATCACAAATCCATGCATTAGATTAGTCTTTAAATCATGAAAACCATGCGTAATGAGTGATGAATTGGGGTTAGAATATGCACAATTAAGAGCTCAACACTAGAACATTCAAAATTCAAACTTAAAGTGAAACTACTTGAATCAAACTGAGTTAAACATGAAATTGGCTACAAGCTTCACCTCTTAGCCCTAGCTGAGAGATTCTAGCTGAGCATTGCCATACTACAACTAGAACTCAATGAAAAAGACTAAAAAGCATAAAAACCCCGAGTTTGGAGGATTGCAAACGCTCCACAACGGCTTCCTTCACCTCCCACGAAGTTCCTCAGCTTCTATGATGCCCTAGGAAGTGACCCTAGGTGTCCTTTTATAGTGGGGAAGCTCTACCGCCTCAGAAACGTCCAGAAGTGTGTAGCCTTACGCAATTGCGCAGAAAATCTCGGATCTCGAAATAGAAGGCTCTGTTTATACATAGCTGACCGGTCGTGACCGGTCGGATCTGTTGGAGTGGAGTCCAGGGGGTAAATAGAGGGGCCTAACTTGTTGGGCGACTGGTCTTGACCAGTCAGACCAAACTGGTCCTTGGTCCAGCGAGTCTCTAGGGTGAGTAGCAGGGTGGCCGACAGGTCTTGATCGGTCGTAGCTCCCTTGGCCGACCGGTCATGACCGATCGGACGTTGTTCTTTCCATTTTTTCTTTCTTTATTTCTTCTCTTTTCTCCCTCTTTCTTCTTCCTTCTTTGGTCTACCTTGGGCCTTTATTCAAGGGCTCCTAAATATGCTCCTTTTGGTCACCAATTGGACGAAGTCGCTCTCATTCCTATAATCACAAAAACATGCATTAGATGGGCCTTTTAAATATGCAAACCGTGCATATAATGTGATGTAATGGGCTACATTATGTATAAATTGGAGGCTCAACACACTCCCCAACCAACTTTTTGATAGTCCTAAGAAAAACATGCGTGAAACACGTTCAAACCTTCAAAAACCAACTCTCTTTCAGAAACTATGCTTCTATCCATTCCAAGATTTACAAGTGTAAAATTCAGAAAAATTAGGTGATAGAAGTTGAAACCTGAAACTCTTAAAACATAATAAGTGTCCATATGGAATTTTCGCTGATTAATTGATAAATAGAAGAACTTGAACAAATTCAACCTAGTGTGCATAGTGAAAGTTCATCTCATGAGTTTCTGGGATTATCTTCTTCATAGATCAACTAAACTACGGATCTCAAGGTGCATAGAGTAACAACAAGCTTATGACAGGAATTTGCCTTACCGTCCTTCCAACGACTTTCACACTACGTCCCATTTCTGGCTTTGGTTACGGGTAGATCATCCCCCGGTTGGTAATAGGTAGCCCTTTTCAGAATTTTTCACCATTTTCTCCATCATTCTCATATTTTTATCCTTCATTTTCCTTTTTCTTTTACATTAGAAAGGATTTTTAGAAATCCATATCTTTCGTTATTTTCCCATGGACAAGGATGGACAAAGTACCCCGACTTAGTTCCTCAACACCTCAAATCTAAGTCTAGCCAATCCACAAATCAAATAATCCTTTCAAACCATGAAAATCGTGTAATGTGAACTAGGTGTAAAAGTGTTCAAATTTTCTATCATTCACATAAATAGGGGAATTCACATATAAAACCATTATATTAAGAGAAGTTCAAGACTTACAACATCACTCACTTCTTATCTCCTTTTCTTATACTTGTATCATCTCGAATACATAAAAATAAGGTTTTCTAAAAGAGTTTTGAATTTTTAGAAAATTCAAAAAAATTTGCACATATGATGCTCAAATGTTGCAAACTGCTAGATGAGGAATCTCATCTCACCCCCCAACCAAATCTTTGCACATATGATGCTCAAATGTTGCAAACTGCTAGATGAGGAATCTCATCTCACCCCCCAACCAAATCTTGCATTGTTCTCAATGTAAAAAGATATGCAATGAGCATGAACATGAGAGCAATGGTAAAATACAAGAGAGTGAGAACAATAGTACCCGAGAGAGTCGATCATGGAAGTCTGCAACTCCGACAACTAAATCCACTAAAACAGTAAAACTAAAATAGAAAAAGCAACTAAACCTAATCTATGCTATACCTCCATCAGACTAGGAGATCAATCATCCTGATACACAGGATCATTCAGAGTGATGGACATGTCCTTTGAATCAAATTTCTCAACAAATGGTTTAAGGTGTTGTCCATTCACTTTAAAACAGTTACCATTTGCGGCATTCTCTATCTCTACAGCCCTATGAGGAAAAACTTCTTTAACAATATATGGCCTGGTCCATCGAGATCGCAATTTTCTCGAAAAAAGATGAAGTTGGGAATTGTACAAGAGCACTTTCTGACCTTCATGGAAGGATTTCCTAAACATATGTTTATCATGAAAGGCCTTCATTCAACTCTTGTAAATCCTCGAGTTCTCATAAGCATCGTTCTAGATCTCATCAAGCTCATTAAGTTGGAGTTTGCGAAGCGAGCTAGCCTTGTCGATGTCAAAATTCAGTGCTCGAATTGCCCAATAGGCTTTGTATTCATTCTCCACAGGCAAGTGGCAAGCTTTCCTATAGACAAGTCTATAAGGGGACATTCCAATGGGGGTCTTGTAAGCGGTACCGTGAGCCTAAAGTGCATCATCTAATCTCAGTGACCAATCTTTGCGATCCAGACTCACCGTCTTTTTCAAAATTTGTTTGATTTCCCGATTGGAAATTTCAGCTTGCTCACTCGTCTGTGGGTGGTATGGGGTACTCACTTTATGCCTAATGCCATATTTCTTCATTAAGGCTTCAAAATGCCTATTGCAAAAGTGAGAACCACCATCACTAATGATGGCTCGATGCGTTCCAAATCTGGAAAGTATGTTTTCTTTAAGGAACTTTAGAACCATACGATGATCGTTGGTTCTACATGGAATAGCCTCTATCCATTTAGACACATAGTCTACGGCAAGCAATATATAGATATGTCCAAAAGATGAGGGGAACGGTCCTATGAAATCGATGCCTCAACAGTCAAAGACTTCAAGATGTTGAATTGGGGTAAAATGCACATATTTCGATGGGATAATCCTCCTAACTTTTTGTAACGCTCGCATACTTTACAAAACTTGTGGGTGTCTTTAAATAAAGTGGGCCAATAAAAACCTCACTGCAGAATTTTTGTAGTGGTTTTCTTGGTGGAAAAATGACCCCCACATGCTTGATCATGACAAAAGGAGATGACAGAATTATGTTCATCATCAGGGACACATTTCCTAATTATTTGATTTGGGCAATATTTAAAAAGTAAAGGTTCATCCAAAAAAAATCTGCGCACTTCCCTTAGAAATTTTCGTTTGTTCTGCGCAGTCCAATAAGTCGGCATCGCACATGTGGAAAGATAATTAGCTATGTCAGCGTACCATGGTGGATGCATAACAACAAAGAGTTGCTCATCAGGGAATGAGTCCTCAATAGGTGACTCGTCAATGGAATTAGGTAGGACTAGGCGGGATAGATGATCCGCCACCACATTTTCTACTCCCTTCTTGTCCTTGATCTCCAAATCGAATTCTTGAAGGAGTAGGATCCATCTAAGCAAACGAGGCTTGACATCCTTCTTAGAAAGAAGGTGTTTCAGCGCTGCATGATCTGTGTAAACAATGACCTTGGATCCTATTAAGTAAGGCTTGAATTTGTCCAAGGCAAAGATGACGGCTAGGAGCTCCTTCTCCATAGTCAAGTAATTGACTTGGGTGAGATTCAAGGTCCTACTAGCATAGTAGATAACGTGGGAGTTCTTATCCTTCTTTTGGCCTAACACCGCCCCAATAGCATAATCGCTCGCATCGCACATCAACTCAAAAGGTATGGACCAATCCAGTGGTTGCATGATAGGAGCGGTTGTCAACATGTATTTTAGCTTTGAAAAAGCTAATTGACATTTGACACACCACTCAAATTGGTTCTCCTTTTGGAGAAGGTTACATCAGGGCCTTAAGATATGACTAAAATCCTTTATGAACCTTCTATAAAAACCGGCATGTCCAAGGAAGGACCGCACATCACGTATGCTTTTGGGTGGTGGTAGATTGGAAATTATATCGATTTTGGCCCGGTCTACCTCTATTCCATTAGACGAGATGATATGTCCAAGGACTATTCCTCTCTGTACACTTTTCCCAGTTTAAAACGAGGTTCTTCTCCTCGCACCTTGTCAAGACCAACTTCAAGTAATTGAGGCACTCATCAAAAGTACAACAAAAAATAGAAAAATCGTCTATGAATACCTCAAGAAATTCACCCACCATGTCCGAGAAAATACTCAACATGCATCAGTTGGAATGTGACGGGTGAATTATATAGTCCGAATGACATTCTTCGGTATGTGAAGGTGCCAAATGGGCATGTAAAAGTGGTATTCTCTTGGTCTTCTGGGGCTATCTCAATTTGATTGTAACCAGAATAGCCATCTAAGAAGCAATAATAGGAATGACCCGCTAACCTCTCCAAAATTTGATCCATGAATGGGAGAGGGAAGTGGTCCTTTCTAGTGACCATGTTTAGCTTCCGATAATCAATGTACATACGCCAACCGGTGGTTACTCTAGTCGGTATAAGCTCGTTGTTGGCGTTTTCTACCATGGTAATATCGGATTTCTTAGGGACAACTTGGGTAGGACTCACCCATTGGCTATCCGAGATGGGGTAGATGATACCCACATCTAGTAGCTTTAACACCTCTGCTTTGACAACCTCCATCTATTTGGATTTATCCTTGTTTGAGGTTGTCTAGTCATTTTCGCATTTTCTTGGAGGGGTATATGGTGAGTACAAACCGAAGAGTCTATCCCCTTGAGGTCCTCTATTGTCCAACCTATGGGTCCCCTATGTTCTTTGAGTAGCTCAATCAACTTGAGCTCTTGGTCTTTCCCTAGGTGAGAGGCAATGACAATCGGGAATGTTTCTTCTTGACCCAAATATACATATTTAAGCTCAGATGGCAATGGTTTAAGGTCAAGTTTCGGTGGTTTGATCTTAGATGGTAGCGGTCCTGATGTGGTTGGTGGTAATCTTTCAAAATGGGGCCTCCACTAGCTAGTATCAACTACCGGTTTCTCAATATTCAACGCTTGCACAATTTCACTAATGATGGGGTCTTTGGAATCCTTGAAATGTGCAAAGCATGTCTCTAAGCTTTCTAGTGGTTCAAGTTGGAGGAGCTCTTCTTCCTCAAAAGATTCGAGTATATTTACCTCGAAGAGCTCGTCGTCATCAACATCCCTATGCCTTTGCCCAAATGGAACACATTCACCTCTAATGTCATGTTCCTAAAAGATAATTGCATCACCCTGTTCCGGCAATTTATGATTGCGTTTGATGTAGTAAGGAACGGGCGGCCTAAAATCACCGGTATTTGAGTGCTAGCATCTATAACCGGTTGTGTGTCCAAGACGATAAAATCTACTGGGTAGTAGAATTTGTCAACTTGGATTAGAACATCCTCAACTATCCCTCTCGGTACACGGATGGATCTATCAGCGAGTTGCAACGTGGTTTTGGTGGGTTTTAATTCACCAAGACCTAATTGCTGATATACCGAGTACGAGATCAAATTTACGCTTGCCCCCAAGTCTAGCAATGCACGCTCAATCCGGTAGTCTCCAATGATACATGAGATTGTGGGACTACCGAGATCTTTGAATTTGGGGGGGGGGGGGGGGTCTTTTGAGTGAAAATGGCACTCACTTGCTCATTTAAGAAGGCCTTTTGCTGCACATTATATTTGAGTTTATTTGTGCATAGGTCCTTTAGAAATTTAGCATAAGAGGGGATTTGTTTGATGGCATCAAGCAAGGGACTGTTTATCTTGACTTGTCTAAAAATCTCTAAAATATCATGAGAGTTTGGGAGAGATTTTGGAGCAACCAATCTCGAAGGGAATGGTGCTACGGGCTTATAAACGCGTTCCGTTTCTTGTGGGGCTAAGTTGGATCCGTCCTCATCCTCAGAATTTACTGGATCGTTAGGTTTGTCGGCCTCTTGAAACGTAGGAATTGTAGGGCAATCTTGCGTAGCGTGTATATTAGCGAAACAAATCCCACACGTGTTCTTAATAGCTTCATTGGACTTTGAAACTCCACTCTTACTAAGTTCCATGGCCTCGATCTTCCTTGTGAGGTTGGCTAGCCTTGCATTCACATCATCTTCCTCCTTAAGGATATAAATCCCTCCTTTCTCTTTTTCTTGAGGAGGCTTGAGGTTATTAGATTTGTCTGAGGTATCCCATGATTGGGCATTCTCAGCCAACATATCCAAATAACTCCAAGCTTCATCTGGATTTTTGCTCATAAACTCGCTGTTGCACATCATCTCTATTAATTGGCGCATATTGAAACTTAATCCATCATTGAAGAAGTTTATGATTCGCCAACTTTCATAGCTGTAATGTGGGCAAGCAAATAGGAGGTCCTTAAAACCTTTCCCAACATTGGAAGAATGATTCACTCTCTTTAGCCGAAAAATTCATTATGGCTCGTCGAAGGGTGTTCGTTTTATCAGCCGGGAAGAACTTTTTCAAGAATTCCCAGGTCATCTTGTTCCATGACCCTATTAAGTGTGGTCTAAGAGAGTGAAGCCAAGTCTTGGCTCTTTCTTTTAATGAAAAGGAAAAAAAGTTTAAGTTTAATGACATCTTCTGAAACATTAGTGTATTGCAAGGTAGCCACCACTTCTTCAAATTCCTTTGAGTGTAAATATGGGCTTTCAGAGTCTAGCCCATGGAACTTTGGTATAAGTTGAATCACACCCGGCTTTATATCAATATTTCCTCAGTTGGTGGTAAGACCACGCATGAGGGTGTAGTTGCACGGACCGGTTGTAGGTAGTCCCGTAATGATCTCATTGGAGGAACGTTATGTACCTCATTCTCTCCTACTCCCTCTTGATTTGCGTTTGTAGTTGGAGTAGGGGGGGGGGAGGATTCCTTAAAGGTGTTTGATCCATACTCCCCAAGCTATCACAATACTCTTGGTATTTTCAGACTCGTCTATGAACAGATAATGGTCCAACTAGACCACCTTCGGATTGGAGACGATTGGAGTGGTCACGTTCCCAACGGGACATAAACCACTCAACTAAGAACTAAGCTAATCCTAAGTCTTAAAATCTGAAATTAATAAAAAATCTAAAAATTAAAAATATGCAAAAAGCACTAAGTTAGAAGGATATTACCCAATTTGCTTGAACTAGAGAAGAAGTCCTACAATGCAAAACAATGTGTTAGTTCTATGAAATCAGAAAAACCTATCCACTTTTACTTCTATAGCCACTAAAACAATCGAGAACCGTTATCTAAATTCCCCTGCAACAGCACTAAAAACTTGTTCGCTCCCCTCAAGTGCAAGGCTACGATGTAGTAATAAATCTCGGTAAGACCGAGGTTAATTCACAGGGAATTAGAAAACAAATTGTACACTATTCCAACAACTTAAATTACAATGATTAAGATACTCAATTGAGAGAATTAACTTAAACAGTAATTTAGGAAAATCAAGAATTAAAGGAACTAAGGCTTTCAATGATCCACTTGTAACAATCCCATGTCAATCCAATCAATCCAAGCATAAACACAACTAGATTTGAAGTTCTATCTCTCATCTAGTTGGAAGATAAAGCATTAAACACATTCAATCCCACTTAAGTTGAACTTCCAAGTTCTAGTCCCATTCAACCACATAGCATTTGAAATCATAGCCTTTGGAGTAACAGCCATGCTTATGGACTATGACATGCTCAAGGGTTACCATAATTTGAATCTAATCAAGCAAAACATGATAATCTCAGAGAATTGCAAGGAATCCATGTTCAGAGCACATGAACT
Source organism: Liriodendron chinense (assembly GCA_003013855.2). Lineage (NCBI taxonomy): Eukaryota > Viridiplantae > Streptophyta > Magnoliopsida > Magnoliales > Magnoliaceae > Liriodendron > Liriodendron chinense. The sequence continues at coordinate 1,180,240 of ML058521.1, forward strand.
CTCATAAAACTTCTAAAAATATCAACTTTATATGAACTAGAACATTCAAAATTCAAACTTAAAGTGAAACTACTTGAATTAAACTGAATTAAACATAAAATTGGCTACAATCTTAACCTCTCAGCCCTGACTGAGAGATTCTAGCCTAGCATTGTCATACTACAACTAAAACTCATTGAAAAAGTCTAAAAAGCATAAAAACCCGGAGTTGGGAGGGTTGCAAATGCTTAACGACGACTTCCTTCACCTCCCACGAAGTTCCTTAGCTTTTATGATGCTCTAGGAAGAGACCCTAGGTGTCCTTTTATAGTAGGGAAGCTCTATCGCCTCATAAACGTCCAGAAGTGCGTAGCCTTACGTAATTGCGCAGAAAATCTTGGATCTCGAAATAGAAGGCTTTGTTTACACATAACTGACCGATCGGACTGGGTTGGCCGACCGATCTTGACCGGTCGGATCTGTTGGAGTGGAGTCCAGGGGGCAAATAGAGGGGCCTGACCTGTTGGCCGACCGGTCTTGACCGGTCGGACCAGACTGGTCCTTGGTCCAGTGAGTCTCCAGGGTAAGTAGCAGGGTGGCCGACCGGTCTTGACCCGTCGTGGCTCCCTTGATCGACCGGTCATGACCGGTCGGACCTTGTTCTTTCCATTTTTTCTTCGTTTATTTTTTCTCTTTTCTCCCTCTTTCTTCTTCCTTCTTTGGTCTACTGTTCTCTCGCCTCAAGTGTAAGGCTGTGATGTAGTAATAAATCTCGGTAAGACCGAGGTCGATCCACAGGGAATTAGAAACAACTTCCAAACTACTCCAGCAACTCAGTTTTTGGAAGAAAATCAGATTCAATTTGGTAATTAACTAAAACAGTAACGTTAATTAGAAATCAGTGATATAACGTACTAAGGCATTCAAGGATCCACTTGTAGCAATCCCATGTCAATTCAATCAATCCAAGTATTGAACACAACTAGATTTGAAGTCCTATCTCTCATCTAGTTGGAAAATAAAGCATTCACACACATTCAATCCAAATCAAGTTGAACTTCCAAGTTCTAATACATTCAATCAATGTAGAATTCAAAACCATAGCCTGCGGAGTAACAGCCATGCCTATGGACTATGGCCTGCTCAAGGGTTACTATAATTCGAATCTAAACAAGCATTATATGATAATCTCAGAGAATTGCAAGGAATTCATGTCCGGAGCACATGAACTCTCATAAAACATCTCAAACTACCACTTTTGGAAATTAGAACATGAGAAAAATCCAAACTCGAATTAAAAAGTACTTGAATTAAATTGAATCTAACATGGAATTAGCTACAAGCTTCACCTCTCAGACTTAGCTGAGAGGTTCTAGACGAGCATATTCATGTTACAACTAAAAACTCTTAATAAAAGCATAAAACTAGAAAAACCGAAAATAGGAGAGTTGCAGACGCTCCACGACAGCTTCCTCTCTCCAAAACCACGTCCCTTAGCTTCTATGATGCTCTAGGAAGAGCCCCTAGGTGTCCTTTTATAGTAAGAAACCTCCCTTGCGTTGGAAACATCCAAAATCTGCGAAAGGTTACGCAGTGCGCAGCAGTTTTCGGAGTCTCGATTTAGAAAGGACTCAGTTTACGCAGAGCCGACCGGTCTAGACCGATCGGACTGGCCTTTTAAACAGTCCAGGGAGTGCAGCCGACCGGTCAAGACCGGTCGGGCTTTGTTTTGGAAATATCCAGTTTGCATAGCCGACCGGTCAAGACCGGTCGGACTTCATTCCAGCCTCCAGTGTACATGACCGACCGGTCAAGACCGGTCGGTCTGCTCTTCACTTTGATCAGCATACATGGCCGACCGGTCAAGACCGGTCGGACCCTCTTCAACTTGTTCTTCTTTCTTTCTTTTCTCCTCTTTTTTCCTTCTTTCTCTTCTCCTTGCTTTCTTCTTTCTTCGGTCCTCTTTCGTCCTTCATCCAATAGCTCTAAATGCTTTCTTTTAATCCCTAATTGAATGAAGTTCGCTCTCATCCCCTATAATCACAAAACATGTGTTAGATGGGCCTTTAAATCATGAAAATCGTGCAAACCATGTCATGTAATGGGCAATGCAATGTATAAATTAGAGGTTCAACACACCCCCCAACCAGCTTTTTGCTAGTCCCGAGCAAAACATGCATGAAACAATTTCAAACCTCCAACCCCAACTCTCCTTCAGAACCCATGATTCTATCCATTCCAAATTTTACAAGTGTAAAATTTGGAAAAATTAGGTGGTAGAAGCTGAAGCTTTGGACTCTCAAAACATAAGAAGTGCCTACATGAAATTCCCGCTGATTGATTGATGAATAGAAGAACTCGAACAAATTCAACCTAGTGTGCATAGTAAAAGTTCATCTCATGAGTTCCTGGGATCATCTTCTTCATAGATTAAGTAAACCAAGGATTTTAAGGTGCACAGAGCAACAACAAACCTATGACAGGAATTTGCCTTACCGTCCTTCTGACGGCTTTCACACTACGTCCCATTTCCGGCTTTGGTTACGGTTCGACCATCCCCCGGTTGGTAATAGGTAGCCCTTTTCGGAATTTTCCACCATTTTTCTTTCCTTCCCGATTTCATCCTTTCTTTCCTTTTTCTTTTAAATTAGATAGGATTTTTAGAAATCCATATCTTCTGTTATTTTCCCATGGACAAGGATGGATAAAATACCCCGGCTTGGCTGCTCAACACCTTTAATCAAAGTCTAGCTAATCAACAAATCACATAAACCTGTCAACTCATGAAAATCGTGCAATGTGAACTTGGTGTAAAGGTGTTCAAATTTTCTATCAATCACAACAATAGGGGAACCAACATATAAAAACCATTATGTTGGGAGAAATTCAAGACCTACAACATCACACACTTCGTATTTCCTCTTCTTATACTCATAGCATCTCAAATGTATAGAAATAAGATTTTCTAAAAGAGTTTTGAGATGTTAGAAAATTCAAAAAAAATTTGCGCATATGAAGCTCGGAATGTTGCAATATGCTAGATGAGGAATCTCATCTCACCCCCCAACCAAATCTTGCATTGTCCTCAATGTAAAAAGATATTCAATTAGCATGAACGTGAGAGCAATGGTAAAATATGAGAGAGTGAGAATCAATAGTACCTGAGAGAGCGATCATGGACGTCTCCAACCCAACAACTAAAACCTACTAAAACAGTAAAACTAAAGAAAACCTACCTATGCTATACCTCCATCAGACTAGGAGATCAATCATCCTGATAGACAGGATCATTCAAAGTGATTGACATATCCTCTGAATCAAATTTCTCAACAAATGGTTTAAGGCGTTGTCCATTAACTTTAAAACAGTTACCATTTGCTGCATTTTCAATCTCAACAGCCCCATGAGGAAAAATTTCTTTGATAATATATGGGCCGGTCCATCGAGATCGTAATTTTCCCAAAAAAAGGTGAAGTCGGGAATTATACAAGAGTACTTTCTGTCCTTCATGGAAAGATTTCCTGAAGATGTGCTTGTTATGGAAAGCCTTCATCTTACTCTTGTAAATTCTCGAGTTCTCATATGCATCGTTCCGGATTTCATCAAGCTCATTTAATTGAAGTTTGCGGAGCGAGCTAGCCTTGTCCATGTCAAAATTTAAAGCCCGAATTTCCCAATTGGCTTTGTGTTCTATCTCCACAGGCAAGTGACAAGCTTTCCCATAGACAAGTCTATAAGGGGACATTCCAATGGGTGTCTTGTAGGCGGTACGGTGAGCCCAAAGTGCATCATCTAATCTTAGGGACCAATCCTTGCGATCCGGTCTCACCGTCTTTTCCCAAAATCTGCTTGATTTCCCTATTGGAGATTTCAGCTTGCCCACTTGTTTGTGGGTGGTACGGGGTACTCACTTTGTGCCTAATACCATATTTCTTCATTAAAGTTTCGAAAGGTCTATTGCAAAAGTGAGAACCACCATCACTAATGATGGCCCGAGGTGTCCCAAATCTAGAAAGTATGTTTTCTTTGAGGAACTTGAGAACCGTACGATGATCGTTGGTTCTACATGGGATAGCCTCTATCCATTTAGACACATAGTCTACGGCAAGCAAAATATAGACATGTCCAAAAGATGAGGGGAATGGTCCCATGAAATCGATGCCCCAACAGTCAAAGACTTCAAGATGTTGAATTGGGGTGAGAGGCATCATATTTCGACGGGATAATCCTCCTAACTTCTGGCAGCGTTCGCACGCTTTGCAAAACTCGTGGGTGTCCTTAAATAACGTGGGCCAATAAAAACCACACTGCAGAATTTTCGCAGTTGTTTTCTTGGCTGAAAAATTACCCCCACATGCTTGATCATGACAAAAGGAGATGACTGAATTATGTTCATCATCGGGGACGCATCTCCTTATAATTTGGTCTGGGCAATATTTAAACAATAGAGGTTCATCCCAGAAAAATCTGCGCACTTCCCTTAGAAATTTACGTTTGTCCTGCGCAGTCCAATGAATCGACATCGCACCTGTGGAAAGATAATTGGCTATATCAGCGTACCATGGTGGATGCACAGCAACAAGGAGTTGCTCATCAGGGAATGAGTCCTCAATAGGTGATTCGTCGATGGAATTTGGTAGGACTAGGCGGGATAGATGATCCGCCACCACATTTTCTACCCCCTTCTTGTCTTTGATCTCCAAGTCAAATTCTTGAAGGAGTAGGATCCATCTAAGCAAATGGGGCTTAGCATCCTTCTTAGAAAGAAGGTATTTCAGCGCCGCATGATTTGTATAAACAATGACTTTGGATCCTATTAAGTATGGCCTGAATTTGTCCAAGGCAAAAATGACAGCTAGGAGCTCTTTCTCCGTAGTCGAATAATTAACTTGGGCGGGATTCAAGGTCCTACTTGCGTAGTAGATAACATGGGGCTTCTTATCCTTCTTTTGGCCTAACACCGCCCTAATAGCAAAATCGCTCGCATCGCACATCAACTCAAAAGGAATGGACCAATCTGGTGGTTGCATGATAGGAGTGGTTGTCAACTTGTCTTTTAGCTTTAAAAAAGCTAATTGACATTCGGCACTCCACTCAAATTGGTTCTCCTTTTGTAGAAGGTTGCATAAAGGCCTTGAGATATGACTAAAATCCTTTATAAACCTTCGATAGAAACCGGCGTGTCCAAGGAAGGACCGCACATCGCGTATGCTTTTGGGTGGTGGTAGATTGGAAATTATGTCAATTTTTGCCCGGTCTACCTCTATTCCATTGGACGAGATGATATGTCCAAGGACTATTCCTCTTTGTATTATGAAATGGCACTTTTCTCAGTTTAATACAAGTTGCTTCTCCTCACACCTCGTCAAGACCAACTTCAAGTGGTTGAGACACTCATCAAATGTACTACCAAAAACAGAAAAGTCATCCATGAATACCTCAAGAAACTCACCCACCATGTCCGAGAAAATACTCAACATGCATCGTTGGAATGTGGCGGGTGCATTACATAACCCGAATGGCATCCTTCGGTAAGCGAAGGTGCCAAACGGGCATGTAAATGTGGTTTTCTCTTGGTCTTCCGGAGCTATCTCAATTTGGTTGTATCCGGAATAACCATCTAGGAAGCAATAATAGGAATGGCCTGCCAACCTCTCCAAAATTTGATCCATAAATGGGAGAGGGAAGTGGTCTTTCCTAGTAACCGTGTTGAGCTTCCTATAATCAATGCACATACGCTAACCGGTGGTCACCCTAGTTGGTATAAGCTCGTTGTTGGTGTTTTCAACGATGGTAATACCGGATTTCTTGGGGACAACTTGGGTAGGACTCACCCATTGGCTATCTGAGATAGGGTAGATAATACCCACATCCAATAGCTTTAACACCTCGGCTTTGACAACCTCCATCATGTTTGGATTTAGCCGTCTTTGAGGTTGTCTAGTCGTTTTTGCATTTTCTTCAAGGTGTATTCGGTGAGTGCAAACCGAAGGATCTATCCCTTTGAGATCCGCTATTGTCCAACCTATGGCTTCCCTATGTTCTTTGAGTAACTCAATCAACTTGAGCTCTTGGTCTTTCTCAAGGTGGGAGGCAATGACAACTGGGAACGTTTCCTCTTGACCCAAATATACGTATTTAAGCTCGGATGGCAATGGTTTGAGGTCAAGCTTCGGTGGTTTGATGTTAGACGGTAGAGGCCTTGATGTGGTTGGTGGCAATTTTTCAAAATGGGGCCTCCACCGGCTAGTATCGACTACTGGTCTTTCTATATTTAATGCCTGCACAATCTCACTAATGATGGGGTCTTTAGAATCCATGAAATGTGCTAAGCATGTCTCCAAGCTTTCTAGTGGTTCAAGTTGGAGGAGTTCTTCTTCTTCAAAAGTTTCAAGCATGTTTACCTCGAAGAACTCATCATCATCGACATCCCTATGTCTTTTGCCCAAGTGAAACACATTTACCTCTAGTGTCATGTTTCCAAAAGATAGTTGCATCACCCCATTCCGACAATTGATGATGGTGTTTGATGTGGCAAGGAATGGGCGGCCTAATATTACCGGTATTTGGGTGCTAGCATCCAAAACCGGTTGTGTGTCCAAGACGATAAAATCTACCGGGTAGTACAATTTGTCAACTTAGACTAGAACATCCTCAACTATCCCCCTCGGTACACGGATAGATCTATCAGCGAGTTGCAACGTGGTTTTGGTGGGTTTTAATTCACCAAGACCCAATTGCTCATATACCGAGTATGGGATCAAGTTCACACTCGCCCCCAAATCTAACAAGGCACGTTCAATCCGGTAGTCTCCAATGATACATGAGACGGTGGGACTACCGGGATCTTTGAATTTTGGAGGGGTCTTTTGAGTGAGGATGGCACTCACTTGCTCAGTTAAGAAGGCCTTTTGCTGCACATTATATTTGCGTTTTGTTGTGCATAGGTCTTTTAGAAACTTGGCATAAGAGGGGATTTGTTTGATGACATCAAGCAAAGGGATATTAATCTTGACTTGTCTGAACATCTCTAGAATATCATGAGAATTTGGGAGAGATTTTGGGGCAACCAATCTTGAAGGGAATGGTGCTACGGGCTTGTAAATGCGTTCCGGTTGTTGTGGGGCTAAATTAGATCCATCTTCATCCTCAGAATTTACCGGATCATTAGGCTCGTCGGCCTTCACCGGAATAGTTTTGTCAATTTGTTTACCACTTCTAAGGGTGGTGATGGATTTGGCTTGCTCTATGTTTTGGTTGGAAGGATTAGGGGTGCTCACTTCATGTACTTGCTTTGGATTGGGCTGAGGTTGGGCCGGAAAGGTCCCTTCCCTAGCATTCAAGCGTCCCTTAATCTCATCAACCGAGGCTTTAAGCTCTTGGAACATTTGCTGATTCGATTGATTGATTTGCGTTTGCCTTTGTATAAACGCCTTCAAGGTATCCTCCATTGAAAATTGAGGTGGGGCCATATTTTGCATGGGTGGCCCTCTTTGAGAATTGGTAGGATTGCCCGTAAGAGCATTCTTCCAACTAAAATTTGGGCGGTTCTTCCAACTCTCATTATACGTATTACCTACCGGTCCATTAAAAGGCCGTTGATAACCATATGTGGCATTGGCGTGTTCATGTAATACCTCTTGAAATGCAGGAATTGTGGGACAATCTTGCGTAGCGTGTAAATCGGTGAGGCAAATCCCACATATGGTTTCAACAGCTTCATTGGACTTGGGAACTCCACTTTTACTAAGTTCCATGGCCTCAACCTTCCTTGTGAGGTTGGCTATCCTTGCATTCACATCGTCTTCCTCCTTAAGGACATAGATCCCTCCTTTCTCTTGAGTGGGTTTGGAGTTATTAGGTTTATCCGATGTATCCCAAGATTGGACATTTTCAGCCAACATGTCCAAGTAACTCCAAGCCTCATCTGGATTTTTACTCATAAACTCGCCATTGCACATCATCTCCACAAATTGGCACATATTGGAACTTAATCCATCATTAAAAAAGTTTATAATTCGCCAACTCTCATATCCATGATGTGGGCAAGCAAGCAGGAGATTTTTAAATCTTTCCCAACATTGAAAGAAAGATTCACCTTCTTTAGCCGAGAAATTCATTATGGCCCTTCGAAGGGTGTTCGTTTTATGAGCCGGGAAACACTTTTTCAAGAATTCCCGGTTCATCTCAACCCATGACCCAATCGAATGTGGTCTGAGAGAGTGAAGCCAATCTTTGGCTCTTTCTTTCAAAGTGAAAGGAAAAAGTTTAAGTCTGATAGTATCCTCGGAAACATTGGTGTAATGCAAGGTGGCCAACACTTCTTCGAATTCTTTCAAGTGTAAGTATGGGCGGTCAGAATCTAGCCCATGGAACTTTGGTAAGAGTTGAATTACACCCGGTTTTATGTCAAAGTTTCCACCGTTTGCTGGCAGAACCACGCAAGAGGGTGTAATTGTTCGGGCAGGTTGTAGGTAGTCCCGTAGTGATCTCATTGGAGGAACATTATGTACCTCATTCTCTCCTACTCCTTCCTGATTTGCGTTTGTAGTTGGAGTAGGGGGGGAGGATTCCTTAAAGGTGTTTGTTCCATACTCCCCAAACTTTCACAATGCTCTTGGTAATTTCGGACTCGTCTATGGACTGATAATGGTCCAACTAGACCACCTTCAGATTGGAGACGATTTGAGTAATTACATTCCCAACGGGACATAAACCACTCAACCAAAAATCAAAACTAATCCTAACCTAGAAAACTGAAATCTGAAATTAATCTGAAAAAACTAACTTAGAAAGGTATCACCTGATGTGCTTGAACTTAGAGAAGAATTCCTGCAAAACAGAAAAATTTGTTAGTTCTAAGAAAATCAGAAAAACCTATCTACTTCTACTTCTACAGCCACTGAACTATTTGAAAATCGTTATCTATTTCCCCGACAACGGTGCCAAAAACTTGTTCTTCTTTCTTTCTTTTCTCCTCTTTTTTCCTTCTTTCTCTTCTCCTTGCTTTCTTCTTTCTTCGGTCCTCTTTCGTCCTTCATCCAATAGCTCCAAATGCTTTCTTTTAATCCCTAATTGAATGAAGTCCGCTCTCATCCCCTATAATCACAAAAGATGTGTTAGATGGGCCTTTAAATCATGAAAATCGTGCAAACCATGTCATGTAATGGGCAATGCAATGTATAAATTGGAGGTTCAACATCTACCTTGGGCCTTCATTCAACGGCTCCTAAATATGCTCCTTTTGGTCACCAATTGGATGAAGTCGCTCTCATTCCTACAATCACAAAAACATGCATTAGATGGGCCTTTTAAACATGCAAAGCATGCATATAATGTGATGTAATGGGCTACATTATGTATAAATTGGAGGCTCAACAATACCCCAATTCATCACACATTATGCATGGTTTTGAGTGTTAAAAGATCCATCTTACATGTATATTTGTGTTTTTAGGAAAGAGAGAGACCTTATAAATTTAATATTTAAAAGACCATTTTAGAGTACTTTGAAGATCAAGCTAAGAATAAAAGAGAGGAAGAATCCAAGAGAAAGAAGTCCAGAGTTCAAAATTAAAAGAATGCAGAAAGCAACAAATTTTGATAGGTCTTCGATCAATAAAAAATTTAGTTTCGATAGGTGTTTGATCAATTGGAGGATCCATATGAAATACCAAACAACTGAATTTTTAGACAAACTCTGTAACTCCCCAGATTTTTAGAATTTATTTGAAAATTTCTGAAAATTTATTTTATTTTATTTTAATTAATTATTATACATTAACTTTGATTTGTGAATAATGGGGCATCTGTAAGAGATCCGATAACGAACCCTTTACAAAAGTTGCTTAGAATAAATCCATGAACAACGTAGAAAGGTTAGATTTTATAAAATTCGCACTTTTTTTTTATAATTATGATAATGCCATTAGATCTCCTAATTTACGATTTATGATCAATCAGATAGGTAGTTCTTGAATCCGTTCGAAAGATAAACGTAATTTTAGGTGTATAATAATTCTGTGCAGATAGATTTTGAAGTAGGCCCCGTGATTAGGAAGATCTTAATCTAGGAGCATCTGTAGCCGTTGATGGAGGAATGTAGTCGAAAAAGTAACCATACCAAATTGATCATCTTAGTGATAAATTCTTAACCTAGAATTTGAGTGATTATCTTAGGTATATAGATATAAAATCTTGAGTGCCCAAAATATGTATGGCTCACATTAACCTAGACCCTTGATTTCTAGATCACATGGTTTCCATAATCCATTTGACTTGAAATTTTATACCATGCCTATTCATTAGAAATTAACCATACACGTCAAATTTCAGCCCTTAAATCATAGTAGAAGTGGTCCAATTGTCAAATTAGCCCCTTAACCTTTGATTTTCATGTCCATCAAGTGAGGAAAGTGGATGGTTAGTCGTAGTCGAATATTTTCCTTCATATGATTGACTTGGATCGTCTTTATCATGGACCAATAGTATTATTTGAGTGCCCCAACTTGATAAGCATATTTCTTAAGCGCGAAGTCATCCCGTTTTAGGACTTAACGAGTTACCAACTCTTCTTAAATCTAAACTTTTCAATTTACCCACTTCTCACCATCAATCGCTTCTCAAATTTGGACCACCCATTGTACTTATATGACTACGAGTTTACACAAAATTTGGACCCCGATCTATAAACCTACATCGTTGAACTACGAAGCCAGCCCCTTCATTTTTCATCAAAAGTTGGAATTTTAAATTTAGACCATTCCCACCATCAATCAATCACCAAAATTTGTACAATTATTTGCCTATCATGGCTATGTATTTTTCTAAAATTTGAGCCCTGCTCATCAAACGTAGACCGTTAATTGAGATCAAGCCCATATTAGCACCTACTAGGCCATTTTCAAAGATCGGCTAATTTAGAATGTGGATCACCAAGAAATTTACGTATTCTAACTCTACTCTTCGAGCTTGATAAGATGAACAGATTAAAATTGATCAAAGATCACCCAAATATTGAGATTTGAGAAACCCACCTAGAGAGGTTATTACACAAGACCTCATGCCCACACCTTATTGCATATACACGCACGCCCTTCTTTTCTCTCCCCATGTGCGCACATCCCTCTCCATATTCCTACTACACACCTTGAAGCCCTTCTCCTAACCCTAGCCTCCATGCCATAGATAAAGTGAGGAGAGAGAGAAAAAGATAGAAGAGAGAGAGAGAGAGAGAGAGAGAGAGAGAGAGAGAGAGAGCACATTCCTTCCATCCTAGCCGTCTACCTTAAGGATCCAACGTGTGCGACCCGTTCTACTAAGCTCATGTGGTTCGTGTTTTGCTTAAACGCTGTCTTTCTAGAGATTCTATATCTAGAGTTTCATCTAAAGCCAAGGTGAGGATTTTTCCTTCAAGTCAACATGGATAAAAGTGTAATTTCCTAGATTTTCTTTATTTTTTATTGAGTATTAAATGCACGATCCATATTAGACCATGATTAATATTAGATTTATGTTAAGCTGATATTATGTGATGCTATGATTTCATGTTTAGATGTATATGTGAGAAAGCATGTGTATTTTTCTGTGTTATTGTGAGAATCATGTGTTGATTTTTTTTATTTATATTTATGTATGATTAAGATGATTATGATGATGTATACATCATATGGATGATGATTATCATTTGAATATTATGCTTATGTATACCCTTATCCCCATATTGATGTGATCAGTTGTTGTAGAGAGATGGGCCCGGGAGAGGTGTACATGTTGGAAAGATGATCTTAGCATAACTATGTTTATCTGTTGAGTATTGCCAAGGGATCCTTATGTTCACATGATGTTAGAATGGATCCATGTGTTGTATATGCATGTTTTCTTTGGTTGGCCACGCTTAGAAATTAATGGCTATTTGTGGGACTTAGATGGACTATAAGTGGGACAAGGAGTGGACATTAATCGTATATGTTATCTCATGAGCCGGGGTTGGTGCTATGGACACTAATCCCGTGCTGTCGGTCTATGTTGGGTTGTTTACAACTCCCCATAGTGACCATTAAGTTCTTTCAATATGGCTGAATGTGAAATTACTTAAATAAAGGTGAAACTAAAGTCATGCATTCGCTTGGCTCCATGTGGGTGTACGGAATTGAGAATAGGCTAGAGCGTCCTACTTCTCCCGTATACTTTCATGTGTAGATTTGGGCTATGAGCATCCCATTTCTCACGTGGTCGGGCAAAACTATGGGCTTGTGCATCTCAGGAACCTCGGATGACTAGTGGCTAGCGTGAAGTCGTAACAGGGAGTCTCCCACTTCATGTATTATGATTTCTAGCCAGTTGGAGTGGCATATTGAATATTTTATTTAATTATATGTTTTTAGGATATTTTATCATTTATTTCAAAATTGTAATAAGTTTTCTTAATGAAGACAATAAATGATTATTTGCTTGGTTTAATTTCAAGAACTTTGTAATAATAACGTAGATTAAAATTTCATTAAATCACATGTTTATCTTTCGTCTCTGTGCATGAATGCCATTAAATTTCAAATATATGAAAGCATTGTGATGTCAAGAATTTCATCCTTGACACGTCTTAGATAACACCTGGGAATTCGACCTATCGTGGAATCCACGGGAGCCGAAATCTCGAGGCATTACAAATGGTATCAGAGCACAATCGGGACCTCTGGGTGAGAAGCCCGACCTTTATAATAATAAATACACCCTAGAGCTTAGGTCCTCATAAATTAGAAACAAACCACCTAGGTTCAACCCCTATTGGTTGCATATGATGTTATGAACCTAGAAACCAAAACTTAGACCCCTTGAAATCATTAGGGTAGCCGATAAATGTAGAAATCTGTAAACTTTAGGATTTTTGGAAAGTGAATTTCCACATTTTGCTTGAATTCTAGGGCTTTCATCAATTCTCCATGTTTAGATCAGTGTTTCGCTGAATTGTGTGAATTATCTCGTTCAAATCTTACAGTTATCTATTTTATTTTGATTTTTTCCCAGTTAGGACAGATTTTCAAAACCAGCAGCAGTACCACCATTAGAAAATATATTTTTGGACTTAGTAAATTTTTATAATTTTTTACGGAGAGTCCTAACTTATCTTCCGGAACCTCCATAAAATTTCACATTAATCCGATATATAGATAAATCAGGAAAATTTCGACATTAGTGAAAATCTTGCATAAACCCCTGTTGACCTGCTACACTTTTTGGACTTAATTAGGGCAGAATCATGTGTTACTGTAGGAATATTATTCTAAGAAAAATAACATACTTTCCACACCTAACTTACAGCCTAAATTCCAAATTTTAGGAGAAACAAATGCGTAGTTTGAGAGAAAGAATTCCAGGAGTGCTTGTAGGTCCTGTGTTCCAGATTCGGCACTACCCTAGTCCTTAGCCTCGAATCTCCTTTGATTAGACCTAGTTTATAAGTACGCACTCTTAGAAGTGTTCTCTAGCATTTTCTTATATGTCCCTATGAATTTTGGGCCCAACTCAGTTACCTTAGGTAGGTTATCATGACCATAGAATGCTACTTACCAACCCATACATAGACCTTTGATTATGACTAGCGACGGAAGTAAATATGACCTCGTAAGGTTGTGATGTTTTGTATTGATGAATTTCTCTTGGATTTTATTTCTTGATGTTTGCTTTGTGGTAGAGTTTATGAAGGTCCCCATGATGTTAGGCTAAACCGACAACATGGGAGAATGGAACCGTGCCTCATGCAATGTGTAAGCGATTGGATCCAAGTTCAAATCTCGAGGGGCGTCACTCGAAATTTCGAATGAATTCTAAAAAACTCAATGCTAAAATCCTAGTAGAAGATCTAAGTATCGGATCTGAATCTACTTGAACCATTTGCCCGTTATGCCGACACTATACAAATTGCATCCTTGTTCTAACTTGGGGACTTCTGTGCATCTCTTAAAATGTGTGTGATTGTTTTCTTTGGATGACTAGAATAAGATAGATGTATAGATGACCCTATGAGGTAGAACTTAGCCGCTTAGACCCTATTAAGAGCTAGAATACGGTGCCCATAATCTCATCTTTCCGTCGCACCTTTAGTCGTTCAATGACCTTCGATGATATCTCATTCACGTAGTTACTCAATCGCTTATCTACTCTTTCACTCGACCATTTGATCATGCTGGCCTAATTAAATTCAGATCTATCCTCTAAACTCTCGATCAGTCATTCCGTTAGCGATCATACATCCTTGATAATTATCTAACCCTAATCATCATAGATCTTTGAATATAAGAACACCCACCAAAACCTGAGAAATGTTAAGGGCTAGATGATCAAATGATTTAAGAGGCCTATCGATATATTCAAAACCGTATAGGAATCAGAGTGCGCAATGGAAGTGTGTAAGGCCAAAAATTTGAGAGCTTGTAAAATCAACCTCAATAATAAAAATCTTATTTTTAAGGGGGGTGGAGTGTGTTGACACCAAGATCGCGACTAACTCGGAATAGGACAAGGATAGCTAAAGATGTAGAGAAATAGAGAGATTGCCCACAATCGACGATTAGAAAACTTCCGGGACGAAGTTTATTTTTAAGGAAGGTGGATTCGAAATGCCCCAGATTTTTAGAATTTATTTGAAAATTTCTGAATTTTTTTATTTTAATTAATTATCATACATTAACTTTGATTTGCGAATAGTAGGGTATTTGTAAGAGATCTGATAGTGAAGCCTTTACAAAAGTTGCTTGAAATAAACCCATAAACAGTGTAGAAAGGTTAGATTTTACAAAAATTGCACTTTTTCGATAATTATGATAATGCCATTGGATCCCCTAATTTGCGATTTCAAATCAATCAGATAGGTAGTTGTCGAATCCGTCCGAAAGATAAGTGTAATTTTAGGTGTATAATAATTCTGTGTAGATAGATTTTCAAGTAGGCCCCGTGATCATGAAGATCTTAATCTAGGAGCATTTGTAGTCGTTGATCGAGGAATGTGGTAGGAAAAGTAACCATACCACAGTGATCATCTTAGTGATAAATTCCTAACCTAGAATTTAAGTGATTATCTTAGGTATATAGATATGAAATCTTGAGTGCCCAAAATGTATATGGCTCACATTAACCTAGACCCTTGATTTCTAGATCACATGGTTCCCATAATCCATTTGACTTTGAAATTTTATACCATGCATATTCATTATAAATTAACCATATATGTCAAATTTTAGCCCTTAAATCATAGTAGAGTGGTCCAATTGTCAAATCGGCCCCTTAACCCTTGATTTCATGTCCCTCAAGTGAGGAAAGTGGATTGTAAGTCGTAGTCAAATATTTTTCTTCATATGATTCACTTGGATCGTCTTTATCATGAATCAATAGTGTTATTTGAATGCCCCACCTTGATAAGCACATTTCTTAAGCGTGAAGTTATCCCATTTTAAGAATGAACGAGTTACAAACTCTTCTCAAATCTGAACCTTTCAATTTACCCACTTCTCACCATCGATCGCTTCTCAAATTTGGACCACCCATTGTACTCATATGACTATGAGTTTATACAAAATTTGGACCTCGATCGATAATCCTATACCGTTGAACTACGAAGCCAGCCCCTTCATTTTTCGCCAAAATTTAAAATTTCAGATCTAGACCATTCCCATCATTAATCAACCACCAAACTTTGTACAATTGTTTGCCAATCATGACTACGTATTTTTCCAAAATTTGGGCCTTCGTCATCAACCGTAGATCGTTAATTGAAATCAAGCCCATTTTAGCACCTACTATGCCATTTTCAAAGATCGGCTAATTTAGAATGTGGACGACCAAGAAATTTACGTATTCTAACTCTACTCTTCAATGAACGGATTGAAATTGATCAAAGATTACTCAAATATTGAGATTTAGGAAACCCACCTCGAAAGGTTGTTACACAAGACCTCATGCCCATACACGCACGCCCTTCTTTTCTCTCCCCATGTGCGCACATCCCTCTCTATATTCTTACTACGCACCTCCAAGAGATTCTCCTAACCCTAACCTTTATGCCATAGAGAAAGAGAGGACAAAGAGAGAAAGATAGAAGAGAGAGAGAGCACATTCCTTCCATCCTAGCCATCTACCTTAAGGATCCAACATGTGGGACCCGTTCTACTAAGCTCGTGTGGTTCATGTTTTGCTTAAACTCCGTCTTTCTAGAGATTCTACATATAGAATTTCATCTAAAGCTAAGGTGAAGATTTTTCCTTTAAACCGATATGGATAAAAGTGTAATTTTCTAGATTTTGTTTATTGTTTATTGAGTATCTTAAGCTTGAATGCACGATCCATATTAGACCATGATTAATGTTAGATTTATGTTGAGCTGATATTATGTGATATGATTTCATGTTTAGACGTGTATGTGAGAAAGCATGTGTATTTTTCTGCATTATTGTGAGAATCATGTGTTGATTTTTTTTATTTATATTTATGTATGATTAAGATGGTTATGATGATGTATACATCATATGAATGATGATTATCATATGAATATTATGCTTATGTACACCCTCGTCCCCATATTGTTGAGATCAGTTGTTGTAGAGAGATGGGCTCGGGGGAGGTGTCCATGTTGAAAAGATGATCTTGGCATAACTATGTTTATGTGTTGAGTATTGCCAAGGGATCCTTGTGTTCACATGATGTTGGAATGGATCCATGTGTCATGTATGTATGTTTCCTTTGGTTTGCCACGTTGGAAATTAATGGCTATTTGTGGGACTTAGTTGGACTATAAGTGGGACAAGGAGTGGATGTTAATCGTATTTGTTATCTCATGAGCCATGGTTGGTGCTATAGACACTAATCCCGTGCTGTCGGCTTATGCTGGGTTGTTTACAACTCCCCATAGTGATCATTAAGTTCTTTCAATATGGCTGGATGTGAAATTACTTAAATAAAGGTAAAACTAAAGTCATGCATTCACTTGGCCCCATGTGGGTGTATGGAATTGAGAATAGGCTTGAGCGTCCTACTTCTCCCTTACACTATCACGTGTAGATTTGGGATATGAGCGTCCCGTTTCTCACGTGGTCTGGCAAAACTATGGGCTTGTGCGTCTCAAGAACCTCTGATGACTAGTGGCTAGCGTGAAGTCGTAACAGGGAGTCTCCCACTTCATGTATTATGATTTTTAGCCAGGGTGCCTTACCCAGAGTATGTATATCATGCATTGCATTAATAAGATTTTTCTCGGATGTTTTGGTTGATTATATTTATCATGCTTGCGCTATCTCTGTGTTATTATTATCATGATTGTCTTAGTGGGATATTCCCCACTATGATAACATTTAACGCTATTCAATCACATCTCAAATAATCCAGGTGAAGATTCAGTAAGCGAAGCGAACACTACGATGGGGTGTTTGAAGGTTTGCATCACAGATGACGGATGACGAAGTTGGAGTGGCATATTGAATATTTTATTTGATTATATGTTTTTAGGATAGTTTATCATTTATTTCAAAATTGTAATAAGTTTTCTTAATGAAGACAATAATTGATTATTTGCTTGGTTTAATTTCAAGAACTTTGTAATAATAACGTAGATTAAAATTTCATTAAATCATATGTTTATCTTTCGTCTCTGTGCATGAATGCCATTAAATTTTAAATATATGAAAGCATTGTGATGTCAAGAATTTTATCCTTGACACGTCTTAGATAACACCTGGGAATTCGACCTATCGTGGAATCCCTAGGAGCCTGAAATCTCGGGGAGTTACAAACTCTCTGGACCAATTCCGATATATTGGGATTATTCTGATCAATCGAGATTTGAATGTCGATACATCAGAAATGTAGTCCGATTAATCGAAAAATCAGAAAACCAGGACTAAAAAACTTAGCAATTCTTTGGACAGAAACTCCGATACATTAGAATTGTTTGGATCAATTGGAGAATCCATCAGAATTGTTCTGATTAATAGAAGTATCCATCGAAGCCAATGTAAAGTGCGCAAATTCTTACATGGTTTGAAGTGGTGCTCAAATTTGGCTATAAATTAAAGGACTCCTCTTCCCTTCCATAGCATGCTAGGACGTGGGGAACTATGGACGCTGGCCTCTTTGCGCTCCCGAATTCTCCATTCCTTTTGGAAAAGGGGGAGCGTGTGCGCGAATCGCCGTTTGTGCCACTAGCTTACCTCGTTCTCGAGGGCTTTTTATCTGTTGTCGCGTTAAATTTGATATGTTTGGATGAGTTTGTATAAGACTAGAGTCGCCACTAGCTAGTTACTTCGAATCTACAGTCGGCTAGACCCCATGAAAACGTTAGAGAAGGGGATCCGAAGATTCCTTCCTCTAAAATGACTCCTTTTGATCTGCGGCCAGAGATTCAAGGTAAGGGATCACGGTTACAGGGTGGGAAGATGTTAAGCACCCCACACTACTCATACCGAAGTACGGTCTCTACTTCACTGAATCAAACTAATACTTGAAAGTCTGATTTAATCCTCGTATACTCTCATGAATGATATGATGCATGAATGCAGGTCTGAACAGTAAGAGTTTTTGATGGGAAGGTTTCCATTAACAGGCAAGCTTAGAGCATACGATCGAACTGACAGATGCTTTATGCGGGATGCATGCTGTGTATTTGAATAATCAAAGTGTTTGCAGTGATATAAAAAGCAGGGGGGTTGGAAGAAAAGTAAATGTTGCACTTATGCTAGATGTGAATGAGATGATTTTAGTAGAGAGTAGCTAGATGGACGGAGGTGTCGCAAGGGTTTGCTTCGAGTGGCTAGATCAGGACTTAGGTAGCTTGGGAGACTTGGACCAGGGTCAGACTGGGCTGAACTAGGGCTAGGCTCTTCTCACTCGGGCTCTACTTGGTGGAGGAATGGACTAAAAGGAGGAGATGGACTCAGAACTTATGGGATTTTTCTGAGACTTGAGGGATGATGAATGTGAAGGGGAGAAGGGGTATTTATAGCTGCGAGCAATGGCAGCTATTATAAATATGCTTGGGCGACACCTTGAGGGCTGCCCGTACGGCCTCTCTGCTCTAGCTTCGAAGCGTACGACCTCCAAACCTGAAGCAGAAAAGCCCGAGGTTCGAGGTTCGGACCTACTCCGAAGCTGTGGCTCAGAACCAGTTGAGTTGACTAGGTTTGAAAGATGGGTTGACACGGCGAGTTGACTGGGTGCATGGGTTGGACTGACTCAGTGAGTCGACTCGGTGATTTGACTTAGCGGGTTGACTCACTAAGTTTGACGTTTTTGGGATTTTTAACTGGTTTTTCTTATGGATGGTTTTTCAGGCTGATGTTTAGGGGTAAGTCGAATGGGTTCAGGCTTGAGCTGGGTTATGGATTGGGGCTTACAAGGGTGAGTTTGGCTGGGTTTGGACATGGGCTTTGGGGGCATGGTCCTCCATTCATTCAGCTATCTCTACCAACATTGTAGCGGAAGGTGGGGTGTTTATAGATGCCCCTCTTTGGCAGAGGTTGTGTGCAACCGAATGTTAAAGTGAGTGGACACCCCACTTCTGACCCAGTCATTCATAAATCGTGGTCTGAAATCTTTGCTTGCCTTTATATCTGAGTCAGTTGATTGTCTGGAAATTGATAACTCGCACATACCGCGGGAGTTTGGAGAAAACGTTGCGATTGTCCTTGCATGAGCTGCAACCTGGGTACCCAATCGCAACCGTTCCATTCCCGATCGGTACTAACATCGGAAAGGTACAGTAGAGCCTCTGCGTCCGTCATAGTCTTACGAGGTTACCAACCCTGTGATTGATTGTTCATTGCTTTCCCGGATCACTCTAGGAGTACTTGTTTTGCTTGACTGTCAAAGTGGTTAGTTGCCCTGCGTCTATGTAGTCTTACGGGAGATCCACTACGCCGACTTGGACTTAGTCAAGATACTTCAGGCATCCACGCCTTGGTATGTGCGGGTGAACTCTTTCCACCTAATCTGCTGGTTTTGATACTTGGGTTACAATTCATCGTTTCCATCGTTCAGATGGTTTCTTTGATCGAGCCTTTTGGCTTTCATCTTTTTGTATCTTGGCATTTGGTACGACCGCACTGACACTGGAGTTTAGTTCGACCGTACTTTGAGTGCATTGGATCCGATGGTCTCCGGGAAAACTGCGAGACATCAGATCTTATTTGATTTTTGTGTCGGCTCCTACCCAGAGATATGGAAGATCTCTCGGTGCTTTGGAGCCCAAACGCTCTATTAAGAAAATGGTTTTGGATTTTGAAAAGATATCCACTCTGGGGAGTGATACTCCGTGGGGTTTTTATTTGTAAGTAGGAATATATATGATATTTTTTGTCTTTTTGAAACAGGAAATTTGGCTCGCACGCACCTCCACTAGGGATGCCTGTGGGGTCTTTGGCTAACCAACTTTTATTTTGAAAGAAGGTAAACATGATGATTGATGCGATGGATGCTGATGCATGGGGGTGCATATTTGATGATGGATGCATGGTTTGGCTCATTGTTGAGCTCATAATTGTGCATATTCTAACCCCAATTCATCACTCATTGTGCATGATATACATGTTTAAAGGACCAACTTAATACATGATTTGTGATTGTAGGAACAAGATGGAGAGTTCACCATTTGAAGGCTAAATGAGGCTCCTTACAAGTGTTAAAGACCATTAGATCAAGCATGAAGGAAGACCAAAGAAAGACAAGCAAAGAAAGAAAAGAAAAGAAGAAAGGCAGGAAGAAATAAAGCAGAAAAAGGGCCAGACCGGTCGGCTGACCGGTCGGCCAAGCAAGCCCGACCGGTCAAGACCGGTCGGCCACTCAACTACATGCCAAGAGAATTGTTGGACTAAACAGAAAGGAGGCCCGACCGGTCATGACCGGTCGGGCATAGCTACTGGATTGATGGACTGTCCACGCCTACCAGTCAAGACCGGTCGACCACAGATGCTGGATTGAACAGGGAGAAGGTCCGACCGGTCAAGACCGGTCGGCCATTGCTGCTGGACAAAGGCCAAGCCAGTCCGACCGGTCATGACCGGTCGGCAAGCGTAAACAGCTTCTTTCTATTCCGGACCGGTCGGCCAGCGTAAACAGCTTCTTTCAATTTCGGGATTCCGAAATTTCCTGCGCAAGTGCGTAAGTTTACACAATTTCTGGAGTTCTCTTGCGTATTGGACTCCTCCAAGCTATAAAAGGACCTCTTTCCTTCATATCAAGGGAGGCTACGACGTGGGGATTGCTCAGGAGACGGATTCTACTTCGGATTTCTAGTTTTCTTCCAGTTTTAGTAGTTTTTCATGTTTTTGGAGGCTTCTAGTTCAAGGATGTTAGAGATGAACTAAAACCTCTTAGCTAGGGCTAAGAGGTGAAGCTTTTGATTCGTTTTTGATGGATTGATGCAACCTAGGTTTCCTTTTGTGTTTTAATGGATGAATTTTAGTTCAATTTGAGTTTGAATCAAGTACTATGTTGGCTTTTACTTTGATCTCTTGATGACTCCGGGCTCATGTGATTCTTAGTGATCATAACTTAGTATCTTAGCTTTTTGAGCATTGTTCATGCTTGTGTAATGCATTGATCTACCATCGACTCCGGGCATGGTAGACGCTTTGATTACCTTGTATGCAATGGCCTGATTTTTATGTGGGAACTCATGCAACTAAAATTCTTATCTTTTGTAGTAATCTGAAATAGTTGTTTAGTAATTGATTTTGATTTAATTAGAGTTCAAATCATGAGTTGTAATCAGGTCTAGTGACAGGACTTGGTGAAAGCTATGGTTATGAATCTCAACTAGATTGGAAAGAGGCATGGCCTATACAATTGAGTGTGCCCAAGGCCTGAGCTTGGAAGTAGGAATCAAATCAGTTAATAAACACTTGTTTCAGATAATTGTGATTGAACCGCTCTATATTCCGATCGGATAAAGATAGGAATTCGATTCCGATTGAGTTATATGTGACCTAGTTGTGTTGATGCATTGAAACGTATCAAGAGTGGATCCTTGGCGCTCTAGTGACTTTTTAGATTGAAATTACCTTAACCATTCACTGTTTAAACCCAAATCACTATTTGTTTAGCTTTAGATCTTAATAGAGTCTTAATTACTAGTTGTTTTAGTTAAAATATGAGAATATCCATACATAAATCTCTGTGGGAACGATACTCGGTCTTTCCGAATTATTACTACTTCGCAACCCTACACTTGGGGAGTGAACAAGTTTTTGGCGCCGTTGCCAGGGATTTCTATGCGGTATTTTTAGAATTTTCTGAAATAACTTTTAGTTGAGATTGTGTTAAGATTGGTTTAGGATTTGTTTTGCTTTCTAGAATAGGTTTTCTTCTAATTACTAACTTACTTTGTTTTGATTTTTGCAGGATTCTAACATAGGTCTAATCCAGGGATTTTTAGGAAGTTGAAGAAGAAGAAGGCACCTTAAGTTACAAATCAGGTTTTATTGTTCTAACCTTACTCTTCTTTTTCTCCTACTCATTCCTATCATATTCATCTCTTGTAGAGTGGGTGGAGACTCCTTTTGGATCTCTGAAAGGTAGGCCTTGTGCCACTTGGATTCCTATTGGTCGGCTCTGCCGCCTTGGATCACCTTGTGCTCAGAGATTTCTCTTCTCAACCTATTCCTCTTTCTTCTTTTTCTATACTTTTTCTCAAAAGACTCAAAGAGTGGGTGGGGAGTTCTTTGAACCCCTATTGACCAGGAGAAATCGGTCTCTATCCTTGCTTCTGGTGCAGCCATTGCAAGACACCCTGTGCTTAAGTTCTAGAGAGGAGTAAAGGAAGGAAGGAAGAATTCTTTTTCCTTTTCACTCATTCTTTTTGGTTTTGCATGCCACATTGGGCTAGGACTTATAATAACCGACTTGTAAGGGACGGAGTAATTGTTGAAGGGATTGATAGAGAGCCTCGTGCTAGGAAACGTCAAAGTTTTCCTGAAATTACTAGAGAGATGGCTGAAAATCAACCAAATCAAAGGGTTAATCAAAATCCAGCCCCAAACCTTACTGAATTGGATGAGAATGAAGTGGGGGATGTACCTCAACCTAGAACTTTACATGACTATTTACAACCAGCTAGGACGAGTACTCCCTCTTGCATAATTTTCCCTCACAATGTGGGAAATATTGATTTTAAACCAGGGTTGATCCAACTTCTTCCTAGATTCCATGGACTCGACTCTGAGAGCGCATATCTACATATTAAGGAATTTGAAGAGGTTATTGCCACAATAAATTATGACAATGTGACCAAGGATACTATAAAACTTAAATTATTCCCTTTTTCCTTGAAAGAGAAGGCCAAATCATGGCTACATTCCTTAAGGCCGAGGTCTATTGGGACATGGGCTGAGATGACTAGGGAGTTTCTTAAAAAATTCTTCCCTACTCATCGAACTAATGCACTACGAAGGGCCATAATGAACTTCTCCCAAAAAGAAGAAGAAACCTTTTTCCAATGTTGGGAAAGGTATAATGAGCTATTAAACGCATGCCCACATCATGGCTATGAACGGTGGAGGTTGATTAGTTTCTTCTATGATGGATTAAACTCAACCATGCGCCAATTTGTGGAGATGATGTGCAATGGGGAGTTCATGAACAAGGAAACGGAGGAAGCTTGGGATTATTTTGATATGTTGGCTGAAAATACACAAGCATGGGATACATCTAAGCCAACAAGTTCAAAACAACCACAAACCAAGGAAAAAGGAGAAATTTATGTTTTAGATGGGCAAGATGATCTAGGTTCTAGAGTGGCTAAACTCACACGAAAGGTCGAGGAGATGGAACTAAAGAAGGTGGATACAACCCAACAAAAGGGGGCTGTTGAAACTATTTGTGGTATTTGTGCTTCCAATGTGCATCAAACGCCGGATTGTCCAACCATCTATGCGTTTCGAGAACTTTTATTTGAACAATCGAATGCCTTGAATAGTTATTAACGACCTTTCAGTACTCCAAATCAAAACACGAACAATTCTAGTTGGAGAAACAACCCAAACTTCAATTGGGCGAATGGAAACACGGCTAATCAAAATAATCCTCAAAGGGGGCCCCCAATGCAAATGGCCCCACCTCAAATGCCTATAGAGGATACTTTGAAAGCATTCATGGAAGGACAAGCTCAAATTAATCAATCCAACCATACGATAATGCTTGAGCTTAAAAGTTCGGTGGAGAAAATCAAGGCTCGCTTAAACGCAAGGGAAGGGATGCTTCCAGCCCAACCCGTACCAAATCCAAAACAACAATGCGAAATAAGCGTGCCTAGTTCTTCTAACCAACATATGGAACATGCTAAGGCCACCACCACTCTTAGAAGTGGTAAAATCATTGAAAAATCTGATCCAGTGAAGGTTTCAACACCTAATGATCTGGTATCTTCCAAAGAGGATGATGGACCTAGCATCACCATGAATGAAAAAGAGCCATTAAAAGAATATAGGCCTGTTGCTCCATTCCCCCAACGCTTGATTCCAGCCAAACCTCAAGATAAATATCAGGAATTTTTGGAGGTTTTCAAGCAGGTCAAAATCAACATCTCATTGTTGGATGCCATTAAACAAATTCCGTCATATGCTAAATTTTTAAAAGACCTTTGCACGGTTAAAAGAAAAATACATGTGCAAAAGAAGGCATTTTTGACAGAGAATGTGAGTGCCATTATCAACCACGGGATGCCCAAGAAATACAAAGATCCCGGTTGTCCGACAATATCATGTGTGATTGGAGACTACCGGGTGAAACATGCTTTACTTGATCTAGGGGCAAGTGTGAACTTAATTCCCTTTTCGGTCTATGAACAATTGGGTTTAGGTGAATTAAAACCCACCAAAACCACATTACAACTTGCTGACCGATCGATTCGTATTCCGAGAGGGGTGATTGAGGACGTTCTTGTCCAAGTTGACAAAGTTTACTACCCGGTGGACTTTATTGTCTTGGACACATAGCCCATGGTTAATATTGGCCCTCAAATTCCTGTCATACTTGGCCGCCCATTCCTAGCTACATCAAACGCTATTATAAATTGTAGGAGTGGGGGCATACAAATGTCTTTTGGCAATATGACGATTGAGTTGAATGCTTTCAATATTGACAACCAACAAGAGGATGAGGATGAGGAGGTCCACGAAATAAACATGATCAATTCTATCGTGGATGATGAGTCCCTCTCACCTTTTTACTCCGGTCCCTTAGATGAAGAAGTGACTCACTCCCTTGATGAGAACGATGATATGATAAGGGATATGGTCACACTTTTTGAGTAGGTATCGGCATATGACGTTAGCCGAAAGAAGGATGTGGAAATAATACCTTTTTGCACTGAAAAATCAATTCAGATTTCCACACCTTTATGGATCATGCATACCGAACTCCACCATTCCTGGGATGATCCTTACTTGCAACATCATTGCCCAGGAAAATCTGATTGGAGACATATTTTTTCTGATAAATATGATGGTGTCTCCCCTGATACATGTGGTGTGCACACTAAGGAACCCGCTGAAATTCCTTTTTGGGATTTTGAGTGGCTTATCTCGATCATTCACACACATGTACATTGTCAAGCAGGATATTGGATGACGTTACTGCGAAACCTTTTGATCCATTTAATGATTCTGCTTGACTTTATGCTTTTGGATGAGTTGTTGGGATTAACCTCCTAGTCTGACGGAGGATGATTTGTTAGAATGCTTTCCCATTAGGATTTGCTTTGATAGTTGATTTAGTTGTGAAGTAATCCATCTCCAAAAGCTAATCTTGCCATATGCTTCAGGTGATATCTCTCTTTCTCACTCTCCTTTATTTTATGTCATTGCTCTCATGTCATACATATTGCATATCTTATTACATTAAGGACAATGCAAAGTTTTGGTTGGGGGGTGAGAGATTCCTTAATTGATGAATCTGCTAGCTTTTGTGACATGTCGAGCAAAAATGTAGAAATTTTTCGATTTTTCTGAAATTCGAAACTCTTTTGGAAGACTTTGATTCTATGCATTCGAGATAGCATAAGTATAAGAAGATGAGATACGACGTGAGGGATGTTGCAAGCTTTGAATTTCTTTTAATATAATAGTTTTATATGTGAATTCACCTATTTTTATGATTGATAGAAAATTTGAACACCTTTTGCACCTAGTTCACATTACACGATTTTCATGAATTGAAAGGATTATGTGACTTGTGGACTAACTAGACCGTGATTGAAGGTATTGAGAAACCAAGCCGGGGTACTTTGTCCATCCTTGTCCATGGAAAAATAATGAAAGATATGGATTTTTAAAAATCCTATCTAATGTAAAAGAAAAAGGAAAAGGAAGGATGAAATTGGGAATGAGGAAAAAACTGGTGGAAAATTCCGATTAGGGCTACCTACTACCAACCGGGGGATGGTCTACCCGTAACCAAAGCCGGAAATGGGACGTAGTGTGAAAGTCGTCGGAAGGACGGTAAGGCAAATTCCTGTCATAGGCTTGTTGTTGCTCTATACACCTCGAGATCTATAGTTTAGTTGATCTATGAAGAAGATAATCCCGGAAACTCATGAGATGAGCCTTCACTATGCACACTAGGTTGAATTTGTTCAAGCTCTTCTATTTATCAATCAATCAGTGGGAATTTCATATAAACACTTATTATATCCTGAGAGTTTAAAGTTTCAACCTTTACCACTGAATTTCTCTGATTTTTATGCTTATGTGTCTTGGAATGTATAGAAGAATAGTTTCTAGAGGAGGGTTGGGTTTTGGAAATTGAAATGTGTTTCACGCATGTTTTGCTCGGGACTAGCAAAATGCTGGTTGGGGGGTGTGTTGAGCTCATAATTGTGCATATTCTAACCCCAATTCATCACTCATTGAGCATGATATACATGTTTAAAGGACCAACTTAATACATGATTTGTGATTGTAGGAACAAGATGGAGAGTTCACCATTTGAAGGCTAAATGAGGCTCCTTACAAGTGTTAAAGACCATTAGATCAAGCATGAAGGAAGACCAAAGAAAGACAAGCAAAGAAAGAAAAGAAAAGAAGAAAGACAGGAAGAAATAAAGCAGAAAAAGGGCCAGACCGGTCGGCTGACCGGTCGGCCAAGCAAGCCCGACCGGTCAAGACCGGTCGGCCACTCAACTACATGCCAAGAGAATTGTTGGACTAAACAGAAAGGAGGCCCGACCGGTCATGACCGGTCAGGCATAGCTACTGGATTGATGGACTGTCCACGCCGACCGGTCAAGACCGGTCGGCCACAGATGCTGGATTAAACAGGGAGAAGGTCCGACCGGTCAAGACCGGTCGGCCATTGCTGCTGGACAAAGGCCAAGCCAGTCCGACCGGTCATGACCGGTCGGCCAGCGTAAACAGCTTCTTTCTATTTCGGGATTCCGAAATTTCCTGCGCAAGTGCATAAGTTTACGCAATTTCTGGAGTTCTCTTGCGTATTGGACTCCTCCAAGCTATAAAAGGACCTCTTTCCTTCATATCAAGGGAGGCTACGACGTGGGGATTGCTCAGGAGACGGATTCTACTTCGGATTTCTTGTTTTCTTCCAGTTTTAGTAGTTTTTCATGTTTTTAAAGGCTTCTAGTTCAAGGATGTTAGAGATGAACTAAAACCTCTTAGCTAGGGCTAAGAGGTGAAGCTTTTGATTCGTTTTTGATGGATTGATGCAACCTAGGTTTCCTTTTGTGTTTTAATGGATGAATTTTAGTTCAATTTGAGTTTGAATCAAGTACTATGTTGGCTTTTACTTTGATCTCTTGATGACTCCGGGCTCATGTGATTCTTAGTGATCATAACTTAGTATCTTAGCTTTTTGAGCATTGTTCATGCTTGTGTAATGCATTAATCTACCATCGACTCCGGGCATGGTAGACGCTTTGATTGCCTTGTATGCAATGGCCTGATTTTTATGTGGGAACTCATGCAACTAAAATTCTTATCTTTTGTAGTAATCTGAAATAGTTGTTTAGTAATTGATTTTGATTTAATTAGAGTTCAAATCATGAGTTGTAATCAGGTCTAGTGACAGGACTTGGTGAAAGCTATGGTTATGAATCTCAACTAGATTGGAAAGAGGCTTGGCCTATACAATTGAGTGTGCCCAAGGCCTGAGCTTGGAACTGGGAATCAAATCAGTTAATAAACACTTGTTTCAGATAATTGTGATTGAACCGCTCTATATTCCGATCGGATAAAGATAGGAATTCGATTCTGATTGAGTTATATGTGACCTAGTTGTGTTGATGCATTGAAACGTATCAAGAGTGGATCCTTGGCTCTCTAGTGGCTTTTTAGATTGAAATTACCTTAACCATTCACTGTTTAAACCCAAATCACTATTTGTTTAGCTTTAGTTCTTAATAGAGTCTTAATTACTAGTTGTTTTAGTTAAAATCTGAGAATATCCATACATAAATTTCTGTGGGAACGATACTCGGTCTTTTCAAATTATTACTACTTCGCAACCCTACACTTGGGGAGTGAACACTCATTCTCTTTCAGTTCAATGATTTTGCTTTTGCTGGGGATGTGGAGAACTTTGAGCTTATTGCTTGCAGGGTTATGCTCCCTTGGAGATTTTCTTTTTGATGCAGATGTTTGGTCAGCGGGTTGGTCAAGATCCCGATCCGTGGTCGATCAGGTCCATCGTCCCATGATGCTGTTTCTTTGCTAATGGGGATGGATGAAGGAGGTTGTCAGTTGTAACCTTAAGTTGTTCTTTTGGGGAATGGGTGTGATTGGGATAGTGTTTGGTCACCAGTTTTGATCAAGATTCCAATTTACGGACGATCGGATCCGTCATCCTAAACTCTGAAGTGAGTGAGCGGAGTTCGAGACTCTTGAAGTGCTGTGCTGGGGATAGTGATAATTTTTGTGATTTTTTGTAAATATTTGGTTCGAATCTTTACCCGAGTAGTCATTTTGGAGATCGGTTATTAAAAACAAAGGAAATATTTTTGTGATTTTGAAAGTATTTGGTCCGAGTGAAGTCGGTGTTATTGAAAGCAAGGGAAATATTTTGTGATTTTTGAAAGGTGATTTTGCAATGTTTTGGTATTTTTTTTTATTTTTCTGAAATGCAGTGAAAAGTATGGAATTTTAATCCATTTCCAGCTTCTACTGCTGGTAAGGCACCCGATCCATTTTACGTCAGCGAGCAAGACGAATCTCACACAGTTAAGTGCCGTAGTTTTACATCTTCGGATGAGGGGATTTCGAGGGTTTTCAGTCAACACACCCACAAAGTTGCCTATTCCTCATGTGCAATGCACATAGACCACGTATCGTCCAACGGACTCCTTCAGCCACAAAATGAGCCACATCCTCACATTTCCCTTTGTCAATCCAGTTTGGGGTCTTATGCTGCTCACAATTCCGTGAGGGTGCGCTTCACCTCCTAACTGCCTTAATCCCCTTCATGAGTTTTAGGAACAGGGAACATCCGTCAGATTCAACGGCGACTTCCAAATTAAGGTTGTCTATCACGGTGCGTTCAACACTAACATGATTGTGGGGTTCTGCCCACCTCTGGCCTTACCTGTTTAGAAGATTTTAGACACCCGTACGTTCAAGTGTCAGCCATGTCCAGGACAGGTTGAGAAAGAAAGCCCCCGAGAAGTTAATCCCAGTGTAGTTTTAGGTCTTCGGACTGCTGGGGATAGATTTTCGCAGTTAAAATTGATGGTGAATTTTTTTGTTTTGGGAAAGTTTCAGACTTCAACTCGAGTGATCGAGATTGATGCTGGTTTTTATGGAAAGCTTAAAATCTTTTTGGTATTTTTTGAAATGATCTGGGTTATCGAACCTTGATCCGACCTTTCATGATAGATTGGCGAATATAAGGAAAAACAAAAATGGAATTGCATTGAAATATATTTTTATTGACCAATCAGAGTTGCCTCCCAGGACCTATGTGGCCAAGCTGATGCCGATTTTTGGTTAAAAGCAAGAAAGGTCCCCTGAGAAATTAATCCCAGTGTAGTTTAAGGTCTTCGGACCTAAAATATGTACATGCTGGAAATACATTCTTTTTGTGATTTTTTAGAAAGATCCGGTCTATCTGACCCCTTCCTTGATCGGTTGAGATCGAATGAAGGTTTTTATTATGAAATCCCTTGGGATGTTGATCCCGACGTAGTTTAAGGTCTTCGGACCACGACTTTGTACAAGAAATATTTTTAAATGATTTTTCGAAATATTCCAGGCTGTTAAATCCCAATTCAAGCGATCAAGATTAACACTAGTTTTTATTGAAATCTCTCGAAATTTTGGTCCCAATGTAGTTTAAGGTCTTCGGACCAAAACCTTGGAGCGAGATTGGGAATATATATTTTTTTTATGATTTTAAAAACATTCTGAGTCATTGATTCTGATTTTGATGGTGATGATCGATGCCCTTTTATTTATTAAAAATCCCTCAGGATCTTGATCCCGACGTAGTTTAAGGTCTTCGGACCATTGGGGATGGGAGGTAGGTAGAGATTTGGGTTGGAAATTATTGGTGTTTTTCTAAAAACAATTCAGATCATCAGGCCCTGACTTTGGATGGTTGAGATCACTGTTTGACCTAAGTCAATTTTTTTTCTTTTTCTTGAAAATCCCATGGAGCTTTTTCCACACCATCAAGCCAATTTCTCCCCAATTTCTCACAAAATGAGATTTTGGTGAGATTCAGTTTTTTTTTTTCATCCTTCTCTTCCATCACTTCATTTTTACATGGAGGTACAAGATTCACTTGCAACTACTCTTCCCAAGGGGAGTTCTTCCCAAGGAGAGAGGGTGAGGAGTCGTTTCAACTTAGTGGAAGGACGGACGACCCCCTAGGTGCCGCCCAAGCCTCTTCTGCCCACTAGTTTTTCCAGTGGACTGGGTAATGGGGTGCCCTCTCCTTTTCTATATAACATGGGGCACCCTTGGCACCTCCAATGTGCAATCTCTCTCTCTTCTTTCTCATACTCTCTTTCTTCAAGTTTTTCTCTTTCTTTTGGTAATCCTTTTGCTTTTTCAAGTGGTGAGACCTTAGTGGAGCTTTGGGACAGCAAGGTGGTCCCCCTTTGGTGAGTGGTGAAGGTATGAACCACTCACTTTTCTTTCATTCCATTATTTTCTTCTTCATTGTCTCTTCTCATGTTCTCTTTCTTTTCCTCATGTAGATATTCCAAGAGGGTTGAGGTGGGTCCAAGTCTTTTTGGCCTTTTCTACTTTTCCAACTCTACTCAAGGTGGTGCATGGAGATGGACATTCCAAGCTTCATCTTTTTTTTTTTTTTTTTTTTATATACTCTCTCTATGTATATGTAAAGGGTAATTTTGCCATGCCCATCAAGTGTGCATGGTGAAATATCCTATTTTCTCTCATGGGAGTTGGGCCCCTTTTTATGTGTATCAAATGGGCTCAAAGTGAAGTCATGGCCCTTGGTGTATTTGATGGGCCCAATACTTCATTTTGGGTTCTCTCATGCTCTCTTTTCCTTGTTAAATTTTCCTTAGAGCTTTCTCTTATTTTTCATCTTCTTTTCAAGGTTTGGGCCCATGAGAATGGTAGGGCCCACCTCAAGTTTTGGGCTTATAATGCTAACTTTGGATGGCCCCATCTTTCTTTACGTGTGTATGGACAAAAGTGGCTAGCCCATTCTTCACTTGGATCTCAAATGGGCTAACTTTCTTAGTTGGGCCTTTATGGACAAGTGGCCCAAATCTTCCACCATTTCTTGATTATGATGTACATCCTTGTACACAAAGTGTGGTGTGCTCCTTGGAATTTCTCCATATAGATGGGCTTTTGAATCCTCTTTGAAACTTATGAATTTCTCCTAGTCATGTGTGCACCACTACACTTTGTGCATGTAGGATTCTTTCCCTTCATGTCTTTTCTTTGGATGGATGGAGGACTTAGGTTACTTGATCATCCATAAGTCCCATGAGTGAGTTTTTTTTTAACACTCTCACTGAGTTCAAATGATTTTCTCATGTTGTAGGAAAGCGGATCTCAAGAGCTTCTTTTAATGTTCCCAACCTCAATTGGATGACCTTTCTTCAAGTGAGCTATCCATGCAATCATAGCTCCTTAGACTTCTCTTGGGGTGTTTGGTGGGTCATCCACCATTATTCTCAAAGATGAGTGATTATTTTTCAATTTGTAGGAAAGAATGATACCCATAAGTTGTCCAATTTTGTCCCATGCTTTTGGGCATTTTGGATTTGATCTTCAAGTGAGCTATGTATATCATTCTTAACCATATTCATGATGGTTGGGTGACTCATCAAGCCATGCCCTCTTGTGCTCAAATGGCCCCCTTTTTGGTAAAGAAATTGGTGCACATAAGTTGTCCAAACTTGTCCTTACATGGACATTTCTAACCTTGATTCTTCATGTGGGCTATGTGCATCAATTTTTACCATTGGCTTCTTTGACTCATATATTTGTGGGTGGACCACCACGTTGTATTCTCATAGCCAAAACATTTGTCAAGATGATGCACATAGGTTGCCCATGATTGATCCATGAATGGGTTCTTATGGTTCTTCAAGTGGGCTATGTGCTCCTTTCAATCCATTGAGGTGGGGCACTTGAGTTGCTCTTGGGGACCAATTTCCTCTCTATTCCCCACTTGTCCTTATACATGTGTGAAAAGATGGAAACATCTTAAATGAGGCTCATTGCTTTGATATGGAAAGTGAACCAAGCCTTGGTCACTCATGGACTTTGAAGAGGGATTTCTTTATATGAAGTTTGATTCTTATCCCACTTTGATCTCATGGCACTTGAGTGCATTTGTTGTCCAAAATGTGTCCTTGGATGGTGGATTTTCCTCACCTAGGCATGGCATGCAACCCTCTTTAAGGCGGGCCTTGCTTTCTTCAATGGGCCCAACACATATCCTAGGCGACACATGGAGTTGGACATTGGATTTTTGCATTTGAATGTAAATCCAAATCCATGGGTTTCCTGGATAATGATTTGGATTTTAACGGGTAAAGAATGGGGACTTACCTTGCCAAGCTTGTAGGATTTGATGGTGGACAGCACGAGGGCATGAAGAGCCGTCAATGAGGACGACCTTGCCTTCATTATACGCCGCGGGACCCATATGTGTTCTTTAGTTAAGGAGCACCAACCTCTTCCCTCCATAAAAGGCCGAGGTACCCGTGACCTCTGGGATAACTGGGTGGAACAACCGCAGCCTATGCTCGAACGTGTTCTGGCCTATACTCCTTTTGCAGGCCTTCTCACATTACGCTTTCACAACAATATGCCACACCTTTTAACTTGCAGCCCTTTGTGAGAGGTGGAGGGATGAGACCCACACCTTTTAACTTCCCTGTGGCAAATGGGGCATAACCCCCATTGGATATATATATGCAGATAGGTTTTCCATTCTGTGGGGCAGTTGTCCCCCATGCGGGCTCTCTTGCTCCCATCACTTCCACTGACTGGATACGGCTTGTGGGAGCCATCCCACCCAAGAGTGATTTCCAAAGTAACCAAGTGAAATTGCGGTGGTTTTACAACACCTTCGCTGCTATCATCCCTACTACCGATCTGAAGGCCCTTCACAAAGCACAGGCTATAATCGCTTACGCCTTTGGGTCGTTCCTTTTCTGCCATGCGAATGAGAGGGTCGATCCTAGATTTCTTCGCTTAGTTGAGGATCTTCACTATTCGTATAATTGGAATGGGGCTATCTTGACTCGCATCTACCAAGGTTTAGATAAGAACTCTCAGAGTAGCCGGTCCTTCACAGGTTTCTGGCCTGTCGTGGAAGTATTCTTTTTAACATTCCATGGAGATGTTTGTATTCTTTCCTCCTCTAATCACTTCATCTACCCTTGTCTAGACCTGTTTTTATGATCATTTTGCTCATCTTTCGCTGAGGATACGGGATGGTGTTGAATCGTCTGTGTATCGCTTCATGTACTGGCATCAGCAAAACCGTCAGCAGAATTCTCGAGTGTCTGGGGACAATTGGTGTGCTAACATAGACGGATTGACCATCGAGGACGTAGGTATCTTACTTTCCTTATCCGTCGTGCTGCTCTGTGACTGATTGTGATGGACTTCTTTGTTGTAGTTTGCTCGGATGCCGTACGCCAACTTTCCCCTTTAATATACCCCTCAGCGTGTAGAAGCATATGATTCTCCGTGTCTTCGGATCATGCTCTCTGATGTCGAATCGTTTCAATGGTATTTGGGTGAGA
The DNA here is from genome assembly GCA_003013855.2 of Liriodendron chinense. Taxonomy (NCBI): domain Eukaryota; kingdom Viridiplantae; phylum Streptophyta; class Magnoliopsida; order Magnoliales; family Magnoliaceae; genus Liriodendron; species Liriodendron chinense. The sequence continues at coordinate 1,214,447 of ML058521.1, forward strand.
GATTGCTCCGATGGATCATTCCTTGTTCCGCACCTCCTCCGGCTGCTCAGATTTCAGCTGATGCTATGGCCGATGCTCTCGAAGGCTAGCTTGGATTTCACTTCACTGATCCCGGATCGTGATTATGACGAGTGGTATTTGTTGTACGGACAGGGACCTCTTCTTCCTTGGCTCTACGCTCCAGGGGGTCGTCGCAGATATGCTAGAGGATCAGTGACAGCTCCTTTGATGGACTTAAATCGTCGGGAGCGGGATGAGAGGAGGGGATGATAATGATTATGTTGGTGATCTGTAGCCTACTTCTCTGAGGATGTATTCAGCTTGTTTGATGTATAGCCTTCTGACATTTTTAGGGCCTTTTGCTTTGCCTTTCTTCTGTATCAAAATCTTTTGAATGAATATAAAACCCTGATTTGTCTCAAATTCCTTGGTGATGCTTGGATGTTTTAACTCTCGACTCATTCTTTAATGCTTTGTGTAAGATAGGATTCTCAACTGCATGGATGATGACTTGAATGGTTCGGATTGCTTGATTTGGCCTTGTGGGCCCTTTCCAGACTTCAGCTTTGCTTTGGAGCACCTATCCTTGATGTTTTGTGAGGCTAAGAAGGCTTTCCATGGTGCGGATGATGACTTGGACGGTTCGGATTGCTCTTTTTAGCCATGTGGGCCCACTTGATGATCAGATCTTGGACTCTGGCCCTCTTTCTTGATGATCAAGCCTTTGATGTTGCTATTTGATGAGCCATGAAAGCTTTCCATGGCTTGGACCATGATGATCTAGCCTTTGAGTGGCTCAGATTGCTTGTGGGCCTCTCTTGATCAATTTTCCTTCTCTTTGACTTGATTAGACCCATGTTGGCCGCAGTACTTCATGATTGGATAGGTGGGGTACCTTCTGTTGAGCTCTTAATTGTGCATATTCTAACCCCAATTCATCACTCATTATGAAAGGTTTTCATGATTTAAAGACTAATTTAATGCATGTTTTGTGATTGCAGGAATGAGAGTGGAATTCACCTAATAGGAGACCAAAAGGATCCAGTTAGAGCCATGGATGAAGACCCAAGGTGGGCCGAAGAAAGAAGGAAGCAAAGAATCATGAAAAGAAGAAGGAAAAGAAGAAGAAAAGGGCTAGACTGGTTGTGACTGGTCGGCCAGGAGGGCCACGACCGGTCCAGATAGGTTGACCATCTCCCCTTGACCCTCTGGAGCTCGCTGGACCAATGACCAATATGGTCTGACCGGTCTTGACCAGTCGGCCAGCCCAGTCCGATCGGTCTTGACTGGTCGGCCAACAGATCTGATGGTCCCCTGTGCACGCTGGACTGTTTCTGAATAGGAAAGACCGGTCGGCCAGCCCAGTCCAACCGGTCTAGACCGGTCGGCTCTGCGTAAGACAGCAAAGTTTCCTATTTTGCTCCAAATTTCTCTGCGCACTGCGTAACCTTACGCAAATTTTGGAAGATTCCAATGCTGTGGAGCTTCCCCACTATAAAAGGACACCTAAGGATCGTTCCTAGGGCATTGAGGAAGGGCTGGAGCACGGTGGGAGACGGCGAAAGTCGATTTCGTAGTTCCACAACTCCTCCTAGTTTGTTGATGTTTTGATGGTTTTTAGTTGTTTCATGTTTTCTTGGATCATGAACGGCTAAACCTCTTAGCTAGGGCTAAGAGGTGAAGCTTATAGTGAATTTAAGATGTTTCAATTCGTTTGATGCGGTTTTTAGTTGGATTTCATGTTTAAGAACAATGGTTTGAAGTTTAATTCAAGTACTAAGTAGTTTTTCTTAGTCTTATGATGACTCATGGATGTTTGGAAGAATTACTTGAGTTCTTAATTGTTGTGTGTTAATCTAGACCTGTATGATCTAAGGAATTGGAGTACGCTCTAGATTTGTGATCTTCATGTGGGAACTTCTTACCAAAAGTCTATTTTTCTGGAATTCTGAAGTATGCGAGACTGTGTATGTGATTTGAATCAAGTTCAAATCATAATCTAGTTTTGTCTTGTGACAAGATTTAATGATGGTTATGATTGTGATCTTAGCCTATTGGAATTGGGACTGACCTATGCAATTGAGTATGCTCGTCCTAGCTTGCATTGAGTGAATCATATACATGGATCTTACATATGGCAGATTGTTGGTTTAACTGCTCTATCATCCGACTAGATAGATCTTAATTTCGATTCTAGTTGAGAAATCGAGAAGCCACAGCGAATTGAGCATCAAGGATTGCTACAAGTGGATCCTTGAACCCCTAGTGCCTTTCATTAATTGTTTACTTTCAATTTAGTTCAAAGTTACTATTTACATCAATCTTCTACAAATCTGGTTGTTGGCTTTTCAGTAGAAACTCTTGAAAGTATTTTGTGAATTCCTACATAAGTCCCTGTGGATCGACCTCGGTCTTACCGAGAGTATTACTACATTGCAACCCTACACTTGGGGAAGGGAACAAGTTTTTGGCGCCGTTGCCAGGGACTTTGATGGTTTTTCACAAAATTTCTGAAAATAGTTTCTATTTAGGATTTTTAGGATTCTACTACTAACTTAGTTTGTTTTATTTTGATTTTTCTTTTGCAGGGATTTCTAGGAAGTTGAAGAAGAAGTTATGAATCATAAAGTCTCAAATTAGGTTCTATCTTTCTAACCTTACTCTTCTTCTTCTCCTATTCATTCCTATCATATTCATCTCTTGTAGAGTGGGTGGAGACTCCTTTTGGATCTCTGATAGGTTGGCCTTGCATTGTCTTGATTCCTATTGGTCAGCTCTGCCGTCTTGGATCACCTTGTGCTCGGAGATTTCTCTTCTCACCTTTACTCCTCTTTCTTCTTTTTCTGCACTTTTCTCAAAAGATTCAAAGAGTGGGTGGGGAGTTCTTTGAACCCCTATTGACCAGGAGAAATCGGTCTCTATCCTTGCTTCTGGCTCAGCCATTGCAAGACACCTTGTGCTTCGGTCTTAGAGAGGAGTAAAGGAAGGAAGGAAGAATTCCTTTTTGTTTCATTCTTTTAGGATTTTCATGCCACATTGGGCTCGGGATTCCGATAACCGACTCATTAGTGAAGGGGGAATAGTTGAAGGAATTGACAGAGAACCACGTGCATGGAGACATCTAAATTCTCCAATTTTGTCTGAAGGTATGGCTGTAAACCAACCCAATCCTATGGCCAATCAAAATCTGGGCCAAAACCAAATCGAAACGGGAGAGAATGTGGTTGAGAATATTCCCCGACCAAGAACATTACGTGATTACTTGCAACCAGCAAGAGCGAGCACTCCATCATGCATAGTTTTTCCACAAAATGCAGGGAATGTAGATTTGAAACTGGGAGTAATCCAACTCCTCCCGAGATTCCAAGGCTTAGACAGTGAAAGTGCCTATCAACACCTAAAGGAATTTGATGAGGTAATAACCACCATGCACTTTGCAAAAGTAACCGATGATGTGGTGAGGCTTAAATTATTTCCTTTTACTCTTAAAGATAAAGCTAAAGGTTGGCTTCATGCATTAAGGCCAATATCAATTGGTGCATGGACTGATATGCATAGGGAGTTCATTAAAAAATTTCTCCCTACTCACAAAATGAACATGTTGAGGCGCCTTATCATGAACTTTGCCCAAAAGGAAGATGAGACCTTCTTCCAATGTTAGGAGAGGTTCAAGGACTTATTAAATGCATGCCCACATCATGGCTATGAAATTTGGGGGCTTATAAGCTTTTTCTATGAAGGACTGACTTCACCCATGCGCCAATTCGTAGAGATGATGTGTAATGGGGAGTTCATGAATAAGGAAGCCGAGGAAGCATGAGACTATTTGGAGGAATTGGTTGAGAATGCACAGTCTTGGGATACATCTAAACCAACAAATTCCAAGACTAGCCAACAAAAGGAAAAATGAGGAATTTTGTCCTATCAGAAGAGGATAGCATAAGTGCACGTGTGGCTAGCCTCACAAGAAAAGTCGAGGCCATGGAATTAAGGAAAGGAGAGACGATCAACTCTAAGGATGTTGAAACTGTTTGTGGAATTTGTGCCGGAAATCAACATACAATACAAGATTGTCCCACAATTTCAGCGGTTCAAGACATCTTATAAGAACAATCAAATGCCATAAACAGTTATCAACGGCAATTTGGTGCTCCAAACTCAAACACGTTTTATTTTAATTGGAAGAACCATCCTAACTTCAGTTGGAGGAATGGACCCACTGCGAATGCAAACAATATCCCTCAAGTTCAACCTATACTAGGTCCATCTCTAGTCATTACACCAAAAGTTACGCTAGAAGAGATGTTGGGTGCATTTGTATCGGTTCAAGCTTAGTATAACAAGATTAATTCTCTGAAAATAGATGGGTTCATGCAAGAGCAATTGAAATTCAATCAAAATTCAACTCAAGCCATCAATGAATTGAAAACCTCAATGGCTAGGGTTGAGTCTCACCTCAGTGTTCAGGAGAAAGGCACACTTCCTGCCCAACCTCTTCCTAACCCAAGAACCCAATTTGAGATACAAGACGCAAGCTCATCCTCCCAACATAAGGAGCATGTTCAAGCTATCACCACTTTGAGAAGTGGGAAAATAGTTGATAAATCTAATCCGGTGAAGGCCCCAAAGCTTAAGGATCCAAAAAATTCCAAAGAGGATGATAGCTCAAACAACACTCCACAAGAGAAAGAACCGGAAAGGCAATACAAGCCGGTTGCCCTATTTCCCCAAAGGTTGATTTCACCCAAACCTTTAGACAAAAGCTTGAAAATTTTAGAGGTTTTCAAGCAGGTGAAGATCAACATTCCGTTGTTAGATGCTATAAAGCAAATACCATCCTATGCCAAATTTCCAAAGGAATTGTGTACAGTCAAAAGGAAACACAATGTTCACAAAAAAGTACTTTTGACTGAGAATTTGAGTGCCATTATCAAACAAGAGGTGCCCCAAAAATATAAGGATCTGGGTAGTCCAACCATCTCATGTATCATAGGAGACTACCGGATTAAACAAGCCTTACTTGATTTGGTGTTTACTCGCCTCAAGTGTAAGGCTGCAATGTAGTAATAAATCTCGGTAAGACCGAGGTCGATCCACAGGGAAAGAGGTAAACAATTCCAAGTACTCTAATAACTAGAATCTAAGAAGTTTAAGGAAGTAGTTTTTCACATGAAATAGGAAAATCTGAAAATAAGAAGAACTAGAGCATCAAGGATCCACTTGTAGTAGTCCAATGCCAATCCATTCATCCAAGTACAACACAATTAGAATCAAAGTCCTATCTCTCATCTAATTGGAAGATATAGCATTCAAGCACAAACAGTCCCACTTAAATCTGAAAATCAGATTTCTAGTTCTAATGAAGCACATAGAACTTGAACTTGTAGCCTTCGGAGTAACAGCCATGCCTATGGACTATGGCATGCTCAAGGGTTACTACAATTCGAATTCAAACAACCCAATCATGGTAATCTCAGAGAATTGCAAGGAACTCATGTCCGGAGCACACAAACTCTTATAAAACTTCTAAAAAACCAAACTTTATTCAAACTAGAACTTCAAAATCCAAAATTAAGAAAATGGTACTTGAAATAAAAGAATTAAAGCATTGGAACCAACTACAAATTTCACCTCTAGCTCTAGCTAAGAGGTTAGCTAAGGAAAAGCATATTAAAAACTAGAACTAGAACTAAGAAAAGGAAGAAAAACTAGCTGTAGGAGGCTAGGTAGCCTCCTGGGACTTGAACTCCTTGCTTCCCACGTCCTTGCTTTCTTTAGAATAGAAGAGAGCACCTCCTTTTATAGTGCAGCAATAGTACAACAACATAGCAGAATTTGTTTCGCTTGGTACGGCTTAACCAATGGTCGGATTGCCTTCAAATTTGATTTGTAGCTTCCTTGTAATGTGATTATACTTATAGATGATTTATATTTCCAAGATTATCTTCTGAATGGGCCCACCAATCAGATCACCGACCGCCTCTCAAAATCGCGCACTTCGGGTACCTTCAGAACCAGTCATCTTGCTTTCAACGCTCCGGAGTGTACAGATGTCGGATTGATCCCAAATTTTAAACTTTGGTAGAAAACTTCATACTATGCATGATAGATAGATTAGATTTTCCAAAACAATCTCAGAATGTGGTCCGAAAATTAGAACACTTAGGGCTTTTATAAACTCTGCGCAGTTGGATCTTTCTGGATGGTCCATCTTTCTTCAACCGGTACGATCAAACCACACATCCTTTTGATCTGAAACTTTGTGGTTATTCATATATGGATGTGGTATAGAAGATGGTCAAAGTAGATTCTTCATATCATCAATGATGGGTCACCTAGACCGGCCCAGAGTGGAACAGCGAAATCTGGAACTTTCTGGACAGTTCGTATTGTTTTGGCCACCACGATCAATTCGTAGCTCCGATCGACACGAAACCACTTGGGTTATTTCTGCATCGAGCTCCTCTTTGACATGGATGTGTTGGATTTCCAAATATCATCAAGATGGCTTTAGAAAACTGTTTCGAAAATCTAAAAACGGGAATAACTTGCTGCCTGAAATCTGGAAGTGTAAAATTGCATGGCCGACCGGTCGTACGACCGGTCTAAGCTCATGAACGACCGGTCGCACGACCGGTCTCAAAACCTTAAAAACGGTCCAGTGAGTTTTGTGTTTCTGGACTACCCTTGACCTGTCTGGCGACCGGTCTGGCGATCGGTCTAAGAAGAAGAAATAGTCCAAAAATTACACTATAGACCTGTCTTACGACCGATCTCACGACCGGTCTACAGACAGGTCTAAGGCAAAATTTTCAAATTCTCTTCTTTTTCTCTTCTCTTTCTTTCTTGCTTCTTTCTTCCACCTTTTGGCACTTGTTCTATTGATCCTCAATGCATACAAAGTGACTCTTTTAACTATGAATTGGTGACATCTCCCTCTCATTCCTACAATCACAAAAACATGTATTAGATTAGTCTTTAAACATGAAAATCATGCTTATAATGTGATGTAATGGGTCGGCAAATGTATAAATTGGAGGCTCAACATTTGGGGGCAAGTGTGAACCTCATTCCGTACTCGGTTTATGAACAACTTGGGTTAGGTGAATTGAAACCTACCAAAACCACACTCCAACTTGCTGATAGATCCATTCGTATACTAAGAGGAGTGATTGAGGATGTTTTAGTCCAAGTTGATAAATTCTACTACCCAGTAGACTTTATTGTCTTGGATACACATCCCGTGATAGGTACTGTTCGCTTCCCCAAGTGTAGGGTTGCGATGTAGTAATAATCTCGGTAAGAACGAGGTCGATCCACAGGGACTTATGTAGGATTTCACAAACACATCCAAAAGCGTCTATTGAAAGCTAATAATCAGATTTTGAATAGAATTGATGTGAATAATAATTTTAAACTAATTTGAATGTAAACAATTATAAAAAGGCACTAGGGGTTCAAGGATCCACTTGTAGCAATCCTTGATGTTCAATCCGCTGTGGTTTCTCATTCTCTCAACTAGAATCGATATTAAGATCTATCTAGTCGGACGATAGAGCTGTTAAACCAAACAATCTGTAATATGTAAGTGTGATGCATATAATTCACTCCATGTAGGCTGAGCTGAGCATGCTCAATTGCATAGGTCACTCCCCTTTCCAAAAGGTCTAGTTCACAATCATAACCATCCTCAAGTCCTGTCACAAGACAAGGCTAGATCAGGATTTGAACTTGATTCAAATCACATGCACAGTCCATACATATTACAGAAAATCAGAAAAGTAGAACTTTGGTAGGAAGTCCCTTCATGAAGATCATAGTACTAGAGCGCACTCCGATTCCTCGGATCATACAGGTCTAGACCGTCACAAACCAATTAAGCAATTAAGTAATTCTCCCAAACATCCATGAGTCATCATAAGACTAAGAAAAACTACTCAAAAACTTGTATGAACTTCAAACCTTAGTTCATAATCATGAATTCCACACTTAAAACCACTTAACTACGAATTAAAACATCTTGGATCCACTACAAGCTTCACCTCTTAGCCCTAGCTAAGAGGTTTAGCTGCTCATGATCCAAGGAAACATGAAACAACTATAAAAAGCATGAAAACAGCAAAGCAAACTAGAAGGAGTTGTGAAACTCCGAAATCCACTTTCACAGCCTCCAACCTCGCTTGAACCCTTCTAGGATACCCTAGGAACGATCCCTAGGTGTCCTTTTATAGTCTGGAGGCTCCACAACTTCGGAAGAGTCGAGAAATTGCGTAAGAATTACGCAGCGCAGAGAAATTCGGGCTGAAATTGGAAACTTTTAAGTTCTTTCGCATGGCCGACCGACCGGTCGGCCTCAATGGATGGTCACTCCAGCAGCCTATGCCGACCGGTCAAGACCGGTCGGTCGTCTTCATCAAGGATCCAGCAGGTATGGCCGACCGGTCAAGACCGGTCGGCCTTGTTTAGTGAGGTTCCAGCGCACCTAGCTGACCGGTCTAGACCGGTCAGGCTCTCTTGGCCGACCGGTCAAGACCGGTCGGCAATCTTCCTTCTTCTTTTTCTTCTTTTTCTTTTCTTTCCTTGCTTCTTTCTTTTACTTTCTTTCTTCTTTTCTTCTTTGGTCCTCAAATGATCTTCATCAAAGTAGTCACAAATGAGCCCTTTTTATCTTCAATTAGGTGGAACCACTCTCAGTCCTGTAATCACAAAACATGCATTGGAATAGCCTACAAACCATACAAACCTTGCACAATGAGTGATGAATTTGGGTTAGAATTTGCACAATTAAGAGCTCAACACACCCCCCAACAAGCATTTTGCTAGTCCCGAGCAAAACATGCGTGAAACCAATTCTATTCTTCAAAAACTCAACTCTCCTTCTGAAACCATTATTCTATACATTCCAAGGTACGTAAGCGCAAGATTCAGAAATATTAGGCGACAGAGGTTGAAACCAAAAACTCTCAAGACATAATAAGCATTCATATGAAATTCCCGCTGATTGGTTGATAAATAGAAGGACTTGAACAAATTCAACCTAGTGTGGGTAGTGAAAATTCATCTCACGAGTTTCTAGGATTATCTTCTTCATAGATCAAGTAGACTATAGAACTCAAGGTACATAGAGTCACATCAAGCCAATGACAGGAATTTGCCTTACCGTCCTTCCAACGACTTTCACACTACGTCCCATTTCCGGCTTTGGTTACGGGTAGACCATCCCCCGGTTGGTAGTAGGTAGCCCTAATCGGAATTTTCCACCAATTTTCCATCATTCCCAATTTCATCCTTCCTTTTCCTTTTTCTTTTAGTTTAGATAGGATTTTTGAAAATCCATATCTTTCATTATTTTCCCATGGACAAGGATGGACAAAGTACCCCGGCCTGATTTCTCAACACCTTAATTCAAAGTCTAGCTAATCCATAAATCACATAATCCCTTCAATTCATGAAAATGGTGTAATGTGAACTAGGTGTAAAAGTGTTCAGATTTTCTATCAATCACAAAAATAGGGGAGTTCACATATAGAACCATTATGCTATGAGAGATTCCAGACATCCAGCCCCATACACTTCATATCTCCTCCTCTTATGCTTATATCAACTTGAATGCATGGAACCGGTGTTTTCCAAAAGAGTTTCGAATTTTTGAAAAATTGAAAAATTTCCACATAATTGCTTGAAATGTTGCAAAACGCTGGATTCATCCAAGTGATCCTACACCCCCCAACCAAATCTTGCATTGTCCTCAATGTAAAAGATGTGCAATGAGCAAAACATGAGAGCAATTTGAAAATAAAAGGGAGTGAGGAATGATAGTACCTGAGAGAGTGAAAAGTGGAAATCTTCCTCCTTCTAACAAACCTATGAAAAAGAAAACAAAAGCAGCAAAATTCTAATCCTAACTACTCTATACCTCCATCAGACTAGGAGATCAATCATCCTGATACACAGGATCATTCAGAGGTATGGACATACCTTCTGAAGGAAATTTCTCAAAGGACGGCTTTAATCGCTGCCCATTTGCTTTAAAAATGTTGCCGTTCCTCGGATTCAACAGCTCGACAGTCCCATATGGATAGACAGTTTGCACAATGTAGGGACTGGTCCACCGAGATCTCAATTTTTCCGGAAATAGATGTAAGCGAGAATTATACATGAGGACTTTTTGATTGATCGTGAATGTCTTGCGAAGAATATTCTTATCATGGAATATCTTCGTCTTGTCCTTGTAAATTCTCGCATTCTCATAAGCTTCATTCCGGATTTCTGCAAGTTCATTCAACTGTAGTTTGCGTAACGAGCTTGCCTTGTCAGAATTGAAATTCATCTTCTTAATAGCCCAATATGCCCTATGTTCCAACTCCACAGGCAAGTGACAAGCCTTCCCATAGACAAGTCTACAGGGAGGCATTCCAATAGGGGTTTTGAAAGCTGTACGGTAAGCCCAAAGCGCATCGGTAAGCCGAAGCGACCAATCCTTGCGATCGGGGTTCACCGTTTTCTCTAAAATGTGTTTAATATCCATATTGGATATCTCAGCTTGTCCACTAGTTTGTGGGTGATAAGGAGTGCTCACTTTGTGTGTTACGCCATATTTCTTCATTAAGGTTTCAAAAGGGCGATTGCAAAAGTGAGACCCTCCATCACTTATGATGACTCGAGGCGTTCCAAACCGGGAAAGAATATTTTCTTTTAAAAATCGAATGACCGTTTTATGGTCATTATTTCGGCAAGGGTTAGCCTCGACCCATTTGGAAACATAGTCAACGGCAAGCAAGATGTATAGGTTTCCAAAAGAAGATGGGAATGGGCCCATGAAATCGATGCCCCAACAATAAAAAATTTCGATTATTAAGATGGGATTGAGTGGCATCATATTTCTATGGGAGATTCCCCCTAATTTCTGACAAGGTTCACATGCTTTGCAAAAATCATGTGTGTCTTTGAACATGGTGGGCCAATAAAACCCACATTGCAGAATTTTCGCTGTGGTCTTTTTAGCCGAAAAGTGGCCACCACATGCTTGAGAATGACAGAAGGAGATGATACTTTGTTGCTCATCATCTGGGACACATCTCCTTATGATTTGATCGGGACAATACTTGAATAAGTATGGGTCGTCCCATAGGAATTTTCGCACCTCCGTGAAGAATCTATCCTTATCTTGCTTTTTCCAATATGTAGGAATTGTACCTGTAGCAAGATAGTTAGCAATGTCCGCATATCATGGCAATTGGGAAACAGCAAAAAGTTGTTCATCAAGGAACATGTCATTGATTGCAGTCGTTTCAGGGGAATCAGTGAGGACAAGTCTAGAGAGATGGTCAGCTACAACATTTTCTACTCCTTTCTTATCACGTATTTCTATGTCGAATTCTTGGAGTAGAAGGATCCATCTTAACAACCGTGGTTTAGCATCCTTCTTAGAGAGAAGATACTTAAGTGCGGTATGGTCAGTGAATATAATGATCTTGGATCCAATCAAATAGGACCTAAACTTGTCCAAGGCAAAAACTACGGCTAAAAGTTCCTTTTCAGTAGTGGTGTAGTTTGCTTGGGCTGAGTTTAGGGTTCTACTTACATAGTAGATGACACATGGTTTTTTTTCTTTTCTTTGGCCTAGCACGGCCCCAATAGCATAGTCACTAGCATCGCACATAATCTCAAAAGGAAGGCTCCAATCAGGTGGTTGCATTATTGGGGCACATGTCAACATACCTTTAAGGGTGGTAAAGGCCTTTTGACATTCTTCATTCCACTCGAATGAATTTTCCTTTTGAAGTAGGTTACATAAAGGGCGAGAGAGGGAACTGAAGTCCTTTATGAACCTTCTGTAGAATCCTGCGTGTCCTAAAAAGGACCGTACATCTCGTATGCTTTTGGGTGGTGGAAGGTTAGAGATAAGATCAATTTTCGCCTTGTCCACCTCAATTCCATTTTGTGAAACAATGTGACCAAGTACAATTCCCTTTTGAACCATGAAGTGACACTTTTCCCAATTCAGCACAAGGTTCTTCTCTTCACATCTTTTCAGCACAGATTTCAAGTACTCAAGGCACTCATCAAAGCTACAACCAAATACGGAAAAATCATCCATGAAGACTTCGAGAATGGTCCCCACCATGTCAAAAAAGATGCTCATCATACAACGCTGAAAGGTGGCAGGGGCATTACATAGTCCAAACGGCATCCGTCGATAGGCGAAAGTGCCGAATGGACATGTAAATGTAGTCTTTTCTTGGTCTTCATGGGCAATTTTTATTTGGTTGTACCCTGAATAGCCATCAAGGAAGCAAAAGTGGGAATGACCCGCCAACCGTTCTAAAATCTGATCAACAAACGGTAGGGGGAAGTGGTCTTTCCTCGTGACAGTGTTTAGCTTCCTGTAGTCAATGCACATTCTCCAACCAGTAGTGACTCTAGTTGGCACGAGTTCGTTATTGGCATTGGCTACGATGGTTATTCCGGATTTCTTAGGCACCACTTGAGTTGGGCTCACCCATTGGCTATCGGATATTGGGTAAATGATACCTACATCCAATAGTTTCACCACTTCGGCCTTAACCACATCCTTCATGTTTGGATTTAGTCGTCTTTGTGGTTGCCGGGATGTCTTCGCATTTTCCTCAAGGTGTATGCGGTGAGTACAAATCAGTGGATCTATGCCTTTGAGATCCGCAATTGACCATCCAATGGCACTCTTGTGCTCTAATAGAGTGGCTATTAGCCTACTCTCTTGTTCCTCATCCAAGTGGGAAGAAATCACCACTGGATATGTCTCATCTTGACCTAAATAAACATATTTTAGCTCACTTGGCAATGGTTTTAGGTCGAGTGTTGGCGCCTTGATGTTGGATGGGAGGGCCTTGTTCTCATTTACAGGCAAAGGCTCTATTGGGGCCCTCCATCTTTTATTCTCAAGCACCGGCATCACATCTAGAATGGCATCCATCTCTTGTGTTGTGTCATCATTCATCTCATGAGGATGGGCCACACATGCCTCCAAAGGGTCGGAAAATAGTGACAAGGGGACTGTATCCTCCACGAATGATTCAATCATGTTTAATTCGTGGACATCATCATCAACCTCCCGTGGTTGTTTGCATAAATCAAATATGTTAAGCTCAAGGGTCATATTTCCAAAGGACATTTGTACAAGTCCGTTTCTACAATTGATAATGGCATTTGAAGTAGCTAGAAACGGTCGTCCAAGTATGACGGGAATTTGAGCACCGGTGCCAATCACGGGATGTGTGTCCATGACAATAAAGTCTACTGGGTAGTAGAATTTATCAACTTGGACTAGAACATCCTCTATCATTCTTCTCGGTATACGGATGGGTTTATCAGCAAGTTGGAGTGTGGTTTTGGTTGGTTTTAATTCACCTAACCCAAGTTGCTCGTAGACCGAGTATGGAATGAGATTCACACTTGCCCCCAAGTCGAGTAGGGCTTGTTTGATCCGGTAGTCTCCTATGATGCATGAGATGGTTGGACTACCCGGATCCTTGTATTTTTGGGGCACCTCTTGTTTGATAATGGCACTCAAATTCTCAGTCAAAAGGACTTTGTTGTGAACATTGTGTTTCCTTTTGACTGTACATAATTCCTTTAGAAATTTGACATAAGATGGTATTTGTTTTATTGCATCCAACAACGGGATGTTGATCTTCACCTGCTTGAATACTTCTAAAATTTTCAGATTTTTATCCAAAGGTTTGGGTGAAATCAACCTTTGTGGAAATGGGGCAACCGTCTTGTATTGTCTTTCCGGTTCTTTCTCTTGTGGAATATTGTTTGGGCTATCATCCTCTTTGGAAATTTTCGGATCCTTAGGCTTTGTGGCCTTCACCGGATTGGATTTGTCAATCTCTTTCCCACTTCTCAAAGTGGTAATAGCTTGAACATGTTCCGTATGGTGGGAGGATGAGCTTGCATCTTGTATCTCAAACTGGGTTCTTGGGTTAGGAAGAGGTTGGGCAGGAAGTGTGCCCTTCTCTCTAACACTAAGATGAGATTCAACTCTAGCCAGTGATGTTTTCAATTCATTGATGGCTTGAGTTGAATTTTGATTGAATTTCAATTGCTCTTGCATGAACCCATCTATTTTGAGAGAATTTGTTTTGTTGTACTCAGCTTGGACCGATACGAATGCACCCAACATCTCCTCTAGTGATACTTTTGGAGTGTTATTTGCATTTGCAGTGGGTCCATTCCTCTAACTGAAGTTGGGATGGTTCTTCCAATTAGGATTAAACGTGTTTGAGTTTGGAGCACCATATTGCTGCTGATAACTGTTTATGTCATTTGTTTGTTCTTGTAAGATGCCTTGAACTGCTGAAATTGTGGGGCAATCTTATGTTGCATGTTGATTTCCAGCACAAATTCCACAAACAGTTTCAACGTCAGTGGAGTTGATTGTTTCCCCTTTCCTTAATTCCATGGCTTCGACCTTTCTTGTGAGGCTAGCCACCCGTGCACTTATGCTATCTTCTTCTGATAAGACATACATTCCTCCCTTTTCCTTTTCTTGGCCAGTCTTGGAATTTGTTGGTTTAGATGTGTCCCAAGACTGTGCATTCTCAGCCAATTCTTCCAAATAATCCCATGCTTCATCAGCTTCCTTATTCATGAACTCCCCATTACACATCATCTCTACAAATTGGCGCATGGGTGAAGTCAGTCCTTCATAGAAAAAGCTTATAACCCGCCAAATTTCATAACCATGATGTGGGCATGCGTTTAATAGGTCCTTAAACCTCTCCCAACATTGGAAAAAGGTTTCATCTTCCGTTTGGGCAAAGTTCATGATAAGGCGCTTCAACATATTTGTTTTGTAAGTAGGGAAGAATTTCTTTATGAATTCTCTGTGCATATCAGTCCATACACCAATTGATCTTGGCCTCAATGCATAAAGCCAACCCTTAGCTTTATCTTTAAGAGTGAAAGGGAAGAATTTAAGTCTCACCACATCTTCCGTCACGTTTGCAAAGTGCATGGTGGTGATTACCTCATCAAACTCCTTAAGGTGTTGATAGGCACTTTCACTATCTAATCCATGGAATTTAGGGAGAAGTTGAATCACTCCCGGTTTCAAATCCACATTCCCTGCATTTGGTGGAAATACTATGCATGAGGGAGTGCTCGTTCTTGCAGGTTGCAAGAAATCACGTAAAGTCCAAGGTCGGGGAACATTCTCAACCACATTCTCCCCTGTTTCAGTTTGGTTTTGGCCCGGATTAGGTTGATTTGCAGCCATATTTTCAGACGAAATTGGAGAGTTTAGATGTCTCCTTGCACGTGGTTCTCTGTCAATTCCTTCTACTATCCCCCCTTCACGTATGAGTCGGTTATTGGAATCCCGAGCCCAATGTGGCATGCAAAACCAAAAAATAAGAAACAAAGAGAAAGAAGAATTCTTCCTCCCTTTCTTTAATTTTCTCTAAGACCGAAGCACAAGGTGTCTTACAATGGCTAAGCCAGAAGCAAGGATAGAGACCGATTTCTCCTGGTCAATAGGGGTTCAAAGAACTCCCCACCCACTCTTTGAATCTTTTGAGAAAAAGTGCAGAAAAAGGAGAAAGAGGAGTAGAGATGAGAAAAGAAATTTTTGAGCACAAGGTGATCCAAGACGGCAGAGCCGACCAATAGGAATTCAGGTGGCAAAAAGGCCGACCTTTCAGAGATCCAAAAGGAGTCTCCACCCACTCTACAAGAGATGAATAAGATAGGAATGAATAGGAGAAGGAGAAGAGTAAGGTTTAGAAAGATAGAACCTGATTCAGCACTTGAAATCCTTGTATCTTCTTCAGCTTCCTAGAAATCCCTGAAAAGAAAAATCAAATAAACAAACTAAGTTAGTCCTAAAATCTTAAAAATCCTAAATAGATATTAATTTCAGAAATCTGTGAAAAACCATCAAAATCCCCGGCAACGGCGCTAAAAACTTGTTCGCTTCCCCAAGTGTAGGGTTGCGATGTAGTAATAATCTCGGTAAGACCGAGGTCGATCCACAGGGACTTATGTAGGATTTCACAAACACATCCAAAAGCGTCTATTGAAAGCTAATAATCAGATTTTGAATAGAATTGATGTGAATAATAATTTTAAACTAATTTGAATGTAAACAATTATAAAAAGGCACTAGGGGTTCAAGGATCCACTTGTAGCAATCCTTGATGTTCAATCCGCTGTGGTTTCTCATTCTCTCAACTAGAATCGATATTAAGATCTATCTAGTCGGACGATAGAGCTGTTAAACCAAACAATCTGTAATATGTAAGTGTAATGCATATAATTCACTCCATGTAGGCTGAGCTGAGCATGCTCAATTGCATAGGTCACTCCCCTTTTCAAAAGGTCTAGTTCACAATCATAACCATCCTCAAGTCCTGTCACAAGACAAGGCTAGATCAGGATTTGAACTTGATTCAAATCACATGCACAGTCCATACATATTACAGAAAATCAGAAAAGTAGAACTTTGGTAGGAAGTCCCTTCATGAAGATCATAGTACTAGAGCGCACTCCGATTCCTCGGATCATACAGGTCTAGACCGTCACAAACCAATTAAGCAATTAAGTAATTCTCCCAAACATCCATGAGTCATCATAAGACTAAGAAAAACTACTCAAAAACTTGTATGAACTTCAAACCTTAGTTCATAATCATGAATTCCACACTTAAAACCACTTAACTACGAATTAAAACATCTTGGATCCACTACAAGCTTCACCTCTTAGCCCTAGCTAAGAGGTTTAGCTGCTCATGATCCAAGGAAACATGAAACAACTATAAAAAGCATGAAAACAGCAAAGCAAACTAGAAGGAGTTGTGAAACTCCGAAATCCACTTTCACAGCCTCCAACCTCGCTTGAACCCTTCTAGGATACCCTAGGAACGATCCCTAGGTGTCCTTTTATAGTCTGGAGGCTCCACAACTTCGGAAGAGTCGAGAAATTGCGTAAGAATTACGCAGCGCAGAGAAATTCGGGCTGAAATTGGAAACTTTTAAGTTCTTTCGCATGGCCGACCGGTCATGACCGGTCGGCCTCAATGGATGGTCACTCCAGCAGCCTATGCCGACCGGTCAAGACCGGTCGGTCGTCTTCATCAAGGATCCAGCAGGTATGGCCGACCGGTCAAGACCGGTCGGCCTTGTTTAGTGAGGTTCCAGCGCACCTAGCTGACCGGTCTAGACCGGTCAGGCTCTCTTGGCCGACCGGTCAAGACCGGTCGGCAATCTTCCTTCTTCTTTTTCTTCTTTTTCTTTTCTTTCCTTGCTTCTTTCTTTTACTTTCTTTCTTCTTTTCTTCTTTGGTCCTCAAATGATCTTCATCAAAGTAGTCACAAATGAGCCCTTTTTATCTTCAATTAGGTGGAACCACTCTCAGTCCTGTAATCACAAAACATGCATTGGAATAGCCTACAAACCATACAAACCTTGCACAATGAGTGATGAATTTGGGTTAGAATTTGCACAATTAGGAGCTCAACAGGTACTGGTGCTCAAATTTTCATCATACTTGGCCGCCCTTTTCTAGCTACTTCCAATGCGATTATCAATTGTAGAAATGGGCTTGTACAAATGTCCTTTGGAAACATGACACTTGAGCTGAATATATTTGATTTATGCAAATAACCACGGGAAGTTGATGATGAGATCCACGAGATAAATGTGATTTACTCATTCGTGGAGGAAACTTTCCCCCCAACATTATATTCCGACCCTTTGGAGGCATGTGTGGCCCACTTTCATGAGATAAATGATGACACAATACGAGAGATGGATGCCATTTTAGATGTGATGCCTGTGCTTGATAACAAAAGATAGAGGGCCCTATTTGAGCCTTTACCCGTAAACGAGAACAAGCCCCTCCCATCCAATATCAAGGCACCAACACTCGACCTAAAACCATTACCAAGTGAGTTGAAATATGTTTATTTAGGTCGAGATGAGACATATCTGGTGTGATTTCTTCCCACTTGGATGAGGAACAAGAGAGTAGGCTCATAGCCACTCTAATAGAGCATAAGAGTGCCATTGGGTGGTCAATCGTGGATCTCAAAGGCATAGACCCACTGATTTGTACTCATCGCATACACCTTGAGGAGAATACGAAGACATCTAGGCAACCACAAAGACGACTAAATCCAAACATGAAGGATGTGGTTAAGGCCGAAGTAGTGAAACTATTAGATGTAGGTATTATTTACCCAATATCCGATAGTCAATGGGTGAGCCCAACTCAAGTGGTGCCTAAGAAATCCGGAATAACCATCATAGCCAATGCCAATAATGAACTCGTACCAACCAGAGTCACTACTGGTTGGAGAATGTGCATTGACTATAGGAAGCTAAACACTGTCACAAGGAAAGACCACTTCCCCCTACCGTTTGTTGATCAAATTTTAGAAAGGTTGGCGGGTCATTCCCATTTTTTCTTCCTTGATGGCTATTCAAGGTTTAACCAAATAGAGATCGCCCTTGAAGACCAAGAAAAGGCTACATTCACATGTCCATTCGGCACTTTCGCCTATCGACGGATGCCGTTTGGACTATGCAATGCCCCTGCATCTTTTCAGCGATGTATGATGAGTATCTTTTCTGATATGGTGGGGACAATTCTTGAAGTCTTTATGGATGATTTCTCAGTATTTGGTTGTAGCTTTGATGAGTGCCTTGTACACTTGAAATCTGTGTTGAAAAGATGTGAAGAGAAGAACCTTGTGTTGAATTGGGAGAAATGTCACTTCATGGTTCAAAAGGGAATTGTACTTGGTCACATCATTTCACAAAACAGAATCGAGGTGGACAAAGCGAAAATTGATCTTATCTCTAACCTTCCACCACCCAAGAGCATACGAGATGTGCGGTCCTTTTTGGGACACGCAGGATTTTATAGGAGGTTCATAAAGGACTTCAATTTACTCTCTCGTCCTTTAAGTAACCTACTTCAAAAGGAGAATTCATTTGAGTGAAATGAAGATTGTCAAAATGCCTTTACCACAATTAAAGATATGTTGACATGTGCTCCGATAATGCAACCACCTGATTGGAGCCTTCCTTTTGAAATTATGTGCGATGCTAGTGACTATGCTATTGGGGCGGTGCTAGGTGTTCGCTTCCCCAAGTGTAGGGTTGCGATGTAGTAATAAACTCGGTAAGACCGAGGTCGATCCTCAGGGACTTATGTAGGATTTCACAAACTCATCCACAAGTGTCTATCTACTAATCAGATTTTTGTATGAAATTGATATGAGTAACAGAAGTTGAATTAAATCGAAAGTAACTAATTATAAGAAGGCATTAGGGGTTCAAGGATCCACTTGTAGCAATCCTTGATGTTCAATCCGCTGTGGTTTCTTATTCTCTCAACTAGAATCAACATTCAGGTCTATCTAGTCGGATGATAGAGCTGTTAAACCAAACAGTCTGTAATATATAAGTTCTATGCATAAGATTCACTCAATGCAGGCTGATCTGAGCATGCTCAATTGCATAGGTCATTCCCCTTTCCAAAAGGTCTAGTTCACAATCATAACCATCCTCAAGTCCTGTCACAAGACAAGGCTAGATCAGGATTTGAACTTGATTCAAATCACATGCACAGTCCATACACATTACAGAAAAAAAACAGAAAAGTAGAACTTTGGTAGGAAGTTCCTTTATGAAGAACATAGTACTAGAGTGCACTCCGATTCCTCGGATCATACAGGTCTAGACCGTCACAAACCAATTAAGCAATTAAGTAATTCTCCCAAACATCCATGAGTCATCATAAGACTAAGAAAAACTACTCAAAAGCTTGTATAAACTTCAAACCTTAGTTCATAATCATGAATTCCACACTTAAAACCACTTAACTACGAATTAAAACATCTTGGATCCACTACAAGCTTCACCTCTTAGCCCTAGCTAAGAGGTTTAGCTGCTCATGATCCAAGGAAACATGAAACAACTACAAAAAGCATGAAAACAGCAAAGCAAACCAAAAGGAGTTGTGAAACTCCAATCTCCACTTCCACAGCCTCCAACCTCGCTTGAACCCTTCTAGGATGCCCTAGGAACGATCCCTAGGTGTCCTTTTATAGTCTGGAGGCTCCACAACTTCGGAAGAATCGAGAAATTGCGTAATACTTACGCAGCGCAGAGAAAATCGGACTTAATTTGGAAACTTCTAAGTTCTTATGCATGGCCGACCGGTCACGACCGGTCGGCCTCAATATTTGACCACTCCAGCAACCATGTCCGACCGGTCATGACCGGTCGGACGTCTTCATTTATGTTCTAGCAAGTATGCCCGACCGGTCAAGACCGGTCGGGCTTATTCAATGACATTCCAGCGGGCGTGGCCGACCGGTCAAGACCGGTAGGATGTCTTCCATTCTCTATCCAGCATGCAGGGCTGACCGGTCGAGACCGGTCGGTCATCTTCATTAGAGCCTTGGTATGCATGGCTGACCAGTCTAGACCGGTCAGGCTTCCTTGGCCGACCGATCACGACCGGTCAGCTTCATTTTCTTCTTGTTTTCTTCCTTTCTTTCATCTGCTTTCTTCCTTCTTTACTTCCTTCTATGCTTCGGCCCTCCTTTGGGTCTTCATCCAAGGTCCTAAACATGCTCTTTTCATCTTCAAATGGTTGGAGTTCACTCTCAATCCTGTAGTCACAAAACATGCATTAGATTCATCTATAAACCATGCAAACCTCGCACAATGAGTGATGAATTGGGGTTAGAATATGCACAATTAGGAGCTCAACACTAGGCCAAAGAAAAGAGAAGAAGCCATGTGTTATCTACTATGGAAGTAGAACCTTAAACTCAGCCCAAGCAAACTACACTACTACAGAAAAAGAACTTTTAGCTGTAGTTTTTGCCTTGGACAAGTTTAGGTCCTACTTGACTGGATCCAAGATCATCATATTCACTGACCATGCCGCGCTTAAGTACCTTCTCTCTAAGAAAGATGTTAAACCACGGTTGTTAAGATGGATCCTTCTACTCCAGGAATTTGACATAGAGATACGTGATAAGAAAGGAGTAGAAAATGTAGTGGCTGACCATCTCTCTCGACTTGTTCTCACCGATTCCCCTGAAATGACCACGATCAATGACATGTTCCCTGATGAACAACTTTTTAAAGTCTCCCAATTGCCATGGTATGTGGACATTGCTAACTATCTTGCTACAGGTATGATTCCTACACATTGGAAAAAGCAAGATAAGGATAAGTTCTTCAATGAAGTGCGAAAATTCCTATGGGACAACCCAAACTTATTTAGGAATTTTCCCAATCAAATCATATGGAGATGTGTGCCAGATGATGAACAATAAAGTATCATCTCCTTCTGTCATTCTCAGGCATGTGGTGGCCGCTTTTCGACTAAGAAGACCACAGTCAAAATTCTGCAATGTGGGTTTTATTGGCCCACTATGTTCAAGGACACACATGAGTTTTGCAAAACATGTGAGCCTTGTCAGAAATTGGGAGGAATCTCCCGTAGAAATATGATTCCACTCAATCCCATCTTAATAATCAAAATTTTTTATTGTTGGGGCATCGATTTCATGGGTCCATTCCCATCTTCTTTTGAAAACGTATATATCTTGATTGCCGTTGACTGTGTCCAAATGGGTCGAGGCGATCCCATGCCGGAATAATGACCATAAAACAGTCATTCGTTTCTTAAAAAAGAATATTCTTTTTCGGTTTGGAACACCTCGAGTCATCATAAGTGATGGAGGGTCTCACTTTTGTAATCACCCATTTGAAACCTTAATGAAGAAATATGGCGTAACACACAAAGTGAGCACTCCCTATCACCCACAAACTAGTGGACAAGCTGAGATATCTAATAGGGAGATTAAACATATTTTGGAGAAAACGGTGAACCCCGATCGCAAGGATTGGTCGCTTCGACTTACCGATGCGCTTTGGGCTTACCGAACCGCTTTTAAAACCCCTATTGGAATGTCTCCCTATAGACTTGTCTATGTGAAGGCTTGTCACTTGCCTGTGGAGTTGGAACATAGTGCATATTGGGCAATAAAGAAGATGAATTTTGATTTTGACAAGGCGAGCTCGTTGCGCAAACTACAATTGAATGAACTTGCGGAACTCCGGAACGAAGCTTATGAAAATGTGAAAATTTACAAGGATAAGACGAAGGTGTTCCATGATAAGAACATTCTTCGTAAGACATTCATGATTAATAAAAAAGTCCTTCTATATAATTCTCGCCTACATTTATTTCTGGAAAAATTGAGATCTCGATGGACCGGTCCCTACATTGTGCAAACTGTCTACCCATATGGGACCGTTGAGTTGTTAAATCCAAGGAACGACAACATTTTTAAGGCGAATGGTCAGCGATTAAAGCCGTTCTTTGAGAAGTTTCCTTCAGAAGGTATGTCCATATCTCTGAGTGATCCTGTATATCAGGATAATTGATCTCCTAGTCTGATGGAGCTATAGAGTAGTTAGGATTAGGATTTTGCTGCTTTTGTTTACTTTTGCTTAGGTTTGTTAGAAGGAGGTAGAATTCCACTCTTCATTCTCTCAGGTACTATCATTCCTCACTCCCTTTTATTTTTAGAATTGCTCTCATGTTTTGCTCATTGAACATCTTTTACATTGAGGACAATACAAGATTTGGTTGGGGGTGTAGGATCACTAGGATGAATCTAGTGTTTTGTAACATCTCGAGCAATTATGTGGGAATTTTTTTTGAATTTTCTAAAAATTTCAAAACTCTTTAAGAATACCTTATTGCTATGCATTCGAGATGATACGGGCATAAGAGGAGGAGATATGAAGTGTATAATGTTGAAGTCTTGAACCTCTCTTAGCATAATGGTTTTATATGTGAATTCCCCTAATTATGTGACCGATAGAAAAGTTGAACACTCTTTCACCTAGTTCACATTACAAAATTTTCATGGATTGACAGGATTATGTGATTTGTGGATTAGCTAGACTTTGATTTAAGGTGTTGAGAAACCAAGCCGGGGTACTTTGTCCATCCTTGTCCATGGAAAAATAACGAAAGATATGGATTTCTAAAAATCCTATCTAATTTAAAAGAAAAAGGAAAATGAAGGATGAAATTGGGAATGATGGAAAAATGGTGGAAAATTCCAATTAGGGCTACCTATTACCAATCGAGGGATGGTCTACCCGTAACCAAAGCCGAAAATGGGACGTAGTGTGAAAGTCGTTGGAAGGACAATAAGGCAAATTCCTGTCATTGGCTTGTTGTTGCTCTACACACCTTGAGATCTATAGTTTAGTTGATTTATGAAGAAGATAATCCCAGAAACTCATGAGATGAACTTTCACGATGCACACTAGGTTGAATTTGTTCAAGTTCTTCTATTTATCAAACAATCAGCAGAAATTCATATGGACAATTATTATGTTTTGAGAGTCTACGGTTTCAACTTTTGTCACCTAATTATTCTGAATCTTGCACTTGTGTGTCTTGGGATGGATAGAAGAATGGTTTCTTAAGGAGAGTTGGGTTTTGGAGAATGAAACTTGTTTCACGCATGTTTTGCTCGGGACTAGCAAAATGCTAGTTGGGGTGTGTGTTGAGCTCTTAATTGTGCATATTCTAACCCCAATTCATCACTCATTATGCAAGGTTTTCATAATTTAAAGACTAATTTAATGCATGTTTTGTGATTGCGAGAATGAGAGTGGAATTCACCTAATAGGAGACCAAAAGGATCCAGTTAGATCCTTGGATGAAGACCCAAGGTGGGCTGAAGAAAGAAGGAAGCAAAGAATCATGAAAAGAAGAAGGAAAAGAAGAAGAAAAGGGCTAGACTGGTTGTGACCGGTCAGCCAGGAGGGCCACGACCGGGCTAGACCGGTCTTGACTAGTCGGCCAACAGATCTGATGGTCCCATGTGCACACTGGACTGTTTCTGAACAGGCAAGACCGGTCGGCCAGCCCAGTCCGACCGGTCCAGACCGTTCGGCTTTGTGTAAGACAACAAAGTTTCCTATTCTGCTCCGAATTTCTCTGCGCACTGCGTAACCTTACGCAAATTCTGAAAGATTATGACGCTGCGGAGCTTCCCCACTATAAAAGGACACCTAGGGATCGTTCCTAGGGCATCGAGGAAGGGCTGGAGCATGGTGGAAGACGACGGAAGTTGATTTCGGAGCTCCACAACTCCTCCTAGTTTGTTTGCTGTTTTGATGTTTTTTAGTTGTTTCATGTTTCCTTGGATCATGAACAACTAAACCTCTTAGCTAGGGCTAAGAGGTGAATCTTGTAGTGAATCTAAGATGTTTCAATTCATTTGATGTGGTTTTAAGTTGGATTTCATGTTTAAGAACAATGTTTTGAAGTTTAATTCAAGTACTAAGTAGTTTTCTTAGTCTTATGATGACTCATGGATGTTTGGAAGAATTACTTGAGTTCTTAATTGTTTTGTTAATCTAGACCTGTATGATCTGGGGAATTGGAGTATGCTCTAGATTTGTGATCTTCATGTGGGAACTTCTTACCAAAAGTCTATTTTTCTGGAATTCTGAAGTATGCGAGACTGTGTATGTGATTTGAATCAAGTTCAAATCATAATCTAGTTTTGTCTTGTGACAGGATTTAATGATGGTTATGATTGTGATCTTAGCCTATTGGAATTGGGACTGACCTATGCAATTGAGTATGCTCGTCCTAGCTTGTATTAAGTGAATCATATACATGGATCTTACATATGGCAGATTGTTGGTTTAACTGCTCTATCATCCGACTAGATAGATCTTAATTTCGATTCTAGTTGAGAAAGTGAGAAACCACAGCGAATTGAGCATCAAGGATTGCTACAAGTGGATCCTTGAACCCCTAGTGCCTTTCATTAATTGTTTACTTTCAATTTAGTTCAAAGTTACTATTTACATCAATCTTCTACAAATCTGGTTGTTGGCTTTTCAGTAGAAACTCTTGGAGGTATTTTGTGAATTCTTACATAAGTCCCTGTGGATTGACCTCGGTCTTACCGAGATTATTACTACATCGCAACCCTACACTTGGGGAAGCGAACACCTTCTAGATGATTCAGATCAGCCTCAAACGAAATTCAGAGTTGATTGGAGCCTTGGGCGGCCCTCAGGGTGCCAACTACTGATGTGGACTGTCAGTCTCACCTACCAGCGACTGTGAGGCCAATCCCGCGGAGAGAGAGTGAGACTGTGTGGTCTGGGTTGACTCAAGTTCGGACATTCTCCTCTGCTCACTGCTCCTGTCCCCACATTCCCTGTACTGGAGAGTTCGATTCCAGCCATGAATCTCCTTTTCTCTTTGTCCTTTCTCTTCATCTTGTCCTCTTCTTGCTTTGTTCTTTCTCATGCAGCCATTGATGATGATTTGGGGGCCATTGTGGGAGAGGTTGGTGGGTCCTATACTTCAGAAAGTGGTGAGGGCTTTAATGATGGTGGGATGCTTTTGATTGATGGTGTAGATGGAGCATTGAATGAGGCCATTGATGGTGGATTAAGGGTGGTTGTTGGGGAAGCTTTGAATGGCCCTATTAATGTCAGCCATGTTAAAAATTCATATTTGAACGGGGCATTGATTATGGGAGGGTTGGATGGTATGGATGAGATGGGGAGATGGGCCAAGCTATGCACCCTTTGAGTGTGGGTCGCATGGATGATGCGATCGATGGTGATGACGGGGTCATGATGGACATAGATGGGCTGATCTCTTGTTTAGAAGGTATGGATGGTTCAGATGATACCTTTGATGGCTTGGATGCTCTTGATGATGGCCGAGATGTGCGGTACACTTTCTTGGGTGGACTTGATGTGATAATTGATGATGTCCCCCTAATGATGGACAGTGTGGATGTCCTGATGATCCCTTTGATTGGACAGAGTGATGACTTCATGTTAGAGAGGACTGCAGGTCCAGATCTGACCATAGATTCTTTGATCGGGTTGTCGAGGCCTTTCTTAACGGCTCAGATGCATTTTTCAGCGGTCAGATTGGTTCGGATGCCACGATGTGTGGCGTGATTTTTGCTGATGGCCCTTTCGATGGAGAGTACCGTCCTTCTCCTGATTGTTGACCCTTACGCATTCGGTTCATGAGGTGGGCGAGTCTTCTCATGCAGCTGAGGTCGTGACAGTTTCAGATAGCGATGCGACTATATTAGACATTGCTGCTACTAGGGATAGGTCAGGAGCTGTCGAGTTTGCAGAGGTTCCAGCTTTTCCTTCTCCCTCTCCCGTTGATCTTCCGATCCTTGATGAGTTGTCATCGATTCCTGGGCCTTTTGTTCTGGAGGGGATACCCGTGAGGACTTACTAGTTGCTTCCTCGTCCTTCTTGCTCACCACGACTGCTTGCTCGGCTTGACAGCTTGTCGGCTTATGAGATTCGAGAGTTGGAGTCCTATGGCTTCGGCGGTCTGATCCATATGGCTAGAGTTGACATTGATTGGAGGATGCACGGGATTGCACTGATTGACTGGGTCCCTTCGTTAAACTTGTTTGCAGTTCAACAACATGGAGATGGGACCTTCTTTGGAGGAGCTTGCGCGTTTGACCGGTCTTCCTTGGAATTATGCTCAGTATTTCTCGCCGAAGACTTTGCCGAAGACTGCTACTCTGTAGAACTGGTTTGGGATCCCGTATCTTATTCACCCTACAGCTGCTAGTCAGGATGCGGTGGTCTTTTCTTTAGACTCACTGTATGATCTTTTCTCGGGCCCTCGGAGTGTGGCAGGGTCCTTACTTTCTCGGAATGCACTGATGTTTTGTTTGATAGCTGAGGTGTTATTCTCGGGATGGCAGCAAATCTCAGACTCCTTTGCTCTTTGAGGTGATGAGCCAAGCTACTCGACGGCAGGGGATCATTTCTCTTGTCCTGGCTGAGCTATTTAACGGGCTGACCGACTGTGCCTTAGGCCGCACCTGTGTCCTTCGCAGTTGCTGTGCATTTCTTCAGGTATCCTTTTTGCACTTTCCTTTTCTTTTCTTGTCTTTTGGGAATTGCTTTACTTTAGGTGAACCTCTTTCCCTTCTTACAATCAGATCTGGCTATGGGAGTGTCTTTCGTTGACTGTTCCTGTACCATTTCCATGCACTCGTTGCCCTGACCTCATGTGACATATCATGGAGTTTCTTCCGCATACAGCTAGGATGAGTGGGCCCTTGTATCACAGAATGTTTGCTAAGCTGCGTGACTGGAATGTTCGTTGGGAGTCATCTTGGCTTTCGTTTCCTCTAGTACTTTGTGATGCTCACCGCCTTCCTCTGATGCTGGTAGGCTTTCGATCTTACTTTTCTTATCACCCTATCCGATTCCTGCGGCAGTTTGGGTATGAGTAGGATGTTCCTCCTTTTGCTTTCTCGGGTATTGGGCGTCGAGCACTTCCAGCTAGGTCATCTGACTTTAGGACTTAGATTGATGGGTCTTGGGCGAGTCACTTGACTGCTGATTTGCTTGGTTTTGAGCTGCGGACTTTTTCGATGGCGACCGCCCCATACCAGCACTGGGTTGCTGAGCAGTCTCTGTACCAGCGCATTCCTTGTTGGCACTTGACCGCTGATGAGGATGAGCATGATGTTCTTGGGGATGCTAGTTCTTCATCTGGTTCATATGAGCCTTTTAAGGAGCGCCCATTTATTGATCCTGGCTTCCTCTTGGCCACTCATGGCCACTTGTTGTTTGAGATTTCTGCGCTCTAGTATCATTGTGAGATGATGTCAAGGAGATTGGCCACTGATCAGAGGTTGTCTGATGAGGAGACATCGATTCGTAGCCTTGAGTGAGATGAGGTGCATTACCTGCATATGGAGGTGAGCAAGTTGAGAGCGAGGTTATTTCATTATGAGTCAGAGGACTTACTTGATGTGGCTGAGGAGGAGGGCAGAGATTGATTTTTTTGCTTTTCAGGGCTGTGCCGGCCGTCTGTACGTCTCTTTTTGCATAGTACATGACCGGTGACGATGCCCATTTTTTTTTTGTATTTTTGAAAGAGATGATATGATATATGTAAAAGAAATACGATGCATTAATGGAAAGAAAAAAAAACTTTTTTGAGAACTTATTGTGCCATGAGTTGTCTTGTGAATGTGTGTCTGGATTTTGTGCCGGGATGTAGGAATCGGAACTGAGGCTTGGCCAATGCTTTGACCGATGTTTCGGGATTGACTTGTGTGAGATTCCTTTGGTTCCCTAGAGGTGTAGGCAATGAAAACTGTTACTTCCTGAGATTGTCAGAGTTTGTCGAGTTCTTTGTTCCCGATTGTACTTCTTCTTGTTCTTGAACTGCCACTACTTGAACTGATCTGGACCGTCTGGTTTCTTGGTACCTGTCACTTTTTTTTCTATTCGAGCCATTTTTGCCTGTAGCGCTCTTTCGAGTTTTCACCAAAACCGGCCTTTTCCTGTCATTTTTGCCCGTGGTGCCCTTTCGGGTTTTCACCACTTCCCGGGTATTTGATCTTGCCTAGCCCTTGGCAGCTATGCTGTTTTTGTCCTTAGCGCCCTTTCGGGTTTTCACCAAGTCCGCTGTATGCTCATTGTTTTTACTCGAAGCGCCCTTTCGGATTTTCACTTCACCCTCTTTAGGCACATATTTTCTTTTCTTCTTTTTTTTTTTGGATAATTGCGGCGGCTAAAGGTTGGGAATTCGTCGTTGCCGGCCGATGGCAGCCTTTCAGCCCTTATCCCAAGTTACAATGATAGAGCTGTCGGTCTTAGCCATAGACCCTTCTGAGATGGATGGATGGGTGACTTGTGTTTTCTTTTGTGTTGATTTTTCTCGGGTGTTTTGTTTTGGCTTCCCATTTTCTTTCTTTTTTATTTTTTTCTTTGTATTCCTTCTTTTTTTGTGTCTTTTTCTTCTCTCCTTTTTTGTTTGAATCCCTTTATTTGAAACACTTATTGGTGGACAGAAATGATTTCTTAGAGGTTTTAGCTTTGACCCTTTGACTTCATCTCTATTAATGTAACTCTTGATAAGGTCAGAATGACTTACCCGTGAAAGATCTTCACTTTGTCGGCGTTGATTAGGCTCAGGAAGATCCACCCCTCTCATGCTTGTGAGTTCGAGGGCGCCTCCAGGAAGTACTTCTCTGATGATCAGTGGTCCGTCCCATGAGGGTTTAAACTTTCCTCTGGGTAACC
The DNA here is from genome assembly GCA_003013855.2 of Liriodendron chinense. NCBI lineage: Eukaryota > Viridiplantae > Streptophyta > Magnoliopsida > Magnoliales > Magnoliaceae > Liriodendron > Liriodendron chinense. The sequence goes on from ML058521.1 coordinate 1,243,600, forward strand.
GGCAGGTGCGATGGTAGGATATTTTTCATGACCATGTTGCCCACCTTGAAACTTCTTTTTCGGACTCTCTTGTTGTAAGCCCGAGCGATCCTTTTCTAGTAGTACTGGGATGACTTAACGCACGCATGCGTTTCTCATCTGCTAGTTGTAACTGATCGAATCTGGCCCGTTGTCATTCTCCTTCTTCAATTCTGCTTTCTAGTAACACCCGTAGTGACGGTATTTCCACCTCGACTAGTAGAACTGCTTCCATTCATAAGTAAGCTCGAAAGGAGTAACGCCTGTAGCCGATCGTATAGACGTTCGATAGGCCCAAAGTGCATATGGGAGCATATCTGACCAATCTCGATAGGTCACGACCAGTTTTCTTCGAGTATCCTGACAATTGTCTTATTTGCGGCTTCTACCCCACCATTCATCTGAGGACGGTAAGGGCTCAATCGATGACGTTGAATCTTGAACTTGCTGAGGAAGTCATCCATCTTCTTGTTGACCAACGGGGTCCCATTATCTGTGATGATAGCATTAGGGATTTCATACCGGCATATGATGTTGTTTTTCATGAATTTGATCACCTGGGATGCTGCAATCTGTTAGTGCACTTTTTCGTGGCATACTAGTGCACCTTGTTTGTCAATCACTTACGTCAGTGAGTCTAGTGTCGGTTGAGCCCATTGAAGACGAAGACCGAAGACTCAAGACGGACCGGCTGCATCAAGGAAGAAGATTCAGGTATATAGTGATGCCATGGTGCCTTAACCTTGACCAAAACCCTACCCCTTTGTATCCTTGATGACCTTAACCATATTAGAGGACTATTTGTCATCATAGATAGGCCCTAGGTGTCCCATTTGATCACCTTAACCGTGGCCAACATATATTGGCTGAAACATGTGAGGATTCAGCAAATGATTGAGGGAACCAGGCTGGTCCGACCGGTCATGACCGGTCGGCCAGCAGCCTTGCTACTTAACACTATGGCCAGCCGACCGGTCATGACCGGTCGGCCTTTACAGAACATGAAGGCCAGCAGGTGCGGCCGACCGGTCATGACCGGTCGGCCTGGCATGTCCTCATGTCGAGCAAGGGACGCCGACCGGTCATGACCGGTCGGCCTGTTATGTTTGGGCTGTCCAGTAAGGGGGTCCGACCGGTCATGACCAGTCGGCCAGTATATTGGCCCTGTGCACTTGAAACCTTTCAGCAGGGGGGTCCGACCGGTCATGACTGGTCAGGACAGGTCGGCATATAGTCGTTTTCTGACCGTTGGGGCTCTATTTCCCTATATATAGAGCTCCAGTTTTGGGCTTTGTAAGAGGGATTCTTGAGGGAGAAAAGCCACCATTGAAGGAGATCATTTGAGGCTTAATCCTTGACCTATGCAAGGCATCTTCCTTGTGCTTTAACACAAGATTAGAGCATTCCAAGCTCATGAAGAAGATGACCTTCATCCCCTCTTGATCTCTAGAGTTAGGAAGCTTCTTGATTGGCAAATCCTTTGTCCTAAACTCGAAGAGGAGATCGTTGTAGGTAAGAGACTCTAGGAAACCCATTCCCACTAAGTTGTAGATGTTCTTAAACCCATCCTCCCAGCACCTTGGGCATTTCAAGGCATCGCATGCAAGGTGTTTGATCGAATGTGGCTGAGGCATTGGCGACGCAACGGCAGCACGATCAAGGGAGCAAAGGGAAGCTGATTGAAGCACGGGAGAGCGGAGATCAAGCAACCCAATCCGGCGCTAAACAAGGGGCTCATCCGACAAGTAGGTTGTCTAATTTGAGAGTCCATTTTAGAGTTTGTTTTTCGAACTCGACCTAGGGACGTTAGTCGTTCCTTGGCCCATCAGCCGGGCCTAAACTTAGTCTCCAAGGGGGAGCCTCCGACACGGGAGTAAACGTGCGATAAGGTTGAGAGTTAGCCTATGTCTAAAACTCCGGATACGATTGAGAAGTGAACCGATAAAACCTCCGTGTAAAGGTTGAGAGGTGAACCTCATTTAAAACATCGGATAGTGAATGCTGGTGTGCTCAAAGGAGTTGAGTACTTGAATCGGGAGTGGAGTAGACATGTAGTCGAACCACTATACATCCTTGTGTTTGTGATTGTTCTTGAGCACATTCTATCTTTGCATTGTCAGTTTAATTGCTTAATTATGAATGCTAGATAGGAATGCATGCTAGGCACTTTTTAGGCATCCATACACAAGATGTACCTTCACTACTTGTGTAGACTTGAGCTTATTGAACCACTCTCATAAGTCTACACAAGATGCATAGGTTAGAAACTTGATTAGTTGAATATTTTCTTTACCCATGCATGTTTAGACTAGGTTTGTTTATTGCTTAACTCTTGCTAGTCTTGTGATTGGACCCACCTAGGCTTGGAAGCCGAAGTGTTCTTGCTTACTTTGTTATATTTGTTGAATTGCATAAGTAGGCGAAAAGAATTTCAAAAAGGTCCTATTCCCCCCCCTTCTAGGTCCATAGACATATCTCCGAGTATCTCTACAAGGGGTAAAACCGCAATTTCACAATCGTGGTGTAGGAGGGTGCTTCTACCCACTTGGTGAAGTAGTTGACTGCCACAAGTATATACTCATGACCTTTTGAAGCTTTGGGACTGATCTTCCCAATGATGTCGAGTCCCCACATGGAGAAGGGCCAGGGAGTCGTCAGGTTGTATAATTCTGAGGAAGGGGCATGAATTTGATTCGCATGCTCCTGACACTTGAAGCATTTTTTGACGTGCTGGCAACAGTCTGTTTCCATGGTTAGGCAATAGTAATCGAGTCGTAGAATCTTCTTTGCCATCATATGCCCGTTCATGTGTGGGCCACAGATTTCTTCGTGTATTTCTTTCATGATCTTTGCAGCTTCTGTTTCGTCAACGCATTGAAGGAGGACTTGATTATAGGATCGCTTGTAAAGAATTTTGCCATTGATGGTGAACTGGTCGGCCAAACGCTGGATGGTTCGGCGATCTGTTGCTGTTGTTGCCTCCGGATACTCCTGGGTTTCGAGATATTGCTTGATGTTGGCATACTAGGGTTTGTCAGGGGCAACTTTGGCTTCTTCTATTTGCAGGCAAAAAGCAGGTTCATCTTGAGTTTCGACTGTGAGCTCCCATTCTAAAGCTCCTTTCGGTATCTCGAGCATTGTTGCAAGTGTAGCGAGAGCATCTGCGAACTGATTCTTGGCCCTAGGCATGTATGAGAAGGTGATTTCTTTGAATTCTTTGATCAAATTTTCAAGGTACACATAATATGGTATCAACTTCTCGTCCTTGGTTTTCCATTCACCATTGGTCTGATTGATGATAAGCTGTGAGTCTCCAAATACTCGTAGCTTTTTGACGCCTAAGATTATGGCTTCCCTTGGACCAGCGATGCATGCTTCATACTCTGCCATGTTGTTGGTGCATTCGAATGCTATGCGCCTTGAGATAGGAATAGGGACATCATCTCCAATACCACTTCCTTTAGAATTTGCTGCGCCGTCGAAGAATTATGTCCACTCATCTTTCTTCTTTCTTTCTTCACCTTCGATAAGCAAGAGATCTTCATCAGGGAAGAATGTCTTGAGCGGTTGATAATCTAGGAGAGAGTGAGCAGCCAGATGATCGGCAAGGGCCTGCACCTTGATTGCCTTTTGAGTGTCATATGTGATGTCAAATTCAGACAGGAGTAGCTGCCATTTAGCTATCCTTCCAATGAGTGCTGGTTTCTCGAACAGGTATTTGAACGGATCCATGTGAGCGAGGAGGAGAATAGGGAACGCAATCATGTATTGACAGATTCGCTGAGTTGCCCAGACTAGGGCGAGGTAAGTTTTCTCGATTAGGGAATACCTGGTCTCGTAGTTAGTGAACTTTCAGCTCAAATAGTATATTTCTTGTTCCTTCTTCCCGGTCTTGTCGTGCTGGCCGAGAATACAGCCAATGGCTTCTGTTGCTACCGAGATGTATAACAATAGTGGTCGTTTGGGAGTGGGAGGCACTAGAATTGGAGGGTTCATGAGATACTTCTTGATGCGGTCGAAGGTGACTTGGCAATCGTGATTCCATTCTTTTAGAATGTTCTTTCGAAGGAGCTTGAATATGGGTTCACAAGTAGGTGTGATCTGTACGATGAAGCGACTGATGTATTAAATTCTGCCAAGGAAGCCACAGATTTCTTTCTCTGTTCTAGGAGGGGGCATCTCGATGAATGCTCTGGTTTTAGTTTCATCGACCTTGATGCCATCCTCGCTCACCATAAAGCCAAGGAGTTTGCCTCCTGTTGCACCGAAGACACATTTCTGAGGGTTGAGACGGAGCTTGTACTTTTCTAATCTGTTGAATAACTTCTTCAGATCTTCAAAGTGTCCTTCAATTGTGCGAGATTTGACGATCATATCGTCCACATATACTTCAAGCTCTTTGTTCATTTTATCATGGAATAATGTTGTCATTGCTCGCTGATATATTGCTCTTGCGTTCTTCAGACCGAACAGCATTACCCTGTAACAAAAGGTTCCCCAGGGAGTGATAAACGCTGTCTTCTCGCGATCTTCGATGGCCATCTTGATCTGATTGTAACCTGAGAACCCGCCCATGAATGAGAATATCTTGTACCCGGCAGTGTTGTCGACCAGTGTCAATATGTGGCAAAGGGAAGTCATCCTTAGGACTGACTTTGTTGAGATCTCGGAAGTCGATGCACATTCGAACCTTACCATCCTTCTTTGGTACTGGTACGATGTTGGCGAGCCATTTAGGGTAGTTGGAGACTACCAAGAGTCTCGTATTATACTGCTTGATAACTTCGTCTCGGACTTTCAAGGTCCATTCTGGCTTCATTCTTCAAAGTTTCTGCTTCACTGGCTTCATATTCGGCTTGGTTGGTAGATGGTGTACAATGAGCTCTTCATCGAGCCCCGGCATGTCTTCATATGAGAACGTGAAGTTGGACAATCTTGGAGCTAGGAACTCTATCATTCTTTGCTTCATCTCTGGTGGCAACGATTTTCCAATGCATACTTCCATAGGGATCTTAGGTGTCCCCAAGTTTATTACCTCAAAATCATCGGCTATAACATTGGCTTTAGATTCAAACTTTTCAAGGAGATCCTCTAGTTCGGGAGCCAGGTCATCATCTTCCTCATCCCGAGCTTCGTCCAGACCCATAAGCTCGAAGTCTAGTTTGATGTCAAAATCATATGATTCCACTTCAAACTCATGCGACTCTTTAGAAGAACTTGGCACATTATTGAATGCAGGAAAAGAAATGTTTTTTAGTTTTTGTGAATTTTCTGGAATTAAAATGTTAGATGTTTTTTGGATTTTGAAAGTTTTTAATTTTTTTAGATTTTTAAAATTCACAGGACCCTGAACAAGCGGGCATTGCAGACCATGATTGATCCCAACTTGTCCTAAAGTTCCGCTCGCTGCTTAAACCGGCGTTTTATTTTGGAAGCCAGAGTCCTCAGATGACTCTCTGGCTGATTCAGAAGTTAGGGGAACGGATGACCATCCAGGACCCCACACTCCTTCCCCTAGAGAGGTGGGAGTTGATGATTTGGGCGAAAAATCAAAATCTGGCCCAATGACAATGATTTCTTGCTGGTTGGGTTCGAGATCTGAGTCATACTCAATCCCTCCTGGATCACTTACCTCGCATTGCAGTTCGTCTGGTTCCACAGCGAGACACGAGTTCAGAATCTGGACATCGGACCAATCCAAGGCTGTCCATTTCCCTTTCTTGGTCCAATGGATGGGCTGCTTCTGCCCCTAGCTGATCGTTGATGATGTTGGTTCTGTAGAGACGGGTGGGTCGTGCCCCTTGTTGATTGATGCCGAGATGGGCAAGTTGTGCCCCTGGTTGGCTGGAATTGAAGTGGGCAGGTTGTGCCCCTGGTTGACTGGAATTGAAGTGGGCAGGTTGTGCCCCTGGTTGGGAGCAGGTATCAGAGTACCCTGGTCCTAAAGCTGTTGTATTTGACTTTCTTCTTTGTCTTCATCTTCTCCTTGTTCTTTTGGAGGCTTTGATGGTTTGAGGATCCAGTCCCATCGAATGGGGGGCCACATGGCCCAAGGTAGGCTCATCGGAAGGCCTTTGTGTAGTGCAGTCGGTTGATTTTCTTTTGGATCTCTGCGAGGCTCTCCTGGCCTGATGAATTGAATGGGTGAGCACCGGAATTTCTTCTTTCTTTTGTCCATGAAGATTGCCTTGTACCCGAGTCCCCATTTGCGTTGATTATATACCAGCGGTATCCTTTTGAACTTGAAATGATTCTTCATACGATACTTGAGGTTTAGACGTTTTGTTGGTGAAAAGACATGATCCACACTTATCGGTTCCGGATTGGCGATAACGTTCACAGTCTTGAATTCAAAATTATGAAACGGGACGTCTTCTTCAGAGTGCAGGATGTCGATGAGAGGGATATCTGGTTCAATGGCAGCAACATTGGAAGGAATGATGAGATCCTTCTCTGCATGGACAGAGATCACTTGATTTCCACAGATATACTTCACCCATTGATGCAAAGTTGATGGCACAGCTCCAACCTTGTGCAGCCAAGGCCGTCCGAGCAACATGTTGAAGGAGGCTGATATATCCAGGATTTGGAATGTGATGGTGGAGATTTCTGGACCTATCTGTACCTCTATGTCGACTTCCCCTTCCACTGATCGGCGGGTGTTGTCGAATGCTCTGACGTGCATGGTGCTTGGTCGGAATGAGGAGGGACTGATTCCTAGGTGTTCTGCAGTCTTGAGTGAGCAGCCATCTAAACTTGAGCCGTTATCGATAAGGACCAGCGGGACACAGAGGTCTTTGTATCGTAAGGCCATGTTGAGGGATCGCCCATGGTCACGCCCTTCTGGTGGCAACTCATTATCAGTGAAGGTAATTGCGCGTGGAGCCAGGAGCTGTCCGATCATCAATGCTATCATTTCAGGTGTTGTATCGGAGGAGACATGGGCATTGCTCAGTGTTTTGGCAAACATTTCTCAGTGTATGCGCGACGTGCAGAGTGGCTCTCATATCGAGATTTGGGCAGGGATTGACTTGAGGGATCGCCCATGGTCACGCCCTTCTGGTGGCAACTCATTATCAATGAAGGTAATTGCGCGTGGAGCCAGGAGCTGTCCGATCATCAATGCTATCATTTCAGGTGCTGTATCGGAGGAGACATGGGCATTGCTCAGTGTTTTAGCAAACATTTCTCAGTGTATGCGCGACGTGCAGAGTGGCTCTCATATCAAGATTTGGGCAGGGATTGACTTGAGCTGAGTTGCCACATCATATGCAGCTTCATTTTTATTGCCGAGGCCCGACAGAGCGCCTTTGGGATCTCCTCTGTTCTGATTATCTCTTTGGATGCAACGCCCATTGGGATTCATGTTTCTTACTTCTGCACATTCTAGATAGTGCCACGAGACTTCTTTATAATGTTCCTCTCCTTTATATTCATTGTTGAATATCTTATACGATGATTAATTTGCATATCGTCTTTGACCTTGCCACTACTGTAGCAGGTACTGATTGGTGCTTGTGGGGCCCACCGTGATTTATGAGTTTTATCCATTAAACATGCCTTAAACATTACAGGGCCCTGGGACGTTTTTAATGGACAGTGGACATTCAATCACTATTGTTTTCTTGTGTTGTGGTCCACCTGATCAGATTTAGATATGGCTCATTTATAGGATCGAGTCTTGCTATAATTAATCTTGAGAAATCAATGAACAACATGGATAAATTAAACACAATAATCGTGGGGTCCATAGAGCCCGACCACTAGCACCTGATCACCAATGTCAATAGCCAAACTGTTGGGAACCGAGGGGCCTATTGTGATGTTTGTGAAAATCCACCATGTCCATCCATTTTGTGAGCCCATTTTAGGACATGCATGAGACAAAAAAATGAGCTGGGATCCAAAAGTCGTGTGGGCTGAAAACATAAGGATTGAATGACCATGGTTTAAATATTTGTGGGATCATAAAAGTTTTTAATCAGGCTAATATAAATTAATATAATTTGTTTTTTCATGTTCATCCTAGGAGGACTGAGATGTTGCGAACGGTATGGAATATTGTAATGGTAGATCTAAATGTCAACTGGACCAGCACAAGAAACAATGTAATTGAATGCCCATCATTAAGCTTCTTGGAGGCCATGAAAGTTTTAGATCAAGTTGTTATTTGTTTTTTCCTTGTATCCATGTTTGTATGACCTAATCAAGAGGTTGGATGTCAATAAACATTGGTGGACATTCAATCACTACTATTTTGTTATGGTGTGGTCCACCTGAGATTTAGATTTGCCTAATTTTTTAGATAAAGCCCTAAAATGATCAGTAGAAATTAATGGACAACATGGATAAAACACATACATCATGATGCCAAAAGCATCAAGGGCTTTTTTGTCTTTCCATAGGAAGATCCAATGCTCTCGGATGACTATAAGTTGTACTGCTCCTAGTAGCTTATGGGCCCTTGATCAGTCAGATTGATTGATCTGGATCGTTCATTAAATGATCAAGGGCCCATTTCTTGTGTTATTACCATGTAAATTAAAATTACACCAACCAAATGATTCCAACGGACCAATCAACTGCCTTTAAAATGGGCAATTAGGATCATTCACAGAAAATTAAGGAGGTTCAATCAACAATTTAAACCCTTCATTTGTTGGGGCCTACCATGGATCGCTCTTAGTTCTCAATAGCTCCTTTAAGAAGAGAATCCTGACCATCAGTCCATGGCTTATGAGATTGAGAGAGAGAGAGAGAGAGAGAGAGAGAGAGAGAGAGAGAGAGAGAGAGAGAGGTTGCTCGTCTTTGATATTCTAGTGGATTTTGATGTTTCAAAATATTAATTGCTGTTTTTTTTTTCTTCAACTGATGAGCAGAGAAACATGGCATACATCTGTAAGCTAGAGGCATGCATGTACTCAATCAAATAAGACTGAAGTGATCATTACTCGAGATAATATGTGTTATACAAACTAGTTAAAACAAATAAAATTCCCATCACCCTTTGCAAAAGAGAGACGAAGATTTTGCTTTGTAATAATCATGTTCTTACTATGGCATATGAATTGCTTTACACCAAATGCTTGTGTACCATTTCAGTAATTGTAAGATATGGTTTGACTGCAGTTATTTATACTGATGTGATGAGTCATTCTCATTCATGTAGACCTCTATAGCATTTACTAGCCTAGCGATTGCAGCTGTATAAACTCTTATTGTAAGTTACTTGATCTGTATCTCACTCATTGTCTTTTTACAACACTTTTGAGTTGTCACAAACAAGGCACTCTGCAATCTGCACACAGATGTGTAACATATTTAAAATATTAATTGCTTAAATGCTAATGGTTGGCCATGCTTAAATGCTGTATCAACTCTTATGAATTGCTTTAAGGAACTTTTCTAGGTGCACGTGTGCCATGCTCAAATGCTAACGGTTTTTTTTTTCATATTCTAAAGCAACGCCGACGGTCATCAACCGTCGGAAATTCCGACGGCTAATCACCGTCGACAATTCCGACGGTGTGGAGCCGTCGGAATTTCCGACGGTCGAGCGACGGCTCATCGCCGTCGGAAATTCCGACGGCCGACGGATGACTTATAGCCGTCGGAAATTTCCGACGGTCCATAACCGTCGGAAAGCAATTGTGACGCCCCCTTTCCCGACGGCCCATCCGACGGCCAAAAGCCATCGGGAAAGCCATTTGCCGACGGCTTTCGGCTGTCAGGAAAAGTCATTTTTCTAGTAGTGGTTGTTCCCAAGTCCTGATGTGATGTCAGTCCAATGATGTGTACAAGTCTAGGGCATCGCCCTTCAGAGATTTTTGGAATAAGCGAATGAAGGCCCCATCATTTCCTAAGATTGCACTCAGCTCTCCACAGAAAGCCTTAAGGTGTGCTGTGGGACAACCACTGCCATTGTATCTTTTGAATTTTGGTACCTCAAAGTTTTGAGGTATTCGAGCATCTGGGAAAGGAAATAAGTCTCTGAACTTAGTCGAAGGTAGATCCATTCCTTGTTGTCGTTGAATTTGATTTTATAAGATCTGGAACTGCTCCCGCAACTCGTCCAGTCCTACATGATTTGCTCTAACGATTGGTGCTTCTCGGAGTAAGGCACGTTCTTCTTCGGCATAGTGGTCGATGCCTTCGACCCTATGGGCTTGCTAGATAGCAACCGCGGGTTGCTAAAATTGATTTGATGATTGAACTGGATTTTGATGAACTTGTGCTTGAAATGACTTTAGTTGAGCTGGAGACTGTACTGAAGGTTGAATTGGAATTTGCTGGAAATTAACTGGAGTTTGATGAATTGAAGATTGCTGGAAATTAACTGGAGTTTGTTGAATTGAAGATTGTTGGAACTTAACTGTAATCCCATCGGCGGGGATGTGTAGGAATTGAAAAGTGCTCCTGTTTGTAGGAGGCTGAGATGCTGGGAAGTGAGGCCCTTGTTGGGTATTCGCCACTGTCCGCTGATTTATGTGGGCTTGACACTGACCCCCATTGGGTATTCGCCAGTGTTGTCCTTATTGTTAGAAATTGAATTGAAATCCCATCAGCAGGGATGTGATGAAATTGAGTAAAGGTCCCATCGGCGAGGACATACTGAGAAAGGAAAGGGGTCCCATCGGCGAGGACGTGCTGGAATCTACTGAGATTGTTGCTTGCAAGATTGACTGGAAGTCCCTGCAACGGGAATGCTCTGAGACGGTCTTGTCTTCGCGGAAAGGTACTGAAGAGGATGCCCCATAGCGAAGGGCTGAGATGACTGTTGTCGGTAGTTTTGGGCAGACTCCGATAGTTGTGCTTGATTTGAGCTGGAGGCCGGAGGGACCTGGCATGGCTGTTGAGATTGCTGAACTGGGCCAACTTGATTGTTGACTGCTGTGGTGGCTTGTGCTTACATGAATTACAAGAGCATTTCTTATATTGCTCTCATTCCCTGTGCCAATTCTTGCATGATTAACGTATTCTCAATTGGTTGTTGCGCTGGAGGTTGCGTTTCGGCCAGGTCAAGGGCGGGGAAGAGGTGAGCTTCCTCTTCATGGTCGGACATGGCTCGCTGAGCCCGAGTGCGGATTATGCTGCAGAAGGGAAGTTGTTTCCGAGGACGTTAAGCCTGAGGAGGCGCAATGGTGAGGAAGATACTCTATTCTATTTTTTTTTTTAGGTTTTGGGATTTACTTTTTTTTTTGTTTATGCGTAGAAAGCTATGCAGATGAGATTTTATGAGGACTAATGACTTTCATGTACAGGAAGGATTCTGTTTTTCAAGCTGGATCACGACTAGTGGGACTAGTATATCCGAAGAGGAGTCGCCATTCTATGGACGCTCGCCTCTCTGCGCTCTCGAATTCTCCCTTCCTTTCGGAAAATGGGGTGTGTGCGCATGAATCGCCGTTTGTGCCATTGGCTTGCCTCGCTCTCGAGGGCTTTTTATCTGTTGTCGCGTTAAATTGGATATGTTTGGATGAGTTTGTATAAGACCAGAATCGCCACTAGCCAGTTACTTCGAATCTACAGTCGGCTAGAACCTGTAGAAACGTTAGAGAAGGGGATCCGAAGATTCCTTCCTCTAAAATGACTCCTTTTGATTTGCGGCTAGAGATTCAAGGTAAGGGATCACGGTTACAGGGTGGGAAGATGTTAAGTACCCCACACTGCCCGTACCGAAGTACGGTCTCTACTTCACAGTATCGAACTAATACTTGAAAGTCTGATTTAATCCCCTTACACTCTCATGAATGATATGATGCATGAATGCAGGTTTGAACAGTAAGAGTTTCTGATGGGCAGGTTTTCATTAATAGGCAAGCCCAGAGCATACGCTCGAATTAACAGGTGCTTTATGCAGGATGCATGCTGTGTATTTGAATAATCAAACTGTTTGCAGTGATATGATAAGTAGGGGCGTTGGAAGAAAGTAAATGTTGCACTTATGCTAGATGCGAATGAGATGATGCTAGTAGAGAGTAGTTGGATGGACGGAGGTGTTGCAAGGGTTTGCGTCGAGTGGCTAGATCAGGACTTGGGTAGTTCGGGAGACTTAGACCAGGGTCAGACTGGGCTGGATCAGGGCTAGGCTCTTCTCACTCGGGCTCTCCTTGGTGGAGGAATGGACTAAAAGGGGGAGATGGACTCGGGACTTATGAGATTTTTCTGAGACTTGAGGGATGATGAATGTGAAGGGGAGAAGGGGTATTTAAAGCTGCGAGTAGTGGCAGCTGTTGTAAATATGCTTGGGCAGCATCCTGGGGGCCGCCCATACGGCCTCTCTTCTCCAGCTTCGAAGCGTACGAACTCCGAACCTGAAGCAGAAAAGCCCGAGGTTTGAGGTTCGGACCTACTCTGAAGCTGTGGCTCGGAACCAGGTGAGTTGACTGGGTTTGAAAGATGGGTTGACACGGCGAGTTGACTGGGTTCATGGGCTGGATTGACCCGGTGAGTCAACTCGGTGATTTGATTCAGCGGGTTGACTCACCAAGTTTGACTTTGTTGGCATTTTTTGACTGGTTTTTCTTATGAGTGGTTTTTCAGGCTGATGTTTAGGGGTGAGTCGACTAGGTTCAGGCTTGAGCTGGGTTATGGATTGGGGCTTATAAGGGTGAGTTTGGCTGGGTTTGGACATGGGCTTTGGGGGCATGGTCCTCCATTCATTCAGCTATCTCTACCAACATTGTAGCCGAAGGTGGGGTGTCTACAGGAACATCAACGAGTCTTGGGAGAATGATTCTACTTCGAGTTTTCTTATTTTCTTCTAGTTAGTTTTTTTTAATGCTTTTTTAGGCTTTTAGTTCAAGGATGTTAGACATGAACTAAAACCTCTTAACTAGAGGTAAGAGGTAAAGCTTTTAGTTTGTTTTTGATGGATTGATTCAACCTAGGTTTTCTTTTTATGCTTTTATTGATGAACATGGTTTGATTTCAAGTTTAAATAAAGTTCTAGTTCTAGTTTCTCTTTAATCTATTGATGACTCCGGGCTCATTGAATAGTTGGAGGTTCTAAGCTAGTATCTTACCTATTTTTCATTGTTTAGACCTGCACAATTCCTTGATTTACCATAGACTACGGGCATGGTATATGCTTTGAATGCCATATGCTCTGATGATTGATCTTTATGTGGGAACTCTTTTAAACCAAAGTTTTAATATTCTGTGTGAGTCTGAGATAAATGTTTTGCTTGTTGATATTGGTTTAATTAAAGTTCAAATCATAGTTCTACTCAAGTCTAGTGACATGATTTGAGGAAGACAATGGTTGTGACTGTTGAACCTCTAATTTATACACTGCATTGCCCATTTCATGACATGGTTTGCATGATTTTCATGATTTAAAGGCCCATCTAACACATGTTTTGTGATTATAGGGGATGAGAGCGAACTTCATTCAATTAGGGATTAAAAGAAAGCTTTTGGAACCATTGGATGAAGGGTGAAAGAGGACCAAAGAAAGAAGAAAGCAAGGAGAAGAGAAAGAAGGAAAAAAGAGGAGAAAAGAAAGAAAGAAGAACAAGTTGAAGAGGGTCCGACCGGTCTTGACAGGTCGGCCAGAGGAGACAGACCGGTCTTGACCGGTCGGCCACACTTGCTGATCACATAGAAGACCAGACCGACCGGTCTTGACCGGTCGGCCACACTTGCTGATCACATAGAAGACCAGACCGACCGGTCTTGACCGGTCAGCCATGTACACTGGACAAAGCAAAGAGAGACCGACCGGTCTTGACCGGTCGGCTATGCACGCTGGCTGTTCTTTAAAACAAGCCCGACCGGTCGGCTACACTCCCTGGATGGTTGAAAAGACCAGTCCGACCGGTCGGCCCTGCGTAAATAGGGTCCTTTCTAAATCGGGACTCCGAAAACTGCTGCGCACTGCGTAACCTTTCGCAGATTCTGGATGTTTCCGACGCAAGGGAGCTTTCTTACTATAAAAGGACACCTAGGGGCTCTTCCTAGGTCATCAGAGAAGCTAAGGGACGTGGTTCTAAGGAGGGGAAGCTGTCGTGGAGCGTCTGCAACTCTCCTATTTCTGGTTTTTTCTAGTTTTATGCTTCTATTAAGAGTTTTTAGTTGTAGCATGAATATGCTCGGCTAGAACCTCTCAGCTAAGGCTGAGAGGTGAAGCTTGTAGCCAATTCCATGTTGGATTCAGTTTAATTCAAGTAATTTCAATTCAAGTTTGGATTTTTCTTGCATATTTCAGTTCCAAAAGTGGTAGTTTGAGATGTTTTATGAGAGTTCATGTACTCCGGACATGAATTCCTTACAATTCTCTGAGATTATCATATGATGCTTGTCTAGATTCGAATTATAGTAATCCTTGAGCAGGCCATAGTCCATAGGCATGGCTGTTACTCCGCAGGCTATGGTTTTGAATTCTATATTGATTGTATGGGACTTGAACTTGGAAGTTCAACTTGATTTGGATTGAATGTGTGTGAATGCTTTATTTTCCAACTAGATGAGAGATAGGACTTCAAATCTAGTTGTGTTCTCTACTTGGATTGATTGAATTGACATGGGATTGCTACAAGTGGATCCTTGAATGCCTTAGTACTTTAAATTACTGATTTTCTATTAAAGTTACTATTTTAGTTAATTACCCAATTAATTTGATTTTCTTCCAAAAACTGAGTTGCTGGAGTAGTTTGGAGATTGTTTCTATTTCCCTGTGGATCGACCTCGGTCTTACCGAGTTTTATTACTACATCGCAGCCTTACACTTGAGGCGAGCGAACAGTGACCTTAAATTTATTGGATAAATGATTGGCTTATACAATTGAGTGTGCCCAATGCCTAAGCTTTATTGAGGGAACTATATTAATGAGAATTCATCTATTTTAGATAGTTATATGATTTAATTGCTTTATATTTCGGTCGGATAGAGATAGGACTTCAACTCTGGTTGAGTAATTGAGAGACCCAGTGAATCAATACATTGGAAATAACTAAAAGTGGATCCTTAGTGCTATAGTGTTTTTAAAATTATTGTTTTCACTTTCTTACTCACTATTTTAACTCACAATTCTACAATATAGTTTTTTTGGATTTAGTCCTTTAATATAATCTCAATCTAAGTTGTTTTTGAAAAAATCCTAAGAATACTCGCATATAAATCCTTGTTGGATGATACTCGGTCTTTCCGAATTATTATTACATCACAACCTTGCACTTGGGGTTGACGAACAAGTTTTTGGCGCTGTTGCCGGGGGTTTTAAGATGGTGTTTTCAGAATTTTTCTTAGATAGCTTTTAATTAAGATTGTGTTAAGATAAGTTTATGAGTTGTTTTGTTTTCTAGAATAGGTTTCCTTCTTATTTCAGGACACTAACTTAGTTTCTTTTATTTTGATTTTACAGGATTCTAACATAAATCTTCAATTAAGGTTTTATTCTTCTAACCCTCTTGTTATAGATTGTTTTAGATTTGTATTCTGAGAAGTAGGTTAGATCTCAGATTTGTGTTAAGTGGTTCATGCTTGTAGACACCCCACCTTCGGCTATAAAGTTAGTTGAGATAGCTAAATGGATGGAGGTCCATACCCTCAAACCCCATGTCCAAACCCAGCCAAACTCACCCTTACAAGCCCCAATCCATAGCCCAGCTTAAGCCTGAACCCAGTCGACTCACCCCTAAACATCAACCTGAAAAACCCCCATAAGAAAAATCAGTCCAAAAATCCCAGAAAAGTCAAACTTGGTGAGTCAACCCGTTGAGTCAAATCACTGAGTCAACTCATCGGGTTAGTCCACCCCCTGCACCTAGTCAACTCACCGTGTTAATCCATCTATTAAACCCAGTCAACTCACTTGGTTCCGAGCCACAGCTTCAGAGTAGCTCCGAACCTCAAACTAACAGCTTTTCTGCTTCAGGTTCGGGGGTTGTATACTCCGAAGCTGGAGCAAAGAGTTCATACGGGCGGCCCCCTGGGGGGCGCCCAAACATAATTACGGGAACTGCCACTCTCCGCAGTTATAAATACCCCCGTTCCCTCTCATTCACACATCCCTCAACATATAGAAAACCCGTCAAGTTCGAGTCCCTCTCCACTTCCTTTAGCCCATTCCTCCACTAAGGAGAGCCCGAGTAAGAAGAGTCTAGTCTTGGTCCAGCCCAGCCTGACCTTGGTTCAAGCCTCTCAAGCTGCCTAAGTCCCGATCTTAGCCGCTCGAAACAAATCCTTGTGATACCTCCATCCATCCAACTACTCTTAATCAGCATCATCTCATCACATCTAGCATAAGCGCAACATTTACTACTCTTCCAACCCCCCTGCTTGTCATTCCACTGTAAACACTTTGATTGATTAAATACACAGCATGCATCTCGCATAAAGCACCTGTCAGTTTGAGCGTATGCTCTGGGCTTGCCTATTGATGGAAACTTGCCCATTAAAAACTCTTACAGTTCAGACCCATATTCATGCATCATACCATTCATGAGAATGTATGAGGATTAAATCAGACTTTTAAGTTTTAGTTCAATTCTGTGAAGTAAAGACCGTACTTTGGTACTGGCAGAGTGGGTGCCTAACACCTTCCCATCCTGTAACCGTGATCCCTTACCTCGAAAGGAGTCATTTTAGAGGAAGGAATCTTTGGATTCCCTTCTCTAACATTTCTAGGGGGTCTAGCCGATTGTAGATTTGAAGTAACTGGCTAGTGGCGACTCTGGTCTTATACGAACTCATTCAAACATATCCAGTTTAACACGATAACCGAAAAAGCCCTCGAGAAAGAGGCGAGCCAGTGGCACAACGACGATTCGCGTATACCCCCTTTTCAAAAGGGAGAGTAGGGGAGCGCGGAAAGGCGAGCGTCCACAATGCCCAAGTGAGTTTATGATCACACTCAATGGTTGTTAGGTGACAGAAATTGTTGAAGGGATTGGTAGAGAACCTCGTGAGAGAAAACATTTAAATCTTCCTGAATTTACTAGAGAGATAGCTAAAAATCAACCTAACCAAAGGGCTAACCAACAACAAACTTAAGCCCAAAACCGAACTAAATTAATGAGAATGAAGTGGGGGATGTGCCTCCACCTAGGACACCACGTGATTATTTACAACCCGTTAGGATGAGTACCCCCTCTTGCATGATTTTCTCTCACAATGTAGAGAATATTGATTTTAAACCAGGGTTGATTCAACTTCTCCCCAAATTCCATGAACTCGACTTCGAAAGTGCATATCTACATCTTAAGGAGTTGGATGAGATTATAGCCACAATTCACTTTGATAACGTAACTGAGGATACTATGAGACTCAAGTTGTTCCCTTTCTCTTTAAAAGAGAAAGCCAAGTCATGACTAGGAGAAAGCCAAGTCATGACTACATTCCTTAAGGGTGAAGTCTATCGGAACATGGGCTGAGATGATCCGGGAGTTTCTTAAAAAATTCTTCTTGGCTCATCGAACCAATGCACTAAGAAGGGCCATAATGAACTTTGCCCAAAAAGAAGATGAAACCTTCTTCCAATGTTGGAAGAGGTATAAGGAGTTATTAAACGCATGCCCACATCATGGCTACGAACGGTGGAGGGTGATTAGTTTCTTCTATGACGGACCAACTTCATCCATGTGCTAATTCGTGGAGATGATGTGTAATGGGGAGTTCATGAAGAAAGAAATGGAGGAAGCTTGGGATTATTTTGACATGTTGGCTGAAAATGCACAATCATGGGACACATCTAAGCCAACAAGTTTAAAATAACCCCAAGACAAGGAAAATGGAGGACTTTATTGTTGAGCTCCTAATTGTGTATATTCTAACCCCAATTCATCACTCATTGTGCAAGGTTTGTATGGTTTATAGGCTAATCCAATGCATGTTTTGTGACTACAGGACTAAGAGGGAGCTCCACTCAATTGAAGAAAAAAAGGATTCATTTAGGATCATTCTGATGAAGAACATTTGAGGACCAAAGAAGAAAAGAAAGAAAGAAGTAAAGAAGAAAAGAAAGCAGAAGAAAGAAAGAAAGAAAACAAAAGAAAAGAGGCTGACCGGTCGTGACCGGTCAGCCAAGGAAGCCAGACCGGTCAGTGACCGGCCAGCCATGCATGTTTAGATGCTACTGAAGAGGACTGACCGGTCATTACTGCTGGAAGATTTCTGAAGGCGTCCGACCGGTCATGACCGGTCGGACATCATTGCTGGACTGGAGATAAACAGGCCCGACCGGTCTTGACCGGTCGGGCATACTTGCTGGATTAAGGTTTTACAAGCCCGACCGGTCATGACCGGTCGGCTATGGTTGCTGGAGTGGTCAGTTATTGAGGCCGACCGGTCGTGACCGGTCGGCTGTGCGTAAAGACTTAGAAATTTCTAATTCCAGCCCGAATTTCTCTGCGCTGCGTAAGTGTTACGCACTTTCTCGATTCTTCCGAAGTTGTGGAGCTTCCAGACTATAAAAGGACACCTAGGGATCATTCCTAGGGTATCCTAGAAGGGTTCAAGCGAGGTTAGAGGTTGTGGAAGTGGAGATTGGAGTTTCACAACTCCTTTTGGTTTGCTTTGCTGTTTTCATGCTTTTTGTAGTTGTCTCATGTTTCCTTGGATCATGAGCAGCTAAACCTCTTAGCTAGGGCTAAGAGGTGAAGCTTGTAGTGAATCCAAGATGTTTTAATTCGTAGTTAAGTAGTTTTCAGTTTGGAATTCAGGATTATGAACTAAGGTTTGAAGTTTATACAAGTTTTGAAGTAATTTTTCTTAGTCTTGTGATGACTCATGGATGTTTGGATGAATTACTTATCTTCTTAATTTAGTTTGTAACGGTCTAGACCTGTATGATCCGAGGAATCGGAGTGCGCTCTAGCACTAAGCTCTTCATAAAGGGACTTCATGCCAAAGGTCTATTTTAGTTGATTTTCTGGAATATGTAAGGACTGTGCTTGTGATTTGAATCTAGTTCAAATCCTAATCTAGCCTTGTCTTGTGAGAGGACTTGGGGATGGTTATAATTGAGAACTGGACCTATAGGAAAGGGGAATGACCTATGCAATTGAGCATGCTCAGCTCAGCCTACATTGAGTGAATCTTATGCATAGAACTTACATATTACAGACTGTTTGGTTTAACAGCTCTATCATCCGACTAGATAGACAGAAATGTCGATTCTAGTTGAGAGAATAAGAAACCACAGCGGATTGAACATCAAGGATTGCTACAAGTGGATCCTTGAACCCCTAGTGCCTTCTTATAATTAATTACTTTTGATTTAATTCACCTTTTGTTACTCACATCAACTTCGTACAACAATCTGATTAGTAGACTTAAATAGACACTTGTGGACTGAATTTGCGAGATCCTACATAGTTCCTGTGGATCGACCTCAGTCTTACCGAGTTTATTACTACATCGCAACCCTACACTTGGGGAAGCGAACAAGTTTTTGGCGCCGCTGCCGGGGACCTTGACGGTTTTCACAAATTTCTGAAATTAGTATCTATTTAGAAATTTTTTTTAGATTTTTAGACTAACTTAATTTGTTTATTTGATTTTTCTTTTCAGGGATTTCTAGGAAGCTGAAGAAGATTCAAGGATTTCAAGTGCGAATCAGGTTCTATCCTTCTAAAACCTTACTCTTCTCCTTCTCCTATTCATTCCTATTCATCTCTTGTAGAGTGGGTGGAGATTCCTTTTGGATCTCTAAAAGGTCGGCCTTTTTGCCACCTGGATTCCTATTGGTCGGCTCAGCCGCCTTGGATCACCTTGTGCTCAGAGATTTCTTTTCTCATCTCTACTCCTCTTTTTCCTTTTTTCTGCACTTTTCCTCAAAAGATTCAAAGAGTGGGTGGGGAGTTCTCTGAACCCCTATTGACTAGGAAAAATCGGTCTCTATCCTTGCTTCTGGCCTAGCCATTGCAAGACACCTTGTGCTTCGGTCTCAGAGAAGAGTAAAGAAAAGGGAGGAAGAATTCTTCTTTCTTTTTGTTTCTTATTTTTTGGTTTTGCATGCCACATTGGGCTCGGGATTTCAATAACCGACTCATAAGTGAAGGGGGGATAGTAGAAGGAATTGATAGAGAGCCACGTGCTAGGAAACAGCTAGATTCTCCAATTTTATCTGAAAATATGGCTGCAAATCAACCTAACCCGATCCAAAATCAAACTGAAACAGGGGAGAATGTGGTTGAGGATGTTCCCCGACCAAGGACTTTACATGATTTCTTACAACCTGCAAGAACGAGCACTCCCTCATGCATAATTTTTCCACAAAATGCAGGGAATGTGGATTTGAAACCGGGAGTGATCAATCTTCTCCCTAAATTCCATGGTCTAGACAGTGAAAGTGCCTATCAACACCTTAGGGAGTTTGATGAGGTAATCACCACCATGCACTTTGCAAATGTGACTGAAGATGTAGTAAGACTTAAATTCTTCCCTTTCACTCTTAAGGATAAAGCCAAGGGTTGGCTTTATGCATTGAGGCCAAGATCAATTGGTTCATGGACTGATATGCACAAAGAATTTATTAAAAAATTCTTCCCTACTCACAAAACGAACATGCTTAAGCGCCTTATCATGAACTTTGCCCAAAAGGAAGATGAAACTTTTTCCCAATGTTGGGAGAGGTTTAAGGACCTATTAAACGCATGCCCACATCATGGCTATGAAATTTGGTGAATTATAAGTTTTTTCTATGAAGGACTGACTTCATCCATGCGCCAATTTATAGAGATGATGTGTAATGGAGAGTTCATGAATAAGGAAGCTGATGAAGCATGGGATTATTTGGAAGAATTGGCTGAGAGTGCATAGTCTTGGGACACATCTAAACCAACAAGTTCCAAGACTGGCCAACAAAAGGAAAAGGGAGGAATGTATGTCTTATCAGAAGAAGATAGCATAAGTGCACGGTTGGCTAGCCTCACAAGAAAGGTCGAAGCCATGGAATTAAGGAAAGGAGAAACAATCAACTCCACTGACGTTGTAACTGTTTGTGGAATTTGTGCTAGAAATCAACATGCTACACCAGATTGTCCCACAATTTCAGCAGTCCAAGGCATCTTACAAGAACAAACAAATGCCATAAACAGCTATCAACAGCAATATGGTGCTCCAAACTCAAACACGTTTAATCCTAATTGGAAGAACCATCCCAACTTCAGTTGGAGGAATGGACCCACTGCAAATGCAAACAACACTCCAAAAGTATCACTAGAAGAGATGTTGGGTGCACTCGTATCATCCATAATGAGTATAACAAGACAAATTCTCTAAAAATAGATGGGTTCATGCAAGAGCAATTGAAATTCAATCAAAATTCAAACCAAGCCATTAATGAATTGAAAACATCTCTGGCTAGAGTTGAAGCTCACCTTAGTGGTAGAGAGAAGGGCACACTTCCTGCTCAACCTCTTCCTAACCCAAGAACCCAGTATGAGATACAAGATGCAAGCTCATCCTCCCACCATACGGAACATGTTCAAGCTATCACCACTTTGAAAAGTGGGAAAGAAATTGACAAATCTAATCCGGTGAAGGCTCCAAAGCCTAAGGATCCGGATATTCTCAAAGAGGATGATAACTCAAACAATACTCCACAAGAGAAAGAACCGGAAAGACAATACAAGCCGGTTGCCCCATTTCCACAAAGGTTGATTTCACCTAAACCTTTAGATAAAAATCTGGAGATTCTGGAAGTTTTCAAGCAGGTGAAGATCAACATCCCGCTGTTGGATGCAATAAAACAAATACCATCTTATGCCAAATTTCTAAAGGAATTGTGTACAGTCAAAAGGAAACATAACGTTCACAACAAAGTTCTTTTGGCTGAGAATTTGAGCGCCATCATCAAACAAGAGGTGCCCCAAAAATACAAGGATCCAGGTAGTCCAACCATCTCATGCATCATAGGAGACTACCAGATTAAACAGGCTCTACTCGACTTGGGGGCAAGTGTGAATCTCATTCCATACTCGGTCTATGAACAACTTGGGTTAGGTGAATTGAAACCCACTAAAACCATACTCCAACTTGCTGATAGATCTATCCGGATACCGAGAGGAATGATAGAGGATGTTCTAGTCCAAGTTGATAAATTCTACTACCCAGTAGATTTTATTGTCTTGGACACACATCCCGTGATAGGCACCGGTACTCAAATTCCCGTCATATTTGGACGACCGTTTCTAGCTACCTCAAATGCCATTATCAATTGTAGAAACGGACTTGTACAAATGTCCTTTGGAAATATGACCCTTGAGCTTAACATATTTGAGTTATGCAAACAACCGCGGGAAGTTGATGATGATGTCTACGAGTTAAACATGATTGAATCATTCGTGGAGGATACAGTCCCCTTGTCACTATTTTCCGACCTTTTGGAGGCATGTGTGGCCTATCCTCATGAGATGAATAATGACACAACACAAGAGATGGATGCCATTATAGATGTGATGCCGGTGCTTGAGAATAAAAGATGGAGGGCCCCAATTGAACCTTTGCATGTAAATGAGAACAAGGCCCTCCCATCCAACATCAAGGCACCAAAACTCGACCTAAAACCATTGCCAAGTGAGCTAAAATATGTTTATTTGGGTCGAGATGAGACATATCCAGTGGTGATTGCCTCCCACTTGGATGAGGAACAAGAGAGTAGGCTAATAGTCACTCTATTAGAGCACAAGAGTGCTATTGGATGGTCAATTGCGGATCTCAAAGGTATAGACCCACTGATTTGTACTCACCGCATACACCTTGAGGAAAATGCAAAGACATCCCGGCAACCATAAAGACGACTAAATCCAAACATGAAGGATGTGGTTAAGGAAGAAGTGGTGAAACTATTGGATGTAGGTATCATTTACCCAATATCTGATAGCCAATGGGTGAGCCCAACTCAAGTGGTACCTAAGAAATCTGGAATAACCATCGTAGCCAATGCCAATAACGAACTCGTGCCAACTAGAGTCACTACCGGTTGGAGAATGTGTATTAACTACAGGAAGCTAAACACTGTCACGAGGAAAGACCACTTCCCCCTACCGTTTGTTGATCAGATTTTAGAACAGTTGGCGGGTCATTCCCACTTTTGCTTCCTTGATGGCTATTCAGGGTACAACCAAATAGAAATTGCCCGTGAAGACCAAGAAAAGACTACATTCACATGTCCATTCGGCACTTTCGCCTATCGACGGATGCCGTTTGGACTATGTAATGCCCCTGCCACCTTCCAGCGTTGTATGATGAGCATCTTTTCTGACATGGTGGGGACCATCCTCGAAGTCTTCATGGATGATTTTTCTGTATTTGGTTGTAGCTTTGATGAGTGCCTTGAGCACTTGAAATCTGTGCTGAAAAGATGTGAAGAGAAGAACCTTGTGCTGAATTGGGAGAAGTGTCACTTCATGGTTCAAAAGGGAATTGTACTTGGTCACATCGTTTCACAAAATGGAATTGAGGTGGACAAGGCGAAAATTGATCTTATCTCTAACCTTCCACCACCCAAAAGCATACGAGATATACGATCCTTTTTAGGACACGCAGGATTTTACAGAAGGTTCATAAAGGATTTCAGTTCACTCTCTCGCCCTTTATGTAACCTACTTCAAAAGGAAAATTCATTCGAGTGGAATGAAGAATGTCAAAAGGCCTTTACCACCCTTAAAGGTATGTTGACATGTACCCCAATAATGCAACCACCTGATTGGAGCCTTCCTTTTGAGATTATGTGTGACGCTAGCGACTATGCTATTGGGGCCGTGTTAGGCCAAAGAAAAGATAAAAAGCCATGTGTCATCTACTATACAAGTAGAACCCTAAACTCAGCCCAGGCAAACTACAACACTACTGAAAAGGAACTTTTAGCTGTAGTTTTTACCTTGGAGAAGTTTAGATCCTACTTGATTGGATCCAAGATCATTGTATTCACTGACCATGCCGCACTTAAGTATCTTCTCTCTAAAAAGGATGCTAAACCATGGTTGTTAAGATAGATCCTTCTACTTCAGGAATTTGACATAGAAATACGTGATAAGAAAGGAGTAGAGAATGTAGTAGCTGACCACCTCTCTCGACTTGTCCTCACTGATTTCCCTGAAACGACTGCAATCAATGACATGTTCCCTGATGAACAACTCTTTGCTGTTTCCCAATTACCATGGTATGCGGACATTGCTAACTATCTTGCTACAGGTACAATTCCTACATATTGGAAAAAGCAAGATAAGGATAGATTCTTCTCGGAGGTGCGGAAATTCCTATGGGACGACCCATACTTATTCAAGTATTGTCCCAATCAAATCATAAGGAGATGTGTCCCAGATGATGAGCAACAAAGCATCATCTCCTTCTGTCATTCTCAAGCATGTGGTGGCCATTTTTCGGCTAAAAAGACCACAGCAAAAATTCTGCAATGTGGGTTTTATTGGCCCACTATGTTCAAAGACACACATGAGTTTTGCAAAGCATGTGAACCTTGTCAGAAATTAGGGGGAATCTCCCGTAGAAACATGATGCCACTCAATCCCATCTTAATTATCGAATTTTTTATTGTTGGGGCATCGATTTCATGGGCCCATTCCCATCTTCTTTTGGAAACCTATACATCTTGCTTGCCGTCAACTATGTTTCCAAATGGGTCGAGGCTATCCCTTGCCGGAATAATGACCATAAAACGGTCATTAGATTTTTAAAAGAAAATATTCTTTCCCGGTTTGGAACGCCTCGAGTCATCATAAGTGATGGAGGGTCTCACTTTTGCAATCGCCCTTTTGAAGCCTTAATGAAGAAATATGGCGTAACACACAAAGTGAGCACTCCCTATCACCCACAAACTAGTGGACAAGCTGAGATATCCAATAGGGAGATTAAACACATTTTAGAGAAAACGGTGAACCCCGATCGCAAGGATTGGTCGCTTCGGCTTACCGATGCGCTTTGGGCTTACCGTACAGCTTTCAAAACCCCTATTGGAATGTCTCCCTATAGACTTGTCTATGGGAAGGCTTGTCACTTGCCTGTGGAGTTGGAACATAGGGCATATTGGGCTATTAAGATGATGAATTTCAATTCTGACAAGGCAAGCTCGCTACGCAAACTACAATTGAACGAACTTGCAGAAATACGGAATGAAGCTTATGAGAATGCGAGAATTTACAAGGACAAGACGAAGATATTCCATGATAAGAATATTCTTCGCAAGACATTCATGATCAACCAAAAAGTCCTCATGTATAATTCTCGCTTACATCTATTTTCGGGAAAACTGAGATCTCGATGGACCGGTCCCTACATTGTGCAAACTGTCTATCCATATGGGACTGTCGAGCTGTTGAATCCGAGGAACGGCAACATTTTCAAAGCTAATGGGCAGCGATTAAAGCCGTTCTTTGAGAAATTCCCTTCAGAAGGTATGTCCATACCTCTGAATGATCCTGTGTATCAGGATGATTGATCTCCTAGTCTGACGGAGGTATAGAGTAGTTAGGATTAGGATTTTATTGCCTTTGTTTTCTTTTTCATAGGTTTGTTAGAAGGAGGAAGCATTCCACTTTTCACTCTCATAGGTACTATCATTCCTCACTCCCTTTATTTTCAAATTGCTCTCATGTTTTGCTCATTGCACATCTTTTACATTGAGGACAATGCAAGATTTGGTTGGGGGGTGTAGGATCGCTTGGATGAATCCAGCGTTTTGCAACATTTTAAGCAATCATGTGGAAATTTTTTCTTTTCGATTTTTCAAAAATTCGAAACATCTTTTGGAAAACACCGGTACTATGCATTCAAGTTAATATGAGCATAAAAGGAGGAGATATGAAGTGTATGGGGCTGGATGTCTGGAATCTCTCCTAGCATAATGGTTTTATATGTGAACTCCCCTATTTTTGTGATTGATAGAAAACCTGAACACTTTTACACCTAGTTCACATTACACGATTTTCATGAGTTGAAGGGGTTATGTGATTTATGGATTAGCTAGACTTTGAATTAAGGTATTGAGAAATCAGGCCGGGGTACTTTGTCCATCCTTGTCCATGGGAAAATAATGAAAGATATGGATTTTTAAAAATCCTATCTAATAATAAAAAAAAAGAGAAAAAGGAAAAGGAAGGATGAAATTGGGAATGTGGAAAAACGGTGGAAAATTCCGATTAGGGCTACCTACTACCAACCGGGGGATGGTCTACCCGTAACCAAAGCAGGAAATGGGACGTAGTGTGAAAGTCGTCGGAAGGACGGTAAGACAAATTCCTGTCATTGGCTTGATGTGGCTCTATGTACCTTGAGTTCTATAGTCTAGTTGATCTACGAAGAAGATAATCCTAGAAACTCGTGCGATGAATTTTCACTACCCACACTAGGTTGAATTTGTTCAAGTCCTTCTATTTATCAACCAATCAGCGGGAATTTCATATAAATGCTTATTATGTTTTGAGGATTTTCGGTTCCAACCTTTGACACCTAATCTTTCTGAATCTTATACTTATGAACCTTGGAATGTATAGAAGGATGGTTTCTGAAAGAAAGTTGAGTTTTGAAGAATGGGATTAGTTTCACGCATGTTTTGCTCGGGACTAGCAAAATGCTGGTTGGGGGGTGTGTTGAGCTCCCAATTGTGTATATTCTAACCCCAATTCATCACTCATTGTGCAAGGTTTGTATGGTTTATAGGCTAATCCAATGCATGTTTTGTGACTACAGGACTAAGAGGGAGCTCCACTCAATTGAAGACAAAAAGGATTCATTTAGGATCATTCTGATGAAGAACATTTGAGGATCAAAGAAGAAAGAAAGAAAGAAGTAAAGAAGAAAAGAAAGCAGAAGAAAGAAAGAAAGAAAACAAAAAGAAAAGAGGCTGACCGGTCGTGACCGGTCAGCCAAGGAAGCCAGAACGGTCATGACCGGCCAGCCATGCATGTTTGGATGCTACTGAAGAGGACTGACCGGTCATGACCGGTCAGTCATTACTGCTGGAAGATTGCTGAAGGCGTCCGACCGGTCATGACATCATTGCTGGACTGGAGATAAACAGGCCTGGATTAAGGTTTTACAAGCCCGACCGGTCATGACCGGTCGGCTATGGTTGCTGGAGTGGTCAGTTATTGAGGCCGACCGGTCGTGACCGGTCGGCTGTGCGTAAAGACTTAGAAATTTCTAATTCCAGCCCGAATTTCTCTGTGCTGCGTAAGTGTTACGCACTTTCTCGATTCTTCCGAAGTTGTGGAGCTTCCAGACTATAAAAGGACACCTAGGGATCGTTCCTAGGGTATCCTAGAAGGGTTCAAGCGAGGTTGGAGGTTGTGGAAGTGGAGATTGGAGTTTCACAACTCCTTTTGGTTTGCTTTGCTGTTTTCATGCTTTTTGTAGTTGTCTCATGTTTCCTTGGATCATGAGCAGCTAAACCTCTTAGCTAGGGCTAAGAGGTGAAGCTTGTAGTGAATCCAAGATGTTTTAATTCGTAGTTAAGTAGTTTTCAGTTTGGAATTCAGGATTATGAACTAAGGATTGAAGTTTATACAAGTTTTTAAGTAATTTTTCTTAGTCTTGTGATGACTCATGGATGTTTGGATGAATTACTTATCTTCTTAATTTGTTTGTAACGGTCTAGACCTGTATGATCCGAGGAATCGGAGTGCGCTCTAGCACTAAGCTCTTCATAAAGGGACTTCATGCCAAAGTTCTATTTTAGTTGATTTTCTGGAATATGTAAGGACTGTGCTTGTGATTTGAATCTAGTTCAAATCCTAATCTAGCCTTGTCTTGTGAGAGGACTTGGGGATGGTTATGATTGAGAACTGGGCCTATAGGAAAGGGGAATGACCTATGCAATTGAGCATGCTCAGCTCAGCCTACATTGAGTGAATCTTATGCATAGAACTTACATATTACAGACTGTTTGGTTTAACAGCTCTATCATCCGACTAGACAGACAGGAATGTCGATTCTAGTTGAGAAAATAAGAAACCACAGCGGATTGAACATCAAGGATTGCTACAAGTGGATCCTTGAACCCCTAGTGCCTTCTTATAATTAATTACTTTTGATTTAATTCACCTTTTGTTACTCACATCAACTTCGTACAACAATCTGATTAGTAGACTTAAATAGACACTTGTGGATGAATTTGCGAGATCCTACATAGTTCCTGTGGATCGACCTCGGTCTTACTGAGTTTATTACTACATCGCAACCCTACACTTGGGGAAGCGAACATTTATGTCTTGAATGATGAAGACGATCTTAGTGCTAGAGTGGTTAATCTCACACAAAAAATTGAGGCCATAGAGTTAAGAAAAGTGGATGCAATTCAAAATAGGGGGGCTGTTGAAACTATTTGTGAAATTTGTGCTTCCAATCTGCACCATGCAGGATTGTCCCATAATTCTTACATTTCAGGAACTTTTACATGAACAATCAAATGCCTTAAATATTTATCAACGTCCTTTTAGCGCTCCAAACTCAAATACGTATAATCCTAGTTGGAGGAACCATTCGAACCTCAGTTAGGAGAATGGACCCATGACCAACATAAGTAATCCTCAAAGGGCCCCCCCATACAATTTTCTATGGCCCCACCACAAATGTCTATGGAGGATACTTTGAAAACATTCATGCATGGCCAAGCTCAAATCAACCAAATAAACAATGCGATAATGCTTGAGCTTAAAACCTCAGTGGAGGAAATTAAGGCATGCTTAAACACAAGGGAATGGACCCTTCTAGTCCAACCCCTACCTAACTCAAAATCAAAATACGAGATAAGCGCGCCTAGCTCCTGTAACCCTCACATAGAATATGATAAGTCTATTACTACTCTTAAAAGTGAGAAAACAATCGAAAAATCTAATCCGGTGAAGGCCACAAAACCTAATGATCTGGTATCTTCTAAAGAGGATGATGAATTGTTTGCTCGCCTCAAGTGTAAGGCTGCGATGTAGTAATAATTCTCGGTAAGACCGAGGTCGATTCACAAGGAATTAGGTAAACCAATTCAAATTGCTCCAGCAACTTCGAATTTAATGAATTGAGGATTTCAAGTTTATAAACTAACTTAAAACAGTAATTGTAAAAATCTATAGTTAAAGGGAACTAAGGCTTTCGAGGATCCACTTGTGATAGTCCTCATGTGAATTCATTCATCCAAGCATAACACAACTAGAATTGAAGTTCTATCTCTCTTCTAGTTGGAAGATATAACATTCAAACACAAACAATCCCCACTCAAGTGAAAGAATAAGATTCTAGTTCTAATGAAGCACGTAGAAGTCGAATATGTAGGTTTTAAAGTAACGACCATTCCAATGCACTATGGTACGCTCTAGAGTTACTACAATTCGAATCTAATCAATCCAAACATGATAATCTCAGAGAATTGTAAGGAACTCATATCCGAAGCACATGAACTCTCATAAAACATCCAAAAATATCGACTTTATTCAAACTAGAACTTAAAAATCCAACTTTAAAGTAAAGTACTTGAATTAGAGCAAATCCAACATGATAACTACTCACAAGCTTCACCTCTTAGCCTAGGGTAAGAGGTTCTAGCTAAGCATTATCATGCTTTAACTAGAATTCAAAGAAAAACTAAACAAAAACATGAAAAAACTAGAAAAAAAACCCTAGTTGGAGGAGTTGCGGTTGCTCCACGATGATCTCCCTTGCTCCCCACGAACTTAGAACTCTTCTAGGATACCTTAGCAAGGATGCCAAGGTGTCCTTCTATAGGAAAAATTATGAACTGCCTCTGATTGCGTAAAAACTTACGCACTTAGTCGGTCATCAGACGCTGGTCGGGCGCCCGATCATGTTTTGGTCGGGCGCCCGACCGTGCTTGAATTCGGTCAGCACGTTTTTGGTGAAATCCACTTTGAATATCGGGCGCCCGGTCAGATGTTGGTTGGGTGCCCGATCAGGTCCAGAACCGTCCAGCAGGTTCAGCATATTTTCTCCCAATTTCGGGCGCCCGGTTAGATGTTGGGCGGGCGCCCGGTAGGCCTTCTGATGTGAATGCTGGATTTCTCTTTTCTTCTGGCCGATCCAAGTCTTTCTAACGTGATTCTTCAGGGTTTCTTTTTAATGTCTTCAATGTAGTTCCAAAGGACCCTTTTAACAACAAATTCATGACTTCTCTCTTTCATTCCTACTGTAACGACCCCAAAATTCGACACTCGAGTATATAACTCAAATCTCGAAATCAACGGGTGTTATATAAATAATGAATGAACTCATCACATTCTTCACTGATACTTTTCTCATTCCATTCACATGGTACCAAAAATATAAAATCAGAATAAACCAAACTTGAAATATTAAATCATAAATCCATGAGTTCACTACATTATCTCAAACTATCTAAACTAATGGCCATTTAACGGGCCTTATTACATCAATACTTTCAAACTAAAAATCAAATTAAATCAATTCTCTAAAGTCTTCTAGAGTATTCCCTCATCTGGAACCGCTTTCTCGAAAGTCTCTAAGTCATTACTTGTCACTACGGTTAATCGCATAACACTGCGTCAGCTATAAAAGCCGGTGAATAATCACTACAGTTTAACACATGTAATTCAATACATAAAGCCACATAACAATTAAAATACAATTCACTAATAATCCAAAATTTCTAAAACACGCATGTGATGCATGATATGCAAATATATCTCAATCAACTCCAGTATAATCCTCAATAGAATATTGATGCGGACATCAGGCCCTTTAGGGTTTATCAGCGTAGGAGGCGAGTGGCACCTATATCTTTATGGCTCGATGATGACGGGCCTGGATTGTTTGTGACGACTTGAGAAGCATTGAAGACCTTACACATGTAGTCCGAGACATTTGAAAAGACCCCATTTTGGGAAGACATGTGTGAGTTGCTTGGAGGAGATGATTGGACCGTTGGATTGTGATGATGATGTGATCGAACCGTTGGTTCGTCGTGGCCCACTTTCATCACACCATCATTGGAGCCCATTGGACATCTTAGATTTGAGTTTATTTTATACATTTTTTACTTATTTGAGTTTTGAGTTAGTGTGCGCACGTTTTTTCATGCAAATGTCTTTTTTTTTTTTTAAATTTTGTTAGTAGGGGTATTTTGGTAATTATGCTAATTTTGAATTTTATAAGGGTGTTGCCCTAAACCTTTTTCATTAGTTGTTGATTATTGAAAAGCAAGCCTCTTGATTGCCTCCTTCCTCTCTCTCTCTCTCTCTCTCTCTCTCTCTCTCTCTTGGAACTTCATCTTCTTCTCCGATCTTCTTCTTCTCTTTTCTTCTTGTGCCCCTCCAACTTCTTCTAAGGTAAACTTGTTATTTTCTCTTTCTCTATTTCTATTCTCTCATAACTTCTAGATCTTAGATTTGAGATTTTATCCAAAATCCCTATTTCTCAAATTCCAAAATCCCTAATCCGAGAAATCCCTCGATCCCTCGGACTTGTGATTCACATTGGGTATTTGGATTAAGACCATGCAAAGATCGGGAGGTTCCATCCCTCGCCGGATCCAACCTATGCATTATTTGAATTTCTTACTTCGTGGTTGTGATGATGGCCCGCTCCATTGCATGCCTCTTTTATGATTTTCTTAATTTATGATGATAGGTGATGAATTTTAGATTATTATTGCTATTTATTTCTGCTGGATTACATATGTTCATGAGCATGCATCATAATTAGGGCGTCCTGCATCAAATTTGGTATCAGAGAATAGGCTTGCATGGTTTTGTCTAGATCGAGTTATCAAAAAAATTAGGGTTTTGATTTTTAGGTTTGTTTTAGGAAATTTCCAGATTTAGAAAGTTTCCAATTTTAGAAAGTTTCCTAATTTAGAGAATTTTCAGATTTAGAAAGTTTTCAATTTTAGAAAGTTTCCTAATTTGGAGAATTTTCAGATTTAGAAAGTTTCCAATTTTAGAAACTTTCCAATTTTAGAAAGTTTCCTAATTTGAAAATTTTCTAGATTTGAGTCGCATCATCTAGAATTAATTAGTGTTAGTTCATTGTAGTTTAAATTCATCGCATTCATATTGTGAGTCATCCAGTCCATAGAGTCGAGTTTAGGAAGAACCTAGGACAAGTCCTCCGTTGTGTGCCCATTCGTTTTGGTTATGGTTTTGGATTACACATCTCTACCATGAATCAGGATCAGATTTTAGAGGCTTTGACCGCCATATCTCGATGTCTGGACAACATTGAAAACCATTCTAGAAAATCCTTTCAGGATCTCTTCAACAAATTAGAGGCATTCAATCAGACTAGCCCCAGCTATGGAAAAGATAATCAACATCATGCCTTGGTGAACGACAAGTTGAAAGAATCCAAACATGATGTTTATGAAGTGGAAGAGTATGTGCCTAACGTCACTAGTGATGAAAAGGAAGAAATTGAGGCATCGCTCATCATCGTTGAGGATGACGAAGTGTGTGCTAGTGATGAAAAGGTCGAATGAATTGAGACCGCACCACTTCCAGATGTCATGTGCGACTTAAGTGATGTAGATTCCCAATCTAAGTCTCTTACCATAATACACACGAATGAATTTGAAAAGGAGACTAGTGAGGATATGATGGTGGACACCCACATGACTTGTGATATCCCACCAGATGATTTATGGGATAAATTTTCACCAAAATGGGACATTTAGCACACAATCAATCTTGTCCCTGGGTTGGTCCTATCAAGCTTTCCTCCATACCAGGTGAACCCCGCAGAAAATACAGAAATGCAGCGTCAATTTGATAAACTTCTCGGGGAAGAATTCAATAAGGAAAGTTTGAGTTGGAGTTTTGTTCTGTGTGTCATGCCTACCCTTTTCACTTCCAAGAACAATGGCATATGGCGCACATGTGGGCATATCCTGGCCGTCCACAAAGCTTTAGTCAAGTCTCATGCCACCTTGCGACATATTCACTTCATGGTAGATATGATGGCTAGTGTCCATATCCCGCATCTTGATGACATTTTGGACATAATAGCTAATGCCAAGATCTGCTCAAGACTTGGTATTAATAGTGTGTGTTCTCAAGTGTTGGGATACTTGAAAATCATCCTTGTTTATAATACTTATAATGAGAAATTATGTGTCACCCATGAGAAGTGTCCTTTTGTTTCAGTTTTTCAAGTTCTAGGTCATATGATTGTTTATTTCGAGTCCGTTGCTTTTTCATAGAGTCCTTTAGTTTCACCCATGTCTGTCACGCAAAGATCTTCAAAGTCGGCCGATGCATTTGCACGACACATTCATGAATTGCATACACATATTAGACATCGGATCAATAAGAGTAATGATAGTTATAAATATTCAGCTGACTCTCATCGTAGATTACAAGACTTTCAGGAAGGAGACTATGTAATGGTGAGGATAAGGCCAGAGCGGTTCTTACAGGGTTCCGCTAAGAAATTACAAGCGCGTAGTGCTGGACCATTCAAGATATTGCAGAAAATTGGGTCCAACGTGTACCAGATCGAACTTCCACCTGAAATGGGCATTAATCCAACGTTTAATGTGGAGGATTTAGTCCTGTTCCCCTAATCCTATCATTGATCCCTCGTCCCTTTCATGACCTTTTTCTGAGTTTTCTTCACAACATACTCTACCCTTCCTCCACCCATTATTCGCAAACAAGAAATTGAGGAAATTGTGGATGAGGAGATAGTTTCCACGAGAGATGGAGGTTTCCAGAGATATCTTGTTAAATGGAGGAATAAATCACCGTCAGAATCTACATGGTTGACAGAAACGGAGTTGCAGAGCATTAATCCAGATTTACTAGAGCACTACAAGAGTTTTAACTCGTCGGAGTCGAGTTCTTCTCAGACGAGGAGAATGATGCGGACATCAGGCCCTTTAGGGTTTATCAGCGTAGGAGGTGAGTGACACCTATATCTTTATGGCTCGATGATGACGGGTCTGAATTGTTCATGAAGACTTAAGGAGCATTGAAGACCTTACACATGTAGTCTGAGACATTTGAAAAGACCCCACATTGGGAAGACATGTGTGAGTTGCTTGGAGGAGATCATCAGACCGTTAGATCGTGATGATGATATGATCGGACTGTTGATTTGTCGTGTCCCAATTTCATCACACCATCATTGGAGCACATTGGACATCTTAGATTTGAGTTTATTTTACGCATTTTTTACTTATTTGAGTTTTGGGTTAGTGTGGGTACGTTTTTTTCATGCAAATATTTTTTTTTTGAAATTTTGTTAGTAGGGGTATTTTGGTAATTATGTAATTCTGAATTTTATAAGGGTGTTGCCCTAAACCTTTTTTATTAGTTGTTGATTTATGAAAAAGAGCAAACCTTTGGTTGCCTCCTTCCTCTTTCCCTCTCTCATGGTGCTTCTTCTTCTTTCTTGATCTCATTCTTCTCTTTTCTTCTTGTGCCCCTCCAACTTCTGCTAAAGTAAACTTGTTACTTCCTCTTTCTCTATTTCTATTCTCTCATAGCTTCTAGATCCTATATTTGAGATTTTATCCAAAATCCCTATTTCTCAAATTCCAAAATCCCTAATCCGAGAAATTCCTCGATCCCTCGGACTAGTGATTCACATTGGGTATTTGGATTAAGACCATGCAAGATCGGGAGGTTCCATCCCTCGCCGGATCTAACCTATGCAATAATTGAATTTCATACTTCGTGGTTGTGATGATGGCCCGCTCCATTGCATGTCTCTTTGTGGTTTTCTCAGTTTATGATGGTTGATGTTGAATTTTTATATTATTATTGTCTTTTATTTCCGCTGGATTATATGTGTTCATGAGCATGCATCATAATTAGGGCATCCTGCATCAAATATCCAGGGCTAATTCCATCCACTCTCTCCACTATCCTTTGATCTGCATAGCGGTCTTTTGTACCATGCTCACCCAACCGGCCACAACCAACCCCGTGGTCTGCATAGCGGTCTTTTGTACCATGCTCACCCAACCGGCCACAACCAACCCCGTGGTCTGCATAGCGGTCTCTTGCATAACACTTACCCAACCGGCCACAACCAAGTCCAATGATCAGCGTAGTGGTCTCTTGTATGTGCTCACCAAACCGGCCACAACCATTCCAATGGTCTGCATAGCAGTCTGTTGCACGATACTCACCCAACTACGCAAAATCAATGAAACACCCAAACGGTCTGCATAGCGGTCTCTTGCATACACCTGGGTGCTCACCCTACCGGCCACAACCGATGGGGGATACAATCCATCATGCACACATGGGCGCTCAACTACAAGAGTCTACAGGGCCTGTCGTACACACCAGGGTGCTCACCCAAAACCATGTCATGCATGAATCTAATCAATATCTCAAACCTTTTCCAAAACTCAAAATCGACTCACACATGTATAACTCTACTTAGTTATGAAATTCACATAAAATCTCAATAGCATAATTTATAAACAAAATAGAAAATCTTGAATATCAAATATGGAAATCATGAATCCATTCAATTCAAAATTTAAACAATTAATTCTTCTCACAATTGAAAATTTAAAAACGTAAACAAATTAATGAAAACCTAAGTTACATGGTGAAAAACGATACGAGAACAACTCACAATCTTTCTCTTTCTCTTTCCTTCTTCTTCCACTCTTCTCTTCTTTTTTCTTCTTCTTTACTTCCTTTTACGATAACAATGAGAGCAGACGATTAATCCTACTCGACCAACCTCTCTCTCTCTCTGTCTCTATCTCTCTCTCTGTTTCTGTGTGTTTTACTGTCGGTAGAGAGGGGTTGTATTTATATAGTTTGTGGCAAGAGTTTCTAGACGTTTTGGCGACGAGTTAACGTTGCTTAAAGACACGGTTTACTCATGTTGCGCACAACGTTCTCAATATACTGTAACGATTAATTCATTGCATTCAGTGGCGTTACAAGATCTCTGTGAAATCAACGATGGTTGAATGCTCATCAAATGGGCCACGCGCTGGATGGTTTTGCATTGGAAAATCGAAGCATGTGGGGTCCAGAATCATGAGGTCTATGAGGTGTTATACATCAGTTTGCGCAAATCTCTGTTTCGGAAGAGTTTTGTGTTTTGCACAAGAAACACAATTTCAGTTTCTATTTCTAATTCTTTACGACCAGTTGGAATGAAATAGGATTATGAGATTTTCAAAATCTTGATTGGATGGTCTGGATTATTTCAGATCAGTAGATAATAATGAAAACAACGAATTTATGCGGTTTCAAAGAAGGTAGTTTTAAATTATGATTTTTGGTAACTGTTGGTGACGAGGATCTCCTATTAAACAACCAGTGATCTGTTGAGATCATCTCCACTCGATGCACTATGATAAAGTCCTAATAGGAAAGATTAACCAGAGTTTTCATTTTAGTATCTATGTGTGTGCTCGAAATTTCCGGTTTTACAAGAATTTCACAGAGATTTCTTCTTCTAGCCGAAGGTGATTCCGATTCAACCAGAAATGATCTTGTCCACAAAATTGGACGGTTCATGTTGAAAGAGAATCCTTCCCTGGATTCTCAAGGAGTCCTGATCCCATTGGGGAAGGAAAAATGAAAATTCTGTTTAAATTGTGTTGCGCTGGACGTTTCTGCATGGAAGAACGTCCGGTTGTAGCTTGACAGTCGAATGGCGTGGGGTCCACTATGATGATCAAGCAGTAAATCTACTCCGCTCATCTAATGTGTCTCGATCAGATTAGGTATGAGCTCAAAAATGAGCTAGATCCAATAATCATGTGGGCCACATGATTAAAGATAGTGTAATTGAGATTCACCGTTAAAACCTTACTGTGTTCTTACGTTTTGTTTAACACATGCATGGTATATACTTGCACATAATTCCAAGTTTGCCCTTTCCTTTGTTTTTTTACTTCAACCACCTGTAGCGATCCGGTTTACTATCAGTTTTCGGTGAAATTTCGCCGAGGCCTGTCATTTTTTAGGCTCTTTTTAGAGGTTAAGTTTGGGCCTTGATCTCTTACAGATGAACAAGATGCCTTTTTAGTGGTCCATC
Organism: Liriodendron chinense; assembly: GCA_003013855.2. NCBI lineage: Eukaryota > Viridiplantae > Streptophyta > Magnoliopsida > Magnoliales > Magnoliaceae > Liriodendron > Liriodendron chinense. The sequence continues at coordinate 1,280,561 of ML058521.1, forward strand.
ACACTCCGTGATTCAAAGTGACATTTGTACACATCCAATAGGAAATTTAACCTGTAGCCTTGGTATTTATCCTAGGATCTTCGAAATGGTCGGTTTATTTTGACATCTGGATGGCCCATTTGGCGGATACAAATTCGATGGATGGTCATATAAAAGCCTAATTTTTTTCTAATCGAATAGTTATGATCTTAATCACAAATATGAATTGTTGTACGGTCGGTTTCGTAAACACATAAGTACACGGTGGTTTTTTTTTTATATATAGATGGATTTCCACGTGTATGCTTAAGTTAATGTAAGTGTATGTATTCGCATGCGTGTGTACACGTACTGAAAATCTCGGGTCATTACACCTACATACACAAAACAAGCATTAGATGGGTCTTTTAAGTATGCAAACCATGCATGTAATGTGATGTAATGAGCTAGAAAATGTATAAAATGGAAGCTCAACACACCCCCCAACCAGCTTTTTGCTAGTCCCGAGCAAAACATGCGTGAAACAATTTTAATCTTCCAAAATCCAACTCTCCTTCAGAAACAATGCTTCTATACATTCCGAGACATATAAGTGCAAAATTAGAGAGACTGGGTGATAGAGGTTGCAACCTTAAACTCTCAAAACGTATAAAGTGTTCATATAGAATTCCCGCTGATTGATTGATAAATAGAAGAAGTTTGAACAAAATTCAACCTAATGTGCATAGTGATGGCTCATCTCATGAGTTTACAGGATCATCTTCTTCATGAATCAACTAAACTATAGATTTCAAGGTGTAGAGATCAACAACAAGCCTATGACAGGAATTTGCCTTACCATCCGTCCGACGGCTTTCACACTACGTCCCATTTCCGACTTTGGTTACGGGTAGATCATCCCCCGGTTGGTAATAGGTAGCCCTTTTCAGAATTTTCCACCATTTCTCCATCATTCCCATATTTTCATCCTTCCTTTTCCTTTTTCTTTTACATTAGAAAAGATTTTTAGAAATCCATATCTTTTGTTATTTTTCCATGGACAAGGATGGACAAAGTACCCCGGCTTGGTTCCTCAACACCTTAAATCTAAGTCTAGCCAATCCACAAATCACATAATTCTTTCAACCCATGAAACTCGTGTAATGTGATCTAGGTGTAAAAGTGTTCAAATTTTCTATCGATCACATAAATAGGGGAATTCACATATAAAACCATTATATTAGAAGTAGTTCAAGACTTGCAACATTCATCACTTCATATCTCCTTTTCTTATACATATATCATCCCGAGTGTATACAAACAAGGTTTTCCAAACGAGTTTTGAATTTTCAGAAAATTCAAAAAAACATTGCACATATGATGCTCGAAATGTTACAAACTACTAGATGAGGAATCTCATCTCACCCCCCAACCAAATCTTGCATTGTCCTCAATGTAAAAAGATATGCAATGAGCATGAACATGAGAGCAATGGTAAAATACAAGAGAGTGAGAACAATAGTACCTGAGAGAGTCGATCATGGAAGCCTACAACTCCTACAACTAAACCCACTAAAGTAGTAGAAATAAAATAGAAAAAATAACTAAACCTAATCTAGAAAAAATAACTAAACCTAATCTACGCTATACCTACGTCAGACTAGGAGATCAATCATCCTGATACACAGGATCATTTAGAGTGATTGACATGTCCTCTGAATCAAATTTCTCAACAAATGGTTTAAGGCGTTGTCCATTCACTTTAAAATAATTACCATTTACAGCATTCTCTATCTCGACAGCTCCATGAGGAAAAACTTCTTTAACAATATATGGGCCGGTCCATCGAGATCGTAATTTTTTCAGAAAAAGATGAAGTCGGGAATTGTACAAGAGCACTTTCTGACCTTCATGGAAGGATTTCCTGAAGATGTGTTTGTCATGAAAGGCCTTCATTCTACTCTTGTAAATCCTCGAGTTCTTATAAACATCGTTCCGGATCTCATCGAGCTTATTTAATTAGAGTTTGCGAAGCAAGCTAGCCTTATTAACGTCAAAGTTTAATGCCCGAATTACCCAATAGGCTTTGTGTTCAATCTCTACAGGCAAGTGGCAAGCTTTCCCATAGACAAGTCTATAGGGGGACATTCCAATGGGGGTCTTGTAAGCGGTACGGTGAGCCCAAAGTGCATCGTCTAATCTAAGAGACCAATCTTTGCGATCCGACCTCACTTTTTTTTTCAAAATTTGTTTGATTTTTTGATTGGAAATTTCAGCTTGCCCACTTGTCTGTGGGTGGTATGGAGTACTCACCTTATGCCTAATGCCATATTTCTTCATTAAGGCTTCAAAAGGCTTATTGCAAAAGTGAGAACCACCATTACTAATGATGGCTCGAGGCGTTCCAAATTTGGAAAGTATGTTTTCTTTAAGGAACTTTAGAACCGTACGATGATCGTTGGTTCTACATGGAATAACCTTTATCCATTTAGATACATAGTCTACAGTAAGCAATATGTAGACATGTCCAAAAGATGAGGGGAATGGTCCCATGAAATCAATGCCTCAACAGTCAAAGACTTCAAGATGTTGAATTGGGGTAAGAGGAATCATATTTCGACCAGACAATCCTCATAACTTTTGGCAACACTCGCATGCTTTGCAAAACTCGTGAGTGTCTTTAAATAAAGTGGGCCAATAAAAACAACACTGCAGAATTTTTGCAGTGATTTTCTTGGCCGAAAAATGACCCCCACAAGCTTGATCATGACAAAAGGAGATGATAAAATTATGTTCATCATCAGGATACATATCCTAATTATTTGATCTGGGCAATATTTAAAAAGTAAAGTTTCATCCCAGAAAAATCTGCGCACTTCCCTTAGAAATTTTCATTTGTCCTGCGCAGTCCAATGGATCGGCATCGCACCTGTGGAAAGATAATTGGCTATGTCAGTGTACCATGGTGGATGCATAGCAATAAAGAGTTGTTATCAGGGAATGAGTCCTCAATAGGTCATTCGTCAATAGAATTAGGTAGAACTAGGCGAGATAGATGATCCACCACCACATTCTCTACTCCCTTCTTGTCCTTGATCTCTAAATCGAATTCTTGGAGTAAGATCCATCTAAGAAAACGGGGCTTAGCATCCTTCTTAGAAAGAAGGTGCTTTAGCGCCGCATGATCCATGTAAACAATGACCTTAGATCCTATTAAGTAAGGCCTGAATTTGTTTAAGGCAAAAATGATGGCTAGGAGCTCCTTCTTCGTAGTCGAGTAATTGACTTGGGTGAGATTCAAGGTCCTACTCGCATCGTAGATAACGTGGGGCGTCTTATCTTTCTTTTGGCCTAACACCGCCACAATAGAATAATCGCTCGCATCGCACATCAACTCAAAAGGTACAGACCAATCCGGTGGTTGCATGATAGGAGCGGTTGTCAACATGTCTTTTAGCTTTGAAAAAGCTAATTAACATTCGCCACTCCACTCAAATTGGTTCTCCTTTTGGAGAAGGTTATATAAGGGCTTTGCGATATGACTGAAATCCTTTATGAATCTTCTATAAAAACCGCCATGTCCAAGGAAGGACCGCACATCGCGTATGCTTTTGGGTGGTGGCAGATTGAAAATTATATCGATTTTGGCCCGGTCTACCTCTATTCCATTGGACGAGATGATATGTCCAGGGACTATTCCTCTTTGTACCATAAAATGACACTTCTCCCAGTTTAACACAAGGTTCTTCTCCTCACACCTTGTCAAGACCAACTTCAAGTGATTGAGGCACTCATTGAAAGTACAACAAAAGATAGAAAAATCATCCATGAATACCTCGAGAAATTCACCCACCATGTCCGAGAAAGTACTCAACATGCATCGTTGGAATGTGGCGGGTGCATTACATAGTCCGAATGACATTCTTCGGTATGCGAAGGTGCCAAACGGGCATGTAAAAGTGGTCTTCTCTTGGTCTTCTGGGGCTATCTCAATTTGATTATAACTAGAGTAGCCATCTAAGAAGCAATAATAGGAGTGACCTGCTAACCTCTCCAAAATTTGATCCATGAATAGAAGAGGGAAGTGGTCCTTCCTAGTGATCGTGTTTAGCTTTCGATAATCAATGCACATACGCTAACCTGTGCTCACTCTAGTCGGTATAAGCTTATTGTTGGCATTTTCTATGATGGTGATACCAGACTTCTTAGGGACAACTTGGGTAGGACTCACCCATTGGCTATCCGAGATGGGGTAGATGATACCCACATCTAGTAGCTTTAACACCTCGGTTTTGACAACCTCCATCATGTTTGGATTTAACCTTCTTTGAGGTTGTCGAGTCATTTTCGCATTCTCTTCAAGGTGTATACAGTGAGTACAGACTGAAGAGTCTATCCCCTTGAGATCCGCTATCGTCCAACCTATGGCTCCCCTATGTTCTTTGAGTAGCTTAATCAACTTGAGCTCTTTGTCTTTTCCTAGGTGAGAGGCAATCACAACCAGGAATGTTTCTTCTTGACCTAAATATACATATTTCAACTCAGATGGCAATGGTTTAAGGTCAAGCTTCGGCGTTTTGATGTTAGACGGTAGAGGCCTTGATGTGGTTGGTGGCAATCTTTCAAAATGGGGCCTCCACCGGCTAGTACCAACTATCGGTTTCTCAATATTCAATGCTTGCACAATTTTACTAATAATGGGGTCTTTGGAATCCTCAAAATGTGCTAAGCATGTCTCCAAGCTTTCTAGTGGTTCAAATTGGAGGAGCTCTTCTTCTTCAAAAAATTCGAGCATGTTTACCAAGAAGAGCTCATCGTCATCAACATCCCTATGCCTTTTGCCCAAGTGGAACACATTCACCTTTAATGTCATGTTCCCAAAAGATAATTGCATCACCCCGTTCCGATAATTTATGATTGCGTTTGATGTAGCAAGGAACAGGCGGCCTAAAATCATCGGTATTTGAGTGCTAGCATCTATAACCGGTTGTGTGTCCCAGATGATAAAATCCACTAGGTAGTAGAATTTGTCAACTTGGAGTAGAACATCCTCAACTATCCCTCTCGGTACACGGATGGATCTATTAGCTAGTTGCAACGTGGTTTTGGTGGGTTTTAATTCACCAAGACCCAATTGCTCATATACCGAGTACGGGATCAAGTTTATGCTTGCCCCTAAGTCTAGCAATACACGCTAAATCCGGTAGTCGCCAATGATACAGAAAATTGTGGGACTACCGGGATCCTTGAATTTTGGAGGGGTCTTTTGAGTGAGAATGACACTCACTTGCTCATTCAAAAAGGCCTTCTGTTGCACATTATATTTGTGTTTAGTTGTGCATAGGTCCTTTAGAAACTTGGCATAAGAGGGGATTTGTTTGATGGCATCAAGTAATGGAATGTTGATCTTGACTTGTCTAAAAATCTCTAAAATATCATGACAGTTTGGGAGAGATTTTGGAGCAACCAATCACAAAGGGAATGGTGCTACGGGCTTGTAAATGCGTTCCGTTTCTTGTGGGGCTAAGTTAGATCCGTCCTCATCCTCAAAATTTACCGGATCACTAGGTTTTTCGGCCTTATCGGAATAAATTTGTCAATTTGCTTACCATTTCTAAGAGTGGTGACGGATTTGGCTTGCTCCATATGTTGGTTGGAGAGATTAGGGATGCTTACTTCATGTACTTGCTTTGGATTGGGCTGAGGTTGGGCCGGAAAGGTCCCTTCCCTAGCATTTAAGCGTCCCTTAATCTCATCAACCGAGACTTTAAGCTCTTGGAACATTTGCTGATTTGATTGATTGATTTGCGTTTGCCCCTCCATAAACGCCTTTAAAGTATCCTCCATTGAGAATTGAGGTGGGGCCATATTTTGCATGGGTGGCTCTCCTTGAGAGTTGGTAGGATTTCCCATGGGAGCATTCTTCTAACTAAAATTTGGGTGGTTCTTCCAAGTAGAGTTATACGTGTTACCCACCGGTCCATTAAAAGGTCATTGATAACTATATGTGGCATTTGCATGTTCTTGTAACACCTCTTGAAACGTAAGAATTGTAGGGCAATCTTGCGTAACGTGTATATTAACGAAACAAATCCCACTCGTGTTCTCAATAACTTCATTGGACTTTGAAACTCCACTCTTACTAAGTTCCATGGCCTTGATCTTCCTTGTGAGGCTGGCTAGCCTTGCATTCACATCATCTTCCTCCTTAAGGATATACATCCCTCCTTTCTCTTTTTCATGAGGAGGCTTGAGGTTATTAGATTTGTCCGAGGTATCCCATGATTAGGCATTGTCAGCCAACATATCCTAATAACTCTAAGCTTCATCTGGATTTTTGCTCATAAACTCGCTGTTGCACATCATCTCTACGAATTAGCGCATATTGGAACTTAATCCATCATTGAAGAATTTTATGATTTGCCAACTTTCGTAGCCATGATGTGGGCAAGCAAGTAGGAGGTCCTTAAACCTTTCCCAACATTGGAAGAATGATTCACTCTCTTTAACCGAAAAATTCATTATGGCTCTTCGAAGGGTATTCGTTTTATGAGCCATAAAGAACTTTTTAAAGAAGTCTCGGGTCATCTCATTCCATGATCCTATCGAGTGTGGTCGAAGAGAGTGGAGCCAACTCTTGGCTCTTTCTTTCAATGAGAAGGAACAAAGTTTAAGTTTAATGGCATCTTTTGAAACATTAGTGTATTGCAAAGTAGCCACTACATCTTCAAATTCCTTTAAGTGTAAGTATGGGATCTCAGAGTCTAGCCCATAGAACTTTGGTATGAGTTGAATCACACCTAACTTTATATCGATGTTTCCCCCAGTTGGTGGTAAAACCACGCACGAGGGTGTAGCTGCACGGGCCGATTGTAGGTAGTCCCGTAAAGATCTCATTGGAAGAGCATTGTGCACCTCATTCTCCCCTACTCCCTCTTGATTTGCGTTTGTCGTGTGGGGGGGGATTCCCTAATGGAATTTGATCCATACTTCCTTAAATTTTCACGATGTTCTACAGATTTTCGAACTTGTCTATGAACGGAGAGTGGTCCAACTAAACCACCTTTGGATTGGAGACGATTGTTGTGGTCACGTTCCCAACGGGACATAAACCACACAATCCAAAATTGAAACTAATCCTAAATCCTAAAATCTGAAAATAAAAACTGAAAACTAAAAGAGTTCAAATTGGAAGGATAGTACTCGATGTGCTTGAACTAGAAGAACTTCCTACAAAACAAAACAAACTTTGTTAGTTATATAATTCAGAAAAACTAATCCTAAGAAAATAATAAAACCTAACTACTTCTACTCTATAGCCACTAAAACAAATTAGAACCGTTTAACCTAGCTTCCCCGGCAGCGGCGCCAAAAACTTATTCGCTTGCCTCAAGTGCAAGGTTGCGATGTAGTAATAATTCTTAATAAGACCGAGGTCGATCCACAGGGAATTAGGTAAACCAATTCAAATTGCTCCAGCAACTTCGAATTTAATGAATTAAGGATTTCAAGTTTATAAACTAACTTAAAACAGTAATTGTAAAAATCTGTAATTAAAGGGAACTAAGGCTTTCGAGGATCTACTTGTGATAGTCCTCATGTGAATTGATTCATCCAAGCATAACACAACTAGAATTGAAGTTCTATCTCTCTTCTAGTTGGAAGATATAACATTCAAACACAAACAATCCCCACTCAAGTGGAAGAATAAGATTCTAGTTCTAATGAAGCACGTAGAAGTCGAATATGTAGCCTTCGAAGTAACGACCATGCTAATGCACTATGGTACGCTCTAGGGTTACTACAATTTGAATCTAATCAATCCAAACATGATAATCTCAGAGAATTGCAAGGAACTCATGTCCAAAGCACATGAACTCTCATAAAACATCGAAAAATATCGACTTTATTCAAACTAGAACTTAAAAATCCAACTTTAAAGCAAAGTACTTGAATTAGAGCAAATCCAACATGATAACTACTCAAAAGCTTCACCTCTTAGCCTTAGCTAAGTGGTTCTAGCCGAGCATTATCATGCTTTAACAAGAATTCAAAGAAAAACTAAACAAAAACATGAAAAAACTAAAAAAAAACCCTAGTTGGAGGAGTTGCGATCGCTCCATGATGATCTCCCTTGCTCCCCATGAACTTAGAACTCTTTTAGGATACCTTAGCAAGGATGTCAAGGTGTCCTTTTATAGGAAAAATCATGAACCGCTTCGGATTGTGTAAAAACTTACGTACTTAGTCAGTCATCAGACGATGGTCGGGCACCTGGTCATGTTTTGGTCGGGCGCCCGACCGTGCTTGAATTCGGTCAGCACATTTTTGTTGAAATCCACTTCGAATATCGGGCGCCCGGTCAGATGTTGGTCGAGCACCCGGTCAGGTCCAGAACCGTCCAGCGGGTTGAACATATTTTTTCCCAATTTCGGGCGCCCGGTGGCCTTCTGATGTGAATGTTGAATTTCTCTTTTCTTCTGTCCGATCCAGGTCATTCTGACATGATTCTTTAGGGCTTCTTTTTAATGTCTTCAATGTAGTTCCAAGGGACCCTTTTAACAACAAATTCATGACTTCTCTCTTTCATTCCTACATACACAAAACAAGCATTAGATGGGTCTTTTAAGCATGCAAACCATGCATGTAATGTGATGTAATGAGCTAGAAAATGTATAAAATGGAAGCTCAACATGGACATAACACCACCATGCATGAAAAAGAACCATTAAGAGAATATATGCCCGTTGCTCCATTTTCGCAATGTTTAATTTCATCCAAACCTCAGGATAAATATCAGGAATTTTTGGAGGTTTTTAAGCAAGTCAAGATCAACATCACATTAAGAACCTCTGCACGGTAAAAAGTAAAATATATGTTCAAAAGAAGGCCTTTTTTACGGATAATGTGAGTGCAATTATCAATCAAGGGATGCCCCAAAAATACAAAGACCTTGGTAGTCCAACAATATCATGCCTAATTGGTGACTACTGGGTGAAGCATGCCTTACTTGATCTAGGGGCAAGTGTGAATCTAATCCCCTACTTAGTTTATGAATAATTGGGTTTAGCTGAATTGAAACCCACCAAAATCATGCTTTAACTTGCCAATCGTTCAATTCGTATACCGAGAAGAGTAATTGAGGATTTCCTTGTCCAAGTCGATAAATTTTACTACTTAGTAGACTTTATTGTCTTGTAAAATTACGTCACTTTGATAACACTTGTAGACGTGTATACGTGCGGAAGCTTAGAGGAGGAACTAGAATTATGGCTAAGTCCTAGTCCTAAGGGGGGGGGGGAATGATTAAGACCTTTTTAAAATTCTTTTCGCATACTGAAGTTGATTAACATTTAATACTAAGTAAGAACACTTCGGCTTCCAAACCTAAGTGGGTCCAATCACAAGACTAGCATATGATAAGCAATAAGTTGCCTAGTCTAAGCATGCATAGATTAATATAATATTAAATTAATCAAGCACCTAATTTATGCAACCTAAGTAGACTATATGAGAATAGATCATATAAGCTCAAGTCTACTCTAATTAGTGAACATAAATCTTGTGTGTGAATGTGCCTATCTAGTGCCTAGCATATATTTCAATTAAGTATTCATAATTAAAAAATTGAACACAATGTATAATAAGAAATGTGTTAAAATAAATCTCAAACACAACGATGTATAGTGGTTCGACTTTGGGTCTACTCCACTCCTTGTTCAAGTACTCACCCCTTGAGAGCACCAACATTCACTAGGGAGTTTAAATCTTGTTCCTCCTACCTGGGTGTTTTAACTCGGATCCACCCTACCGGAAAGTTTACAGGTTCCTCCCAACCTACACGTTTACACTTGTGTTGGTGGCTCCTCTTGGAGACTTGTTTAGGCTCTACAAACGTGCCAATGATCGCTAAACAACCTTGGAATTTAGGCCCAACAGACGTGCCAAGGAACGACAAACGCCCTAGGACTTTTAGGCTTAACAAATAAGCCAATGATCAATAAATGAACCTAGATCGAGTTTGACAAACAAGCTCTACACTCAATTCCCATGGGAATAGAGTGGATGGACTCAACACAAATTGACAACCTTACTTTTCAGATTTGAGCCTCGTTAATACACCGCTTCGGGTTGCTAGATGTCCACTCTCTCATGCTTCAATCATCTTCCCTTTGCGCTCCCCCAATGTTGTTACCAATGCTTTGCGAATGCTTCAGATTCAATGATCAATCGCCTTGCATTTGATTTCCTTGAGATGACCAAGGTGATGGGAGGTAGGTTTGAGTTCTCTACAACTAGTGGGAATGAGTTGCCTAGAGAATCTCACCTATAATGATCTCATCATAGAGTTTAGATATGAATATAACTATCTAGATCGGTTCAAACTCTAGATATCAAAGAGGGACAAGTGCATCTTCTTTATGAGCTTGGAATGCTCAATTCTTGTAATGGATCATAAGGAAGATGACTTTCTAGGGTTATGATTTGAGCCTCTAATGGTCTCTAATGATGGTGGCTCCAAACTCCTCAAAATCCATCTCCTCTGCCAAAAAATGACTCCCCCCATATTTATAGAAAAATCTCCAACGACTATAAAACTGATAGAAAACGGTCACTTAAATATATCGAAATGGTCCTTTCGATATATTGTAAAATCTGTCTAGAGAATCGGTAAGTTGTTGGACAATATTCTCGATATATCGAAAAGAGTTTCGATATATCGAAACACTGATTTCAATATATCAAAACGAAATCCCCAATTCGATTGATCGAAGAAGCTGTCCTAAGAGTTGTAAAGCTACTGGACATATTTCGATCTATCGAAAAGGTCATTCCGATATATCAAAGACCTATCAAAACTAGGCTCTGATATATTGAAGACCTATCGAAAACTGTTATTTGGGCTGGTTTGATTATAGCAGCCTCCACCTCTTTTATTAATCTAATTTACCATATTTTTCTATATGATCTGAGGCTAATAAGGATGAATAAGGGTATTCTTAGTTGGTCCAAGTCATCTAAGAGGATTTGGGTATTTTAGTTCAAAGGGTTAGGTCCACCAAGGCATCTCATTTACCTGTTCTTCTTCCTTGATGCTTCTGGTTCACTTGAATCTTCAGTCTTCAGCTTACCAAGGCTCAACTGACATTACGACTCAAGGATACATGTGATTGACAAAATAAGGTGCACTAGTATGCCATAAAAAGCGCACTAACATCTTGGACACACGACCCATGAAATCCCTGTCATACTTGGCCGTCCATTCCTAGCCACATCAAATGTCATAATCAGTTATAGGAGTGAGATTTTACAAATGTTCTTTGTCAACATGACGATGGAACTAAATGCCTTCAACATTGGCAACCAACAAGAGGATGAGGATGATTAGGTCCATGAAATAAACTTGCTAGACTCTTTTGTGAAGATGAGTCCTTCCCAACTCTCTACTTTATTCACTTGGAGGAATGTTTAGACCACTCCCCCGATATGGATGATTATTTGATGGGAGAGATGGATGCTCTTTTAGAGTTGGTCCCGGCATACGAAACTAGTCAAGAGAAGGTTGTGGAAACACACTTTTTCTTGTTGAAAAATCAATTCATATTTTCACACCTCTTTCGTATTTTTAAACCGAACTCTACCAACCCTGGGATGACCCATATTTGCTAAATTATTGCTCAGGAAAAAATTGAATGGAGATAGTTTTTAATGAAGAACATGATAGTGTCTCTTCTTATACATGTGGTGAAACCCTCAAGTACCCCACTCAAATTCCTTCGTGGGATTTTTAGTGGCTTATGATAACCATGCTCACACATGTATATTGTAGAGCAGGATTTTTTATGACACTACTGTGAAACCTTTTGATCCACTTGATGATCTTGCTTGATTTCATTCTTTTAGATGAGTTAGTAAGGATTGACCTTCTAGTATGATGGAGGTCGGTTTAGTTTTTAAATTGTTTTCCTCGGATTACATTTGCTTTAATTCATAGATCTATGTTTTAAAAGAATGAAGTAATCCCTCTCTTATAACCAATTTTTCCATGCCACGCTACATTCCAGGTATATTAATCTCTCTTTTTTACTTCCCTTTATTTTGTATTTCCTCTTATGTTGTTACATATTGCATATATTTGTTACATTGAGGACAATGTAAACTTTAGGTTGGGGGTGAGATTTTGTTGAGCTCTGAATTCTGTATATTTTAACCTTAATTCATCAACACATTATGCATAGTTTTGAGTATTAAAAGACTTATCTTATGAGTATATTTGTGTTTGTAGGAATGAGAGAGAGACCTCATAAATATTATGATAAATGACTACTTTATACACATTGAACATCAATGGAGGAAGAGCCAAGAGGTGAAGGAAAGAAGCAAGGTGGAAAGAGAAGAAGAAAAGAAAAAATCACAAATCAACAGTCCTCACGACCGGTCGTCCACTACTCATGACTGGTTGCCAGATTGGTCGAATTTCACTAAGACAGGTTGTTTTTAATGGGAAAACTGTTGACCTTGCTGGACTAAAACAATCGGTCCACGACCGGTCGACTGACCGGTCAGTCAGAAGCCAAGTCTGGTCAGTCCGATCGATCGGTTGTGCAACCCGATTTAAAAAATCAGTTATGTCTGTGGTTGGTTGAGCCACGACCGGTCGGCCAGGGGGCCACGACCGGTCGTCCACTGCCCAGACTGTGTAAAGACTTACGTGATTCCAGAAGTTTCTAAAGCAGTGGCGGATTTTTGCTATAAAGGACACCTCTACTCTCTTCTCAACCCATCATAGAAGAGTTCAGAAGTTGCTGGAGGTGGAGGGGAACGAAGTGGAGCATCTACAACTCCTCCAACCTAGTTTACTTTTAGTTTTCTATGTTTTGTTAGTTTTTCTGTTTGTTTTTAGTTCAATCATGTTTTTGGTTGGCTAGACCTCTTAGTTAGGGATAAGGGTGAAGCCTATAGTTCGGTTTAATGCTTAATTCGTTTATATAAGTACTCTAAACTTTGGTTTTGGATTTTCAAGTTCTAGCTTGAATAAAAGTTGATATTTTTATATGATTTTAAGGGTTCGTGTACTTCGGATACAAGTTACTTATAAGTTTATGAGAATGATCATATTGGTTTTATAAGATTTGAATTGTAGTAACCCTAGATCAAGCCATTATGTCTTAGTATGGCTGATGCTCCGAAGTGCTACAAGTTCTTCTCCATGCCTCATTAGAACTAGAATTGGATTCTAGGTTGATTTTGGATTGTTATGTGTTGAATGCAATATCTTCCAATTAGATAGAGAAAGGACTTCGATTTCAATTATGTGTTTATGCTTGATGAATGGATTGGCATTGATCTACTACAAGTTGATCCTTGGCACTCTAGTTGTTTAATTTCCTGAGATTTTCCATTTTTATGCTTAGTTCCAAAACTGATATTCTGAACTTCTTAATTTAAATTATTAGAAGAGCTAGAGTCAGTTTAGTTACTAAGCCCTGAGGATGAGTCGGTCTCACGATCGATTATTACTATATCGCAGCCTTACACTTGGGGCTGGCGAACAACTTTTTGGCGCCGTTGCGGGGGTTTTGTAGGCTAAACAGTTCTAATAATTCTAATAGTTAAAGAAGTAGATAGTTGGGTAGGATTTTTAGCTTTTTTACAATTAGGTTTTTTTTATTTTTGTAGAACTAACATTGTTTTATTTTGTTTTATAGGAATTTCATCTAGTTCAAGCGCTTTGGTAACATCCTTCTAACTTAGAACTTCTTCTAATTCAGTTTTCAGATTTTATTTGTTCGTAGATTTTGTTTTAGGATTTAGATTTTAGATTTAATTGTGATTTGTGTGGTTTATGTCTCATTGAGAAAATGACCACACAAATCATCTCTAAATCGAAGGAGGGATTGTTGAACCACTTTCCGTCAAAAGGCATGTGCAAAAATATTTAGAAGTTTGTGAAAGTTTGGGAGGTGTGGCTGATAACTAACAAAACATTTGAGGAATCCTCCCCTCCCACTACAACCGCAAATCCAAATTAAGAAGAAGTAGGAGAGAATGAGGTGCACGATGCTCCTCCAAATAGAACTTTACGAGACTACCTACAACTGACTGGGGCAACTACACCATCATGCATGGTTTTTCCAACCAATGCAGGGAACATTGATATTAAGCCAGATATGATTCAACTTTTGCTAAAGTTCCATTGGCTGGATTTCAAGAGCCCATATTTACATCTAAAAAAAATCGATGAGGTTGTGGCTACTCTACAATATGCTAATGTCACTGAAGATGTAATAAAACTTTAATTGTTTCCCTTCTCTTTGAAAGAAAAAGTCAAGGCTTGGTTTCACTCTCTAATACCATGATCGATAGGGACATGGAATGAGATGACCCGGGAGTTTTTGAAAAAGTTCTTCCTGGCTCATAAAACAAATACACTCCGAAAGGCAATCATGAATTTTTTGGTTAAAGAGGGTGAAACATTCTTTCAGAGTTGGGAAAGATTTAAGGACCTCCTACTCGCATGCCCACATCATGGTTATGAGATTTGGTGAATTATAACCTTTTTCTACTATGGATTGAGTTCTAACATGTGCCAATTCATAGTGATGATGTACAATGGAGAGTTTATGAGCAAAGACCTAGAGGAAGCATGGGCCTACTTTGACATGTTGGCTGAGAACACCCAATCTTGGGATACCTTGGACAAGTTAAGTAATCCCAAGCCTTCTTAACAAAGAGAAAATGGAGGAATGTACTTCCTCAAAGAAGAGGAAGATGTGAATGTTAAGATAGCTAGCCTCACGAGGAAAGCTGAGGCTGTAGAACTTAGGAAGAGTGGATCCTCAAAATCTATTGAAGCTATTGACAACGTATGTGGTATTTGTGCCGCTAATGTACACTTTACTTAGGGTTGTCCCACAATTCCTGTGTTTTAAGAGGTATTACAAGAAAAAGGAAACGCCATAAATGCTTATCAACGGCCTTTCAATGGACTGATGGGTAACATGTACAATTCTTCTTGGAGGAACCATTCAAATTTCAGTTGGAGGAACGGTCCTACGGCCAATCTTACCAATTTTCAAAGAGGGCCACCTATGCCAAACGTTGTACCAAACATGGCTCTACCTCAAATCAGCATAGAGGATATTTTAAAGGTGTTTATGCAAGGGCAAATGTAAATCAATCAATCAAATCAACAAATGTTCCAAGAACTCAAAGTCTCGGTCAAAGAGATTAAGGGATGCTTAAATGCTAGGGAAGAGACCTTTTCGGCCCAACCTCAGCCAAATCCTAAACAAACATAAGAAGTAAGCACCCCTAATCTTTCTAACCAACATGTGGAACAAGAAAAATCTATTACCACTCTTAGAAGTGGTAAATAAATCAACAAATCTATTCCAGTGTGAAAATGCGGTATAAGTTTGATTATCGCTTTTGTAGAAGCAAGAAACAAGTTACCTTATCCTAGAGGGGGGTGAATAGGACACTTTTTAAAATTACCAAATTACACACTTGTAAACATGCAAAGTATTCTTAGAGAACTTACTTCAAGCACAAGATATGTAGAATATTAATCAATAAAAACACAAGTGAAAGAAGTAAAGCAGTTCAACCATTCATCACACAACAAGAGATTTTTATAGTGGTTCGGTTATGTACCTACTCCACTCCCGGCTGATCCACTCACTCCTTGAGTGGCCGGATTTCACTATCACTATGGTTTTAAATGAGGTTAACCATAAACCTTAACTAGCCTACAAAAGGACATAAAACTCAACACATGGATTCATCCTTCCATAGGACTAATCCATGAACCACTTTGTCCTACACAAGGGCTTGTCCTACTCAAGGACTTGTCCTACGCAAGGACTCTTACGAGTTTGGGTCTTCAAACTCTGAAACCCAAATCTCAGCTTTGAGGAGGTTTCTTGGACTCGAAAGACTAAATATACTTAGCTGATTGAGCCCCTTGATGATGCCTTTGTTGAAGAAGCTTCGGCTTGCACGGAAGATACCTTCTTCAGCTCCCTCGATCAGCAACCTTGCTACGGATGACTTCTTGTAGATTTCAAGGTGAGGGATTAGGGTTTGGTTGAGGCTATATTGGGATATGGCTTTTATATGAGGAGTAGCTTCTACCTAAACCACCATTAATGGCATTGATGACAAGAGTATAACTTTGAGAGGTAGGTCAAGAT
The DNA here is from genome assembly GCA_003013855.2 of Liriodendron chinense. NCBI lineage: Eukaryota > Viridiplantae > Streptophyta > Magnoliopsida > Magnoliales > Magnoliaceae > Liriodendron > Liriodendron chinense. The sequence goes on from ML058521.1 coordinate 1,296,715, forward strand.
GCCATTAAAGAGGGGTTGAGTTCATGATTCAATCCAAGCTTTGAATGCTCTTCAATGTTGGTCAAATCAACATGGATTGAAGTATGAACTCAACAAATCACAGGGTATGAGAGAAGGGGATCTCAAGGAGAAAGCACAAACAAACCCTAGATGATGCTCAAGGTGATTTCCACAAGATCCAACCGAGTTCCATATATAGAGATGACTTTCAACGATCAGAAAACGGTCACCTCGATAGGATCCGATCGATCGGACATAAGTATTAGCTTGATTTAAATTTTTGCTGAAAAACAGGTTCTCCGATTGATCGGACTTAGTTCCGATTGATCGGAGGATCCTGTCCGATTGATCGGACAGATGGTCCGATTGATCGTAATTTCTTCCAGAGAGTTTATGTATTTTTCTGAATTTTCCTCCGATGGATCGGATGTCCTTCCGATGGATCGGAGCACCTCGTCCGATTTATCGGACAGATGTTCCGATTGATCATAATTTCTTCCAGAGAGTTTATGTGATTTTCTGGAATTCCGTCTGATGGATCGGATCATTCTCCGATTGATCGGAGTACCCTGTCCGATTGATCGGACAGTCCTCCGAGTGATCGAAAAAATGTCCAGAGAGTTTTTCAATGTTGCTGGACAAATCTCTGATTGATCGGACATAACGTCCGATTGATCGGACACCTATCGGACACATCTCCGATGGATCGGACACCTATCGGAGACAGCAGATATACTGTTTTTCATCTTTTAAGCAACATCTGCCATAATGGACCCTTCCATAGCTGATCTTTATGGAAGGTGGACTATAGATGGGGCTAAGGATGTAACTACGAAGGATTGGGCCATCTATAGAAGGGTTTTGGGATCAAAGGTTTGGATGGAGAGGCTTGAAGCTGACTTGGATGAGCGATCTTCTTTGAGTAGCTTCTGTCTTCAGCCACAAGTAGACTTGATGACACACTAACCATGGTAATTGACAAATCTTTGCATTAACAATCTCCCCCTTTGTCAATTACCAGACAAAACCAAACCTATAAAAGTCTTGGTCCACACCACAGACTTTTCCTAGACACCAAAACCAAAATACATACATACATTGAACATGTCGAAGAAAATAAATACATAGACATGACTCATTACATACAAAATGTATAGACTCAATGTACAGACTAGGCTTCACTTGAACTCCCCCTTAGTCCCTGCACACAAAAGACCAACAAAAAAAAATTACCTGGACCTTTTGGTGGGATAAGTTCTCCCCCTTTTTGTCAGTGATTTACAAAGGTTAGTGAAATGAGAATGCAGCACATATGTCATAGACTGAAGGAGGAAATAGACATGAACGAGCCGAGGGAGGAAGCCAAATACACATGGTCATGCAAGGATATACAAGTATATGACAGTAAGCACTAGTGGGCATATAGCCCAAGCAGCCAACCTCCCCTTCTGAAATGTATATTATGACCAAATATCCCATATATACAACCCAAAATGGGATAAGAAGCCCAATAAAGATAAAGCAATTACACACAAGTATATATATATGCATAGAAGTCAGATAAATGAGAAATGATGCACAAAATAAGTAATATCAAAATATCCAAATCCAACACAGGATCATCAAAATATCCAAAACACAATGATCATCAAAATATCCAAAACAAAAGGATCATAGAGTCAGATCCAGCAATGAGAGCATCAAAATGTTTCAAAAAAAAAAAAACTATCAAAAGATATAACTATGAAGGTGCTGAAGTTGGGTGCTAAAGTCGCCCCAAAAAGATATCCGCGACTACACACACACGACGGATCCTAGCGAGAAGTATAGACAGCTACGGAGCAGGGCCAGAGACGTCATCACGTTAACATGAAAGAGCTGATGTGAGGCGCTGAACGACATCGTGTACGGTCTGCATCAGGCTCTCAAGACGCATCAACCGCTCACCGTGCTGTGCTAGGGCGCCCTCCACACGATCCAGTTGAGCAATGATCTGCTCCGAGTTGGGAGGAGGAGGTGCGGAAGAGGCGTCAGACTGAAGTCGCCGCTTGACCGATCGTCGAGCTGGGGCCGGCGTCGGGGCTGGGGCTGAAGACCCGCTATGGGTGCCAGAAGACACCTGTGTGGGAGTATGGGAGAAGTCTCGGTCTTCCACGTCATCCTCTCTTGGTAGAGCCTATCTTTTTTATATTGAGGTCCTTGAAGGTACGTCGAGGAATAGGATGAACCACAATATTTGTGAACCCGCAGTCTTGGCCCAGACGAGTAATGATCCAGCCAAAAGGGATGGTGTTGCGGGTGTTAGGTAGTGAATCCAGAATGTGATGCAAAATGATGGATGGAAGACATAGGCGCGTCCCGTGACCAACGTGATAGAGTAGATTGACCATATTGGCTGTGAGATCTGATTTGTTGGTGCTACGTGGGTAGACATTGGTGCTGAAAATTTGGTGGAGCACTCGGAATCTGTTGGACATTTCGGACGCCCGGAGTGCACTACCATCTATCCACTCGGGATTGGGACCCCGACACAAATATCGTGTCCAATCAGCCCGTAGAGAAGAGTCAAGAAGATTGTCATGAGGTTGGGGGGCTGTGGACATGGGAATCCCAATGAGGTCTGCTATTGTTTGGGCTGTGATCTTCACAATGCGACCTCCGACAATGACCTCACACGCTGGAGGATTTCCAACAGGGTTGATAATTTTAGACAAGAAAACATACACAACCTCTGGATGTGCCACGCCTCTGAACCGTAGCACAACATCCCAACCGATCTGTGTGAGGAGTGCTGGAATGCCAAACGGCTCCACGCACGACAGGACGACCTCCCGCTCATAGATGATGGTGGGGGACTGAAATCGGGAAATTGTAGATGGACCCTCAGGTTGGGCAGGAGGAGCAATAGGAGGTTGAGAACCCTGAGATGGTCGAGTAGTTTGGAGCTTCTTAGTCCTGGATGTGGTGGATGGCCCTGCAACCATCTTGGACTTGCCTTTAGGGTCTTTAGGCATGGTTTTTGAAGATTGTAGGAACAGGTTAAGCAATGAACATACCAAGATGGACAGGAAGGAAGTGATGTAGCAGTAAGAGCTTCAAATCCCTAACAATGATAAGCTAATAGAGGAAGGGGGAAGAAGCAATCGAACTGACAAATCTAGAAACCTTACCTAGGAGACACGTGAAACCACCATTTCTGCAAATGAGGACAGATAGAGGGCTGGCCGAGGTACAGTCCGATCACACGAAGATGCCCTACCAAGAGAGTTTGAAAAGAAACAGAAACATAGGGCAGAATGAACAGAGCTCGCTTATATAGCCATCGGACCCCCGATATTTCCGATTGATCGAAGAAGTGTCCGATCAATCGGAAGTGTCTCCAGTGACATTTGGACAGTTAAACCCTTCCACCCTATTGCAAATGATGAGCCAGCCTATTTTGGAAGGATGTAAGCTTGAGAATATCGATTATCATTCAATTATATGAGGCTTATTCCTCAGATATACCTATATGCACATGATGTTTCCAACTGACTAGAGTGAGCATACCCCAATAGACTTCCGAAAGTGTTCAAACCTTGTGGAATCTAACGGCTTTGTAAGAATGTCGGCCAATTGCCGCTCGGTTTGGATGTATTCAAGATTGACCACTTTTTTTTCAACTAATTCTCTTATAAAATGGTGCCGGATGTCGATATGCTTGGTTTGAGAATGTTGAACAGGATTTTTTGAAATATTAATGGCGCTTGTGTTGTCACAAAAGAGCGTCATTTCGTCCTGATTAATACCATAATCCTTCAACATCTGCTTCATCCAAAGTAGTTGAGCGCAGCAACTACCGGCAACAATATATTCAGCTTCAGCAGTGGACAATGAGATGGAGTTTTGCTTTTTGCTATGCCAAGCAACTAAGCAGTTTCCGACGTAAAAACAGCCACCGCTTGTGGATTTTCGATCATCCATATTTTCGGCCCAATCGGCATCGGAGTACCCCGCAATGATGGTTGAGGTGTCAAAGGGGTACCACAAGCCATATTCAGTTGTGCAGGCCACATATCTGATCACTCTTTTTACAGCAATGAGGTGTGATTCCCTAGGATCGGCTTGAAATCTAGCACATGCCCCTACGCTAAAGGCAATATCGGGTCTACTTGCTGTGAGGTAGACGAGACTCCCAATCATACTTCTATATAAATGTTGATCAACACTTTTGCCTGACAAGTCTTTGGAAAGTTTAATGGTAGTGGCCATAGGCGTGGTGTGGGATCGACCCGAAGTCTAGCCCAAACCTCTTGACTAAATCTTTTGCATACGTAGTTTGGTTGATGAAGATTTCATTTTTCAATTGTTTAACTTGCAATCCTAGGAAAAAATTCAGTTCGCCTATGTTCCCTTCCCCAAGTGTAGGGTTGCGATGTAGTAATAATCTTGGTAAGACCGAGGTCGATCCACAGGGAAGGAAGTAAACAATTCCAACTATCCTAATAACTAGAATCAAAGAGGTTCATGAAATTGATTTTTAAGACAAAATAGAAAATCTGATAATGAAAAGATAACTAGAGCATCAAGGATCCACTTATAGCTCTCCTTAGATGCATAATTCGCTATGGTTTCTCACTTTCTCAACTAGAATCGATATTAAGATCTCTCTAGTCGGATGATAGAGCTGTTAAACCAAACAATCTGTCATATGTAAGTTCCATGCATAAGATTCACTCAATGTAGGCTGAGCTGAGCAAGCATGCTCAATTGCATAGGTCATTCCCCATTCCAAAAGGTTCAGTTCACAATCATAACCATCCTCGAGTCCTGTCACAAGACAAGGCTAGATCATGATTTGAACTTGATTCAAATCACATGCACAATCCATACATATTCAGAAAATCAGTAAAATAGAACTATGGTAGGAAGTCCCTTTATGAAGAGCATAGTACTAGAGCGCACTCCGATTCCTCGGATCATACAGGTCTAGACTGTTACAAACGAATTAAGAAGTTAAGTAATTCTCCCAAACATCCATGAGTCATCACAAGACTAAGAAAAATTACTCAAAAACTTGTATAAACTTCAAACCATAGTTCATAATCATGAATTCCATACTTAAAACCAACAAAACGAATTAAACAATCTAAGAAAACTATAAGGTTCACCTCTTATCTCTAGCTAAGAGATTAGCTAATGAAAAGCATATTAAAAATAAAAGTAGAACTAAGAAAAGGAAGAAAAACTAGCTGGAGGAGGCTAGGAAGCCTCCTATGACTTGAACTCCTTGCTCCCTACGCCCTTGGTTGCCCTGGAATAGAAGAGAGCACCTCCTTTTATACTGCAGCAATAGTACAGCAACATAGCAGAATTTGTTTCGCTTGGTACGGCTTAACCAATGGTCGGATTGCCTTCAAATTTGATTTGTAGCTTTCTTGTAATGTGATATTCCTCATAGATGATTTAGATTTCCAAGATTATCCTCTGAATGGGCCCAACAATCAGATCACCGACCGCCTCTCAAAATCGCGCACTTCGGGTACCTTCAGAACCAGTCATCTTGCTTTCAACACTCAGGAGTGTACAGATGTCGGATTGATCCCAAATTTTGAAAAGTAGTAGAAAACTTCCTCCTCTACATGATAGATGGATTAGATTGTCCAAAAAAATCCCAGAATGTGGTCCGAAAATTAGAACAATTAGGGCTTTTATAAACTCTGCGCAGTTAGAGCTTTCTCGATGGTCCATCTTTCTTCAACCGGTACGATCAAACCACACATCCTTTTGATCTGAAACTTTTGTGGTTATTCATATATGGATGTGGTCTAAAATATGGTCAAAGTAGATTCTTCATATCATCAATGATGGGCCACCTGGACTGGCCCAGAGTGGAACAGCGAAATCTGAAACTTTCTGGACAGTTCGTATTGTTTTGGCCACCACGATCAATCCGTAGCTCCGATCGACACGAAACCACTTGGGTTAGTTCGGAGTCGAGCTCCTCTTCGACATGGATGTGTTGGATTTTCAAATATCATCAAAATGGGCCCAGAAAACTGGTCCGAAAAACTAGGTACGGGAATACCTTGCTGTTTTAGAATCTGGAATCTGAAACTTGCATGGCCGACCGGTCACGACCGGTCGGATAGGGCTGGCCGACCGGTCATGACCGGTTGTGACCTGTCTATTTTGGTCCAGCGTGCTGTGTAGAAGGTTGTAATGTTGGCCAACCGGTCATGACCGGTCGGGGCCTCTTTGGCCGACCGGTCTTGACCGGTCGGACCCCATTTTCTGCACTATTTCTTCTTTCTTTTCTTTCCTTCTTTCTTCCTCATTCTCCTCTCTTTCTTTATCATTCTTTGGTCCACCTTGGGCCTTCATCAAAGGCTCCAAATGGCCCCTTTTTGGTCTCTAATTGAGTGAAGTCCGCTCTCATCCCTACAATCACAAAACATGTAGTATTTGATTAGTCTTTAAATCATGAAAATCTTGCATAATGAGTGATGAATTGGGGTTAGAATATGCACAATTAAGAGCTCAACACACCCCCTCAACCAGCATTTTGCTAGTCCCGAGCAAAACATGCGTGAAACAAGTTCAATTCTTCAAAAACCAACTCTCCTTCAGAAACTATGCTTCTATACATCCCAAGCCACACAAGTGTAAAAGTCAGAAAAATTAGGTGATAGAAGTTGAAACCTTAAGCTCTTAAAATATAATAAATATCCATATGAAATTCTCACTGATTGATTGATGAATAGAAGAACTCGAACAAATTCAACCTAGTGTGCATAGTGAAAGTTCATCTCATGAGTTTCTGGGCTCATTTTCTTCATAGATCAACTAAACTATGGATTTCAAGGTGCACAGAGCAACAACAAGCCTATGACAGGAATTTGTCTTACCGTCCTTCCGACGACTTTCACACTACGTCCCATTTCCGGCTTTGGTTACGGGTAGACCATCCCCCGGTTGGTAGTAGGTAGCCCTAATCGGAATTTTCCACCATTTTTCCATCATTCCCAATTTCATCCTTCCTTTTCCTTTTTCTTTTTAAATTAGATAGGATTTTTAGAAATCCATATCTTTCATTATTTTCCCATGGACAAGGATGGACAAAGTACCCTGGCTTGGTTCCTCAACACCTTAAATCTAAGTCTAGCTAATCCACAAATCACATAATCCTTTCAACCCATGAAAATCATGTAATGTGAACTAGGTGTAAAAGTGTTCAAATTTTCTATCACTCACATAAATAGGGGAATTCACATATAAAACCATTATATTAAAAGAAATTCAAAGCTTGCAACATCACTCACTTCGTATCTCCTCCTCTTATACTCATATCATCTTGAATGCATAGAAACAACGTTTTCCAAAAGAGTTTTGAATTTTAGAAAAATCGAAAATTTTCTACATAATTGCTCGAAATGTCACAAAAGCTAGTAGATTCATCTAAGGAATCTCCACCCCCCAACCAAAATCTTACATTGTCCTCAATGTAATAAGATATGCAATATGCATGACATGAGAGCAATGACATAAAACAAAGGAGAGTGAGAACGAGAGTACCTGAGGTAGCAAGTTGATCAATTCTAGCATCTTCCATTGTCTCAATGAGACTTATTCAATCCTAAATGCAGAAAGAAATCCTAACCTACCTACCTACCTTTGATTAGTTCGATCGACCACATGATCAAATTTGAGCAGGATCTTCATGAATTTCAATAGGTTTCTCATGAGGACCATCCAAAGTCCTGCTCGAATGTATACATGGGTGCGTTTCTTCATGAAGGTCCAATCATAGTGTGCACCACACGCATGTAAGGAGGAGATAAGAGCAGCAAAAAGATATCTCCTCAAGTTCTAAATTGGGTTGTAATTGATTAAAAATGAGTCCTCCCAATCAGAATTTTCAATGGGTTGAAGAACCCATGATGGTGGAGAGACATTCATTAAGTATTTTTCAGTTTGGGTTGTCTCCTCCACAAATTCAGAATTGCACGGTGTTTCCACAAATAATGGTAAAGAGTGTAAATCAGTGGAATGATGTTCTTCAGGCACCGACACCGTGTCTAACAAACTATCCAACTCCTTAATCATCTCATCATCCAGATCATAGGGGTGGGTCATGCATTCCTCTAGGAAATCGAGAGAGTCGAATGAAGGGTCCTCGTTCTCCCTAAGTGATTGAGGTAATTCTGTTTCAAGGGTAAGGAATTCCTCCTCTATAGAGGGGAGGTCTTCCAAAGAAAAATTTTCAGATGTAGTGGTAAGCACATCATCTAGCATTGGTTGATCTTTTGAAATTTCAGATTGTGCCACCCCATCATCCAAAGAAGCAGAATTTTCAACCCAAGGGAGTTCTTCCACAATAGAATCCGGCATGTGTTGTTGGTGGAAGGACTCAAAAATATCGACTTTGGCCATCTCTCTAGCAAGAATATCTTCCGATGACTCAAAAACATTCGGCCCTTTGGAAGAAGAAATCATGGACTCACAATCATCCTTCAAACCCTCATTGTAGGCAATCCAACTATCACTTTCAGATTTTGTAGATTCCTCGGGTTCGTCAACCATCCTTGAAATCTCTTCATCATTCAAATCGGAATAGCTAAAAGAGATAGTTGATTCACCATAATCAATGGTAATGGTGGGATCACTGAGATCAATATCCTCTAGAAGTTTAGTCATTAAATCTAGAGAAGGTTGGGTTTGGATAGCCTCATCCTCCTCATTGTTGGGGATTGATTCGGTGTTCCCAATGTTGGGTTCAATATTTTGAGATGGCAAGAGGTTTTGTATGCATTGCTCAGTTATGTCAATAAACTCTCGCAGTGTATCCTCAAGAGTTCGTGTCGGTTGTGGCTCATGAGAAAGAAACTCTTGAGGATAATTGTTGGCATCCATGGTTGGCTCATCTCCCAAATTGAAATTTTGATGCTCCCACCTATTAGGATTATGCATGTCATATGTTGTGCTATTAGATAGTTGTTGATATTTGTAGCCAAACAAGTGATCATACATTGTCCTAATCAGTGGAACATTATTCATCTCTTTCTGATACTCTCCCATTGTCTTACCTGGCGAAAAGTTATGCACATTGTTGTCATTCTGGTAATCTCGCAAGGTCTTATGTGGGGGAGTATTAGAAGTAGATTGAGTCATAGAAAAATATTCATGCTTGTAATGGTTCCAATCATAATGATTTTTTATTTGGTTCGACCTCTCATCTTCCAAAAGGTATTTAGACAATCCACCCGTCCAATCATTCATAATGAAATTATAAGAAGTTGAAATAATCCCTAATCTAGGAAGAAAAACAAAAAGAAGAAAGGGAGATGGAGAGATGTTACCCGTGAAGGTGAGAGCTATGTCAGCAACAATGTCCTACAAAATCAAACAAAAAATTGTTAGTAATCTAAAAAAAAAAAAAAATCAGAAAATTTACTTCTATAAAAATAAAAAAATCCTACCTAACTAAAACTACTCTATAGCTACTAGAACAATTAGAACCGTTTAACCTCTTCCCCGGCAACGGCGCCAAAAACTTGTTCGCTTCCCTAAGTGTAGGGTTGCGATGTAGTAATAATCTCGGTAAGACCGAGGTCGATCCACAGGGAAGGAAGTAAACAATTCCAACTATCCTAATAACTAGAATCAAAGAGGTTTGTGAAATTGATTTTTAACATAAAATAGAAAATCTGATAATGGAAAGATAACTAGAGCATCAAGGATCCACTTATAGCTCTCCTTAGATGCATAATTCGCTATGGTTTCTCACTTTCTCAACTAGAATCGATATTAAGATCTATCTAGTCGGATGATAGAGCTGTTAAACCAAACAATCTGTCATATGTAAGTTCAATGCATAGGATTCACTCAATGTAGGCTGAGCTGAGCATGCTCAATTGCATAGGTCATTCCCCATTCCAAAAGGTTCAGTTCACAATCATAACCATCCTCAAGTCCTGTCACAAGACAAGGCTAGATCATGATTTGAACTTGATTCAAATCACATGCACAATCCATACATATTCAGAAAATCAGTAAAATAGAACTTTGGTAGGAAGTCCCTTTATGAAGAGCATAGTACTAGAGCGCACTTCGATTCCTCGGATCATACAGGTCTAGACTGTTACAAACGAATTAAGAAGTTAAGTAATTCTCCCAAACATCCATGAGTCATCACAAGACTAAGAAAAATTACTCAAAAACTTGTATAAACTTCAAACCATAGTTCATAATCATGAATTCCATACTTAAAACCAACAAAACGAATTAAACAATCTAAGAAAACTATAAGGTTCACCTCTTAGCTCTAGCTAAGAGATTAGCTAATGAAAAGCATATTAAAAATAAAACTAGAACTAAGAAAAGGAAGAAAAACTAGCTGGAGGAGGCTAGGAAGCCTCCTATGACTTGAACTCCTTGCTCCCCACGCCCTTGGTTGCCCTGGAATAGAAGAGAGCACCTCCTTTTATACTGCAGCAATAGTACAGCAACATAGCAAAATTTGTTTCGCTTGGTACGGCTTAACCAATGGTCGGATTGCCTTCAAATTTGATTTGTAGCTTCCTTGTAATGTGATATTTCTCATAGATGATTTAGATTTCCAAGATTATTCTCTGAATGGGCCCACCAATCAGATCACCGACCGCCTCTCAAAATCGCACACTTCGGGTACCTTCAGAACCAGTCATCTTGCTTTCAACACTCAGGAGTGTACAGATGTCGGATTGATCCCAAATTTTGAAAATTAGTAGAAAACTTCCTCCTCTACATGATAGATGGATTAGATTGTCCAAAAAGATCCCAGAATGTGGTCTGAAAATTAGAACAATTAGGGCTTTCATAAACTCTGCGCAGTTAGAGCTTTCTGGATGGTCCATCTTTCTTCAACCGGTACGATCAAACCACACATCCTTTTGATCTGAAACTTTTGTGGTTATTCATATATGGATGTGGTCTAGAATATGGTCAAAGTATATTCTTCATATCATCAATGATGGGCCACCTGGACCGGCCCAGAGTGGAACAGCGAAATCTGAAACTTTCTGGACAGTTCGTATTGTTTTGGCCACCACGATCAATCCGTAGCTCCGATCGACACGAAACTACTTGGGTTAGTTCGGCGTCGAGCTCCTCTTCGACATGGATGTGTTGGATTTTCAAATATCACCAAAATGGGCCCAGAAAACTGGTCCAAAAAATCAGGTACGGGAATACCTTGCTGTTTTAGAATCTGGAATCTGAAACTTGCATGGCCGACCGGTCACGACCGATCGGACAGGGCTGGCCGACCGGTCATGACCGGTTGTGACCTGTCTATTTTGGTCCAGCGTGCTGTGTATAAGGTTGTAATGTTGGCCGACCGGTCATGACTGGTCGGGGCCTCTTTGGCCGACCGGTCTTGACCGGTCGGACCCCATTTTCTGCACTATTTCTTCTTTCTTTTCTTTCCTTCTTTCTTCCTCATTCTCCTCTCTTTCTTTATCATTCTTTGGTCCACCTTGGGCCTTCATCAAAGGCTCCAAATGGCCCCTTTTTGGTCTCTAATTGAGTGAAGTCCGCTCTCATCCCTACAATCACAAAACATGTATTTGATTAGTCTTTAAATCATGAAAATCTTGCATAATGAGTGATGAATTGGGGTTAGAATATGCACAATTAAGAGCTCAACAGCCTACCAAACTCATCTCAAATTCAGATTTCATTAATTCATCAAATAAGCTAGAAAATTCTTCACAGTTTGAACCAAATACAATATCATCCACATAAATCTGAGCAATGAGAAATGAATCAGTCGTCCTTTTAACAAATAAGGTTTTGTCAACACTCCCCCTAACAAACTTGTGAGCAATTAGAAATTGAGTAAGACGTTCATACCATGCTCGGGGGGCTTGTTATAACCCTTAGAGAGCCTTTTTCAATCGGTAGACTCTTTGAGGATAACTAGGGTCCACAAACCCTTTAAGTTGTTCAACATAAACTTCCTCATCAAGTATACCATTTAGAAAGGCACTCTTCACGTCCATTTGAAATAATTTGAATTTGAGTGCACATGCTATGGACATGAGCATTCAGATGGATTCTAGTCTAGCAACCAGGGCAAAAGTTTCATCAAAATCAATTCCCTCGATTTGAGAGTACCCTTGAGCTACAAGACGTGCTTTGTTTCGAATCACATTGCCAGATTCATCTGTTTTGTTTTTGAAGATCCATTTAGTTCCAATGACATTCTTCTCATATGGTCTTTCAACTAGAAACCAAACTTCATTTCTGGTAAACTGTTGAAGTTCCTCTTGCATTGCAAGTATCCAAAACTCATCATTGAGAGCCTCATTTATATTTTTTGGTTCAATTTTTGAAGTGAAGCACACATGACTGTTGATGGCCTCAAGTTGTCTCCTAGTCTTGATTCCAACATCCAGATCTCCAATGATTTGATTGAGGGGATGATCCTTGATATGTGGACCATTTCCAGAAGCTATTGAGGCATTGGGATGGGAGATTTTTCAACAGGTTTACCTATGTGGCATGGTTCTCCCACTTCATCATCATCAAGTCTTGTATCTTCTTTGGATTGGTCATCAATGATAACATTTATGGATTCTTGAGTTGTTTTAGTCCTTGTGTTGTACACTCTATAGGCACGACTATCAGAAGCATATCCTAGAAATATTCCCTCATCGCTCTTAGAGTCAAATTTTCCTAGATTTTCTCGATCTTAAAGGATGTGACATTTGCTACCAAAGACCCTAAAGTACTTGATGTTTGGAACTTTTCCATTCCATAGCTCATATGGGGTTTTATCTAGACCGGCTCTCAAATAAACTCGATTAATGATGTGACAAGCTGTATTCACTGCTTCGGCCCACAGATTTTTTGCTATATTTTTGCTGTTCATCATAACTGTGGCCATGTCAAGTAGAACTCTGTTTTTCCTCTCTGCTACTCCATTTTGTTGTGGAGTTTTTGGGGCTGAGAATTCATGTTTGATGCCTAGATTTTCACAAAATAGTTAAAATCGCCCGTCCTCGAATTCCCCCCCATGATCACTCCTAATACGTTTCACTGTACATTCCTTCTCATTGTGGAGTCGTTTCATGAGTTTCTCAAATTCCTCAAATGTATCAAACTTTTCTTTCAAAAATACAACCCAAGTATATCGGGAATAGTCGTCAATGATAACAAAGAAGTACCTCTTACCACCTTGACTCATTACTCTTGTGGGACCTACGAGATCCATGTGGAGTAGATCAACGGGTTTTGATGTAGCAATGATGGATGTCTTCTTATGTGCAACTTTAATTTGTTTACCTTTCAAGTACTCTGCACATACTTCTTTTGGTTTCTTCCCAATCTTAGGTAATCCTCTTACTAATTTCTTTCTACTCAACCTAGCGAGGTTCCTATAATGGACATGACCGAGTCGTTGATGCCATAACTCAGTCTCATCATTAATGGCCATGTGGCATACGGCAGATGGTCCCTCATCACCCTTGTTTTCAATAACATAGCAGTTATCTCCAGTACAAAACCCTTTTAGTATCAATTTTTCAGTTTGGTCCATAATTTCGCACATTTCTTTAGAGAATTTACGGAATGCTGTTCATCACATATTTGAGAGATGCTTAATAGATTATGTTTCAAACCGTCAACACACAGTACATCCTCAATTTTGGGCAATCCTGGCCCGGTGATGGTTCCATTTCCAACAATTTTGGCAACACTCTCATCTCCAAAGGTAACAGACCCACCATCAAACTCAGCATAATCACAAAACCGAGTCCTGTCACCTGTCATGTGTCGGGAGCATCCACTATCAAGATATCACCTAGTGTTTCTTCTGGCTCTAAGGGCTGTATGGATAACTAAGCATTTGTTCTTTACTACCCATTTAGATACTACCCTTTTTGGAGAACCAGGCTTCTTGGTTGATTCTAGAGATGTCATCGTTTGAGCATAAGGTGTTGAGTTTTTTTCTTTGCTTGATTTCTCTTGCATCAGCTCCATGGTTCTTTTGTTTAACTGTTTTACCATTTCAAGGAGCTCTTCCATTCTTTTGTCTTTCTTCGGTGGAGTGGGATAATTTCTCCTCATGTTTCCATTTTTGTATGGTGTTTGTTTTGGAGGACTCCACATATGATTCATCCTTTTTTCGGTAGGTACAAATTTACCTTTCAAGTTCCGAACCGGATTCTTAAAGATCAACCATTCAAACTTCAAATGTCCAACATCTCCGTATGCATGGCATATAGGTGAATTTTTCTTAGCACTTCCTGATGCATTCCTAATCTTTTCAGGTTCTGGGTTACTAACCTTAGTTTGCTCACCATAGCCTAGCCCTCTTGTATTCCTACAAGGCTTATCTAATTTAAGGATATCGTCTAGTTTTTCTCTACTCTGGGCAAATCTTTCATTGAGTTGACGTTCTTGATTAAGCTGTAAGATTAGACATTGATTTGTAGATTTTCCCTTTTTCAGCTCATCTTCTAGGATATTAATTTTGTCTTGAGCTGCTTTGTTTTTCCCTTCCAAGTCACAGATTTGAAAGTGAAATCTGTTTTTTTCTCCTTTCACTTCTTGTATTTCATCAGCCAATTTATTGTTGTCAATATTAGCTTAGCTCAACTTGTTGGTAAGAAGGATGCTTTGACGAAATAACTCATCATAGGCAACTTGCAAACCTTCATTATCATCCTCGTCATCATCGGAGGATGTCACATTGTTTTCTGATAGCTCATGATCATCCTTGTCTCTTTCGCCTTGTATATCTGGGACAATCTCCGAGATAGAGGCCATCAAAATTTTAACTGATCCTCTCCCATCACTTTGATATTCATCTGTTTCTGAATCTATACTCTCAAGGTTGTCCCATGTGGCTGCCATTGCTTTGTTTTTTAATTTTTCTTTGGCAGGAGCTTGGCAATCAGAGGCAATATGACCATAGCGTCCACAGTTGTAGCACTTAGGATCTTTTGTCTTGTTGTAAGATTTTCCTGTATAGCGCTTTTTGTCAAAAGATTTGCTATTTTTGTCAACCCTCTTTCCTTTGTTTTTGAAGAATTTTCTAAACTTTTTGGCCATAAGAGCCATTTCATTCATATCCATTTCTTCATCACTATCAACTACAGATTCTTGTGTAGTGTGTGAGGTTTTCAGCACTATGTTTCTACTTTTTGGGGATTTCTTGAAATGAAGTTCATGGGTCTGTAGAGATCCTAGTAAGTCTTCTATTTTCATCGTATCAATATCTCTACATTCCTCAATAGTTATAACCTTGGAGGAGAATCGTTCGGGTAAGGATCTTAAAATTTTCCTACAAATGCGCGGATCCGATATCCTCTCCCCCAATCCCCACATAGCATTGGTGACATCGCTCAGCCGGGTGTAAAAGTCGATGAAGTTCTCATGTTCTTCCATTTTCATATTCTCAAATTGAGTAGTCAAGAGCTGAAGTTTCGACCTCTTGACTGTACTAGTCCCTTCATGAGTAGTTTCAAAGATGTCCCATGCTTCCTTAACAGTTGTGCAATTACAAATTCTTTTGAACTCATCTGCTGAAACGGCACAAAAGATAGCATTAAGTGTCTTTGCATTGCTAATGTATCTCAGTTGTTCAAGATCAGTCCATAAATCGTCAGGTTTGACTGTGGTGGTGGTGACCCCATCTGTGACTGTGCTCAAGAGGGGTATTTCATATTTGATTTCCACAGACCTCCATGTTGCATGATCCAATGATTGCAAGAAGACTCTCATTCTTGCTTTCCAATATGCATAGTTTAATCCATCAAAATATGGAGGTTTGGAAACCATACTAGAATCCCCTTTTGACATGATTTCAAGCTTCTAGAAACGGATCACTCTCCGGGCAGTTACGCCTTTGAGGAGGAACCCGCTCTGATACCAATTGAAAATGCGGTATAAGTTTGATTACCGCTTTTGTAGAAGCAAGAAACAAGTTACCTTGTCCTAGAGGGTGGTGAATAGGACACTTTTTAAAATTACCAAATTATACACTTGTAAACATGCAAAGTATTATTAGAGAACTTACTTCAAGCACAAGATATGTAGAATATTAATCAATAAAAACACAAGTGCAAGAAGTAAAGCAGTTCAACCATTCATCACACAACAAGAGAATTTTATAGTGGTTCGGTTATGTACCTACTCCACTCCCAGCTGATCCACTCACTCCTTGAGTGGCCGGATTTCACTATCACTATGGTTTTAAATGAGGTTAACCATAAACCTTAACAGCCTACAAAAGGACATAAAACTCAACACATGGATTCATCCTTCCATAGGACTAATCCATGAACCACTTTGTCCTACACAAGGGCTTGTCCTACTCAAGGACTTGTCCTACGCAAGGACTCTTACGAGTTTGGGTCTTCAAACTCTGAAACCCAAATCTCAGCTTTGAGGAGGTTTCTTGGACTCGAAAGACTAAGTATACTTAGCTGATTGAGCCCCTTGATGATGCCTTTGTTGAAGAAGCTTCGGCTTGCACGGAAGATACCTTCTTCAGCTCCCTCGATCAGCAACCTTGCTACGGATGACTTCTTGTAGATTCCAAGGTGAGGGATTAGGGTTTGGTTGAGGCTATATTGGGATATGGCTTTTATATGAGGAGTAGCTTCTACCTAAACCACCATTAATGGCATTGATGACAAGAGTATAACTTTGAGAGGTAGGTCAAGATGTCATTAAAGAGGGGTTGAGTTCATGATTCAATCCAAGCTTTGAATGCTCTTCAATGTTGGTCAAATCAACATGGATTGAAGTATGAACTCAACAAATCACAGGGTATGAGAGAAGGGGATCTCAAGGAGAAAGCACAAACAAACCCTAGATGATGCTCAAGGTGATTTCCACATGATCCAACCGAGTTCCATATATAGAGATGACTTTCAACGGTCAGAAAACGGTCACCTCGATAGGATCCGATCGATTGGACATAAGTATTAGCTTGATTTGAATTTTTGCTGAAAAACAGGTTCTCTGATTGATCGGACTTAGTTCCGATTGATCGGAGGACCCTGTCCAATTGATCGGACAGATGGTCCGATTGATCGTAATTTCTTCCAGAGAGTTTATGTATTTTTCTGGATTTTTCTCCGATGGATCGGATGTCCTTCCGATGGATCGGAGCACCTCGTCCGATTGATCGGACATATGTTCCGATTGATCGTAATTTCTTCTAGAGAGTTTATGTGATTTTCTAGAATTCCGTCCGATGGATCGGATCATTCTCTGATTGATCGGAGCACCCTGTTCGATTGATCGGACTAGTCCTCCGAGTGATCGGAAAAATGTCTAGAGAGTTTTTCAATGTTGCTGGACAAATCTCCGATTGATCGGACATAACGTCCGATTGATCGGACACCTATCGGACACATCTCCGATGGATCGGACACCTATCGGAGACAACAGATATACTGTTTTTCATCTTTTAAGCAACATCTGCCATAATGGACCCTTCCATAGCTGATCTTTATGGAAGATGGACTATAGATGGGGTTAAGGATGTAACTAGGAAGGATTGGGTCATCTATAGAAGGGTTTTGGGATCAAAGGTTTAGATGGAGAGGCTTGAAGCTGACTGGATGAGCGATCTTCTTTGAGTAGCTTCTGTCTTCAGCCGTAAGCAGACTTGACGACACACTAACCATGGTAATTGACAAATCTTTGCATTAACACAGTGAAGGCTGACAAGCCTAATGATCCGATAATTTCTGAGAATAAGAATTGATCTAGCTTAGCCCCACAAGATAAAGAACATGAATACAAACCTGTAGCTCCATTCCCTTCGAGATTGGTAGCTTCCAAGCCTATTTCAAACTCTCACGACATTCTAGAGGTTTTCAAACAAGTCAGGATAAACATTCCTTCGCTTGATGCTATTAAGCAAATTCCCTCTTATGCTAAGTTTCTAAAAGACTTATGCACAACTAAACACAAATACAATGTGCAACAAAAGGTCTTCTTGAATGAGCAAGTGAGTGCCATTCTTAGTTAAAATACCGCCCCTCCCCGCCTAAAAAAAAAAAAAAAATTTTAAAGACCCCGGTAGACACACAATCTTATGTAACATTGGAGACTATTGGATTGAGCGAGCCTTATTAGATTTGGGGGCAAGCGTAAAGCTGATCCCATACTCGGTATATGAGTAATTGGGTCTTGGTGAATTAAAACCCACCAAACCACATTGCAACTCGTTGATAAATCTATCCGTGTATCGAGGGGGATGGTTAAGGATGTTCTAATCCAAGTTAATAAATTTTACTACCCAGTAGACTTTATCGTCTTGAACACATAACCGATTATGGATACGAGCACTCAAATACTGATAATTTTGGGCCGCCCATTCTTGGCTACATCAAACGCAATTATAAATTATCGGAATGGGGTGATGCAATTGTCTTTTGGAAACATGACACTAGAGGTGAATGTGTTCTACATGTGCAAGAGGCAAAGGAATGAAGAAGATGATGAGCTCTTCGAGGTAAACATGCTTGAATCCTTTAAAGAAGAGGAGCTCCTTCAACTTGAACCCTCTGAAACTTTGAAGACATGCTTAGCACATTTTGAGAATTCTGATGACCCCATCATATGTGAGATTGTGCAAGCATTGAATAGTGAGAAGCCGGTAGTTGATACTAGCCGGTGGGGGCCTCATTTTGAAAAATTACCACAAACTACATCAAAGCCTCTACCGTCTAATATCCAACCTCCGAAGCTTGACCTAAAACCTCTACCATCTGAGCTGAAATATGTATATTAAAGTTAAGATGAAACATACCCGATTGTCATAGCTTCCCACTTAGGAAAAGACTAATAGCTCAAGTTAATTGAGTTGCTCAAGGAAAATAGTGAAGCCATAAGATGGACCATAATAAACCTCAAAGGAATAGACCCTTCAGTTTTCACTCCCCACATCCACCTCGAGGAAAATGCCAAAACTACTAGACAACCTTAAAGACGTTTAAATCCAAACATGATAGAGGTTGTCAAAGCCGAGGTACTCAAGCTACTAGATGTGGTATCATTTACCCCATCTTAGATATCCAATGGGTGAGTCCTACCCAAGTTGTCCCCAAGAAGTTCGGTATCACCATCGTAAAAAATAATAATAATGAGCTTATCTCGACTAGAGTTACTATCGGTTGGCGTATGTGCATAGATTATAAGAAGTTAAACACGCCATTAGGAAAGACCACTTCCCTCTCCCATTTATAGACCAAATCTTGGAGAGGATAGCGGGCCATTCTTACTATTGCTTCCTCGATGGTTACTCCGGATACAACCAAATCGAGATTTCTTCTAAAGACTTAAGAGAAAACAACGTTTACATGCCTGCTCGACACTTTTGCTTATTGGCGGATGCCATTCGATCTATGTAACTCACCCACCACATTCTAACGATGCATTTTGAGTATTTTCTCTAACATGGTGGGTCAGTTTCTTGAGGTTTTTATGGATGACTTCTCATTTTTTGTTATACGTTCAATGAGTGTCTTGACCACTTGAGGTTGGTCTTGACCTGATCTGAGGAGAAGAATCTCATTTTAAACTGGGAGAAGTGCCATTTTATGGTACAAAAAGAGAGTCCTTGGACACATTATCTCGTCTAATGAAATTGAGGTAGATCGAGCCAAAATTAATATAATTTCCAATCTACCACCACCCAAAAGCATACTTAATGTGCGGTCCATTTTAGGACACACCAGATTCTATAGAAGATTCATAAGGGATTTCAGTCAAATCTTTAGGCCCTTATGCAATCTCCTCTAAAAGGACAACCAATTCAAGTAGAGTGCCAAATGTGAAGGAGCTTTCTCAAAGCTCAAGGACATGTTAACAACCGCACCTATCATGCAACCACTAGATTGGTCACTTCCTTTGGAGTTGATGTGTGACGCAAGCGACTATGCTATTGGGGCGATGCTAGGACAAAGAAAAGATAAGAAGCCCCATGTCATCTACTACGTAAGTAGAACCCTAAATCCAACCCAAGTTAATTACTCGACTACAAAGAAAGAGCTCCTAGCCGTAGTTTTTGCCTTGGACAAATTCAAGCTATACTTAATAAGATCCAAGGTCATCATATACACGGATTATGCGGCGCTGAAGTACTTTCTTTCTAAGAAGGATGCTAAGCCCTGCTTGCTTAGATGGATCCTACGCCTTCAAGAGTTTGATTTGAAGATAAAGGATAACAAGGGAGTAGAAAATGTGGTGGCGGATCATCTATCCCGCCTTATTTTGCCAGATTCCATTGACGAATCACTAATTGAGGACTTATTCCCCGATGAGCAACTCTTTGTTGCCACACATCCATCATGGTACGCTGATATAACAAATTATCTTTCAACGGGCGCGATGCCGATACATTGAACTGCCTAAGACAAACACAAATTCTTAAGGGAAGTGTGCAATTTTTTTCTGGGATGAACCTTTATTAATTGTTTAAATATTGCCCAAATCAAATAATAAAGAGATGTGTACCTGATGATGAACAAAATTCTTTCATCTCCTTTTGTCATACTTAAGCGAGTGGTGGTCATTTTTTCACTAAGAAAACCATAGTAAAAATTTCGCAGTGTAGTTTTTATTGGCTCACTATGTTTAGAAACACCCACGAGTTTTGTAAAGCATGCAGGCATTGTCAAAAGTTAGGAGGATTGTCCCGTAGGAATATGATGCCTCTCAACTTGATCCAACTATTGAAGTATTTGATTATTGGGGCATTGATTTCATGGGACCATTCTACTCTCCCTTTGAATATGTCTACATATTGTTAGCTAGTAGACTATGTGTCCAAGTGGGTGAAGGCGATTCCTTGTAGAACTAATGATCATCGCACAGTTCTACGGTTCTTGAAAGAAAAAATATTATCGAGATTTGGAACGCCTAGAGTCATCATAAGTGATGGTGGCTCTCACTTTTGCAATAGGCCTTTTGAGAGCTTAATGAAGAAATACGGCATATCGCATAAAGTGAGCACTTTATACCACCTATAGACAGGTGGGAAAGCTGAAATTTCTAACTCGAAAATCAAACACATTCTTGAGAAGACGGTGAAACCAGACCACAAAGATTGGTCCCTGAGATTAGTCGATGCACTTTGTGCTTACCGTATGGCTTTTATGACCACGATTGGAATGTCTCCTCATAGACTTGTCTATTGGAAAGCTTGCTACTTGCCCGTGGAGCTTGAACATAAAGCCTATTGGGCAATTTAGACATTAAATTTTAATGTCGACAAGGCTAGCTCACTTCACAAACTCCAATTGAACGAGCTTAACGAGATCTAAAATGATGCTTATGAAAGTTCATGGATATACAAGAGTAGGATGAAGGCCTTCCATGATAAAAATATTTTCATAAAATATTTTCATCTTGGCCAAAAATTACTCTTATATAATTTGCGATTACTCCTTTTTCAGGTAAATTGAGATCTTAATGGACCGGTCCATACATTGTTAAAGAAGTATTTACTCATGGGGTCGTTGAGATAGAGAATTCAACGAATGGTAACTATTTCAAGGTGAATGGACAAAGATTAAAATCGTTCATTGAGAAGTTTGAATCGGAGAACGTGTCCATCCCTCTAGATGATCCAGTTTATCATGACATTGATCTCCTATTTTGACTGAGGTATAGAGTAGATTATAATTAGTTTGTTTTTGTTAATGCAAAGATTTGTTAATTACCATGGTTAGTGTGTCATCGAGTCTCCTTACGGCTGAAGACAGAAGCTACTCGAAGAAGATCGCTCATCCAGTCAATTTCAAGCCTCTCCATCCAAACCTTTGATCCCAAAACCCTTCTATAGATGGTCCAATCCTTCCTAGTTACATCCTTAGCACCATCTATAGTCCACTTTCCATAAAGATCAGCTATGGAAGGGTCCATTATAGAAGATGTTGCCTAAAAGTTGAAAATCAGTATGTCTGTTGTCTTCGATAGGTGTCTGATCCATCGGAGATGAGTCCGATAGGTGTCCGATCAATCGGAGAATTGTCCAGCAACATTGAAAACTTCTTTAGACACTTTTTCGATCACTCGGAGGACTGTCCGATCAATTGGACAGGGTGCTCCGATCAATCGGATGATATGTCTGATCAATCGGAGAATTGTCCAGCAAACATTGAAAATCTCTCTGGACACTTTTTCGATCACTCGGAGGACTGTCCGATCAATCGGATAGGGTGCTCCGATCCATCGGACATACATCCGATCCATCGGAGGAAAATCCAGAAAAAACACATAAACTCTCTGGAAGGAATTCCGATCAATCAGACCATCTGTCCGATCAATCGGACAGGGTCTTCCGATCAATCGGAACTAAGTCCAATCAATCGGAGAACATGTTTTTCAGTAAAATTCAAAACAAGTTAAAACTTATGTCCGATCGATCGGATCCTATCGAGGTGACCGTTTTCTGACCGTTGAATGTCATCTCTATATATGGAACTCGGTTGGATCTTGTGGATATGACCTTGAAAATCATCTAGGGTTTGTTTGTGCCTTCTCCCTTAGATCCCCTTCTCTCATACCCTAAGATTTGTTGAGTTCATACTTCAATCCATGTTGATCTGACCAACATTGAAGAAGCATTCAAAGCTTGGATTGAATCATGAACTCAACCCCTCTTTAATGGCATCTTGACCTACCTCTGATAGATATACTCTTGTCATCAATGCCATTAATGGTGGTTTAGGTAGAAGCTCTCCTCATATATAAGCCATATCCCAATATAGCCTCAACCTAACCCTAATCCCTCACCTTGGAATCTACAAGGAGTCATCCGTAGTAAGGTTGCTGATCGTGGGAGCTGAAGAAGGTATCTTCTGTGCAAGCCGAAGCTTCTTCAACAAAGGCATCATCAAGGGGCTCAATCAGCTAAGTATACTTAGTCTTTCGAGTCCAAGAAACCTCCTCAAAGCTGAGATTTGGGTTTCAGAGTTTGAAGACCCAAACTCGTAAGAGTCCTTGCGTAGGACAAGTCCTTGAGTAGGACAAGCCCTTGTGTAGGACAAAGTGGTTCATGGATTAGTCCTATGGAAGGATGAATCCATGTGTTGAGTCTTAAGTCCTTTTGTAGGCTGTTAAGGTTTATGGTTAACCTCATTTAAAACCATAGTGATAGTGAAATCCGGCCACTCAAGGAGTGAGTGGATCAGCTGGGAGTGGAGTAGGTACATAACCGAACCACTATAAAAATCTCTTGTTGTGTGATGAATAGATGAACTGATTTACTTCTTTCACATGTGTTTTTATTGATTTATATTCTGCATATCTTGTGCTTGAAGAAAGTTCTCTAAGAATACTTTGCATGATTACAAGTGTGTAATTGGGTAATTTAAAAAGTGTCCTATTCACCCCCCTCTAGGACAAGGTAACTTGTTTCTTGCTTCTACATAAGCGGTAATCAAACTTATACCGCATTTTCAATTGGTATCAGAGCGGGTTCCTCCTTAAAGGCGTAACAGCCCGGAGTGTGATCATCTATAGAAGTTTGAAATCATGTCAAAAGGGGATTCTAGTATGGTTTCCAAACCTCCATATTTTGATGGATCAAACTATGCATATTGGAAAGTAAGAATGAGAGTCTTCTTGCAATCATTGGATCATGCAACATGGAGGTCTGTGGAAATCAAATATGAAATACCCCTCTTGAGCACAGTCACAGATGGGGTCACCACCACCACAGTCAAACCTAATGACTTATGGACTGATCTTGAACAACTAAGATATATTAGCAATGCAAAGGCACTCAATGCTATCTTTTATGCCGTTTCAGCAGATGAGTTCAAAAGAATCTGTAATTGCACAACATCTAAGGAAGCTTGGGACATCTTTAAAACTACTCATGAAGGGACTAGTACAGTCAAGAGGTCAAAACTTCAGCTCTTGACAACTCAATTTGAGAATATGAAAATGGAAGAACATGAGAACTTCATGGACTTTTACACCCGGCTGAGCAATGTCACCAATGCTATGTGGGGATTAGGGGAGAGAATATCGGATCCGCGCATTTGTAGGAAAATTCTAAGATCCTTACCCGAACGATTCTCCTCCAAGGTCATAACTATTGAGGAATGTAGAGATATTAATACTATGAGAATAGAAGACTTACTAGGATCTCTACAGACCCATGAACTTCATTTCAAGAAATCCCCAAAAAGTAGAAACTCAGTGCTGAAAACCTCACACACTACACAAGAATCTGTAGTTGATAGTGATGAAGAAATGGATATGAATGAAATGGCTCTTATGGCCAAGAAGTTTAGAAAATTCTTCAAAAACAAAGGAAAGAGGGTTGACAAAAATAGCAAATCTTTTGACAAAAAGCGCTATACAGGAAAATCTTACAACAAGCCAAAAGATCCTAAGTGCTACAACTGTGGACGCTATGGTCATATTGCCTCTGATTGCCAAGCTCCTGCCAAAGAAAAATTTAAAAAGAAAGCAATGGCAGCCACATGGGACAACCTCGAGAGTACAGATTCAGAAACAGAAAAATATCAAAGTGATGAGAGAGGATCAGTTAAAATTCTGATGGCCTCTATCTCGGAGATTGTCCCAGACATACAAGGCGAAAGAGACAAGGATGATCATGAGCTATCAGAAAACAATGTGACATCCTCCGATGATGACGAGGATGGTAATGAAGGTTTGCAAGTTACCTATGATGAGTTGTTTCGTCAAAGCATCCTTCTTACCAAGAAGTTGAGCCAAGCTAATATTGACAATAATAAATTGGCTGATGAAATGCAAGAAGTGAAAGGAGAAAACAACAGAATTCACTTTCAGATCTGTGACTTGGAAAGGAAAAACAAAGCAGCTCAAGATAAAATTAATACCCTAGAAGATGAGCTAAAAAAGGCAAAATCTACAAATCAATGTCTAATCTTGCGGCTTAATCAAGAAAGTCAACTCAATGAAAGATTTGCTCAGAGTAGAGAAAAACTAGATGATATCCTTAAATCAGGTAAGCCTTGTAGGAATACAAGAGGGCTAGGCTATGGTGAGCAAACCAAGGTTAGTAACCCAGAACCTAAAAAGATTAGGAATGAATCAGGAAGCACTAAGAAAAATTCACCTATATGCCATGCATGCGGAGATGTTGGACATTTGAAGTTTGAATGCTTGATCTTTAAGAATCCGGTTCGGAACTTGAAAGGTAATTTTATACCTACCGGAAAAAAGGATGAATCATATGTGGAGTCCTCCTAAACAAACACCAAACATGAGGAGAAATTATCCTACTCCACCAAAGAAAGACAAAAGAATGGAAGAGCTCCTTGAAATGGTAAAACAGTTGAACAAAAGAACCATGGAGCTGATGAAAGAGAAATCAAGTAAAGAAAAAACCTCAAACCCTTATGCTCAAACGATGACATCTCTAGAATCAACCAAGAAGCCTGGTTCTCCAAAAAGGGTAGTCTCTAAATGGGTAGTAAAGAACAAATGCTTAGTTATCCATACAGCCCTTAGAGCCGGAAGAAACACTAGGTGGTACCTTGATAGTGGATGCTCCCGCCATATGACAGGTGACAGGACTCAGTTTTGTGATTATGCTGAATGTGATGGTGGGTCTGTTACCTTTGGAGATGGGAGTGTTGCCAAGATTGTTGGAAAGGGAACCATCACCAGGCCAGGATTGCCCAAAATTGAGGATGTACTATGTGTTGACGGTTTGAAACATAATCTATTAAGCATCTCTCAAATATGTGATGAACAGCATTCCGTAAAATTCTCCAAAGAAATGTGCGAAATTATGGACCAAACTGGAAAATTAATACTAAAAGGGTTTCGCACTGGAGATAACTGCTATGTTATTGAAAACAAGGGTGATGAGGGACCATCTGCCGTATGCCACATGGCTATTAATGATGAGACTGAGTTATGGCATCAACGGCTTGGTCATGTCCATTATAGGAACCTTGCTAGGTTGAGTAGAAAGAAATTAGTAAGAGGATTACCAAAGATTGGGAAGAAACCAAAAGAAGTATGTGCAGAATGCTTGAAAGGTAAACAAATTAAAGTTGCACATAAGAAGACATCCATCATTGCTACATCAAAACCCCTTGATTTACTCCACATGGATCTCGTAGGTCCCACAAGAGTAATGAGTCAAGGTGGTAAGAGGTACTTCTTTGTTATTGTTGATGACTATTCCCGATATACTTGGGTTGTATTTTTGAAAGAAAAGTCTGATACATTTGAGAAATTTGAGAAACTCATGAAACGACTCCACAATGAGAAGGAATGTACAGTGAAACGTATTAGGAGTGATCATGGGGGGAATTTGAGGACGGGCGATTTGAACTATTCTGTGAAAATCTAGGCATCAAACATGAATTCTTAGCCCCAAAAACTCCACAACAAAATGGAGTAGCAGAGAGGAAAAACAGAGTTTTACTTGACATGGCCACAGTTATGATGAACAGCAAAAATATAGCAAAAAATCTGTGGGCTGAAGCAGTGAATATAGCTTGTCACATCATTAATCGTGTTTATTTAAGAGCCGGCCTAGATAAAACCCCATATGAGCTGTGGAATGGAAAAGTTCCAAACATCAAGTACTTTAGGGTCTTTGGTAGCAAATGTCACATCCTTCGAGATCGAGAGAATCTAGGAAAATTTGACTCTAAGAGTGATGAGGGAATATTTCTAGGATATGCTTCTGATAGTCGTGCCTATAGAGTGTACAACACAAGGACTAAAACAACTCAAGAATCCATAAATGTTATCATTGATGACCAATCCAAAGAAGATACAAGACTTGATGATGATGAAGTGGGAGAACCATGCCACATAGGTAAACCTGTTGAAAAATCTCCCACTCCCAATGCCTCAATAGCTTCTGGAAATGCTCCACATATCAAGGATCATCCCCTCAATCAAATCATTGGAGATCCGGATGTTGGAGTCAAGACTAGGAGACAACTTGAGGCCATCAACAATCATGTGTGCTTCACTTCAAAAATTGAACCAAAAAATATAAATGAGGCTCTCAATGATGAGTTTTGGATACTTGCAATGCAAGATGAACTTTAATAGTTTACCAGAAATGAAGTTTGGTTTCTGGTTGAAAGACCATATGAGAAGAATGTCATTAGAACTAAATGGATCTTCAAAAACAAAACAGATGAATCTGGCAATATGATTCGAAACAAAGCACGTCTTGTAGCTCAAGGGTACTCTCAAATCGAGGGAATTGATTTTGATGAAACTTTTGCCCCGGTTGCTAGACTAGAATCCATTCGAATTCTCATGTCCATAACATGTGCTCTTAAATTCAAATTATTTCAAATGGACGTGAAGAGTGCCTTTCTAAATGGTATACTTGATGAGGAGGTTTATGTTGAACAACCAAAAGGGTTTGTGGACCCTAGTTATCCTTAAAGAGTCTACCGATTGAAAAAGGCTCTCTATGGGTTAAAACAAGCCCCCCGAGCATGGTATGAACGTCTTACTCAATTTCTAATTGCTCACAAGTTTGTTAGGGGGAGTGTTGATAAAACCCTATTTGTTAAGAGGACGGCTGATTCCTTTCTCATTGCTCAGATTTATGTGGATGATATTGTATTTGGGTCAAACTGTGAAGACTTTTCTGGCTTATTTGCTGAACTAATGAAATCTGAATTGGAGATGAGTTTGGTAGGCGAACTGAATTTTTTCCTAGGATTGCAAGGTAAACAACTGAAAAATGGAATCTTTATCAATCAAACTAAGTATGCAAAAGATTTAGTCAAGAGGTTTGGGCTAGACTCGAGTCGATCACACACCACGCCTATGGCCACTACCATTAAACTTTCTAAAGACTCATCAGGCAAAAGTGTTGATCAACATTTATATAGAAGTATGATTGGGAGTCTTCTCTACTGTTCGCTCGCCTCAAGTGTAAGGCTGCGATGTAGTAATAAATCTCGGTAAGACCGAGGTCGATCCACAGGGAAAAAGTAACAGCTTCCTAATTACTCCAGCAACTCAGTTTAATAGAACAAATTCAATTTCAATAGGATGTTTAATTAAAACAGTAACTTAATGAAAAATCAGAGATATAATGTACTAAGGCCTTCAAGGATCCACTTGTAGCAATCCTATGTTAATTCAGTCAATCCAAGTAGAGAACACAACTAGATTTGAAGTCCTATCTCTCATCTAGTTGGAAAATAAAGCATTCACACACATTCATCCAATTCAAGTTGAACTTCCAAGTTCAAGTCCATTCAATTAATGTAAAATTCAAATTCATAGCCTGCAGAGTAACAGCCATGCCTATGGACTATGGCCTGCTCAAGGATTACTATAATTCGAATCTAAACAAGCAACCTGTGATAATCTCAGAGAATTAAAAGGAATTCATGTCCGGAGCACATGAACTCAGATAAGACATCTCAAACTACCATCTTTTGGACTGAACATAAGAAAATTCTAACCTTGAATTAAAAAATACTTGAATCAAACTGAAATTAACATAGAACTGGCTACAAGCTTCACCTCTCAGCCTTAGCTGAGAGGTTTTAGCCGAGCATAGTCATGCTACAACTAAAAACTCAAAAATAAAGCATAAAACTAGAAAAACCCGAAAATAGAAGTTGCAGATGCTCCACAGTCGCCTTCAGCCTCCAAACTCACGTTCCTTCTCTTCTCTGATGCCTTAGGGAGAGCCCCTAGGTGGCCTTTTATAGCAACAAGCCCCCCTTGCGTCGGATTCTGCGAAAGCCTTCGCATTGCGCAGCAATTTTCGGAGTCCCAATTTAGAAAGGAGACTTCTTACGCAGGGCCGACCGGTCGTGACCGGTCGGCCTGGCTTTTCAAATACTCCAGAGAGCTCAGCTGACCGGTCATGACCGGTCGGCGTGGATTGTCCATTGTTCCAGCGTGCATGCCCGACCGGTCATGACCGGTCGGGCTGTTTATCCTTCATCCAATACCTATGGCCGACCGGTCATGACCGGTCGGCCCCAATGCAATGTGTCCAGTCTTCCTGGCCGACCGATCAAGACCGGTCGGCCTCCTTCCATTTACATCTTTTATGTGGCTGACCGGTCGGACGACCGGTCAGCCTTGGTTTTTCTTCCACTTTTTCTTCTTTTCTTCATTCTCTTTTCTCCCTTTTTCTTCTTCTTTCTTTGATCCATCCTAGGACTTCATGCAATGTCTTCAAATACATTCTTTTGGCTCCAATTTGATGAAATCCACTCTCATCCCTACAATCACAGAAACACGTGTTAGGTGGGCCTTTAAACCATGAAAATCATGCAAACTATGTAGTGTAATGGGCAATGCAATGTATAAATTGGAGGTTCAACACACCCCCCAACCAGCTTTTTGCTAGTCCCGAGCAAAACATGCGTGAAAATAATTTCAACCCTCCAAATCCAACTCTCCTTTAGAACCTATGATTCTATCCATCCCAAGATGTATAAGTGTAAAATTTGGAAAAATTAGGTGTTAGAAGCTGAACCTTGGACTCTCAAAACATAAGAAGTGTTTACATGAAATCCCCGCTGACTGATTGATAAATAGAAGAATTCGAACAAATTCAACCTAGTGTGCATAGTGAAAGTTCATCTCATGAGTTCCTGGAACCATCTTCTTTATAGATTAAGTAGACCAGGGATTTCAAGGTGCACAGAGCAACAGCAAGCCTATGACAGAAATTTGCCTTACCGTCCTTCCGACGGCTTTCACACTACATCCCATTTCCGGCTTTGGTTACGGTTCGACCATCCCCCGGTTGGTAATAGGTAGCCCTTTTCGGAATTTTCCACCAATTTTCTTTCCTTCCCGATTTCATCCTTTCTTTCCTTTTTCTTTTAACTTAGATAGGATTTTTAGAAATCCATATCTTTCATTATTTTCCCATGGACAAGGATGGACAAAATACCCCGGCTTGACTGCTCAACACCTCTAAACCAAAGTCTATCTAATCCACAAATCACATAAACCTGTTACTCATGAAAATCGTGTAATGTGAACTTGGTGTAAAGGTGTTCAAATTTTCTATCAATCACAACAATAGGGGAATTAACATATAAAGCCATTATGTTGGAAGAAATTCCAAACTACAGCATCACACACTTCGTTTCTCCTCCTCTTCTACTCATAGCCTCTCAAATGTATAGAAACAAAATTTTCTAAAAGAGTTTTGAGATGTTAGAAAATTCGAAAAAAATTTGTGCATATGAAGCTCGAAATGTTGCAATATGCTAGATGAGGGATCTCATCTCACCCCCCAACCAAATCTTGCATTGTCCTCAATGTAAAAAGATTGTCAATTAGCATGAACATGAGAGCAATGGTAAACAATGAGAGAGTGAGAACAATAGTACCTGAGAGAGCGATCATGGAGGTCTGCAATTCCAACAACTAAAACCTATTAAAACAGTAAAACAAAACTAAACCTACTTATGCTATACCTCCATCAGACTAGGAGATCAATAATCCTGATAGACAGGATCATTCAAGGAGATGGACATGCCCTCTGAATCAAATTTCTCAACAAATGGTTTAAGGTGTTGTCCATTAACTTTGAAACAGTCACCATTTGCTGCATTCTCAATCTCAACAGCCCCATGAGGAAAAACTTCTTTAACAATATATGGGCCGGTCCATCGAGATCGTAATTTTCCCGGAAAAAGATGAAGTCGGGTATTATACAAGAGCACTTTCTGTCCTTCATGGAAGGATTTTCTTAAGATGTGCTTGTCATGAAAGGCCTTCATCTTGCTCTTGTAATTCCTCGAATTCTCATATGCATCGTTCCGGATCTCTTCAAGCTCATTTAATTGAAGTTTGCGAAGCGAGCTAGCCTTGTCTATGTCAAAATTTAGGGCCCGAATTGCCCAATAGGCTTTGTGTTCTATTTCCACAGGCAGGTGACAAGCTTTTCCATAGACAAGTCTATAAGGGGACATTCCAATGGGTGTCTTGTAGGCAGTACGGTGAGCCCAAAGTGCATCATCTAATCGTAGGGACCAATCCTTGCGATCCGGTCTCACCGTCTTTTCTAAAATCTGTTTGATTTCCCTATTGGAGATTTCAGCTTGCCCACTTGTTTGTGGGTGGTATGGGGTACTCACTTTGTGCCTAATACCATATTTCTTCATCAAAGTTTCAAAAGGTCTATTGCAAAAGTGAGCACCACCATCACTAATAATGGCTCGAGGCGTCCCAAATCTAGAAAGTATGTTTTCTTTGAGAAACTTGAGAACCGTACGATGATCATTGGTTCTACATGGGATAGCCTCGATCCATTTAGACACATAGTCTACGGCAAGCAGAATATAGACATGTCCAAAAGATGAGGGGAATGGTCCCATGAAATCGATGCCCCAACAGTCAAAGACTTCAAGATGTTGAATTGGGGTGAGAGGCATCATATTGCGACGGGATAATCCTCCTAACTTCTGGTAGCGCTCGCATGCTTTGCAAAACTCGTGGGTATCTTTAAATAATGTGGGCCAATAAAAACCACACTGCAGAATTTTTGCAGTTGTTTTCTTGGCTGAAAAATGACCCCCACATGCTTGATCATGACAAAAGGAGATGACTGAATTGTGTTCATCATCGGGGACGCATCTCCTTATAATCTGGTCTGGGCAATATTTAAACAATAGAGGTTCATCCCAGAAAAATCTGCGCACTTCCCTTAGAAATTTACGTTTGTCTTGCGCAGTCCAATGAGTCGGCATCGCACCTGTGGAAAGATAGTTGGCTATATCAGCGTACCATGGAGGATGCATAGCAACAAAGAGTTGCTCATCAGGGAATGAGTCCTCAATAGGTGACTCATCAATGGAATTTGGTAGGACTAGGCGAGATAGATGATCTGCCACCACATTTTCTACCCCCTTCTTATCTTTGATCTCCAGGTCGAATTCTTGAAGGAGTAGGATCCATCTTAGCAAACGGGGCTTAGTATCCTTCTTAGAAAGAAGGTATTTCAGCGCCGCATGATCCGTATAAACAATAACTTTGGATCCTATTAAGTATGGCCTGAATTTGTCCAAGGCAAAGATGACTGCTAGGAGCTCTTTCTCCGTAGTCGAAGAATTAACTTGGGCAGGATTCAAGGTCCTACTTGCGTAGTAGATGACATGGGGCTTTTTATCTTTCTTTTGGCCTAACACTACCCCAATAGCAAAATCGCTAGCATCGCACATCAACTCAAAAGGCATGGACCAATCTGGTGGTTGCATAATAGGAGCGGTTGTCAACATGTCTTTTAGCTTTGAAAAAGCTAATTGACATTCGGCACTCCACTCAAATTGGGTCTCCTTTTGTAGAAGGTTGCATAAAGGCCTTGAGATGTGACTAAAGTCCTTTATAAACCTTCGATAGAAGCCGGCGTGTCCAAGGAAGGACCGCACATCACGTATGCTTTTGGGTGGTGGTAGATTGGAAATTATGTCAATTTTCGCCAGGTCTACTTCTATTCCATTGGACGAGATGATGTGTCCAAGGACTATTCCTCTTTGTACCATGAAATGGCATTTTTCCCAGTTTAATACAAGCTGTTTTTCCTCACACCTTATCAAGACCAACTTCAAGTGCTCGAGACACTCATCAAATGTACTACCAAAAACAGAGAAATCATCCATGAACACCTCAAGAAACTCACCCACCATGTCTGAGAAAATACTCAACATGCATCGTTGGAATGTGGCGGGTGCATTACATAATCCGAATGGCATCCTTCGGTAAGCGAAGGTACCAAACGGGCATGTAAATGTGGTTTTCTCTTGGTCTTCCGGAGCTATCTCGATTTGGTTGTATCCGGAATAGCCATCTAGGAAGCAATAATAGGGATGGCCTGCCAATCTCTCCAAAATTTGATCCATAAATGGGAGAGGGAAGTGGTCTTTCCTAGTGACCGTATTGAGCTTCCTATAATCAATGCACATACGCCAACCGGTGGTCACCCTAGTCGGTATAAGCTCGTTGTTGGCATTTTCAATGATGGTAATTCCGGATTTCTTGGGGACAACTTGGGTAGGACTCACCCATTGGCTATCTGAGATGGGGTAGATGATACCCACATCCAATAGCTTTAACACCTCGGCTTTGACAACCTCCATCATGTTTGGATTTAACCGTCTTTGAGGTTGTCTAGTCGTTTTTGCGTTTTCTTCAAGGTGTATACGGTGAGTGCAAACCGAAGGATCTATCCCTTTGAGATCCGCTATTGTCCAACCTAAGGCTTCCCGATGTTCTTTGAGTAGCTCAATCAACTTGAGCTCTTGGTCTTTCTCTAGGTGAGAGGCAATGACAACTGGGAACGTTTCCTCTTGACCCAAATATACGTATTTAAGCTCGGATGGCAATGGTTTGAGGTCAAGCTTCGGTGGTTTGATGCTAGACGGTAGAGGCCTTGATGTGGTTGGTGGCAATTTTTCAAAATGGGGCCTCCACCGGCTAGTATCAACTACCGGTCTTTCTATATTTAATGCCTGCACAATCTCACTACTGATGGGATCTTCGGAATCCATGATATGTGCTAAGCATGTCTCCAAGCTTTCTAGTGGTTCAAGTTGGAGGAGTTCTTCTTCTTCAAAAGTTTCGAGCATGTTCACATCGAAGAACTCATCATCATCAACATCCCTATGTCTTTTGCCCAAATGAAACACATTTACCTCTAGTGTCATGTTTCCAAAAGATATTTGCATCACCCCATTCCGGCAATTGATGATTGCGTTTGATGTGGCAAGGAATGGGCGGCCTAATATCACCGGTATTTGGGTGCTAGCATCCAAAACCGGTTGTCTGTCCAAGACTATAAAATCTACCGGGTAGTAGAATTTGTCAACTTGGACTAGAACATCCTCAACTATCCCCCTCGGTACACGGATAGATCTATCTGCGAGTTGCAATGTGGTTTTGGTGGGTTTTAATTCACCAAGGCCCAATTGCTCATATACCGAGTATGGGATCAAGTTCACACTCGCCCCCAAGTCTAACAAGGCACGTTCAATCCGGTAGTCTCCAATGATACATGAAACTGTGGGACTACCGGGATCTTTGAATTTTGGGGGAGTCTTTTGAGTGAGGATGGCACTCACTTGCTCAGTTAAGAAGGCCTTTTGCTGCACATTATATTTGCGTTTTGTTGTGCATAGGTCTTTTAGAAACTTGGCATAAGAGGGAATTTGTTTGATGGCATCAAGCAAAGGGATATTGATCTTGACTTGTCTGAAAATCTCTAGAATATCTTGGGAATTTGGAAGAGATTTTGGGGCAACCAATCTCGATGGGAATGGTGCTGTGGGCTGGTAAATGCGTTCCGGTTGTTGTGGGGCTAAGTTAGATCCATTTTCATCCTCAGAACTTACCGGATCATTAGGCTCATCGGCCTTCACCGGAATAGTTTTGTCAATTTGTTTACCACTTCTAAGGGTGGTAATGGATTTAGCTTGCTCCATGTTTTGGTTGGAAAGATTAGGGATGCTTACTTCATGTACTTGCTTAGGATTGGGGTGAGGTTGGGCCGGAAAGGTCCCTTCCCTAGCATTCAAGCGTCCCTTAATCTCATCAACCGAGACTTTCAGCTCTTGGAACAATTGCTGATTTGATTCATTTATTTGCGCTTGCCCTTGCATAAACGCTCTCAAAGTATCCTCCAATGAGACTTGAGGTGGGGCCATATTTTGCATGGGTGGCCCTCTTTGGGAGTTGGTAGGATTGCCCGTTGGGGCATTCTTCCAACTGAAATTCGGGTGGTTCTTCCAACTCTCATTGTATGTATTACCTACCGGTCCATTGAAGGGCCGTTGATAACCATATGTGGCATTGGCTGTCTCTTGCAACACTTCCTTAAATGCAGGAATTGTGGGACAATCTTGCGTAGCGTGTAAGTCGGTGAGACAAATCCCACATGTGGTTTCAACAGCTTCCTTGGACTTGGAAACTCCATTTTTGCTAAGTTCCATGGCCTCAACCTTCCTTGTGAGGTTGGCTATCCTTGCATTTACGTCGTCTTCCTCTTTAAGGACATATATCCCTCCTTTCTCTTGAGTAGGCTTGGGGTTCTTGGGTTTATCCGAGGTGTCCCAAGATTGGGCATTTTCAGCCAACATGTCCAAGTAACTCCAAGCATCATCTGGATTTTTACTCATAAACTCGCCATTGCACATCATTTCCACAAATTGGCGCATATTAGGACTTAATCCATCATTGAAAAAATTTATAATTCGCCAACTCTCATAGCCATGATGTGGGCAAGCAAGCAGGAGTTCCTTAAATCTTTCCCAACATTGAAAGAATGATTCACCCTCTTTTGCTGAGAAATTCATTATGGCCCTTCGAAGAGTGTTTGTCTTATGAGCTGGGAAGAACTTTTTCAAGAATTCCCGGTTCATCTCAACCCATGACCCAATCGAATATGGTCTAAGAGAGTGAAGCCAATCTTTGGCTCTTTCTTTCAAGGTGAAGGGAAAAAGTTTAAGTCTGATTGTATCCCCAGAAACATTGGGATAATGCAAGGTGGCCAACACTTCTTCGAATTCTTGCAAGTGTAAGTATGGGCGGTCAGAGTCTAGCCCATGGAATTTAGGTAAAAGTTGGATTACTCCCGGTTTTATGTCAAGGGTCCCACCGTTAGCTGGTAGAACTATGCAAGAAGGTGTAATTGTACGAGCAGGTTGTAGGTAATCCCGTAGTGATCTCATTGGAGGAACATTATGTACCTCATTCTCTCCTACTCCTTCCTGATTTGCGTTTGTGGTTGGAGTAGGGGGTGGAGGATTCCTTAAGGGTGTTTGCTCCATACTCCCCAAACTTTCACAATGCTCTTGATAATTCCGGACTCGTCTATGGACTGACAATGGTCCAACTAAACCACCTTCAGATTGGAGACGATTTGAATGGTTACGTTCCCAACGGGACATAAACCACTCAATCAGAAATCAAAACTAATCCTAACTTAGAAAATTGCAATCTGAAAATTCTAAAAACTAAGTTAGAAAGGTATCACCTGATGCGCTTGAACTGAAAGAAGAATTCCTACAAAACAGAAAACTTTGTTAGTTCTAAGAAAAATCAGAAAAACCTATCTACTTCTACAGCCACTGAAACTATTTGAAAACTATTATCTAATTTCCCCGGCAACGGCGCCAAAAACTTGTTCGCTCGCCTCAAGTGTAAGGCTGCGATGTAGTAATAAATCTCGGTAAGACCGAGGTCGATCCACAGGGAAAAAGTAACAGCTTCCTAATTACTCCAGCAACTCAGTTTAATAGAACAAATTCAATTTCAATAGGATGTTTAATTAAAACAGTAACTTAATGAAAAATCAGAGATATAATGTACTAAGGCCTTCAAGGATCCACTTGTAGCAATCCTATGTTAATTCAGTCAATCCAAGTAGAGAACACAACTAGATTTGAAGTCCTATCTCTCATCTAGTTGGAAAATAAAGCATTCACACACATTCATCCAATTCAAGTTGAACTTCCAAGTTCAAGTCCATTCAATCAATGTAAAATTCAAATTCATAGCCTGCAGAGTAACAGCCATGCCTATGGACTATGGCCTGCTCAAGGATTACTATAATTCGAATCTAAACAAGCAACCTGTGATAATCTCAGAGAATTAAAAGGAATTCATGTCCGGAGCACATGAACTCAGATAAGACATCTCAAACTACCATCTTTTGGACTGAACATAAGAAAATTCTAACCTTGAATTAAAAAATACTTGAATCAAACTGAAATTAACATAGAACTGGCTACAAGCTTCACCTCTCAGCCTTAGCTGAGAGGTTTTAGCCGAGCATAGTCATGCTACAACTAAAAACTCAAAAATAAAGCATAAAACTAGAAAAACCCGAAAATAGAAGTTGCAGACGCTCCACAGTCGCCTTCAGCCTCCAAACTCACGTTCCTTCTCTTCTCTGATGCCTTAGGGAGAGCCCCTAGGTGGCCTTTTATAGCAACAAGCCCCCCTTGCGTCGGATTCTGCGAAAGCCTTCGCATTGCGCAGCAATTTTCGGAGTCCCAATTTAGAAAGGAGACTTCTTACGCAGGGCCGACCGGTCGTGACCGGTCAGCCTGGCTTTTCAAATACTCCAGAGAGCTCAGCCGACCGGTCATGACCGGTCGGCGTGGATTGTCCATTGTTCCAGCGTGCATGCCCGACCGGTCATGACCGGTCGAGCTGTTTATCCTTCATCCAGTGCCTATGGCCGACCGGTCATGACCAGTCGGCCCCAATGCAATGTGTCCAGTCTTCCTGGCCGACCGGTCAAGACCGGTCGGCCTCCTTCCATTTACATCTTTTATGTGGCTGACCGGTCGGACGACCGGTCAGCCTTGGTTTTTCTTCCACTTTTTCTTCTTTTCTTCATTCTCTTTTCTCCCTTTTTCTTCTTCTTTCTTTGATCCATCCTAGGACTTCATGCAATGTCTTCAAATACATTCTTTTGGCTCCAATTTGATGAAATCCACTCTCATCCCTACAATCACAGAAACACGTGTTAGGTGGGCCTTTAAACCATGAAAATCATGCAAACTATGTAGTGTAATGGGCAATGCAATGTATAAATTGGAGGTTCAACATCTACCTCACAGCAAGTAGACCCGATATTGCCTTTAGTGTAGGGGCATGTGCTAGATTTCAAGCCGATCCTAGGGAATCACACCTCATTGCTGTAAAAAGAGTGATCAGATATGTGGCCTGCACAACTGAATATGGCTTGTGGTACCCCTTTGACACCTCAACCATCATTGCAGGGTACTTCGATGCCGATTGGGCCGAAAATATGGATGATAGAAAATCCACAAGCGGTGGCTGTTTTTACGTCGGAAACTGCTTAGTTGCTTGGCATAGCAAAAAGCAAAACTCCATCTCATTGTCCACTGCTGAAGCTGAATATATTGCTGTCGGTAGTTGCTGTGCTCAATTACTTTGGATGAAGCAGATGTTGAAGGATTATGGTCTTAATCAGGATGAAATGACGCTCTTTTGTGACAACACAAGCGCCATTAATATTTCAAAAAATCCTGTTCAACATTCTCGAACCAAGCATATCGACATCCGGCACCATTTTATAAGAGAACTAGTTGAAGAAAAACTGATCAATCTTGAATACATCCAAACCGAGCGGCAATTGGCCGACATTCTTACTAAGCCGTTAGATTCCACAAGGTTTGAACACCTTCGGAAGTCTATCGGGGCATGCTCACTCTAGCCAATTGGAAAATCATGTGCATATAGGTATATCTGAGGAATTAGCCTCATATAATTGAATGATCATTGACATTCTCAAGCTTACATTCTTACAAAATAGGCTGGGGAATCATTTGCAGGAGGGAGGAAGGGTTTAACTGTTTAAATGTCACTGGAGACATTTCCGATTGATCGGACACTTCTCCGATCAATCGAAAATATCGGGGGACCGATAGTTATATACGCGAGCTCTGTTCATTCTGCCCTATGTTTCTGGTTCTTTTCAAAATCTCCTGGTAGGGCATCCTTGTGCGATCGGACTGTAGCTCGGCAGGCTCTCCATCGGTCCTCATTTGCAGCAATAGTAGCTCCTCGTGTCTCCTAGGTAAGGTCTCAAAAGTTGTCAGTTCGGTTGCTTCTTTCCCCTTTCCTCTATTAGCTTATCATTTGTAGGGATTTGAAGCTCTTCCTGGTACATCACTTCCTTCCTGTCCATCTTGGTGTCTGCATTGTTCAATCATTCCTTCAATCTTGAAACACCATGCCTAAAGACCCTAAAGGCAAGTCCAAGATGGCTGCGGGGCCATCCACCACCGCCAGGACTAAGAAGCTCCAAACTTCTCGACCATCTCAGGGTTCTCCACCTCCTACTGTTCCTCCTACTCAACCTGAGGGTCCATCTTCAATATCCCGCTTTCAATCCCGCACCATCATATATGAGCGGGAGGTCGTCTTGTCATGCGTGGAGCCCTTTGGCATTCCAGCCCTCCTCGCACAGATCGGCTGGGATGGTGTGCTACGATTTGGAGGCGTGGCACATCCTGAGGTTGTGTATGTATTTTTATCCAAAATCATCAACCCTGTTGGAAATCCTCCATCGTGTGAGGTTATTGTCGGAGGACGGGTGGTAAAGATCACAGCCCAAACCATAGCCGATCTAATTGGGATTCCCATGTCTACAGCCCCTCAACCTAATGACAATCTTCTTGATTCTACTCTTCGGGCTGATTGGACTCGATATTTGTGTCGGGGTCCTAATCCCGAGTGGATAGATGGTAGTGCACTTCGGGCGTCCGAAATGTCCAATAGATTCCGAGTGCTCCACCAAATTTTCAGCACAAATGTCTACCCACGCAGTACCAACAAATCCGATCTCACAGCAAATATGGTCAATCTGCTCTATCACGTTGGTCACGGGACGCGTCTGTGTCTTCCATCCATCATTTTGCATCATATTCTGGACGCTCTGCCGAACACCCGCAACACCATCCCCTTTGGCTGGATCATTACCCGATTGGGGCAGGATTGCGAGTTCACAAATATTGTGGTCCATCCTATTCCTCGTCGTACCTTCAAGGACCTCAATATCAAAAAGATGGTTCTACCAAAAGAGGATAACGTGGAAGACCGGGACTTCTCTCATACTCCCACACAGGTGTCTTCTGGCACCCATAGCGGGTCTTCAGCTCCAGCCCCGACGCTAGCCCCAGCTCGTCGATCGGTCAAGCGGCGACTTCAGTCCGACGCCTCTTCCTCACCTCCTCCTCCCAACTCAGAGCAGATCATAGCTCAACTAGATCATGTGGAGGGCGCTCTAGCTCAGCACAGTGAGCGGTTGACGCGTCTTGAGAGCCTGATGCAGACCATACATGATGCTGTTCAGCGCCTCACATCAGCTCTCTCATGTCGACGTGATGATGTCTCTGGCCCTGCTCCATAACTGCCTATATTTTTAGATAGGGTCCGTAGTATATGTGTAGTCGCGGATATCTTTTTGGGGCGACTTTATTAGTTGTATCGTTTGATACATCTTTCCCTTGACACATTTTGTTTTGGATAGTTTG
This sequence comes from Liriodendron chinense, assembly GCA_003013855.2. Lineage (NCBI taxonomy): Eukaryota > Viridiplantae > Streptophyta > Magnoliopsida > Magnoliales > Magnoliaceae > Liriodendron > Liriodendron chinense. The sequence continues at coordinate 1,336,737 of ML058521.1, forward strand.
ATCATCATTCTTTTTGGATATTTTGATGATCTTGTGTTGGCTTTGGATATTTTGCTATGACTTTTCTTGTGTATCCTTTCTCATTTATCTGACTCCTTTGCGTATATATATATATATACTTGTGCGTAATTGCTTTATCCTTATTGGGCTTCTTGCCCCATTTTGGGTTGTATATATGGAATGTTTGGTCATGATATACATTTCAGAAGGGGAGGTTGGCTGCTTGGGCTATATGCCCACTGTGCTTACTGTCATATACTTGTATATCCTTGCATGACCATGTGTATTTTGGCTTCCTCTCTCGGCTCGTTAATGTCTATTTCCTCCTTTAGTCTACGACATATGCGCTGCATTCTCATTTCACTAACCTTTGTCAATCACTGAAAAAAAGGGGGAGAAGTAATCCCACCAAAAGGTCCAGGTTATTTTTTGTTGATCTTTTGTGTGCAGGGACTAAGGGGGAGTTCAAGTGAAGCCTAGTTTGTACATGGAGTCTGTACATTTTGTATGTAATGAGTCATGTCTATGCGTAAAGCTTTTATTTTCTTCGACATGTTCAATGTATGTATGTATTTTGGTTTTGGTGTCTAGGAAAAGTCTGTGGTATGGACTAAGACTTTTGTAGGTTTGGTTTTGTCTGGTAATTGACAAAGGGGGAGATTGTTAATGCAAAGGTTTGTCAATTACCATGGTTAGTGTGTCGTCGAGTCTCCTTGTGGCTGAAGACAGAAGCTACTCAAAGAAGATCACTCATCCAATCAGTTTCAAGCCTCTCCATCCAAACCTTTGATCCCAAAACCCTTCTATAGATGGTCCAATCCTTCCTAGTTACATCCTCAGCACCATCTATAGTCCACTTTCCATAAAGATCAGCTATGGAAGGGTCCATTATAGCAGATGTTGCTTAAAAGTTGAAAATTAGTATGTCTGCTGTCTCCGATAGGTGTCCGATCCATCGGAGATGAGTCCGATAGGTGTCCGATCAATCGGACGATGTGTCCGATCAATCGGACGATATGTCCGATCAATCGGAGAATTGTTCAGCAACATTGAAAACTTCTCTGGACACTTTTCCGATCACTCGGAGGACTGTCCGATCAATCGAACAGGGTGCTCCGATCAATCGGACGATATTTCTGATCAATCGGAGAATTGTCCAGCAAACATTGAAAATCTCTTTGGACACTTTTCCGATCACTCGGAGGACTGTCCGATCAATCGGACAGGGTGCTCCGATCCATCGGACATAAATCCGATCCATCGGAGGAAAATCCAGAAAAAATACATAAAATTTCTGGAAGGAATTTCGATCAATCGGACCATCTATCCGATCAATCGGACAGGGTCTTTCGATCAATCGGAACTGAGTCCGATCAATCGGACAGGGTCTTCCGATCAATCGAAACTGAGTCCGATCAATCGGAGAACATGTTTTTCAGCAAAATTCAAAACAAGTTAAAACTTATGTCCGATCGATCGGATCCTATCGAGGTGACCGTTTTCTGACCGTTGAATGTCATCTCTATATATGGAACTCGGTTGGATCTTGTGGATATGACCTTGAAAATCATCTAGGGTTTGTTTGTGCCTTCTCCCTTAGATCCCCTTCTCTCATACCCTAAGATTTGTTGAGTTCATACTTCAATCCATGTTGATCTGACCAACATTGAAGAAGCATTCAAAGCTTGGATTGAATCATGAACTCAACCCCTCTTTAATGGCATCTTGACCTACCTCTGATAGATATACTCTTGTCATCAATGCCATTAATGGTGGTTTAGGTAGAAGCTCTCCTCATATATAAGCCATATCCCAATATAGCCTCAACCTAACCCTAATCCCTCACCTTGGAATCTACAAGGAGTCATCCGTAGCAAGGTTGCTGATTGTGGGAGCTGAAGAAGGTATCTTCCGTGCAAGCCGAAGCTTCTTCAACAAAGGCATCATCAAGGGGCTCAATCAGCTAAGTCTATTTAGTCTTTCGAGTCCAAGAAACCTCCTCAAGTTGAGATTTGGGTTTCAGAGTTTGAAGACCCAAACTCGTAAGAGTCCTTGCGTAGGACAAGTCGTTGAGTAGGACAAGCCCTTGTGTAGGACAAAGTGGTTCATGGATTAGTCCTATGGAAGGATGAATCCATCTGTTGAGTCTTAAGTCCTTTTGTAGGCTGTTAAGGTTTATGGTTAACCTCATTTAAAACCATAGTGATAGTGAAATCCGGCCACTCAAGGAGTGAGTGGATCAGCCGGGAGTGGAGTAGGTACATAACCGAACCACTATAAAAATCTCTTGTTGTGTGATGAATGGATGAACTAATTTACTTCTTTCACATGCGTTTTTATTGATTTATATTCTGCATATCTTGTGCTTGAAGAAAGTTCTCTAAGAATACTTTGCATGATTACAAGTGTGTAATTGGGTAATTTAAAAAGTGTCCTATTCACCCCCCTCTAGGACAAGGTAACTTGTTTCTTGCTTCTACACAAGCGGTAATCAAACTTATACCGCATTTTCAGTTTTCTATTTTGTTTATTCTTTTATTAGGATTAGTTGTTGGAGGTAGATTCTCATTTTTTACTCTCTCATGTACTTTTGTTCTCACTCTCCTTTATGTTGACGTTTCTCTCATGTCATTGCATATTGCATATGTTTTTCAATTGAAGACAATGTAAGATTTTGGTTGGGGGTTGAGATTCTTAGATGAATTTAACCAGTGTTTGTGACATCTTGTGCAATTTGTGTGTGAAAGTTTTTTAATTTTTTTATTTATCTTTAAACTCTTTTGGAAGTTTTATTTCTATGAACTTGAGTATATGTGATTATGAAAGGAAGGGATGTGAAGAGATTCGATTTTGAAACCCTTAAAATTCTTTGGATGTAGTAGTTTTCTATACGAGTTTCCCTCTTTTATATAGCTGATAGAAAATTTTGAACACTTTGAAAATTTAGTTCACATTATACGATTGTCATGATTGAAAGGATTAGAAGGCATATTTAGATTGGTTAGACTATGATCAAAAGTATTGAGGAACCAAGTTGGAAAATTTTGTCCATCACGTTCAAGAAGAAAGTGAATGAAAAGAAAATTAAGATATGGGTTTCTAAAAATCCTATCTTATGTTGTGATATGAAAAGAAGAGAAAAGGGTAAAGTTGAAATTATGTTGAAACAATATCGAAAAGGGCTACTTATCACCAACCAGGGGAGGGTTTGTCACCCAAGCTAGTAATGGGAAGTAGTGTGAAAGTCGTTGATAGAACGGTAAGGCAAATTCCTGTCATAGGTTTTTTGTTGATCTGTACACTTTTTGGATTTATAGTTTAGTTAACCATGAAAAGAAGGGTAATCCTGAAAATTGATGAATTGAGCATGCACTAAGCACACTAGACCACACTTGTTCGGATTGTTCTATTCGACAAATAATCAGTGGGGACTTTATTAGAAACACTCACTATGTTCTAGGAGGATTAAGGTTTGAAAATTGATTACTGCTTATTTCTGAATTTTGTATTCTCATGTCTTGGAGTCTATAGAAGTATAGTTTCTAACAGATGTTTGAGTTAGGAAGTTGGATTTGTTTCATGCATGTTTTTCTTGGGACTAATAAAATGCAAGTTGGGGGTGAGATTCTATTGAGCTCTGAATTGTACATATTCTAACCGTAATTCATCACACATTATGCATAGTTTTGGGTATTAAAAAACCTATCTTATGAGTGTATTTGTGTTTGTAGGAATGAGAGAGAGAGACCTCATGAATATTATGATAAAAAGATTACTTTATACACATTGAAGATCAATGGAGGAAGAGTCAAGAGGTGAAGGAAGAAAAGCAAGGAGGAAAGAGAAGAAGAAAAGAAAAATTACAAATTGACAGTCCTCATGACTGTTCATCTGACTGATCATCCACTGCTCATGACCGGTCACTAGAACAGTCAAATTTCACTGGGATGGGTCGTTTTTAATGGAAAAACTGCTAACCTTGTTGGAATAAAATAATCGGTCAACGACCGATTGTTTGATTGATCGACCAAAAGCCAAGATTGTTCGTCTGACCGGTCTACTATGCAACCCGATTTCAAAAATAAGTTATGTTTGTAGCTGATTGAGCCACAACAGTCGGCTAGGGGGCCACAACCGATCGTCCACCACTTAAACTGCATAAACACCTACGCAATTCCAGAAGTTTTTTTACGCAGTGTTGGATTTTTGCTATAAAAGGACACCTCTACTCTCTTCTCAACCCATCATAAAAGACTTCTGAAGTTGCTGGAGGTAGAGAGGATCGAAGTGGAGAATCTACAACTCCTCCAACCTAGTTTGCTTCTAGTTTTCTATGTTTTTGTTAGTTTTTTTGTTTGTTTCTAGTTCAATCATGTCTTTAGTTGGCTAAACCTCTTAGCTAGGGCTAAGACGTGAAGCTTGTAGTTTAGTTTAATGTTTAATTTATTTATGCAAGTACTATAAACTTTGGTTTGGATTTTCAAGTTTTAGCTTGAATAAATGTTGATATTTTTAGATGATTTTGAGAGTTTGTGTACTTCGGACACAAGTTACTTATAAGTTTCTAAGAATGATCATATTGGTTTTATGAGATTTAAATTGTAGTAACCTTAGATCAAGCCATTATCTCTTTATATGGCTGATGCTTCGAAGTGCTACAAGTTCATCTTCTCCCTGACTCATTAGAACTAGAATTGGATTTCAAGTTGCGTTGGGATTGTTATGTGTTGAATGTGATATCTTCCAATTGGATAGATATAGGACTTCGATTCCAATTACGTGTTTGTGCTTGATGAACGGATTGGCATTAATATACTACAAGTAGATCCTTAACGCTCCAATTGTTTAATGTCCTGAGATTTTCCATCTTTATTTTACAGTTTTATGCTTAGTTCTAAAACTTGGATATTCTGAACTTCTTAATTCAAGTTATTAAAAGAGCTAGAGTCAGTTTAGTTATTAATCCCCAAGGACGATCCAGTCTCACGATCGATTATTACTACATCGCATCCTTACTCTTGATGCTGGCGAATAAATTCCTATGGAATTACTAGTGTTTTTGCAACATTTTGAGCATTTTTTTTTTAAATTCTTTGATTTTTCTAATTTTAAAACTCTTTGAGAAAGTAAATTTCTATAAATTCAAGTCCATGTGAATATGATATGATAAGATATGAAGTAATTTGATTTTGAAAATCTATAATCCTTTAGCTAAGTAGTAATTTTGAATTGAGTTCCTTCCATTGTTTGAGTGATAGATAGTTTAAACATCATTGGAATCTACTACACATTACACAAGTCACTCTCATTTGTAAGGATTTGAAAGGATGTTTGAATGATTGGTTCGATTATAGTTTGGAAGTGTTGAAGAACCAAGCCGGAGAGTATTGTCCATCACGTTCAAAATCTAATTCTGGACGAGGATTTTTTTCTTCTGAAAAGATAATTATCCTGGAAGGATTCCCATCCTATGTCATAACCATTACTATCATGTTTTTCTAGTATGAAGTGAGCCTTTTGGATTTTTCGGCTATTGACTTTTGAAAGAGGTTAAGTTGAGAAATCTTAAGGAAATATCGAAAAGGGCTACCTATGACCGACCAGGAGAGGGCTTATCACCCAAGCTAGCAATGTGAGTAGTTTGAAAGACGTCGATAGAATGGTAAGACAATCTCTTATCATAGGCTTGCTGTTGATTTGTACGCTTTCTAAATTTGTAATCCAATTGATCCATGGAAAAAAGAGTAATCCTGAGAGATGGAGAGTGGGGTTTGCATTAAGCATACTAGACTATGATTATTTAAATTGCTCTATTTATCAATTAGCTAGTTGGAACTTAGTTTAAACATTTACTAAGTCATTAGAAGACAAGTCTTTTATTGTCATGCTACTAAGTATCTCAGAATTTCACTATTTACATGATTTAGATTTCATAGAAATTGGTTTTCTAAGGGAGAGTTAACATTGGAAATTTGGAATTATTTTTCACTTGTTTTGCTCCAGACTAACAAAATACTGGTTAGGGGTGCGTTGAGTTCTGAATTGTGCATGTTTATACTCCAATTCATCACACATTATGCATGGTTTTAAGTGTTAAAAAATTCATCTCATTGAAATTGCGTCGGGTAGTCTAACACGACACCCTATGCATACGCGTGTGGAAGCTTAAAGAGCAACTAGAATTATGGCTAAACTTATAGGAGGGGGAGATTAGGACCTTTTTAAAACTCTTTACGCCTACTTAAACAATTTAACAAATTAAACTACGTAAGCGATTAACACTTTGGCTTTCAAGCCTAAGTGGGTCCAATCAAGAGACTAGCAAATGATAAGTGCAATCAGCAACCTAGTCTAAACAACTCATATGGAATATAGAGGATGGATCAAGAAATGCTCAAGTCAACATGAGGTAGTAAAAGTACATCTTGTGAGTGTGGACGTGCCTATCAAGTGCCTAGCATGCATTTCTAACTAAGCATTCATAATTAACCAATTAAACACAATGCATAAAGGGAAATGTGCTCGAGAACAATCACAAACACAAGGATGTATAGTGGTTCGACTACTTGTGTACTCCACTCCCAGTTCAAGTACTCAACCCCTTTAAGCACACCAGCATTCACTGGGGAGTTTAAATCTGGTTCCTCCTAACCAAGGTGTTTTAACTTGGATCCACCCAACCGGGGAGTTTACAGGTTCCTCCCAACCTACACGTTTACACCCGTGTTGGTGGCTCCCCCTTGGAGACTTTGTTTAGGCCCGACAACGTGCCAAGGAACGGCTGACGTCCCTAGTTCGAGTTTTTCAAACAAACTCTACACTCAACTCCCACAGGGAATTGAGTGGATGGACTCTTAACAAGACAACCTTACTTGTCGGATTGAGCCCCTTCATAGCGCCGCTTTGGGTTGCTTCTTCTCGCTCTCCCGTACTTGAATGAGCTCCCCTTGTGCTCCCCCGATCTTTGACGCTGCTGCTTTGCCAAGGCTTCAGCTCCAAGATCAGCTACCTTGCATATGATGCTCTATTGGAGATGCCCAAGGTGCTAGGGAATGGTGAAACCTCTACAAATGGTAGGAAATGGATTTCCTAAAGGAATACACCTATATGGACTCCTAGGTAGTGTTTAGAGAAGGGATTTAACTATTATCAAGGTGTCTAAACCCTAGGAATCAAGAGGGAATAAGTCCATTCTCAAGATGCCATTAAATGGCCCAAGCTTATAATGAAAACACAAGGAGAATGGATTGCTATGGATTTAGGATAGAGCCTCTGATGGTCTCTAGTAATGGTGGTTTCTATCTCCTCAAAATCCCCTCTGCTAGCTCAAAAACGAATCCCCCATCTTAAATAGATTTTCTTCCAACGGTAAAAAAACGGGCAGATTCGCGTATCTCCGATTGATCGGAAAAAAGATCTGATTGATCGGAGACCAGTCCGATTGATCGGAGACATGTCTGATTGATCGGAAATCTATCCAGTGACATCTCTGGAAGATATTCCGATTAATCAGATCACTGTCCGATTGATCGGCCGGACCCCTTCCGATGGATCAGAAGTATGTTCGATTGATCGAAAATTTGTCCTGAGGATTTTAAAATTTTGCTGGAACAAATTCCGATTGATCGGAACTTCTATCCGATTGATCGGAGTCCTATCGGAGCCAATGTCCGATTGATCGGAGATCAATCGGTAACTGCTGTTTGAGCTGTTTTGATTACAGCAGCTTCCACCTCTTTAATTAGTCTAACTTATCATGTTTTTCATGAGGTTCTAAGACTAATGATGATGACTAAGGGTATACCTAGTTGGTGCAAGTCATCTAAGAGGTTAAGGGTTAGGTTTTGGTCAAGGTGAAGGCACACCAAGGCATCACTTTTACCTGATTCTTCTTCCTTGATGCAGCAGGGCTACTTGAGTCTTCAGTCTTCGTCTTCATTAAGCTTAACCGACACTAGACTCACTAACCTAAGTGATTGACAAACAAGGTGCACTAGTATGCCACAGAAAAGTGCACTAACAATCTCCCCCTTTGTCAATTACTTACAAAAACCTAACCTACTAAAACAAATACATGAACAAGAGATTACATTGATATGAAATTAAATACAGGACTCTTGACATGCCTAACTAAGCAGCTCCTCTTCAGTTTGCTCCCCATAACCTGTCAATCCCTGCATCACAAAACATAGAAAACTAGTTTTGGTGGGACTTGATCTTTCTCCCCCTTTTTGTCAGCAATTGACAAACTATTCTCTCCCCCTTAATGATATATCAATAAAATTAAGGTAAGAGTAGATGTAAGTCGTAGTTATAACTATAAGCACATGCTAACAAGGAGAGTAGGGTGCATGACTTTAAAACATGGAGCATGCTAAGGAACATGATTAACACGAAAATGTAACTATCTAATCATAGTTAATCATGCATAATTGGTCAAGGATATACATTTGCAATAAAAGCACAAAGGGCTTATAGCCCAATCAACCAACCTCCCCTATTGGTATATCAAGACCAATACTAAGCAAAGATTAGCATACAATGAGGCATAAAATTCAAGATAATTAGCTAATCTAAGCAGTGAGACAGTCTAGCAGCAAATATATAAAATAGAAGCAAGGCTAAACTACCAAATTTGGGCTCATAAGGCTTGAATCCTCTGATTTGCCCATACACACATAAATGAGGCTGAAATCCTCAGATTTTCCTATTTAAGCAATTCTAGCTACCCTCACTAACTATGTTTAGTTTGATTTTCCTAAGGGTAACTAATTTCCTCAACACCCTCATAAAATGTAGCATGAGGTGAGGGGTTGGGTACTCCTTCTCCTAGAAGGGATAGCGGTCGGGATCCCCTCTTAGATAAGTGGGAAGAGAGGTAGTGGTGAAAGCCGTGAGAGCTAAATCTTTATGTTGGCTCTCATCACTAGCGGAGTCATCAGATTTGGATTCGGACTCCTCCTTTTCATCCTAAGTGGCAGCCATTGCCTTTTTTACCTTTCGGTTTAGGCCCATCCGGACATTCCAGGGCGATATGGCTACGGTAACCGCAACCGTAACAATGAACGGATGAAGGTTTGGATGATTTTCCTTTATGTTTTTCACCCTTCTTGTCCTTCTTGTCACGGTTACTCCCTCTATCAAATTTGAGGAATCTCTTGAATTTTTTGTTTAATTTTTCTTCCTCATCATCCTCGTCATCACTATCTTCCTCCGACTCACTCTTAATTTTCTTATGTTTGTGAGAGGACTTAAGAGCGATGTTTTTCTTCCTAGAGGGGGCCTTAAAGTGTAGTTCATGAGTTTGTAGAGAACCTACGAGTTCTTCTACTTTCATGTTATCTATGTCTCTACACTCCTCTAAGGCTACTACCTTGGTGTCAAATCTTTCCGGGAGGGACCTAAGTATTTATCTATAAATCCTTCCTTCCGGAACCCGATTACCCAAGACAAACATGGAGTTGCAAATATCTGACAATTTAGTATAAAACTCCATGAAGGGTTCAGTCTCTTCCATTCTAATGTTTTCAAATTTAGTGGTTAAGAGTTGAAGCTTCGAGCGTCTTACTGTGCTAGTTCCCTCGTGGGTAACCTCAAGTATATCCCACGCTTCTTTTGCAGTTGCGCATGTGAGAATGTACTGAAATTTATCTGGGGAAACCGCACAGCAAATGGCATTGAGAGCTTTGGCATTTGCCATGTATTGAGCTCTCTCTATGTCATCCCATTTGGAATCATCTTTGGGAATGACAATGTATTTCCCATCAACCTCCACTTGCTCGGTGGGCAAGGTATATCCATTTTGTGTGCTAAGCCACACCGGACGGTCCATGGATTGGAGAAAAATTCTCATTCTAGCCTTCAAATAAGCATAGTTGGACCCGTCAAAGAGTGGTGGACGGTTGGTGGTACTCCCATCTCGGTTAGACATTATGCTAGTGCTCCGGTACCGGATCTTACTCTAGACGGTTAAGTCCTTGAAGAGCAACCCGCTCTGATACCAATTGAAATTGCGTCGGGTATTCTACCACGACACCCTATGCATACGCGTGTGGAAGCTTAAAGAGCAACTAGAATTATGGCTAAACCTATAGGAAGGGGTGATTAGGACCTTTTTAAAACTCTTTTTACCTACTTAAACAATTCAACAAATTAAACTACGTAAGCGATTAACACTTTGGCTTCCAAGCCTAAGTGGGTCCAATCAAGAGACTAGCAAACGATAAGTACAATCAGCAACCTAGTCTAAACCACTCATGTGGACTATAGAGGATGGATCAAGAAATGCTCAAGTCAACATGAGGTAGTGAAAGTACATCTTATGAGTGTGGCGTGCCTATCAAGTGCCTAGCATGCATTCCTAACTAAGCATTCATAATTAACCAATTAAACACAATGCATAAAGGGAAATGTGCTCGAGAACAATCACAAACACAAGGATGTATAGTGGTTCGACTACTTATCTACTCCACTCTCGGTTCAAGTACTCAACCCCTTTAAGCACACCAGCATTCACTGGGGAGTTTAAATCTGGTTCCTCCTAACCAAGGTGTTTTAACTTGGATCCACCCAACCGGGGAGTTTACAGGTTCCTCCCAACCTACACGTTTACACCCGTGTTGGTGGCTCCCCCTTGGAGACTTTGTTTAGGCCCGACTAACGTGCCAAGGAACGGCTGACGTCCCTGGTTCGAGTTTGTCAAACAAACTCTACACTCAACTCCCACAGGGAATTGAGTGGATGGACTCTTAACAAGACAACCTTACTTGTCGGATTGAGCCCCTTCATAGCGCCGCTTTGGGTTGCTTCTTCTCGCTCTCCCGTGCTTGAATGAGCTCCCCTTGTGCTCCCCCGATCTTTAACGCTGCTGCTTTGCCAAGGCTTCAGCTCCAAGATCAGCTACCTTGCATGTGATGCTCCATTGGAGATGCCCAAGGTGCTAGGGAATGGTGAAACCTCTACAAATGGTAGGAAATGGATTTCCTAAAGGAATACACCTATATGGACTCCTAGGTAGTGTTTAGAGAAGGGATTTAACTATCATCATGGTGTCTAAACCCTAGGAATCAAGAGGGAACAAGTCCATTCTCAAGATGTCATTGAATGGCCCAAGCTTGTGATGAAAACACAAGGAGAATGGCTTGCTATGGGTTTGGGATAGAGCCTCTGATGGTCTCTAGCAATGGTGGCTTCTATCTCCTCAAAATCCCCTCTGCTGGCTCAAAAACAAATCTCCCATCTTAAATAGATTTTCTTCTAACTGTAAAAAAACGGGCAGATTCGCGTATCTCCGATTGATTAGAAAAAGGATCCGATTGATCGGAGACCAATCCGATTGATCAGAGACATGTCGGATTGATCGAAAATCTATCCAGTGACATTTCTGGAAGATATTCCGATTGATCAGATCACTGTCCGATTGATTGGCCGGACCCCTTCCGATGGATCGGAAGTATGTCCGATTGATCGAAAATTTGTCCAGAGGATTTTCAAATTTTGCTGGAACAAATTCCGATTGATCGGAACGTCTGTCTGATTGATCGGAGTACTATCGGAGCCAATGTCCGATTAATCGGAGATCAATCGGTAACTGCTATTTGAGCTGTTTTGATTACAGCAGCTTCCACCTCTTTAATTAGTCTAACTTATCATGTTTTTCATGAGGTTCTAAGACTAATGATGATGACTAAGGGTATACCTAGTTGGTGCAAGTCATCTAAGAGGTTAAGGGTTAGGTTTTGGTCAAGGTTAAGGCACACCAAGGCATCACTTTTACCTGATTCTTCTTCCTTGATGCAGCAGGGCCACTTGAGTCTTCGGTCTTCGTCTTCATTAAGCTCAACCGACATTAGACTCACTGACCTAAGTGATTGACAAACAAGGTGCACTACTATGCCATAGAAAAGTGCACTAACACTTATATGTGTATTTGTGTTTCTAAGAAAGAGAGAGAGAGAGAGAGAGAGAGAGAGAGAGAGAGAGAGAGAGAGAGACCTCATGAATTTAATATTTAAAGGTCCACTTTAGAGCACTTTGAAGATCAAGCTAAGAAGAGAAGAGATGAAGAATCCAAGTGAAGAAAGCCATGAGTTCAAAATAAAAAGAATGCAGAAAATAACAAGTTCCAATAGGTATTCGATAGGTCTTCGATCAATCAGAAATTCAGTTCCGATAGGTGTTCGATAAATTGGAGGATCCATTGGAAATACTAGAAAAACAACATTTTTACGAAAACTCTACGTACTAATTCTCTTCTTCTGGTCATTCGAGATTTGAATATCAATACATCGAAAATGTAGTTCGATCAATCGAAAAATTAGAAAATTAGGACTGAAAAACTTGCAACTCTCTATATAGAAGCTCTGATACATCGGAATTGTCTGAATCAATTGGAAAATCCATTAGAATTGTTTCGATCAATCGGAGCATCCATCAGAACTGATGTAAAGTGCGCAAATTCTTAGGCAGTTTCAGGCGGTGCTCGAATTTGGCTATAAATTAAAGGACTCCTCTTCCCTTCCAAGGCATGCTAGGACGTGGGGAACATCAATGAGGGTTGAGAGAAGGATTCTACTTCGAGTTTTCTTATTTTCTTCTAGTTTTTTAGTTAGTTTTTTATGTTTTCTGAGACTTTTAGTTTAAGGATATTAGAGATGAACTAAAACCTCTTAGCTAGAGCTAAGTCGCTTTTAATTTATTTTTGATGGATTGATTCAACCTAGGTTTTCTTTTTATGCTTTTATTGATGAACATTATTTGATTTCAAGTTTGAATAAAGTTCTAATTCTAGTTTCTCTTTAATTTATTAATACCTCCGGGCTTATTGGATGTTTGGAGGTTATAAGCTAGTTTCTTACCTGTTTACGTCGGATTTTGTAATAGGGTCCTCCAGACATTCACCTTCCTTCCAAGCAATTTTCTCCTGATCCTGAAAAGGCACAAAGGAAAACTACGGGTGGTCGGCGTCCAGCCGTTGGCCCTCCGAAGCTTAAGTTAGATGGGACGTGGTTACAAAGGAAACGAAGGGATTTGAAGCTCAGAGATTGTGTACCTTCTTATCGATGAAGCCATCCATATATATAGATCCAAATGACCCATTCTGTTACGTAAGATATCAAGATTACTACTGATTTCTGAGGATAAGATGTTTATCCTGTTGATCCTTAGATAAGGGAACGGCCTAATCCAATTAGACATCTGGTCGATTACGTTTCCTGATATTGATCCCCTGAGATCTGGAGCCACGGGCAAAGATAAACCCAAAATCGGTCTATATGGGCTGTTGGTACTATAAAGGCAGAGGATGCTTTGATTCGGAGGTAACTACTTGCATGTTGAGATGCGACCCCTTTCGGCGATCACGAGCCGAGCTACTCGCATGTTTGAGATGCGACCCCTTTCGGTGACCACGATCCGAGCTGCTCGCATGTTGAAAAAGGTATTCCGTACTCTCCTGATATTCGAGCATCGACCATAAGGGCTCGGTGGCTCAGTAACTGTGCGTCGTACTTGTCCAATGTAAGAGCCTCGACCAAATAGGCTCCCAAGTCGAATACTGTCATAAGGGTGCTCGTACGTCTCGAGTTTTCGCTATCTTCAACCACCGCAATTTGACTATAACAGATGCCCCCCAAGTCCTTGCCGCCGAGAAGTCTAAGGGAAGGACTTGCTTACTGGCATGCATAACCACCTAATACCTTTATCGGAGATGAAGCCGTACATGATTGGGCTGGCATTAATGAGCACCAGCCTTCCGCAGCTTTTCAGCAGAGAGGAAATGAAGAGGCTCTTGCCACGTGTCCATGGAATTAATAGCCATGCCTGTTCGATTGCTGCGCTAAACGAACGATCGCCGCGTGTCGCCGAATCCTGAGGAATGATTGCTTATAAATATACGAAGTTCTCCAAATCTTCGAAATTTCGCCGAAGCTTTCGAAAAACCCTTCCCCTTTCCATACTCTCTCCTGGTGTAATCCTCTTTCTCTGGTGTAATACTCTTCCTCCAATGTTTCTGGTATAACTCCATTTCCTCGTACTCCTTCTCTTCCAAAGTGTTCTTTTCCTCTCTTCTTTTTATCTTGTAAACGCCCATGGCCAGAGATTCTGATGAGGAGACCGTCCCCCTGGGAGATGTTATCCCGGAATCTTCTTCCTCCAACAATGCGAGGGTTCCGGCGGGTAGGTACTCTGCGTCCGAGTATCCGTCCATAATGACGGAGGAACGGCTGAGTGAGTTGCGAGAGAGATATCAGATCCATGACTCAGTTGTTCTTCGTCTACCCGGAGAGGGAGAAACCCCAGATTCTCCTCCCCCCGGTTGCGTTGCCCTGTATGAATACTTCTTCATTCTTGGGATGCGCCTTCCCCTCCACCCCTTCATTTGTGGTGTGCTCCGGAGTTATAAGATTGCCCCCGGGTAACTTATTGTAAATGGATGGAGGGTAGTCCTAAGTTCCTTCGCTCTCTGGGCGCAAGTTGGTAACGGAGAGTTAACTGCTGAAGAGTTTCTCCAAATGTACCAACTTAAGAAGACACCCTCCAGCGAAGGCTGGTATTACCTCTGTTACTGGCGCCGGGATAATTTCATCCTGGGCAAACCCACTTTAAATTACCCCGGGTGGAGGAAACGATGGTTCTATGCTTCCGGGAGCTGGGAGTCTGATACAAGATCCACTTCTGGGGGCCTTGGCATGAGCCGTTTTTTCTGTGAAGGTGGGCATAGTTTCACACTTCGCAGATTTTTACGAGCCAATTTTGGGTTTTCTGCTTTCTACTTTTCTAACCTATACTCGTATTTGTAGGTGTCCCGACTTTGGTGAAGCCGAACCTAAAGGGAGGAATTCACGAGAAGATCGTGAAGGTGTACAAGTTGCCTACTCGCGACATGCATATCGAGGCTTGTCTGTTAGCCTCTCGACTCGCAGCGGCAGGACTAATATCTCGCGAGGAAGTCGTGATGACAAATGACGGGGAGAAGAGAGGGTTATTGCCTCGCCTCAAGGGCACAAACTCAAAGAGGCAGAAGAATACGTCTGCCGGTCCCTCTCACCCGTCTAACCGGACGGATGGAGTTGCTCAAACCCCTCTTCCTGAGGCCGTGGTAACTTCACCTATGACTTCTTCACGAGTGGTTCCTCCTGAACCACCAGTTATTAATATCGTCGATAACTCCCCGAGGAACGACGGGGCGGGGTCAAGCTGCCCCCCAGTTGAAGAATCTCACGAGCTTGAAGGTGCTCGAGAGTTGGCTCCCGCTCGCGAGCCGACTACTGCTCAAGATGCGAGCCCAGCTGGACTAGTCGTAGCCCAGCCCTCTGGAAGCGGAGCATTCACCGTCCCCCGTCATCTCCACCCAATTTGCAAGTTCCTGTTTGACAACATCTCCCCCCAGACTTTTGGCGTCCTTCCAGAGCCAAGTCTTGAAAACCTCTTCCTCGACGTAGGAGTGAGGATGGTACAGGTAACATGTGTTTTACTTTGACCCTGTTGTTTTGCTCCCTTTGTTTGCTCCCGAGTACTTATCTCATAACCTTCCTTCTGTTCTGTAGGGCTTGGACCTCATTCTACAAACGAGGCATTATATCCTCACCGCTCGTTGTGCGATAGATGAGGCTGAGGGGAAGAGGGTTGCTCTGGAGAAGGCGGTCCACAGAAGGGACCAAGTCATCAAGTCTCGCGAGACCTTGATCGCGAAGATGACTGAGGAGAAACAGATTCTCATCGAGAAGGTCCAAGTCCTGACTGATAGATATTAGGCTTTAGACTCCAACTTCGCCAAGCTCGCGGAGATGAAGGAGAAGGCAGAGAAAGAAAGAGAGATCTTCCGTCAGGACAAGATCTCGTTGGAGGAGCGGCTCGCAGAAACCAAGTCGCAGCTCAAGGAAGTTAGCGACGATCTGGACAAAGAGCGCTCCACTCTCGCGCAGCTCAAGGACGACTCGATCCACTGGGATGAGGATAGAGTAGCCCTTGTCAAGATGCTCTCTGAAGAAGGAGCCCGAGCCATCATGGAGTTCCGAACTTCGTAGCTGTACGACGATGAGAGATATGAGTCGTACGATGCTAGTCGTGTAGCGGATGTCCCCATCTTTTGATATGGGTGAATTCGAGAAGGTCGCGACCATTGTAGCTGCGGAGGAAAGAGCAGCTACCAAGAATGAAGTGATCAGGTCACTCAAGCTGGAGCGGTCTTCGAAGTGGGCCCTGAAGCTGAGAGTGCCGCTCCTCTAACCGATGCGCGAGAATGATTATCTTTCTTTTCTTTGCTTAACTCATGTATTAATTTTGCGTTTGTAAACAACTTGACTTTGTAATCAATTGAGATGAATAAGAAAACACCTTTTGATGATGTTGTTGGCATCTTATTTCTCATTTCTTTCATTCTTCCTTTCTTGTATACTGAATGCCTTCATACTTAATTCCGGGGGTCGTAGTGACCATGTCCGCGTGGAGATAGACTGATCTATCGATTGAGACTTCGATTTTACCAAGGGTAGACAATTGGCCAAGAGAATGTGTGTATTCTCTTCGAGGCTATTCGGGTCCAATCAAATGGAGTAGCGACCAAAAGATTGACTTTGATTCTACCAAGGGTAGACAATTGGCCAAGAGAATGTGTGTATTCTCTTCGAGGCTATTTGGGTTCAATCAAATGGAGTAGTGACCAAAAGGCGTTAAAGTCGATCCACCTTTATTCGAATGTCGTTCAAAATTACATCAAATTAAGGGAAACACCGTAGCAAATGTTCCACATGCCAAGGGCGACGTACGGGTCTTCCCTGCATATCTTCAAGATAATAAGTATCGGGCCGTACAATTTTGATGACTCGATACGGGCCTTCCCAATTTGGATCCAGCGAACGAGCATGAGCTCCGAGGTTCTGTCTAAGGACCAAATCACCGAGCTGGAAAGCTCTAGGCCGGACTTTAGCATTACGATAGCGAGCAATGCGCTGCTGATACGTTGCTGCTCGCAGCTGGGAGGCATCCCTCCGCTCTTCCAAAAGGTCGAGATGAAGTCAGAGACCTTCCTGATTACAAGTGGGATCATACTGTTCAATCCGATACGAAGGTATTTGAACTTCAACCGGTACTACTGCAGTCGGTGCCGAATGCCAAGGGGAAAGGAGTTTCTCCTGTTGATGTGCGAGTCGTAGTCCTATATGCCCATAAGACTTCTGGCAGGAGTTCTGGCTACATGCCTTTACACTCACCGAGCTTGGTCTTTAAATGATGCTTGATGATTTTATTCACCGCCTCAACTTGCCCATTTGCTTGAGGATGATATGGGGAAGTGCGGACATTGCGTATCTTTCATTTTTCACAAAATTCATCGAAAGCGGCGTTGTCGAATTGCTTTCCATTATCGGTGATTATAGTGTGGGGGACCCCATAACGGCATACGATATTTCTCCACACGAACTTAGTGGTCTTTTTCTCGGTAATTCTGGCTAATGGTTCTGCCTCGATCCATTTTGTGAAGTAATCGACCGCCACGATTGCAAACCTATTTTGACCTTTCCCGATAGGTAAGGGCCCGATGATATTGACTCCCCATTGGGCGAAGGGCCAAGGGCTATCCATTGGCGTCATTTGTTCGGATGGTACATGAGGTATAGGGGAATATCGCTGGCACTTATCACAATTTTTAGAGAATTCGATCGCATCTGCCTTCATAGTGGGCAAATAATATCCTTGCTCATCGCCTTATATGCTAAAGATCGTCCCCTTGGGTGGTTACCACATGCCCCCTGGTGTATTTCATCCAGAACGCGATGTGCTTCTTCTGAGTGAAGACACCTTAAGTAGGGCAAAGAGAAGCTTTTACGTAATAACGTTCCATTTTGTAAAGTATACCTAGCAACTCGATGACGAATTTGTCATGCGAATTTCTTGTCGTCTAGAAGATATCCATCTTTGAGATAGAAGACTATGGGGTCCATCCAACATGGAGAGGGATGGACTACGATCACTTGCCCAGAAGTTACTTGGTTGATACTCGGAGTATAAAGGTGCTCGATGGGTATTGATTGTGATAACTCAGATTCTGGTGCGGAGGCGAGTTTTGCCAAAGAATCTGCGAGTTTGTTCTTCTCGCGAGGTATATGGATTATTTCATAATTCTTCAGTTTCGCAAGCAAGATGAGCACTCAGGATTTTTTATAGAGCCATCCTTTCTTCTTTTGTCTCAAATTCACCGAGTACCTGATTGACTATGAGCTGAGAGTCACTATGAATAGGTAAACTCTGAATCGAGAGGATGTTTGCTAATTCGAGGCCGACGATTAGAGCCTCATATTATGCTTCATTATTTGAGATACGAGAATCAAATCGTAAAGCGTATTGGAAACGCGACTCGTCTGGAGCAACTAAGATTAAGCCCGCGCCGCTCCCGGTGGCCCGCGAAGACCCATCCACGAAGAGCGACCAGGGGATCTGGTCGTGGATCGTAGGGTTATCACCGGAAGAGGAATATATGAATTCGACAATAAAGTCGGCCACGGCCTGTCCCTTGATGGCGGTCCTGGGGCAGAACAATATGTCATGCTCACTGATCTCAACCGCCAATTTAGTTAATCGCCCTGAGACCTCGGGTTTCTGGAGGACCTGCCTTAACGGATGGTTTGTTAGCACCAATATAGCATGGGCTTGGAAGTAGGGTCGCAGTTTTCGGGCAGCAGTGACTAAGGCGAGGGCCAACTTCTTCATATCAGAGTACCGAGTTTCGGCATCCACCATTGCTCGACTAATATAATAAACGGGCCTTTGTACCTCAGAATCTTCTTTTATTAAAGCGACACTAACGGCCGTAGAAGACACAGACAAATAAAGAAGAAGTTGCTCGTGCGCCATAGGTTTTGATAAGACGGGGGGTGTACTCATGTATTACTTCAGTTGTTGGAACGCTTCTTCACATTGAGGTGTCCACTCCCAATCAAAATTGGCGGTGGCTCGGAGGAGCTTAAAGAAGGGTAAACACTTGTCAAAGGCCCGCGAAATGAACCTGTTCAATGATGTAATGCGACCAGCCAAACGTTGGACATCTTTGAGAGTGGTCGGAGACTTCATTTCGATCAATGGTTTTATTTTTTCAGGATTTGCCTCGATTCCTCGTTGGCCAACCATAAATCCGAGAAATTTTTCAGCGGACACACCGAACGCACATTTCTCTAGATTTAGCTTCATCTGATACTTCCTCATTAAGTCAAAGGCTTCTCGAAGATCTGCAAGGTGGTCGTTTTCTACGACGCTTTTCACGAGCATGTCGTCGACATAAACCTCCATATTCTTGCTGATTTGTGTGGCGAATATTATATTGACGAGGCGCTGATAGGTGGCCCCTGCATTTTTAAGACCAAAAGGCATTACCTGGTAGCAATATAGGCCTCGGTCAGTGATGAAGGCGGTGTGCTGGCTATCAGGTAAATGCATCATAATCTGATTATAACCAGAATAAGCGTCCATGAAACTTAGCAGGGCATGCCCTGCCGTCGAATCAACCAGCTGATCGATTCGCGGTGTCGGGAAGCTGTCTTTGGGACATGCTTTGTTCAAATTAGAATAGTCAACGCATATCCTCCACTTGCCATTAGCTTTTCGAACGAGAACCACGTTCGCGACCCATTCTAGGTAGTCGACTTCTTTTATAAAATTGACTGTGAGCAACTTTTCGACCTCGGCCTTGATTACCATTTGCCTTTCTGCAGTGAAGGCACGCCGGCGCTGATGAACAGGTTTATCCTTCGGATCAATGTTCAGACGATGTGCTATAACGCTGGGGTCGATGCCAGGCATATCTTTGTGAGACCAAGCAAACACATCTTGGTATTCGGTGAGAAAACGGACCAGATCTTCTCGAAAGACGTTGGTTAAAGAGGACCCAACGTATACGACTTTGGACGAATCATCTTCAGTTAAGTGGATTGCTACTGTCTCTTCCCCGAGGGTTCCTGATTGGAGAGCATTCTCTCTTGGGTCCAATGAGGTAGCCGTCGGAGGACTTGATGAGTCTTGTGCCACCATCATAACCGGTGTCGTCTGGGTCTTTTTCCGGTCTTGTACGGCTATCTTGTAACACGCTCGGGCTTCCTTTTGATTTCCTCATACAACCCCGACTCCATTTGGGGAGGGAATTTTATGCACAAGTATAGTGGATGTAATACTGCCCCCACCTTGTTAAGCGAAGGTCGACCCAAAATGGCGTTATATGCTGATCTCCGATCTACCACGAGAAAATTTACGAAGACAGTCGTTTTCGCTGGGTTTTCACCGAAGGTAACTCGAAAGTCAATGCTTCCTTCGGGTATTACCACTTCGCCCCCGAAGCCGATGAGAGGAGTTGAGATTGGTTTGAGCAGGCTCCTGGCGAGTGCCATTTTGTTGAAAGCCTCCAGGTAGAGAATATCAGCAGAGCTACCTGTATCTACCATAATACGATGAGTCAGATAATTTGATACCTTTAGCGCGACCATGATGGAGTCTTCGTGAGGGAAGTGAATCCCCTCTGCATCCTCGAGGGAGAAGGAGATTGGAGGATGGCCGGATTCTGACGTGTTGGGTGTCTGTTCCAACCAGTAGATATGCTAGGGCTTCTTAGACGCCTTACGAGTGTATGCTTTTCTTGAAGCTTGAGAATCTCCCCCGCAATTTGGTCCTCCGGCGACGGTCCGGATCTCCCCGGTAGGTTCAACGTCTTCTTATGAAGTATGATGGTGAGGCGACTTCTTCTGGTGTGGTAGGGCTTCCCCCCTTTTAAGTAATCGACCTTGTCGGACAACATAATCTTGAAGATGACCTTTTCGAATGAGAGCTTCGATGTGATCTCGTAGAGATATGCAATCTTGGATATTATGCCCGTGGTCTTTGTGGAAATAACAAAACTTGCTCTTATCTCTCTTTTTAGGATCAGACTTGATCTTTGCAGGCCATTTCACATATGGTTTATGCTTGATCTCCATTAGCATCTTTTCAGGGGATCGGTTGAGAGGAGTGTAGTTATGATATTTACCGGAATAAAGCTTCTTGGGAGAGCGGTCCCCCCGATTACGCGATATTTCTTATCCGGGGGAGAGATTTCCTCCGGCTTGCGTTTCTTGCCCTGTATACCATGACGTTCCAAAGCAACTTCTTCTGCATTGATATATTTCTGAGCTTTTGCTTGGAATTCTGTCATGGTTTTAGGAGGGTTCTTATCTAGGACGAATCTAAATTTCTCGCTTGTAATTCCGGCTATGAGGGCAGTGAGGCCTTTTTCTTCGGTATAACCTTCAGTTTGGACGGCTTCTGCAGTGAACCGTATTCTAAACTCCTTTATCGTTTCCCCATGCTGCTGTTTCAAATCCATTAGGTGAGATGCTGGCTTTTTAGTACGGATGCTTCCCATGAATTGAGAGAGGAATAACTCTGATAGCTGTGCGAAGGACCCAATGGATCGGAGCTTTAGCCCCCAGAACCATGTACGAGCTGCCTCCTTTAAGGTTAGGGAAAAAACCCTACACATGATTTCTGACCCATGTCCCTCCAGCTTCATAAGAGACCTATACGTTTCCAGGTGTTCGAGAGGATCACCAGTACCTGTATATGGGGTGATGACGGGCGTGCGGTACTTCCTAGGTAAAGGTGCTTCCATGACCTCTCAGGTGAAAGGAGACTCGAATCGATGTATCGACGCCACAGCAGCAGATGGTCGATTTGCCTGATATCGTTGTTCTATATTATCAAAACAATCATGGATTCTCTTGAGGTCTCTTTCCCATGGTAAGGTATAACCTGACGTTTCGACGGTAGACCCCTGACATTGCTGTTGCTGGGAAGTACTGGAGTGTATGGAATGCGGGGGTAATACAGGGGCTTGGTTGCCGAGTGGCATTCGATTTGATGGAGGATGATTTGGTTGGACTTGTGGTTCGTCCGCGGAATGTCTGAAAGCCACTGGTATAGGTTGCGCCGGCAACCCTTCGGAAGGTTGTCGCTGGGGCTCTAAGAAATGCTGATCAAGCCGATTAGACAAGGCTTAAAATCCGGCGTTAAGGGTTAGGAGTGTGTTTCCGAGGAAACGCATGACATCTTCTTGATTTCCGGAAGCATCAAATAACGGGTTTTACGATGGTACGTTAGGATCTCCCTGGGGAATGCCCGTCGAGGTAGTCTGAGGGATGGGCGCTGGTTCGGTAATGTCAGGCGGAGGTAGCATCTGCCTTGAAGTGGAAGGATGAACTGTCTTTTTGAGAGGCATGGTGGGAGGACTTCGATCAGTGGTGAGAGCGGTTATCTTGACGATCAAATGCTTCGCACAGACGGCGCCAATCTGTTTACGTCAGATTTTGTAACAGGGTCCTTCAGACGTTCACCTTCCTTCCAGACAGTTTTCTCCTGATCCTGAAAAGGCACAAAGGAAAACTACGGGTGGCCAGCGTCCAGCCGTTGGCCCTCCGAAGCTTAAGTTAGATGGGACGTGGTTACAAAGGAAACGAAGGGATTTGAAACTCAGAGATTGTGTACCTTCTTATCGATGAAGCCATCTATATATATATAGATCCAAATGACCCAATCTGTTATGTAAGATATCAAGATTACTACTGATTTCCGAGGATAAGATGTTTATCCTGTTGATCCTTAGATAAGGGAACGGCCTAATCCAATTAGACATCTGGTCGATTACGTTTCCTGATAGTGATTCCCTGAGATCTAGAGCCATGGGCAAAGATAAACCCAAAATCGGTCTATATGGGCTGCTGCTACTATAAAGGCAGAGGATGCTTTGATTCGGAGGTAACTACTCGCATGTTGAGATGTGACCCCTTTCGGCGACCACGAGTCGAGCTGCTCGCATGTTTGAGATGCGACCCCTTTCGGTGACCAGGATCCGAGCTGCTCGCATGTTGAGAAAGGTATTCCGTACTCTCCTGATATTCGAGCATCGACCATAAGGGCTCGGTGACTCGGTAACTATGCGTCGTACTTGTCCAATGTAAGAGCCTCGACCAGATGAGCTCCCAAGTTGAATACTGTCATAAGGGTGCTCGCACGTCTCGAGTTTTCGCTATCTTCGGCCACTGCAATTTAACTATAACATTACCTATTTTACATTGTTTAGACCTTTGCAATTCTTTGATCTATCATAGACTACGGGCATAATAGATGTTTTAAATGCCATATGCTCTAGATGATTGATCTTAATGTGGGAACTCTTTCAAACCAAAGTTCTAATCTTCTATGTGAGTCTGAGATAGATGTTTTGCTTGTTGATATTAGTTTAATTGAAGTTCAAATCATAGTTCTAATCAATTCTAGTGACCGGATTTGAGGAAGTATGTGGTTGTGACATTATCTTAATTGGATAAAGGATTGGCTTATACAATTGATTGCGCCCAATGCTTGAGCTTTATTGAGGGAGCAATATTAATGAGAATTCATCTGTTTTAGATAGTTATTTAATTTAACCGCTCTATATTCCGGCCGAATAAAGGTAGGACTGTTCACTCCCCAAGTGTAGGGTTGCGAAGTAGTAATAATTCGGAAAGACCGAGTATCGTTCCCACAGAGATTTATGTATGGGTATCTTCAGAATTTAACTAAAACAACTAGTAATTAAGACTCTATTAAGAACTAAAACTAAACAAATAGTGATTTGGTTTTAAACAGTGAATGGTTAAGGTAAATTCAATCTAAAAAGTCACTAGAGCGCCAAGGTTCCACTCTTGATACGTTTCAATGCATTAACACAACTAGGTCTCTCATAACTCAATCGGAATCGGATTCCCATCTCCATCCGATTGGAATATAGAGCGGTTCAATCACAATTATCTGAAACAAGTGCTTATTAACTGATTTGATTCCCACAACCATGCTCAGGCCTTGGGCACACTCAATTGTATAGGCCAAGCCTCTTTCCAATCCAGTTGAGATTCATAACCATAGCCTTCACCAAGTCCTGTCACTAGACCTGATTACAACTCATGATTTGAACTCTAATTAAATCAAAATCAATCTCTAAACAAATATTCCAGATCATACACAAAAGATAAGAACTTTAGTTACATGAGTTCCCACATGAAAATCAGGCCATTGCATACAAGGCAATCAAAGCGTCTACCATGCCCGGAGTCGATGGTAGATCAATGCATTACACAAGCATAAACAATGCTCAAAAGCTAAGATACTAAGTTAGGATTACTAAGAATCACATGAGCCCGGAGTCATCAAGAGATCAAAGTAGAAACCAACATAGCACTTGAATCAAATTCAAATTGAACTAAAATTCATTCATTAAAGCATAAAAGGAAACCTAGGTTGCATTAATCCATCAAAAACGAATCAAAAGCTTCCCCTCTTAACCCTAGCTAAGAGGGTTTAGTTCATCTCTAACATCCTTGAACTAAAAGCCTCCAAAAACATGAAAAACTACTAAAACAGGAAATCTGAAGTAGAATCCGTCTCCTCAGCAATCCCCACGTCGTAGCCTCCTTTGGTATGAAGAGAAGAGGTCCTTTTATAGCTTGGAGGAGTCCTTTACGCAGAAAGTTCCAGAAATTGCGTAAACCTACGCAATTGCGCAGTGAATCTCGGAATTCTAATAATAGAAAGAGCCTGTTACGCATGGCCGACCGGTCATGACTGTTGAGCTCTTAATTGTGCATATTTTAACCCCAATTCATCACTCATTATGCATGGTTTTCATAATTTAAAGACTAATCAAATACATGTTTTGTGGTTGTAGGAATGAGAGTTACTTTGCCCAATTGATGACCAAAAGAGCTGATTTAGAACCTTGGATGAAGACCCAAGGAGGGCTGAAGGAAGAAGGAAGCAAAGAAAGAAGCAAAGAAAGAAGAAAATAGAAGAAAGAAAGGAAGAAAACAAGAAGAAAAAGAGACCGACCGGTCTTGACCGGTCGGCCATGCTTGCTGGAGTAATGCCAAAGAGGGCCTGACCGGTCGTGACCGGTCGGCCATGCAAGTTTCAGATTCCAGATTCTAAAACAGCAATGTATTCCCGCACCTGGTTTTTCGGACCAGTTTTATGGGCCGATCTTGATGATATTTGGAAATCCAACACATCTATGTCGAGAGGAACTCGACGCCGAACTAACCCAAGTGGTTTCGTGTCGATCGGAGTTACGGATTGATCGTGGTGACCAAAACAATACGAACTGTCCAGAAAGTTCCAGATTTCGCTGTTCCACTCTGGGCCGGTCCAGGTGGCCCATCATTGAGGATATGAAAAATCTTCTTTGACCATCTTTTAGACCACATCCATATATGAATAACCACAAAAGTTTCAGATCAAAAGGGTGTGTGGTTTGATCGTACCGGTTGAAGAAAGATGGACCATCCAGAAAGCTCCAACTACGCAGAGTTTAAAAAATCCCTAATTGTTCTAATTTTTGGACCACATTTTGAGATCGTTTTGGACAATCTAATCCGTCTATCATGTATAGGAGGAAGTTTTCTACTAATGTTCAAAATTTGAGATCAATCCGACCTCTGTACACTCCGGAGCGTTGAAAGCAAGATGACTGGTTCTGAAGGTACCCGAAGTGCGCAATTTTGAGAGGCGGTCGGTGATGTGATTGGTGGGCCCATTCAGAGGACAATCTTGGAAATCTAAATCATCTATGAGGAATATCACATTACAAGGAAGCTACAAATCAAATTTGAAGGCAATCCGACCATTGGTTAAGCCGTACCAAGCGAAACAAATTCTGCTATGTTGCTGTACTAGTGCTGCACTATAAAAGGAGGTGCTCTCTTCTATTCGAGGGCAACCAAGGACGTGGGGAGCAAGGAGTTCAAGTCATAGGAGGCTTCCTAGCCTCCTCCAGCTAGTTTTTCTTCCTTTTCTTAGTTCTAGTTCTAGTTTTTAATATGCTTTTTATTAGCTAATCTCTTAGCTAGAGCTAAGAGGTGAACCTTATAGTTTTCTTAGATTGTTTAATTCGTTTTATTGGTTTTTAGTTTGGAATTCATGATTATGAACTAAGGTTTGAAGTTTATACAAGTTTTTAAGTAAATTTTCTTAGTCTTGTGATGACTCACGGATGTTTGGATGAATTATTTATCTTCTTAATTCGTTTGCAACAGTCTAGACCTGTATGATCCGAGGAATCGGAATGCGCTCTAGTACTAAGCTCTTCATGAAGGGACTTCCTACCAAAGTTCTATTTTTCTGTTTTTCTGAATATGTATGGATTGTGCATGTGATTTGAATCTAGTTCAAATCATGATCTAGCCTTGTCTTGTGAGAGGACTTGAGGATGGTTATGATTGTGAACTGGACCTTTTGGAAAGGGGAATGACCTATGCAATTGAGCATGCTCAGCTCAGCCTACATTGAGTGAATCCTATGCATAGAACTTACATATGACAGACTGTTTGGTTTAACAGCTCTATCATCCGACTAGATAGACAGGAATGTCGATTCTAGTTGAGAAAGTAAGAAACCATAGCGAATTATGCATCTAAGAAGAGCTATAAGTGGATCCTTGATGCTCTAGTTATCTTTTCATTATTAGATTTTCTATTTTATGTTAAAAATCAATTTCACAAACCTCTTTGATTCTAGTTATTAGGATAATTGGAATTGTTTACTTCCTTCCCTGTGGATCGACCTCGGTCTTACCGAGTTTATTACTACATCGCAACCCTACACTTGGGGAAGCGAACAATGACCGGTCGGGCGTCACTTGCAACCACTCCAGAGAGCACAGCCGACCGGTCATGACCGGTCGGAGTGATTTTACATTGATCCAGTGTACATGGCCGACCGGTCATGACCGGTCGGACCAAGTTGAACTTGTTCCAGCAGTTGTGGCCGACTGGTCATGACCGGTCGGACCAAGCTATCCACCATCTGTTGTGCATAAAAGGGAGCAGCCGACCGGTCTTGACCGGTCGGGCCTCTTTGGCTGACCGGTCAGCCGACCGGTCTAGCTACTCTTGCTTCATTCTTTCTTTCTTCCTTTCTTCTTTTCTCTTCTCTCCTTGCTTGTCTTTCTTTGGTCTTCCTTCATGCTTGATCTAATGGTCTTTAACACTCATAAAGGACTCTATTTAGCTTTCAAATGGTGAACTCTCCATCTTGTTCCTACAATCACAAATCATGTATTAAGTTAGTCCTTTAAACATGTATATCATGCATAATGAGTGATGAATTGGGTTTAGAATATGCACAATTAAGAGCTCAACACACCCCCCAACCAGCATTTTGCTCGTCCCGAGCAAAACATGCGTGAAACTAGTTTCATTCTCCAAACCCAACTCTCCTCTAGAAACTACGCTTCTATACATTCCAAGACACATAAGCGTAAGAATCCGAGAAATTCAGTGATAAAGGTTGAAACCTAAAACTCTCAGAACATAATAAGTGTTTATATGAAATTCCCGCTGATTGATTGATAAATAGAAGAACTTGAACAAATTCAACCCAGTGTGCATAGTGAAGGTTCATCTCATGAGTTTCTGGGATTATCTTCCTCATAAATCAACTAAACTACCGATCTCAAGGTATATAGAGCGACATCAAGCCTATGACAGGAATTTGCCTTACCGTCCTTCCGACGACTTTCACACTACGTCCCATTTCCGGCTTTGGTTACGGGTAGACCATCCCCCGGTTGGTAGTAGGTAGCCCTAATTGGAATTTCCACCATTTTTCTTTCCTTCCCGATTTCATCCTTTCATTCCTTTTTCTTTTAAATTAGATAGGATTTTTAGAAATCCATATCTTCCGTTATTTTCCCATGGACAAGGATGGACAAAATACCCCGGCTTGGTTTCTCAATACCTTTAAATCAAAGTCTAGCTAATCCACAAATCACATGATCTTTTCAACTCATGAAAATTGTGTATTGTGAACTAGGTGCAAAAGGTGTTCAAATTTTCTATCAATCATAAAAATAGGTGAATTCACATATAAAACCATTGTATTAAGAGAAATTCAAAGCTTGCAACATCCCTCACTTCGTATCTCATCTTCTTATGCTTATGCTATCTCGAATGCATATACTCAAAGCCTTCCAAAAGAGTTTCGAATTTCAGAAAAATTGAAAAATTTCTACATCTTTTCTTTGCTCGACATGTCACAAAAGCTAGCAGATTCATCAATTAAGGAATCTCTCACCCCCCAACCAAAACTTTACATTGTCCTCAATGTAATAAGATATGCAATATGTATGACATGAGAGCAATGACATAAAATAAAGGAGAGTGAGAAAGAGAGATATCACCTGAAGCATATGGCAAGGTTAGCTTTCAGAGATGGATTACTTCACAACTAAATCAACTATCAAAGCAAATCCTAATGGAAAAGCATTCTAACAAATCATCCTCCGTCAGACTAGGAGGTTAATCCCAACAACTCATCCAAAAGCATAAAGTCAAGCAGAATCATTAGATGGATCAAAAGGTTTCGCAGTAAGGTCATCCAATATCCTGCTTTGCAATGTACATATGTGTGAATGATCGAAATAAGCCACTCAAAATCCCAAGAAGGAATTCCAGCGGGTTTCTTAGTGTGCGCACCACATGTATGAGGGGAGACAACATCATATTTATCAGGAAAAATATGTCTCCATTCAGATTTTCCTGGGCATTGATATTGCAAGTAAGGATCATCCCAGGGTTGGTGGAGTTCGGTATGCATGATCCACAAAGGTGTGGAAATCTGAATTGATTTTTCAGCGCAAAAAGGTATGGTTTCCACATCCTTCTCTCGGTTAACGTTATATGTCGATACCGACTCAAAAAGAGTGACCATATCCCTTATCATATCATCGTTTTCATCAAGGGAGTGAGTCACTTCTTCGTCTAAGGGACTGGAGTAAAAAGATGAGAGGGACTCAATTTTCACAATAGAATTGATCATGTTTATTTGGTGGACCTCCTCATCTTCATCCTCTTGTTGGTTGTCGATATTGAAAGCATTCAACTCAATCGTCATATTACCAAAAGACATTTGTATGACCCCACTCCTACAATTTATGATAGCGTTTGATGTAGCTAGGAATGGGCAGCCAAGTATGACAGGAATTTGAGGGCCAATATTAACCGTGGGTCGCGTGTCCAAGACAATAAAGTCCACCGGGTAGTAAACTTTATCAACTTGGACAAGGACGTCCTCAATTACCCCTCTTGGAATATGAATTGATCGGTTAGCAAGTTGTAATGTGGTTTTGGTGGGTTTTAATTCACCTAAACCCAATTGTTCATAGACCGAATAAGGAATTAAGTTCACACTTGCCCCTAGATCAAGTAAAGCATGTTTCAACCGGTGATCTCCAATCATACATGATATGGTCGGACAACCAGGATCTTTGTATTTCTTGGCCATCCCGTGGTTGATAATGGCACTCACATTCTCTGTCAAAAATGCCTTCTTTTGCACATGTATTTTTCTTTTAACCGTGCAAAGGTCTTTTAAAAATTTTGCATATGACGGTATTTGTTTAATGGCATCCAACAGTGGGATGTTGATTTTGACTTGCTTGAAAACCTCCAAAAATTCCTGATATTTATCTTGAGGTTTGGCTGGAATCAAGCGTTGGGGGAATGGAGCAACGGGCCTATATTCTTTCAATGGCTCTTTTTCATTCATGGCGGTGCTAGGTCCATTATCCTCTTTGGAAAATACCGGATCATTAGGCTGTGAAACCTTCACCGGATCAGATTTTTCAATGATTTTACCACTCCTAAGAGTGGTGATGGCCTTAGCATGTTCCATATGTTGGTTAGAAGAACTAGGCACGCTTACTTCGCATTGTGTTTTTGGATTAAGTACGGGTTGGGCTGGAAGCATCCCTTCCCTTGCGTTTAAGCGAGCCTTGATTTCCTCTACCGAAGTTTTAAGCTCAAGCATTATCGTATGGTTGGATTGATTTATTTGAGCTTGACCTTCCATGAATGCTTTCAAAGTATCCTCTAAAGGCATTTGAGGTGGGGCCATTTGCATTGGGGGCCCCCTTTGAGGATTATTTTGATTAGCCGTGTTTCCATTCGCCCAATTGAAGTTTGGGTTGTTCCTCCAATTAGAATTATTCGTGTTTGAATTTGGAGTACTAAAAGGTCGTTGATAACTATTCAAGGCATTCGATTGTTCAAATAAAAGTTCTCGAAATGCATAGATTGTTGGACAATCCGGCGTTTGATGCACATTAGAAGCACAAATACCACAAATAGTTTCAACAGCCCCCTTTTGTTGGGTTGTATCCACTTTCTTTAGTTCCATCTCCTCAACCTTTCGTGTGAGTTTAGCCACTCTAGAACCTAGATCCTCTTGCCCATCTAAAACATAAATTTCTCCCTTTTCCTTAGCTTGGGGTTGTTTTGAACTTGTTGGCTTGGATGTATCCCATGACTGTGTATTGTCAGCCAACATGTCAAAATAATCCCAAGCTTCCTCTGTTTCCTTGTTCATGAACTCCCCATTGCACATCATCTCAACAAATTGGCGCATGGTTGAGTTTAATCCATCATAGAAGAAACTAATCAACCTCCACCGTTCATAGCCATGATGTGGGCATGCGTTTAAGAGTTCATTATACCTTTCCCAACATTGGAAAAAGGCTTCTTCTTCTTTTTGGGCGAAGTTCATTATGGCCCTTCGTAGTGCATTGGTTCGATGAGTAGGGAAGAATTTTTTAAGAAACTCCCTAGTCATCTCAGCCCATGTCCCAATAGACCTCGGCCTTAAGGAGTGTAGCCATGATTTGGCCTTCTCTTTCAAGGAAAAAGGGAAAATTTTGAGTTTTATTGTATCCTTGGTCACATTGTCATAATTTATTGTGGCTATAACCTCTTCGAACTCCTTTATATGTAAATAAGCACTCTCAGAGTCGAGTCCATGGAATCTAGGAAGAAGTTGGATCAACCCTGGTTTAAAATCAATATTTCCCACATTGTGAGGGAAAATTATGCAAGAGGGAGTACTCGTCCTAGCTGGTTGTAAATAGTCACGTAAAGTTCTAGGTTGAGGTACATCCCCCACTTCATTCCCATCCAATTCAGTAAGGTTTGGGGCTGGATTTTGATTAACCCTTTGATTTCGCCAAAAACTTGTTCACTCCCCAAGTGTAGGGTTGCGAAGTAGTAATAATTCGGAAAGACCGAGTATCGTTCCCACAGAGATTTATGTATGGGTATCTTCAGAATTTAACTAAAACAACTAGTAATTAAGACTCTATTAAGAACTAAAACTAAACAAATAGTGATTTGGTTTTAAACAGTGAATGGTTAAGGTAAATTCAATCTAAAAAGTCATTAGAGCGCCAAGGTTCCACTCTTGATACGTTTCAATGCATTAACACAACTAGGTTTCTCATAACTCAATCGGAATCGGATTCCCATCTCCATCCGATTGGAATATAGAGCGGTTCAATCACAATTATCTGAAACAAGTGCTTATTAACTGATTTGATTCCCACAACCATGCTCAGGCCTTGGGCACACTCAATTGTATAGGCCAAGCCTCTTTCCAATCCAGTTGAGATTCATAACCATAGCCTTCACCAAGTCCTATCACTAGACCTGATTACAACTCATGATTTGAACTCTAATTAAATCAAAATCAATCTCTAAACAAATATTCCAGATCATACACAAAAGATAAGAACTTTAGTTACATGAGTTCCCACATGAAAATCAGGCCATTGCATACAAGGCAATCAAAGCGTCTACCATGCCCGGAGTCGATGGTAGATCAATGCATTACACAAGCATAAACAATGCTCAAAAGCTAAGATACTAAGTTAGGATTACTAAGAATCACATGAGCCCGGAGTCATCAAGAGATCAAAGTAGAAACCAACATAGCACTTGAATCAAATTCAAATTGAACTAAAATTCATTCATTAAAGCATAAAAGGAAACCTAGGTTGCATTAATCCATCAAAAACGAATCAAAAGCTTCCCCTCTTAGCCCTAGCTAAGAGGGTTTAATTCATCTCTAACATCCTTGAACTAAAAGCCTCTAAAAACATGAAAAACTACTAAAACAGGAAATCTGAAGTAGAATCCGTCTCCTCAGCAATCCCCACGTCGTAGCCTCCTTTGGTATGAAGAGAAGAGGTTCCTTTATAGCTTGGAGGAGTCCTTTACGCAGAAAGTTCCATAAATTGCGTAAACTTACGCAATTGCGCAGTGAATCTCGGAATTCTAATAATAGAAAGAGCCTGTTACGCATGTCCGACCGGTCATGACCGGTCGGGCGTCACTTGCAACCACTCCAGAGAGCACAGCCGACCGGTCATGACCGGTCGGAGTGATTTTACATTGATCCAGTGTACATGGCCGACCGGTCATGACCGGTCGGACCAAGTTGAACTTGTTCCAGCAGTTGTGGCCGACCGGTCATGACCGGTCGGACCAAGCTATCCACCATCTGTTGTGCATAAAAGGGAGCAGCCGACCGGTCTTGACCGGTCGGGCCTCTTTGGCTGACCGGTCAGCCGACCGGTCTAGCTACTCTTGCTTCATTCTTTCTTTCTTCCTTTCTTCTTTTCTCTTCTCTCCTTGCTTGTCTTTCTTTGGTCTTCCTTCATGCTTGATCTAATGGTCTTTAACACTCATAAAGGGCTCTATTTAGCTTTCAAATGGTGAACTCTCCATCTTGTTCCTACAATCACAAATCATGTATTAAGTTAGTCCTTTAAACATGTATATTATGCATAATGAGTGATGAATTGGGTTTAGAATATGCACAATTAAGAGCTCAACAAGGATTTCGACTCCGATTGAATAATTGAGAGACCCATTGAATCAATACATTGGAAATAAGTAAAAGTGGATCCTTAGCGCTCTATTATTTTTAGAATAATAGTTTTCACTCTCCTACTGCTTTAACTCACAATTCTATAATACAATTTTTTTTTCAGATTTAGTCCCTTAATACAATCTCAATCTAAGTTGTTTTTAGGAAAATCCTGAGAATACTTGCATATAAATCCTTGTGGAACGATACTCGGTCATTTCGAATTAATTATTACTACATCGCAACCTTGCACTTGGGGTTGGCAAACTGTCTCTGGACAGTTTTGAACAAGTTTAGTTGATCGAACTTGCGGGCTCGGTTGATTGATAATATTCGGAATTAAGTCGCAATCTCTTGAGACAATTTTGGGCATGTTTGAGCGATATCGAGCATGTGTCGTCGATCAATCGACTTCTCAATCAACAGTTTGTACTATTTTGCGCAATTGCGCGATTTTGTTTCTATTCAGGGTATAACAGTGTGTGCGTGTGTGTGTGTGTGTGTGTGTGTGTGTGTAATACAGGATTAGGGTATAACAAGAATGGTTAAAATGATTTTAGGGTTTGCAAAGGAGAAAACATGGGTTTCTAATTTGCAGGTTGATTTCCATATCTTGTAATTCATTTTCATTGTAGATCGTTTGTTGCTCTGCTACTCTGTGTCGTGGGTTTT
This sequence comes from Liriodendron chinense, assembly GCA_003013855.2. Lineage (NCBI taxonomy): Eukaryota > Viridiplantae > Streptophyta > Magnoliopsida > Magnoliales > Magnoliaceae > Liriodendron > Liriodendron chinense. The sequence continues at coordinate 1,370,151 of ML058521.1, forward strand.
TTTTTTTTTTTATAAGGGTTTTTCCACGTAAAATTGTGTGTTATTTGTGGTGGTTTATTTACATTGATTTATCATGTGTTTGATTCTATTATGTGATTTCTTCCACGGTTACCCAACATGAGGCTTGGTTTTAATCTTTGTCCTGATCTTTTGAGGGGTTGATGGTCGTGGAAGTTGATCATCCAAGGCTTTCATTGTAATCTACCGTCTTGCGTTAGGTGGATGTCTATAAGTAGAGTGCTTATATCTAATGATAGAGCGTGTTTATATGAAATGGATAGATGCTTTGTTAGACAGATGTTCTAGATGAAACAAGTGCAGTATGTTTAGTCAGAATTTTAGCTTGTGGATCTTTTTGGAAAGTCTATTTTCATTAGCTAACTATCAATGGGATGACTTAATTCGCAGAGAAGAGTACATATACATATTTGTGGATAGTTTAGTTTTTAATTGTTCATGTATTAGATATAACCAATGTTTTTAAAGAGAATATACAGTCTTTTTTCAACCTTTCTGTTTTCTCGAGTTAACATGACCCTATTCTGAAATCAGGATGTTTCACACACAACTAGTTGGAAGATAGTGTTATCATCCAGCTAGCATATAAATGTTAACCTGTCGACGTGTTCAACATCCAATCTGTCCAAAAGGTTGGCCCACGGTAAAGAAACGGCCCATTCATCATGCAGGCCACACCATAGAAAAGTATGGACAACCACCAATCTATTCCAAAGTACACAAAGCAGATCGCTTAATGATTAGATTGGTCTGATTTTTGAGCCATGTGATCCTCATGGTGAGGAAAATCATAAAAAATTTAAATGGAGAAGAAAACATGAAGATGGACAGATCATTTCCTATTTCATTAGAGATGCCATTTTCAGTACCAAAAAACAAAGTTTAAAAAAAAAAAATGAAAAACATCTAAGGTGAGTGAAGAAGCTGAATCCACGCCTACTATTCGTGCATGGTTGATGGGCCCACGATCTATGGACAACAGGGGACGTGCTTGATTGACAGCGGTCGAGATGTGTTTACACATGATCCACAACAGGGGCTGAAAAACAAGGAATCCCCAGGTGCAATTAAGATAATCAGATTAAGATAATCAATTACGATAATCAGATTAGGATAATAGTACGTGTGCTGTGCTTCAACTGTGGAAAAATCAGCGTGGCCCCACGTTGATTCCGGTTCATATAATGCTCGCCCGGAGAATATGTAAAGTTTGCTCCTGTTTCTAGTTTTTGCAAGTGGGGCCCATTGTTCATTGATCCGGACCATCGATACAATAGGATCGGCCATGGATGACCCATATAGTGAAAGTTCGGAAGTTCTGAGTCATCAAATCCTTGGCCCTTTTTCATTAGAATAGGGAACGCCATTGCCTTTCTTATCTAACCGTCTATTTCTTGGGCACCAAATGAACAACTAGGATAGACCCATCTGGAGTTTTTTGGTGTGTCGCTGATTCAGACCCGAGTGTATCATATCAACAGTTCTGATCACTGAATGATGGGCCCCATTTGTGCAAAATTAAGATCGGAGCAAACTCGGCCCAGCATTGTACACTGCGTTGTGTGATCCACTGTTGGGAAGACTTAAACAATGCCTTCACCTACCGATGGAGCAGTTGAAGCTTCATGGAAAGAGTCAATGGAGCAATGGCATGACATGGCATGCATGGGTTGTCCATGACATGGGATGTGGCATGACATGGCATGAATGATGGTGCATGGAGGGACAGACATCCTTATTCCCAATGACTGTAGATCCGCATTCATAGGAATCACGTATTCTCATGCAATAAACAAGAGCATTGTTGGGTTGACTTTACAGGTTGGGTGTGAGGGTGAATCTTTTCATCAACAAAATAGCTTTTTAAAAATTATCACGTGAAGGAGACACCACACACGCACCTTCCAGCTATTAGTTAGAAAAATGTGGTCCACAGATCATGCTTTTCTTGTCTACTAGAAAGGTACTTAGTGAGTGATTAAGGTCATGTGGACTATGGGATCTAATGGCTACGCTCGAGGCCCTTGATTTGGACGGTTAGGATTATTGTCTACGTGGCACATATGTTTGTTGGATGGGTTGCCAGATGCAGTGAGTTGTGGTGGACCCACACCGGAATCTTCTGTTACAGTTAAAAAAAACCACCCCTGTCAGTTAGGTTGTGAATTTGAGATCACTTGCACCAAAGAGAAAAGCGATGGAATGGAACACGGTTTGGCCTGCTAGTAACTAGCGACTATTGGTCGGTGCTCTGTGGGCCTTTCATCCACGCCGTCCATCCATTTTTTCAGATCATTTTATGGTATTAGCCCAAGAATGAGGTAGATCCAAATCTCAAGTGGACCACACCACAAGAAACAGTGTTGATTGAACGCCCAGCATTAGAAACTTCTTGGGGGCTGAAAAAGTTTTGGATCAAGCTGATATTTGTTTTAACCCTTCATCCAGGTCTGTATGACCTAATCATTAGTTGGATTTTAAATAAACATTACAGTGTGCCTAGGAGGTTTTTAATGGTGGAAATTTAATCACTACTGTTCCTGTAGTGTGGTCCACCTGAGATTTAGATCTTTGTCGTTTTTGGAATCAAGCCCTAAAATGATCTGGAAAAATGTATGAATGGCATGGATAAAATACACACATTATGGTGAGGCCCACAGAGCACCAACCAGTAGCCACCTGGCTATTGGCAGCATCACTAGCTAAACCGTGTCCATGGTAATGGGTGAGGTGGGCCCACAGGCCAGCTGGCCCGAGCTGTTTTTTAGATGGGTTTGGTACATATCTAGCAGTTCGTGAGTCAGGTGGGCTAAAAAAAAAATGAGATCATTTAAATAAATGGGTTGATCTCAAGCTTTCCCATACCCGATCTAACCTTGAACCCTAGACAGAGAAATCTTTAATCTCAAATCTAATAAATCATATTAATGGGCCGCATTAATTAAATGGGTCAGATTGAGTAGGACTCGAATTTTCTAATTTGTTTTAAATTTGGGCCACTGGTTTAAGTTCTAGACCCATTTAGTAAACAAGTCAGGCTTGGGTTTGAAATATTGGCATGTTTAACCCACTTAGTAAATAGGTTGGACTTGGGTTTGGGTTCTAATCATATTTAGTAAATGAGTTGGGATTGGGTTTGAGTTCCCTCAGCCTACCCAAGCAACCCATAGCCATCGCAGTTTTAAAACTAGCTGACTCGACCTGAAACTCAACTGAGTCAGGTGAGATGAGTCTACTCGACTTGGCCATAAGACTAACATTTGAATACCCACTCTCAACCAGTACAAGTATGGCCCTTAACCAGTGAAGTATATGGATTCCTGTTGCTTTAAACTATCCTTTATTACTTACACTAGAACTAACATTTTAAAATATTTATAAACCTTCCTAATATTATCAACTTATAATATTAATTAAATATCAAGTCGGGTCGAGTCTTCGGGTTTTTGAATTATGATATATAGTTTGGACCACTTGTCGTTGAGTCCTGCCGTGGATTGACCATGCCCAGAAAAGATAATCTATCAGATTGGAAGATCCTAGCCACTAATTTTGAGATGCTATTTCAGCTGAATCCATAGTTTAAAAACTCGAAGATCCTCCGCCAGTTAAGCTGAGTCCGACTCCTCAGCTAGCTTCATAGTGACTTGGCTTGATTTCTGGCCAAATCGAGTTGACTCATTTGAGTTTTTATAAGTTGAGTCACTGAGTTTTAGAACTATGGCTGAATATGCCAACTATTAAAATAAATCCAAGCCTCTAGAGATGATTTAGAGGAAGCGGATTGGGTCCTGCACCCACCTTGATGGAATCGGTCCAAGCAAGGGCTCTGTGGGTATGGATTTTATTTACGCCATTTATCATTTTTCTAAATCTTTTTAAGGCACAAGCCAAAAAATGAGAAAGATTCAAGGCTCAAGTGGACCATACAATGGGGATTGAACGCCCACCATTAAAAACTTCTCAAGGACCATCGAAGTTTTGGATCAAGCTAGTGTTTGTGTCTTTCCTTCATTTGGGATTGTGTGACCTTATGATCTTCAAGCTAGCATTTGTGTCTTTCCTTCATTTGGGATTGTGTGACCTTATGAACAGGTTGGTGGAAAATAAACATTACAATGGGCCCTAAGAAGATTTCACTAGTGAGCATCATTATCACCGTTGGTCCCTATCATATCGTCCACTTGAGCTTTGAATCTACCTAAATATTTTTGGGAACATATTCTAAAATGACCTTGGAAAATGGATGAATAGTGTAGATAAAACCCATATATCATGGTGGGCCCCACAAAGCCCCTACATGGACCGACTTCTACCTCGAAATTCATGATTAATTATAGCCTGAAATGAGGTTCTAAATTTATGAGATTCATGATAAAGTTATGACATGATTTTGACAATATGATCGCCAACCGAATAAAATTATCTTCCTTTATCTAGATGTTTATAACCGGTAATGAGAACACAAAACTCTCACAAACACAATATAATAGACAATTATAGGAGTCGATTGCAATTAAGTTATTTATTACTATTTTCCAAAAATAAATTTAGTAAAATATTTTAAGAAATTATAATAAATTAATTAGATGCTTATTCAAATTTTATCCCTATGAATAGATATTTATGACAATTTTAGGCCACCCATCAACTATATTTTATCTCAAAATTAACCAGTGTATCATTTATCATTTTTTTATTTGTTACTCTCTCCCCCATACTGTTTTAATTTTTGTGAAAAAGAGGGCCATTCTGCGTAACTTTACCAACGGTCTATCTCGATCGGTCCGGAATTGAACAGTACAATTTGAGTTCTCACCCTTTCAGTTTGCACAAGTGGGGCCATATATTGGTCACTGATCTATACCATTGATATTATGGTCCCACTATAAATTGTGCATGCACGAATAAGATCTACAACGTGGAAAAGTCTTAATCTTTTGATAGCGAAGGAAACTGCTAAAAAAGAAACAACATCGGTTCCATTCATCCAATAAAAGCGAAAATTTCAACGATGAGGATCTTCCAAGCCACATGGGATCATCGATCAACGAAATATCCCATCATATCGACCTTATGGATCACTGAACAATGGCCCATGCCACTTACAAAAAGTATAGGCCAAACGTGAACAATCTCTTAGCCAAAGCATTGTATATTACATGCAATTTATATGCTATAAATCACCAAACGACCGTTGTGATTATGTATCAATGGGCGGGGCGCACATAAGCAGGCCTACAACTTCAGCAGATGGTGGGCCCCACGGACGTCTCTATTTGATGGGCCGTTGGTTAAAAAGGTTAAACCAACGGGTAGGATATCCCTTTCTTTGTGATTTTCAACAAAGGGCAATCTAGAAATGGGACCCACCAGTTTGACGGTCTAGATCCACGTCATCATCTTTATCACATGAGATATTGGCAACTCACGGACTCGATGATCTAGACGCGACGGATCCGATTCGGCAGCTTTTATGGTTGGAAGCCGTTGGGGGACTAGAAAGAGTCACGTCAAGCTGACGCGGATTGCGTGCGAAAGCCTTTCCAGGCATCTCCTGCACTCGGAATCTAGGTGGGGTCCTCCGTGATGTTTGCGAGAAATCTACGCCGTCCAACCGTTTTGTGATATCATTTTAGGTGTTGCGACCAAAAATTAACAGGATCCAAGACTCAAGTGGACCGAAAACGTGATGATTCAACTCCCACAGTTGAAATATTCGTGGGAACACAGAATTTTCGAATCAGGATAATATTTGTGATTTCTGTTAATCTCAGTAGGAATGACATTATGAACGGTATGGATGGCATATAAACATCATTGTGGACCCCATAGAGGTTTCAACGGTAGGAATTTCCCTACCCACCTTTTGCTTCAGTGAGGCTCACTTGAGTCTTGGATCCCATTCATGTTTGGTCGCAACGTCTAAAATGATCTCACAAAACTTTTGGACGGCGTAGATTTCTCACAAACATCACGGTGGGCACCACCTAGATTCCGAGTGCAGGAGATGCCTGCGAAAGGCTTACGCAGGCGCTTGGGTGACTTTGGTACAGATATGTGAAGTTATTTTCGCTGACGTGGACAGAAGGACGCCACGTGGATAAGATCCACACCGTCCATCAGGCGCCCCACTCTCTGCTTGGACTGTATCCCAAACTCAAGTGGGTCACACTACAGGAAAAAGTAGCGATTGAATGCTATTTGGGTTGCCGTAGCTATTTGCGTTGCCTGCACTCGCCTCGCACGTGTGTGAGATCACAACCGCTGATCAGGGGATCAGACCATGAATGCCTTAGGTAGGCCACACGAAAATAATCATTAACTATCAATAGAAATTGAACAACGGTGTCGTTTGTTTCTAAGTGTGTGGCCCACACGATGATCATATGTGCTTGAAATTCATTGAATCTACACAATATTGAGTATCTCCAGACGATGCAATCCAATTTATTAAAGTGTGGGACTTGTTTCCACACGTGAGGAAGGCACACGTACGATATGGATTAGCAATCAGGGCCATTGATCATCAGTCGTTGTAAGAAGCCTTTGGATCGTAAAGCTCTATGAAACCCACCATAATGTGTGTACCATTCATCACTTACACCAGATCGTCTTGAGAATTGATTAGCTGAGCAATATAAGGCCGATTCAAAGCTCAATGGGCCACACCACAAGGAGAAACAGGGGGTGAAGAAACTGAGGGCCGTTTGGATTGTAAGTTACTTACTATAAGTTACTTATTAGATAAGCAATTTATCTTGGTTTCTACTTAATCAGCAAACAAGCATGTTTGGTAAGTATATTTTTAAAATACTTCACCAAAAAAGTCTTAAGTTGCCCTGTTGAAACACCAACACCCAGTACGATAATGCCAGGCCCACTTTAATGTATGCGTTAGATATCCATCATTTGAACTTCTGTGGGGTCTATAAGGGTGGGTCACATTGCGGTGCATTTTGATCTACGTAGTCCATCTGGACTAGGCAGAGGGTTGAGCCCGCCATGATGTATTCATTTCATGCATTCTGTCTATTTATTTTTGCAAAAAAAAGTGGACCCCACCATAGGAAGCAGTGTTGATTGTATGACCACAAAAAAAAAAAAAAAAAAAAAAAAAAAAAAAAACTTATGTGGGGTCCACTCTGAGGAGCCTACCTAATGTATGAATTTACCACACCGTCCATCCAAATTGCCAGCTCATTTTAGGGCATGGGCCCCACAAACACGGCAGACCTAGGACTCTAGTGGACTACACGAAGGAAATAGTAGAGAGGATCACCCACAGTCGAAGCATCTGTGGGGCCCACCAAGGTTTTTTTTTTATCATCCCAGCAGTCCCTAAGGTCAACCAGATTTGGACGTGAGGGCAGGGCCCACAGATAAGGCTTATTCAAAGCTTGAGTGGACCCCAACAGCAACAAGAGTGGATTGTTGTCCACCATTGAAAGCTCTTTGGGGTCCAGCAGGTAGTCTTTTTTACTTCCCACCTATTTATAAGGATAGTTAAAACTGGAGGAAATGGATCACACCAACACCAACTTGATCCAAAGCTTTGTGGGGCCCACCGTTAAAAAAAAAAGCCCATGTTAGATCCTCTAGTAGATGCCAAGGTCGAAGATCACCATTTATAAGTTGGACCACACATGTGAACCAAAAAATATTTCATCTCCTTTTTGGAAGAAGTTCATGATAGTTTGTCTTAGTGCATTGGTTTTATGAATTAGAAAGTACATTTTAAGGAACTCCCGAGTCATCTCAGCCCATGTCCCAACGCTTTTAAGTTTAAGTGATTGAAACCATGCTTTGACTTTGTCCTTTAAAGAGAAGGGAAACAATTTCAGTTTGATTACATCTTGGGAGACATCATTAAATTGAAAGTTATTGGTGATCTACTCAAATTCGCTTAAGTGCGTATATGGACTTTCAGAATTGAGGCCATAAAGTTTTGAAAGTAATTTGATAATTTTCGGTTTAAGGTCTACGTTTCCTGCATTAGTTGGAAAAATAATGTAGAAAGACGTTGTTGTTCTCTCCGGTTGTAAATAATCTTGCAATGTTTTAACCGGAGGAACATAGCGTTCCTCATTCTCATTATGCTCCGTCTTATTTGGTGGTGCATCATGCTCAACATTCTTAACATTGTGCGGTTCATTCTCAGCCATGGTTTCAGACGATTCAAAATTTTTAAATGGTTTCTAACTCATCTGTGGTTAACTAGACCTTCAACTAACCTCCCTCACTTAGAAGTCACGATGTATGATCACGCTCCCAATGGGGCATAAACCACATAAAAACTAAACTAAACATAAAAAATTTTAAAAATCAGAAAAATAAAAATAAAAACTAAAAAAATAAAAGAGTCTAAGTTAGAACGATGTTACCGGATGGAAGAATTATGTTAGAGAAGAAAAATTCTACAAAACAAACAAAATCTGTTAGTAAAAAATTTCTGAGAAAAACCTACAAAAACAGTAAATCCTAACATAACCTATCTAACCTAACTATATCCTAATTACAAAATTTAGAACCATTAACCTAATCCCTAGGCAACGGCGCCAAAAACTTGTTCGCTTGCCTCAAGTGTAAGGCTGCAATGTAGTAATAATTCTTTGTAAGACCGAGGTCGATCCTCAAAGATTGTCGTAACAATTCTAAACTACGTAACTACGATGGGCTAAATTCGGATTTATATTGATGGATGGAATTTAAGAGCAAAAAACATCTACTTTAGGACTAAATCAGGGAAATAAGACACTAGAACGCCAATGATCTACTTATAATCATTCACAATGCCAATTCAAACTATTCAAGCTAATAACTCAATTGAAGTTGGAGTTCTATCCATATCCAATCGGAACATAGAGCAATAAAATCATTATAATATGTCTAACATAGATGGATCATCTACTGATATGGTTCTCTCATAATCAACTAATGCATTGGGCGTATCTAATCACATAGCTCAACCTTTACAAAACAATTGAGATCACATTTATGATTATTCCTCAAGTCTTGTCACTAGACTTGATTTAGAAGCATGAATTGAACTTCTATTGAACCAAAATCAATACATAAACATCTATCTCAGATTAATCCAAAAAATAAGAGCTTCTTCTAGTTTAGTTCTAGATAAGCACTTAGGAAGCTTGGTTTGTAAGATCCCTTAGCATTCAACACATCATGATGGATCTAAGATCTCTATAATCCAAAATCCTATCAAACAACACCCCCATTAAGCAATCTCAGTAATCAAAACATCCCATGTAATAGCAATCACAAGAGATAGAAGATTAACTAAAAATACTAACTTTATTTCAAACTAAAACTAGAAGAGTTATTTATAAAACCCAAAAGTATTTAAACTAATTCAAATTAAGCATTGTAAATAACTAAAAGCTTCACCTCTTAGCCCTAGCTAAGAGGTTTAGCTAACCATTAATAGATTGAACTAAAACTCAAAAAAAAAAAAAATTCTCTAAAAGTATAGAAAAATCATAAAAACCCTAGTTGGAGGAGATGTGAACGTTCCACGATGCTTCTCTCCACCTCCCACGAACTTTCTAGCCTTCTATCATGTCTTGGGAATGACGTAGATGTGTCATTTTATAGAAAAAATTCATCACCAACATGGAATCTTCCAGACATCAGAGAGTCCTTATGCAGTCTGGACATTGGCTGACCGGTCCGTCAGATGTTGCACAACAACTTATAAAAATGTGGTTATTTTTATACATAGGCTGACCTACCTGCTGGCCGGCCGGCTGGAGGAGAGGTCGGACAGTATAAAAATATGTCTAGAGAAAATGCGATTTCCGGAGGGTTTAGCCGGCCGGTCGGCCAAACAGTCCATGAAACATGTTTTTTCATGGTTCTTCTCCTCTATCTTCATTGCAATTCACCTCTACCTCTTGTCTTTTCTTCCATTGATCTCTAAGGCATGTAAAATAAGTCCTTTAACATCATATAAGTGAAATCTCTCTCGCATTCCTACAAATACAAAAACATGTATTATATTAGTGTTTAAACATGTAAACCATGCATAATGTGTGATGAATTGGGGTTAGAATATGTACAATTCAGAGCTCAACATATGACAACACTCATATACCACTCTTATGGGTTTCTTTAAAGAGAAAAACACAATTATGCATTTTCTCTATAAATCCATTCCTATTACATCCATGCAAGACTTCCCATACAGGAATATATTAGATTTTTAAAGAACAATCCAAACTATAGTAGTTTAGATCATACCTGTAGTGAATGATCACGATGTGGGGATTGTAGTGTCGATGAAAAACCTCCAACCTAGGAAGCCTCTTCCCTATCTATCCCAGTACTGAAGAAGAGACAATACTAAAGAAGTAAAAAGTCCATGTTAGATCCTCTAGTAGATGCCAAGGTCGAAGATCATCATCTATAAGTTGGACCACACATGTGAACCTGCCTAGGATAAGTAAATGGGAGAGGGAGATGAAATCTCTGCACTCTCTCTACACTCAATCTCTCCATTTAAAAATGTTAGGGCCAGGGAGGGGGGGCATCCACCTCTCTCTCTCTCTCTCTCTCTCTCTCTCTCTCTCTCTCTCTCTCTCCCTATGTGATAAAATCATATATATGAGGAAGTAGGATTCCAGTAGGGGTGTCAATGGGTTGGGTTTGAGCCTGAAAAATTAGAATTTTGAGTAGGGCCGGCCTGATGGCCTGGCCTGAGACAGTGCAAAATCCAGGTAGAGACCTACCCAAGTTTGGCCCACTGACAACCTTAGATTCTAGGGGTAATCTAGTATGGTACTTTGCTACCCTATGAACTTCGATGTAATCTACTGTGAAGGAAGTTCGTAAAATTTGCCTCATACATGTATATACTTAAAATCTAATTATTTTATAAACATAATCATCCCCTTGAGATATATAGCTTATGCTAGTCATATAATGGACCATCATCAAGTGTAATCAAATCAATTTTAATGGTTAAAAGAAAACTTCAATGGTTAAAAATCTTTAAAAGGCCAATTAAAATATCTAAAATATTTGGCCTAGGAAAAGTACCACTTGAGGAGTCTCTGATCTAACGAGATCTAGCAATATATTAGTTCCTAAGTAAAACCTAGTGGATCCCTTATTTGTTAGTGGACGAATCAAAACTTTGGTTGGAAGTATCCAACCACATTCACTTTTAATAACTATACAGTAGTCTCGTAGGAAGAGCCAAAGTTGATTAGTCAAGATAATGACCCTTACACATCCTCAAGTCCAAAGATTAATAATTTTGTATGCATCATTAAGTTATAGTCAGTAATTTAATCATAGTTTAAGCTAATTGGCCCCCTAAACTATTGACTTTATCTCGATTTACCAATTTAAGTGTCTAAATGTTCTGCCTTGGATCTTGTGTCCATAGACATACTCTTATATGAGATAAGGGAAAAGGCACATTAATATCAGCAGACTCCTTAATAGTTGAGACTGTCCATCCTAACTAAAGTCAATCCCTTTACGTAGGATAACCTTACATTTTATGAAGGAATGTCCATAAGTGTATCGTACGTATATGTTGAAATTGCGTATATGGCTCACACTTAAAGAGCTATGCATGTGAAAGCAAGAGCAGACCTATTAGAATTATGGCTAAGTCCTAGAGGGGGGTGATTAAGACCTTTTTGAAATTCTTTTCGCCTAATTAAATTATTCTACAATTTAAGCTAAGTAAGCAAGAACACTTTGACTTCCAAGCCTAAGTGGTTCCAATTATAAAGACTAGCTTATGAATAAGCAATTAAGCTATTTAGTTTAATACGCGTAGGTCAACAAATGATATAACTAATCAAGCACCTAATCTATACAACCTATGTAGACTATATGAGAATGGATCATATAAGCTTAAGTCTATACTAATTAGTGAAAACATATCTTGTGTGTGAACGTGCCTATCTAGTGCCTAGCCTACATTCCTGTTAAGCATTCATAATTAAGCAATTAAACATTCAATGCTAAGATAACAATGTTCTCAAATACATTACAAACACAAGCATATATAGTGGTTCAACTATGTGTCTACTGCACTCCTGTGCGCTCAAGTACTCACCCCTTGAGCGCACAGGATTCCACTAGGGAGTTTAAATCAGGTTCCTCCCAACGTAGGTATTTTAAACCGGTCCAACCTTAATGAGGTGTTTAATGGTTCCACCCAATCAAGGAGTTTGACAAGGTTCCTCTCAACCTACTAAGGTGTTTAATGATTCCACATAACCAAGGAGTTTAACATGGTTCCTCCCAACCTATACAACATACGCAAACTCCCGCCAGATGCTCCACACGAAGACTTAGTTCAGCCCTTTCACAAGGGCCTAGGTCCTACAACGGAACCTATTGAGTTTGGCAATTCAAACTCTCATACTCAATTCTCCACGAGGAAAGAGCATGTGGACTATTATAAATGACAACCTTCTTACTTGTCAGATTTGAGCCTAGTTGATGTGCCACTTCAGGTTTCTTGATCTCCACTCTCTCATGCTTCAATCAGCTACCCTCTGCTCCCCCGATCACTGATGTCGATGCGTCACTACTGCTCCAGCTCCAATATCAACTCCCTTGCATATGATAATCCATTGGAGATACACAAGGTACTAGGAGGTAGTGAATCCTCTACAAGTAGTCGGAAATAGGTTGCGTAGATGAATACACCTAATTGGATTTCTAAGAAGTGTTTAGACAAGGGCTTTATTTATGATCAAGGTTTTTAAACTCCTAAGAATCAAGAGAGAACAAGTCCATTCTCATTTGAGCTTTGAATGCTCAAAGCTTGTGGTGAATCATAAGGAGAATGACTTTGATGGGTTATGATTAGAGCTCTTAATGGTTTGTAATAGTGGTGACTTCTAAATCACTAAACTCTCTCTCTATTTGCCCAAACATGAACTTTCCGTTTTTATAGATAAATCTTAAACGGTTAAAAATGGACAGATTCGTATATCTTTGATGGATCAAAACACCTTCCGATGTATTGAAAAACTGTCCAAAGAGTTTATACAGTTGCCGAAAATTCAGCTCCATTGATTGAAACTTTCTCCGATTGATTGAGATCTCCACTTTGATGGATTAAAGTGATTGGTTCGATGGATCAAAAAACTGTCCAAAGAAGTCACAATGTTGGTTAACCAATTTTTTATGGATCAAACTGGTCTTCGATGGATTGAAGTCCCATCGAAATTGAGCTTTGATGGATTGAAGTCCACTCGAAAACTGTTGTTTGGGCTGGTTTAATTACAACAACTTGCACCTTTTTTATTAGCCTAACTTATCATGTTTTTCTAAGTGTTCTAAACCTAATGATGATGATTAAGGGTTTTTCTAATTGGTTGAAGTCATCTAGAGGTTTAGGTTGTTTTAGTTCTAAGGGTTAGGGTCACCACAGTGTCTCTTTTATTTGTTTCTTCTTCCTTGATGATGTTGTCCACTTGAATCTTTGGTCTTAATCTTGCTAAGGCTCATTCGACGTTACAACACATGGACACATGTGTTAGTGTACTTTTTTTGTGGTATACTAGTGTACTTTATTTGTCAATCACGTGAGTCCATGGTTATAATGTAGCTTGAGCCTTGCCAAGCTGAAGACCGAAGATTTAAGTAGATTAGAAGCATCAAGGAAGAAGAATAGGTAAATGAGATGCCTTGGTGACCTTAACCCTCTGAACCAAAACACCTTAAGCCTCTTAAATGACTTGGACCAATTAGGAATACCCTTAGTCATCCTTATTAGCCTTATATCATATAGAAAAACATGATAAATTATGTTAATAAAGGAGGTGGAAGTTGTTATAATCAATCTGGCCCAAATAATAATTTTCGATAGACTTTCGATATATCGGAGACCAGTTCGATAGGTTTTCGATATATCAAAATGACCAATTCGATATATCGGAAGTATGTCCAGCAAACTTACAAACTCTCTGGACTGTCTCTTCGATCAATCGAATTGATAATTCGATATATCGAAATGAGTGGTTTCGATATATCGAAAATATATCGAAACCATTTTTGATATATTAGGAATTTTGTCCAGTAGCTTATTGATTCTCTGGACAGATTCTCTAATATATCGAATATCTATTTCGCTATATCGAAAATCACTCCGATCAATCAAAACCCCAATTCAATATATTGAAGTGACCATTTTTCTGTTCGTTTTATGACCATTGGAGATTTTCTTTAAATACGGGAGAGACGGTCTTTGGGCAAAAAGAGATGGATTTTGAGGAGAAAGAAGCTACTATCATTGTATACCATTAGAAGCTCTATTCCTAACCATAACAAGTCTTCCTTGTGATTCATCACAAGAATGGAGCATTCCAAGCTCATGTTAAAGATGCACTTGTCCCTCTTTTGATCTCTAGAGTTTGGACCAATCTAGATAGTCATATTCCTATTTAAACTCTATGATGAGATCATTGTAGGTGAGATTCTCTAGGAAACCCACTTTCATTAGTTGTAGAGATCTCAAACCTACCTCTTAGCATCTTGGGCATCTCCATTAGAGCATCATATGCAAGGTGGTTGATATTGGAGCTGGAGCATTGGCGACGCAACGAATTCAAAGATCAGGGGAGCACAAGGGTAGCTAATTGAAACACGGGAGAGCGAAGATCAAGCAACCCAAGCAGCGCAACAAAGGGGCTCAATCTGACAAGTAAGTTGTCATTTTTAAGAGTCTGATTCCACTCTCTTCCGGTGGGGAATTGAGTGTAAATTTTTTCTTCAAACTCGATAGGTTCGGCTGTAGTACCTAGACCCAATTGTAGGGTTGAATTGAGTTCTAAGTGAGAGGCTCCAACAAGAGTGAACACTAGGTTCGGTTGTAGGACCTTGGCTTGGTTGTAGAGCCTAAATCTATTAAGGTTCAGTTGTAGGACCTTAACTCATGAGTGGAGTCTAAATTGAGGTTTGGTTATAAGAACTTGGCTTGGTTGTAGAGCCTAAATAAGTCTCCAAGGGAAGCCACCAACACGAGTGTGAACGTGTAGGTTGGGAGGAACTTGTAAACTCCTCATTTGGATAAATCTGAGTTAAAACACCTTGGTTGGGAGAAATTAGATATAAACTCCCTAATGAATGTTGGTGTGCTTAAAGGGGTTGAGTACTTGAACCAGGAGTGGAGTAGACCCAAAGTCGAACTATTATATATCGTTGTGTTTGTGATTGTATTTGAGCAAAATTCTTATTATGCATTGTGTTTAATTGTTTAATTATAAATGCTTAAATTGAAATTTATGATAGGCACTTGATAGGCACATTCACACACATGATGTACTTTCACTTACCTGAGTGAACTTTAGCTTATATGATCCACTCTCATATAGTCTACTTGAGTTGTATAGATTAGGTGCTTAATTAGCTTAATCATATGGTAATCCATGCTTGATTAGGCTAGGTTATTGGATTGCCAATTATATGCTAGCCTTGTGATTGGACCCCTTAGACTTGGAAGCCGAAGTGTTAATTGCTCACCTAGTTTAATTTGATAAAACTGTTAAGTAGGCGAAAAGATTTTAAAAGGTCCTAATCACCCCCTTTAGGACTTAACCATAATTCTAGTTGTTCTCTAAGCTTCTGCACGCGTATATGTTAGTGTCTTGTTAGACCACCCGATGTAATTTTAACATATGATTGACAAATAAGGTGTATTATTATGCCACAGAAAAGTGCACTAACAATCTTCCCTTTTGTCAATTATGTGACAAAAAACCTAATCTAGATCATGTCATGGTTTATACCAATGACACTACCAAAACAACAAATAAATTACATGTCAAAGCAAAAGATTATAACTCGAACTATACTAAGACATGTAACACTAACCAATGCTCCTCGTGATTGCTCCCCCATGACCTGTCAATCCCTGCAACATAAAACACAACAACTTATTTTGGCAAGACTTAATCATTCTCCCCCCTTTTGTCATCAATTGATAAACCAATCTCTCCATCCTAATCATACACGAATTAAATATAAGTAATGAGATATTAGAATGTCATAGTTATAACTATAAAAACAAGCTAATAAGGAAAGTATAAGGATGGATGAAAATTAAAACATAGAGCATGCATGGAACATGATCAATAAGAAAATGTACATAAGCATAGGTGATCATACATAATTAGTCATTCTAAATAAACATGAAAGCATAAATGACCAAGGCATATATTAGAATACATTAAGCATATATTTAGAAAAGATTATACTATTCTAAGCAGGGTGATAATCTAACATTTTAAATATACCAAAATAAACACAAAATGCTAAACTACCAAAGGCTAATGAGGCTTGAATCCTCTAATATGCCTATAAGCACACAAATGAGGCTTAAAATCCTAATATTTACCTATTGTATTCATTTTTAGCCACACTTACTAGCTATTTCTAGTTTGATCATCTTATGGGTAACTAATTTTCTCAATGCCCACATAAAATTTAGTAAATGAGGAGAGTTGGGAACTTTTCCACCTAGAAGGGATAATGGTCGAGATCTTCTCTTAGATTAAGGGGAAGAGAGGTAATGACGGAGGCCATGAGAATTCTCATTAATTTTTTGCTCCCATCACTAGTGGAGTTATTAAATTTAAATTTCGACTCTTCCGTATCATCCCATGTTGCTGTCATAGCTTTCTTACCTTTTCTCTTAGGATTTTCTTGGCATTCATTGGCAACATGACCATATTGATCATAGTTGTAACATTAAACGATTTTGTGCTTGGATTTTCCTCTGAATTTTTTTTTTATCTTTCTTATCATTTTTGTCACATCCCTTACTGCTATTCATTTTGAGGAATTGTTTGAATTGTCAATTAAACTTTTGTTCCTTATTCTCATCCTCATCGCTGTTATCTTCTTCTTCTTCTTCTTCTTCTTCTTCTACTACTATTTTTCTATGTAGGGGCCTATAAGAATATTTTAAGACAGCTTTCTTCTTCTTAGATGGAGTCTTAAAGTGCAGCTTATGAGTTTGTAGGAAACATATGAGTTCTTCTACTTCCATGTTGTCCATATCTCTACACTTTTTTAAGATAATAACCTTGGAGCTAAATCTCTCTGGGAGGGACCTAAGTATCTTCCTACATATCCATCCTTTCAGAACTCTTTCTCTTAAGGAAAACGTGGAGGTACAAATATCAGACAATTGGGTGTAGAACTCCATAAAAGTTTCAAACTCTTCTATTTTAATATTTTCAAATTTTGTGGTTAAGAGATGAATCTTAGATAACTTTACTGTACTAGTTCCCTCGTGGGTAACTTTCAAGATGTCTCACGCTTCTTTTGCAGTTATGCATGTGAGTATGCATTGAAATTCATCCAGAGAAACTGCACAGAAAATCGCATTAAGAGCTTTAGCATTTGCCACATATTTAGCTCTCTGATTATCACTCCATGTATCATCATCTTTGGGAGTGATAATGGTCTTGTCATCAACCACCACTTGGTCCATGGGTATAGTGTATCCTTGATTGACACTAATTAACCCATACCGAACGGTCTAAGGATTGTAGAAAAATCCTCATCTTAGCCTTCTAATAAGCATAATTAGACTCATCAAAGTACGGTGGACCAGTTAATTACATTGTTAGTGCACTTTTCTATGGCATACCAGTGCAACTTATTTGTGAATCACATGTGTCCATGTGTTGTAATGTCGGTTGAAGCCTTGGCAAGCTGAAAATCGAAGATTCAACTGGACAAGCAAGTATCATGGAAGACAAACATGTAAATGAGATGCCTTGGTGACCTTAACCCTTAGAACCAAAACACCCTAAACCTTTAGCTGACTTTGACTAACTAGGAAAACCCTTAGTCATCTTATTAGGCTTAACTCATTTAGAAAATCATAATAAATTAGGCTAATAAAAGAGGTAGAAACTACTGTAAACAATCTAGCCCAAACAACATTTTCGATAGGTATTCGATACATCGGGGTCTAGTTTCGATAGGACTCTGATAGATCGGAAAGGCCATTTCGATATATCAAAATATGTCCAGTAACTTACCAACTCTCTAGATAGATTATTCGATAATTGAATTGGTTGATTCAATATATCGAGATTGATGTTTCAATCTATCGGAAGTCAATTCATTATATTAGAAATATGTCTAGCAACCGACTGAACCCTCTAGACAGATTTTTTGATAAATCAGAATGAGCATTTTGATATATCGAAAATATCTTCGATATATCAAATGGGTATTTCGATATATCGAAGCGACCGATTTTTGCCCGTTTTATGACTGTTGGAGAAATTTCTATATAAATAGGAGAAACGATTTTGGGCAAAGAGAGGGATTTTAAGGAGTTTGAAGCTACCATTATTGAAGACTATTAGAGGCTCAAATCCTAACCCTAAAGAGGCATCTTCCTTGTGATTCATCACAAGAATAGAGTATTTCAAGCTCATAAAGAAGATGTACTTGTCTCTCTTTGATTTCTAGAGTTTGGACCGATCTAGATAGTTATATTCCTATCTAAAATCTATGATGAGATCATTGTAGGAGAGATTCTCTAGGAAACCTATTCCCATTAGTTGTAGAGATCTTAAACTATCTCCTAGTACCTTGGGCATCTCGGCGGAGCATTATATGCAAGGTAGATGATCATGGAGTGGGAACATTGGCGACGCAATGACATCATCGATCGGGGGAGCACAAGGGGAGCTAATTCGAGCATGGGAGAGCAAGAAGAAGCAATCTGAAGCGGCCCACCAACAGGGCTCAAATTCGTCAAGTTGTCAATTTGTAAGAGTCTATCCACTCTCTTCTCATGAAAATTTGAGTGAAGAGTTTGTTTGTCAAACTCAATTTAGGTTCGTTTGTCGACCCTTGACTTGTTTGTTAAGCCTAAAAGTCTTAGGGCATTTTACGTTCCTTTGCTCATTTATTGAGCCTAAATTCCAGGTTTGCTTTGCGATCCTTAGAACGTTTTTCAGACCTAAAATAAGTCTCTAAGGGGAGCCACCAATATGGGTGAAAATGTGTAGGTTGGGAGGAACCTGTAAACTCCTGGTAGGGTAGATCCGAGTTAAAACACCTTTGGGAGGAACCTAATTTAAATTCTCTAGTGAATGCCGGTGTGCTCAAGGAGTGAGTACTTGAACCAGGACTGAGTAGACACATACTTGAACCACTATACATCGTTGTGTTTGTAATTGTATTTGAGCACATTTCTTATTATGCATCATAGTTTAATTGCTTTATTATGAATGCATCAATTGGAGTGTATGTTAGGCACTTGTTGTTTAATTCACATGCACAAGATGTACTTTCACTTTTAGACTAGTTGTTTGATTGTTTAATATTTTGTAGTCTAGATCTTGCACTTAGATTAGTTACTTAATTAGTTAAATCTTTTATAATCTATATGCTTATACTAGGTAGCTTAATTGTTCATCATATGCTGGTCTTGTGATTGGACTCACTTAGGCTTGAAAACCGAAGAGTTCGATCTTGCTTACTTATTGTTAATTGTTAAATATCGTAAGTAGGTGAAAAAAATTTCAAAAAGGTTCTTATTCCCCCTTCTAGGACTTAGCCATAATTCTAGTCACTTTGAGCTTTCGCACGTGTAAGCGTCTATCAAAGTGACGCAATTTCACACACTCCCATCATAGTTAGATATGATTCTAAAGCTCCAGTATTGGATCTCACTCTAGACGATTAAGTCCTTGAAGAGCAACCTACTTTGATACCAATTGAAATTGTGCCTATGGCTTACACTTAAAGCGCTATTCATGTGGAAGCAAGAGCGAAGCTACAAGAATTATGGCTAAGTCATTTAGAGGCTTAAGGTGTTTTAGTTCAAAGGGTTAGGGTCACCAAGGCATCTCTTTCACCTAGTTACTTCTTCCTTGATGATGCTTGTCCACTTGAATCTTCGGTCTTCAGCTTGCCGAGGCTCAACCAATGTTATAATACATGGACGCACGTGCTTGACAAATAAGGTACGTTAGTATGCCACAAAAAAGTGCACTAACACATGTGATGATCATATATGGTATATGCATGTTATTGAGATCTGTGGATTATAACTCTCCCTAGTCAATAACTATTGTGTCTAATCTCACATTTCTAAGGACTACTAAAGAACTTAATCCTCTACTAACCCATGTATAATTAAATTTAAGGTGACACTACACACTAAGGTATATTTAAGTTGTCCATGATGTGATCATGATCTGCGCTTGAGATTAGTCATGTTTAAGGGTGTCACTAGGCCGGGTTGGCTCGACTGGGTTTTTGGGCCTGGTTGGTCCGACGAGTTTCTGGGCCTAGCCCATCTTGGGCTAGGTTTGGGCTAGAGTTTTAGGCCTGAGGGCCAGGCTCGGGCTTAATTCTAAAGCCCTTTTTGAAGTCGAGCCAGGCATAGACTAAGATTTCCAAAAACCCGGCTTGACCCGCAGAGTTTAATTAACTTCAAATTTCAAATTTTCATATTATACCTTTCACTGTTGAGAGGGAAACGTAGGAGGGAGATTTATTGGAAAGTGTTGTCGGCTCAAGTGGGTCATTTACACGGTGTTTATATGAAATCTACCCTGACCATCACCCATGTCACCCTTGTCAATGTTTAAAGTAGACCATAAGATTAGAAATAGTATACATGAATCAGTCACTCTCCAAAATATTTTCCTTCATATCGCCCACTAGGATATCGGATAAGCCTGATATTTGGGCCTCAAGCTTAAGTCTTAGTGTGTTATCTAATGAATGGAGTGGATTTTATACACTCATCAGGGTGGGCCTTATAAATATCAAGGGCGGACATCTCTCCCAATTATTTCGCTTGGTGTGGCCCATCTAAATCATTAGTCAGGCTGATTTTTTGGCCATAACAATGACTTAATATTGCACATCTAATGGTTGGAGAGATCTCACAACATCACGGTGGGTGGTCTAAAAGATATCACGGTGGGTGGTCTAAAAAGGTGAGGATCCTTGGGAAAGTTTCCTTAGTAGGCAGGTCGCCAGAGCTGGAGTAGTTGTCCCAAGATGAACCTTTGTATATGATTTTTCTTACTGTGGGCATCTTCTTTGGGTGAGCTCCACCAAGGTGTTGGTTTGAAATCTACGCTAACCATTAGGTGTGTCACACAATGTTAGGCCCATGTACCAAAAATCAGAATCATTAGTAATTCAAATGGGCCACACAACTAGAAACAATTTACAAAACAATGATCACCTTTCAAAGGTTTTCCCTTGGTGTGGCCAACATGAATCATGGATGGGCTTGATTGTTGGGCCATGTGACTAAATATTGGTGTGGAATCTAATGGTTAAAGAGGATTATATATAAGCATCATGGTGATCCCTATGGGAATCAAGGGTGGACATCTCTTACAACTGTTTCTTTGGTGGGGCCACCTAAATCATGAATCAACCAAAACTTTGTGTCCTTTCCCTAACTTTGGATTACACATCCAATGGTTGGATCAGATCCTACATAAAGATTAAGGTTGGCTCCATAATACAATTAAAGGTGTGCCGACTCTTTTTTTTTTTTTTTTCCCCAAAAGCACTGCCCAGTGGGGAGAAGGTCGCTCGTCCTTTATTTGTTATGGGGGCCACCTTAACTAGGAAGATAAAATCCACTCCCACCATTAAATTTAAAATACTAAGTTATACCTACCATAAAAAAACAGGCTGACTAGGTTATTTGGACGGGCCACACCAAGAGAATCAGTTTGGAGAGAGAAGATGTCCACGCTTGATATTTACAAGGTCTACTGTGAGTATTATATAAAATCCACTCCATCCATTAAATACCAGACTGAAGCTTAGGGGCTTGTGGCCCAAACAGTAGGTCGGTCCATTTTTTAGGTGGGCTAGACCAAGGGAATATAGTTAGGAGGGTAAGTGTTGCTTATACGCTATTTTTGATCGTGTGGTCCACCTGGAGCACGAATGGGATTAATTTTAGGGATCTAGGCCTAACTTGAGGGGACACATTAGGTGGTCGGGACGAATTTCACATAAACACCATTGCGGTGCCCACCTTAGCCGGCAATCCCAACTTTGAATTTAAAACATACTTAAAATCCAAAAAAAAAAAAAAAAAAAAAAACAATCCAGCCTTTCATCTCAGTCTCTCCCATCTCAAACCCACATATAGAATATTCCTCTTCCACCTTCATCACAGATGAGATATGTCTCTCTTCCACCTTCAACCCGCATCCTCCACCTCCATCGGAAATGGGATATGCCTCTCTTCCACCTCTAACCCACCTCTTCTACCTCCAACCCACTCCCATCTCTCTTTGTGCTCCCATCGTCATTGTAGCATCGGGTCTTCGCCATTGTAGCAGGTTCATCTCTCTCTCTCTCTCTCTCTCTCTCTCTCTCGACCGTGGGGCCCACCAAATGCATAAATCAGATGACATAAGCCAAAGGTGTGGGGTGCACAAAATATCCATTTATTTTCAATCCTTTTCCGAGCTCGAGTTCGGGCGGGCTCGGGCCGGGCCTTATTTATGCATCCCGGATTGGGCTTGGGCTCGACCATTTTAGCCCGTCACGAGCCCGGGCCGGGTTTGGACTTAGTTAACAAAATATTGGACAGAGCTTGGCCTGGCCCATTGACACCCCTAGCCATGTCCTATCCATATGGCTAGTGCATTAGGGGTTATATTAGTTTTCTAGGGTACATACTCTTATAGATCAAGTTTAATGATGTGATTGAGTGCCCACCACGTTAGATCTACAATCAACTAATTGAAGGAAAAATTAACATTTAAAAGAGATCAGCACTGGTAGATTCATAGGATGGTTAGGGTTGACCAATAAAAGTAATCATCACAAATAAAATGGGTAAGAGCATACCCTCTTACATCCAATAATTGTCCATAAAGTATGCTAAAAATGTTGGCTTCAGATAATTTAGGTTCAGATTTTGAAGTAAGTTCATATGCAATGGACCCGAATAAGTTCCTATGCAGGAGTGGTGCTTGTGGTATGAATGATAGTAGTGTAAAGGCTCCCCGTGAAATGAAAATAGACATAAGTAAAAATACAGAAAGTAAAAGTGTTGGAATGTAAATTTTAACCGAGCAAACGTAAAACTATGAAAATAAAAGCACTGGAACGTAAAGTGTTGAAACATAAATGGATTAGAATTAAGTATCTCCCAAAATTTAAAAATCCTGTGTTTGAGTCGGGCTTGGCTAATGCTCGCAAATATTTAGTGGAGTCATGAAATCTATGAAGGTTCATGCCCGACGCTCACTTATTCATGGATGGGATGCGGTCTTGACTTGATAAATAATATGATTAACTTCAAGTTACCATTGGCTAATGAAGCTCGAAGTTTATGATCGACAAGAGATTGTATAATCGCAACGAGTTGGGAAATTAAAGTCTCCAACTTTAATAACTCCAGTAGTTGGGATATGGTCGAATATTCTAACGGCCTCGTTAATAGTTAACAGAACAAGAAGGGGTTGGGCATCCTTCTCTAACTGCATGTTCTCTCCTTTATGGAATTTAGGGATTTTTAAAGATTATTTAGTACTAGAAAAGTAAACAAAACCAAAATAACTCGACTGTGATCATGATCATTATGATCGAGTACCATTAATCATAAATGAGGAGACACTTATTGCAAAAACTAAGAAATAAAATATAATATTAGGACTGTATGAGAAGGAAGATGCTAGAAAAAAATATAAATGTGATAAAAATCTGTAGGTGAATTGCATTGGGTGACTGTGTATTTGAGAGATTTGAGAAATGAAGGAAGAGACTTGACATTCTTCGTAGAAGAGATATAGTAGATCTTAACTCTACTCCGTGAGATCTAGATCTCTAAAAGGCTTTGAATATTAATGTGATGTTGGGTATCAATGACTTGGATTATCTGAAGGCTAGGGTTAGATGGCTTCAATTATTGGAAAGTTAAGGTTGGATGGGTTAGACTACTCTCTCTCTCTCTCTCTCTCTCTCTCTCTCTCCCTGCTTAAGGAACACTTGGAAATGTGTCCAAATATCCCCCGAAACCTCTCTCCTCAGCCCTTCTAATGGAGGAGAAAGTTTCCTTTTACAGAGTTGTTGGTGGCAATCAGATTACTACCATTTGGAATGTTAGCTTGAACCTTAAGGCATACCTTCTTAGGTTGTTATATATGCTAGATGGGGCTAATTGGAGTGGCAAACATTGGATTTCCTCTAGTGGGAATTGGATTTCTGCTACCCCAACAACTAGTTCGGGACTACACTCATGTCATATGTTGTGTTTTGGCTAAAAAAAGTACCTATAGAAATACAATTCTTGTTGCTAAAATTGGGTCATTTTGGTCCCATTTTGATGTTTGGATGGTCCCAACAGAGTCTTGGGTAAGTTTGGATTGGGATTTTTAATGGGTTTTTAGGGATGGTATGCAATTAAATAGGGTTTCAAGGGTGTATATTTCCCAATTTATCAGGTTCAGTTGGTTGTAAGGTTTCTAGATCTTAGTTTTAGGGTTTCGAGTTCTGGGTTCTAGATTTTTTGAATTCTAGCTCTTTTTATAGGGTTTTAGCTTTAAGATTTTAGGGCTTCTTAGGTTAAAGAATTTCAGGTCAAAGGATTTCCTAGGATTTAGTCTTTCGATATTATGAGAGTAGCCTCTAGGGTTTCAAGAATAGGATTTTGGATTACAATTTAGATCTTGTCCAATCAGTCACCCCTTGATGGAGAAAGGTCTCTTTTATGTCTCATAAGTGAAATTGTTGAATGAAGCCTTTAATCTACAGTTTTGAGGGTCATCGATCGATCGACAGGTGTAGTCGATTGATTGAAAATACCCTGGATGAGACAAATTGGTCTCTGGATAATTTCAGATAAGTTTGGTCGATCAAACTTGGAGGCTCAATCAATCGAAAGTAGCCAATTTATCATGCAAACTCTCTTGGCAGTTTTGAGCATGTTCGGTCAATCGAACATGCTATTGTTGAGCGAATTATGTTGATGGTTCGCACTGTTTTGCATTAGTGCGCATTTTTGTTTCTTATTATGGGTGCAACGCTATATAAATGGGTGTAATACAAGATTAGGGTATGAGAGAGATCTTAAACGTTTCTAGGGTTTGTAAGGGAGGAGGCTAGGGTTTTTCGCATCTGTAAGTTTAGATTTCCTATCTCTTGTAATTCATTTTCATAGTGGATTGTTATCGCTTTGTGCAATGATATTTCTCTACAAGGGTTTTCCACGTAAAAACCATGTATTATCTGTATGCTTTATTAATTATGCTTATTTATCGCTTGTTTGATTGAACTTTGTGATTGCTTCCATGACACCCTAACTGAAATCACTTAGCATTCCTTATACTATGGAAGGGAATGGCACATGCATTACAAAGTGAGGTTGTAACTATAACCTGCCTAGATAATTCAAATATTGAGCCGTGATTCAGTTAGCTGCTCCTCATGAATGGCATGGAGTATTTTAAGAGATCCGTGCGTGTATGGAACACATGTCAATGTCTTGGGCAAGTCATCAAGTGAGGTATAACGTGAACATGCATGTCATGGACAAAAATGATTTTGATATGCTAATTAGAAAGATCTAACTTCCATGAAAAAAATATTATACAAGCTCAACCTACGTGTGTGGCTACTGTGATGAATGTAATATCTATATTTTTATTATATGGCATGCTGACAGTGTGCCATCTAATGAATGGCCAAGATCTTTAACACTGCCCCTATCATGTGAGGGCCAACTCACTGAATCAAGATTCTCAAATATTTTACTTTTGTTAGGTGGGCCTGTACATTTGTTCTTCTTTTATTTCTTCCGGTGAATTATAAAATAAGTTATACACAATTCTATATACATAAACATCCTCGCATGCGTTGATAATTGCAAATTGATAAGATAGAACTGTAAAAAACAAGGATATTTCCTAATTATCAATACATCATCACTATGCATGCCTTATGAGATTTAGCATGCATAAAAGACCGGGCCGGCAACTCAGACTGAGTTGTTGAGTCCTGAGTCGAGTCGTCCTGGATGAGTTGGGTGTGACCCAGATGTGTAGGCCAAGTCGCTTCCTATCTCTCAATATAGGGCTCACCATGGTGTCTATGTGATTTCCACTCTTCGGAAATGGGCCTAAAACTAGTTAGCCAGATAGACAATTTAGGTGGGTCACACCATATGGAACAAGGAGAATGTTAAGTAAATCATAGGCTTGTATATGGGGTCACCATGGAGTATATTTCAGGCCTTGTTTTACAGAGCTCCCATTAGTGTGTACCACCTGAGTTTTTATCGGGATGTTCTTTTTATCTACGGTCAATGTAAGGTGTCTTCATCTGATGGACGGAGTGGATTTCACATGATTACATAAATCATGGACGCCCTAAGAATTTTATTGTCTAAGATGATTTTGGTCCACTCTAACGAAGCAGAGAGCATCCTCAAGCCCGAACGTGAGGAAGACACATAGCATTCGTAAAGAGAAGACACTGAGAACAAGACATGTAGCACAGATAGACACCGACATGTAACACAAAGGGAGCGAAAGGACATGCAGCACACATAAAGACCAGTTGGCTGAGTCGACTCGGTAAGACTCGGCTTAAACGCCAGACTCCTACATTACTCATCGCATTACACTAAAAAAAAAGAAGAAGAAGAAAAAAAAAAGAGCATATAAAAGTAGTGGACTTCCTTGGTCATGAACAAACCGACTAGACCGGTCCATGTCTAACTTGCCATAGAAGAGTTGTCAACTCACGCATTGGAATTAAGGCTAGTAATACAAGGAAGAGTATGAAACAATAATGAGAAAGATCACCATCTTTCTCATGTAGTCAAAATCTTGAATCTAATTATAGTTTTAGAATCTGCAAGAAATAATAAGATAGAAAACTCAAATATTTTATTGCATAATGATATAAGATTGCTTGATTATATCACTAATATGAAAGGCCCAAAATTCAAATTTGAAATTACTTAAAATATTAAAAAATCTTCCAAATACTAAATTTGTCAAAAAAAAAAAAAAAAAAAAACGTTATATGAATTCTTACTGTAGAATTCCTAGGATTATTAGAAGCACCTTATAAAAATGACGAAAATACTAAAATTGCAAGAACAGGGAAATATAATGAAAATGAAAATTATCAAAAATAATAAATTTTTTCTTAAATCTCAATATTAACTCTTAAGATGAGCATTTCTTGTGAAATGGACATTCATGACCTGCTATACAGGTTGGGTAATCTCATAACCACTATTACATAAACATCAACAGGTTGTGCATTTTATGACAATGCCCAAATCAAAAGTTAGTTGTTTTATAGTTAACACTTCAAATGACAATTTCTCTATATTTGAAATGAATCTCTTTAAGTTGGACACGTGTGGGACCTAGTTATAGTGTTATGATTTGAGCTTCTTTTGGTCCAGCAAGGATAAGAATGCGTATGTGGCACGTCCTACATCAGGTAGATTCATGTGATAGTTCAACCCAATTTTGGAAATGGCGGCGACTGTTCCTCCACATGCGGTAATCATGTATAGTTATCCAAACTCTCTAAATAGTGGGGCAGATAGAGGATAGATCACATTTCTAAGATCACACCGAGAACAAAAGTATAAACGGATGCTGGTAAGCATTGTCCGAAACGCTGATATTGTCAATGAACAATATGGTTGTACCGGTCCATATCAGGTCGAAATAGCCTGTACAGGTAATACGGGGATATACCAATATGGTGGTGAACGATACAATACCTGATGCACTGATTTTAAATCTTGAATCGGACTCGTCGAGAAATCCTAATTGATTGCTATTAATGGGTGAATGGTTAAAAGTTAAATAGTAAGTGCTCCAAATTTGAAGGAAAAGATCATATTGTTCATGTCATTATTTGAGGTATGCCTCATACAGGACTGTTTTGGGGATTTGGAAGGTTTGGATGGGGGTACAACTATTCTACGTGGATGTCTGAAGAGTCTTAAATGAAACTGGACTGTCATAGGATTCTAGCCCATTAAAATGGTCATCACTATATTAAAGAAAGATTAAGGTCCTGTTTGTTAACATTGAAAATTTTAACTTAATGCGGAATCTAAAAACGCTCCGTGTTTATTGTTGTTTGTTAACACCGAATGTGGAAAACACTCCGTGATTTTTTGCCGAATTTTTTCGGCAACGGAGGTCTAGCTTAATGGTGAATCCATAATGCGCTCCGCGACTCTTTTAAAAAAAATCCAAAATTGCGCACCACTGCTAGAGATATTTTCCCATTTGTGTAATACATAACTCAATTTTAACGTGTGTCACTTCTTTGAGGCCACCATGATTTATGTGTTAGATCCACATTGTCCATCAATTTTCTATATAGTTCTAAAGCATGATCCCAAAAAATGAGCCATGTTGAATGCTCGGGTTAAACCCACCACAAGAAGCAGTGGGAATAGAACGACTACCATTAAAACCTTTCTGGGGTCCACTGTAAAGTTCATTTTCCATCTAACCTATTCCTAAGGTCACAAAAACCTGGATGAAGGGAAAACAAAAAAATCAGCTTGATTAGAGCCTTCTGTGGCCCTAAGAAGTTTTCAATGGTAGGTACCCAATTTCCATTATTTCTTGTAGTGTGGGCTACTTGAGCCTTAGACTATGCCTTAACTTTTTGTTTTGTTCCCTAAAATAATATGGAAAACTTGATGGATGGTATGGATAAAATATATACATCACGGTAGGCCCCACATATCCCTTTGACATTACCCTCGTTAACACTACTGTGTGCCTCTAGCTAGATTTGGCGTATTGTGCAATCCCAGCCAAATTTGGGACGCTGTGAGCAACGATATTCCTACTGAAGTGACGTCATCAATTTTTGTGGGCCCCACCGTGATATATGTGTTGTATCTACACATTCCATCTATTTTGAGAGATCATTTTAGGGCACGAGAGAGAATGAGGTAGATCTAAAGCTCAAGTGGATCCCACCACAGAAAACAGTGGGGACAATGACTCCCACCATTAAAACCTTCCTAGGTCCCACCCTGTGTTTTTTTGAGATCCAACTTGTTCATAAGTTAACTAAGACACGGAAGAAGTGAAAACACAAATACTAGCTTGATCAAAAAATTTTATGGCTCTTAAGAAGTTTTCAATGGTAGGGGTTCAATCCCCACTATTTTCTGTGGTGGGGTGATGCAGGACAGCCTTAAATATGATGCATGCTCATGAACACAATTATTCAGCGGAAATAAAAGCAATAATAATAATGAAATCTAGCATCAATCATCATAAACTAAGAAAATCATAAAGAAACATGCAATGGGACGGGCCATCATCACAACCATGGAGTATGGGATTCAAGTAGCGTATAGGTTGGATCCGGCGAGGGATGGAACCTCCCGATCTTGCATGGTCATACCCAATTGATCAATGATGATCACTAGTCCGAAGAATCAGAAAGTTTCTCGAATTAGGAATTTGAGAATTTGGGGGTTTAGGGTTTAGATCGATTCTCAAGGTTTAGATCGTGGGGAATAAACAAAACAGAAGTTTAGAAGGATAATAATAGAAGATGAAATACCTGGAATAAGTTGGAGGGGCACAAGAAGAATAGAGAAGAAGGAGATCAAGGAAGAAGAAGAAGCACCATGAGAGAGGGAAAGAGGAAGGAGGCAACCAAAGGTTCGCTCTTTTTCATAAATCAACAACTAATCAAAAAGGTTTAGGGCAACACCCTTATAAAATTCGAAATTAGCATAATTACCAAAATACCCCTACTAACAAAATTTCAAAAAAAAGACATTTGCATGAAAAAAAGTACCCATACTAACCCGAAACTCAAATAAGTAAAAAATGCATAAAATAAACTCAAATCTAAGATGTCCAATGCACTCCAATGATGGTGTGATGAAAGTGGGCCACGATGAACCAATGGTCTGATCACATCATCATCACGATCCAACGGTCCGATCATATCTCCTCCAAGCAACTAACACATGTCTTCCCAAGGTGGGGCCTGATGTCTGCATCATGGGGTCCACTTGAGCTTTGGATCTCACTCATTCTTTGGCTCATGCTCTAAAATGATCTCTTTAAATGGATGAACGATGTGGATATAACACATAAATCATGATGTGGCCCACAGAACTGGTGACGTCACTTCATTAGCAAATCTCGCTACTCAGGCATCACTAGCGGGAGCGGATTAGGTGAGACCCTGGATCCACTGAGGTGGGTGGGACCCCTGACCATGGGGCTTATAGTGATGTATGTGCCTTAAATCCACACCGTCCAACCATTTGAAAGCTCATTTTAGGGTATGATCCCATAAATGAAGCTGGCTTAAATCTTAGGTGGACCACACCACGGGAAACCATTGTGATTGAATCATCACCATTAAAAACTTCATGGACTCCATCGGAATGTTTAGTTTCCATCCAACCAGTTGATAAGGTCACAAACACCTAGGACCACACAAATATCATCTTAGTCGAAATCCCATATGAACCATAGTATATATGATTGAACATTAATGGGCTATGAAAGTTGTGGGCCAAATG
Organism: Liriodendron chinense; assembly: GCA_003013855.2. Taxonomy (NCBI): domain Eukaryota; kingdom Viridiplantae; phylum Streptophyta; class Magnoliopsida; order Magnoliales; family Magnoliaceae; genus Liriodendron; species Liriodendron chinense. The sequence goes on from ML058521.1 coordinate 1,400,728, forward strand.
AGATCTGGATCATCCTCATTTTTGGGGTCATTCCCTAAAATGGTTTGGAAAAAATGGATGGACTACGTGGATAAAACACATACAATATGATGGGGGCCACATAACACTGTCCAATAGTTGGGGCCTACTGGCATAGTCAATGCACAATTCGAATACACCGAGGTGGGTGGGGGCAAATGTGTCACATTAACATATTTTAAACATTTGAGACCTTAGTTAACAAACTGGTTACTCTAGATTCAACAATAGTCTTCTGTCTTCAGATTCAGACTTTAGATTTAGATTTCAGGTTCAGACTTCAGACTTTAGATTTAACAAACAAGCCTTTGGTGATTATTTTTTGAAAAAAGCTTGCCTAACCTAGGCACCCATGGGTGGGCCTTACTTTCTTTGATGTGGACTGAAACATTTCATGTGGATGAGACCCACCCCATCCACCAGATGCATCACCTTATGTTTGTACTGGGCCCAAAAATTAGGCCGATGCAACACTGAGTTGGGCTACATCATGGGAAACATTTGAGATGGATATATATAGTCTCACCATTAAAATCGTCCAAACTATGTGTGGGGTCCACCAACATCTGTATATGCCATCCAATCCACTCATCTGGCATGCCACACTAGGATGAATGGATTCCCCAAAAATTAGGACATTCATACGGTCATGTGGGCACACCACATGAATTTAGATTTTAGTCATGATTTTACATTAATGATCCATATGGTGTGACCCACTTGAGTCTTTAATTTAACCAAACTTTAGTATTCATAATGAAAATGTGAAGGCACACCTGATGGATGAGGTGGATCTGATGTATGTGGTGCCATGTAGCGATCAGTTAGCATAAATCAGGTCCTCGATGGGCAACGATCTGATCCGAGTCGAACAAGGACCAAATTGGATCGTTTGGCTAGTTGAGTGGGTGTGTTCGAACAATGTCATGGCTCTGTTCAAACTCAGTTTGGTTTGGCCCAACTATAAATTTCGGAGAATTTTATGAATTTGAACTAGTTCGAACAATTTCACTTTTTTTCCACTTGAAAATATTTTTTCTACTACTAAATAGTGAATACTGATTTTTTCACAAATTACAAACTACAAATTCCATCCGCGGACATGGGTTGGTTGGTGACGCGAACACCAGTCAGCAAGATGGTGTCAAAGCTTGGTGGGTCCCACCATGATGTATTTGTTTTATTATCCACTCTGTTGATCCATTTATACAGCTCATTTTCAAGCATTAAACAAAAAATGAGGCAGATACAAAGCTCAAGCAGACCACACCACTAGAAACAGTGAGGAGAATGATGTCCACCATTAAAACCTTCCTGAGGCCCATCGTCATGTTTATTTGTCAGACAACCTTCTTCTTCTTCTTCTTCTTCTTCTTCTTCTTCTCTCTCTCTCTCTCTCTCTCTCTCTCTCTCTCTCTCTCACACACACACACACACACACACACACACACACACACACATATATATATGAACGAGTCGAGTCGGTCAATATTCGAGTCGAGTAGAACAAGGTTGTGATTGAAACCGACTCGATTTATTTTTCAAATAGACCCTGTGTTTTGTTCGAATACAAAAACTTTATGTTCCAACAGAGTTTTACCGAGTTAATCCGAGTCAATCCGAACGATCAAACTCGGTTCGTGTCCTGCTCTAAGCAAGTTAGGCTATCACCATTATTTATTTCACATATCGTGAAACTTTTAAATTCATGTGAAAGATATATCAATGTCCATGATTTGCATTTTCTTTTAATATTTGTTTTAACAGAAAGGTTCCATATGTGAGGAATCCAAATTACCACTTCTAGCAAATTCACAAGCCTCATGTGCTAGAGGTTTTTATTTATTTATTTATTTAAATACATAATATTTTTATTCCTTGTACGTAGAAGTCACATGAATTCCTTTTTTTTTTCCTTTCTTTCTTTCTTTTTCTTTTGTTCTAAATGTGATAGTTGCCTTGATGGTAAGGTGCATGTTTTTCACCCGTGGCTTCTTTGTGAGAATTGGAAGGACCCATGTGCACTTGTTTTCTCACAATAAATTGGGCTTAAACCTGAGCCCTTGATGCTGAAATGAAGATTGTGTAGTTTTGTATATGTAAGATGCCCCATGCAGCGCAGGTTGGTAACGACTTCATGAAGGGCGAAATCATGTCATGAGGGCTAAGATGGGGCAAACAATGATCTAATGGACACTATAGCTTCTGGTGGCCATGAATTTGAGAATGATATTATTGAAATCATACATCACATGGACAGTAACTACATCCTATACAATTGATTAAAGGTCATAGATTCCTTAATATTTTCACAAAATAAGGTCATTTTAACAATCAATGTTTATTTCAAACTCAAAATTTACTATATTTAATGCGTTATAAATTTGTGATTTTTTTTTTTTTTTTTTTCATTTAGGCTCTTAAGAGTCCATTTTTGTCACAAGGTCCTTGTTTGGGTTAGCTAAGAGTTTTTAACAAGTTTGAGTTGGTTTAGACATATTTAATAAATTTACTGTTTTGACAAAAAAAATACTATTTTGATTTGAATTAGGATTCTTTGCTTCTATAAATTATAAGTGCGCTGTAGAGAATATTTCATTAATTATTATCAATTTCGATTATCATTTTTTGGGGTTTCTTCCTTGTGTAGAGGAAGGCATTGATATTTTCCCCATTTTCTCCACGAAGCCATAATGTATAGTGCTGCTCATGTTCTCTCATCCCACATGCCTAGAGTGCTCCCTTTTGCGCATAATTTAGTTGAGAAAAGACTACACTATGTAATCAATTCAAAAGTAATTCAAGATCGATGTAGCCTATGATGGATTTGTATTAATCCTAAATGAGCTATATATTCTCTCTTAATTTCTTAATTTTAACCAACTTTTCTATACAACTATTATTAATACTATATGCTTTTCATTTCTCTTTTCAAGTTGGTCTAGATATAAAGTCGTTCCATATCTTGTGTGAAGCTTTTTATGGCTTCGGAGCCGTAGATCAACTATCCTTGATCTTGTCTGACTAGGACTCTATTATGAGTTTGAAACTTATGTTGTGTTTGGATATATACATGGATTCCATTTGGATTTCATTGATGATGCGGTGAGTAGCCAATGATAATTCCCATGGTAACTTTAGGAATGAGATTCTAAAAATAGGAAGCCTATCTAGATAGCATGTGGTGATAACCTTGGAAATATTCAAGATGTTGGAGAATTCTCCTTGAGGGTTTTCTGTATATTACTCTAGCCACAATCGGGCATTTATAGATATGTACAACCTAAAAGAGGAAAAGAATCTCTCTATACAAGGATAGATAGTAAATGTAATATCTACTATACATGGAAGGAAATGATGCTCTATCACCCCCCCCTCAAACTGATGTGGGGAATCAACTAACAACAGTTTGTGAATTAGGTACGAGTGGTGAGCAATCGTCATTGTATTGGTCAGAATATCGGTAATTTGATCTTGAGAAGAGATGTGAGGAAGAGAAATGATCTCTGATTGAAACTTTCGCGAATAAAGTGGCAATCCACCTCGATGTGCTTTATCCGTTCATGAAATACAGAATTTGAAGCAATCTGGATGGCACTGGTATTGTCGACATGAAGAGGAGTCGGTTTAGGAAGTGAAATTTCAAATTCGAAAAGAAATCCACGGAGCCAAATAATCTCACTACAGGCTGAAGATATCGAGTGATACTCGGCCTCTGTACTGGACTTCAAGACGATTAGTTGTTTCTTGCATTTCCAAGAGATAAGCGATGTGCCAAGAAACATACAATATCTTATGGTGGGTCGGCGGGTGAGAGCACAACCCGTCCAATCAGTATCAGAATATGCAACAAGCTCAAGTGGAGATGTCGATAAAAAGAACAGAGAATCATTGATTGTGCCTCATAGATATCGAAGGATTCGCAAGACATCAATCATGTGCAAACTTCGTGGCTTAGCAACAAACTAACTAACCACTTGGACAGCATATGCAATATCTGGTCTTGTCATAGTTAAATAAACAAGACTACTAACGAGGTGATAGAATATGGTAGGTTGCTTTAATAAATCACCATCTTGTTTGCCATGTTGAACATTTAACTCCATTGGTGTCTCAACAGTATATTGATTAGAGATATTAACAAGATTGAGGAGATCCTGCGTATATTTGCGCTGGCTAACAAGTATACCTCGATCGATTCGAGATACTTCCAAACCCCGGAAGTATGTTAGATTGCCCAAATCTTTCAAGTGAAAGGAAGATCGAATGACATTTTTAAAGTTCCTTGATTCCATCTGTATCACTTACAATGAGAAGGATATCATCAACATAAACTAATAGGATAACAATACCATGGGAGGAGGACCAAGTAAAGAGAGAAGATCATGGATGCTTTGAACAAACCCAGCCGAACTCACAACCTCATGGAAATGCTAAAACCAAGCACGAGGAGCCTGTTTTAGTCCATATAATGCCTTAGCCTGTTTTAGTCCATATAATGCCTTACGTAGCTTGCAGACAAGATTTTTCGGACTAGTAGAGCCTGGAGGTTGGGACATGTATACGATCTCCTGTAAGTCCCCATGAAGAAAGACATTTTTGACATCCATTGGGCGAATAGGCCAATCACGGATAGCCGCAACAACAAGAAGTGTGCGAACAGTCTTTATTTTTGCAACCAGAGCAAATGTCTCCTCATAATCCATACCATACTCCTACTTATAACCTTTTGCGACAAGACGGGCCTTGTACCGATCAAGAGAGCCATTCGATTTGAGCTTGATTGAGTATATACATTTACTGCCAATCACCTGCTGATAAGGGGGATGAGGAACCAGATCCCACATATGATTATCTGCAAGAGCCTATAATTCGGCAGTCATAACATCCTTCCAACATTGGTGTATACAAGCCTGAGAATAAGATGCAGGGACAGAGACAGACTCGAGAGCAGAAAACATAGAACAAATGAGTCTATCAGGAAGATGTGACTGTCGATTGGATCGACGTACCTCTAGAAGGACTGGATCGGTCGCAGGTTGAGTAGTAGGAGGGGACGGAGGAGGCAGCATTCATAACTCGCTTATTAACAGTCCTGCAAATGATCATTAGATAAACTTGCCACAAGTGGGATATTTAAAAACGTTGTTAATCTGTGAGAACCAATAGAAGTTAGTGAAGTGGGAGACGTGGGTATATGAAAATGAATATTCTCCAAGAAAACAACATTTCTTAATACACAAACACTACGAGCAGTAGGATCATAGCAACGATAGCCCTTCTGAGTCTTTCTGATTCCAAGAAACATGCAACGAATAGATTTGGGAGATAGTTTATTACGCTCATGTGAAGAAAGATGAACATAACAAATACAGCCAAAAGTACGAAATAAAGAGTAAGGAGGAACTGAACCGAACAGAACAAAATATGGACGGACATTATTAAGAATTTTGGTAGGCATGCGATTAATGAGATAAACCAAGAGGGACATGGCTTCAGCCCAAAAATTGCGTGGAACGAAAGTTTTTGCCATCAAAGTGTTAGTAGTCTCAACAATGTGTCGATTTTTATGTTCAGCAACACCATTCTGCTGGGGTGTATCGGGACAAATTTTCTAATGAATGATTCCATGATCACGTAAAAATGCTGGAAATTCCAAGGAGATATATTCCCCTCCTTGAATCCGACCATAAAACATTAATCTTATTTTCAAATTGTGTGACAACCATCATGTAGAATTGTTTAAAAGTTGCGAAAACCTGTGACTTGTAATGTAAGAAATATATCCATGTATGTCTTGAGAAGTCATGCCATCCAATCCGTTCATCTAGCATGCACATCGGATTGAATGGTTCCCAAAATCATGACATTTAATCAGTCATGTGGGCCACACCACACGAATTTTGAGTTTTAATCAAGATTGCACATCAATCCATATGGTGTGATCCACCTGAGCTTTTGATTTGACTAAATTTAGGATCCATGATGAAAATGTGAAGGCTCACCTGCTAGACTGGGTTGATCTGATGTATGTGGTCCCACGTAGAGATCAATAAGAGTAAGTCAGGACCTTGGCTTACCCAAGCAAGTTAGGCTAGCACAGTCCATTACTTTTTTCATCTATCGTGAAACTTCTAAATTCACATGAAAGATATTTCAATGACCATGATTTTCATTCTCTTTTAATATTTGGTATAAAAAATAAGACTGGATTCGTGAGGAACCGAAATTAGCACTTGTAGCAAATTCACAAGCCTGATGCTAGAGTTTTTTTATTATTTAAATAATATCTTTTTATTCCTTGTAGGTAGAAATCACATGAATTCGTTTCTCTAAGGGGGCGTTTGGAATCTTAAGTTACTTAAGATAAGCTACTTATGCCTCAAGTAACTTATCTTGGTTTCTACTTATTAAGGGTCCATTTGGATGCCACCAAATAAGTTACTTTTTCTACTTACAGCAGTAGATAAGTAACTTATTTTAGATAAGTAAGTTTGGTTTATGATAATAAAAATTAAGTTGCTTATTAAACTTGGAAGTACATAATCACTTCAGCTAATATTTTTAGCTTTTTTACTTTAATTTTAACAAGTTGCTGAAGAGAAGAATACGAGAGGTGAAAGAGAGGAAAAATATAAGCACGTTGTTTACCATCAAGGCAGGCCCCAAATGAATAGACAGTGTTAGTGTGCATGGTAAGTGCATGTGATGGGCGGTGGATATTGAACATGGGCCCCACATGATGGATAATAATATTCACGGTTGGCCCTACTTGATAGATGACCAACAACAAAGGCAGGCCCAACATAATGAATGATGCGCATTAAAGGTCAGGCCATAATGATGAATTGCCCACATCCAAGGTGAGCCTTACATGATGGATGGCCCACACAATGAATGGTCCACATCAAAGGTTGGATCCACATTGAAGGTGGGGCCCACATGATGGACAATCAACATTAAAGGTGGACTCCACATGATGGGCAATTAATAATGGGGGGCTCCACATGATGGATGATCCACATCAAGATGGGCCCCACATGATGGACGGTCCACATCAAAGGTTGGGCTAATGAGAATGGCCCATATCCAAGGCAGGCTCCGCAGGATGGACAACCCACATTGGAGGTGGGCCCAAATGATGGATAGTTCGCATCAAATGTGGACACCACATGATGGGTGGCGGATATTGAAATGGGCCCCGCATGATGGACAATGACATTGACATGATGGACAGTCCACATCAAAGGTGGACTCCACATGATGGGCAATTAATAATGGGGGGCTCCACATGATGGACGGTCCACATCAAAGGTCGGGCTAATGAGAATGGCCTATATCCAAGGCGGGCTCTGCATGATGGACAACCCACATGGGAGGTGAGCCCAAATGATGGATGGTCGACATCAAAGGTGGACACCACATGATGGGCGGTGGATATTAAAGATGGGCCCCACATGATGGACAATAACATTGACATGATGGACAGTCCACATCAAAGGTGGACTCCACATGATGGGCAATTAATAATGGGGGGCTCCACATCATGGATGATCTACATTAAGGTGGGCCCCACATGATGGACGGTTCACATCAAGGTCGGGCTAATGAGAATGACCCATATCTAAGGCGGGCTCTGCATGATGGACAACCCACATGGGAGGTGAGCCCAGATGATGGATGGTCCACATCAAATGTGGACACCACATGATGGGTGATGGATATTGAAGATGGGCGCCACATGATGGACAATAACATTGACATGATGGACATTCCAGATCAAAGATGGACTCCACATGATGGGCAATTAATAATGGGGGGCTCCACATGATGGATGATCCACATCAAGGTGGGCCCCACATGATGGACGGTCCACATCAAAGGTCGGGCTAATGAGAATAGCCCATATCCAAGGCGGGCTCCGCATGATGGACAACCCACATGGGAGGTGGGCCCAGACGATGGATGGTCCACATTAAAGGTGGACACCACATGATGGACGACAGATATTGAAGATAGGCCCTATATGATGGACAATAACATTGATGGTGGGCCAAGCTCGAGTAGCTGTTTTGCGCTTGATGCTCAAGCCAAGCCAAGCTCAAGCTCAGTGGGCCACTGATCAAGCCAAACTCGAGCAGTGCCAATCTCGGCTTGAGTTCGGCTCGTGTGGAGCTCTACTTATATACTTATTTTTTTTTCTTGTACATTTCCAATGTGGGACAATGGAGTTGCTCAAAAATCAAAACTCAACATGTGGAGGAAAACCCTTTTGATGAAAAATTTGAAACACAATTTTACTTAAAAATCCTTTTAAATACACCATATGTAAGTTTGAATTTTCATCTCTTGTAATTCATTTTCATAATGGATTAATATCGCTTTGTGTCGTGATTTTTTCCTGCAAGGGTTTTTCACATAAAAATTGTGTTCTCTGTTTGCTTTGATTGCGTTTGTTTATTACTTATTTGATTAAACTCTGTGATTGCTTCCGTGACGCCCCAACACTAATTAGGTGTATATGGGGTAACATTTACCAATCACTTGCTGGTGCATAGAAATAAGAACCCACCTGGACAGGTATAATTTCTAAACATACTCTAAACTATTTCAAGGGCTAAATTATATATACCAATGAATTTGGTTGGCTCACAGGTGCTGCTGGCCTTTCAGCATGGTCATTCAAACATGGACCTTGGTTTGGTGAATATGGAGATTGAGAGCTGTTAGCCCTTGCTGCTGTTGAGTTTGTTGCTTCTCTTCATGAGATGATCCTTGGTTTTTATGTTGGCGCCCGGCGGTATGATATACAGGCCCCCCGTTTTTTTTTCAATCAATAAAATTATATGTATGCTCCCACCTTTGTTAAAAAATAAAATAAATATTAAATTTAAAAATTACACCAATGAATATTAAACCAACAAATCCCTAGGGACCTAACTGTGGAGTACATTTGCACCATGCAACAGCTGTCCCCACCATGAAAATCACCAGGCACAAAAATCAGTCTGGTCCACTTGTTGGGTGGTCATACATTAAATCAGTTAACGTTAGTTGTTTGTTTCCAAATGGTATGGCCTTCTGATAAGTGGACGACCATTCTGATTTTTATTCTAGACAATCTTTATGGTGGGGCCCATCTTTTGAGGGTACGATGTCTTATACAGCTAGCATGTTGGCGTGAAAGAACTGATTAGACGACAGGTTAGCTTGTCCCTTCTCTTATTCAATGGTCACTAGCAACAAATTCCTTTTTTATGATGACAATGATACATTAAAAACACTGTGATGCATTTAACTTACCCAACTGATTTTTTGGGTTTGCTAGTATACATTCCCATGCATTTGAATAACATATGCCAAGACTTTACAATGGCTCTGATTGTAAATTAGAGGAAAAACTCCAAGATTGAAATGTTTTGATCCTTTGATTTTTTTTTTTTTTTTTTTTTTCATGAGTTAAGGAGACCGTCCATATCCAAAGAAAAATTATCCAACGGCTAGAATATTCCAATCTAAGAGCTTATTTTATTTGTATCCCCCATCCAACATGAGGCCATCATATAAACGGTTTGGATTTCTCAAAAATGACCTCATATTTAAGGGCCAAAGCCTCAATGTACGCTATAGCAATACATCAGGATGTATTTTAGCAAAAGTCCTTATATTTTAATCAGTATTCCTCCATAGGAGTTAGGTCTACTTATTTTTGTTTCTAAAGAGTCTGATTAGTCAACTTTCTTCTTGCTCTTATAATTATTTTAGCCTTTGTAAACGTTTTATACAGCTCTCTCCACATGGCACATGTGGCAAACACATGTGATGATCAAGGCTGTTGGTACTGTGGGCCAACATTTTGAAGGGTTATAGGAAAAATATTACAATTTTGGACGTGTTGTACCCTATTTCTGATGAGGCTCAGCAAGACAAATGAAGAGAAGACACGTGGCATTGCATGGAAGTTGTATAGCATGCATGCAACCCGTGGAGTCATGTAGAGCGGAATTTTCGAGTTGACAGTTGACATTAGTTGATTGAAGCACGTCCTTTGGGAGGTGAATGGTCAAAGCAAGCGTTGGAAATTGCGAAACGTCGTAAAGAAGAGGAAAAGTCTCAAGGAATCTCTAAGGTCATAATAGCTGAAGAAAGAGAAGATCTAAAAGATTCTCCTTAGCCATAGAAAGTCTATAAATAGGAGATGAAATAGACGGAGCAAAAGATTTAACACCAAACAAACAAGCCCAAATTACCTTTCCTTATCATATCTTAACATAATCTGCAATCTAGGAGTAGTTGTAACGTAAGTTCATGCTTGCTGAACGATCTTAGCCGTAATCATAAGACCATGCCCGCATGATCAGTTTATCTCAATATATAATCAGTTCTCTTTCTTATAGAATTGTTTATTTGACAGTTAATAACTCTAACCGTCTGTCATTATTATTGATTTTGTATCTGAAAAGTCTTTTCTAATGGAAGACAACGTGCAATTCATTTTAGAGGACGAATCCTACCCTTTATCAATCACTTAATAATGATGAACTCATTTACAAGTGGCTGAATAGAAAACCAGAATCTCCAGGCTTTGGTCATATATGGTTGAGTACGACATATTTGCCTCTCTCGACGCTTACGGTTGAAGTTAAATAGGTAGGTATCAAGTCCCACAGTCAGCTCTGACGTTTGCCCACTACACCACACGGCCGAAAGCATTACTTGAGTGCTGAAAATATGAGGAAACAGATGTCAATCTTGTTCAGCCATCGTGAGGTCTACTGGTTGAATATGGACCGTTCATTGGAGAATTACACTGGCAGTCTTCGATTGCATGGATAATCCCTATACGTTAAGCATGTGAGATATCGACGTGGTGACCCACTTTTTCAACTGTCACGACCAATACACGTGTTTTCCACGTGTACCGTGAGGAGAGAGCTGCGTATCGTTATTCTTCTTATTTTAGGTAAACGCTAGTACTGCATCTGCGTGTTTCATCAATGGTGTCGGATTTACAGACTTGATTTCCTGAATATAAATATATGTACGTTGGAGAAACTTTAGGAGTTTGGACTAAATGGTCTTCTATTTAACAAAAAAGTGAAGGATAAGGGGCAATTACGTAATTTAGCACGGGTCTTTTTTTTTTTTTTTCACAGAAACCCACACCCACATCCCCCACACACTCACACCACATACGCGCACTCGATCCCTGGTGGCAGTGTTGAAACTCTTGTGAGTCTACCACTGAGCCATGAATATGGAGACCCGATATCAATCTTTACCTTTTCGTCAATCTGCCCAATTGTTTAAAAAAATAAAATAAAATAAAAAATTATTTCTAATGGTTAACCAACTTCAATTTATTTTGAGAATGATGGACAATCAAATATGGGGACCATTTACGACGATGCAAACACCACATAAAGTACAATGAATATGGATCATCCATTTCTTAGATATTGATACTGTGGTTACATTGGTTTCTCAAAGTGATTCTTAAAGGGAAAGGGCAATCAAAGATGGAGGTTTTAGATTTAGAATCATCCAGCCGAAATGATTTGGGAAATTTATGGTCAACTTAAGCCGGGGCAAGCAGGGTCTAGCAGTAGTCTATGTTTAGTGAACGCTCATGGTTACGAGTGGTGACAAAGGAACTAAAGCTATTCGTTCCCTGATGTGGCCCCACCTTTGCTTTACTCAAGCAGAGACGAAGCTACTTTTACCGAAGACTTTCCAGCGCTCGTAGAAGCATCTGGAACACAAGGACGTAAAGGAAAAGCTGCCATGATCCACGAATCTCCTTCTAATATTCCCCCTACAACTCATACAGTAGAAGCTTTGCCACAAAAGCCGATATAATCTCAATCTGCCAACTCTCCAAGACAGCGCGGTGCTAATCACGAATCCAGCGGCAGTTCTTTCTCCTTAACATCTCCGGCAACTCAATCATCCTCACCGTCAAGATCTATTCGATCTTCAAGTGAAGAAGCCACTGTCCTTCTGGCCGGGACCAATCGAAATGGGACACTGATCGTGGAAGAACAACATGCATAAATGAACCACGCGCAGGCCTTTATCATGGGAGAATGCCATGGTCTACGAGAAGCGCTAGCTACACTGGCCAGGACTGCGACTCAAACCACTGTGCCACCTATGTTGGCCAACACAGATAATAACGAACAAGAGGCCGCTGAAGTGTCGCATCCACCAAGAGCCGCTTCCCGTGGCTCGGCGCCTCAAACCGCCCAAATGGTTACTTAAGAAGCAGTTGGCAAATGATAGCCGAGACGGTCCGCTTAGAGAGGGAAAGAGATCAAAGAGGTAGGGCTCTCAATGGGTCGATCTGGATTGGATCCAGCTGGATCCGGCTCCAAGTCCATATATTTGTAGACGGATTCGGATCCAACTCGATCCAAAAGGTGATATCCATATCCGATCCATTTATAAATTGTTAGACCCATTTCTGATCCAAAATCCATGTAACTATTGGATTCGGGTCGGATCTAGGTCTGAATCCACCCCCATTACAAATTTAAAAAATATATAATATAAAATTTATAATGTAATATATTTAATTTAGTAGAAAATTGATGCAATTCCCACTATTTAATGTGGTATGGTCTACCTAAGAGTGGCATGTGACATGTCTTAAATTTATCTATAAAACAGATGCCAGCATGAATATAACATATGAGTAAGGTGACAATGAGTTGGATCTTAATCGGATTCGGATTGTACTCGGATATGTTCATGTGAATCCAAATCCGGTCCATTTAAGTAATCGGACCTATTTTAAGGTCCAAATCTGGTCCATTTAACTAATTGGACCTATTTTAAGATCCAAATCCGCATTATACGGATTCTGAGCGAATCGGATCTCAGATCTGACCCGCTCCATTGAGAGCCCTACAGAGAGGGCAATTAAGTTATCAGACCCCTTATCCCAGAGAAATGGAAGATATACCTTTCCCCACCAATTTCAAGTATCCAGAGGTTTAGAAGTTCAATGGGGATGGCTCTCTAGATGAACAACCAATGTGATTCATGATGGCTATGGGCAATCTCTCTACAATCCCTCAATATTGCCGTTTGTTTGGATCATCGCTCATAGGAAAGGCCTTCAGATGGTACTTAACTTTAGCCCCTGGGTCCATAAGTGGGACTAGATGCAAGACGCATTTATGATGAACTTCTTTTCTACCAAAAGAGAAGCCAGTCTCACTGAATTGGCTACAACCTGACAAAGGGAAGTTGAGTCAATAGAAAAGTTTATTAGCAGGTGGTGAGTGCTAGGTGCTTCATGTAGGCAACTCTCAAGAGAAGGAGAGCTAGTGGAATTATGAGTTGGATGCATAGAACCGAAAATCGCATTTGGATTAACGAGCACAAACGTCCGTACTTTCCATGATTTGGCAACAAGAGCTCATGCTCTTGAAAACATGGTAAAGAAAGTACCCACTTTTTGAACAGAAACGATGCGATGTAGTTTTGGTAAGTCTTCAACAGACGTCACTGACAAAGAAAAAAGAAAAGAAGACAACAAAGACAATATGAGAGATGATCGAAAAGATAGAAAGACCTACTATTAGGGAGGTTGGTGGAAAAGCGCCCCAGATCGGTATGATTATTACAAATACTCATTCGGAAATGATGATGTACTGCTAATGATGAATCAACTAATAGCCGTCGGAATGATCAAACTCCCTCAACCTAGATGACCCGAAGACATTGAGAAATCCAAAGAGAATGATTATTGCCATTATCACTGGATGGTCGGACACCCTACTGGGAGGTGTTATACCATCAGGAACATACTCCAAAAGATGATTGATAGAGGAGGGATTATCATGGGAAGCAATGATGACAAAGGGAAAAGAGTAGAGACAAATGCCGGTCTATGGAGATTGGACATTATATGATCAAAATGTCTTTTAGCAGGACGATGGAGTCGTTACCTTTCGTACTCCCTCTGGAACTATGTGATTCAGAGGTCGAGGATGAAGGTCGGAATACTGATAGGATCTGGCAAGTGGTTACAAGTAAGCGACAGATGAAGAACTGACAAAGACTCCCGAAGAAGAAGAAACGGAAAGGGTCAACAAAGCATAGGCCTAGGACCGGAATGGGCCGTTAATGAAACTCTTTCTGTACAACCACGTGGTACACAAAATATGTGAAATAAGTAATGGACGAAGAAAAAGGTCACCGAATCAGATACCGAAAGACGACAAAACCTGTTTACAAAGATCACTCTCAAAGGATATCTCCCGAGCAGGTTTTACAAAGCCTTATAGAAGCCCAGCAGAAAGGACATGGTCGAAATGTTTTAGGAAAGGAATACTGCCTCCAATAAAGAGGAAAAGGAAGAGACAGAAAAATACAATCAATTCAGCTTTCTTTGAACAAGTGATTGTTCGAAGTATGACTATATCAGCCATCCCCGATGACTGCTAACAAAAAAGAATAAAACAACACTGGGGATCAGGGCCTACAGTCTTTCTAGACACTGCAGGGTTAGAAAAGTCTCAAGTACCAATGTTGTCCCATTCTCAGGGAATGAATCACCTATATAGCATTTATTACAATTCAATAGGCGGCTCGCCCAATACAAGTATGATGAGAAGGAGCTAGTAGAACAGTTTGATAATTCCTTGATCAGTCCGACTAAACATTGGTACGATATAGAAATCAGAGAAAGCATCAGCAATTGGAAATATGTTTGTCACTTGTTTATACTAAGGTTCTTTATACTAAGGAGAGCAATGACAGTGGCAGAATTAACCAGATGGGAAATAAATAGTGAGGAATGCCCATACGAGTATGTGTTAAAATGGAAAAATGTTGTCCACAGCCCGAGTAGGATGCTCGAGTATTTATATACGCAGCTGGAAGGAATTTGCATTCAAAGTATGAAGATACTGATTGAAGAAAGATACGAACCTTATACATTCTTTAGCTTAATGAAGGAAAATGGAAACATGGGCCCCATCTGCGACCAAACGCGGCCCCTTGTCCATTTCTTCAACGATGCACATGCAAAAAGGGTTCAACAACTATTGGGCTTCAATAAATTTCCAACCCTTCGAAGTGACGAAATCCGCAAGAGAAGGACGAATTCCAGATTTTCCGAAGTTCATGCTTTTTAAGGAAGGGACACAATCTTCGCTAGAGAACCTACTGTCCTACGAAGGGGCAACAAATTTCAGGGAAAATGTTTTCGAAAAATATCTCATGAAGAATTCCGTCTACTTAGTAGCAACATCCAGCAAGGGGGTGGCTTGGTATTTGGCTTTGCCATCAAAGGTGTTCGTAACATGTGAACAAATGAAAGATATATTTATCTTGCGATTTTATGAGTATAATATTTGAATATCAGCAGCTAAGTTGAAAAGAACCATCCAATTTCCTAAAGAAGACGTACTAGACTTCGTACGCAGGTGGTAGAATGTAAGTTCTTGTTTTATGACGCTCCTCGCATCAGAAATGGTTATGGTACAAGAATGCATTTGAGCCACTATCCTTAAACATGGACTTTTTCAGGGTCACGTAAGGTTACCCAACACTTTACAAAATTTGTTGAGAGAATTAGTCAAGCAGTTTCATGAAAAGTCACAAGAATTGGTGAGAGAATTAGTCAAGCAGTTTCATGAAAAGTCACAAGAATTGTTGAGAGAATTAGTCAAGCAGTTTCATGACAACTACAACATTACCATCGATGAAACAATAGAGCCATTCGATGTGATTCCTTTCATAGATGTCGAAGAGAGTGACATTATAACTTTACAGTCTGGGAAGTGACTAACGAGTCCACAGCAGAATTGATGCATGAAAATCACCATAAAAATGTAGTTCCAGAGTAATAACCAAGAAGAGAGGCACCACGGAATAAACCCCATAGTGCAAGAGAAGGACTACACACAGAAATGTCTTCAGCTTCAGAGGTGACTTATGACATTATCACCCATTTGAAAAGGATCCCCGTAAGATTAAGCGTCTACAATGCATTACAGTTGTCCAAAAACTTTGGCAATCATTAATTCAGGCCTTGTCGGACGATGAGATAAGAGAGACGATGCTAACTGAAATGGAAGAAGTTAGAGCCGAGAAAGACGATACCACTAGTTGGAATTCTATATCTGAAAAGATAAAGGCGGCCATGTCTACCGTCACTTTTTGGATGAAGACTTGATGCTTAGCGAAAAGGAACATAATCAACCCCTCATGGTTACCGGTTATATTAATGAGAAGCAAGTAAAATGTATAATGTTGGATGATGGCCCTGTGTTAATCTGATTCCTTTGAGTGTACTCACTAAGTTGGGTTGCAGACAAACTCAGCTACAAGCCAGCAGAATGATGATTAAAGGGTTTAACTAAGATGGGCAGAAAGCGTTGGGCACTATAAACTTGATGCTAAAAATTGAAGAGATTGTTACCAAGGTCATATGCCACATAATCGATGTACTGATAACTTACAACTTGTTACTTGGAAGGTCTTGGATGCATAAATATGGTATAATGTCGTTCAAATTGTATCAGTGCTTTAAGTATTATCAAAATGGTACTCAGCATAGGATCATGGCTGACACAAAGCCATATATAGTTGTAGAGACACTCTTTGCCGATGAAAGATATTATTATGAATTCGCCAACGAGTTTCAAGGATAATAAAGATAAGACAAAGAAGAATAATGTAATTGACAACGCAAGAGAAAAAGGGAAAGAGACAACACACCTAGGGGACTCTGAGCCGAAAGTGGTAGAGTTAAGACAAAAGAAGTTTTATCTTGTGCCTAAGCATCTGAGGTAATCAGGACATCCGCCCCTAATGAAGATAACTTCATATCAGCTAAAAGTATTGCGGTCCAATTTTACGATGCAAATACCTAGGGGGGAAAGAGCTAAAAGGATTGCAGTCTATTCTGCATGAAGCCAAGTTTAAAGCATTCAAAATCGATACTATTATATGCGCTACATGATCAGGAAAATATTAAAAAGGGTTCCGAAGAAATAAAAGACGTTGAATTGTCATTAGAAGAGTTGAAAAGGTACAGTTTGACAAGTTGAAAGATGATGTAGGCCATGGGCTTTGACTATGATTAACCAACGGGATTGAATGAGATGAAGGGCTCCGGGTCCCTATAAACATCCATGAGACAAAGCGCGAGAAATTTCGCAGGTTAAGGACGTCTCCGAACACCTTCTAGGTAAATATGATCAGCAAGGGCTTGCAAACGAATTGTAAAATTATAGAGGAAGCCGATCATGATATGATCACTACGGATGTTGAGAAGGAAATTGTGCAACCAGGAACAGTGCCCGCGTAAATCGAAGATGGGGGACAACTCACTGTTGATGAGTTGCGTGAAATAAATTTGGGGACGGAAGAAAATCCTTAGAGCACGTACATCAGCGTGAGGTTGTCAAAAGAAGGGGCCAGCAGATACTGTGAAATGTTAAAAAGAAAATAAAAACATCTTTGGTTGGAACATTGAAATGTCAGGATTAGAACCAACAGTAGCCATGCAAAAGCTTAACATCTCTAAGGAGAAGGGACTTGTCAACCAAGTGCAACGTCGCTTTCATCTAGACCCGATCCTGAAGATCGAGGAAGAGGTGAATAAGCTTATAAATTTTGGTTTCGTTCAAGAATTCAAGTATCCCAAGTGGATATCTAAAATTGTCTCAGTTAAAAAGAAAAGTTGACAAATAAGGGTATGCGTTGATTTCAGATATTTGAATGAAGCGTGTCCGAAAGATGATTTTCTGCTATCAATCATAGAGTTGCTAATCGACAGCACCACAAATTATGTCGTAATGTCTTTCATGGATGGTTATTTTGGGTATAACCAAATACGAATGGCACCAGAGGATGAAGAGGCTACAGCCTTCAGGATGTCTTTGAAAATATATTGCTATAAAGTTATGACATTTGGGTTAAAGAATGCTGGAGCTACTTACCAACGGGCCATGCAAAATATTTTCCATCACATGATGCATAAGCATGTGGAATGTTACATAAATGATTTGGTAGTACGGTTAGGCAACCACGAAGAGCATCGTGATCATCTAAAAGCAATATTTTGAAGGCTTCGAAAGAAACATTTAAAAATGAATCTTTTAAAATGTGCACTCGGTGTGTCTTTTGAAAGATTTTTGGGATTCGTCGTAAGGCATCAAGGAATAGAAATAGACCCTGGGAAGATCAAGGTGATCCAGGAAATGCAACTGCTAAGGAATCTGAGAGAATTGAAAAGCCTTCAAGGGAAGTTAGCATATATTCGCTGTTTTATATTAAATCTAGTTGGGAGATGCCATCCATTTTCTTGCCTAATGAAAAAGGAGGTGGAATTTTTGAATGGGATCAAGCTTGTCAGAAGGCCTTTGAATCCATTAAAGACTTGCTGAGATGACCTCCAGTATTAATTACACCGATTTAAGGGAGGTTATTCATCCTATACATTGCAGCCTGTGACGATTGGCTTGGTGCTTTGCTATCCTAGAAGAATGAGCAAGGTAAAGAAAGCGTGTTATATTACTTAGGTCGAACTCTGGTGGGGGCAGAGAATCATTATTCTCCCATGAAGAAGACATGTTTGGCACTAATATTCGCAGTACAGAAATTGCAACATTATTGTCTGTCACATGACGTGACCCTTATCTAGCGAGCTGACCCAATAAAATATCTTATGACATGACCAATGTTGTCCGAAAGGCTGGCCAAATGGATGCTACTATTATTAGAATTCACCATCACATATACCCCCTCCAAAGCAGTAAAGGGTTAGGTTATGGCCAATTTCTTAGCCACTCATCCAGCCATTAGCGGTGAAGAAATCTTGGATGATTCGCCCGACGAGGAGGTATTTTTTATGGAGCTAGCCGAACATTGGCAGATGTATTTCGACGAAGTCGCCCGAACGACAGGAGCAGGTGGTAGAGTGGTTTTCATTAGCCCCAATGGTGATTTATTGCCTTATTCCTTTACTTTATGCGTGGTTTGCACCAAAAATGAAGTTGAATACAATGCACTCATCATCGAATTAGAAATCGTACAAGAAATGCAAATACCAGCCACAAAGGTCTTTGGGGATTCATAGCTTATCTTAAACCAGTTGATCAAAGAATATGAGATAAGAAATCCGAAACTCCGGCCCTAGTGTTGCAAAGCTAAGGAGTTGTTTAAAAACTTTCACGATATCACTATCCAGTGTTAGTGTACTTTTTTATGGCATACTAGTGCACCTTAAATTTCAATCATGTGCGTCTATGTCTTGTAATGTTGGTTGAGCCTTAGCAAGGAAGACCGAAGATTTAAGTGGACAAGAATCATTAAGGAAGAAGAAACAGGTATAAGAGATGCCTTGGTGACCTTAACCCTTAGAACCAAAACAACCCTAAACCTCTAGATGGCTCGGACCACATAGGTGAAACCTTAATCATCATTATTAGTCTTAGAACACTTAGAAAAATATGATAAGTTAGGTTAATAATAGAGGTGCAAGCTGTTGTAAATGAACTAGCCCAAACAATAGTTTTCGAGTGGACTTTGATCCATCAGAGTTCACTCTTGATGGGACTTCGATCGATCAAACATATGTCCTGCAACATTTATGAATTCTCTGGACAGTTCTCCAATCAATCGAACAAGATACTTCGAGCCATCGAAGTGGATTTTTCGATCCATCGGAGAGTGGTTCAATCCCTCATCAAACTGGATGTCCAATAACTTCATAAACTCTCTAGATAGTTTTTCGATCCATCAAAGGATATTTCAAGCCATCGAAGATCCCTCGAGCCTTCAAGCCATGTTTTGACCGTTGGAGATTTATCTATAAAAGTGAGGAGTTCAATTCTTGGGCAAGGGAGAAGGAGTTTAGTAATTTAGAAGCCACCATTGTTGGAGACCTTTAGAAGCTCTAATCCTAACCCATCCAAGTCATTCTTCTTATGATTTATCATAAGCATTAAGCATTTAAAGATAAAAATGAGAAAGAACTTGTTCTCTCTTGATTTCTAAGAGTTTAGACACCTTGAACATAGGTAAAACCCTTGTATAAACACATGCCAAGAATCCAATCAGGTGTATTCCTCTAGAAAACCATTTTTTGTTAGTTTTAGAGGATTCACCACCTCCCATCGCCTTGGACGTCTCATGAAGATCTCATGAAAGGAGAGTAATAGTTGGAGCTGAAGCATGGCGACGCATCGGCATTAGTGACCGATGGAGCAAAGGAGAGCTAATTAAAGCATGAAAGAGTGGAGATCAAGCAACCCAAAGCAGCACATCAACGGGGCTCAAATTCGATAAGTAAGGTTGTAAATTTGTGTTGATTCCAATAACTCTTTTTTCGTGGAGAATTAAGTATGGTGTTTGAATTGCCAAACTTGATAGGTTCGGTAATAGAACCTATGCCCGATTGTAGGGCCGAATCAAGTCTCCAAGTGGGGAGCCTCCAGCAGGAGGATAAACTTAGCTCGTTTGTAGGACCTTGGCTCGGTTATAGAGCTTAAAACCATTGAGATTTAGTTATAGGACATTAACTCATGAGATGAGTCTAAATTGGGGTTCGGTTGGAGGACCTTGGCTTGAGTAAATGTTAAATTGAGGTTCGGTTGTAGGACCTTTGCTCTTGAATATAGCCTAAATTGTCAAGTCTCTAAGGGGAGCCACCGACACGGGTGTGTACATGTATTTTCAGTTATCAGACCCAATCCTTGTGTAGGATTGTAAGGTTAGAAGAAACTTATTTAAAACTCCCAGGTTGTAAGGTGAACATGATTTAAAACCCTCTAGTGAAATTCAATGTACTCGAGGGGTGAGGATAACAATCAGGTCTGGAGTAGACAAGTAGTCGAACCACTATAATGCTTGTGTTTGTGATGTATTTGAGCACGTTGTTATTATAGCATTATATGTTTAATTGCTTAATTATGAATGCTTAATAAGAATGTATGTGTTGAGCTCTTAAATGTGCATGTTCTAACCCCATTTCATCACTAATTATGCATGATTTATATGTTTAAAGACCTATCTAATGCATGGTTTTGTGATTGTAGGAATGAGAGAGAGACTTCGTCATTTAGATGCTTAAAGACTCTTCTTACATGCTTTAAAGATCAAAGGAATGAAAAACAAGAGATGGTGGATAGATGTAAGGGAGGAAAAGAAGAAAAAAAGAACAAAAATGTAGAAAAAAAAGTTGCACTGCCGACCGGCCGGCTAACTGGTTGGCCATGGTCCACGATTGGTCGGTAAACTGGTCATAAATTTAATGAAAATAGGGTTTTGTTGCTAACCTTTTTGGAGGAAAACTACCCATTCTCGACCAGTTGTTCAACCATTCGATCACCACTAACGATTGGTCGGCTGACCGGTCAGAAAATTAAATTGGGAGTTAGAATTTTCCAAAAACTCGCTGGACTAAAATGGAGCATTTTAGTGCACCTTGTTTGTCAATCACTTACGTCAGTGAGTCTAGTGTCGGTTGAGCCTAATGAAGACGAACACCGAAGACTCAAGTGGCCCCATTGCATCAAGGAAGAAGAAACAGGTAAAAGTGATGCCTTGATGTGCCTTAACCTTGACCAAAACCTAACCCTTAACCTCTTTGATGACCTTGACCTTATTAGGAAACCTTTAGTCATCATAGATTGGCCCTAGGTGCACCAAAAGATCATCCAAAACCTTGGCCATAGAGTGGGGTTGTGAGAAAGTTGGGTCAGCAAACAAATTGGCTGAACCCAGGCCTGTCCGACCGGTCAAGACCGGTCGGACAGGCTCCTTAGTCCAGTCAGTGTGCAATAGGTCCTTGGGCCGACCAGTCTTGACCGGTCGGTTGGGCTAGTCCGACCAGTCACGACCGGTCGGACAGGTGCCCCCAGCAGACAGCAACCTCACTGTCCTTCCTGGCTGTTGGCCGACCGGTCGGGACAGGTTGACAACTAGTCGTTTTGCCCGTTTTCTGACCGTTGAAGCTCATTTCCTTTATATATGGAGCTCGATTTTTGGGCATTGAAGAGAGGGTTTTGAGAACCTATTGTCCACACCTTTTGTACATCATTTGGGGCCTCAAAGAGGAGGAGTTTCAAGTCATATCCCTTGTGTTTAATCACAAGTGAGGGCATTCAAATGCAAACTAAGAGATGACTTGATTCCTCTCTCAATTCTAGAGGTGAGACAATATACCAAATAGGCATATCTCTTGTTCAAGACCTCTAAAAGACCCTCTAGGTGAATCTCCTAGTTAGAACAAACTATATATCCCATGTAGGAGATTCAACCATCCTCTTATCACCTTGGGCATCTCAAAGGCATCACAAGCAATGTGATTGATCGAGTGTAGCTGAGGCATTGGCGACGCAACGGCGACAAGATCGTGGGAGCAAGGGAAGCTGATTGAAGCACGGGAGAGCGGAGATCAAGCAACCCGAATCGGCGCTAAACAAGGGGCTCATCCGACAAGTAAGGTTGTCTTTATTGAGAGTCCATTTAGAGTTTATTTGTCAAACTCAATCTAGGGACGTTAGCCGGGCCTAAACTAAGTCTCCAAGGGGGAGCCTCTGACACGGGAGTGAACGTGCGTCGGGTTGAGAGTTAGCCTACGTCCCAAACTCTGTTTGGGTTGAGAGTTAGCCCTTTGTCCAAAACTCCGGTTATGGTTAAGAGGTGAACCGGTAAAACCTCCGTGTAAAGGTTGAGAGGTGAACCTCATTTAAAACCTCTGATAGTGAATGCCGGTGTGCTCAAAGGAGTTGAGTACTTGAACCGGGAGTGGAGTAGACCCAAAGTCGCACCACTATACATGCTTGTGTTTGTGATTGATTTGAGCACATTGTTATCTTAGCATTGGATGTTTAATTGTTTAATTATGAATGCTTGATAAGAATGTATGCTAGGCACTAGATTAGCACATCCACACATAAGATATACTTTCACTAGTAGTGTAACTTGAGCTCATTGATCCATTCTCATAAGTCTACATATGTTGCATAGGTTAGGAGCTTGATTAGTCATATCATTTGTTTACCTATGCATGCTTAGACTAGGATGTTTATTACTCAAAACCATATGTTAGTCTTGTGATTGGACCCACTTAGGGTTGGAAGCCGAAGTGTTCTTGCTTACTTAGTTTAATTTGTTCAATTGTGTAAGTAGGCGAAAAGAATTTCAAAAAGGGTCCTAATCACCCCCTCCTATAGGTTTAGCCATAATTCTGGTTGCTCTTTAAGCTTTCACACATACGTAGGTGTCGTGTTAGACTACCGACGTACTTTCAGTCTAAACCGATCTAGCTTCTATTTCTTTTGGTTCTTTCTCTCTCTTCTCTCCTTCTTCTTCTTCCATCTTTAGCCCACCTTGGATCATCATCAAGGACCATCTAAATGTTGTCTTTTGAACATCAATTTGGTGTAATCCCTCTCTCATTCCTACATCCACAAAACATGCATTAGATAAACCTTTTAACATGCAAATCATGCATAAGATGCAATGTAATGGGCTAGGATATGTACAAATTGGAAGCTCAACAGTCATCTACGACCAATCTATCTTTAAGGTCACTAAAAACTAGAAATTGGTATAACAAAATCAAATCATTGTGTTCTATCTTTTCTACGACCTAGCTGTTTGTTTGTTTTATCATCTTGCAACTTTGATAACGTCATAAAGGAAGGTGATTGGGACGCACCCATTCTTGCTCTGATTCATCAAAAGTCCAGGGGAAGTAATCTCCTAACTAACCAATGAAGTAATGTCAAGGCATAAAGTTAGATGAAGCGCCAACGGATGGACTCTTGCAATGGGTAGCGATTTCTCCAAGACCCCTATATAGTGAGCAAAGTACTGGAGGAGCCAGTGAATACTTCTTACCTTCATCCATTACCCTAACCACAACAATAAGGAAGGGCAAATAACATCAACACATTTAAAGCTGGAAAGCATAATAAAGCCTCAGCAATACACTAAGAACACGACTAGCTCACATGATTTGCTGAGTTCTGAAGGCTTGTTGATTGTTCGTCCAAGTTTAACAAGATCTTCATAATCACCTCCTGAAAAGTTGTCAAAAGGAGGCTGGAATTAATAATAGAAAAAGGAGGAACATAAGAAAAAAGGGAGATTTAAGAAGATAGTTGCTTACGAAAGATATCTTGAAAAGTGCGTCAGCCATGTCTTATTCTAAATCTTCCCAACAGAGGGAAATTTGGACATCTCCTTAAACAATTCTACCAGCGTGGCACTAACTTTAGTCTTGCATGATGAAGGAGAAAAATATGCAAATTCTTCATTCGTAAGCACATATTCATCGAAGGAGTTGCCTAAAATAGGGAGACCAACTATTCGGTGCAGGTCCCACAATGTAATTCTAACTTCACCATAGGGAAGGTGGAAAGAGTTCATGATTAGACACCAGTAATTCAGAAAACCCTTCAGAATCGGGATATCTTATTCAAGATATTTTGAAGTAACTTCAATAACATCCAATAATCCTATAGAAGCTAGGACGGATCGATGTGTCTTCATGATGTCTTCTGCCCAAGCTTAATAAAAAGGGTGTTTTCTGAGCATGCCTCTGACATGGAACTCTTCCAAGCCCCATATAAAAGAATTATCTTAAGTGCGAAATCTCTGACATAACATCTCAAAGAAATGCCTGGGGTAACGCTCATAACTATAGCACGGCATAAGAAATTTCATGGGGAGGATTTTGTCGGCCATTTGTCGAGGGTCATTTTGCAGGAGCAAGCCTTCCATGATTCTTAGCTCATGCAATATCTAGTAATCCGTCACCAGAATTTTTTTTCTGATCATCTTGTCTATGGGTTCGCTTTGTGACATAGACAGGTAGCGATGAATGTTTAGAGGAAGGACCACTGGCTCGTCCTTGTGAGGATTGTTGAATTTAATGACGTGCAATATGACTCAAATATTGCCCCATGTATTCGGAAGAAGTTTTGAGTTATGAGTTTTAATCTTGTCCTGAAGGATCTCCTCTTTGCTTGCGTCTTCTTTTCGACTTGGAATGAGCTAGGGGAGGGATTTCTTCTCTAGGTGAAGATCTGATGGTGTCCATATGAAGATGTTGGGTTGTCTTCACCTAATCCTCCCATTCAGCTTCCATGCCTTATCTAGGAGGCCTTTTTACATCTCCCTATTATGGCTTGAGTGGTAGATAGGGATAAATCACTGATTCTATCTAAGAAGTCTAACACCCGAGGAGATGGGACTTTGAAGAGGGTTGGACTGACAGTCGATGGCTAATGTGTTTAGGCGGTCGCTCTACTACATGATGAGATTGAGATGCTTGATAAGGTGTTCCAATAGATTGAGTTTCACTCCGCGTCTGATGAATAGGATTCACAGGAACCTCAAGAGTCTTCTTTTGCTTTGCCATTCTAATCTACAAGAAAGAATAACAGAAGGAGACAAGATTGGAAGAGGAATAACTTAAGAAATTGCTGAAGACCTTAAAAGGAATAAGAATAGAAGCTTTACGTAGAAGATAATGGCTTTGCACGGAAGATAATGGCTTTGCGCAGAAGGTAATGGGTTGACGCGGAAAAATAGTACTTTGCACGGAATTTAGAGTCAATTGCGTGAAATGTGCCTAATTGTGCAAAGTATTGCCGAAGTAATGTGAGTGTTGCGCAGTCATGCAATGGAAGGGGACGAAGAGAGAGAGAGAGGATGGTCACAGAATATGCAATGGGTTGCGACCGTCTATTTATAAAGAGAAGGTGGACTTGATGCGGATTGCACGGGACCCGATGCAAGTTGCACGGAATGTGAAATGAATTGTGCGGGACATGTTCATGCGACAATAAGTTATTGCATAAAGTGTGCAAAAGCTAAGCACAACTTGAAAATTTCGAAAGAGAATTTCGATCCGACTTCGATGATGAAGAAGGCAATGAAACATCAAACTGGATCAAGGGGGCATCTGCTGGAGCATAGAAAATATAAAAGTATGAAGAAACATAACTTTCGTGGATCATTTGTGCATAAACACAATTTACGTAGATCATTTGTGCATAAACACAGTTTGTGCAGTTTGAATCTGTCCATAAACACAATTTGCGTGGTTTGGATCTGTGCATAAACACAATTTGGACGATTTGAATATGTGCAAAAACACAGTTTGCACGGTTTGAATTTATGCATAAACACAGTTCATGCCGTTTGAATATGTGCAGAAACACACTTTGCACAAGTTTGAATATTTGTAGAAACACAGTTTGTGCGGTTTAAAGGATAATTTACATGGTTTGCTCCATAATCCGTACAAAATCTCTCTAAATGAATGGGTTGCACAGAAATTAGGCTTCACATGTGTGGAATGCCTATAAATAGCCCAACACCCCCTTCATTTGTCATTCTACAAGTTCGAGATCCACTTCAGAGGTTTCTGAAGAAGAAGAGAAGGTACCAGAGGGAAAACCGTACAAAGTCCCCAGAAACTGCACAAAGTCTCCAAAAACCACACAAAGTGTTTAGCAATCCATTGAAAGTGTTTTAAAGCTACACCAAGTGTTTAAGAGAAGTTTATGGATCTTTAAAGACCCACACAAACCCTTCGTCTTCGCAGAACACTTATAAGAGCCAAAATGCTGCTGAAATTTATTAATAAAATGATGTTATTTGATTCATTTCATCTTACTTTAGAATCAAGGGATGTATTCACGGAATCTAAAAGGATTCTTATTCATATGAATGAAATTAATAATGATGAATGTCTTCTGTAAAGATTATTATTGATTATTAGAATGCAAATAACCCTAACCATTGAACACAACATCTTGTGTTTAACAGCCGGCAATGTTGAAAATGGGACTAATCCCCATTCCTTTGGGTAGTTCAAGCCAATATGCATTTGCCCCAATCTTCTTGAGGATACGGCATGAACTAATTTTTTTTGTTCTTCAATTTGTAATAAGTACTCGTTAGAAATCGCACTTTCTGCAAGTATGTTATAACCAAATTACCTTCTTTAAATTCCAAGTGGCAAGTATGATCATCGACAACTTCTTTGTACCGATCATTAGCACTTTTGATGTTAGTGCGAACTTGTTCTTGGACTTCTTGAATGTGGGTGACAAGTTTTTTGCTTCCATAGTACTCTTTCCTGGATTAAGAATTGGTATCCAGACCAAGATATGGTTTGGACATCTTCCATAAGCTACTTCAAAGGGATTCTTTTGAGTAGATTGGCACTTAGAATTGTTGTAGGGAAATTCAGATTGAGGTAAGACAAGATTCCATTGTCGTGGGTAGTCACATGCCAAACATCGGAGTAGATCACTAAGGGATCAGTTGACAACTTCAGTTTGGCCATCCGTTTGTGGATAATATGCACTTGACAATTGGAGTTAAGTGCCCTTATGTTTTCATAAAGTTCATCAAAAGTGGCTCATAAACCATGCGTCTCGATCATAGGTGGTGGTTCTTAGAATGCCATGGAGCCGAATGATCTCTTTGAAGAAGATGTGAGCAACGTGAGAGGCATCAGTAGCATTCCTGCATGGAATAAAATAAAACATTTTAGAAAAGTGATCAACTACCACAAAGATAGAATCATAAACTTGTTGTGTTCTTAGCAACCCAAGCACAAAGTCCATATTAATGTCTTCCCATGGATGAGATGGAATAGGCAAGGGTTGGTATAGCCCACAATTTTGTTGCCTACCCTTAACTCTTTGGCATGTTATACATCTACAAACGAACCGTTCTACATCTCGGCTCAACTTCGGCCAAAAGTAATGCTCACAGACCATAGCAATTGTCATATTTGGCCCAAAGTGACCTCCCAAGCCACCACCATATAACTCGGCTATGACTTGGTGTTGTAGAGATCCTTCGGGAAGGCATAGTTGATTACCCTTAAAAGGGTACTGTTAAGCTCTTGCTTGTGCATATTCTAACCCTAATTCATCACTCATTATGTATGGTTTTCATGATTTAAAGACTAATCTAATGCATGGATTTGTGATTGTAGGAATGAGAGGGAGACTTCACTAATTCATAGTTAAAAGAGTCACTTTGTATGCATTCAAGATCGATATAACAAGTGCCAAAAGGTGGAGGAAAGAAGAAGAAAGAAAGAGAAGAAAATATGGAAAAAACTGTCTCAAGACCTGTCCCAAGACCTGTTCTAAGACCGGTCGCCAGACAGGTCTACATAGCTAGACCAGTTGCCCAACCGGTAGTTAGACAGGTCGTCAGGAGACCAGAGAAACATAGCTTGACTATTTTTTGGTTTCTTAGAACGGTCGCCAGACCGGTCGCCCGACCCATCTCCAAACAGGTCTAAGGTGCTCTAGAAACTCCATTTTTCAATACTAAGTTTCTAAATTGCGGAAGGACTCCGCGGATTCTCGAAGTTTCTAAGTTGGTGTGGGATTTCTCTTATAAAAGACCACCTCCACTCTCTTCCTAAGGCATCTAGCAATGTGGGGACCAAAGGATTCAAGACTAAGGAGGCTTCCTAGCCTCATACAACTAGTTTTCTTTTTCTTCTAGTTCTAGTTCTAGTTTGTTTTTATGCTTTTCATTAGCTAACATCTTACTCAGAGCTAAGAGGTGAAGCTTATAGCTTAGATGTTTTAATTCGTTTTATTGGTTTCAAGTTTGGATTTAATGAAGAATAATGATTTTTGGAAGTTTGAATAAAGTTCTAAGTAGTTTTTCTTAATCTTATGATGGTTTATGGATGTTTAGAAGAATTACTTTAGTTCTTAATTGTTTTGCATGGATCTAGAACTGTATGCTCTAAGGAATCGGATTCAATACGCTCTAGACTTAGATCATCATGTGGGAACTTCAAACCAAAGTTCTTCCTTTTTGTTCTAAATTCTGAATATTGTGTTGATTGTTCATATGATTTGAATGAAGTTCAAATCATAATATAGTCAAGTCTTATGGCAGGGTTTGATGATTATTATGGTTATGATCTTAATCTATTGGAACAAGGATTGACCTATGCAATTAAGTGTGCTCAAGTCCTAACTTGAATTGAGGGAATCATGTCGATGAACAATACATGTGTGTTCGATTGCTTTGATAATATAACTTCTCTATCATCCGGTTAGATAGGATTTGATTTCGATTCCAGTTGAGTAAGTGAGAAACCACAACAAATTATGCATCTAAGGAGAGCTATAAGTGGATCCTTGATGCTCAAGTTATCGTTTTATTATCAGATTTTTCTGTTTCATGTTCAAAACTGATTTCATACACCACTCTTAAGATTCTAGTTATTAGAATAGTTCGAATTGTTTACTTCCTTCCCTGTGGATCGACCTCGGTCTTACCGAAATTATTACTACATCGTAGCCCTGCACTTGAGGCGAGCGAACAAGTTTTTGGCGCCGTTGCCGGGGAAAGAGGTTAAACGGTTCAAATTGTTCTAGTAGCTATAGAGTAGTCTTAGTTAGGTAGGATTTTTAGTTTTTTTTCTAGAATTAGTTTTCTGACCTTTTCTAGATTACTAACAATTCTCTGTTTTTGTGTTTTGTAGGAACTTAGTTGCTGACATAGTTCTCACTTCCACGGGTAACATCTGCACATCTCCCTTTCTTCTTTTTATTTTTCTTCCTAGATTGGGATTGTTTCAACTTCTTATAATTTCATTATGAATGATTGGATGGGTGCATTGTCTAAATACCTTTTAGAAGATGAGAGGTCGGACCATGGAATCAAAACTCATTATGATTGGAACCATTACAAGCATGAATATTTTTCTATGACTCAATCTACTTCTACCACTCCCCCACGTAAGACATTGCGAGATTACCTGAATGAAAACAATGTGTATAACTTTTCACCGGGTAAGATAATAGGAGAGTATCGAAAAGAGATGAAAAATGTTCCACCGGTTAGGACATTGTATGATCACTTGTACGGCTACACATGTTAAGAATCTTATAATGGCCCAACATATGACATGTATAACCCTAATAGGTGGGAGTATCAAAATTTCAATTTGAGAGATGAGCCAACCATGGAAGCCAACAATTATCTTTAAGAGTTTCTTTCTCATGAGCCGCAACTGACATGAACTCTTGAGGATACGCTGCGAGAGTTTATGGAAATAACTAAGCAATGTATACGAAACCTCTTGCCATCTCAAAATCCTGAACCCGACATTGGGAACGCCGAATCATTCCCCAACAATGAGGAGGGTGAGGCTATACAAGCCCAACCCTCTTTTAATTTAATGACTAAACTTTTAGGGGATGTAGATCTCAGTGATCCCAACATTACCATCGATTATGGTGAATCAACTATCTCTTTTAGTTATTCCGGTTTGAATGATGAAGAGATTTCAAGGACGGTTGACGAACCCGAGGAATCTACAAAATCTGAAAGTGATAGCTTGATTAACCACAATGAGGGTTCAATGGATAATTGTGAGTCCATGATTTCTTCTTCTAAAGGGCCGAATGATTATAAGTCGTCGGAAGATATTCTTGCTAGAGAGATGGCCGAAGTGGATCTCTTTGAGTTCTCCCACCAACATAACATGACTAATTCTATTATGGAAGATCTCCCTTTGACTGAAAATTTTGTTTCTTTGGATGATGTGGTGGCACAATCTGAAATTTTATATCAACCAATGTTAGATGACGTGATTACCATTGAATCTGAAAAAATTTATTTGGAATACCTCCCCTCTATAGAGAAGGAATTCCTTGCCATTGAAACAGACTTTCCTCTATCACTTAGGGAGAACGAGGACCCTTCATCCGACTCTCTTGATTTTCTAGAGGAATGCATGACCCACCCGATGATCTGGATGATGAGTTGATTATGGAGTTGGTCATTTTGTTAGACACGGTGTCGGTGCTTGATGAACATCATTCCACTTATTTACACTCTTTACCATTATTTGTGGAAACACTGTGCAATTCTGAATTTGTGGAGGAGACAACCCAAACTAAAGAATACTTAATGAAATGTCTCTCCACCATCATGGGTTCTTCAGCCCATTGAAAATTCTGATTAGGAGGATCTATTTTTAGTCGCTCACAACCCAATTCAGAATTTAAGGAGATATCTTTTTGTTGCTCTTATCTCCTCCTTACATGCGTATGGTGCACATTATGATTGGACTTTAATGAAGAAAAACACCCATGTGTGTCGAGCAGGACTTTGGATGGTCCTCATGAGAAACCTATTGAAATTCATGAAGATCCTTGTTGTAGGATAAAGTTGACCATTAAGAAATACAATCAGAGAATGATTGAGAGAAGGCGCGGCCAGCCATCCCAAATGCGAGTAGCTCGGCTCGTGCTCAGTCAGAAGGGGTCGCATCCCAAATGCAAGTAGCTCGGCTCGTGCTCGTCAGAAGGGGTCGCATCCCAAATGCAAGCAGCTCAGCTCATGCTCGTTGGAAGGGGTCGCATCCCAAATGCGAGCAGCTCGGCTCGTGCTCGTCTGAAGGGGTCGCATCCCAAATGCGAGCAGCTTGGCTCGTGCTTGTTAGAAGGGGTCGCATCCCAAATGCGAGCAGCTAGGCTCGTGCTCGTCTGAAGGGGTGCATCCCAAATGCGAGCAGCTCGGCTCGTGCTCGTTGGAAGGGGTCGCATCCCAAATGCGGCCAGTCCACCAAGTCTGAGTATCCTCCGCTTTTCTAGTACCAGCAGCTCGTATAGGCCGGTCTTGGGCTTATCTCTATTCATGGCTCCGAATCTTAGGGGAGTACCATTAGGGAACGTAATTAGCTAGATGTCGAATTAAGTTAGGACTATCTGCTTCATTGGATAAATCCCCTATCCCTAGAAAATCAGCAGTATTCTAAACGTCTTACGTAATAGATTGGGTCACTCGGATTTGTATAAATAGATGACTCCACAGAAGATAAAGGTACACAATACATGATCTCTGAGTCCCACACTCTCGTCCTTCCTTCGTACTTCCACGTCCCATCTAACTTAAGCTTCGGAGGGCCAACGGCTGGACGCCGGCCACCCTTAGTTTTCCTTTGTGCTTTTTCAGGTTCAGGAGGATACTACCTGAGAGGAAGATGAACGTCTGGAGGACCCTGTTACAAAATCTGACGTAAACAAATTGGCGCCGTCTGTGGGAACGATTTGATCGTCAAGATTAGCCGCTCTCACCACTGATCGAGATCCTCCCACTATGCCTCCCAAAAAGACAGCTCATCCTTCCACTTCAAGGCAGACACTAACTCTACCTGACACTGCCGAACCAGCGCCTATCCCTTAAACTACTTCAACGGGCCTCCCTCAGGGAGATCCTAACGTACCATCGTAAAACCCGCAATTTGATGCTTCCGGGAATCAAGAAGACGTCATGCGTCTCCTCGGAAACACACTCCTAAACCTCAACGCCAGATTTCAAGCTTTGTCTAATTGGCTTGATCAGCATTTCCTGGAGCCCCAGCGACAACCTTCCGAAGGGTTGCCGGTGCAACCTATACCAGTAGCTTCCAACATTCCGCGGACGAACCACAAGTCCAGCCAAATCATCCTCCATCGAATTGAATACCACTTGGCAATCAAGCCCCTGTACTACCCCTGCATTCCATACACTCCAATACTTCCCGGCAACAGCAATCTTAGGGGTCCACCGTCGAAACGTCAGGTTATATCTTACCATGGTAAGGAGATCTCAAGAGAATCCATGATCGTTTTGATGACATGGAACAACGATACCAGGCAATTCGACCACCTGCTGCTGTGGCGTCGATACATCGATTCGAGTCTCCTTTCACCTGCGAGGTCATGGGAGCACCTTTACCTAGGAAGTATCGCATGCCCGTCATCACCCCGTATACCGGTATTGGCGATCCTCTCGAACACTTGGAAACATATAGGTCTATTGTGGAGCTGGAGGGACATGGGTCAGAAATCATGTGTAGGGCTTTTTCCCTAACTTTAAAGGAGGCAACTCGTACATGGTTCCGGGGGTTAAAACCCCGATCCATAGGGTCCTTCGCACAGCTATCAGAGCTATTCCTCTCTCAATTCATGGGAAGCATCCGTACTAAAAAGCTGGCATCTCACCTAATGGATTTAAAACAGCAGCATGAGGAGATGATAAATGAATTCAGAGTACGGTTCACTACAGAAGCCGTCCAAACTAAAGGCTATACCGAAGAAAAAGGCCTCACCGCCCTCATAGCCGGAATTACAAGCCCTAGATAAGAACCCTCCTAAAACCATGACAAAATTCCAAGTAAAAGCTCAGAAATATATCAATGCAGAAGAAGTTGCTTTGGCACGTCATGGTATACAGGGTAAGAAATGCAAGCCGGAGGAAATCTCGCCCCCGAATAAGAAATATCGACGTGATCGACGGGACCGCTCTCCCAAGAAGCCTTATTCTGGTAAATATCATAACTACACTCCTCTCAATCGATCCCCCGAAAAGTTGTTGATGGAGATCAAGCATAAACCATATGTGAAATGGCCTGCAAAGATCAAATCCGATCCTGAAAAGAGAGATAAGAGCAAGTTTTGTTATTTCCACAAAGACCATCGGCATAGTACCCAAGATTGCATATCTCTGCGAGATCACATCGAAGCTCTCATCTGAAAAGGTTATCTTCAAAATTATGTTGTCCGTCAAGGCCAATCACCTAAAAGGCCGAAAGCCCCACCACACCAGAAGAAGTCGCCTCACCATCATACTTCACAAGAAGACGTTGAACCTACCAGGGAGATCTGGACCATCCCCGGAGGACCGGCTTGCGGGAGAGATTCTCAAGCTTTAAGAATAGCATACACTTGTAAGGCGTCTAAGAAGCCCCAGCATATCTACTGGTTGGAACAGACGCCCAACATGTCAGAATTCGGCCATCCTCCAATCTCCTTCTCCCTCGAGGATGCAAAGGGGATTCACTTCCCTCACGAAGACTCCATCGTGGTCGTGCTAAAGGTATCAAATTATCTAACTCATCGTATTATGGTGGATACAGGTAGCTCTGCTGATATTCTCTACCTAGAGGCATTCAACAAAATGGCACTCTCCAAAAGCCTGCTCAAACCAGCCACTACTCCTCTCGTCGGCTTCGGGGGCGAGGTGGCAACGCCGGAAGGAAGCATTGACCTCCCAATCACCTTTGGAGAAAGTCCAGCGAAAACGACTGTCTTCGTTAATTTCCTCGTGGTAGATCAGAGGTCAGCATATAACCCCATTTTGGGTCGACCTTCCCTTAACAAGGTAGGGGTAGCTTTACATCCTTTGTATTTATGTGTCAAATTTTCTACCCCAAATGGCGTTGGGGTTGTACGAGGAAATCAAAAGGAAGCTCGATCGTGTTATGAGATAGTCGTACAAGACCGAAAGAAGGCTTAGATGACACCAGTCATGATGGTGGCACAAGATCCATCAAGTCCTCAGACGGCTACCTCGTTGGACCCAAGAGAGAACGCTCTCCAATTTGGAACTCCTGGAGAAGAGACAGTAGCGATCCACTTAACTGAAGATGACTCGTCCAAAGTTGTCTATGTGGGATCCTCTTTAAGTAGCATCTTTCGGCAAAATCTGGTCCTGTTTCCTCACCAAATACCAAGATGTGTTTGCCTGGTCTCATAGAAACATGCCAGGCATCGACCCCAGCGTCATAGCACATCGTCTGAACGTTGATCCGAAGTATAAGCCTGTTCATTAGCGCCAACGTGCTTTCACTGCAGAGAGGCAAATGGTAATCAAGGCTGAAGTCGAGAAGCTACTCATAGTCAATTTTATAAAAGAAGTTGACTACCCAGAGTGGGTCACGAACGTGGTTCTCATTCGAAAAGCAAATGGCAAGTGGAGAATGTGTATCGACTACTCGGATTTGAACAAAGCATGCCCCAAAGCTAGCTTCCCAACCCCGCGAATCGACCAGTTGGTTGATTCAACAGCAGGACATGCCCTGCTCAGTTTTATGGATGCCTATTTCGGTTATAACCAGATCATGATGCATCCACCCGATAGCCAGTATACTTACTGCCTTCATCACTGACTGAGGCCTGTATTGCTACCAGGTAATGCCTTTTGGTCTTAAAAATGCAGGGGCCACCTATCAGAGCCTAGTCAATAAAATATTCACCACACAAATCGACAGGAATATAGAGGTTTACGTGGACGACATGCTCTTGAAAAGTGTCGTAGAAGACGACCACCTTGCAGATCTTCGAGAAGCCTTCGACCTGATGAGGAAGAATCAGATGAAGCTAAATCCCGAGAAATGTGCGTTCGGAGTATCTGCTTGAAAATTTCTCGGATTTATGGTCGGCCAACGAGGAATCGAGGCAAATCCTGAAAAAATAAAAGCATTGGTCGAGATGAAATCTCCGACCACTCTCAAGGATGTCCAACGCTTGGCTGGTCGCATACATCGTTGAACAGGTTCATTTCGCGGGCCTCTGAAAAGTGTTTACCCTTCTTTAAACTCCTCCGAGCCACCACCAAATCTAATTGGGAGTGGACACCGAAATGCGAAGAAGCATTCCAACAATTGAAGCAATATATGAGTGCACCCCCTGTTCTGTCAAAACTTATGACACACGAACAACTTCTTCTTTATTTATCTGTGTCTTCTACGGCCGTTAGTGCCGCTTTAATAAGAGAAGACCACGGGGTACAAAGGCCCGTTTATTATATTAGTCGAGCGATGGTGGATGTCGAAACTTGGTATTCTGATATGGAGAAGTTAGCCCTAGCTTTGGTCACGGCTGCCCGAAAACTGCAACCCTACTTCCAAGCCCATGCTATATTAGTGCCAACAAATCATCTGTTACGGCAGGTCCTTCAAAAACCTGAGGTTTCAAGGCGATTAACTAGATGGGCGGTCGAGATCAGCGAGCACGATATTTCGTTCTGCCCTAGGACCACCATCAAAGGTCAGGCCGTGGCCGACTTCATCGCCGAATTCACATACTCCTATCCCGATGATAATCCCGCGATCAGCGACCAGCCACCTTGGCCACTCTTCGTGGATGGATCCTCACCGGCCACCGAAAGCGGAGCGAGCCTAATTCTAGTTGTTCCAGACAGGTCGCATTTCCAATACGCTTTATGATTCGATTCTCGCATCTCAAACAATGAAGCAGAATATGAGGCTCTGATCGTCGGCCTCAAACTAGCAAACGTCCTCTCGATTCAAAGTTTACTCATTCATAGTGACTCTCAGCTCATAGTCAATCAGGTACTCGGCGAATTTGAGGCGAAAGAAGAAAGGATGGCCTTATACAAATCCCGAGTGCTCATCCTGCTCGCGAAGCTGAAGAATTATGAAATAATCCACATTCCCCGCGAGAAGAACAAACTCGCAGATTCTTTGGCAAAACTCGCCTCTGCACCAGAATTTGAGTTATCACATTCAATTCCTATCGAGTACCTTTGGACCCCGATTATCAACCAAGTAACTCCTGGCAAAGTGACCGCGGTCCACCCCTCTTCATGTTGGATGGACCCCATTGTCCTCTATCTAAGGGATGGATATCTTCCAGACAACAAGAAATCCGCACGATAAATCCGTCATCGAGCTGCCAGGTATACTTTACAAAATGGAACGTTATTACGTAAGAGTTTCTCTTTGCCCTACTTAAGGTGTCTTCACTCAGAAGAAGCACATCGTGTTCTGGATGAAATACACCAGGGGGCATGTGGTAACCACCCAAGGGGACGATCTCTAGCATATAAGGCGATGAGGCAAGGATATTACTGGCCCACTATGAAGGCGGATGCGGTCGAATTCTCTAAAAATTGTGACAAGTGCCAGCAATATTCTCCTATACCTCATGTACCGTTCGAGCAAATGACGCCAATGGATAGCCATTGGCCCTTCGCCCAATGAGAAGTCGATATCATCGAGCCCTTACCTATCGGGAAAGGTCAGAATAAGTTCGCAATCGTGGCGGTCGATTACTTCACAAAATGGGCCGAGGCAGAACCATTAGCCAGAATTACCAAGAAATAGACCACTAAGTTCGTATGGAGAAATATTGTATGCCGTTATGGGCTCCCCCACACTATAATCACCGATAATGGTAAGTAATTCGACAACTCCGCTTTCGATGAATTTTGCGAGAAATGGAAGATACGCAATGTCCGCACTTCCCCATATCATCCTCAGGCAAATGGGCAAGTTGAAGCAGGTGAATAAAATCATCAAGCATCATTTAAAGAACAAGCTCGGTGAGTGTAAAGGTATGTGGCCGGAACTCCTGCTAGAAGTCTTATGGGCATATAAGACTATGACTCGCACATCAACAGGTGAAACTCCTTTCTCCTTGGCATTCGGTACCGACGCAGTAGTACCGGTTGAAGTTCAAGTACCTTCGTATCGAATCGAGCAGTATGATCCCACTTGTAATCAGGAAGGTCTCCGACTTCATCTCGACCTCTTGGAGGAACGGAGGGATGCCTCCCAGCTGCGAGCAGTAGCATATCAGCAGGGCATTGCTCGCCATCGTAATACTAAAGTCCGGCCCAGAGCTTTCCAGCTCGGCGATTTGGTCCTTAGACAAAACCTCAGAGCTCCTGGTCGTTCGCTGGATCCAAATTGGGAGGGCCTGTATTGAGTCATCAAAATTGTGCGACCTGGTACTTATTATCTTGAAGATATGCAGGGAAGACCCGTACGTCGCCCATGGCATGTGGAACATTTGCTACGGTATTTCCCTTAATTCGAAGTAATTTTGAACGACATTCGAATAAAGATTAGTCTTTTGGTCGCTACTCCATTTGATTGGACCCAAATAGCCCCGAAGAGAATACACACATTCTCTTGGCCAATTGTCTATCCTTGGTAGAATCGAAGTCTCAATCGATAGATCAGTCTATCTCCACGCGGACATGGTCACCACGACCCGCGGATTGAGCCTAACTCATTACTACATGAGTTAAGTATACGAGCATTCAACATGCGATCGACAAAGGAAAACAAAGCGAGAAAGAGCACATGGTGTTGAGGAAAAAGAAATGTTCATTAAAAATGACTAAAAAGTCAGATAATTTACATGGATACAATTCCTTATCAAAATACTAAGAAAAAGGAGAGAGAGAAGGGCGATGACTCTAAGATTGGTCGTTCTCGTCTTGAGCAGGCTCACGACTCTCTACTTCAGGACCGATCTCGGGAGCAAGGTGCGGCATCAGTAACTCCAATGACCTCATTCTCAGCTGCAGATCGCTCTCTGGCTGCGACCTCGAAGGCCACTCTCTCAAACTCCTTAAAATTGAAGGAGGGAGCAATTTGTTGCATAACTCTGACCGCAAAATCGCGACCAGCGATATACGCCTTATAACGCTCCTCGTCGTAGAGCTGAGAGGTTCGGAACTCATGGACGGCACGAGGACCCTCGTCAGACACCATCTTGACAAGGGCCACTCTTTCCTCCTCCCAGTGAATGGAATCATCCTTCAGCTGGTCGAGAGTCTTCTTGGCCTCCTCAAGTTTAGCCCGAGAGTCCTTGAGCTGCTCCTCGAGGGAGATCTTGTCCTGGCGAAAAATCTCCTTCTCTCTCTCGGACTTGGTATGGACTTCTTGAAGCTTCGCAAGCTGTAGATCCAGTGACTGAAAACAATCACTCATGGCTTGGATCTTGGCGAGGAGAATCTGCTTCTCCTCATTTATTTTGGCGATTTGGGCTTCCAGGGCCTTTATTATGCAGTCCCTTCCCTGGACCTCGCCCTCCATCTCTTTCTTCTTCTTTTCCGCGTCATCAATGACGCGGCGGGTGGCATCAATGTCGTGTCTGACTCGAAGTGTGAGATCCAAACTCTGCTCAGACAAAGAAAGAAGAATTAGAGTAACCCACCACATAAATAACTCAAAAAGAATGAGAAATGGGGAGAAGTTGTCACCTGGATCAATCTCACTCCTATGTCTGTGGAGAGAGCCTCTGGACTTGGCTCAGGAAGGCCCCCAAAGGAGTTGGGGGAAATATTGTCAAACATAAACTTGCATATCGGATGCAAGTATGGCGGGATGACGAAGACTCCCGACCCAGAGGGCTGGGCTACAACCATCTCGCTGGAGCCTACCTCGCGAGCATTCGAAGCCCCCGAGGCAGGTGTCACCTAATCGCGAGCAATGATGGGCTCGCATGATGTCTCCCTTGGAGGGAGACCTCCCTCCGTTTGACCGCCTTTCGGTGAGTTGTCAACGACTTCGATTATCGGCTGGCTATGGGCTCCAGCCGGAGGGGCAGCAGAAGTGCGAGGGATCTTGACAACCCCCCCTTTTGTAGTAGTATGCGGCTGTGCACCGCGAGCAGACTCCTCTGCTGGAGCTGGCGTAGCTGAAGGTCCAACCGCTGACTTCTTTTGCCTTTTCGAAGTCGTGCCTTTCAGACGGGGGAGCACTCCCAGCGCGTCCCTTTTGTCTCCCACGTTCACCATCTCTTCTTGGGATATCAAGCCCGCGGCGCAGAGACAGCGTGGGTCCAAGGCAGCATTGACGTTGCGTGCAGCCGCTGAAAGCTTGGAGACCTTCATAAGTTTTTCGTTAAGTCCTCCCCGCAAGTTTGGCCTCGCTCCAATCGGGATGCCTACAAAAAGAATATGAAGGCACGTTAGTCGACTTAAGCGAAGCAAAATTCTGTTTACTTTCTTCAGACAAATGGGCAGAAATTCAAACCCACCTTCGCCGAAGTGGTGGATAACGTTATGGCCTTTGCGGTCGGAGCCCACATCTGACTCCCAATTGCCGGAGACGTAAAACCATTTTTTCCTCCACCCGGGATAATTGGAAGAGGGGTTTCCCAGAATGAAGTTGTCCCGGTGCCAAAAGAAGAGGTAGTACCAACCCTCGGTAGCCGGGGCCTTTTTCAGCTGGTATAGTCTAAAAAACTCCTCAGCGGTTAAGTCATCATTACCCGCTTGCTTTCAAGGGACGAAAGCACTTATAAGCACCCGCCAGCCGTTTACGATAAGTTGGTCGGAGGCAATCTTATAAGTACGAAGGAAGTTTCGGATGAATGGGTGAAGGGGAAGACGCATGCCAACCCGAAAAAAATACTCATAAAAGGCTACACAGCCTGGCAGCGGTGCATCGGCTGTCTCCCCTCTCCCAGGTAACCTGAGAGTAACGGACTTCAGAACCCGGTACCTCTCTTGAAAGCTTGAGAGCTGTTCTTCCGTCATTATAGAGGAATAACCGGAGGTGGAATATCTTCCGGCCGGTACTCGGGCATTATTGGATTCAGAAGAATCGAGGGTATTATCTCCTAGAGGGACGATCTCTTCATCAGAAATCCTCGCCATTGTAAAAGAAAAAGACAAGAAGAAAGAAATAGAAAAGGCAAGAGAAGGGATACCTCTGCCAAGAGGGTTACACCGAGAATAGAAGGAAAGAAGAAGTAGGGTTTTTCTGAAACTCTGTGGCGAACTTTGAAAAATGAGGCAATCTCCGCAGATCCGATATTTATACGCAATCATATCTTTTTATTCAGATGACACGCGGCGTCCCCCCATCCGGCACGACAGTCGAACAGGCACAAGCATTAAATTCGGGGGTACGTGGCAAGCGACACTTCACCTCTCACAGCTGAAAAGCTGCGTAAAGATGGCCATCATAAATGCAGGATCACTTCGGATGATTCACGTGCAATTCCTTCCCAACAGCCGGTTACGCATACAAACAAAACCCTTGGCATAGCTCCTCAACGCCAAGGGCTTGGGGGGCATTTGTTGTAGGATAAAGTTGGCCATCAAGAAATACGATCAGAGAATGATTTAGAGAAGGCGCGGCCAGCCATCCCAAATGCGAGCATCTCGGCTCGTGCTCGTCAGAAGGGGTCGCATCCCAAATGCAAGCAGCTCAGCTTGTGCTCGTTGGAAGGGGTTGAATCCCAAATGCGAGCAGCTCGGATCGTGCTGGTCTGATGGGGTCGCATCCCAAATGCGAGCAGCTCGGCTCATGCTCGTTGGAAGGGGTCGCATCCCAAATGCAAGCAGCTCGGCTCGTGCTCGTCTGAAGGGGGCGCATCCCAAATGCGAGCAGCTCGGCTCGTGCTCATTGGAAGGGGTCGCATCCCAAATGCGGCCAGTCCACCGAGTCTGAGTATCCTCCGCTTTTCTAGTACCAGCAGCCCGTATAGGCCGGTCTTAGGCTTATCTCTATTCATGGCTCCGAATCTCAGGGGAGTACCATCAGGGAACGTAATCAACTAGATGTCCAATTGAGTTAGGACTATCTGCTTCATTGGATAAATCCCCTATCCCCAGAAAATCAGTAGTAATCTTAACGTCTTGCGTAATAGATTGGGTCAATCGGATTTGTATAAATAGATGACTCCACAGAAGATAAAGGTACACAATACATGATCTCTGAGTCCCACACTCTCGTCCTTCCTTCTTACTCCCACGTCCCATCTAACTTAAGCTTCGGAGGGCCAACGGTTAGACGCCGGCCACCCTTAGTTTTCCTTTGTGCTTTTTCAGGTTCAGGAGGATACTACCTGAGAGGAAGATGAATGTCTGGAGGACCCTATTACAAAATCCGACGTAAACAATCCTGCTCAAATTTGATCATGTAGTCGATCAGACTAATTAAAGATAGGTAGGTAGGTTAGGATTTCCTTTCTACTTTTAGGTTTGAATAACTCTCATCAAGACAATGGAAAAGATGCTAGAATTTATCAACTTGCTACCTCAGGTACTCTCGTTCTCACTCTCCTTTGTTTTATGTCATTGCTCTCATGTCATGCACTTCGCATATCTTTATACATTGAGGACAATGTAAAATTTTGGTTGGGGGTGAGAGATTCCTTAGATGAATCTACTAGCTTTTGTGACATTTCGAGCAATTATGTAAAAAAATTTCAATTTTTCTGAAAATTTGAAACTCCTTTGGAAAACTGTGTGTATATGCACTTGGGATGTCGCAAGTATGAAAGGAAGAAAGATGTGGTGAGATGATTTTGAAACTCTTAAAGGACTTGTAACATGATGGTTTTCTAATTGGATTCCCCTATTGATTTGATTGATAGAAAAATTGAAACACTTTTACACCCAGTTCACTTTACACGATTTTCATGTTTTGAAAAGATAATGTAGATTTGTGGATTGGCTAGGTTTAGATTTGAGGTGTTGAGAAACCAAGCCGGGGTACTTTGTCCATCCTTGTCCATGGGAAAATAACGAAAGATATGTATTTCTAAAAATCCTGTCTAATGTGTATGAAAAGGAAAGGAATGATGAAAATATGGGAATGATTAAAAATATGGTGGACAATTCCGAAAAGGGCTACCTATTACCAACCGAGGGATGGTCTACCCATAACCAAAGCCAAAAATGGGACGTAGTGTGAAAGCCGTCGGAAGGACGGCAAGGAAAATTCCTGTCATAGGCATGTTGTTGATCTGTACACCTTAGATCCCTAATTTAGTTAACCTATGAAGAAGATAACCCAAAAAATTCATGAGATGAACATTCGCTATGCACATTAGGTTAAAATTGTTTGGATCCTTCTATTTATCAATCAATCAGCGAAAATTTCATATGAACACTTGTTATATTTTTGGAAGTTTAAGGTCTCAACTTCTATCACTCAGTTTTGTTGATTTTTGTACTTGCATGTCTTGGAATGTATAGAAACATAGTTTTCGAAGAAGAGTTGGGTTTTAGAGAATGAAACTTGTTTCACGCATGTTTTGCTCAAGACTAGCAAAATGCTGGTTAGGGGGTGTGTTGAGCTCTTAATTGTGCATATTCTAACCCCAATTCATCACTCATTATGCATGGTTTTCATGATTTAAAGACTAATCTAATGCATGGATTTGTGATTGTAGGAATGAGAGGGAGACTTCACTAATTCATAGTTAAAAGAGTCACCTTGTAAGCATTCAAGATCAATATAACAAGTGTCAAAAGGTGAAGGAAAGAAGAAGAAAGAAAGAAAAGAAAATATGAAAAACTATCTCAAGACCTATCCCAAGACCTATCGCAAGACCTGTCTCGAGACATGTCTTAAGACCGGTCGCCAGACCGATCGCCAGACAGGTCACATAGCTAGACTGGTCGCCAGACCAATCGCCTAACCGGTCGCTAGACAGGTCGTCAAGATTCCAAAGAAACATAGCTTGCTGGACTATTTTTTGGCTTCTTAGACCGTCGCTAGACAGGTCTAAGGTGCTCCAGAAACTCCGTTTTTCAATACTAAGTTTCTAAATTGCGAAAGGAGTCCACGGATTCTTGAGGTTTCCAAGTTGGTACAGGATTTCTCTTATAAAAGGCCACCTCCACTCTCTTCCTAAGGCATCTAGCAACGTAGGAAGCAAAGGATTCAAGATCTAAGAGGCTTCCTAGCCTCCAACAACTAGTTTTCTTCTTCTTCTAGTTCTAGTTCTGGTTTGTTTTTATACTTTTCATTAGCTAACCTCTTAGCTAAAGCTAAGAGGTGAAACTTATAGCTTAGATGTTTTAATTTGTTTTATTGGTTTCAAGTTTGGATTTAATGAAAAATAATGATTTTTGAAAGTTTGAATAAAGTTCTAAACAATTTTTCTTAATCTTATGATGGCTCATGGATGTTTGGAAGAATTGCTTTAGTTCTTAATTGTTTTGCATGGATCTAGACCTGTACGCTCCAAGGAATCGAATTCAATACCCTCTAGATTTGGATCATCATGTGGGAACTTCAAACTAATCAAGCTAATAACTCAATTGGAATCAGAGTTCTATCCCTATCCAATTGGAAT
Source organism: Liriodendron chinense (assembly GCA_003013855.2). NCBI lineage: Eukaryota > Viridiplantae > Streptophyta > Magnoliopsida > Magnoliales > Magnoliaceae > Liriodendron > Liriodendron chinense. The sequence continues at coordinate 1,444,404 of ML058521.1, forward strand.
ATAGAGCAATCAAATCATCATAACTTATCTAACATAGATGGATCATCCACTGATATGGTTTTCTCATAATCAACTAAGGCATTAGGAGTATTCAATCACACAACCCAATCCTTCACAAAACAAGCAAGATCACATTCATGATTCTTCCTCAAGCCTTGTCATTAAACTTGATTTAGAAGTATGAATTGAACTTCTATTAAACCAAAATCAGTACAGAAACACCTATCTCATATTAATACCAAAGATAAGAACTTCTTCTAGTTTAGTTATAGATAAACACTTAGGAAACTTAGTTTGTAAGATCCCCTAGCATCCAACATATCATGATGGATCTAAGATCTCTACAACCCAAAATCCTATCACTTAACACCTCATTAAGTAATCTCAGTAATCAAAACATCCCATGTAAGAGAAATCACAAGAGATAGAAGATTAATTAAAAATATTAACTTTATTTCAAACTTGAACTAGAAGAGTTCTTCATAAAACCCAAAAGTACTTGAATTAATTCGAATTAGACATTGTAAATAATTAAAAGCTTCACTTCTTATCCCTAGCTAAGAGGTTTAGCCAACCATTATCAGATTGAACTAAATTTCAGAAGAAAACTACTAAAAAAGCATAAAAAACTGTAAAAACCCTAGTCGGAGGAGTTGCAAACGCTCCACGATGCTCCTCTCTACCTCCCGTGAACTTCTCAGTCTTCTATGATACCTTAGGAACGACGTAGAGGTGTCCTTTTATAACAAAAATCTGCCACTGACTTGGAATCTTCCAAAAATTAAAGTCTCCTTCGCAGCTGGACACTAGTCGATCAATTGGTTGGTCTGGGTGATCAATCGATTTTTCGGGCCAACTGTAAAAACTGAATATGAACATCAGTGAGCCTGAGCGATCAATCGCAACTGGTCTGGTGATCAATCGCTCAGGGCTGGCGATTAATCGCAACTCCCCTTTTTAGTCCAGCAACAAATAAGCAAAATTCTGCTGTGAGTGATCAATCGCTCAGGGTTGGCAATCAATCGCAGGCTGGACGATCAATCGACGGATCAATCTCTGGATCAATCTTCAGAAACTACAACTTTCTGCATTTTACTTTTATGGCCTTACAGCTCTACACTTTGCTTTTTCATGATAATTCAGGACTTTTAACATGATTTCTTCAAAGTTTTTCTTCTCTTCTTTGCCTCATCGAATCTTGGTCTTTTAATCACTTTAAATCCTCCAAATTAGCATTAAATCGATGACATCTCTCTCTTTTGCTTACAAACACAAAAGCAAGCATAAGTCCTTAACTTTATCAACTTAAACTATATAATTATGTTATGAATTGGGGTTCAAATATGAACAATTCATGGCTCAACACCCCCCCCCCCCCCCCCCCCCCCCCCCCTTAAGCATTTTGCAAGTCTTGAGTAAAACATGTGTGAAACAAAATCCAACTTTTTAAAACCTAACTCTCTTTCAGAAACTATACTTCTATAAACTTGAAGATATATAAGTGCAAAATTCAGAAAAAATGGGTGATAAAAGTTGAAATCTTAAACTCTCTAAACATAACGAGTGTTCACATAGAATCTTCACCGATTGATTGATAAATAGACAAATCTGAACATGAATGGTCTATTGTGCATTGTACATGTTCATCTCATGACTTTTCAGGATTACTTTCTTTATAAATCAGTTAAACCAAAGATCTAAGAGTTTACATATCAATCAATTGCTTATGACAGGAATTTGCCTTACCGTCTTTCCGACGGCTTTCATACTACGTTGCATTTCTGGCTTTTGGTTACGGGTAGACCATCCCTCGATTGGTAATAAATAGCCCTTTTCGGAATTTTCCACCATATTCTCAATCATACCCATATTTTCCTTCCTTTCCTTTTCATACACATTAGATAGAATTTTTAGAAATCCATATCTTTCGTTATTTTCCCATGGATAAGGATGGACAAAGGAGCCCAGCTTGGTTCCTAAACACTTCAATTCTTTAGTCTCACCAATCTACAATTCTAGTAATCCCTTTAAATCATGAGAATCATGTAATGTGAACTAAACTTAAAAGTGTTCAAATGTTCTATCAATCATATAAAATAGGGGAATTCATATGTAAAACTATCATGTTTAAGTTAATTTAGAGATTTTAAAATCATATCATTTCATCTTTCATCCTTTCATACTCATGACATCTCAAGTGATAGAAACGAAGTTTTCCAAAAGAGTTTTGATGTTTCAGAAAAATTAAAAATTTTCTACAAAAACCTTGCTCAAAATGCCATAAATTGCTAGATTCGAGGAATCTCACCCCCAACCAAATCTTGCATTGTCCTCAATGTAAAAAGATATGCAATGAGCATGAATCATGAGAGCAATGATAAAATAAAGGAGAGTGAGAACGAGAGTACCTGAGAGAGTCGATCATGGAAGTTTGCAACTCCAAACAACTAAACAATTAAAATAAATAAAACTACTCTATACCTCTGTCAGACTAGGAGGTTAATCTTGATACACAAGATCATCCAAAGGAATGGAATTTAGCAAAATTAATAGGTGGAGTAAAAGATTTTTTAGTAATACCATCCACCATCCTGCTTCATAGTGCAAATGAGTGATGTTTGTCATTCTAATCCATTGAAAATCCTGCTAAAAAATTCAGTAGGTTTCTCAAAGTTATCATTCCATGTGTTACAAAAAGAAGATTTCTTCGAATGGAATTCATCAAATATGAATCTCCTTTCTAATTTATTTGGGAAAAAATTATTCAGATAAGGATCATCTCATAGATGGTGCTCTTCGGTTTGTATAAATCAAAGAGATGTGGAGACTTGGAATTCTTCTTCACAAGTCGTTATGGTCTCCACATTTTCAAATTCTATCGGTGCCTCCACTATTGATAAATCAGTTTTACACTCCGTTAAAGGAGTCTTTGTGGGCACCGGTGAAGTTTCCCTTAAGGCATTGACAATGTCACGGATCATAGGATTATCCTAATCTTCAAAATATGCCAAACACTCATATAGAGTGTAGGAAACTTCGACCTTCTCGGTCGCTTGTGTAGGTTGGAAGAGGTGCTCAACCATTACACTTTCGGAAATTGGCCTCTCCATAGGCAAATCAAGCACCAATCCATCAACTTCCTGCATGACAAAATTGTTCAAGCCAGCGATTAGTGTCTTGTCAATCAAATTGTCCAATTTTGGCTCCTCCAAGGCCTCATTAATATTCAATTTTATTTCTTCCTTGGAATGAGCCAAGCAAACTTCTAAAGTTTTAAAAAATTTAGCTGAGGGTGGCTCATCATCATCCACAATTGTATCTATGAAATTAATCATGTAGATCTCATCTTCATCCTTATCCTCATCCTCTTGTTATTTGTGTAAGTGAAACACATTCAACTTCATAGTCATATTTTCAAAGGATATTTTCATAACCCCATTCCTATAATTGATTATAGCATTGGCTATTGCTAGGAATGGTCGGCCTAAAATGACAGGAACTTGAATGCATACATTTGTAACCACTTGTGTATCCAAAACGATAAAGTCTACTGGGTAGTAGAACTTGTCAATTTGGACTAACACATCCTCAATTACTCCTCTTGATATTCTAACGAAGTGATCCACAAGTTGTAAAGTTATCTTGATAGGTTTTAATTCACCAAGTCCAAGTTGCTCATATACCAAGTAGGGAATCAAGTTAACACTAGCCCCTAGATCGAGAAATGCTCTATTGATCAGGAAGTTACCTATCATGCAATAGATTGTAGGGCTTCTGAGATATTTGAATTTGGGGGGAGTTTTTTGTTGTATGATAGCACTCACTTGTTCTGTTAAAAATGCCCTTTTGTGCATGTTTTGCTTACACTTTACGGTAAATAAATCCTTTAGAAATTTGGCGTATGAAGGAATTTGTTTAATTGCATCTAACAAAGGGATGTTGATTTTGACTTATTGGAAGACTTCTAGGATGTTTTGATTTTCACTAGGCTTTTTGGTTGGGACAAGACGTTAGGGGAATGGGGCCACAGGTTTATACACATGCTCTGACTCTTCATCTTGTGGAGCATTGTTCAATTCACCATCGCTCTTAGAATCAATCAGGTCGTTAGGCTTTGTGGCCTTTACCGGTTCAAATTTTTCAATTGCTTTTCCACTTCTAAGAATGGCGATGGCTTGAACATGTTCCACATGAGGATGGGTTGAAGAATTGGTGTTTGTTTCCAATTGTTCCTTATGGTTAGAATGAGCTTGGATCAAAACAAACACTTTTCCTTAACTCCTAGGTGTGTGTCAATTCTTTCAATCGATATTTTAAGTTCATTCATGGCTTGCATGTTGGACTGATTTATCTGAGTTTGTCCAATCATAAACGCATTCAATGTATCCTCAAGAGTGCTCTTTTGAGGAAGTCCTTGTGACACATTGTTTGTATTTACCATGGGTCCATTTCTCCCCTTAAAATTTGATTTACACCGTCACTCAAGACTAGTCAAGTTAAAATTTGGTCCACTAAAGGGGCGTTGGTAAGCATTTGTAGCATTCGATTAAGTTTACAAGATATCTTGAAATGCAAGGGTTGTTGGCAATCCTTTGTCAAGTGAATATCACTTTCACAAACACCACATACACTCTTAACGGCCTCACCAATAGTTATCATGTTAACACTCCTCAATTCTATGGCCTCAACCTTCTTTTTGAGACCCGCCACCTTTATATTTAAATCGCCATCCCCATCTAATACATGTACTCCTTTCTCTCTTGGGGCTTACTTGGGATTACTAGTTAGATTAGAGATGTCCCAAGATTGGGTATTCTCGGCGAGCATATCAAAGTAATCCCAAGCATCATTGGGTGCTTTGTTCAAAAACTCACCATTACACATCATTTGGACAAATTGACGCATGTTTGAACTCAATTCGTCATGGAAGAAGTCAATCAAGCGCCACTTTTCATAACCATGGTGGGGGCATTCTAATAAAAGATCCTTGAACATCTCCCAACATTGAAAAAATGTTTCATTTCCTTTTTAGGAGAAGTTCATGATAGTTCATTTTAGTGCATTGGTTTTATGAACCGGGAAGTACTTTTTAAGGAACTCCTGAATCATTTCAGCCCATGTGCCGATGCTTCTAAGTTTAAGTGATTGAAGCCATGATTTGGCTTTGTTCTTTAGAGAGAAAGGGAACAATTTCAGTTTGATTATATCTTGGGAGATATTATTAAATTGAAAGGTGTTGGCAAGCTCCTCAAATTCACTAAGGTGCACATATGGACTTTCAGAGTTGAGTCTATGGAATTTCGGGAGTAACTTGATAATTCTCGGTTTAAGGTCCACGTTTCTTGCATTAGTTGGGAAAACAATGCAGGAAGACGTGGTTGTTCTCTCCGGTTGTAGATAATCTCTCAATGTTTTAACCAGAGAAACATAGCGTTCCTCATTCTTATTACGTTCCGTCCTAGTTGGTGGTCGCATCATGCTCAACGTTTTCAATATTATGTGGTTCATTTTCATCCATGATTTCAGACGATTCAAGATTTCCTAGACGTTTTCTTACTCGTCTGTGATAGACTAGGGCTTCAACTAAACCTTCATCACTTAGAAGTCGCGATGTATGATTATGCTCACAATGGGGCATAAAACACAAAAACTAACTAATATAAAATTCTAAAAACAAAAACTAAAACTAAAAATTAAATGGGTCTAAGTTAGAATGGGATTTGACGAACTATGTTAGTGAAGAAAATCGTACAAAATAAACAAAATCTGTCAGTAGTAGAAAATTCTGATAAAAACATATTAAAGTAATAAATATTAATCTAACCTATCTAACCTAACTATACCCTATTTTCAAAATTTAAAACCATTAACCTAATCCCCAGCAGCGACGCCAAAAACTGGTTCACTCGCCTCAAGTGTAAGGCTGCGATGTAGTAATAATTCTCGGCAAGACCGAGGTTGATCCTCAGGGATTGTCGTAACAATTCTAAATTACGTAACTAGAATTAACTAAATTTGGATTTGCATTGATTGATAGAAATTGATAACATAAAACTATCTACTTTTAAACTAAATCAAAAAAATAAAACACTAAAGCGCCAATGATCCACTTCTAATAATTCACAATACTAATTCAAACCAATCAAGATAATAACTAAATTGGAATCGGAGTTCTATCCCTATCCAATTGGAATATAGAGCAATCAAATCATCATAAGTTATCTAACATAGATGGATCATCCACTGATATGGTTTTCTCATAATCATCAATTGATTAGGTGTATTCAATCATACAACCCAATCCTTCACAAAACAAGAAAGATCACATTCATGATTCTTCCTCAAGCTTTGTCACTAGACTTGATTTAGAAGCATGAATTAAACTTCTATTGAACCAAAATCAATACATAAACACCTATCTCAGATTAATACCAAAGATAAGAACTTCTTCTAGTTTAGTTCTAGATAAGCACTAAACTTAGTTTGTAAAATCCTCTAGCATCGAACATATCATGATGGATCTAAGATATCTACAACCCAAATTTCTATCAATCAACAACCCATTAAGCAATCTCAGTAATCCAAACATCCCATGTAAGAGAAATCACAAGAGATAGAAGATTAACTAAAAATACTAACTTTATTTCAAACTTGAACTAGAAATGTTCTTCATAAACCCAAAAGTACTTGAATTAATTTGAATTAGACGTTACAAATAATTAAAAGCTTCACCTCTTAGCCCTAGCTAAGAGGTTTAGCCAACCATTATCAGATTCAACTAAATCTCAAAAGAAAACTACTAAGAAAGCATAAAAAATCATAAAAACCCTAGTCAAAGGAGTTGTGAATGCTCCACGACGCTCCTCTCCACCTCCCACGAACTTCTCAGCCTTCTATGAAAATTTATGAATGACGTAGAGGTGTCTTTTTATAACAAAAATCCGCCACCGACTTGGAATCTTCCAGAAATTAGAGTCTCCTTACGCAGTCTGGACACTGGTCGATCAATCGGTTGGTCTGGGTGATCAATCGATTTTTCGGGCCAACTATAAAAACTGAATCTGGACATCTGTGAGCCTGAGCAATCAATCATATGTGACTAGCGATCAATCGCAACTGGTCTGGCGATCAATCGCTCAGGGCTGGTGATCAATTGCAACTCCCCTTTTTAGTCCAGCAAGGTCCATCAACAAATCAGCAAAATTCTGCTGTGAGCGATTAATTGCTCAGGGCTGGCGATCAATCGCAGGCTGGGTGATTAATCTCTGGATCAATCTTCAGAAACTACAACTTTTTACATTTTACTTTTATGGCCCTGCAACTCTGTACTTTGCTTTTTTAGGACAATTCAAGACTTTTAACGTGATTTCTTCAAAGTTTATCTTCTCTTCTTTAACTCATCAAAGCTTGAACTTTTAATCACTTCGAATCCTCCAAATTAACATTAAATCGATGGCATCTCTCTCTTTTACCTACAAACACAAAAAGTAAGAATAAGTCCTTAACTTTAACAACTTAAACTATACAATTATGTATGAATTGGGGTTCAAATATACACAATTCATGACTCAACAACCGGCCCTATGATGAAACACAAATGTGTACTCTTGTAAATAAAAGACCATTTATCATGCCTAAAATTAAGTTTCCTTTGTGCATTGAAAAAACGAAGACCCTCATGATCGAAGTACAACACAAACTCCTTGTGAATTAAGTGGTGACGCTAAAATCACAGTGCTTGCACAATGGCATAAAATTCAACATCATAGGTAGAATAATGCTTCTTCGCATCGTTAAGTTTTTCACTAAAGTAGGCAATTGGGTATCCCTTTTGGCTTAAGACAGCCCCGATATCTATGTGGGATGCATCACATTTTATCTCAAATACCTCATTACATTTTAGCAAAGTAAGCAGAGGTGCTTTGGATAGTTTTTCCTTAATTAAGTTGAAACTCTTTTGGGCTTCTTGAGTCCAAGTCTTTGGCCCTTATGCAATTGGTCATGGGGGCAATAATACTACTAAATTTCTTAATGAACCATCGGTAGAATGTAGCTAGGCCATGGAAACTTCTCACTTCGGTAATCGATTTTGGAGTTGGCCATTCTACAATTGTTTTAATCTTCTCCTCATCTACTTTAACACCTTGAGGTGAGACAACATAGCCTAAAATGCTACATTGTCGATCATGAATGCACACATTTTGAGGTTGATATAAATCTTTTTCCTTCTCAAAACTTTCAACACTTGATGCATATGGTTAGTATGTTCATCATTAGAAGAACTAAATATAAGAATATCATCAACGTAAACAATGACAAATTTTTCAATAAAAGGTTCTAATACTTGATTTATGCGTCTCACAAAAGTGCTAGCTGCATTTGATAATCCAAATGGCATGACTAGCCATTCATAAAGGCATTCTTGAGTTTTAAAAACGTTTTGCCATTAATCACCCCGTTGGACACAAATTTAATGGTACCCACTTCTAAGGTCAATTTTTTAAAACACTTGGACACCATGTAACATGTCCAACATGTCATCAAGTCTAGCAATTGAAAAATGGTATTTTATTGTTATCTTGTTGATAGCCCGACTATCAATACACATCCTCCAAGTTCTATCTTTCTTTGGAGTGAGGAAGGCGGGTACCGCACATGGACTTAGGCTTTCTTAGATAAGTCCTTTCTTTAATAGTCCTTCCACTTGCCTTTAGAGCTCGACATGCTCCATAGGGCTCATGATGTAGGCCCAATTCAAGGGGAAAGCCCAATCCATCAACTAGGCCCAAGCCTTCGTATTAGTTCATTATTTCTAGCCCAAGTGCATTCATGATGCATGGCTTTAGGACTATGTTGCATGAATGGAAAAGGGGAAGAGTTCAAAATTGAAGTATGTCTTGGTAATGTCTTAAGTATTATTTTGAAAGTTGTTTCTTTATTTTTGAAAATATGTAGTAATAGATTAAAAACACAAGCTTGTGATTAATGTATTTATGAGAGGTGGTTGTAATTGGTCTATAAAAGACCTATTTTGTAATGTAGAGGAATCAATTCTTTGAGTTATTTCCTACAAGTTTTGTATTTGTGAGTTGAGTGATTCCTCTCTTGTTAGGTGAGTGATTCCCTAACCCCTTGGGTGAGTGATTCCCCAAACTACCCCTTGTTGCACTACGAAAAAAATGACTTTTCTCGATGGCCCCGCCTTTTTTTTCCGACGGTCTAACCGTCGGAGAATGGCTATCGGCCGTCGGGAAAAACTACCTAAAAAATTACCTTCGCCGACGGTCCCCGCCTTTTTTTCCGACGGCTTTTAGCCGTCGGAATTTCCGACGGTTGGAAACCGTCGGCAAACGAAAATACGCAAAGATACCTAGGTAGGGTGTTGTATTATTTTTTAATTGTTAGTCATGCAATGCACCCACTCTGTTATCCTTACCTTAGGGCCTACCTTCATGATTTAATATATATCCATGCCACCCATTGATTTTAAAAGCTCATTTTAGGGTTTTACGCCAAAGAAAGAACTAGATCAAAAGCTCAAGTGGACCACACCGTAAGGAGCCAGATCCATGCCGTTAATTGTTGATTTTAGTGTTGTACACTTAACCTTCAGTCTACCTCATTTTTTTATCATGCCCTAAAATGATATTTAAAAACAGATGGATGGAGTGGGTGAACCACATACAACACATGCAGTGAGCCCCATGATCCCCTATCTGGACCGCCAGTCTTTAGCGCCTCAATCGTCGCTCAAATTGGGGTGCGAATTAGGTGTTACCTAGGTAACAGCTTAGTGGGTGTTACCCCTACCATGGGGCCCACATTGATGATTTTCTGTACATCCACACCATCCATCCATTTTCCATAGACCATTTTAAGATGTGATACCAAAATTTAGAGAGAGAAATCTCAGGTGGATTACACCACATGAAACAATGTTGATTGAGTGCCTCACCATTAAAATTTTCAAAGGGCCCATTGTAACATTTTCTTAATGTTTATTTGAAATCTAACTTGTTGATAATGTCAAGAAGATCTATATGACGGAAAATTAGAAAGAATATTGATCCAAAGCTTTTGTGGCCCGTAACAATGTTTTTAATGGTTATTCATCACTCTTGGTATGGTCCACCTGAGATTTGGATCTTCTTATAATTTTGGATTGCTTTCTAAAATGAGATGGAAAAACAGATGGATGGAATGGATATACAAAAAAAAAAAAAAAATCAAGGTAAGCCCCATACGGTAGAGGTAACACCCACTAAGCTGTTACCCTCTAATTCAACTACAACAAAATTGTAGGTATTAATGGCGCAAAATTAGAACGCCACCAATGACCTTTTTTTACGGCGTGCACCAATCTAGCATTGTTTATAAAGATCTACTTTAATGACATTCACTAATTAATAGAACGTGCCATTAAAACACATTGTTGAATATCCTATGCGATGGTTTGCACATCGTCTTTGACCCTGCCACTACTATAGCAGGTACTAGTCTGTGCTTGTGGGGCCCACCGTGATTTATAAGTTTTATCCATTAAATATGCCTTAAACATTATAGGGTCCTAGGACGTTTTTAATGGTGGACTTTCAATCACTACTGTTTTCTTGTGGTGTAGTCCGCCTAAGATTTAGATATGGCTCATTTGTAGGATCAAGCCCTAAAATAATTAATCTCGAGAAATGAATGGACAACATGGATTAAACACAATAATCATAGGGTCCACAGAACCCCACCACTTGACCAATGTTAATAGCCAAACTGCTGGGAACCTAGCTAAGAGGGGCCTACTGTGATGTTTGTGAGAAACCCACCCGTCCATCCGTTTTGTGAGAACATTTTAGGATGTGCGTAAGACAAAAAAATGAGCTGAATCCAAAACTCATGTGGGCTGAAAACATGAGGATTGAACGCCCACGATTGGAATATTTGTGGGACCATAGAAGCTTTCAATCAGGCTAATATTTGTTTTTTCATGTTCATCCCAGTAGGACTGATATGTTACGAATGGTATGTATTGTAATGGTAAATCCAAATCTCAACTGGACCATAGCACAAGAAACAATGTAATTAAATGCCCACCATTAAGCTTCTTGGAGGCCATCAAAGTTTTGGATCAAGCTGATATTTGTTTTTTCCTTGCATCCATGAATGCATGACCTAATCAAGAGGTTAGATGTCAAATAAACATTGGTGGACATTCAATCACTACTATTTTCTCATGGTGTGGTCCACCTAAGATTTATATCTGCCTCATTTTTTAGATAAAGCCCTGAAATGATAAGTAGAAATTAATGGACAACATGGATAAAACACATACATCATGGTGGGGGCGCAGGGCACTGATTAGTGACACTAGCCAAACCAAGAGAAATTAATACGTTAGTTTTAGATATAATGTTAAATGGTGGTGACTCTTTCATATCACTTGTGGCATTGATGTAGGGTTATCTAGACCATCCAAATAGTGGGTCCACTTGTATAGGTTAATAATTGTGAATGTAAGACAATCTTAACCATCAAATAAGTGGGCCATGAATTATATAACTGATGATGCGTTTTACTGCATATTTGGTGGAAAACGCACATTGGTGAATTAAAGTCAACCTTCTTTGCTTTTGCAAAGGGACACGGATTGCCTACTACGCTCGGAATCTAGGTGGGGCCCATTGTGATGTTTGTGAGAAATCTACATTGTCCAACCGTTTTGTGAGATCATTTTAGGCATTGTGACAAAAAATGAACAAGATCCAAGACTCAAGTGGGCCGAAAATGTGACGATTGAACTTCCACAGTTGAAATATTCGTGGGGCCATAGAAGTTTCAAATCAGGATAATATTTGTGTTTTCAGTTCATATCAGTAGGAATAACATTATGAATGGTATGGATGGCATATAAACATCACTATGGACCCCATAGAGGTTTCAATGGTAGGAATTTCCCTACCCACCTTTTGCTTTTGTGCTGCCCACTTGAGTCTTGGATCCAATTCATTTTTTGTCTCAACGCCTAAAATGAGCTCACAAAACAGTTGGATGGCGTAGATTTCTCACAAACATCACGGTGGGCCCCACATAGATTCCGAGCGCAGGAGGTGCCTGTAGAAGGCTTTTGTAGGCAATCCGCGTCCCTTTGCAAATGCGAAAAAGGGTATTTTTTCCCAAACCCATCTCCCGCCTCTCCGTCTCTGTCACTGCCGAGGACGCGGCGCTCTCCCTCTCTTTCTCCCTGTCCGATCTCCGTCCCTCTCCCTTTCTCCGTCTATCGTCACTGTCAAGGACGCGGCCCTCTCCATCTACCACTGTCGGTATATTTTCTCTTCATCTCTTTTCTTTTTCTTTTACTTATTTTTTTCTGTTTTCTCTTCATCTGATTTTACTTATTCTAGGTTCCTTCAGCCGTGAAACCTGCACCGATCGGAAGAAACAGAGGGTTTCTTCAGCCGTTCCACTGCTACCCCTTTATTTGGCGTCGCAGGTATCTCTCTCTCCCTCAAACTTCGAACGTCTAAATCCAATATTTTAAAACCTGGATCGGATAGCGTCAGGCCATTTTATGGGATACATGTATGCCATGTATAATAGCCTTGCATAGCATGTGTTTGATGAAATGTCTCTGTTTACATTTTTCAATTTATAAATGTATGCCATGTATAGAATAGTCTTGCCCTTAATTTTTTGTTGTGAATGCTTAAGTGTGCATAGCATGTGTTTGATGAAATGTTTCTGTTTAACAGATTTCAATTTGTAAATGTATGCCAATTACATTTATAAATCTCTCTGTCAAATTTGGACTAAGGCCTAAATTTTCTGTCAAATCTGAACTCTCTTTGGGCCTGAAATTGGGGCCCAAATCTGAACTATTGTTAGGCCTCAATTAGAGTAGAAATCTGGACTGTTTTGGGACTTAATTTGGGCTTCAAGTTAAGCCCAAATTTGGACAATTTCTAGCCATCCAGATGTGCCACAATCTGACCATTTTCGACTATCATTTTGATGTACAATTAGTCCAGAGTATGTGGCCCTTTAAAAAAAAAAAAAAACAACCCTTGTTAGTTGCTACTGCTTTCCTTCTTGTAACTGTTGTAGCAGTATTGGCTGAAATGCTTGTCTTTGCAACGTTGGTCATCTCGTGCACAATGTGTATCATTCATTTACTTTGTGCTTCCACAAAAATTGGACACATGCCATGATGGTTTGTGATCTAGGCTGTCTATTTGATGGGTGATTGTGGATTTCCCGTGATTGAGTAGATGATCTTGGATTTTTAATCAGTGACCTACAAATGGATGAGAGAAGGATCACTATAAAAAAATGGGGCAAAGGCTACGAATTATATCCGTAGCTATATATCTATAGCTACGAATATAATCCGTAGCAGGCCCGTATCCGGTCTGTAGCTATCCGGTCTGTAGCCTTACCTATAGGCTTTTAATCTATAGCTACGGATATAGTTCGTAGCTATATTTGTTCAGCTACGAACAAAAACCGTAGCTATAGAAATCCTATCCGTAGCATTTTGTCTACATAATGCTACGGACTACTTTTGATGGCTGCGGACTATATCCGTAGCTACTGTCTTTAATTTTTTTTAAATAACAACGGCATATCTAGCCGTTTCTAGTATAAGCCCTGATAGATCTATCCATCTAGAAATTCAAACAAAAGTTTCGAAACCCATGAACATACAAGCTAGTACATGCCCTGATAGATCAATCCATCTAGAAATTCAAACACAACTTTCATAACCCATGAACATACAAGCAAGACTTAGTATTGCAAATATATACAAGTTAATTCATAAATTCCAATACAAGAGAGACTTACTATTGCGGGTTAGCGACATCGAATCTCATTTTTCTGATTGGTGACACGGTGACATTCATCCACATGCAACAAAGTTAGCATCTTTGTGCAAAACTTGATCATTGGGTTTTAACCACAAACCCTGAATGCAAAACTAACAAAGCTTTGATGCTTAAACACTGAAGAGATATATGCTAACAATACTATTATAATTTGGAGACTGCAAAATGTTCCAAATGCATACAGACTGCATTAACCACAACTGTATTCGTTAGAACCAAATGCATAAAATAAAATTAAAAAAAAAACTCTTTATACAAAGGAAATAATTGGAAAGACAAAAAAGCCTCCAAGGCTAAAAAGAGTATACCTGCAAATGATAAGCATACGCCAGACCTACATAGGTGCTCAAACTTCTAATTAAAAGGACGAGTGCCTACTCATAATATGAGATCGCCTTATTGTACATCCTGGTGGACAATCATGAATTTGTTTAGTTTTTTCCTTTTCAGTTTTTGGCATCAAGGCTAATGAAATATGAATTTCATTCAAATTGCATAATTAGTCATGCTACGTGGTAGCCAATAGTTTCCTACAAAATTGAAAAAAAAAAAAAAAAAAACCAGTCAAACGTCAACTCATTCTATGATAATTCAATAGCTTTAATGCAAAGCAGTAGCCACCACCGAATTCTTTAAGCTGAGAGATATAAAATCAAAACGGTGATTAATACTATTCGCTTACTCATTTTGTACAAATACATTAACTAAAAATCATTTCTTCTGCTTGCTTTTGCAGCAACATCCTTATGTTATCTCTAACGTCGATATGTAGAAAAAAAACCCTTTCGGAACGTCAAAATCCGTCAAGATCTTAAAACAGAAAATGGACAATAAAACCCCTTCTGCTGCACTACTTCAAAGAAAAAACCCACCATTCACCCCATTTTTGTGATAGTAGATAGTCTCTATAATTTTAAATCATTAAAAAAAGGAAATAGAAAGAATTCACTCCCAGCACAGGAGTTTAGGACTTTGATTAGCGAGTAGAAGTCATGGTTTTGAACCTTGACGGGTGAATTTTTCTTTTCTTTAAGAAAACAGTGACCCAACAGGTTGAGCCGTGTGAATTTTGGTGCGTGGTTCCAGTCAGACCACCCTGTCCTGTCTTGAGTTCTAAAACATTGGGAAAACAAAAAGCAGACCTAGTCCATCTATGATTATCAGAAGCACATGATACCGAGACCTACTCCTCCACACTGCCTATAACAGTCAATAATTAGAGTGAACAATGTTGGTCCTGTTTCAAGGGATAGGAATCAAGTCCCATCAAGACGTGTAGCCAATGCATGTAAAATCAAGACCACTCATCTAGCAGGCCCCACAGTATATGGGTTACCATGCAACTAACCTTGGGAAGTCAGCTCATGTACACGTCACACATGCCAGCATGACACGGATGCAAGATCCAATCCATCAGGTAGGTCCAACCTTCTACACGTTTTCATCCAAGTTTTTCACGGCTGCTCATTTATTTTGCAAACTGTGGCCTAACTGACCAGTAGGTCAACCTAACTCTTGGGCTAACACCAATATAGTGGTGCCATCGTAATAGATGGATTAGATATTGGACCTATCGTGCTATGCCGGCACATGTGTGGCATGCACATGAGCTTTTTGCACACACTTGTGGGCTTGGAAACGCTTGTAGGTGTTCGTCTAAAATTAAATGAGTCCGGATCCTCCATTGGCTCCAAACAGGAAAACCCTATTCGGAGCCTTTTCATTGGTCCACATCCACTGCATGACGTCAGAGTGATCAGGTTGCACTGAAAATGTGACATGGTTGCAGACCTATGTGATGATGGGGACCAATAGAAAGGGTCTAAACAAGGTTTTCCTATTTGGTAGCCAACAGAGGATTCGGATTCAAAATTAAAATATGAGTTATTTGGGTTATTTTTCTTTTCTTCTGTGAATGAATCTATGACAGCGAGAGAGAGAGAGAGAGAGAGAGAGAGAGAGAGAGAGAGAGAGAGAGTTTAAAGGAAAGACCAGTTGATGAACATGAAAGCCAGGCAGTGATGTGAGTCCTCTTCATCAGGTAGCTCCTAGTAGATGCCCTGCCTAAAAATCAAGACAAATCCACTCAACAAATAGGCAATGATTTTAGAAACATAAGGATGGTCATTAATCCATTCATGAACTGTAGCTCAGTTGATCGGTGAGATCATATTTTTTGTCAAGAGCATCTGTTTGGTGGGAACTATCTGTTGGCAGCTCAGATTCATGCTCGTCTAGTCAGATTTGTATAGATTTGGTGCATAATTATACGGTCAGATTTACACACCTTTGATGCACAAGATACAGTCAGATTTGCACAAATTTTGGTGCACAAATGTAGTCAGATTTGCACAGATTTGTACACTAGACGGTTAGATTTGCACCATTTCTAGCTACAATCATACGATCAGATTTGCTCCATTTCTGACCACAATTACAGGGTTAGATTTGCACCATTTCTGGCTACGTTCACACGATCAAATTTGCACCATATCAGGCACCATCTCATGGTTAAATTTACATAAAATTTGGGCACAATTATAGGGGCAGGTCTGAACAGATTTTGTACACTAAACAATGGTCCGATTTGTACACATTTTATACCCAAATCAGTTGCCGAATTTAAATAGATCCTTTACCTAAACAAATTTGCAGATATGTACATGTTTTGTGCATACAAACTGCATTAACCACATTAGCAACATAAACTAGACAACCTGCTCAACAGACTCACCTTTACAAACCCATATACAAGCATCATAAATACAAAAAAGCTCTGTTGCACTAATCGTCATTGGTGAATCAACTTCACCTGTTACAACATCCTTGCTTACTATATGCATTCTCTTGCAACAACCATAGCTGCTACATGCATTCACTTGCCACAGTTGCTGCAACAGCTTTACCTACACCCGTTGTAGCTTTTCCTACAAGCATTCATGTCTTTGTTGAATAAAAATGAACAAAACAAACATATTTGAATTCTCCCAGTGTGACGATCCTACCCAAAGTGCAACAAGAAATGGGTGGACTGCAATTATCTTGGGGCTTTGAAGAACAAAAATGGAAAAACCCCATTTCATGGAACAACAACCCATTTCAAATAAGAAAAATGAAAAAAGTAGAAGAAGAAAAAGAAAACCATTACTCCAACATCATTAAGACACAATTGAACCGGTACAAATCAGCGGTCGAACTGGTATAAACCATTCAGTTCTATCTTATTTATAAGCGGTTGAACCAGTTGAGTAGTAGAATATCTAAATAAAAAGTACAATAGAAATGACCATATAGATTACAGAAATAGTGGGAAAAAATCGAAGTATAATATATAAAAATACTAAAAAATAGAGGTCGAGTTTGAGCCAATCAAAGAACTTCCCCATTGTATGTCAAGTTTGTAGGTGTGGGACCCATTGTTGGTTTATTTAAGCCTTTGATCTGGGTGGACCATGCCCCCCAAATCTCCCAAATTGGAAGATCCTGGGCATCAAATATTTGGTCTTGTCTTCATTGAATGTGGATGCATGGTGCATTTCTTCTTAACCACGTATTTCAACAACAATAGGGCAAAGGTTAAGAGTTGACCAATTGACGAGTATTTTGGGCATTGCAAACATTAATTCATGGTAGTTGTGGTCAAGAAACCAGATACTAGGATCTTTGTCATCTTCTTCAAAAGGAACTATAAATTTTGATATTCAGAGATATATCAGCAAAAACGATTGCTCGACCTCATCATGTAAATTAACAAATTCTGGTTACCAGATCATGGTTTAGTAAAGAGAATAAGCCAGTAAGTAAACATAATCAGATGGTGATACTCACAAAACAAGCAGATCAAGGTGAGCCTTTATAACAAAACAAGACAAGGTAACTTAGCATGCAGCACATTGACAAAGCTTAATAACAAATCTAGATCAAACTGCTTAATGATTCCAAAAGTAAAGAATTTTTTCAGCTGTGTATTTCAGAAATTTGAGGGGCATTTATCAAGGTGAACCTTTATCGCCATTTTGTAAGCTTTTTTTTAAGAACTCCACCTAATATTATATTCAAGAGGGAGAATTTACAAAAACGTGTGGGTGCCACACAACAAGAATTGCGCCACGCCTATCAATAAAACCAACAAACTAAAAAAAAAAAAAAAACTGAGAAGCAAACCCCCAAAGCCTGTACCCTGCAGAGGCAAAACAATCCTGCACATACCTAATCCACCAAGAACCTGTAATAAAGACCAAACCAGCCAACAACTGCAAGCCCAACCAGTGACACAACCAAAATAGATCCCAGCTGAGCCACTCCAACTACATCTCAAAGAAGCTGAACTCCTACCCAAAGAGATCTGCCCAGCCACCTACTGCAAACAGAACGAAACAGGACAAAAAGATAACAGAAAGAACGCCCACCAGATAGCTAGCTTCAGCAAGCACCCACACACCCCTCAAAAAAAAAGAAAAAAGAAAAAAACTAGCCCACCAGAAATTTGTAAACTTTATTGGCAGAGAGTTCAAGCATATTTTCTCAAGAGAGGATAGAGAGTTATTGCAAGGATTTGAGGTGGGTAACCACAAGCAATGCATCTCTCAGCTCCCAAACACATAAATCAGTTTTGGGTAACCACAAGCAATGACAGTTCATTGATGTGGGCACCCAAAAAAATAAAGTGAAGGATTGAATTAAAAGAAGAAAAACAAGAAGAAGAAAACAAAACCTTACTGCTTCGAACTTGTACTCCACCATTTTTAATGGGTCCAAACCTCTTGAACTCTTCCTCAAGTTGGGCAGATGTGGCATTCAAGGGTAGATTTTTTATGTAAATTGAGTAACCATCAGCTGCAAGAAACAGAAATATAACAATCACAAGTAGGAATAAGTTGTTATATATTAGTTCAGTTCTTGTACATAGATCCAGCTAAAGGAACCGGATAAGGGTTTCGTAAGGTTCAGAAAAAAAGAAAAAAATTTATTGAATGAAATTTTACCTCCAGCTCTAAAAAATAAGGTGTTAAAATGGAATAACTTCCTACAGGTTGCCCCACTTGGGTGTTCCATGTGGTAAAGAAGATAGGAAAGTAAAGAAAGCTGTAAAAAATAATAATATTTAAGAACATATTTATCAACTAAATCCAAGCTACAGTTTCCTGCAGAAATAATCATGAATGAAAGGTTATTAATGCATAAGAAAGACAAGTCCCAATTAAATGGGTGTACTTGTGCTGTTTTAATGAAGTTGCTGATAAAGAAATAAAGCTTTCAAGCATTTTTGCAATTTCTGAATTACATTGAAATGTCTTTATTCCTTTTATTCTTTTGTATGCATTTGTAAAAGGATAAGTATCTCTCTTTCCTGATTTCTATAACTCAGTCCATTGAATGGGTATAGATTTGGGCATTTCAATCCCCTTCTGGATTTATCAGTTATGACTTATCAAGCCAAACTATATCAGCCCATCCATATGCTCCATAAAGCAGTGTTGTATGTCATTCATGATAACTCCATACTATGACAGCATGCTATTTGTCACTATCTTAAGTACCTTTTGCAGCAGCCCATCCAGAAATGTTTTTAGTATGTTCAGATGCCACAGGGCGTGCACTTAACTCATTCAATCTGCATAAAATAGTTAAACATTGCGATACATTCGTCTCTTAAAAAGTGAATCATTTTTAAAACTAATTGAAAAGGAATAGACCTGAAGAATATTGGATTACCAATAGCTGTTAGCATGTCTAGTCGTTCTTGGAACTCAGTTGCAGAAGCATCCTCATCATCAGTATATAGCCACTTTTGCACCTGAAACCATAAGATGTGGATGAATCAAACAAGATTTTTTTTTAACACGAGACAATGAGAGTGTCTATTCAAAATGGCAAAGATGTGTGATTTACAAAGAGATCTGAGAAGAACACTCACGAACATACATGTGTGCGCACATGCATGCATCTAGTTGTTTGAAATTCGAGAGGCACATTTCTACAAGTGCCAAGTAGTAGAGTGCTTTTTTGTCTTTTCAACTAAGGGCATCAAAAGGTCGGGCTACTGAGGCTCAATGTGTGTGTGTGTGTGTGTGTCTGTGTGTGTGTGTTTACTGAATATTATTAACATGCATGGAGAAATTGCATAAGAGGCCCAGCTGAAGTTTTAATTGGTCAGGCTCAGTCCCAGAAAAATTGGCACATCTTCACATCTGGTTGGGCTTTGTACCTTGGACGTAGAATTAGCTCAGGTTCGTGCTGACCGACTAGGCCAAAACCTGACCCATCGACATCCTATCTTCAACACGCAGTGAGAAATCATCATCAGCTATCCCAATTAATTGGGGTCGGCTAACATGCTGTGAGAAATAACAACAAAAAAGCATCTACCAGAAGATATTGTGGGACTTTGTGAACATTGATTTATCCCTGCTTTGCATGGATCATAATAAACAAACACTAGATACAGCAAAATAAGGGTAGATAATACAACAAGACAAGACAAAGGAAACTTATCAATACAACACAAGGTTTCTAGGAATTAAAAGGTCTTGAAAATGAAGATTTGGAACTTTAGAGACCAAAAAAAAAAAAAAAAAAAATGGAGACGTGGTAGATATAATATACTCACATCAACATCAGATAAATGTCCATCAATTATCCGTAAAGGCTGGATTCTATCCATGGACCAAATCCTAGCAGTTCGATCAGGAGAAGAGCTAGCAATATAATGTCCCACATGACTGAACTGTCCAATTTAAACAATGAAAGAATGATTATGTGCCACCGAAAAACATAATTATGTAGAAAATAACAATTTTTGCTAATAATGCAGGTATCCAAACAAAAAGCAACTCAACATTTTAAATGAAGCAACAGCTATATGACACAGAAGCAGGAATGAGAAGGCAGCAATGATGGAGAAGAAATATGCAAGGACAAGTAAAAAAGCGTGGGGAGAATAACACTAAACTCTCTTTTGCAAGCTCATCCTCTGTAGATATCTACAAGTATGCATGTTAACTGGGGTTCACCAGTTAACATGCATGCCAAACTGTGGCTATGGCAAGCATTTCCACATTAACGAGAAACAGATAATACTATGCTGAAATCATCAAATCGTGGGCCCACTTGGACAGAGCATAAGATATCAAACTGACTAGATGGCTTAATCCCAATCATTTGATATAAACTAATGGAATATCCTTGTCAGGACAATGCATCCCAGGCATTCAACTAATGGAAGCAGAGGTTGCTCTTTACAGACCGGCCAAGAGAGAAGCTAGAGAGACTGCATTCCAGACCGTAAGATTCAATAGAGATCCAACCTTCTTCAATTCAGAAAACGTGTACAAGGCCCCTCCAATCTTCCCCTCTTCATAGAGTCAATTTACGTAAGTTTTAAGGAAGCAGGTTCAGCTTGGCATTTTTTCGAACACAAGGGTCATTGTAATATTCAGGACCTTGGCATTGATAAGAGCACTGAAAATGGTACCTTGATTCAACGAGTTTTTAAACTATGGTTAGAAGAAACAAGGAATGCAAGAGAAATCGATGAAATGACTTCAATCATTAAAAAACTTAAAGAGATTCCTGCAAAGAAATTTCACCCAAACCTCAATATATTACTTCCAAGTTGAATCGCTAATCAAGTGAAGAAAAAAAACCCAAATCATCAAACTTCTGCAAAACTAATCAACAGGAGGAGGCGTGAGAGAGGAAGGGAGGCGCTGAATCACTTCTTCCATGTCATATCAACGACAAGGCCAGCAGCTTCTCTGGCCCAACCAGGCCCACAAATCCAGCGACCATGGGAATCGCTCTCCCATCTGCCTGTAAAAGATGTACAAATACTATTACAATCTCAGAACCCAAAACCAATCGAACAAAGACCTTAAAATGCCTGATCCAAGAGGGAAAAAACGAACAAACGAAAAAACCCTAAACCCAAAAACCTATTTCTCAAAGAATAGGTGTTTACCAAAGACCAGAGAAACCAAGAGGAAGGAGAGAGAGAGAGAGAGAGAGAGAGAGAGAGAGAGAGAGAGAGAGGTTCTGGTTTGGGAGGGATTGAAAGGAGGGAAGAGGGAAATTGTTATGCGATTTTAGGAAGGGAACAGATTGGGCGGGATTGGACGCGAGTGCTTTTTTGTTAGGCGCGATTGGGTACCACGGTCCTGTCAGGGGCTCGTGGGGCCCACCATGATGTATATGGTTTATCCACTCCGTCCATCCATTTTAACAACTCATTTTAGGGCATGATGCCAAAAATGACGCATATCAAACTCTGAAGTGGACCATACCAATGATCAACGGAAGGCACTTTATATCATTACTTCCTACGGTGTGGTCCACTTGAGCATTCGATCTGCTTACAATTTTTGGATCATGCCTAAAATAAGCTACCAAAATGGATTAATGGCTCAGATAAAACAAATACATTATGGTGGGGCCTATAGAGCTTCGTAGGGGATGGTCAAACGTTGGGTATGACCTGGTGGATCATAGCATTTAGGTACGGATTCAATCCGTTGCAATTTTGCTACGGATTATATCCTTAGCAAAAAAACCCTAGAGTCCGTAGCCGTCACCCATTTTTTTGGTAGTGGATATTAGCAATTAGAAAAGGTCTGCCCATTAGACATTGGATGGTTAAGTCTGTACAATTTGTGGACAGCCATCATGTTACTCACTAGATGAATTGTCAATGGTCCAGACATTGGATGGTTCAGTCCGTGCAAAGATGATCTGATCAGTGTGGCTGCTGCTTGGGGCTTGTTCAAGCTTGACTCCCACTTCATGAGTAGCTAGGATCTCTTACAAGTATGCCATTGTTGGCCCATTGATGCTGTGAAGGAAACCTTGTTCGCATGTAGTTTTTTGGCACTGAAATGACTCACAACATCTAGAAGTTACTTTCCTAGTATTTGTGCATATTATTTGTGTTTTCCAGTGAAAGGAGACCTGAAGGATTTCTTGCAAATTAATGATTTTGCAGAACTTGCTGGGCACACTAGGAAATCCGGGCCATTCATAACATGTGGCCCACTACAAACATACACTTCCCATGAGTTAAGCCAGTCTGATCATCAAGTGGGCTAAAGGATTGAGGAAATTGATGGCTAGAAAAATGTCTGATGCTCAATAGTCAACATGAACACATGTGGTCCATCTGATGAGAAGACCAGTTGTACTCAGTTTTTTCTTTTGTAAAAATTATGACAATTTCGATTCCCCATTTATAAAAGATAACTAGATGTTTTATTCAGCAATGTTTGTTTTCTCTAGAGTGACTAGGGGTGTTGGTTGCTAGTGTTGTGGGTGGATGCTTTGTTGTGTGATGTTTTGCTGGTGGTGGTTGCTAGATTACTGGTTGTAGTGGGTGTCTGCTGTGTTGTTGCTTGTAGGTAATGGGTGGAGTCCTGGTTGCAGATGTTGGTCCTCTCAGAAGTTTCTGTTGCCCTGTTCATTTGTTTTTTTTTTTTTTTTTTTTAGTCTATCGTCTTGGCATTGGTTCCTCAGTTATAGTTGGGCTGGTTGTAACGTGAGGTGAGCAGTTTGTTCTATACAGTTTCTGTTTTGGTTTGGTAAAAAAAGTTTTAACAAAAAAAAAGGTGACATAAAAAATTGTACTTAATGTTTCTTTCGCTATCAAGACTGCTCAGGCTCTAAAAGATGCTTTTCTTTTTTCTTTTTCTTTTTTATGAGATTATCTGAGGGACCCATTTGCTGTTTTTTTTGTCACCAACTTCTAGATTGAAATCTTATGTTAATTTTATAATACGTTACCCTATATAGGTTGCTGCAGAACAATGCCATTTCAGGTCCTATGATCCTACCGACATTGGAAGGATGGATAAGCTCGAAATGCTCGATCTCTCAACTAACAATTCAACGGTAGGATACCCAGTTCAATAGGGAAGAAATTGAAGTGTGTCTTGTGCTTTGTCGCCATATATCCTTGACAGCCTGAGGACTCCTGAGACAGGTCTTTATAGGATCATATTCACATTTGAGGATCCTACTGCCAGAATCCTACTTATATGGTGAAGATGAGGTAAGATTTTATTATTACTATCTCATCATTTAAGTATCATCTTACTGTTTATATGTGCGCTTCTTGGGATTTATACATTTTATAATGGTGAGATATCTTGTTATGGAATGGACGAGTGAATGCATAAAATATCATGGTTTATGTGAGATTCTTTTGGTGATTTTTTGATGCTTATGTGATTAATGAACATATGGAATAAAAAAATTTGGGTGGTGGTAGAGCCATTGCAAATAGTACTTTTTTTTCCCGCTATCACCCAATTTTTTATTCCATGTGTTCATTAGTCATATAAGCATCACAAAATTACCAAAACAATCTCACATGAACCATGATATTTAATGCATTTACTTAACAAGTTAATGATTTTACAATGGGCTAGCACTATTGTTAATACTTTCTTTTGCAATGGGGCATAGTGGTTGTAAACGTTTACCCATTTCACAAGGGGTGGAACTCGATGTATATTACGAGCATTTACAACTAGCAACACCTGTTTTTTACAACGGTCATAACCTGTTGTAAAAGGCATGCTCACATGCTGCTTTTTTAATGCTAAAGCAACGCCGACGGTCATGAACCGTCGGAATTTGCGAGGGTTCATCGTCGTCGGAAATTGCGACGGCTCATCACCGTCGGAATTTCTTACGGTCGACCGACGGCTCATCGCCGTATTTCCGACGGCCGATAACCGTCGGAAAGCAATTGTGACGCACCCTTGACGGCCCATCCGACGGCCGAAAGCCGACGGCTTTCGGCCGTCGGTTAAAGTCCTTTGCCGACGGCTTTCGGCCGTCGGTAAAAGTCATTTTTCTGGTAGTGTTGGGTGAGTGATTTCCTGACCCTTGGGTGAGTGAGTCCCCAAACTAACCCCTTGGAGCTGCATCAAGTGGTATCAGAGTAAGTTCGATTCTTGGATCAAGCTTAATTTCTGATGGCAAGAGGAAGAGGAAATCAGGTCAAAATTATGGCTTCAATTCAAGATCTCCACTTTCTTAAAGAAATTAAAGAATTAAGGTATGTTAACAACAATCTACAACGCATGATGGAGGAGAATTTATGAAGACTTCCCGCACGAACCTCCACAAGCGTTTTGATTTATGATGAGGATGTCCATAACGTGTTTGGTGAAATGATTGAATCAAATGAAGGTAACAAAGATCACATGGAATTTGATGATAATGCACCGATTCATGATAAAGATGCTTATGAAGTGTTTGATGAAATGACTGAACTAAATAGAGGTGAAGTAAATGAAGACCATATTGATGATGACAAGCTAATTTATGATGAAGATGCCCATGAAGTGCTTAATGAAATGACTGAATCGAATGAAGGTGAAAGTCTTGCTATTTGTAAAGTTTTAGCCTCTCCTCAAGCACCCGAAAATGATTTTTTATGAACTTGTATCTTTCATACATGTTGCACATGTGGTAAGAAGGTATGTAATGGCATCATAAATAGTGAAAGTGTTGAAACTTTGGTCTCCAAAGAGATGGTGGATAAGATATCATTCAAAAGAGGAAAAAAGGAAGACAATTCATGGCAAATTTTCCGACTACACCATCAACTACCAAAGAAGAAGCTAAGTTTGAATGGCATTGCATTTCAAACTCGAGGACAAGTTCTTTCAAAGAAGGGGAGAAAGATATAGACCCGATTCAAGGGGAAAGCCCAATCCATCAACTAGGCCCAAGCCTTGGTATTAGTCCATTATTTCTAGCCCAAGTGCATTCATGATGCATGGCTTTAGGACTATGTTGAATGCATGAAAAAGGGGAAGAGTTTGAAATTGAAGTATGTTTTGGGAATGTCTTTAGCATTATTTTGAAAGTTCTTTCTTTGTTTTGGAAATATGTAGTAATACATTGAAACCACAAGCTTGTGATTAATGTATTAATGAGGGGTGGTTGTAATTGGTCTATAAAATGACCTATTTTGTAATGTAGAGGAATTGAATCTTTGAATTATTTCCTACAAACTTTATATTTATGAGTTGAGTGATTCCTCTCTTATTAGGTGAGTCATTCCCTATCCTCTTGGGTGAATGATTCTCCAAGCTACCCCTTGTTGGGTGAGTGATTCCCCAACCATTGGGTGAGTGAGTCCCCAAGCTACCCCCCTTAGAGTTGCATCACGTAGACCAACCGATATCACTTTAATATGATCATTCTGAGACGTGGATGTAACACCCCGAATTTTCAACAATTTGGGAATTGGATGTCCTTGGGAATTACCTTTGATTTCTTTATTAGAGTTCATGTTCGCTCGTGTACTCGCACATGTTTGGGGATTAATGGAATGATTTTTCCAAGGGGAGGAAGGACCTAGCATGGGAGTTAGAAAATTCCAAAGATGGGAGAGTACTAAACCATAGTAGTCAGTGGAATTCGGCTCCACCAAGTGGAAAGGGTGAATTTTGGCAAAAATGGACAGCAAGGTTCGGTTGCACCGAGTGAAGTTTGGTGCACCAAGTAAAACTATGAATTTTGGGGTAAAGATGGGCAGCAGTGCTCAGTTGGACGGAGTAAACATCGTGGGACCGAGCAAATCTGGTCATCGGGGTTTGGTGCACTGAGCAGATCTGGACAACGCAGATACATTGACTTCAAAAATTCATCTCCCTTGATATAACTCTAATTGAGGTGATTTAAAAGTCATATTGAAGTTTAATGAGTTTATTTTTATATAAAAATAAATGAAAAAGAAAACCTAAACTAAAATTAGGTTTAATTCAGGACATTTTGGAAACTATTCAGAAAATCTTTAATTTCAGGTAGATGGTACTTTTAGAATTTTAATAATGTTTTTAAACCTGTGAATAGATGGAAATTTTGTAGGGTGAAATTAGACTTGACAAGGAATTATCATAAAATTATAAAAATAATTTAATCATTAAAAGTTTTAAAAACATTACAAGAAACAGACCTGTTGAAATTGAAAATGTTCTGCAACTATAGGTTGCAATGGATCCGACGTATCTTTTCATCTTATAGTTTTAACATTTCATGTCGTCTTAAAAATTTCTTCTAATCATGTAAGGATTCATCTTGGGTGATTAAATACTGATATATATATATATATATATATATATATATATATATATATATATATATATATATATATATATATATATTACTATTCCTTATAGTTTACAATTTAGTCAAATTAGGACTCTTGATTAGGATGATTAGGATCAAATCACGACTTCCACTAATTGAGAAAAGGCCAAACATTGAACTTACCTAATTCAAACCCTAATCATCACGCACAACTTATCTTGTTATCCAATTCATTCTAGAAATGGTCGGATTAACCAAATAAGCTCTAGAGATCGCTTGTTAGTGGACCACTGATCTCGAAACTAAGGAAAATCGTTCATCTTAGCAGGCTTGACGTCTATCATAGGACATTGAGCCAAGATCGCATATCAAATCGTTCAACTTAGGCTCAGTAAGGTGAGCACATGAGATGTGTGAATGCCTTTAGAAACCGTCAAGAATTTAAGTTATTTATATATCCCAAACTTTGTTGAAGTTGTGGCTTTTAGACCATTAGATTACAATCAAATTAAAGATCATAGCCTTAGGTGGATCACTACTTGTGGCCACTATTCTATGGATTATATTGACTCCTGTGATCCAAAGTGGGCCCCTAGATTGAAAACGAACCTACCATAGTATTATATAACCAATAACCTTGCTCTTAGGGCCATTAGACACCCATCTGAGACTATAAATACCCCTTTCATTACTAGTGCCTCCACAAATCCAAATTTTCCCTAGTTTTCTTAGAGAGAATGAAGGAGAAATAGAGAAGAAGTGAAGGAGAGAAAGAGGGAGATTGGAGAAAATAGTAGAGATGGAGGAAAGGTCAAGAGATATTGTGATTGGGAAGTAAATCCCTACCTATTGGGTGGCTCCTCTCACGTTTGAGGGTCATGCATCTCAATCCATGTCGATTTCTAACTAGATTCATCATTCTTTCCCTAGGTAAGAAGTTTGTCACCTTGTTTGGGGAATTTTTCCCAACTTTCTTGTGTCTTGAGGCTATTAGAGTTAGAAAATCTTTTGGATTTCTCTATCTTTCGGAGGCCCTAGTATTAGGCTTTGTATATGTTAGAGTTATGGGTCTCAATTGTCGATTTGGGGTGGTCCTATGTTCTATGGGAGCCGTAATTGACCATGACTCCATTAGGGTTTCAGTTGTGCTCTGATTCTTAGCCCTGATTTATTGAATCAAGTTGTGATATCGTTATAATCAAACTAAGTTAGCCCTAATCCTTTGTAAAATGTTTAATCAGGATTAAGTTTAAGTCTTTAGCAGTAGATCATTTGTACTTTAATATAGGTTTAGAGTGTTTTCTCAAATTTTCGACACTAGGGCCGCATCTGAATCGAGGATTTTCGACTCTATGGTGAAGATCTACCCTCAAACTTTTATTGAGATTTTAAATGATTGAATGTCTACGTTTTCTATGTGATTGTGAATAACTATTTTTTATTAAAATTAGTTATGTCTCACATGCTAAAACTACTCTAATATTATGATTCCTTTGTTATTTGTTGTTAAGTTGGTAGCCCACTTAATGAAAGGTTTGAATTTTATGAGGTTATAGGATTTGAAATCATTCAAGGTTGGTTATGTTGGAAATACGTTGAATCACTTGTTGTGTATACCATGTACTTGTTTATATTCCAGAGTGAAAAAAATTCACATATGCTCTTGATATTTTGTAAAATTATACAATTACTTGGATTGCAACTCAAGTGTTTGATTATATTCCTAAATTAGTCTTTACAATGCCACATTTGAATATTAAGTGCATATAATCATGTTTAAGTTTTTATGCGTCTGCATTACTTTTGATTAAGCTCTGAAAATTGTTTGACTAGTGAACTGCCTACCTTTTGGTTGGCTGTCAAGGACTTTATCAATTGACCAAGATGGAACATGGTCGACTGATAGTGACCAATGTTGGTTTGTCGTTGTTCACTTGGGTCCACCGGATAAGTTCCATTCATAGTTAATCATTCTTGTGTTTTCCTGTTGTACAACACCTTATGGAATCTAGAATACCACTGTTACCATTTATTTAAGTCCATTAATAATTGTTAATGCGTACAATCCTACAAAGACTCATGGGCTAGGCATGTTGGTATGGGACATCATCTCTAAGTTGTCGGCCTATGTTGGGTTGATGAGCCTCCTCATAGTGACTAATGAGCATTAATAGAGGTGACAAGGTAACAAATTATTGTTCGAGCACCCCCCCCCCCCCCCCCCCGGCCAAATGCTCGGCCGATGCTCTATGCCAACTTACCGTTCGAACAACCTGGGTGTGTATTGGTTTAGTTTTGGATGATTAAGCCATTTTTTGTTGATTTAGTTTTGAGTGACAAGCCTGTACCTCTGAATTGATTATTCATATTTAGTATTTGGGTGACGACCCTTACCATGCTGATTTACATACCATTGGGTATTTTGTCGTACCTTTGAAATTGTTAACCCATAATTAATATCATATGAAAAACTCAAAAATTGAATCAAGAGACATTGGCGAGGAGCCGCTACATGCCGCAACGAGCCACGTGATCCGGTTAGAATGGTGGTATTCTAGCTTCACCAATCTATTGTTGGAATTTGAACTAATGAATACTTAGCTAATCATGCATATCATGACATGCATCTTTTTACATGTAATATTAGTGATGAGCTATATTATAATCGGCTTAGATTGTGTTGTTGGTAATGTTGATGATGAGTCACATTACATTTGGATAGATACTTGTGGAGGATTGTGGGTAACTGGTTGCTCGAGGTTTGCCCCTGTACTACTTTTTAAGTTCCTCGTGTGAGTCTTAAGATATTCATATGCATATCATGCCTTTCATGCACTTAACAACCAAATTTAAAAATTATTGCTTTATTATGCTATTATTACCTGCGCTTGATTGTGATGATAACTTATACAATTTGCTTAGTATTTGTGTGTTAAAGATAACATGCTTAAGAATAGTACACTCATGTAAATCTGTTTATAACTAAAAGGTCCCGAGTATAAACTTAGGGATATTTTTTTACTATGTTGGCATTTAATGCTTTCCATTTGACATGTGTAGATGACCCAAGAATAGGACCAGATGGTGGTGTGCTCGGGTCGCCTAGTAATCTTATAGCTTTATCCCTTTGGTAATTGTATTTTTCCTTCTTGTTGCATTTATTATAATTTGTATAATTCTCATATGCGCGGACATTGCTTTTGGAATTGTACTTTTGGGTGTTAGCCTGTATTTCTAGGTATAGTTATCCCTACTTTGTTTTTTATCCACTAAGTCGAAATGCATTACTTTGATTTATTTGTGTATGAAATGAAAGTGAATCTAATTGAAGACACACGTGGGAGCATTTTACACTTGTGGCATTCTCAGGCGATCATTTTAATAAGTTCACACCAAGAAACTTAGAATCAAAGTCTCCGTACTCAAGTGTCGAATTTTGGGGCATGATGGTGGATGCTCCATCCTGGTTCAAAGGATTAGTCATTGGGCCTAGTACAGGATTCACAAGTTCAAGTGGCAGGTGTACCTACATCTTTGTAGGTAGAGGAGTTATAGATGGAGTTGCATGTTCATTAGTCCCAATAGCTCAGGTAATACTGCGACTCATATTCGATTTCTTACAACAATACCACATTGGTATGTATTCTTAATAAGGAGTCCCATCGGGCATGCCAAGAATTGTTACCTTGTTGTTTGTCTTCTAGACATGTGTGACGTACGTGGGTGTGCTAGAATCAACTGTGAAGCTCGATTCTAACTGAATAATTATGACCCTAAGCGCCAAGATAAGTAGATATGTCGAACTCAACGATATATGACCGAGACCTAAGAAGATAGGTCACCTATTCAGCCACTCACAAGATAATGTTTAAGATGATCAAGCGATTATCAGAGGGTTAGGTTCGTCCTTCGTAGATGAGTTACACTCAGGGCTGAAAGTTAAGTAGGGTTCAACCCGACCGACCCGTGACCGACCCAGCATTGGGTTGGGCTTGGGCAGGAAGTATCGGATCCGATCTCAAGCTTGGGCTATGAAAACACTGTTGGGATAAAAGGCCGGCAGCGGAAGCAAAGCCGAACACACAGCAACAAATTGAATTAAACAAGCAACACAATGCAATCACAATGTATGCAACCAACCACACATAGACAATCCGAATTTAAAGTGGAAAAACCCCTCATGGGTAAAAAACACGGCACAAAGTGACACCAATCCATTATAATATTAGAAGTTACAAGAGATGGAACCCAAACCCTGGATTGCAAACCCATAAGAGAAATCTCAAACTTTCCCCAAGAAGAAAACCCTCTTCTCAAGCTCTTTCTCTCACATAGAACCTCTCTAATCCCCTTTCCCGTTTAGGATACCTCTAATCCCGTAATACACTTCTTAAATAAGAGAAAATCGAGATTCGAAGCTCTTTGCGCAAAACCGCGCAAGAAACACAATCCAACGTAGGAAATTTGTCGACCTATCGATGCTCACTGTCAACTGGTCGATGACCCCTGCCAACCGGTCGACAATGCACAAAAAAGGTCCAGCGACCTGCTATTTAATCTCCACCGTGACTGACTAATTGGACAACCGGTCAGTGGCCTCTGTTGCAAGATTTGAGTCGACCTTAACAATCTCCACCATGACTCCAATCTTCATGAAATGCCTTGCCATGCACAACCTCCACCTCTACTTCGTCATCATCATAGTTTCGTTGCTTCTCGTGCCCCATCAACTTTATCCCTGCATCTTCACATGCCTTTTTGCTCTTTGCATGTGGCCCTTTGGTTCTTGCCACATACAAGCAACCATGGATCCCGCTGTCGATCCCGCAGCTCTTCCATGAATTGTGTTCCCGATTACCTTATAAAGATTATCTCACCTCCATGCCTTTATTATCATGACTGCTCCCTTTACTACTTTACAATACCGATTACAACCGATGAACTTGCATCCTTTCGCCTCGAGTGCACTAAGAGATATTGCATTCCTCTTCATTTCAAGAACATGCTTCACACTTTCAAAGATCCGTTCGACCCCATCGAACATCCTAATGCGCACCGAACCAATACCCACCACCTTGCGAGCATAGCCATCACCCAGAACCACCAATCCACCATCATACTCTCTGTATGTCATGAATGACCTCTGGTTAGGGCATACTTGATATGATGCACATGAATCCAAGAGTCACTCTCCACCAAGAGACCCTATGCCGGATACAGTCAATACATCACAAACATCACCACCGTCCTCTACGGTATTGGCCCCCTCCTTAGAAGAATTTTCAAATTTCTCTTGTCTTTTTTAAGGATTCAAATAATCCCTCCTCACATGCCCTTCTTCCCCACAATTCCAGCATCTCACATTGTACTCCCACTTTCCCTTTAATTTAGATCTTGATAACGGAGATCCTCTACTCCACTCAGAATTCCTCTCCCTTATAATCAGTGCCTCATCCGTAGAGGGACCCACCCTGCCGCTTTTCCTTCTCATCGCCTTTGCCTGAAGGGCTGAGATAATGGTTTCCACGCCAATAGTCTCCTTACCTACGCACAATGAGTCCTTAAGGGACTCATATGATTCTGAAAGAGAATTCAACAGGATAAATGCTTTATCCTCGTCCTTCATCTATTTATCTACATCCATCAACTTTCAAATAAGTCTATTGAAATTGCTCATATAGTTCTCAACATTTGTAATACCCCTATTTGGCATACACTTTAGTGTTATTTTTAAAAATAAAAATAAAATAATAATAATAATAATAATAATAATAATAAAATAAATAAATAAAAACAAACATTTTATTATTAGTTTAAACAATGTGTGCGGCCCACCTGATTGATGAAATAGACCAATCATGAGATATGAGAGTCGGAGTTACATATAGAAGGTAATGGATGGTGTGGATTACATTGTTAGTAAGTGTGGCCCCACTTTTGGTGGGCGTGTGTATCAACATACGTGTGCACACGCCGTGCACCATAACTCAAGTTATGGGTCAGCGTACGCTGACCCGATTTCCCTAAGAGGAAATTTCCTCTTCTTCTTTCTTTATTTCCGCTGAGCGTGCAGACGACCACTGCCCGATTTCGTTGCTTGTGCAACCCACCTTTGAGCAACGGTCGGGATGATCCAAACCGTCTATTTGATTCGCACAGTCAAGGTGACCGAAACCTAAGTGGTCCGAGCTATTTTTAGGTTGAGAGGTAAGTGCAGTTAGAAGCAGAAGATAGACCGTCTAATCTGAAATTTGTGTTTCCAGCAAGGCTTTTACCTTCAAATCTTGATCAATAGAGCCTCCTTTTGGGCAATCCAAACCGTTCATTTTGTTGAGCATGTGGTGCTCTACCTAAGGATGTTGGTATTTTTGTGTGGGGTCCCTCATATACCTGTAAATCTTCACCCAAAGTCCAGTTGTTCATCTTGAGTTTCCAAAAACGGAAACTGCCAGGTTGGCAATCCGCGTCTATTGGATTTCAATTCATCTAGTCCGTTCATAGAAGGCTAGAACGACTTATTTATGTCAATCTTAGCCGTTCGCTTGTCTTCACATGGATCGAGAACCAGATATATAAGCAATTGGGTTTTCTTTTCTTCTTTTCGTTTTACAAGTCTCTTATCTGAAACCTAGATCTAGTTACTTCAAAAACCTCTATCCCATCTTCCCTTGCATTTCAGAAGGCCTGAGATCAATACCAGCCATCGGATTTCATTTCCCCTCTCATTCTAGTCGGCGATTCTTCCAGAAATCGGGATGGATTCTGGTAAACTCAACTCGGCAACAGTTAGCGATTGAAGCTGTATTTTCACATCTCCACAAGTTTTTTGGAACTCTTCAAACATTCCTCCAGCTTCAGATTGGGTAGTTTCTCTCTTTGTTCAGATCCGCCATTGTTGTCGGAGTCTCCTTCCTTCATGAAGAAGTGCTGCTTGTGCTTGGTTTGAGCTCCGAACTATCTTAGTTTGGTCTTGCTGATTCCCTGCAAATCAGTCAGGGAGGTTGTCTTGAATAGAAGGTTGATTGCTGACTCTTCTTATTTGTGGCGAGTTGGAGGTTCGAGTCACCGGGTTCTATTCCAAGTTGCTGGAATTCAATCGTGTATGGAGCATTAGTTGCATTGATTGTTTGAGAAGTTTTCCTGTTGCTGGGATCCAAGTAAGTCACCTCTGAATTTCAGTTCACCATGTTGGGTTTTATAGATTTTAGGGTGTTGGGCTAACCGAGTTAACTCAGTCTGGTTTTATATTTCTTTATTGTAATAGATCAGTGAAGGGTTCTCTATGATATGATGTATTGCTGGATCTGATCAGTAATCCAATTAAATCATGAAAACCCTTTGGTTTCTGAGGTTGCAAGTGTTGATTAGGAAATCTCTGTCACAACTCATTGAGTTATGCAAAGAATGAGTATCTAATTTATATATGTGGAATTTTTGAGTTCAGGTAATCTATGGGTCTGGTGTTGCTAGTTGGAGAATTGGTTGAGCCGGGATTTGCGTAATCTGAGATTTAATCTTGATTAAAGAAAGCTAAGACTCTTCAGTGAAATTTTAGGAGTTGGGTGTTTTCTCACTCTCCTTTGCTCCTTCTCACCTTGGCAAGTTATAGTTCTGTTTTAGAAGGTGAGGTCCCTCACCCTTCAAGCTTTCCCCCATTTTCATTGAATATTGACTATTAATTCCTAATTGTTTTGTTGCAAGGCATGTTATTAATTGATAGCACCACAATTGAAATATATAAATAACTTGAAGAAAATGAAGTGGTGTTCTCTTGTGTGATTCAAAAAGCTTATTTGAATTAAATTTAATTTTTACAAGGGAATATGTTAAATTCTTTACATGAGGGTTGATTTTAATTATGAACTGGATGCTATAAAATCTTATGAATTATGTTGGACATGAAAGTAAATTACGTTTGAATGATAAATGTTGGAAAATATGGGCATTATGCTAAGTAATGATACTGTCTTGCAAGTTATATTGATATTGGGCTATAGTATATTATTTAGAAAGGAATGGGAGTTAAACCTATGATCATTCCTCTCGTGGGCCGGGGATGGTGTTCTGGGATGCTATGCCCGAGCCGTCGGCCTATGCTGGATTGTGCACGTCCCCCATAATGTCCGCGAGTATATTTTATTAAATTATCAAATGGACTAATGACGGCTGGGTAATCATCCATCGCATGGCATTGTGGATGTGTTGACGACGAGTCACACTATTCTTGGTTTGATAAGCATTGCATTGCGGGTAACTTTGGTGATTAACCGAGTTACTGTCAGCTCGACCCTCACCAGCTGGATACATCCCCAAGCTGAAGAACATGTGCATGCATTCATGTACTAACAAGATTTAAAAGTAACATGATAATCATATATGTGTTGGATACTTGTTACCTGTTTCTTATGAATATTTACATTTGCTTTCAGGATAATTGTCTTGTATTATGCATATGGAAATCTTGGAGGGTGTGCCTCACTATGACAACAATTGACGTTGTCGAAATATATCAGATGGTGCAGATGATGGAGAGGATGTCCCTGTTCCAGTTGTGGATGAGCCTAAGGCGGATATTCGAGACACTTGGCCTTACCTGTCACAGGAGGAGCTGGACCAGATGGCGGCCCTTGACGAATAGTTTTACTTTCCTTTTTGTGCGTTACTTTTGGAACATTGGATTTGTATAAGCCTTATGGCCATTACTTACTTCCGCTCTGATATGATGATTTTGCTTTGTGGGATTCTTAGATCTATCTCTCGTATTTGGATTACAAAGATATTGTTAAATGATGATTATTAGTCTTTACACTCGGGTTTTTCAGAGCATGGGCTTCTTACTCGAGCCCTGAAAAACCGGGGCGTTACAACATTGGCCCCTCCATCATCCTCAAATTATATAACTGACGGTTCAAATATATGCGATTTTTCAGAGATTTCTTCTGTAGATATTCTCTAACTTCACCCATGTTTCAGCTACAGTTTTCTCTTTCATGACGTTATACAGGACCTCATCTGCCAGGCACAATTGGATTCAGACATTAACTTTTTCATCGATCCTCTTCCACTCTTCTTCTTTCATCGCCTCTAGTCACTTTCCAAGGACCGCATCTTGCAATCCTTGCTGAACTAGAAGGCCTTTCATCATCACCTTCAAAAGTTCAAAATTATTTTTTCCCTAATACTTCTCTATGTCGAACCTCATGCTCGATGCATGCTCTTGTCTCAGATCCGAATTTCTGCTACACCCTAACAATCTCTCTGATACCAGTTGTTGGGATAAAAGGCCGGAAACGGAAGCAAAGTCGAACACATAGCAGTAAATTGAATTAAACAAGCAACACAATGCAATTACAATGCATGCAACCAACCACACATAGACAATCTGAATTTAACATGGAAAAAACCCTCACAGGTAAAAAACCACGAGACAAAGCGACACCAATTCACTATAATATCAGACGTTACAAGAGATGGAACCCAAACCCCGGATCACAAGCCCATAAGAGAAATCTCAAGCTTTCCCCAATAAGAAAACCTCTTCTCAAGCTCTTTCTCTCACCTAGGACCTCTCTCAATCCCCTTTTCCGTCTAGGATACCTTTAATCCCGTAATACACTCCTTAAATAGGAGAAAACTGAGATTAGAAACTCTTTGCACAAAACCAAGCAAGACACACAATCTAACTAGGAAACCTATTAACCTGTTGGTGCTCACCATCGACCAGTTGGCCGACCAGTCGACAATGCATAAAAAAGGTCCAGCGACCTGTTGTTTGAACTCCGACCAGTGGGTGGCCTTTGTTGCAAGATTTGAGTCAACCCTAACAAACATCAACCTAATAAAGCTTAGGTCAGGCTTAGGTTGAAGTCTCAAGTTGCCCAATCCAACCCAAACCTGATCTATATACAAGTTACTTATAATTCTATTACATTTTAATTAAGTAAACTTATAAGGTTTGAAATTTGATATGCTTGAGTGTTAAAGGAGTCGTTATCCTATATTTTAGCTTGTTTGTTTAGAAAATGTGAAGTTCTTTACAATAAATAATGACATATATAATTAATAAAGTCATAGGTATAAAAAGTAAGACGTGTATTGAAATATAATAAACTAATGTAATGATGAAAATATTAGCATGTATCAACCCGACCAACTCGACCAACCCAACCAACTCAACCAACCTGACCAACTCGACCAAGCATGCTTGGGTTAGGCTTGGGTTGAGAATTCCCAGCCAGAGGTTGGGTTGGGGTTGAGGTATAAGAACCTTGGGTTAGGTTAGGGTTGAGCACTAACCCGACCCAACCCGCCTGACTTTCAACCCTAGTTACACCTCACCTTCCACAAGAAAGGACTTCAAATTCAGTAAGAAATCGAAAGGAAATATATTAAGTCGGTCACAAGGATCAACTGCAAAAACACTTATGAATGGATAATTGCTTGTGTTGAGATAACTTGTCCATTTGTAACGCCCCGATTTTCATTACTCGGGTGTTGAGCCCGAGTTCTGAAAACCCGAGTATAAACATTCAAAGATTCACTTTACAGTATAATTTTTCTTTTAAATTTAAAATACAATGGAAGCAAATCAAGACATGTAATGTCCAATATAAATCAAACTGTACAAGTGGTGCCCATAGGGCTTATACAAATCAATTGTTTTTATATTACATTAATTAAAAAAAAAGGAAACCAATGGAAAGAAACACCACAAGTAGACTTAAGTTGCACCACCTTCTGACTTTTCATCCATAGACACCTGCATCCACTGTTATGGTTCGATAGCGTTAAAACGCTATCATAGTGAGGTAAAAACCCTCCAAAATTACCAGGCATGATAGCAGTTAAGTAAAGACCAACTAAAGATAATATATTGCACCATAAGCAATTTATACAATTCCAAAAGAAGTGACATTTAAAACAATCAAATGTAACAATTTACTCATATTATAAATACCAACAAATTATAACATTCAATCCATATATTCCAACTTTAATCCCGTTTACCTGAATGTGTGCATGCAAATGTTCTTCAGCCTGGGGATGTACATCTAGCTGGTGAATTTCAAACCGACAGTATATGGCTCGTCACCAATGTTATCCGCAATGCAATGCATATCAAACCGACAGTAATGTGGCTTATCACCAACATTACCCGCAAATGCCATGTATGTATGATTAATCAGCTTTTATTAGTCCAATTTACAAAACAAGCAATTAAAAGCTCATGGTCACTATGGGGGGTGCGCAACCCAGCATAGGCCGACGGCTCAGGCATAGCATCCCATAACACCATCCCCGGCCCATGAAACGTCCAACAAAATATACTATAGTACAAATTTTATGATTATCTACAATTAGACAATTAACATTACTATTTTGTGTGTGTTCCAAAGTTTTCAACAAAAGGATACTCTTCTTCGTCCAAGCCACCTGAAAAACAAGTCCATTGATGGACACCAACAAGGAAATCTTTCCAACAAAAGCCACGTGGCCACCAAGTCCAATCAAGGACACCACAAGGTAAATTTCACTCTATTACTCCAAATGGGAAAACAACAAACATCTAAAATATATGCAATATTATTTAACAACCAAACTTTCGAATGCCATCCAATTTATATAGAAACAATTATATTCTCTAAGTACATCATCAATGGTCAATTGAGATGTAACAACTCTATAAACAATTATTATAATGAAACAATTATCGTAAGGAAGAATGGAAGTAAAGAAAACTTATAAACAAAATAATTCAACTAGCAAGATGTATTTAAGCAAAAACTACATAATTCTAATATATAAATGGGAAGCTTGAAGGGTGAGAACCTCACCTCACAAGTAGAAGTTTCCTTGATTTACTTTCACCATGAAATGAGCAATTTGGGGAAGAACTCAAGTTCTCCCAATAGAGCAATAATTCCCCTCACAAAAATCAACTTGGACACGATCTGGATCCAAAGGTAGTGATTTAAAAACTAGACTCCCTAATTGTCAAATCAACCTCAATTCAAGCTAAAAGAGAGGAATCCACAATTTAGGAGAAATAGATTCCATAAGCTTAGCAAATCCCAAATCAAAATTGAATATACCGACAGTGATGCTTACTTCACAAAGCCCCTACAAATCTGTAATTCCACCAGATGTAATTTAGATCTCCCAGTCCACATAATTTAGTGAGTCGAAATCGAGCAACTCAACGACAATTATAATCCAATCCAAATTGAGACAGATTTAGAATTCAAATAATAATGAAATTCCATTATTTAAATCTATTGCTTGATAGTCCAGATCTAACCTCACCACTGGTTTATATAGCTAAGGGAAACTAGACTCAAACTGAGTCGACTCAGTTTTACATTCAACACCAAACTGAGTCTACTACTGATCTAATAACCAACACTGAGATGGTTGATTAGCTTACCTGAATCACAAAAGCAAGAACTCTCTAGCTGCGAATCGACATTCCCGCACCCAGGTTCAGACAGACACGCCAAATCGACTCGTCTGATGACTCAGACATCTACAACAGGTAGAAATGCAGCAAAGGCCAGATCTCCAGCATACACTCATCCTTTGCTTGATCTGGAATGGTCGAGAGGATAGATCCGAGCCAGTACCAGCACAACCCGACCTCGAGTGATAACCGATCCAATCAAAGAAAGGAGATGGAGCAACAATGATGGAATCACCAATGGCTGAAGATCTCTACAACCGGAAGTTACTAATAGTTTCGAATGGAGGATGGGGAGCTTGCAACCCCAAGCTCCCATGGCCCCAGCAGATGAGACACCACCGAGATTGAACTCGAAGATTTTCGGTCTGATCTTGACGGAACACCACCGGAGTTGAGAAAGGATCACGATCTGATGGCTGGAATGGGTCTTAGATCCTCTGAGATGAAGGAGAAGATGGGTTATTGAAGCTTGATAGATCGCGACCGATATCCACCCATAGCTGCTGAAGCTTGAAGCAGTTCAGATCTGATAATGAGGATTGCTTTAAAACTTTCAGAGATGAGAGTAGAAGAAGAATGGAATGCCTAGATTGAAGGTAGGGTTCTCGGATGGAATAGTTGCAAGACTAAAAAGAAAAATATAAAACATATATTGTTTATATACCAAGCAGTCGATCCATGTGAAATGCAATGGAGGGCTGAGATTCATCCAGAAGAGGGGTTTATGAGCCAAAAAATGAGGCAAATATAACACTCAAATGGCCAGCACAAAAGGAAATAGTGGCCTTAATTTGTTCACCGTTGAAATTTTTTCTTTCATTGAGCCCGCATTGAGGTTTATTCATCATCTAACTGGTTCATTGGGTCACACAGACATGGATAAAGGGAAAACATAAATATCAGCTTGATCCAAATCTTTTAGGGCGCCCAAGAAGTTTTTAATGGTAGGCGCTCGATTCCCACTGTTTCCTATGGTGTGGTCCACTTAAGCTTTGAATCTACCTCAATTTTTTTCTCACGCCCTAAATTCAACTGGCATAACGAATGGGCGGTGTGGATAAGCCACATACATCATGGTGGGCCCCATATTTATTGCATAAATTTCTCGATTTTAATGTTAAGAAAAATAACTGTCACTGTCTTCATTGGGAAAGATGCAGTAATTAAAGACAGATGCAGTAATTACCTAGGTAAATAATCATTACCCATTTACAAGGTAATCATAGTTGAGCCAAAAAATCAAATAGGCCTTATGGAACGTAAATAAAGGATAATTGATAAAATAATCAATACGTTAGATTTAGTTTGTTTGGTGTGAGACTCCTTGCTGCATTAATTTCTTCTGCTATTTATAAGCTTTTTGAAGAAAAAGAACTATTTAGATCATCTGTTACAATAGCCGCTTAGTATTTCCTTAGTCTTACAGACTCTTCCTCTTCCTCTCGGCCCTACATCTTCCTGAATGATATATTTCAATCAGCCAACGCGAGCTATTATTCTAAAAAATACACTTCACGTATTTTGAAGGATCGCTTGCATGTTGTACAATTCTTGTGCAATGACAAGTATCTCCTCCTTACTGGCTCCTCCAAAAAGGATAAAAAAAAATAGGATGCAACACCTTAATCTAAAATAATTTATAATATAGATGGTAAATAAATCCTAGAAAAATCTTGTAGGAAAATAATGTCTCTCTTCTCAATGCTTTCTAAAATTACAACTTGTTAAGAGGAATCCAGATCGTTTGCTCGAATTCAACAAGATTTTCCTATTTGTTGAAGCCTAATTGGTCCAGCTCAACAAACTTAAGCACTACTGCATTTAATGCAGCAGTGCTGACAACGTCAGTGCTTAGCTGGACCAATCAGGTCATCAACGAACAGGAAAATCCTGTTGAGGGCGAGCAGACGATCTAGACTCTGTCAAGAGAAACTATTTTATTTTTCTTATGCTTTCTATGAAAAATAGGATGTGGATTGCATGGTGTGCCCCCACATCGCCTTTGTGCTAAACTCACCAAGTTCTGTGGCCCTACCATGGTGTATGTGTTATATCCAAACGGCCTGTCCATTTTGAGACAGATACAAAGCTCAAGTGGATCATACCAAAGAAAGCAATATTGGGGATTGAAGGGCAACTACGGAAAACTTCTTGGGGCCATAAAAGTTTTGGATTAATTTGATATTTGTTTTCTTCCCTTCATCTATGGTCTTATGACCTTATGAACAGGTTGGATGGCAAATAGACATCATGGTGGACCCTAGGAATGTTTCAACAGTGGGAATAATTGTCCCCACTGCTTTCCGTGGTGTGATCCACTTGAGCTTTGGATCTACCTTATTTTTTGGGCTCACGACTGAAATGATTTCGCCAAATGGATGGATGGTGTGGATATAATACATAAATCATGGTAGACCCCACAGAACTTAGTGACGTCAACACACCACCGAGGTCCCCGATGTGGGTAAGTTAAGGTTCTCCATTACTGTAGTGATCGGTCCATGTTAATATTATGGGACCATAATGGATGGGTGCATCCACCGAAAGAGTCTACGAAATTCGGAAAACCAGCCCTGCGAATTTCTTAGCTAGAAATAGATTATTAAGAAAGAAAAAACCACGATGGTCCAGATTAAACGACCCAAATACTAGAAAGCTAGGATCTTCGCAATATGGGCTGTTTCTGATCCATGGGGATCACGGTGAGACCCATCATATCAACGGTTGCCGCATCTTTGGACTATGACCAAATATCCTCATTAGAACAATCATAGCCTTTCAAAGTGTGGCCTACTGATAGACAGTTAACCAGAAATAAAAAAAACTGTGTGGCCTACTGATAGACAGTTAACCAGAGATAAAAAAAACAGAGGTGGTAAACATTAAAACAAAAAGTCAACATGGGTCAGTGAAATGGACGCAGATAAGCTGCCACCCCGGATCCAGCCAGGTGGTTGCGACCCTGACCATGGGGCCCACCTCTATGTATACGTTGTATGTCCACGCCGTACGTCCATCTGTTTTTCCAGCTTATTTACCTAAGTGTATGGTCCCAAAAATGAACAGTTACAAATCTCAGGTGGACCACACCACAGGAAACAGTGGTCATTGAACGTCTACCATTAAAGCTTTTCCTGGTCCACCGTAATGTTTATTTGCCACCCAAATTATTGATAAGGTCACACAGACCTGGATGAAGGGAAAACACAAATAGCAGCTTGATTCAAAACTTTTGTGTCGTCTGAGAAGCTTTTAATGGTGGGAATTTAATCCCTGATCTGGGTCCACTTGAGATTTGTATATGCTTACACCCAGGTCCATAGCCCCAGTGGCAGACGGAGTGAAGATAGCCTCGTTTCCACACTGACGTCATGGTATCCATTCCCATAGTGTGGTGGCTAACATTGTGATGTGACTAACAGGGTGGGTGAGTATACTAACAATGAGGCG
Source organism: Liriodendron chinense (assembly GCA_003013855.2). Classification (NCBI taxonomy): domain Eukaryota; kingdom Viridiplantae; phylum Streptophyta; class Magnoliopsida; order Magnoliales; family Magnoliaceae; genus Liriodendron; species Liriodendron chinense. Next base: position 1,487,277 of record ML058521.1, read on the forward strand.
TGTGAGCTAACCGGGGGGGAGGGGGAGAGAGAGAGATTTGTATCTAATCCCTCATCTGTGATCAAATTGAGATTAGTATCTGCTTCATTTTTTAAACCATAAGCTGGCAAAAGGGATGGACTGCTTGAATATAAAGCACATACATCGATATGGCCCCAAGGTCAGGGTCGCAACTGGCTGGGACGCTAGTTCGGTGGATCCCTAACTAGGGGGACTACTGTCATATATGTTCCTTATATCCACACTGTCTATGTATTTTTACATGTCGTTTTAAGGCATATCCCAAAAATGAAGCATATCCAAATCTTAAGTGAACCATACCACAAGAAATAGTTGTGTTGAATCTCCACCGTTAAAAACTTCATGTGAAACACCAGAATGTTTAATTGCCATCCAGCCTGATGATAAGGTCAGAAAAATTGTATGAAGAGACCACACAAATATCAGCTTGATCCAAAACTATTAGTTTTTGGCCCACGAGAAGCTTTTAATGATTGATTGCCACTGTTTCCTATATTATGGTCCACTTGAGATTTCAATCTGAATCGATTTTGGGATCATGCCCTAAAATGAGTTTCCAAAATGGATGGACGGCATGGATACAAGGAACATACATCAAGGTGGGCGCCACGACTAGGGATTCCACCCACCCCGATGGATCCCGAGATCTACTGAAGCGACGCCCCAGTCCGTGGTCACCAGCAAATTCGAGTTAGAAATCTTATGGACCCACCAACAAACCAGCTAATTCAATTTAAGTAGAAAATCAATCATTATTGCAACGTAGCAGGGCAACGGTCAGGACTGACAAACCACCGGCCCCAATTGTCAGAAACCAAAACTCGCGTATGCCGGTGGCGTCGCTTGCAATTAATTCGCCATGAATTCAATTTACCTCAGTCGCAACCCACAAAATCTAGCATGTCTTGCCACAAAGGCCCACACGCTGAAATGCTCCCATCATCAGAACCGTTCATGTTATGGGGACTACTGTAAACTAAATAATTTAGATAATTTTTTTTCCTGAACAAATGATTATGACTAATTTTCTAACATTGAAAAGAACATTTTCTACTAAGCACATTCAACTCCAAATTTCAAATATTTTCATCATTTTAAAGTTTTACTATATAAGATCATCTATTCACCAGTATTTCAGAAATGATCAACGGCTCCGATCATATGATAATGTGGGCCCTCAAGGGAGATACATACTGGGGAACCTGAGTCGCGACGTAGAATCCTCATTCTCTAACCTCGTCGTTATACACAAGTGCAATTTCGTAATTCTTGCTCAAAGCCAGTGGCATTTTGCTCAGCGAGGGTCGGCATCACCGACAAGAAGCATCAAAGCATCAGCAACGTGATCCCACAGACTTCCCACCGCTCTGCTCGTGTATCTCTCCCCCCCTCTTCCATGTCTCCTCTCAGCTAACCGAATCTTTCACCACATCCATCCACATGCATGCATGCATGTCTCCATGCATACATACATAGATATGGACAACACCTACATACCCCAGATAGATTGATAGTTTGGATGTTTTGAAAAAAAGGTGTACACATGGATTGTCTTGTTTGTCCTAATTAGGGTTAGGGTTAGGGTTTCCAAACCTTCTTCAACCATTTTTCCAACAAGCTCTTCTCTCCACTTCTCCATCACATACTACACCTTATATCTCAACAAAAAGCGTCAGAAATCGCATCTTGGACGTCTTCTTCGGCACCTGTAAATGCCAGCTGCTTGACCGTCCATCGATCACTCTTTAGTTCTTTTTTTTTTTTAATGAAACCAGGGCTGTAGAAAAGAAAGGCTGGACAGTGATGAACGGAAGCGATTGCACTGAGGGCTTGAAGAAGAACCCTTCTGACAAAGACGAGGAGGACGAGGATGAGGAAGATGATGAAGATGGAAAGCCTAGAAATGATGGGAGCTCAAGCAATAGCACAGTTGAGGAAAGTGAGAAGAAAACTGAGTCTGGATCTGTTCGCCAGTATGTTCGTTCCAAGATGCCTAGGCTCCGTTGGACGCCTGATCTCCACCTTTGCTTCGTTCATGCGGTTGAAAGACTTGGTGGCCAAGATCGTGAGTGTCCATCTTCCATCTCTATCAAGCCATGAATTATTCTTTTATCCTTTTTATTTTATATCATGCGACCATGTGTTTTTGTGCAGGAGCTACACCTAAACTGGTTCTTCAATTGATGAATATCAAAGGCCTTAGCATCGCCCATGTCAAGAGCCATTTACAAGTAATTTTGATTAGGAGTTCTTAATCTGTTTTCCGTAATTAATTAACTAGATAACATGATTTTTCTCAAAAAAATTTTTGGGGTTTGTTGCAACAGATGTATAGGAGCAAGAAGATCGATGAATCGGGCCAAGGTACTTTGATTTCTCCAATTGGGTCTTGGGGAGAACATGGAATTAGGGTTTCTGATCATCTTTCTAATATTTTGGCCTGTTTGGATTTTTATGACAGTCATATCTGAAGGGAATCTCATGGAAGATGGGGGTCGCCATATTTACAGCCTTAGCCAACTTCCCATGTTACACTGGTTTCAATCAAAGGCCTATTAACAATTTCAGGTATGGAAATTGATTTTGATTGGTACTGGTATGGATTTGATCAGCTATGAGTGTGTTTGGATTTTATATAGAATTGAATTGCAATTCTTTAGTATAATAAAGAGGAAATGAATACAACTGTAGTTTCCTAATTAGCATTCATCTTGAGGATCCATGCTCGCAATTGCGATTGCGTTACTTTCAAGGTGGACTTGAAATAAATCTCACTGAAATTTGAGGGCAATTCCTCATCGTAAATAACACAAAAAATCATTAGTTTCGTCGTTTTCTCTTGATTAAAGTGAATGATTGCAATTCAATTCGCTTGTGAAACCAAACGTGTTCATCTCACAATCTCTTTCTATGTAGATATGGTGGTGCTTCTTGGGGTAGCCATGGAACTGGATGCCTAATCAACACATTGCAGGTGCCGCAGCACATAATCATAATTACCACCTGACTACTTCTGTTTCGCATGATCGAGATACAAGGAAAACTCACCAAGTGTTTGATGGGTTCCAATTCATGTATAATCGACAGTACCCCCGAACCCAAATCGGACCACACCCAACAGCACCCAACTTCATAACAAGAGCGCATGCAAGTCATTTGATCAACACAGGCACGCCAGTGACCAATCGGCACGAGACGTCCTTCGCGATGGTCCAAGAAGATAGAATCACATCAAAAAGAAAGTCCATTGATTGCGAGCCAGACTTGAACTTATCATTGAACATAACGTCGACACCGAACGGGTGTCATCGGAGATGTTGGGAGGATGAAGAAGTGGATAGCAATCTCTCCCTTTGTTTGTCACCTCCTTCTTCAAAGAAGGAAACATGCCCTCAAGACATTGATAGGGCCTCAAAGCTTAGCAGGTTGAAGGAAGTAGAAGGTGATGGTAGGGAGCATGCAAGAATGCCGAGTACTCTTGATCTGACCATGTGAAGGAGAGCATCGTAGTGAGATCTATAGTACTTGTCAAAGAGGGTTATATATAGCACTTCTTTGTACCTACTTACAAGGTAATAACCAACACTTGTGCCTTTTCTTTCAGTTTCCTTCTGGTGCATGCATTATCTACCTATGGCTGTCTGTCAAATAGGTGACAAAAACTAGGGAGAAATGCTTCCACTGCTCTCCAAACACCAAGTTACAGTGCTCCTACTTGCATCTGGCCACTTGGGGAGTTTGATTGATTAATCTAAACTGTCTATTAAGTTCAAAACACATTTTAAGGGCTACCATGAAAAAGTAAGACTGATTGGATGATCGAATTTATCCTAGATTCAGCCCTACGCGATGGTTAGAATTGCGTAACAGAAGTGATTCTTAATTGGTAACTAGCACATAGATAGACCAACTTGTTCTTTAGACCTATTTTTATGACTGATCTTGACCATCCATATTAGAGGCCATTGATCAAATGGTTAAGATCATCAGATCGATGTGATATTTGCATGGTAGCCCATGAATGTGCATTGGACCTTATAAACAGTGAATCAAACGGTTAAACTGTTTAAGTATCCAAATGCAGCTGGGAGCACTATAACTTTCAGTGCTCTTGAGAGCACTGGAGCAACTTTCAGAACTAGGAACAGAAGAATCCCTTAAAAATCTGAGTCCCTTTCCCACTTTCAAATCTTAGATCTCTGAGGTTCGCTAAAATGCATCCCAACCTTCTGTTATAGTATAGTCGTGGCCGTGGACATTGCATCTGGAACATATTCGATGATCTAAATTAGATGATCTGACCATAAATGCAGCTACTTGTGGATTCCTGGGAAGCCTTCAAGATTGAAATATCTTAATCTTTCAATCAATGGGCCATAAAACTGTGGTTGAGGAGACGGCCGTTATTCAAATGAAAAGAGTTAAACGGTTGAAATATTCCAATCCAAGAGTTTATTTTTTGGGTGTCCTACATTCATGGTGAGTCCCATCATATAAATGGTTTGGATCATTGAAATATGACCCAGATCTATCTAACAGCTATACCCTATGTACCGACGCATCTTTAAAACAGTAAGCCTAGTTTCATGGTAGGACACATTTAAGAGCCAGATCTCCTAGGTGAACAAACAAGATATATATATATATATATATATATATATATATATATATATATATATATATATATATATATATATATATATATATATATATATATATGTTTGGTTGCCTATTTCTTTTTTACATAAAGATATAGAAATATTTCCAGTTATGGGAATTCATGCACAACAGCACTAAATACCACATCTGTCTCTTGGAAATGATCATTTGCAAGTCATTTGGATCGTATTGTGGTGCAAATAAGATGCACTGGACACATGCATGTTACCAATCAACCACTTGAACCGTCCATCCAGCGAGTAGATATATTGATTGCTCATCATTAATTAGAAAATAGTTCCAATAGGACGACCCTAAGCATCTGGAAACAATGGCCAAGTAAAATAGACTCTTTTGTGATAACCATCTATAGCCAGGCCAATAATCGGATGGTTAGGCTTGTTCCATCTGAGTAAACATTCCTTCATTGAAAATCTAATGGAAACTCACTTAACAGACGGTCTAGATCCTTGTGTCCAATAATGAGTGTTGTGCTATAACTCGATACCAGTAAATTGCATGAGCTCATTTCCCTTCATCCTTATTTTTTTCATGTAGTTTCTTACAAATGCATTGATGCTTGTTATGCAGTTATTTTGTACTTGCTTGTTTATGGAACTACATGTGCCTCTCCATTTGATTGTTCCCTTCTAGACCTCTGGCCATGATTTTTGATATATCCATGATAAGGGCCATCACACCAATGGCTTGGATCACCCAATCATGAACTAACTAATTAATTGGTTTTGCAATAGAGAAGTTTCCTATGGGTCACTTGAGGGGGGCATAAATCAAGGACTGACAGAACGTGCTGCCACTGTACATGAATCACCAACCAATACCATACTAACAAGCTCTAAAATTAGCCCATGGATTGGGTCCATCCAAGCTTCCCAATCTAGCAAGTCTGTCCGCCACATAATTACTCTCTCTATATATATATACATGGTGAGCCTTTGTATTGAATTCACAAAGCAGCCTGAGAATGTCTCTCCACTAATGCCATATCGACCATGGACCCCTCAAATGAACCAAGACTATGTACAATAATTCGACCATGGACCCCTCAAATGAACCAAGACTATGTACAATAATTCGACCATGGACCCCTCAAATGAACCAAGACTATGTACACTTATTATTTGTATAGTGTTATCTATAATTCTTTGTAATTTTTTTTTTTAGGCGTACTTAAGAAATTTAAATTAAGCAGACTTTGTAGTGGACTGTACATCGCTTGGGAGTAACAGTATGGAGCCATTTAATTCTGTGTAGGATTGATTTCTTGCTTTCCTAAATATTCTAGAAAAGGTGCATTTAGTGGCATTATTGAATGGATGCTTGGAGGTTCATTACAACACATCTGGACTTATTGCTAGTTAATTACGTTGGGGTTGTAGTTGTTGGATTTGGAATTTGTTACTGTTTCTTGAAATTGAATTGAGGGTCATGATTCCATAACAAGAACCGTGAAACATATTACTAAGCAAAGATATCAACTAAAAAACCACATACTAGAAGTGGAGTTAGTCACGTACCTTAAGCTATGATGATCCAATGATGCACGGTACAGCTCTTAGCTGTCCGACTTTATGATGAATGGTTCTAACCGTCACTCTACGCATCCCTGCACTGTAAACACCCTTGGCTCACCTTCACCTCATTTCTCCCTCTAGTTGTACATAAAGATGAGTAGTCCCGACACATCTTGAGCCTGAATGAAGAAACTCAAGAGTCTCTCTTACTTATAACTCGGATCCCCTATTTCATCATAGAGACAAAGTCTTTCATGGGCTCTCCTTTGCATGTGTTAGCTTTCCTTCATTGTAAAGTTTCCTTATATGATTGAGTTTTGAAACTTAGAGCTGAGTTTTCTAAGGGCCCCTTATAGTTGTAAAGCACCTGTATGCATGTGAGTCACAGTAATAAGAGGTGCTCTAACATTCTCTCACTTGGTCCACATGCTCAGCATCTTGTAAGGAAAAACTTGTTTAAGTTCAAAAAACTTTTAATTTTAAAAACGACTCTCATGGGCTAGTCGATGCGGGCAAGCTGGCCTTCATGGTGGCAGTTTCCTTTTCTACAATGCTTTCCTTTGTTGCAATTGTAGAGATGAATTGGCTAAGGAGTACTTCGTGCTTGACTTAAAGTCCCTAAATAACCAAATAACTCGGAATCCACATATTTGGCTAGACATTATGGAATCGCTATGAGTTGGAAAATAAAAAGCTTTGAATTTAAACTGACTCTTGTGGATGGTCCGTAACTAGGGATTCTGGCCAAGGGCATTAGTAATGGAGAAGAAAGGAGCTAAGAAACATTCTCCGTCCGCATACTCACACGGTCTCTACTTTATAAGATTTAAGATTTTTTAGGAATTTATAAAGCCCTAGAGAATTATTGTTATTAAGACTAGCACTATAGAGATGAAGCATTAACATCAACCCTAACCTCAAAGAAAATAAAGAAAAAGCCTAAAGTAAACAACCGTGATCACGAGCGTGGAGACTAAACAATAAACATTGATCCTTATCAGTGATGTGGTGCGGGAAATTAAGATATAGCATTATTGTAGTTAAAAGGAAAGAAAGTAAATGCATCTTTGTGACTTGAGATGTAAGAGGAAAAGTAGGAGATTTGACACTCTTCGATCGAATGTCCACGATTGCAACCTTACTTGTGATGAACTTGGATCAATGAAATATCATTTTAATTCTTTTCTCTGTTCTCTTCTTTTCTTCTCTTTTTCTTTTCTCCTGTTCTCTCATTTTCCTCTTTTTTTTCTTTTTCTTCCTCCTTTATTACCACTTTCAACAATTGATCTCTCTCTCTCTCTCTCTCTCTCTCTCTCTCTCTCACACACACACACACACACACACCTTTTGCCCTTAGCTACACTTTTGTCACCCTCTCATCAAGTGGGGATGTCTGTATTCCAGCTGCTAACATGGTCGATCTTAAATCCTAATGTTTGTTAGGTCCATGGAACATATATTAAACAGATTCACGTGTTTTCATAAATTTTAATGTATCCAATCCTTAGGAACACCCGAGTGCCATCATCAAATTTCTAGAACATAAACCAAGCAATGGTTTTAAATCATATCTTTGTACAACTAATCACGCGGAAACCTTTTTCGGTAGTGAGGTTGTCAACGCAAATCCTCCAACCCAGGAGCTATCTCCTTGATCTATCGTAGATGTAAAGATCCCAAGAGAAAACGTCAACCTCTAATAAGGGCCAAGGTCAGCATGAACTATCCACATGTCTATACAAGTGGACCACGAAGAAGATAGAAAGGCAAACATAATGGTGGAGACGATGAGAGAGAAAGATCTCTCCCCTTTCTCTCTTCTCTAAGGTGTGACGTCGAAGAGTGGTACGCCCAAGCTCTCTCTTTCTTTCTCTTATTATACTTTCCTTTTGTAATTGTATCAAAATATGGAGGAATTAGGGTTTCAAGGGCCACACAGTATAGTGCTTCGCCACCCTATGAACTTTTGTGTACTCTATTCTAAAAAAAGTTCATTGATCTGCCTCATATATGCACTTATTTACGATGCAATCCTTTCATTGTATAAGACATCCACAATAGATGTAGATGTCATGCTGATCAACAAATGGATCATAAAATCTAGACCATAGATTATCATCAAATGTTATACTTGTAATAGTTAAAATCAAACTTTAATAGTTGAAAACCTTTTTAACCTCAATTAAACCCTTCTGAGTGTTGGATCCAATGATATAACTATTAAGCAACTAGTCTATATGCATATATTACTAATGATTTAACTAATCAAGCGACTAATCTATACAACCTATGTAAACTATATAAGAAACAATCATATAAGCTCAAGTCTACACAACTAGTGAAAATACATATTGTGTGTGAATGAACATATCTAGTGTCTAGCATACATTCTAATTACGCATTCATAATTAAGCAATTAAACATATAATGCATAAGTAGAAATGTCCTTAAATACATCACAAACACAAGCATGTATAATGGTTCGACTACTTGTCTACTCTACTCCCAGTTGCCTTTCCCAACCCATGAGAACACCAGATTCCACTATGAGAGTTTTAAATCAGGTTCATCTCACAACCTAGGAGTTTCAAATAGGTTCCTCCCAACCTTACAATCCTACTCAAGGATCGGGTCCTATTTAAGAACCTCACATACGCACCCGTGTTGGTTGACCACGCACACATCTATGTTGGTGTTTCACCTTGGAGGCTTGACAATTTAAGCTTTACTTAAGAGCCAAGGTCCTACAACCAAACCTCAATTTAGGCTTCACACATAAGACAAGGTCCTACAACCGAACCTCCCGCCGCAGGCTCCCCACGAAGACTTGCTTCGGCCTTACAAACGAACCTATCGAGTTTGACAATTCAAACTCTACACTCAATTCCCCACGGAAAGAGAGGCTGAACTTTACAAATTAACAATTTGTTGGATTTGAGCCCCATTGATGCGCCACTTGGGTTGCTTGATCTTCTCTCTCTCGTGCTTCAATCAGCTCCTCATGTGCTCCCCTTATCTTGTTGCCAGTGCGTTGTCAATGCCTCAACTCCAATGATCAATTTCCTTGCATTTGATCTTCTTGAGATGTCCAATGTGATGGGAGGTGGGTTTGAAATCTCTACAACAAATGAAAAGTGGTTGCCTAGAGAATTTCACCTACAAGGATTTCTCTATAGATTTTAGACATGGATTTAACTATCTAAATCAGGTTCTAAACTTTAGAGATCAAGAGGGACAAGTTCATCTTTTAAATGAGCTTTGAATCCTCCATTCTTGTGATGAATCACAAGGAAGATGACTTGTATGTGTTAGGATTAGAGCCTAAGGATGTTGGCAATGATGGTGGCTTTTAATGCTTTAAAATCTCTCTCTCAAGCCCAAAGACCAAGTCTCTCTTATTTATAAATAAAGCTCCAACGATTATAAAACGGGCAGAACATGGTCGCTTCAATGGATCGAAAAATTCCTTTGATGGATCGTAACCCAACTTCGATGGGATCGAAGAAAAGTGCACTAATAATCTTCCCTTCGTCAATTACGTGACAAAAACCCAACCTAGACATTTTCATGGTCCATACCAATGATAATATCAAAACAACAAATAAATTACATGTCAAAGGGAAATAATCATTATAACTTAACACACTAAGACATGTAACCGTAGAAATGCTCTTCTTGAATTACTCCTCCATAATCTATCAACCCCTGTAACAAAAAATAGACAAACTTGTTTTGGTGGGACTTGATCTTTCTCCCCCCTTTTTGTCAGCAATTGACAAACTAATCTCTCCCCATTAATGATACCTCAATTAAATAAAGGAAAGTAAAGATTAGAGTGTCTCAGATATAACAATAATCACATGCTAACTAGAGAGATAAAAGGTACATGAACATTTAAAATATAAAGCATGCATCACATGATCACAATATAAATATCTATCTAAGCAAAGGTGATCATGCATAGTTGTAATTTTAAGATAAAAATGAAAGCATAAATTACCAAGGCATAGATTAGCATACATTAAACACATAATTCATAAAAATTAGCTAATCTAAGTAAGATAATAATTTAGTGTTAAAAAAATTAAATTAAAGCATAGATTAAACTATCAAGGTGGTTAATGAGGCTTGAATCCTCTACCATACCCCTAAGCACACGAATGAAGCTAAAGTCCTCATATTTACCTATGGTATCCAATTGACCTCCTAAGGTCACCTATCCCTCTTCACAACCCACTTGGGTGTGAGATTTCTAGGGCCCAACATGTTGTTTCGAGGGAATTCATCTACCAAGTGTTTGAGTCTTACCTATATTAGTATTGCTCACACTCAATAAATACTTCATTTTCAAATATAGTAGGGCAATCTTTTTAATTAACTCCCTCATATGATTTGTCATTTTTGAATGGGACGGGAATCTTCTCTTTTTCTCCAGTGATTTTCTATGAAGACTCTTCATGCATTGTGTCATTCTCCCGGTTGTAACATATTTCACTATACGATTTGGGACCAAGGTAGATTGAGGCCTTTTTTAATTTACACATTTAAATCTAAAGTGCCCAACGCCTCCATATAAGTGGCACACGGTAGAGAATTTAAATTTACTCCCCGAGGCACTAGAATTTATATTAATCACCAAAGGTAAAACCTCACTTGTTCTGATATGGATCACCCAAAGTAATGGATTTATCTTTCAAGTTCAAATTTCCCTCTTTGGTAGTCATGATTCTAAAGCTCCCACAGATCTTAATCTAGATGATTAAGTCCTTGAAGAGCAACCCACTCTAATACCAATTGAAAGTGCACAAGGTAGTTTAATATGATACCTTAACAAGCTATGCGTTTAAGAAAGTTTGGTGGAGCGACTAGAATTATAGCTAAGTCCTAGAAGGGTGTGATTAGGACCTTTTGAAATTATTTATTCACCTACTAAACTAATTTAAAATTTTAAACTAAGTAACCAAGAACACTTCAGCTTCCAAGCCTTACTGATCCAATCACATAGACTAGCAAAGATGTAACTATTAAGCAACTAGTCTATACGCATATATTACTAATGATTTGACTAATCAAGCGACTAATCTATCCAACTTATGTAGACTATATGAGATGCAATCATATAAGCTCAAGTCTGCACAACTAGTAAAAATACATCTTATGTGTGAATGTGTCTATCTAGTGCCTAACATACATTTCAATTAAGCATTCATAATTAAGCAATTAAACATACAATGCATAAGTAGAAATGTGCTCAAATACATCACAAACATGTATAGTGGTTCGACTACTTGTCTACTCCACTCCTGGTTGTCGTTCCCAACCCATGAGAATACCGGATTCCACTATGAGTGTTTTAAATCAGGTTCACCTCACAATCTAGGAGTTTTAAATAGGTTCCTCCCAACCTTACAATCATACTCAAGGACTCAGGTCCTACTCAAGAACCTCACGTACGCACTCGTACATGTTAGTGGATCATGTACACACTCGTGTCGGTGGCTCCTCTCAGATACTTAACAATTTAGGCTCTACTCAAGAGCCAAGGTCCTACAACCGAACCTCAATTTAGGCTTCACACATAAGCCAAGGTCCTATAACTTAACTTCAATTTAGGCTTTACACATAAGCCAAGGTCTTACAACTGAGCCTCAATAATTTTAGGCTCTACAACTGACCCAAGGTCTTATAACTGAGCCAAGGTCCTACAACCGAACCTAGCATATACTCTCGTCAGAGGCTCCCCATGGAGACTTGCCTCGACCCTATAATCACGCCTATGTCTTACAACCGAACCTATCAAGTTTGGCAATTCAAACTCTACACTCCCCATGTGCTCCCCCAATCTTGTTGTCAGTGCGTTGCCAATGCCTCAACTCTAATGATGAATCTCCTTACATTTGATCTTCTTGAGATGTCCAAGGTGATGGGAGGTAGATTGAAAATATCTACAACTATTGGGAAGTGGTTTCCTAAAGAATTTCACCTACAAGGATCTCTCTATAGAGTTTAGACTTGGATTTAACTATTTAAATCAGGTTATAAACTCTAAAGATCAATAGGGACAAGTTTATCTTTTAAATGAGTTTTGAATGCTCCATTCTTGTGATAAATCATAAGGAAGATGGTTTGTATGGGTTAGGATTAGACCCTAAGGATGTTGGCAATGATAGTGTCTTATAATACTCTAAAATCCCTCTCTCAAGCCCAAAGACCAACTCTCCCCTATTTATAAATGAAGCTCCAACACCTATAAAACGGGCAGAAAATGATCACTTCGATGGATTAAAAAATCCCATCAATGTATCGTAACCCAACTTCGATGGGATCAAAGAACTATTCATAGAGTTTCTAAATTTGTTGGACATCTAATTTGATGCATCGAAACATGTTTCGATGACATCGAAAAACCCACATCAATGGACCAAAGGGTTGTTTGATGGGATTGAAAAATTGGCCAGAGAGTTCACAAATGTTGCTGGACATACCCATTAAAATGTACTTTAATAGATCGAAGTCCAATATTAAAAAATTATTGGCTAGGCTGGTTTGATTACAGTAGCTTGCACCTCTTTTATTAGCCTAAGTTATCTTATTTTTCTAAGTGTTTTAAGGCTAACGAAGATGACGAAGGGTTTTTCTATATGGTGCAAGTCATCTCTTTTACCTGCTTTTCTTCCTTGATGCTTCTTGTCTACTTGAATCTTCGATCTTCAGCTTGTCAAGGCTCAACCGATGTTACAACACATGGACGCACATGATTGACAAATAAGGTGCACTAGTATGCCACAAAAAAGTGCACTAACAAAATCTTCCCTCTACTATCTTTAAGGAACCTCATAAATTTTGTTATCATAGAGGTTACTTATTTCTCCTCATCTTCATCATCACTATCATCTTCGAATTTGATTTTTCTATGTGAGCGCCTATGTGAAGATTTGAGCACAATGAGTTTCTTTTTACTAAACGGAGTTTTAAAGTATAGTTCATATGTTTGTAGGAAACCTAAGAGTTCTTCTACTTTCATCGTATTTATATTTCTATACTATTCAATTGAGGTTACTTTGGGAGTAAACCTATCCGGAAAGGATCCAAGTATTTTCTTACATATACGTTCTTCTGGGATTTTCGCCTAAACCTCGCATGGAGTTACAAATATCAGTAAGTTTAGTACAAAACCCAATGAAAGTTTTGAACTCTTCCATTAATTTTTCAAATTGTATGCTCAAGAGTTGAAGCTTAGATCTCTTTACTGTGTTAGTTCCGTTGTGGGTGGTTTCTAAGATGTACCACGCTTCCTTTCCCATTTCACATGTACAAATATGTTTAAATTCATCAAGGAAAACGGCATAGTAAATAGCATTGAGAGCTTTGGCATCATAACTATATTGAGATCTCTCATCAATACTCCATTTGGATTTATCTTTGTAAGTGTTAATAGTTCTACCATCAACCACAACTTGTTCTACGGGCATATGCCATCTTTGTTCGACAATAGCCCAAACCATATAGTTGAGGGATCTTAGGAATGCCCTTATTTTAGCCTTCTAATAAGCGTAGTTAGACCCATTAAAATAAGATGGTTGTGTGACGGTGCTCCCCTCATGGGTAAATATCATTCTAAAGTTCCTACAGATCTTGCTCTAGATGTTAAGTCCTTAAAGAGCAACCCGCTCTAATACTAATTGAAATTATGTCGGTTGGCTAACATGGCAGCACTCTACGCAGAAGCTTGCAGAGCTTAAAATTACTACTAACTCCTAAAGAGTGGATGAATAGGACCACTTAGAATTCTTTACCTAATTAAACTAATTTACCAATTTAATGCAATTTAAGCACAAGGGTCCAGTTCTCGTAAACTACAAGAATACAACAAATTGAGCGACTATAGTCTATGTGATAGAGATAGTGATCCTGTGGGTGTGTGTGCAATCAATCAAATGCACATCATGTAATCCATTCAAAAATTCATATAATCCAACCAATTAAACTCATAAGCATGAATAGAAAAAGATGCACAAATCATAATCACAAACACAAGGATGTATAATGGTTCAAGTAATTGTCTACTCTACTCCCAGTAGATGCACTCTCCTTGAGTATATTGGGTGTCACGCCCCAAACCCGGGGACCGGGCTCACTAAATTCCCGATCGCTGACTTTGGTGCCAACAGCCTCCGTAGTACCCCATTCTTGGCTCCTAGCTCTCATGTGCCAGGTTCCGATCCTGGGATCCTACCAGGAGGATTTTCAGGGTAAATTTTTTTTGTACAGGAGCATAATCAAAACTATAAAACATCATCAAATATCCACTAAAAATTTTGTTGAGTACAGTGCTGGAAAGGGAAATACAACATGTAGCAGAAGTCCAAAATATTAGGTACATGCACCGCGCTCAACGCTGCTGATGTGCCCTGGTACCTGCAGTGTAAACAAACGTGCATGAGCTTCCTACGAAGCTCAGTAGAGTGCGTGTGTGCGCGTGTGATGCATATGACAAGTATACAGATATCAGAGTAAGCGAAAGTAGTAGAGGGCTAAGTTACCAAGTTCATGAATGCTATCAGCCATCCCAAGGCTATGCGATGCAAGGGCCTACATGGCTGAGTGTTACATGCTAGAGATGCAATGCAAACACATCAATCCTCAACTGATCCACATATCAAAATAGTTCTCATCTGGGACATCACCGGGGTCTAGTATACTCTAATACTAGCCGCCGCACATCGCGCGCATAACCAAGCGAGTAGAAAAGACCTCACTATCCGCCTCGTCAGTGGTATGCCAATGCCTACCCGGCTCGCTGATAGCGGACCCATTCCATGAGCTGGTCAGACTTGACCTAGCTTACAGCCCACTGCACCCGGGCGGATAAGGTCACACCCCTTTCCAACCGACCTTGACACAGCGGGAGACGCGGCCTACTGGTATTTGGCACACGGGTGCTCATGTTATCCACTCGGTCTCGACGCTGGAGCATCCTACTAGTACCACAGGGTTTAGGGACTTTCACCCAAGGACATCCATAGCGCCCACGTACTAGAACAAGTTTTCGGTGTCCAATACTGCCAACCACCATGTGACTATGGTAGCCACCACCCCGATGCTGCTAGGGTGCGAAAGCGATCGTGACATACATAATGCGAAATGCATGAGTCATACAATCCAAGTCATGCACCAAATTTACGCATACTGCGCAATCATGTGGGGCGACCCTATCTCACACGGGTCCCCTAAGTATAGCAAGCCAACTAGCATATGCTATGGTTAATCATGATCCATAACAGGCATACAAATGATGCGTATGGGCATATGAATGAGCATGGTATTCATTATACTAAGCATGTTATCAGTGTGACATATCAAGCTAATCATACTAGCATGTTACCAAACGTATCATGTAACATTGGCCTTAAAAGGCCCAATATATATACGGAGAGTGGGACCCGGACTGTGGGTCTCATTGGAAATGTAAAGGTCTTCGTGGCATAGCCCACTTGAGACCACATCGGCCCCATACTTGGGCCTGCACATACAAAGTAGGCCGACAAAATAGGCGTACGGCATGGATAAAAATATATGTATCAAAGGAAGGACCATGGTGGGCCCCGCCCACTGGTCGGATAGCAAATGTACTTCAGCAGTCTTAGGAAGTTTCAGTGGTAGGTAGTCAATCACCACCATTTCTAAGTGAAGCCCACTCAAATTGGGCCCCACGTGTCAATCAAGACGGGTGGCATGGTACACAATACCTCCATTAAGGTGGAACCCAAATATGGGCCCAAACCTTTGGTTGGATGGAAGATCAAGTGGCCCCAAGAAAGTTTCCAATGGTGGGCATCAATGACCACTATTCCCTGTGGGTGTGGTCCATCTAACATCTGGATTTGCCTCATTGTTGGGGCCATATCCTAAAATAATATGGAAAAAAAATAGATGGGCAGCATGAATAAAACAATACATAATGGTGGGACTAAACAGATACATCACGTTGGAACCCACAGGGTGGGCCACCTACTGGGCAGCATGGTACCCAACTGGGTCTCAGGAAGTGTTGGGATCAAGTAGATATTTGTGTTTTCCCCTCCATCCATACCCATGTGATCTTATGAACAGGTTGGATGACAAATAAACATCACTGTAGGGCCTGGGAAGGTTTCAACGGTGAAAATCATCATTCCCACTGTTTCCCGTGGCATGGTCCACTTGACATTTGGATATGCCTAAATTTTGGGCTCAGCCACTTAAAATGAGCTGGAAAAACATATGGACGTAATAGATAAAGCAAAGACATTCTAGGTGGGTCCCACGAGTGGGCCACCTGCTGGGCAGCCAGCAAGCCCACGGCCAGCGCCCCCTTCCTGCTCTCTCTCTCTCTTTTTCTTTTCTTTTTTTCTCTCCTTTTTTTTCTGTTGATCTCATCAAGTGGGGCCCACAGAAGTTTTTGATCAAGCTGATATTTTTGTTTTCCGTCTTCCACACGTGTGTGGAATTATGAACAGGTTGGATCTCAAATAAACATCATGGTGGGCCGTAGGAAGGTTTCAACGTTGGGGTCACTGTCCTCACTGTTTCCTCTCAAGTGGGGTCCACTTGAGATTTGGATCTGTCTCATTCTTCAGATCATGCCCTAAAATGATCTCCCCAAATGGATGGACGGTGTGGATATAGCACATGCATCATGGTGGGACCCACGAGTGGGCCACCAGCTGGGCATCAGGAGCCCAGCGTCCGTGGACGCTGGTACTCCCAGCGTCAGCGACGCCCTACTTCTTCTTCTTATTATTTTTTTTTTTGTGTATCAAAGGTTTTGATCGAGTGGGGCCCACATAAGGGTGATCCACTCCGTCTATCAGGTTCCCCAGCTCATAGGGGACCCAATGAGCCCAATATTGGGTATAAGATTCAGTCTAGAAACTTCAAGGTGGGCCCAAGAATTTCTGACAGTAGACATAATCACCTTCGCTGTTTTCATGTGGTGAGGTCCGCTTAAGATTTTGATCCGCTTCATATTTGGGCCCTGGCCCTAGAATGATCTGGAAAACCAAATGGACGGTGTGGATACAACATAAACATCAAGGTGGGCCCCACGAGTGGGGACCCCATTAACGGCGTCCAGGTGACGCTGGACTGTTCCAGCGTCTCTGACGCTGTGAACGTCCAGCGTCCCCAAACTTCTTCCCTTTTTTTTTGTTTATTTCAAGTGGGGCCCACATGGGTATGATCCAATCCGTCCATCAGGTTCCCCAACTCATGGGTAGCCCATAGAGTCCAATATTGGACTGGTGATTCAGTCTGCAAACATCACGGTGGGCTACGGAAGTCTCGATAGTGGGCATCCTTGCCTCCACTGTTTTCTATGGTGTGGTCCACCTGAGATTTGGATCAACTTCATTCTTGGTGTCCAGCCCTAAAATGGGCTGGAGAAACAGATGGACGGCGTGGATCAAATACATGCATCAAGGTGGGTCCCACGAGTGGGCCCCAAGTCAACGCCCAAACAGGGCTTAGCCCAGGCGCTGCTGGGCAGCAGCGTCCTCTGGACGTTGTCTGTCCAGCGGCCTACTTTCCTTCCTTTCTTTTTCTCTTTTTTTTCTCTTATATTATTATTATTATTATTATTATTATTATTATTATACGTAGGTGGGGCCCATTCATGGATGATCCAATCCATTCATCTAACTGTCCATCACAGGGTGGGCCCAAAAGAAAATAAAGAAAATGAAAGGAAATTAAGAAAATGGGGGGTTTATGTCCCCCTTGCACTCACCTCGAAGGATGGTTAGATGGTTGGATTGGGTCGGGTTGTCGATCGGACGGTCCGGACGGTGGTTGAGGTCCTCCAAGCTTGATCTCCACCCTCAATCTCTCTAATCTCTCTCTATCTCTCTCTTGATCACTCAAATCTCTTTCTTCTCTCTCTCTCTCTCAAATCTTTCTCTTTCTCTCTCCTTCCTCTCTCTTGCAAAATTTGAAAAGTGAGAAGGCCACACACCCCCCCCCCCCCCCCCCCCCCCCCCCTCGACGTATGGTAATGTATGGGTAGAGAGGAGGGAGCATGGGGTGATGATGGCGGTGGTGGCTAGCATGGGAGGGGGGTATGGGAGGTATGGGTAGTAGGGCTTTGGTTGACTTTGGAGGTGAGAGAGTGATGGGGTGGGTATGGGGTGTGTAGAGTAGGGTAATGAGAGGGGTATGGGTGAGGGTGATGGTGATGGATTTGATTGATTTGACATGATCTTGGGATTTGTGCAAATGGGACCCACGCCACACGCGTGTTGTGCGGCCCACCTCGGATTACATAAATGACACAACTTACACACCGGGTATCACAATGGGGCGTGCCGCGTGGCGTTGGAATCGCAGCGCCTACGTGGTCACCGGGGTATAGGTCTTGGGTCGATGCGGTACTAAAACAGGGTCGCGATAAAGGCTCGCTAATCTGGTCCATCCAGGACGTACCAGCACCGGAAATTAAGCATACGGAGGGCAAATAAGGGTACGGGTCTTACATTGGGTTTCACTATCTTAAGAGTTTTTATTGGGTTCACCCCTAATCTTTACAATGGTTTTATTAGGTTCACCATAAACATTTTGTCCTATATATGAACTTACACGTACACACCCGTGTTGGTGGACCACGAATACACCCATGTCAGTGACGATCTTACACAAAGACCTACATGTACTCACCCATGTTGGTGGAACACATTTTCACCCGTGTTAGTGGCTCTGACAAAGACTTATTTAGTTTTCTATTGGCTAACCAAAAACCCCTATAGTCCTAATCCAATGACCTACGTTTACTATTGTCGAAGGCTCCTATAGAGACTAATACGTACGCACTCGTGTCTGGTGAATTCGGTCCCTAAGTCCTACACAAGACCCTATTCAAGTTTAGGTTGCAAACTCTATACTCAATCCTATACAAGGAAGAAGTATATGAAGTCTAACAAATGACAACCTTACTTGTCAGATTAAACCCATTTTGTAGCGTCTTTTTTAAGATGCGTCTTCACTTCTTGAGTCTACTTCCCTTGTGCTCCCCTAATTTTTTATTTGAATGCTTCGGTTCATTTGATCGGCTACCTTACATATGTTGTACTAATGAGGCTACCAAGGTAAAGGGATGATGGTGCATGGAATCTCTTATAACTAATGAATAGTTGGTTTTTAAATGGAGTTTCAGCTAGATGGACACTTTAAAGGTTGATAGACATTAAGATTTACCTATAGGATTGATGTTTAAACTCTAGAGAAGGCTTAAGATTATGTTATTCTTATAATGGAGCTTGGAATGCTCATTAGAGTGAAGAATCACTAAGAAGATAGCATGAATCTCTTTGGAGTAGAGCCTAGGTGGTAGGATAGAGCTTGTGATACACTAGGGTCTCTAAGACACCAAAATTCATCAACTTTGTAAAAATTCAAATGCTAGATTTATAGAAAAAAAGCTCTAATGGATCTATAATGGTTATCTTTGATCAATCAATCGATAAAACTAATTCAATTTTAAGCAGATAGGTTGTTAAAAAAAATTTAGCTGCTTAGGTCGATAGAGGGATCAACCGAGGATTTGTCGATCGATCTTAATCGAGAATTGTCATTTTTTGCTGATTTTAGTTTCTTTCAATCTGCAGCTTTATACCTCTTTTAAGTTTAACTTAACATGATCATTTAAGGTCTAAGGCTTAGGTTAGATGAATAAAATGTTTACCTATGGAATGAAACATCTAAAGGTATGTTCTTTTTTAACCTAAGTGGTCTAAGTGCTAGGTTTACTAAGGCACCTCATGTTTACATGTTGTCTTTGGGCTTTAATACTTCGAGTCTTCAATCTTCTTTTGTCTTCCAATGATGGCTCAACCAACTCAAGATACCTTAGCTCACGTTATTGACAAATCAAGGCACCATCACCCACTCTTTTTCTCCACCATTTTCTTATCCTCTTAGCACCATCCATCCACTCAAATTCATTGTCACTTTTGCTGCTCCAATTTCCATATGCATCTTCTTTGTTTCCTCGAGGCAAGCACCCATTTTTATTTTATTTTATGCTTAAATATGCCCTTACTGTTGATTTTGAAAAGGAGCCCACTTGCGTTGATCACGGCTCCATTGAATGATTCATTCCACTAAAACTAGAAAGCTCTCCCATGTACACGTAGGAACTTGATTTAATATAATCGACCACCCATAGCACCTTAATTCAGTTAGATTATCATGAGGTCCATTGCGAGTGATCTTGTGATGGCTCATGGTTTGTGATTGATCCAACGGGCCTACTGTGGGCCTTTTTTCTTTTGCACAACAACATATTTCATGTGGGCCCTCTTTTTACATTTGGGCCTTGAGTGGGATGATCTGAACTATCTAAATGATTCACAGCTCGCCTCTATTTGATTTAGTACCTTAAGAACATGATCTATGAACTACACGAGCCAAATCAAGTCCTGTTTTAAAGTTCCACAAGCTTGATCTTGCCATGATGATGTCTTGGACTTCATGGAACCCATTCACAATTCAAACCGCATGCTTTTCTGCTTTTCCTTTTTTAACTCGCTTTGACCTTGTGCTTGCGGGATGTCACATCACCATAAAGAACCCTCTAATACCTCCTCGAGCCGTTCCAACTCATCATACCAATCTTAGGACCCTCATGATCATGAGACTCTTTCTCGCAAGCCTCTCTCCGAAAAATTTGACCCAATGGTCATTCCACATGACATGCATGCCCACTTGTCCCACCATGCTTCTATTAGGCCATTACTCTAAGGTTGTATTTCAGGGGTCTGTGGCTCAAGTCAAATGATTGAACCAAGCCATTTCATGCCCCGCTATGGGAGTTACTGGATTATTCTTCCTTCGGCCATCTCCTCTAAGTTAAGATGTCCTCAGTCAACACTAGCCCTCTCACTGCATTTCCAAACTGATGGCGTTCTGAGACACACATATTCTAATTGCACTTCAGTGAGCGGGGGATCACCCCATTTGACGTATTAGTGTAGAAGAGCCTCTCAGTGATTGGTCCTATGCTGCATGCAACATGTGCATCCTACTAAGGGGAATGTCTGCATACAGATGCCAGTCAATGGGAATCGAATTCTTGCCAACATGATCTCTTTGTGGTGTGGTTGCCAATGATTATGCACACTACCTAGGATGGGGTTAACTTTTCAGTCCCAGGTGGTGGGAATCTGATTCCCACATTTGTGTAACTTCATAAATCAACAAGAGTTGTACATTCCGCTTGTCCCCTTCGCCTTGTCTCATCTTCCGGTCACATCTTCCTTTTCTCACCACCTTTTCTTTTACTACTGCTACATGGGAGTGCTTTGTAATTTTCTCCGTTTTCTATGAATTTGTCAGATTCTTTGAGAGTCTGGGCTTCTCTTTCTAGTCCACTTCTTCATGTTGACGATGATTTGGAGCTTCAATGAACCGAGGGTGATAATTTCTTTGACGAGATGATCTCGGAGCTATTGGACTAGAGTCAACGAGGGCTTCTCTTTCTACTCTGCTTGTCATGGTGGGCATATTAATATGTGCATGTTGTTTATGCCCTCACGACATATATTCAAATCGGCTCCATCATTATTCATTGGATAGACAGCTTGTCTCAAAGTGAACTATTAAAATTTGAGAGCTTTAAGTTGTAGGAGAACGCTTATGCTTTACCATGTCTCGATCAATCAAAGCATGTTTAGTGAGACATCTTACATTCGGGTCCCATCGATGAACATTTTTGCACTTAATGGCATCGAGTTGGGGCCATTGCTTAACGAGTTAATCAAAACCAATTGGATTATCATCCAAGCACGATGCAGTGTGTCCTTTTTAGGCATCTCGGGGCAATGATCTACTCTACTTTTTTGGCATCCAATCAACCCATCCTATGGCAAGTAGTGGAGGTGGTGCTTCACTTTTTACTATAAAGTTGTTGTACGGTGGGTTTTCTATGGATCGTGACGTTCCAAGATCAATGTATGCCACCTATTGTTACAATGCCTTAATATTTGTATCTTGGTGGAGCTATTTTTTGCACTATCGGTGATCTTCTCTATTGGCTCTCTTAGAGGATATTTGGTTAGTCTCATGTTGTCTCCTCATTACATCAGTTGTGCTATTCGAGACTTTAATGGCCTAACTGCATGTTCCACTAGCCTACACTTACTTTGCGAAAATATTGCACGTTTCTCCAGGTTGGTCCCTTAAACCTTAATGCTTTTTCTATCATATTTTATTTTGTACTATAGAGACCACTTGCTGTGACAGATCTAGTTGTAGGAGTAGCTAAATATAACTTCACTCTTATCATGGCCATACGTTCATTGGGACATTCCCAATGCGATATGGGTGTGTAATTGATGGGTGGTGGCACAAGCAATCATCAATGATCTTCCACAATGGTAGCTAGTTTATGATGGGGAGGACAACGAGACAATGAACCTCTCACCATCTTCCCCAATAGCATCAAAAGAGACTTCTTTGGCTTTAGAACCTAGGGCTATATCAATCCTAACTTTCTCATGTCGACACATGGCCATTTTTTGGATACAATGTCACGCTTGTCCCTCTTCAATTAGAGTTAAGCAAGGAGGATTATGATGTTACAGCGAAAGCTTTATGAGGCCTCCTCGACGAGAGACCTATTGCAAGGTGAGCTCCATTTTCCTACGAGAAGAGAGGAACCGGCTTAGTAGGAGGGTTGAGGAGTTGAAGCAAAGTGAGAGAGACTCATCTATATAGATGATCGAGTATCTCATGATGATAGCTCTCTACAAAAGCACCCATGGTTTTGGTGAGTGGCCCTAAGAAGCAAACTATTTTTACTTATGTGCATGGTTTTGGTCTTAAAAATATATGCACTACCCTTTGTTTATGAAAAAATGAAAAAAAAAATTGTGTCAATTTGCCTATGTGAATGTGGTTTGGATTTTGGGTGCCTAGGTATGTAGGAATCAAACATTTAACTCATCCTGTAGTCTCTTTTAATTTTTGAGTTGATTCTCAAAATCTCGATATCTCAGGGAGTGCGTAATAGAAATATATCCCTTAGCTATGGCCTGAGACAGTCGCTTAGGCAGTGGTATAAGAAATTTGATTCCTTCATGATGAGTCAATAGTTTACCAGGAGAAACTATAATCATTGTGTCTACTTCAAGACCTTGAGTGATGGGAAGTTCATTATATTGGTATTGTATGTTGATGACATGCTTATCACCATTTATAACATATTTGAGATCGACATATTTGAGACTCATCTATTAGGGACATTTGAGATGAAGGATTTGGGGGCTGCAAAGATGGTTCTTGACATTGATATACACAAAGACAGGAAGAGGAGAAAGATATGGTTATCTCAAGCTAAATACATTGAGAAGGTATTGGTGAAGTTCGGGATGAACAGAGCTAAGCCAATCAATGTTCCCCACGTGGCTCACTTCAATTTTTTCAGAGCAGTGTCGTAAAACAGATAAAAAAAGCAAGTTATGTCTCGTGTGCCTTATTCAAGTACAGTAAGCAGCTTGATGTATGCCATAGTCTATACAAGATCAGATATTTCACATGTGATGGGTGTTGTCAACAAATTCAAATCTAACCCCAGCAAGCAACACTAAAAGGCTAAGAAGTGGCTACTTCGGTATATTCGAGGTACGCAGGATTGCGTCAAAAAATTAAGGGACAAGTTGGTAAGTTATGTGGATTCTGATTACATGAGCAGTGTGAATAGTAGGAGATCAACTTCTGATACTCGTTTGTGTTAGAAGGTGGAGCTATCAATTGGATGTCAAAGCTTCAGTTTGTGGTGGCTTTTTTCACAACAAAAGTTGAGTACATGGCAGTGACCGAAGCATTAAAGGAAGTAGTTTGGTTGAGGGGAATAATAAATCAATTGGGGCTTCAATAAGAGGTCGTGCTGGTTAATTGTAACAGCATAAGCTCTATCAATTTGGTGAAGAACTCGGTTTAACATTCTAGAACTAAATATATTGATGTTCGTTACCATTTTATCTAACACGTACTTGAGGAAGGTGATGTAATTTGGAAAGATCCATACGAGCGTGAACCTAATGGACATGCTTACAAAGGTGATCCCTATAGGGAGTTCAAGTTTTGCACAACTTCTCTAGGTCTGGCGAAGATGAAGTAAAGATGGAGTGTGCACAAGAAGCAATGGTGGTAAAGCTATGATGGAGACAAAGTAGAGATGGAGGATGGAGCAAAGGAAGAATGAAATTATTGATTGAAGCCTCAATGGAGATTGTTGAAGAGCCTTCAATTTGTGTAAAAACAGGGGTGATCGACCGGTCGACCAGCCTGGTCGACCGATCGAGCATGCCTAGAATTACACAGATAAGTCTCTAGATAATTTTGGGGGAGTTCGACCGATCGAACGTTAACGCTTAATCAATAGACAATATACGCAATATTGGCAAAACTCTCTGGATAGTTTTTTGTATGTTTAATCGATCGAATATAGGCCATTGACCGGTCAACACGGGTATCGACCCATCTCGACCAATCAAGTCGATTGATCGACGGTTGCGCAATCTTACGCGTTTTTACAGTTTCTGATTCTAATTTTGGTTCTATTTCTTTATAAGCAGGTGTAATCAGGATTAGAGTATTCTAAGACATGTATTAGGGTTTGAAAGGGTTTTGGAGAGAGAATAACTAGGGTTTTATCTTGGGAGCTTTGATCCGGGTAAGTTCATATCTTATAAGTTTATTATTCATAGTGCATTGATTGTTTTGTGCCGTGGTTTTTTCCCGCAAGGGTTTTTCCATGTAAAATTTGGACTATTCTCTTGTATTGATTTGCTTATGCGATTGTGAGTACTTTGTTTTATTCTACTCTGTGCTTCTACAAGTTCCCAACATTTATAAATTAGAATGGACCATTCATCAAGTGGACCATATATGTATGTTAAAGGTTGACCATTGGTAATTTCTTTTAGACGTCCATTCGTTTTATTAGGAGTGGGCCAATTGATAACCATATCAGCTTTAAATGATATCCTGATCACATCCTCAAGTGTCACACCTATTTGCATCCTTTCTTTACCCAAACCTCTACTAAAATTTGTCGCAAAACCACTATATTTTGGACTAGGAGCCTGGTTTTACTACAAGTGCATGTAGGTTACGCTAAACCTACAAATGGAAGCATTATGGTCTTTTCAATGGAAAAGTCATACTCACGTCATTGAGAGTATACTCGTGTCTAAAAATGCCCCTCACCACCCCATGCATTACAATCATACCCCTTAATTTTCAAAATGCCTACTAAAGCATGAAATGGGGCCCACTTTAAGCAATTTCACCCATCAACAATGTCCATCCTTATTCCCATGCCCTCTTTCGTAACTGGAGAAAAAATGAGGTTGATTTGACATCTTCTAAACAATAATATCTGTCACATGATCTCTTATAAAGAATACAATAAATAATTAACATCTTCTAAACAATTTTCAAGGCCCCTCACCAGTTTAAAAAACATAAAATGAGAGCTAAATATAGCTAAAATAGAAAAGAATAAGTATAAAATAAATGGTAAATAGGGATTTGATTCATAACTCATAGGATTCATATCATGGAATCTTAGGATTCATCTAAAAAAGGATTCAAGGTGGGATTTAAATCATTTTACTGAAAGATTCAAATAAAATCATAAATAGTAGGATTTTGACAACCATGGCTGGTACTATGTTCTTGCTCTTATAAGTTCAAATCCTGTCATTTGTATTTTCTTTTGTGATATCCAGTTGATTGGGCCAGTGAATTAGCCAAGTCATGCACGCCAAGTCATATTGAGTCAACTGACTTTCAAGCTAACTCGATAGGTCATGTCAAGTCTCAGCCCATTGGAGAATGTGTATAGAATCCAACGGTCGCCTCACCATGAATGTTGGACACCCCAAAAATAAGGTAGATCTACCCTCATGTAGGCCACCATGTAAATTTAGAGCATTTTTGTCCATTGTTTTATACCCATACACTTCTCAATGAACCAAATTGGATGCGAATGTGATCCCATTTAACTTGAAAATCCAAACGACCATCACCATCAATTAAATTGAGAAATGGGTTTTTAATGTGATCTTTCTTATAAGCTCAAGAGGTGGTGTCAGCTCTTGTTAGAAAATGTTACAAAGGCTCTGATTGTGTTCATGACTGCTACTACCTGTTTATCAAGCAAACCTAATTTTCCAACTGAGGCCCTTTCTTATGATGGCCCATCTTTTGTAGGCTATGGATCTCACACAAGTGCTACACATTTGCACATATAACCGAAATGGCTTTCTCAGAAAACTGGTGAGAGTTTTCTGGAGTATGGCCGAAAAATTGCCCATTACAGGCCTCGTTCCTTTGTGAAGCATAGCACCACATCACATCGAATGATGGCTATTCAGTGTTGGAAATCCAGTCAGCGGAAGCACCGAAGAAGATCAAACAATCACCACACAGCCACACAAGCAATCAACGCAAAAGCAAACGAATTTTACGTGGAAAACCCTTTTGGAAAAAAACCACTGCACAAAGCGACATGTTCCACTATGAATTCAGATGATTACAGAGCTAGAACTACTCGAGTAGATCCCAAAGATGAACAAGGCACACAAACTCTCAATTCCTCATTCCGAATAACCCTAATCCCGTTTAGAACAGGTAGGTATTGCTTAGCACGAGGTCTAGCACGATTAAGAAACATATATATATATATATATATATATATATATATATATATATATATATATATATATATAAGAGGAAACCCGAAATTAGAAACAAGTAGCGCGAAAATCGCATAACACTATAAATTTCGCAGACCGCAGACCGGTCGGAGGACCGGTCGTGATCAGTCCAGAGAGTTATGCCAACTACTGCCTCAACTCAGACCTGTCCCCAGATCGGTCTGAGCAACCTGCGACCGGTCTAACGACCAGTCTGAGCTCTCGACGACCGGTCTCAAAACTGCAGAAAACGTCCAGAGAGTTTGGGCTCTAAACTGCATTACGCTGTCCACTGGCCAACCGGTCGGTGGACTCTGTCTTGCATATTTGGGGCCTTCACAACAAACTCCACTAAGGCATCAACATATCAAACATCTTTTCAACTCTTCAACATAGATCATCATCAATCATAGTCGCCGCTTCTCATACATCACTGCGTCTTCGTTAAGCCTTCGCCAATCCTAAAGAAGTTACGCAGAACTTGAACTTCTCTATTGGAACCACCTTAGTCAGCATATCCGTCGGATTCACGCTAGTGTGAATCTTGTCTAGAGTCACATCTCCTTCCTCAAGCACCTGTTGAATAAAATGGTGACGCACATCAATGTGTTTAGTACGTGAGTGATAAACACAATTTTTAGCCAAATTTATAGCACTTGAGCTATCACAGTTAACCGGCACGGCTTCCTGCTGAAGCCCCAACTGATTTATCATCCCTTTCAACCAAACAGCTTCCTTGAAAGCTTCTGTCACTACCATATACTCATCTTCAGTAGTGGAAAGAGCCACCACAGACTGAAGCTTAGACATCCAACTAATCGCTCTACCCGCTAATACAAACGAGTAACCTGAAGTCGATCTTCTATTGTCCACACTACCTGTGTAGTCAGAGTCGACGTAACTAACCAACTTGTCCTTGGACTTCTCAAACGTCAAGACATAGTCCTCTGTACCACGAATGTATCGAAGTAGCCATTTCACAGCTTCCCAATATTGTTTGCCCAGGTTAGACATGAATCGGCTTACAACACCCATAGCCTGTGAAATATCTGGTCTTGTACAGACCATGGCATACATTAAATTGCACACAACACTTGAATAGGGCACATGAGACATAACACGCTTTTCTTCATTTGTCTTGGGACACTGTTCAGAAGAAAGCTTGAAGTGAGCCGCGTGGGGAATGCTGACCGGTTTGGACTTTTCCATCTCATACTTTTTCAATACCTTCTCAAGATATTCTTCTTAAGATAACCACAACCTACTCCTCTTCCTGTCTCTATGAATATCTATACAAGAACCCTCTTTGCAACCCCCAGATCCTTTATCTCGAATGTCCCTGAAAGCTGAGTCTTCAACACATCGATGTCAGACATGCTATGATTGGCAATAAGCATGTCATCGACGTACAACACCAGTATGAGAAACTTCTCATCATTCAGTGTCTTGAAATAGACACAATGATCGTACTCACTTCTGGCAAAGCTTGACTCATCATGAAGGAATCAAATTTCTTGTACCACTGCCTAGGCAACTGTTTAAGACCATACAATGATCTCCTCAACCTGCAAACCTTGTTCTCAGCCCCTTGCACTATATAACCTTCTGGTTGCACCATGTATATCTGCTCTTCCAATTCCCCATGCAGGAAAGCAGTCTTCACATCCATCTGTTCCAGCTCGAGGTCATGTTGGGCAACCAGCGCCAACACGAACCTGATAGATACTTGCTTCACAACTGGTGCAAAAATCTCACTGAATTTTACGCCTTCACGCTAAGCATAACCTTTCGCTACCAACCTTGCCTTGTATTTATCATGTTTCTTCCGAAAAATCCACTTACACCCTATCGATTTTCAGCCCACTGGAAGCTCCACAAGCTCTCAAGTTTCATTCTTGTGCAAGGAGTCCATCTTGTCTTGCATTGTTGTCTTTCACTTCTCAGCATCTACATCCTGTAGTGCTTCCTCAAAGTTAGACGGATCCCCCTCATCTGTAATGAGAGTGAATACAACATTCGAGTCATCCCTGTACCTTGCCGGTAACCTGCGATCCCTGAGTGGATTTCTTCGCACAAGTGGCTACTCCACCTAATCCTGTACCTCTGTCTACGCCTCAGTATCGGCCTGTGTCTCATCTTTGTTCTCATGAGTATCAACCTGTTCTGATGTTTCTGATTCCTTTGTAGCATCCTTACAGAACAAAGACCCCTCATCAAACTTGACATCACGGCTCAGGGTGATCTTCCATGTGACAGGGTCATATATTCGATATCCCTTCACACCATCATCATAGCCAACAAAGATCCCTTTTCTGGCCCTATGGTGTAGCTTATCTCTCTCAACTGATGGTACATGAGAGTAAGCCTCACAATTAAAGACTCGCAGACTTGAGTAGTCTAGCATACGACCACTCTACACTTCCTCAGGGATTTTACATTCAATTGCCATAGAGGGTGACCGATTTATCAAGTAATAAGCTGTGTTAACGACCTCAGTCCAGAGCTCTTTGCTCAACACAGCATTACTAATCATGGATCGAGCTCTCTCCAAAAGAGTCCGATTCATCTGCTCTGCCACACCATTCTGCTCTGGTGTGTGGCGCACTGTGTTATGCCTCACGATCCCGTCCTCTTTACAATACGTGTTAATTTTCCTGGAAGTGAACTCACCTCCATTATCGGTTCTCAAAATTTTCAATTTTTGCCCTGACTGATTCTCCACCATCGTCTTCCAATACTTGAAGGTCGTGAAGACATCGGATTTATTTTTCATAAAATAAACACAAACCTTCCTGTGATATTCATCGATAAACGACACAAACCACGATGACCCCCCAACAAAAATATCGGGCGATAGCCCCCATACATCGAAATGGACATAATCAAGCACTCTTTGACATACATGTTTCCCCCCTTTAAATGACAATCTAGACTGTTTATCATACATGCAATGTTCACATATACTAAAGTCTACAGATTTAAAGGAAGGAATCAAAGATTGTTCAGAGAGTACCTTCATGCCCCGCTCGCTCATGTAGCTTAAGCGTGCATGCCACATATGTGCAAACGTGGAATCCGCTATAGTCGTTGTAGCTCCACCTACTGAAGTGCTCCCAATCATCCTGTAAATGTTACCAAACCTCTGTCCCTTCATAATTACAAGAGCCCCCTTTGAAACTTTGCAGAACCGGTCAAAATCGGTGAACTTGCACCCCAATGCTTCGAGTGCACCAAGGGATATCAGATTCTTCCTTAACCTTGGAACGTGCCTCACTTCCATCAAAGTCCATTCGATCCCATCGAACATCTTAATGCGCATAGTACTAATCCCCACAACCTTGCAGGCGTAGTCATCACCTAGAAATACCAAGCCTCCCTCATACTCCCTGTAGGAAGTAAAGAGGCTCCTATCTGGGCACATGTGATACGAGGCCCCGGATTCCATGATCCACTCATCACAGAGAGATCCAGCCTTTGAGACCGTCAAGACCTCACACACATCACTACCACCTTCCTCGGCTTCAGCAGTATTGGCCTCCCTAGAAGAATCACCCAACTTCTCCTTCTTATATTTAGGACTCTTGCAGTCCTTCTTCATGTGCCCAACTTGGCCACATCCCCAACACTTCAACTTGCCTTTGCCCTTGCCTTTTGATTTGGATTGAGAGCACGACGATCTTTCACCTCGCTCAGAATTCCTTCCTCTCATAAACAGTGCTTCAGAGGAGGAATCAGTATCACCGTTTTTCTGTCTCATGGCCTTCGATTGAAGGGCTGAGACAATGGTCTCAACACTAATAGTGTCCCTAACAGCGCACAACGAGTCCTTGAGTGACTTATATGAACTACGAAGCGATTTCAACGAGATCAAGGCTTAATACTCGTCCTTCATTTGCTCACCAAAATCAAGCAACTTGCAAATCAGTTTATTGAACATGTTAATGTGGTCCTTCACATTTGTCCCCTCCGCCATCTTCAAAGTGAAGAGTTGCATTATTAGATACATGCGATTTTCTAGAGATTTCTTCGCATAGATGTTCTCTAGCTTGGTCCATGTTTCTACAACGGTCTTCTCCTTCATGACGTTATAGAGGACGTCATCAACAAGGCATAATTGGATTGACGCCATTGCCTTCTCATCCATCTTCGTCTACTCATCATCTTTCATCTCGGTAGGGCGCTTTCCAAGGGCGTTCACTACCCCTTGTTGAGTTAGGACGGCACGCATCTTCACCTTTCATAACTCAAAGTTATTTTTGCCCAAGAACTTCTCAACGTCGAACTTAGTGCTTGAAGCCATGAGATCGTTTCAGACAAAACTTATTCTTTAACCCTCTAACGATAGCTCTAATACCACTTGTTGGAAATCCGATCAGCGGAAGCACCGAAGAAGATCAAACAATCACCACACAGCCACACAAGCAATCAACGCAAAAACAAACGAATTTTACGTGGAAAACCCTTGCGGGAAAAAACAACAGCACAAAATGACACCTTCCACTATGAATTCAGATGATTACAGAGCTAGAACTACCCGAGTAGATCCCAAAGATGAACAAGGCACACAAACTCTCAATTCCTCATTCCCAATAACCCTAATCCCGTTTAGAACAGCTAGGTATTTCTTAGCATGAGGTCTAGCACGATTAGGAAACATATATATAAGAGGAAACCCGAAATTAAAAACAGGTAGCGCGAAAACCGCGCAACACTACAAATTCCGCAAACCGCAGACCAGTCGGACGATCGGTCGCACGACCGATCGTGATCAGTCCAAAGAGTTGTGCCAGCTACTGCCTCAACTCAGACCTGTCCCCAGACCGGTCTGAGCAACCTGCGACCGGTCTGGTGACCGGTCTGAGCTCTCAACGACTGGTCGGACGACCGGTCTCAAAACTGCAGAAAACGTCCAGAGAGTTTGGGCTCCAAACTGTATCACCCTATCCACTGGCCAACCGGTCGGTGGACTATGTCTTGCATATTTGGGGCCTTCACAACATTCAGTATTCAGTAGATGATCAGAAAGCACGGCAGTCGTCTAAATTCAATAACCAAAAGCAGATGCTCAGGATTATAAGATTAGAGTAATATGCTATCCTCATCCAGGATGGGGCTCAGCATTTGGACGGTTTGGATTAACGACCATCTTCCACATGAGAGATGATTTGGCGTAGTCAGTTGCATCACACCACAAGTGTACCATGTCATAGGCCATTGGCTGGGCTGGTCCAGGACTGATTTTCAAGCCCATTAGCAAATTGGTTGCACTTGGGACCTTACTTGTTAAGGTGAGCCCATATTAAAATCATCTTGACGTTGTGGCCCACCTTTAGCCAAGCCCAGCTTGACTGCTAGGCAGCTTAGGCAGTAGCCTAAGGCCTTCGGTCGATTGAGGCCTCATATTAAAACCTACAACGGTGCTTGTGCTGGTTATGTAGATGGGGCCCACCGCGATGGTTGTAAGAAATCCATTCCGTCCATCGGTTTTTTTTAGATCAGTTTAGGACGTACAACCAAAAATAAATCGGATGTAATACTCCTCTCGGTCGCAACAAAGGAAAAGTCAAGCAAGGTAATTTCTATTGTAGAAATCTACACGGGGTCAACGGAGATGTTTCCATACCATCGATATCGTTGATGATGTCTCGGCTCATTTTTCGATTTCGACCCAAGTTGATACAAAGAAGCAGCTAGACATCGTTGGATTTCTCTGAACCATCAAGTTGGGCCACACCTTACAAAGTATAGTAATTTTGTAGGGAATCAGCGTCCCCAATCATAGGTATGTGGCCTTTATCATAGGTCTGTGGGCTCAACCTCATCTTTGGAAAGTATGGTTATTTACAATCGATAGTTATGTTTAAACGACGTGGATTAACTACGTCGATCATATATAACAAACGTCCTTTTTTATTTTGGATAGACGAATGATGCGGACTACCCTTCTATTTTCGAATGCCTGTTTTCTATTAATCAAACAGGGGTAATGGTAATCATTACAATTTTCATAATAAACAAACAAAATAAATGATAATGATGGTTCTGTCCAAATTGTGCTATATTTGCAGAGAAGTATTAAAAGCTCATTTCTGAGCATTTACTCAGTATTTCTAAAAAACAAACAGGGCCAAAATTCCAACCCAATGTGAAATGGGTTGAGTTCAGGTTGAGCAAATTCAAGTCGAGACACTTTGGGTTGAGTATAGAATTTAGGTGTGGTCGGATCTGGTTGTGGGTTGGGTCATCTTGAGGTTGGGTTGATCCTCAATCAGACCCAACCCGCTGAAGTTGCACCCTAGCTGCTTTTGTCAAAGAGCATGGATTCAGTCAAGCCAAACCCGTCTGACTCACAATTGCAACCCAATGTGAAATTGGGTTGGGTTCAGGTTGAGCAAATTCAAGTTGAGTCGCTTTGGGCTGAGTATAGAATTTGGGTGTGGTTGGATCGGGTTGTGGGTTGGGTCATCTTGAGGTCGGGTTAGGCTTGGGTTGATCCTCAACCAGACCCAACCTGCGGCAGTTGCACCCTAGCTGCTATTGTCAAAGAGCATGGGTTTAGTCAAACCAAACCCATCTGACTCAAAATTCTAACCCAATGTAAAATGGGGTTGGGTTCAGGTTGAGCAAATTCAAGTTGAATCGCTTTGAGTTGAGTATAAAATTTGGTGTGGTCAGAAAGGGTTGTGGGTTGGGTCACCTCGAGGTCTGGTTGGTCTTGGGTTGGTCCTCAACCAGACCCAACCTACCCAAGTTGCACCCTAGCTGCTATTGTTAAAGAGCATGGGTTTAGTCAACCCAAACCGTCTGACTCAAAATTCCAACCCAATGTGACTCAAAATTCCAACCCAATGTGAAATTGGGTTGGGTTCAGGTTGAGCAAATTCAAGTCGAGTCGCTTTGGGTTGAGTATAGAATTCGGCTGGGGTAGAATTGGGTCGTGGGTTGGGTCATCTTGAGGTCGGGTTGGTCTTGGGTTGATCCTCAACCAGATCCAACCTGCCAAAGTTGCACCCTAGCTGTCATTGTCAAAGAGCATGGTCCATCCGATGTGTGACCTGAACCTTTCAGACATGTTATTCTTCGCCACCTATGAAAGATAAGTGCCTAGAAAGCTGGATTCTAGTTGTGCTTGGACTGGGCCCGTAGGCCCGTGGGTTGTACGGACCTGAGTTATTGGCCTATGAACTAAGTGGGCTTCATGTTGGGCTTGCATCTTTATCCCTGACAATCACGCCCGGCTTAATCTGAGTTATTAGAGATAGGTGGGCTGAGGATTTCAAGTGTGGCCTAACTCTACTCTGGTCCATTACAATTAAAACTCAGTGAGCTAAAGGCAGGGACGTCTCAAGGCAAGTTGAAGCTTTAGGAGAGGATCCAAATGAAATGAGGCTTTTATTTATTTATTTAAAACATTAATGAAATAATATTAATTAAAAATAATAATTATATATAATAAAAAATACTATGAAAAAATGGGTAAAGTAGACTGCGTTTAATAATTAGAGAAGGTTTTTTCCAACTATTAAGAACCGTAGGATGATTGTATGGATTAAAAAAGGGCATTGGAGCCTATATTGGTTGGCTCTGATATCGATATCATATAAGCTAATATATTAGTATCGGCAGTATTGAAGGCTCATGAAATTCCAGTGCCTTTGCTTCTCATTGGTCCACGTCATTTCTTATCAATATAGCTAACAAGATACACAGGTTTCTCTCTCCCAAATATGCTAACTACATGACACAACTTTTAAAATGGGGAGCTTTTCTAGGTCCCACCATGATTTTTGTGCTAGATCTACACTGTCCATCAATTTTTTCAGATAATTCTAGAGCATGAGCCAAAAAATGAGGTACATCCAAAGCTCAAGTGGATCACACCACATAGAGCAACAGGGATTGAACAAACTATCATTGAAACTTTCTAGAGCCAACCGTGCTGTTTATTTTCCATTTGACCTGTTCATAAGATCACACATACCTGATGAAGTTAAAATACAAATGTCAGCTTGATTAGAGCCTTCTGTGGCCACAAGAAGTTTTCAATGGTGGCATTCATTCCTACTGTCTTCATTTGCGTGGTCTACTTTAGCTTTGGATCTTCATTATTTTTGGGCTTGTATCCTAGAATGATTTAAAAAATGAATGGATGGTGTGGATCTAAAAAAATACATCAAATTTCACACCTCAAAGGAGAGGATTAGGTGAGAACCCGATCTCACACAAGACCGTGCAACCCTTACCATGGGGCCCACCTTGATGTATATATTCTGTATCCACCCCGTTCATCCATTTTCTTATCATTTTAGATCATGATACTAAAAACTATGAAGATCCAATAATCAGGTGGACCATACTCCAAGAAACAGTGGTGATTGAACACCCTGCCATTAAAAACTTCTTAGGGCTCACCTTAATGTTTTTGTTTTATATTATTTTCCATCCAATCTGTTGATAAGTTCACAAAAGCCCGATGAAGAGAAAAAAAAAAAAACTAATATAAGCTTGATCCAAAACTTTTGTGGCCCATTAATGGTCAATCACCACTGTGTCCTATGGTATGGTCCACCTAATAATTGGATCTGCTTCATTTTTTGGATAATGCCCTAAAATGATATGAAAAAAATGTATGGATGGAGTAGACACAGATTACTAGGTACACTCATCAAGGTGGGCACCATGGTAAGGGACAGACTGTCTTGGGTGAGGGGAGGTCTCACCTAATCAGCTCTCGTGGTGCCGCACATTCCCGGTAGAGTGAAGAAAATTGGAAGTGTTGATACATGGAACTTCTGTGGCCCCATCATGACGTATGTACCAGATCCACACCGTCCATCCATTTTTCCATACCATTGTATGGAATGAAACAAAAATTGAGGAAGATCCAACACTCAAGTGGGCCACGCCATAGAAACAATGGGAATTGGATGCCTACTGTTGAAAACTTCTTAGAGGCTGATATTTGTGTTTTCCCTTCATCCACGCCTGTGTGACCTCATGAAGAAGTTAGATGGCAAATAAACCTCACAGTGGACCTTAGGAAGGTTTCAATGGTAGTTGTTCAATCCCCGTGCCTTTTGTGGTGTAGTCCACTTGTACTTTGGATGTGCCTCATTTTTGGGCTCATGCTCTATAATGATATGTAAAAATTGATGGATGGTATGGATCTAAAACATAAATCATTGTGGGGCTTAAAAAAGTTCCACCCGTTAAAAGTCATGTTGTGTAGCACAATCTATTTAGGAGAGAGAAATCGGACATATCTTGTTAGGTGGAGTCATTGCCGATGACATGGACCAATGAGAAGCGGCGTCACTAAATTTTCCTAAGCCTTCCACACTCTTTTAATACGAGGCCTCTTTTAATTAGGGCTGTCAATGTACCAGGTTAGCCATATGAGCTTTCGGGCCTGGCCTGCCTTGGGTTGGGTTTGGATTAGAGTATTAAGCCCATGGTTTGGGTTCGGGCCTAAAGTATAAGCCCATTTTTCAAATGGGCCAGACTTGGACTACGCTATTCAAACCCATTAGCCTAGCTCAACTCGAATATAATTTTTAAAATTTTAAAATGTAAATTAAAATATTTTACCTCCTTCCAAAATTTAAATTTTACACAAAATTTTCTTAAAAATTCATTTCCCTCTTAAAGCTCTTTTTATTTTCCACTGTGTTGCTTAATTTTTTTTTCATATTTAGAAAGAGCATGGGAACAAAAGATAATTTCTCTCTATGTGAAAGGTGGGCTCAGGCTAGGGTTGGGTTCAAGTTGGACCTTGCATTTCTATCGTGCGCTAGGCTCGGGCTAGACTATTGTGACCTGTCACGGGCTCGGATTGAATTTGGGCATATGTTAAGAGAGGCAGGCTGGGCTTGGATAGAGCTTGGCCGGGCCATAACCCGGCCCATTGACACCCCTAGGTGCTCATGCGGACCACACCTACTGAAAAGGCCTAATAGCCTTACCTCGAGAAGTCTGTGGAATCCTTTTGAAATTTCCTCATAAAATTCAACGCAACCGCTATAGTGTAAATCAAAAAGTACCCAAGAAATATGAGGGTTGAATTAAATCCAAAAAAACATATTCAGCGGTCATAATGACCGACTTTCTTTCTTCTCACGGTGTTTCAAAAAACAAACAAGCCCTTTTGAGTTAGATGGATTTGGGTTGACTACACCTAAATTGCACCCTGATAGGATAAACGGACGGTCAAGAGAAATTGACCAAGGGTCCAATTCAACATAAATCAAGTGGTCATATCAGCATGATTTTTTGTGACAACCTAGTGGGATCTGCCCATTGGCCACTTGGATCGACACGTATGATGCGCGTGAGGAGAGAGCACCCAAGAGTCTACTCGACGGACTTCCTCTACGACACCTGCACCACGCATTGCATAAAACATCCAAGCTCTCTGGGGCCCACCACCATGGCCAGTATCTTTTATCAAATTTATTAAAAGACTGAAATATAATATATATATATATATATATATATATATATATATATATATATATAATTCAGCTATATATTCAAAGCTCAGGCAGCCCATACCATGAGAACTCAAAGAAGTTTTAGGAGAAATTTTACATCGTTCTCATTTGTGTGGCCCATTCAAGATTTTAATGGTCTGATATTTTGCAACTACAGTCCCTGATGGACGGAGTGGATTTACATATGCAACACGGCGGAGCCCACAGAGCATGGTTGGGCCCAAGAGCTTGGGTGTTTTTCTGCAGGACACGGATTAGGTACAACCCCCGACCATCGCTCGCTAGGAACGGACTGGGCTCATCCATCCATTTTGCCATATCACAAACCCAAAAACGAAGCAGATCCAAGGCCCAAGTGGACCACACAACAGGAAGCAGTGGTGATAATCACACCCACGGTTGAAACCTTCCTAGGGCCTACCGCGATGGTTAATTGCCATCCAACCTGTTCATAAGGTCACATAGACCTGGATGAAGGGAAAACACAAACATCAGCTTATCCAAAGCTTATGTAGGCCCTAAAAGGTTTTCAACGGCAGTTGTTTAATCCACATTGTGTCCTCTACTTAGAGCTTTGAATCTGCCTCAATTTTTTTGTCTTGTGCCCTAAAATGATATGCCAAAAATGGATCTAAAATGATATCTCAAAAATGAATGGCACGTGTGGATAAAACCCATGCATCATGATGGCCCCTCAGAGCCATTGTCCGTTCCTAACTAGGGACGGTCGGTGGTAGCCAATCTGTCCTTTATGCAGCTGCGTAAAACACTTGTCCATAAGGGATTCGGGTCAAAACGTGATTAGCTGATATTTTGGACGCGGATTAGCTACTGAGGTGATTTTACCAAGTTATGTGGGCCCAACATGATGTATTTCTTGTATCCACACCGCCCATCCATTTGGCGAGATCATTTTAGTGCATGATCCCAAAATGAAGTAGATCCAAAGCTCAAGCAACCCCATTACAGAAAATAGTGGGTGTTTACAACATTTTTCGATACCTTAACATGGTCCAATAGAAAATTGCCATGTGGTGACACTAGGTCTTTGGCACACACAGAAGTCGTACTTACAAGAAGAGATCTTCCCTAGCATTACTCATTTCATTATTAATTAATGTGATGGCATAGACGCTTATGCTTGCCTTTAAGGAGATGAATTGTCATATGCCACATGGCCACTATCAGCGTGTCTATTTATGAGGCAACATACCTGGCACGGCTAAAAAGAATCAATGAAAGAACATATCTAATCACTAATATGGCGATGATATTCTTAGTAAGGCCGTTTCTCTGTCCTTCCAAAATGGGAGATCTCAAAGATGTACAAAAAGTCAGCAGTGCTCGGGAAGGTTCCAAGTATCAGTAGATCGAACCGATGCCCAAGCAAATTCAGCCATGGTTTAAACCTGGATCAAGAGAAAAAGACACATTAACACAACTAGGTTGGGTCTGGAGCTATGTCTTGATCAGAAAAAAGATAATAGAACAACTATATTCAATCTGATTCATCTCCAATGATAAATCGGAATTGGGTGTTATATCTCATTTCACTCCATGCCATCAAATTACGAAATATGGTTAAAGGAGGAGGTTTGATCTGGATCATCCAACACCTCAGAGTGGAGATCAATCTAATACCTGGATCAACTCTTGAGGTCCTCAGATCTCGACCTTGTTTTCCTCATTAGGGGAATCTTAACATTCCGAGCTTGATCCATGTAGTGGGCCATGAGGATCTTCGCAAATGATCGGCTATTAAAAGAAGATTCGAAAAGCCAGCTGAGTTTAGGTTTGACTGAAGTCTTTTCTTTCTAATGCAAGCGGTCAGTTCCAAATTAATCAAAGGGATTCCCATATCCAAAATTGCGATGTAAGCACGAAGGATCCAGAAGTAGCAAGGACACCTAATGAGGGGTTTCACTGCCTCGATAATCTACAAAAGGAGCACATGAAGAAAGGCTCGGGGTCTTATGCCAAAAACATTATCTACTTTACATTACATTTATCTTTCCTTAGTTTAACCTAGTTCTGGCATAAATAGCTATTGCATATATAGTGGCTCCTACTATAATACCCTTAGGAGTAGGGGTAAATATCATGAACCTTATGTTGTAGGATCATGTTTAACTAAGTTTCGATTTGGTTGATCATACCAATCCGATCACATCTGTTCGCTACTCGCCTCAATCGTCTATTCTGATAGACAAATCAGGTATTTATCTTTGGTAATGTTTTCATTTATTTCTTTGGTTGATTATTACTTTGTCAATTGTAACGGACCATACATTTTAAATATCAATAAAATTAGCATTATTTAGCTTTATTTTGTTTATCTATACATTCTCATTTATGGGGGAGGCATACAAACCTAAAGATTTATGTAAGAAAAAGTTCCTACGTCCGTAAGCTCAAGTTTTTTCACAAATCACCTAAACAGAAGCACAAATTGATTGTTAGAGGAACCTGTGTCCATTCTTCAATTTGCACATCTCATGTGGGGTCACCGATAATTCAATTAAAACCATGCCTTAAAATGATCTCTCTAAATGGATAGACAGGGTGAATACAACACATACATCATGGTTGGGTCCACATAGAACTTGGTGACGTCACTTTGAGATTGCTACTGAAGCTGTTAGTAGCTAATCCGCCTCCAATATTTTCGAGTCTGGATTCTCTGTTGGCTCCAAGCAGGAAAAGG
This sequence comes from Liriodendron chinense, assembly GCA_003013855.2. NCBI lineage: Eukaryota > Viridiplantae > Streptophyta > Magnoliopsida > Magnoliales > Magnoliaceae > Liriodendron > Liriodendron chinense. The sequence goes on from ML058521.1 coordinate 1,527,421, forward strand.
GCGCGGATTTCCTGTGAAAGCCTTGCGCGGGAATTTCCTGCGCTGGGAACCAAGGTGGGCCCACAGTGATATTTTTTGATAAATCCACACCGTCCATCCGTTTTGGGAGCTCATTTTAGCATATGAAAACAAAAATGAACCGGATCCAAGACTCAAGTGGGCCGAAAATGTGAGATTTGAACGTCCACAGTTGAAATATTTGTGGAGCCACAGGAGTTTTGAATCAGGATAATATTTGTTTTTCCAGTTCATCCCAGTAGTAGTAACGTTATGAACGGTATGGATGTCATATAAACATCACTGTGGACCCCAGGGAGGTTTCAACGATAGTAATTTACCTACCCACCTTTTCCTTTAGTGAGCCCACTTGAGTCTTGGATCCAGTTTATTTTTGTTTACATGTCCTAAAATGAGCTCCCAAAACGGATGGACGGGGTGGATTTATAAAAAAACATCACTGTGGGCCTCACCATGGTTCCCAGCGCAGGAAATTCCTGCACAAGGCTTTCGCAGTAAATACGCGCCCGCAAGAAAACCTGTTTGGAGCCTTTTCATTAGTCCACGTCACCACACAGGTCTGCATGTAAGACTCCATTAGGTGGGCCACACATGATCATCGGTTTAGATCATGACTGTTGGATTATTCAGATTGAGCGATTCAGTGGGCCCCACTATAGTTGTGATCATTACAAATAGGTTTGGGGCGGGATGCTTGAACAGTGCTCCCTATACGCGGTTATTAAGCCAGATATGGAAATCTACAGTGTGGAGACCCTAAAGGAGAGAAGTGTGATGGGTAAGCTTCTCTGACTCTCTTTCCTATAAATATATGTCTTGGTCCCCTCACCAACACACAAGAGAAAACCCTAGTCCCATTGAGTGATTCTCCTAAAGGTGTAAGGTGCGGAAGACCAAGAGTTCCTCTCGGTAACATGACGGCCTCAGGAATGTCTTCCCAATCAGGTATGGCTTTAATATTACAGTATGGAATCTTCATTGTTGATACATAGACGATCCTATCATTCCGCATTATGCTTAAGTTTCACAGTTGGTATCAGAGACTCCTATGCATTAATCTTGAAGATTTTGTGAAGTTTTTAGATTGGTTTCTTCTCCATGGAACCTAGCATGATGTTGAATTCCAGATTTCGGTCTGCCTCATATCTAAACACTTTGAGAAAGTTTTGGGCTTGTAATCGGAATTTGGAATATGATGCTTAGTAGGGCAATATGGTTCTTGACGACATTGGGATCTCACTTCAAATCCCAATAGTAGAGCCTATTCAAATCTGGCAGTAGCTATGTCTGCCATGATTGTCATAAAAAAAATAATAATAATAATAAATAAACAACAATTATGATTTTATGACACAAGTCAAACAGGGTTAAAACCCATTAAGATAATATCTCTGCAATAGATCTGCATCTATTGAGCAGCCCCATTGCCGACCGTCGTGAAGTTTGTTGGCATGATAAACAGCCCATTCAGCTCCGGCAAAAGGGGATTATGCAGAAAACCGGCAGCCATGGAGGAAGCCATATCTCTGATCGATGGTGGAAGCAGCAGTTAATGGTTTTCTTTGCCGGAGAAGCCATGAAAACCGTCAGCGGCAGCGGCAAAACCCACGTCTTCCATGGATTTCGGCGAGGTTGCTGGATTCGTAGCGCCAGTTACCGTTTTTTTTTTTAAAAGTGTATGATGGCGGCTAGGGTTGGAACGGTAACCGCTGCGTTTTCTGCTAGGGTTTCCGAGGGTTTTGGGCATAACAAAGTTTCTGTTTTGGGAGCCAATTTTGGGATATCTATAGCAGCGATCGTCGGCCAGCAATGGCTGACGGCGGTGACACCCTGCCCATGGAGGTCGTCGGATTTTGGGTGCCCAAATCTCTAACGGCCATGGGTGCCATGGAAGAAAACAAGAATGGAGGCGCCCATTAATTGTTGGAGAGAGATTGTGTGCGACGGCGGCTAGGTTTTGAAGGTGATTTTGTAGCTGCTGAGAAAAGAGAGTTTGGGTTTTTTCTTCTTTTTTTTCTTTTTTTTGAAATAGAAAAACATCCTGAGATGAGTTTTTTTTTCTGTTTTGAATGGATGAGGGCTGCTACGGCTATTGCAACATTGGGCCAGATTTTGGGATCTTCTTGCATGGACTTTTGGGCTGTCTATTAGGTCCAACGCTCAGGGCTTGTTTCCAACACGCTATGGGCATGATTTGTGCTCATTTGGGCAGACCCTGGACCATGCTTTAAGGCCCACTTTGGTGGTAATTTTGACAAGGCTTGTTTGCAGGCTACTTTTGGGCTTATTCTTGGCCAAACCCATGAGGCTTGATATCTGATTTTTTTTTGTTTTGGGGCCACGTTTTTGGCAGTGAAAGGGTTAAAGCTGATTTCTGTTTTGGGCGATGCAAGATATTGTTGCTATTTTAGGATTGGTTCTGGAATTTTTTTTAAGAACTTGGCTTTGATCCAGTCCACAATCAGGGCCCAAGACAATTAGGCCTAGTCCAGTGGACAGGCCCGATAGGCCCAGTCCAGTGGCCAGGCCTGATAGGCCCAGTCCAGTGAGTCAGACCTGCCTGCATGTTAGGTCTAGTATTCTGGACTCATTTTTGGTATGTTTAGATGTTACTAAACGAGCTGGGCTTTGTGTTAGTTTTCTACGGATTGGGCCGTCCTTAAGCTAATATCAGGCCCATTTTTAAGGTCCATTTGTTGACTATTCTGGGCCACTTGATCTGGACTTCCTCGAATGTTTGAAATGGGCTGTATATTACACCTAGCTATAGTCTACTTCAAATAGGAATTGGGCCTGTTTTATATTGGAATTAGGCCTAATTCGTGCTACTTAAAGCATTTCCTATGGGTTGAGTTGTGGGCCTGCACCCTATTGATCAAAACCCAATTTCAAGTGGTACTTGATGCCCATTCTAGGCCCATCCTTAGGCTATTGCAGCTTTTCCTATGGACATTATGGAGCTCACTTTGGTTATTTGGGCTTCTTGTCCATTGTTGATTATGTTAACCATTGGAAGTCATTATACTCGGGCCCATTAAGAACAAATAAAACCTAAATATATTGATTGATGGTTAGTAGGTTACACTTGATAAATGGTTCTGGTAACTCAGTAAATATGGTTATATATTATTAAGTTCAAATTTGGTCTAAAATAGAGCCATTACCCATTCTTCATGGTTGATATTCAGGGTCGACCATTAAATATAATCCAACCATCATTCAGTTAAAGTTGTTTAAGCCTATGGGCGACCAACATCAGCCGTGTTTTGGGCCGAATCAGAACTTTTGTAGTATGGTTCGTTGTGGGCAGAACCATGTAGCAATCCTTGGGTCTGGAAGTGGGATTGAAGCTTATTGTGTTAGCCACCAAAGTGACCTCAATTGGCAATGATTTGTACTTCTAGACTTCTGTACTTGGAATTCAGTAACCCTCCATTTTAGGATTGCATTCAGTTGCGTTCACATTCAAGCAGGCGGTGGTCAGAAGAAAGAAGTATCATCGTTTAGCTGAATGTGAGCGGGATGGAGTGATTGGTGATGGTGATATAAGTTTGAGAGACTCATTTCATCCAAAGATGATGGGCGTCTTAGATTTATTTCACTAGTATTGATCAGCTTCATGTTCAGTAGAGCCTCCTATATGTTACAATTTCGCCCAAAGGAGGAATCGTGATGATACACTAGGCTCTTGCCAGATTTTGATAATCATGGCCCATCATCATTTTGGGTCATTTAATTGAAGGCCCAAATCAATCAGATGTTTATACATGCATAATATTTGTGGTTTATGTTCATGCAATGTTATATGGGACTTGTTTATTAATGTGAGTTTTATGCTTTGAATGTCCAGTTATAACTGTTTCCAATATTCCAACCCAATTCAAATCCATACCTTTGCTTAGTGGGTCCAACTATTCCAAATGGAAGTTGTCCGTTGAAATAGTCCTAGGTTGCATGGACTTAGACCTGGCCCTGGAGGAAGTAGAGCCTCCCATTCCAACTGACTCCAGTTCGGAATAAAAAAAAGCTCACTACAAGGCCTGGACCAAGTCAAATAAAATGTGTCTCAAGATCATAAATAACTCGATTTCTGAGACTATACAGGGTGTCATGCCCGACACCGAGAAAGCTAAAGATTTCTTGACTTGAAATAGGAAAACGATTTGAGAAATCGGATAACGCTGGGCTGAATTCACTTTTACATAAGCTGACTCAAGCCACATATAATAGTCAAGAAAATATCAGGGAGTACATTGGTGGATTGTCTGATGTGGTGGCTAAAATCCGTGCATTGAGCCTTAAGATTAAGGATGAACTCCTGATTTTCTTGGTTCTGAACTCCCTCCCTCCACAGTTCGGTCAATTCCAAATCAGCTATAACACTCAAAAGGAGAAGTGGAAATTGAATGAATTGATATCTCAGTACGTTCAGGAGGAAGAGAGACTCAGAAAGTCGGGCAAGACACAAAGTGCACACCTAGTGACATCTGATCAAGGACAAAAAGGAAGTAAGAAAATAAAGCATACTTCAGGAAAAGGTTATACGGGTCCTGCGGGTGGCAATCAGCCTAACTCTGGAATGAAAACTCTATATGAATTATGAGGTGATGTGTTGAAAACGGCTGTGCATATCTTTAATAGGGTCCCAAGTAAGGCTGTAGTGAAAACTCCATATGAATTGTGGACAGGGCGAAGGCTTATTCTACGATATTTTCATGAATGGGGTTGTCCTGCAGAAGCCAAACCTTATAACCCGCATGAAAGAAAGCTTGATCCTAGAACTGTTAGTTGCTTCTTTATTGAATACCCAGAAAGATCAAAATGATTCAGATTTTATTGTCTATCATATTCCATAAGAGTTATTGAGATTGCGAATGCTAGGTTTATTGAGAACACTGAAGATAGTGAGAGCACAAATTTAAAAGATATTGTATTTGAGGAATAACGGATTGTGATTCCCACCACAATCATTCAGAGTAGCATGGTTGTCCGTCCAGCAGTGGACCTTGAGATCCCTATGGACAACCATGTACAAACTCAAATACAACCCACTGATGAGGAAATGGAAAACCCAATTCAGAATAATGAGCCATTAAGACGATCACATAGAGAGAGAAGATCTACAATACCAAATGATTACATCGTCTATTTGCAGGAGCATGAGTTTAACATTGGCGTTGAAAAGGATCATATATCCCTTTCACAAGTTGAACAAAGTGCGAATTCTTTTCATTAGTTCGATGCCATGAATGATGAATTGAAATCCATGAAGGACAACAAGTTTAGGACCTTGTTGAATTGCTTGAAGGGATTAGGCTGATTGGTTGCAAATGGGTATTTAAAACCAAACGGGACGCTAAGGGAAATACTGAAAGGTATAAAGGCAGGCTAGTTGCAAAGGGTTTTACTCAGCGAGAGGGCATTGACTTTAAGGAGATTTTTTCACCTGTATAAGAAAGACTCATTTAGGATCATTATGGCTCTTGTGGCTCATATGGATTTGGGGCTACATCAAATGGACGTGAAAACTGCGTTTCTCAATGGATATCTAGTGGAGAACGTATATATGTTGCAGCCAGAAGGTTTTAAAGCCAGAGACTCAGAACATCTGATCTGCAAACTTAAGAAGTCCATTTATGGGTTGAAACAGGCATCACGACAGTGGTACCTAAAGTTCCATGAAGTTGTTTCCTCATATGGTTTTCATTGAAACCACTGCAGATGAGTGCATATATGTGAAAATCGGTGAGAGTAAGTTTATCATTTTGGTCTTGTATGTTGACGACATTTTATTGGCTAGTAGTGATATTGGATTGTTGCGTGAGACTAAGAAATTTCTATCGCAAAATTTTGAAATGAAAGATCTTGGTGATGCCTCTTTTGTCATCGGCATTCATATTAGCCGAGACAGATCACGTGGATTACTTGGCCTGTCGCAGATGGCCTATATTAATAGAGTTCTCGAAAGGTTTGGCATGCAAGGTTGTGCTCCTGGCCAAGCACCTATTGTAAAAGGTGACAAATTTGGCCAATTTCAATGTCCTAAGAATGACCTAGAAAAGGACAAAATAAAAGCTATTCCGTATGCATTAGCAGTAGGGAGCATCATGTATGCTCATTCTGTACGCATCCAGATATTGCTTTTGTGGTTAGAATGTTGGGCAGGTACCTTAGCAATCCAAGAATGAATCATTGGACAACTTTAAAGAAAGTGTTGTGTTACCTGCAAAGGACAAAGGACTCCGAACTCACATACAAGAGATCCGACCATTTGGAGTTGGTAGGATATACAGATGCAGATTTTACTGGTTGTCTCGACAGTAAGAAGTCCACATCAGGCTATGTATTCATGATAGTTGGTGGAGCCGTATCATGGAAGAGCGTGGAATAGTCGATTACGGCATCATCTACCATAGAAGCAGAATATGTAGCTTGTCATGAAACCACGAATCAGGCGATCTGGCTTCAGAGCTTTTTCTCTGGTTCACGGGTTGTGCAGATGATCCCGAAACCATTGAAAATCTATTGTGATAGTTCAGCTGCAATTAACTTCTCCAACAACAACAAGCATTCATCAAGGTTAAAGCACATTGATATTAAATACCTTGTTGTGAAGGAGAGAGTTTAGAATCGTCAAGTGTCTGTGGAACTCATCGGCACAAAGCAGATGATAGCGGATCCTCTCACTAAAGGCCTTCCTATCACGCTCTTTAAGGAGCATGTGACGTCTATGGGAGTTGTTGATCCCAAGGTTGTATTTCAGTAGTGGGAGTTTTTCATATATGATCCGATTATGTCTAGACATTTTTAGATATCTTTTATGCATTGACGATTCTGTTTTTCAGTTTATATCTTACTTCTCCTTCAGTGTGCACATTTAGTTTTGAGTAAGCAAAACTTTGGTTTGTGTCTTGAAGAAACGTTTAGAAGGACCACTTGAAGATAAGCACATATGATCACATTAGACGTGTAATCTTCATACCACACCCTATATCATTGATCCATATCGTTAAGGCTATTGGTATTTGTGATCGTGATTCGTCATACTTCGAAAATATTAAATGTTGTGTTGACTACCACGATTCAATATCAGTGGTTTTAATGGACCGGATCTGACGAGCGTTGCTCATAATTATCCAACGGTATTGTTTTGAAATCAGTAGGGCGCCCATTAGGAATTTTTGAAACAAATGCGTTTTATAAAATATTTTTTACAAAATAAAATAAAATGTTTTTGTTTTCTTGCATGGATCAGTGTAGCCCAAGTGGGAGAATGTAAGACTCCATTAGGTGGGCCACACATGATCATCGGTTTAGATCATGACTGTTGGATTATTCAGATTGAGCGATTCAGTGGGCCCCACTATAGTTGTGATCATTACAAACAGGTTTGGGGCGGGATGCTTGAACCGTGTTCCCTATACGCTGTTATTAAGCCAGATATGAAAACCTACGGTGTGAAGACCCTAAAGGAGAGAAGTGTGATGGGTAAGCTTCTCTGACCCTCTTTCCTATAAATATATGTCTTGGTCCCCTCACCTACACACAAGAGAAAACCCTAGTCCCATTGAGTGATTCTCCTAAAGGTGTAAGGTGCGGAAGATCAAGAGTTCCTCTCGGCAACATGACGGCGTCAGGAATGTCTTCCCAATCAGGTATGACTTTAAGATTACAGTATGGAATCTTCATTGTTGATGCATAGACGATCCTATCATTCCGCATTATGCTTAAGTTTCACACTGCAACCATGTAACATCCTCACTGCAACCTGGTCACAAACCTGATCACACTAACGTGGACCAATGAAAAGCTCCAGGAGGCCAGCAGAGGATCCGGATTCGATATTTACACGGTTATAATAAAAAATGAAAATAAATAAAACAAAGACATTTGCGCCCGCCCTATGAGGGATGCGCCAGCGGGGATTCCCTTTCGTTATCAAAACCTAGATACTCTTGGGGAGTGCGATGGATGACACGCAGGCACTTAAAAATTGCTTGAAAGTTACACCCATAGCATATAATTTAATTAAAATAAAACGGCCCAGCTTATGAGATGGACCATCAATTAAAAATTTAGGCCTTTTGGGCTTATCTGGTTTTGGGATTGATGCCATTTATCGGATGACTAAAAATGAAAAATATCCAATGGCCTTATTCAACAAGCAACTGTCCACAAATCAGAGCTCACGATTAATCAAACCAATCTAATTTTAGGACTGTGACCTGGAGGCAGTTCCTTCCACAATGTAGTCGGTTTAATTTTAGTCAACTTGTAGCAAGTATGTACAATTTCTGAGTTCCTGCGTATCAAGCATCATACAATGCCAGAGTATTGGATAACTCGACATGCCCTTATGGGTAGAAAAGGACGGATTGGAAGGAAGCCTATTCACGAAAAGCGTGGGTATAAATGGCGCTTTCGCAAGGAAGCGGATTGCGTACTGCGTAAACTCTGTGGGGCCCACTGAGGATGTATGTTTCTTATCCACGCTGGTTTTTCCTCCATCCATCTCTGTGTATGTGGGGTCACAAGCCGTGGTATGGCCCACTTGAGCTTTGGATATGCTTCACTTTTGGGGTCATGCTCTAAAATGAGCTAGAAAAAATGGATAGACGGCGTGGATAAGACACATACATCCACTGTGGGCCCCACGCTACTTCCTTTTCCTAAACGCTGATCCGTCAGTACACCAGTGGCGTACGTGCACTACCGCCGTTCAAATTCTCCTAAAATGGGCCCCAACATAAAAAAAGGCCGGTAGCTACTTTCATCAGATGATTTTAACCGTCCGATTAGTTTCCATCAAATGAACCGTACGAATGAAAATAGTCAAGTGTCCACTGATCAAAGGATAGAATAGACCGATCAGTTAATCTGAATGCGGATCTTTACCCTAAAATGGCTGCTTCAAAGCCGTTGAGCTTGCTCAAAGTGGGGCCCACGATATGGACAGTTTAGATTGAGGTAAATACGTGCCACGTGGTATAATGTTGCTGCAAGTGTGTGGATCGAATTGCTCTCTCAGTGTATGAGATTTCTGAAACTCCGTGACCGTCTAAAATTGGTATCAAGGGCATATGCTATTCCACCATCGTGGAATAAATAGATGGAGTCCCCATCAGATAGCTTGCGGGACCACCTGAGTTGGTGGTTTGCACAGATCTCCACCTTCTACATGAGTCGCTCAATGACAGAATCCTATTCTTCCCACATTTTGGGGGGAATCCGAGCCATTCATCGGGTAGATCACCAAAAAAGTGAAATGTCCCAAACATCAAAACCAGAATCAGGTGGGCTAATGGATGATTAAGAAAAGATATATGGTGGGACTCACTGATCAATGGTTCGCGTCATGTGGAGAAAGTAGCATCTCAAAAGCAATTCCTACCGTACCAACAACGCCATTGAAATTCCATTTCACTTTTGAGTAGGGCTTGGTTATTAGTAATTATGCATGTGTTTAGACACCCCACGGGAGATGAGAACTGCTCCATAGGATAAAACCAGTCTTCCAACCAGACATTAAACTCTAATCCAGTCAGCCAGGGAATTCTCCATGTCCCCAAGGTTAAAGGAGGTGTCCATGAGAATCCCATCACATCCACCAAACAGGCTTAACACTTAGGAATCTTATGTTTTCAGGTAACAAATGCCCCTCCCTCTAAGCGCACTCCGCCGGCGAGATTGAATACCCACGGACTCCCTCAACATAGGCAGCTCATATCTACTTGCCAAGAAAGGGAGGGAGGACCAACGAGGCTTGGAAGAGAGAGAAGAAAAAAGAGAAAATAGAAAATAAAAGAGAGGACAACATTTCATCCGTTCGGTCTCTTTGGGTGTCTTTGTGTTTGGCTCTAAATTTTGGATATTGTTGGGTGTGCCAGAGCCGATCCGAATTGAACACCTTTTAACCCTAATCACTGAGATAGACAGAATGCCTGTGAACAATTATTTATGACCAAGAACTACAGGAATTCGGCCGTCTATTCAGCCACTTTATGCGCAATCAAGCAATTTGCGAAGGGAAAAGATGGTTCTTTTAATGAGTTCTTTTTTCTTTTCTAACAAAATGATCTTTCTCACCATGATAGCAGAGATGATACGTGAGTAAAAGGAATTTACTTGTATTAATTGAAGTGAAAAACAAAAAAAAAAACTTACAAAGAAATGTTTCCCTTGCAATCTAAATCTTCCTTGCTCTAGCAGTTCGGGCGTAGACAAAGGAAATTACACCACTGAAAACAAAAATAAAATGTCTCCCTTACAATCTAACGCTCAGCATAAATGGAAGGGAATTACACTACTCATATTCTAAGTTAGTCCAACATAGCAGTCTAGACGAAAGAGATTACACTACTTCATAGCAGCGTAAATGGGTTGTCCTCTGCTAAGATAAGATAAGAGATAAAAGATAAAATTAAATAGGCAACATTGAGTTGTACATTCCATTTGATGTGTATTGGGTTTGCAAGGGCCCGGAGCTCTTCAATCTTCCTTCTGTTTATAAAACCCTGAGAATCGTTTTAAAGAGAGATTTTCATAGCCATTTCTCCTTTCGTTGATGTGGAGATAACCGTCTGAACCCATAAACACTCGTGGCCTATCAAACAACACCACATATGCTAGTTGTTTATCTCGGGTTGACCATTAGTTACACACATGTCTTACTCCCATTACATGGATAAAAGTTTCTCTTGAGTCGCCATGTGTGGTGATAACTATCTGCCTCTCCGCATGAACGTGAATGATGCACCATGATTTTAGGTCAACTTAAAGTAGTTGCTACTCTGTTCCTCAGATATCTTCATTCGTGAGAACCATGCAACATGCCATGGTGGGTTGGCCGAACCGGTCGCTAGGTGTAACCATGTTTTGATCGGGTCCCAACTTTAGTCAGAGGCCTTCGTGGTAAATAGTTGGCTTTACCACATGTATTGGATATGTGACACATGTATCCTTGCGGTAGCTGATTAGAGTTGTCCTTTCTAAGCCACCCATGACTTTATATGGATTCTGATCTCGTTTGGCCACCAAAGCAGCCGAAGAAATCTTTGTTTTGTCTCTTAGTGAAATCTTATTGCCACGTGGCACCATCTGAATCTTTGGATATGATGCGGTCAGAAAAGGCCATAAATAGGTCAGAATTAAGCATATTTTATCACATCTTCTATCTAAAAGTGTTGAATCTCCTATTTTCCCTCACATCTATTGGCACATAGTTGCATTTACATTCTTTCTTCTATGTGAAATAGTGTTATCTCTTAATTTCTTACACTACAAGATCATGATCGATGTTGAACTTTACGTCTCCATGGTCATGATCATGGTTGTTTTAATTCAATTCTCATTTATTTAGTAATCTTCAAGGTTTGGGATAATGTTGACCGCTCCATCTTTGTAGTCTTAAACTCAATAAGTAATATTTATGTAAAGCTTAGTAAATTCCAAAAAAAAAAAAAAAAAAAAAACCCTATAAACTAAAGACTGCACAAGTACGTAGGTGAAGAAGGGTTCCTAACCCCTTCCTTCTTCATTGCCAAAGCCCTTATTCGAAATCCCCGGTTGTAGACACCCCATGTTCGCTCGCCTCAAGTGTAAGGCTGCGATGTAGTAATAATTCTCGGTAAGACTGAGGTCGATCCACAGGGAATTAGAAAACTAATTCTAAACTATTCCAGCAACTTCAAATTCAATCAATTTAGAAGTTCAATTCATAAACTAACTCAAAAACAATAAGGTTGTAAAATCTATAATTAATGGAACTAAGGCTTTCAAGCATTCACTTGTAGCAATCCCATGTCAATCCAATCAATCCAAGCATACAACATAACTAGATTTGAAGTCCTCTCTCTCATCTAGTCGGAAGATTAACCATTCAAGCACAATAACCCCATTCAAGTAAAAAATTCAAGTGATAGTTCTAATCAAGCACATAGCATTTAAACATGTAGCCTTTGGAGTAACAGGCATGCCAATGGACTATGGCTTGCTCAAGGGTTACAACAATTCGAATCTAATCAAACAAACATGTGTGGACCCTCGCCGATTTCTCCGTGCTCCCACACGACGTCGTTCTCCCTTTCCCTTTCGGAAGAAGAAGAAGAAGAGGTGCGTGAGTGCGAAATCGCCGTTTGTGCCACTGGCTAGCCTCGTTCTCGAGGGCTTCGTTTGGTTGTCGTATTGAGCTGGATGTGTTTAAGTGAATTTATATAAGACCAGAGTCGCCACTAGCCAATTACTTCGAATCTACAGTCGGCTAGACCCCGTAGAAACGTTAGAGAAGGGGATCTGAAGATCCTTTTCTCTAAAATGACTCCTGTTGATCTGCGGTCAGAGATTCAAGGTAAGGGATCACGGTTACAGGGTGGGAAGAGGTTAAGCACCCCACACACTGCCCGTACCGAAGTACGGTCTCTACTTCACAGAATCGATCGGATACTTGAAAGTCTAGTTTAATCCTCGTATATTCTCATGTATGATATGATGCATGAATGCGGGTCTGAACAGTAAGAGTTTCTGATGGGCAGGTTCCAACAACGGGCAAGCCCAGAGCGTACGCTCGAACTGACAGGTGCTTAATGTAAGACGTATGCAGTGTGCTTGAATGATCAAGGTGTTTTATGGTGAAGCATGAATGCAGGTCTGAACAGTAAGAGTTTCTGATGGGCAGGTTCCAACAACGGGCAAGCCCAGAGCATACGCTCGAACTGACAGGTGCTTAATATAAAGACATATGCATGTGTACTTGACGGATCAAGGTGCTAGTAGTGAAGCAGGGGGTTGGAAGAAAAGTAAATGTTGCACTTATGCTAGATGCGAATGAGATGATGCTGGAAAAAGAGTAGCTGGGTGGACGGAGGTGTCGCAAGGGTTGGCTTCGAGTGGTTGGATCAAGACTTAGATGGCTTGGGAGGCTTGGACCAGTGGTCAGGCTGGGCTGGACCAGGGTTAGACTCTCCTCACTCGGGCTCTCCTTGGTGGAAAAATGGGCTAAAGGGTGGAGAGATGGACTCAGAGCTCTCGGGCTGAAATGGACTCGAATGGCTTGTTGAAATGAGAAGGGGAGGGGGGTATTTATAGCAGCGGACAATGGCAGATTGGGTAATTTTGTCCGGGCGGCCTGCCATGGGCCGCCCGTACGGCCGCTCCTCGGTTTCCAGCGAGTACGGCCGTTCCCTCGGGGCTGCTGTTGGACTCGCTGGTCGACTCAGTGAGTTGACTCAGCGGGTCGACTCGGTGGTTTAACTCGACGGGTTGACTCGACGGGTTGACTCGGTGTTTTGACTCGACGGGTTGACTCAGCGGGTTAACTCAGCAAGTTGACCCAGTGAGTTTGACTTTTTTTGAGATTTTTTGACTGGCCTTTTTTATGGGGGGTTTTTCAGGGTGGTTTTTAGGACTGGGTTGACTGGGTTCAGGCTTGAACTGGGCTATGGAATGGGGCTTACAAGGGTGAGTTTGGCTGAGTTTGGACTTGGGATTTGGGGGTATGGTCCTCCGTTCAACCAGCTATCTCTACCAACAGTGTAGCCGAAGGTGGGGTGTCTACAGATGCCCCTCTTTGGCAGAGGTTGCGTGCAACCGAATGCCAAAGCGAGTGGACACCCCACTTTTGACCTGGTCATTCATAGATCATGGTCTGAAATCTTTGCTTGCTTTTGCATCTGTGCCAGTTGATCGTTTGGAGATCGCTCACTCGCACATACCGCGAGAGTTTGGAGAAAACGTTGCGATTGTCCCTGCAGTTTGCTGCAACCTGGGTACCCAATCGCAACCCTTCCATTCCCGATCGGTACTAACATCGAAAAGGTACAGCAGAGCCTCTGCGTCGACAGTCTTACGAGGTTACTGACCCTGAGACTGTTTGTGTGATGTTTGATGTTTTCCCAGATCACTCCAGGAGTACTTGTTTCGCTTGACTGTCAAAGTGGTTAGACGCCCTGCGTCCGATAGTCTTACGGGATTCTACTACGCCGACTTGGACTCAGTCAAGGTACTTCAGGCATCCACGCCTAGGTATGTGCGGGTGGGCTTTTCCACCCGATCTGCTGGTTTTGATGCTTGGTTTGCAATTCATTCTTTCCTTGATTGTGGTCTGGAATCTTTGTTGTCCTTTGTATCTGAGTCAGTTGATTGTCTGGAAATTGATAACTCGCACATACCGCGAGAGTTTGGAGAAAACGTTGCGATTGTCCCTGCAGTTTGCTGCAACCTGGGTACCCAATCGCAACCCTTCCATTCCCGATCGGTACTAACATCGGAAAGGTACAGCAGAGCCTCTGCGTCCGTTAGTCTTACGAGGATGCTGACCCTGAGACTGATTGTGTGATGTTTGATGTTTTCCCAGATCACTCCAGGAGTACTTGTTTCGCTTGACTGTCAAAGTGGTTAGACGCCCTGCGTCCGATAGTCTTACGGGATTCTACTACGCCGACTTGGACTCAGTCAAGGTACTTCAGGCATCCACGCCTAGGTATGTGCGGGTGAACTCTTTCCACCCAATCTGCTGATTTGGATACTTGGGTTACAATTCATCGTTTCCACCTGTTCAAATGGTTTCTGTGACCGAGCCTTTTGGCTTTCATCTTTTTGTATCTTGGCATGTGGCACGACCGCACTGACACTGGAGTTCAGTTAGATCATACTTTGAGTGCATTGGATCCGATGGTCTCCGGGGAAACCGCGAGACATCGGATCTTATTTGATTTTTGCGTCGGCTCCTACCCAGAGATATGGAAGATCTCCTGGTGTTTTGGAGGCAGAACGCTCTACTGGAAAATATTTTTGGATTTTTGAAAAGGCACCCACTCTGGGGAGTGATACTCCATGGGGTTTTTATTTGCAAATAGAAATATTTTTTTTGTCTTTTTGAAATGAAAATCTGGTTCGCATGTGCCTCCACTAGGGATGCCTGTGGGGTCTTTAGCTAACCGACTTTTATTTTGAAAGCAGGTAAACATGATGATTAATGCGATGGATGCTGATGCATGGAGATGCATGATGAATGCATGGCTTTGGCTCATTCTCTTTCAGTTTGATGATTTTGCTTTTGCTGGAGATGCAGAGAATTTTGAGCTTATTGCTTACAGGGTTGTACTCCCTTGGGGATTTTTCTTTTTGATACGGAGGTTTGGACAGCGGGTTGGTCAAGATCCCGACCCGTGGTCGATCAGGTCCATCGTCCCAAGATGCTGTTTCTTTGCTAATGAGAATGTACGAGGATATCATTCGACTTCAAGATGTTCTTCTGGGCATACATGTGATTGAGATGGTGTTTGGTTGCCCGTTTTGGTCAAGATTCCAATTTGCGGGCGATTGGATCCGTCATCCCATACTGTGAAGTGAGCGGAGTTCAAGACTCCTGAATTGTAGTGCTGGGGATGCTAATTTTTGTGATTTTTTTTTATGTGGTCCGAATCTTTACCGGAGCGATCAGGATAGAGATTGGTTATTGAAAACACAGGAAATATTTTTGCGATTTTTGAAATATTTTGATTGAAAGCAAGGGAAATATTTTTGTGATTTTTGCAGATATTTGATGGAAATATTTTTGTGATTTTTGAAGAGATGATTTTGCAATGTTTTTGTATTTTGTGATTTTTCTGAAATGCAGGGAAAAGATATGGAATTTCCATCCACTTCCAGCTTCTACTGCTGGTAAGGCACCCGATCCATTTTACGTCAGCGAGCAAGACGAGTCTCACACAGTTAAGTGCCGTAGTTTTACATCTTCGGATGAGGGGATTTTGAGGGTTTTCAGTCAACACACCCACAAAGTTGCCTGTTCCTCATGTGCAATGCACATAGACCACGTATCGTCCGACGGACTCCTTCGGCCACAAGATGAGCCACATCCTCACATTTCCCTTAGTCAATCCAGTTTGGGGTCTTACGTTGCTCACAATTCCGTGAGGGTGAGCTTCACCTCCCAACAGCCTTAATCCCCTTCATGAGTTCTAGGAACAGGGAACATCCGTCAGCTTCAACAGCGACTTCCAACTCAAGGTTGTCTATCACGGTGCGTTCAACACGAACAGGATTGCGGAGTTCTGCCCGCCTCAGCCTTTACCTGTTTAAAAGATTCCAGACACCCGTACGATCAAGTGTCAGCCATGTCTGGAACAGGTTAGGAAAGAAAGCCCCCGAGAAGTTAATCCCAGTGTAGCTTTAGGTCTTCGGACCACTGGGGATAAATTGATGGATCAAAACTGGTGATGAAAACTTTTTTTGTTTTATATTGTATATATTTTTTTTGTTTTGAAAAGGTTCCAGACTTCAACTCGGGTAATCGAGATTGACACTGGTTTTTATGGAAAGCTTTAAAATATTTTTAGTATTTTCGAAATGATCCGGGTTATCAGACCTTGATTTCAACGGTCGAGGCAGATGCCGGTTTTTAGTTGAAAGCGAGAAAGGTCCCCCGAGAAATTAATCCCAGTATAGTTTAAGGTCTTCGGACCATGAAACTGTACAAAAGAGGGGCAAACATGTTTTTTTGTTTTTGGAGAAATGTCCGGTGTCAGCGGATGGACAATCCAGACTGATGCCGGTTTTTATTGAAAATCTCTCGGGATGTCGATCCCGACGTAGTTTAAGGTCTTCGGACCAAAACTTTAAAAGCGGGGCTGGTAATATATTTTTATGATTTTTGAAAATGTCCGGAGTCATTGATCTTGAGCAAACAAGACCGACGCCGGCTTTTATTGAAAATCTCTCGGGATGTCGATCCCGACGTAGTTTAAGGTCTTCGGACCCAGACTTAGTAAAAGGGGGGCAAACACATTTTTTGTTTTTTCGAAATGATCCAGATTATCAGATCTTGGCCTGAAAGGCTGGGATCGATGTTGGTTTTTATTAAAAATCTCTCGGGACGTTGATCCCGACGTAGTTTAAGGTCTTCGGACCCAAAACTTTAAAAGAGGAAAGACATTTTTTTGTTTTCTTTTTTTGGAAAAAATTCTGGGTCATCGATTCTGATTTTGATGGTCGAGTTCGATACCCATTTTTATTAAAAATCCCTCAGGATCCTGATCCCGACGTAGTTTAAGGTCTTCGGACCAGAAACTGTACAAGTGATGTATATATTTTTTTGGTTTTCTGAAAATGTCCGGAGCCACCAGATCTTGAAGAAGACTGATGCCGGTTTTATTGACAATCCCTCGGGATCTTGATCCCGACGTAGTTTAAGGTCTTAGGACCAGATTTTCATGGTTGGGCATACTTACCTTGCTTTGTTTAGCTTTTGATAGGGCCGATTGTGGTTCGAATGGTCTAGATTGCTTGATTAGGCCTTGTGGGCCCACTTGATGTTTAGATCTTGGATTTTGGCCCTTCTTTTGATGATCGAACCTTTGATCTTGCTGCTCCATGACTTGTGTAAGCTTTCCAATTGTTTGGATCTTGATGATTTGGCCCTTGAATGGTTCAGATTGATGGATTTGGCCCTGTGGGCCCACTTGAGACCTTAGCTTTACTTTGGGGCACTTCTTTTGATGATTTGTGAGGTTAGGAATGCTTCTCATGGTGTGGATGATGGCTTGAACGTCTCTGATCGCTTGATTTGGCTTTGTGGGCCCACTTGATCACCTTTCCTTCTCTTTGGCTTGATCAGCCCTATTCCGGTCACATTGCTTCATGATTGGACCAGTGGGGCACCTTTTGTATGATCTTGATCATCTTCAGTCGAAATCTGGAGTGGACCGGAGCCTTGGGCGGCCCACGGAGCGCCATCTGCTGACGTGGACTGTCAGCCTCACCTACCAAAAGCCCTGGAGCCAATCCCGCGGAGAGAGGGGAACCGCGTCCGTACGGGCGGCCCAGGGCAGGCCGCCCAGAGCTCGTCTCTTGAGCGGCCTGGGCTGGCTCGTGCTCGGACATTCTCTGGTCCCTGTTGCTGCTGTCCCCACCTGCTGTGTACGTTCAGGTTCGATTCCAACAATGAATCTTCTCTTTGTCTCCTCTTTCATCATCATCTTGTCTTCATCTTGGTTTGTCCTTTCTTGGGCAATGGATGGTGGGGATTTATGGGCTGCGGGGGCTGTTCATGGTGGGTCCCACACTTCAGAGAGTATTGAAGGCTTTAATGATGGAGAGATTTCTTTAATGGATGGTGGAGATGGTGCATTGAATGGAAGCATTGATGAGGGGCTTGGGATGGTGGTTGATGGAGCTTTGAATAGCTCCATTAATGGTGGGATGGCTGGATTTTCTGATTTGAATGGGGCCCTCATTATGGGAGGAATGGATGGTATGGATGAGATGATGGGATGGGACATAGGTGAGGCTATGCATCCCTTGAGTGTGGGTCCCATGGATGATGTGATGGACGGTGATGATGGGACTATGAGGGACATAGATGGGCTGATCTCATGTCTGGATGGTATGGATGGCTCAGATGGTACCTTTGACGGTTTGGATGCTCTGGATGAGGGCCGAGATGTGCGGTATACTTGCTTGGGTGGACTTGATGTGATCATTGATGATGTCCCCCTGATG
The DNA here is from genome assembly GCA_003013855.2 of Liriodendron chinense. Classification (NCBI taxonomy): domain Eukaryota; kingdom Viridiplantae; phylum Streptophyta; class Magnoliopsida; order Magnoliales; family Magnoliaceae; genus Liriodendron; species Liriodendron chinense. The sequence goes on from ML058521.1 coordinate 1,545,937, forward strand.
ATGGACGGTGTGGATGCCTCGATGATCCCTTTGATCGGTCAGGATGATGACTGGATTCATGATTTTCTGTTGGAGGGGGCCGCAGGTCCAGATCTGACCGTTGATTCTTTGATCGGGGTTGCCGGGACCCCTTTGGATGGTTCAGATGTATTCTTTGACAGTCAGATTGGTCAAGATGCCACGATATGCGGTGTGATCTTCACTGATAGTCCTTTTGGTTGGGAGCATTGTCCTTCCTTTGATCATTGGCCCTTTGCGCATTCTGTTCATGAGGTGGGCGAGTCTTCTCATGCAGCTGAGATTATGACAGTTTCAGATGGCGATGCGACTATATCAGACATAGCCGCCACTGAGGACAGGTCAGGGGCTGTCGAGTCGGCAGAGGTTCCAGCTTTTCCTTCTCCTTCGCCTGTTGACCTTCCGATCCTTGATGAGTTGTCCTCGATTTCTGGGCCTTTTGTGCTGGAGGGGATACCGGTGAGGACTTGTCAGCTGCTTCCCTCGTTCTTCCTGCTCGCCACGACTGCTTGCTTGGCTTGATAGCTTGTCAGCTTATGAGATTCGAGATTTGGAGTCTTATGGCTTTGGCAGTCTGATTCATATGGCTAGAGTTGACATTGACTGGAGGATGCTCGGAGCTGCCTTGATTGACTGGGTCCCTTCGTTGAACTTGTTTGCGTTCAACAATATGGAGATGGGGCCTTCTTTGGAGGAGCTTGCACGCTTGACAGGCCTACCCTGGGATTATGCCCAGTATTTTTCGCCGAAGACATCGCCGAAGACTGCTACACCGCAGAACTGGTTTGGGATCCCCTATCTTGTTCGGCCTGCAGCTAGTGGCCAGGATGCTGTAGTGTTCTCTTTGGACCTGCTGTATGATCTTTTTTCGGGTCCCCAGAGTACGGCTGGTTCTACCTTTGCTCGGAACGCACTGATGTTTTGCTTGATTGCTGAGGTGCTGTTCTCGGGATGGCGCAAGTCCCAGACTCCTTTGCTTTTTGAGGTGATGAGCCGAGCTGTCCGTCGGCAGGGGATCATTTCTCTCATCTTGGCCGAGCTATTTGATGGGCTGACCGACTGTGCCCTGGGCCGCACTCGTGTCCTTCGCGGCTGTTGTGCTTTCCTTCAGGTATCTTTTCTGCACCTTTTTTCTTCTTGCTTTGCTAGGAATTATTTTGCTCTAGCTGAACTTCTTTTGCTTTCTGTGATCAGGTATAGCTATGGGAGCGTCTTTCTCTGACCGTTCCTGTACCTCTTCCTGGCATCCCGGGCTCTGACATTATGCGTTATATCATCGAGTTCCTTCCTCATACAGCCAGGATGAGCGAGCCCCTGTATCGCAGGATGTTCGCTGAACTTCGTGACTGGAACGTTCGTTGGGAGTCATCTTGGCTTTCACTTCCTCCAGTGCTTTGCGATGCACACCGCTATCCTCTGATGTTGGTAGGCTTTCGATCCTACTTTTCTTACCATCCCATCCGGTTCCTACGGCAGTTTGGGTATGAGCAGGATGTTCCTCATTTCCCTTTTACGGGTATCGGGCGTCGAGTACTCCCTTCTAGATCTTCTGACTTCAGGACCCGGATTGATTGTTCCTGGGCGAGTTATTTGACAGCTGATTTGTTGGGATTTGAGCTGCGGACTTTTCCGATGGCGACCGCCCCATATCAGTACTGGGTTGCTGAGCAGTCTTTGTATCGACGTATCCCTTGTTGGCACCAGACTGCTGATGAGGATGAGCAGGATATTCTTGGAGATGCTGGCTCTTCATCTGGTTCATATGAACCTTTTGGGGAGCGCCCGTTTATCGATCCTGGCTTCCTCTTGGCCACTCATGGTCATCTGCTGTCTGAGATCTCTGCACTTCGGTATCATTGTGAGATGATGTCGAGGAGATTGGCTGCCGATCGGAGGTTGTCTGATGAGGAGACAGCGATCCGTACCCTTGAGCGCGATGAGGTGCATTACCTGCGTATGGAGGTGAGCAGGTTGAGAGCGAGACTATCTTTTTATGAGTCAGAGGACTCACCTGATGTGGCCGAGGAGGAGGGTAGAGATTGATTGTGTTGGCCACCTGCACATTCCTTTTTTTGCATACATGATTGATGATGATGCATTTTTGTATTTTTTGAAAAAGGTGATATGTTATATGTAAAAGAAATATGATGCATTTAATTAAAAAAAGAGAGAACTGTTTGAAAATCTACTGTGCCATGAGTTGTCTTGTGAGTGTGTCTGGATTTTGTGTCAGGATATAGGAATCAGAACTGGGGCTCGGTCAATGATTTGACCGATGTCTCGAGATTCGACTTGCTTGATCCTTTGGTTCCCTAGAGATGTAGGCAATGGAAACTCTTGCTTCCTGAGATTGTCAGAGTTTGTAGAGTTCTTTGCTCCTGACTGTACTTCTTCTTGTTCTTGCACTTTCACTGCTTGAACCGATCTGGACTGTCTGATTTCTTGGTACCTGCACTTTTATTTATTATTTTTTTCTTTTTTTCATTTGAGCCATTTTTGCCTGCAGCGCTCTTTCGAGTTTTCACCACAGCCGGCTTTTTCCCGTCATTTTTGCCCGTGGCGCCCTTTCGGGTTTTCACCACGTCCCGGGTATTTGGTCTTGCCTGCCCCTTGGCAGCTGTGCTGTTTTTACCCTTGGCGCCCTTTCAGGTTTTCACCAAGTCCGCTGTATGCCCACTGTTTTTACTCGGAGCGCCCTTTCGGGTTTTCACTCCGCCCTCTTTGTTTAGGCACACCTTTCTTTTTCTTTTTCTTTTTCTTTTTTTTTTCTTTTCTTTCTGGATCTCTGGATAACTGCGGCGGCTAGAGGTCGGGAATCCGTCGTTGCCGGCCGATGGCAGTCTTTCAGCCCTTATCCTAAGTTACGATGATAGAGCTGTCGGTCTTTGCTAAAGACTCCTCTGAGATGAATGGATGGATGACTGTGTTTCTTTTTGGGTTGATTTTTTCCTCGGGTGCCTTGCTTTGGCTTCCCTTTTTCTTTCTCTTTTCTTTTTTTTTTCTTTTTCTTCTGTATTCTTTTTCTCTTTTTTTTTGTCTTTTCTTTTTGAATCCCCCCCTTTTTTTTGTATTTTTCTCTTTTGGAATCCCCTTATTTGAAACACTTGTTGGTGGACGAAAATAATTTCTCAGAGATTTTAGCTTTGACCCCTTGACTTCAGCTCTATTAAAGTAACCTTTGATAAGGTCAGAATAACTTACCCGTGAAAGATCTTCACGTTGTCGGCGTTGGTTGGCTCAGGAAGATCCACCCCTCTCATGCTGGTGAGTCTAAGGGCGCCTTCGGGAAGTACTTCTCTGACGATTAGTGGCCCGTCCCACGAGGGTTTGAACTTTCCTCTGGGATCTGGAAGGTGCGACGGTAGAATCTTCTTCATGACCATGTCGCCTACCTTGAAGCTCCTTTTTCGGACTCTCTTGTTGTAAGCCCGAGCGATCCTTTTCTGATAGCACTGTGAATGACTTAGTGCACGCATGCGTTTTTCATCTGCCAGCTGCAATTGATCGAATCTGGCCCGTTGCCATTCTCCTTCTTCAATTCCGCTTTCTAGTAATACCCGTAATGATGGTATTTCCACCTCGACTGGTAGGACTGCTTCCATTCCGTAAGTAAGCTCGAAAGGAGTAACGCCTGTAGCAGACCGTACAGACGTTCGATAGGCCCAAAGTGCATATGGGAGCATATCTGACCAATCTCGATAGGTCACGACCATCTTCTCGAGTATCCTGACGATTGTCTTGTTTGCGGCTTCTACCCCACCATTCATCTGGGGACGGTAGGGGCTTGATCGATGACGTTGGATCTTGAACTTGCTGAGGAAGTCATCCATCTTCTTGTTGACGAACGGGGTCCCATTATCTGTGATGATGGCATTAGGGATTCCATACCGGCATATGATGTTGTTCTTCATGAATTTGATCACTTGAGATGCTGCAATCGTGGTGTAGGAGGCTGCCTCTACCCACTTGGTGAAGTAGTCGACTGCCACAAGTATGTACTCGTGACCATTTGATGCTTTGGGACTGATCTTGCCGATGATGTCGAGTCCCCACATGGAGAAGGGCCAGGGGGTGGTCAGGTTGTATAACTCTGATGATGGGGCATGGATTTGATTTGCATGCTCCTGACACTTGAAGCATTTTCTGACGTGCTTGCAACAGTCTGTCTCCATGGTGAGCCAGTAGTAGCCGAGTCGTAGAATCTTCTTTGCCATCATGTGCCCATTCATGTGTGGGCCACAGATTCCTTCGTGTATTTCTTTCATGATCTTTGCAGCTTCTGTTTCATCGACGCATCGGAGGAGGATGTGATTATAGGATCTCTTGTAGAGAACTTCGCCACTGATGGTGAACTGGCCGGCCAAACGTTGGATGGTTCGGCGATCTGTTGCGGTTGCTGATTCTGGATACTCCTGGGTTTCGAGATATTGCTTGATGTCGGCATACCAGGGTTTGTCAGGGACAGCTTCGGCTTCTTCTATTTGCAGGCAAAAAGCAGGTTCTTCTTGAATTTCGACTGTGAGCTCCCATTCTGAAGCTCCTTTTGGTATCTCGAGCATTGATGCAAGTGTGGCGAGAGCATCTGCAAACTGGTTCTTGGCTCTGGGCATGTATGAGAAGGTGATTTCCTTGAATTCTTCGATCAGATTGTCAAGATACACATGATATGGTATCAACTTCTCATCCTTGGTCTTCCATTCGCCATTGGTCTGATTGATGATAAGCTGTGAGTCTCCAAATACTCGTAGCTTCTTGACGCCCAAGATTATGGCTTCCCTTAAGCCAGCGATGCATGCTTCGTACTCTGCCATGTTGTTGGTGCACTCGAACGCGATGCGCCTCGAGATAGGAATAGGGGCATCATCTGGAGAGTAGAGGATTGCTCCAATACCACTCCCTTTAGAATTTGCTGCGCCGTCGAAGAATAACGTCCATTCATCTTTTTTCTTCTTTTCTTCCTCTTCAATGAGCAAGAGATCTTCATCAGGGAAGAATGTCTTGAGCGGCTGATAGTCCAGGAGAGAGTGAGCCGCAAGATGATCGGCGAGGGCCTGTCCCTTGATTGCCTTTTGAGTGACATAGGTGATGTCGAACTCAGACAAGAGTAGCTGCCATTTAGCTATCCTTCCAGTGAGTGCCGGTTTCTCGAACAGGTACTTGAGCGGATCCATGTGAGCGAGAAGGAGAATAGGGAATGCAATCATGTATTGACGGAGTCGCTGAGTTGCCCAGACTAGAGCGAGGCAAGTCTTCTCGATCGGGGAATACCTGGTCTCGTAGTCGGTGAACTTTCGACTCAAATAGTATATTGCTTGTTCTTTCTTCCCGGTTTCGTCGTGTTGGCCGAGGACACAGCCAATGGCTTCTGCTGCTACCGAGATGTATAACAATAGTGGTCGTCCAGGAGTGGGAGGCACTAGGACTGGAGGATTCATGAGATATTTCTTGATGCGGTTGAAGGCGACTTGGCAATCGTCATTCCATTCTTTTGGGACGTTCTTCCGAAGGAGCTTGAATATGGGCTCACAGATGGGTGTGAGCTGTGCGATGAAGCGACTGATGTATTGAATTCTGCCGAGGAAGCCACGAATTTCTTTCTCTGTTCTAGGAGGGGGCATCTCGATGATTGCTCTGGTTTTGGTCTCGTCGACCCTGATGCCATCTTCGCTCACCATAAACCCGAGGAGCTTACCTCCCATTGCACCGAAGACACACTTCTGAGGGTTGAGGCGAAGCTTGTACTTTTCTAATCTGTTGAATAACTTCTTCAGATCTTCAAAGTGTCCTTCAATTGTGCGAGATTTGACGATCATGTCGTCCACATATACTTCGAGCTCTTTGTTCATCATGTCGTGGAATAGTGCTGTCATTGCTCGCTGATATGTTGCTCCTGCGTTCTTCAGACCGAACGGCATTACCCTGTAACAGAAGGTTCCCCAGGGAGTGATGAACGATGTCTTCTCGCGATCTTCGACGGCCATCTTGATCTGATTGTAACCTGAGAACCCGTCCATGAATGAGAAGATCTTGTATCCTGCAGTGTTGTCGACTAGAGTGTCGATATGTGGCAACGGGAAGTCATCTTTTGGACTGGCCTTGTTGAGATCTCGGAAGTCGATGCACATTCGAACCTTGCCGTCCTTCTTTGGTACTGGCACGATGTTGGCGAGCCATTCAGGGTAGTTGGAGACTACCAAGAATCCCGCGTTGTACTGCTTGATGACTTCATCTCGGACTTTCAGAGCCCATTCTGGCTTCATTCTTCGAAGTTTTTGCTTCACTGGCTTCATATCTGCCTTGGTTGGCAGATGGTGTACAACGAGCTCTTCATCGAGCCCCGACATGTCTTCATATGAGAACGCGAAGTTGGACAATCTTGGAGCTAGGAACTCTATCATTTTCTGTTTCATCTCAGGTGGCAACGATTTTCCAATGCGTACTTCCCTAGGGATCTCAGGCGTCCCCAAGTTTACTATCTCGAAATCATCGGCTACAACATTGGCTTTAGATTCGAACTTTTTGAGGAGATCCTCTAGTTCGGGAGCTGGATCATCATCTTCCTCGTCCCGAGCTTCGTCCAGACCCATGAGCTCGAAGTCTAATTCGATGTCGAAATCATATGATTCGACTTCAAACTCATGCGACTCTTTAGACGAACTTGGCACACTATTGAATGCAGGAAAAGAAATATTTTTTGGTTTTTGAGATTTTTCTGAAATGGAAATACTAGATGTTTTTGGCTTTTGAAAGTTTTTGATTTTTTTGGCTTTTTGAAATTCACGGGACTTTGAACAAGTGGGCATTGCAGACCATGATTGAGCCCAACTTGTTCCAAAGTTCCGGTCGCTGCCTAAACAGGCGTTTTTTTTTTGAAGCCAGAGCCCTCAGATGGCTCTTTGGCTGATTCAAAAGTGAGGGGAACGGATGACCATTCAGGACCCCACACTTCCTCCCCTGAAGAGGTGGGGGTTGATGATTTGGGTGAAGAATCATGGTCTGGCCCAATGACCATGACTTCTTGCTGGTCGGGTTCGAGATCTAAGTCGCACTCAGTCCCTCCCGGGTCACTTACCTCGCATTGCAGTTCGTCTGGTTCCACAGCTAGACACAAGTTTGGAACCTGGACATCAGACCAATCTAGGGCTGGCCACTTCCCTTTCTTGGTCCAATGGATGGGCTGCTTCTGCCCCTGGCTGATGATTGATGATGTTGACTTTGCAGAGATGGGCAAGTCGTGCCCCTTGCTAATTGGTGATGAGATGGGCGAGTCGTGCCCCTTGCTGATTGAAGTGGGCAGGTTGTGCCCCTGGTTGGGAGCAGGTGTCAGAGTAACCTGGTCCTGAAGCTGCTGTATTTGTCTTCCTTCTTCGTCTTCATCATTTCCTCCTTCTTCTGGAGGCTTAGAGGGTTCGAGAATCTGATCCCATCGAATGGGGGGCCACGTAGCCCAAACTAGGCTCATCGGGAGGCCTTTGTGTAGTGCAGTCGGTTGATTCCCTCCTGGATCTTTGCAAGGTTCTCCTGGCTTGACGAATTGGATGGGTGAGCACCGAAATTTCTTCCTTCTCTTGTCCATGAAGGTTGCCCTGTATCCGAGTCCCCACTTGCGTTGGTTATATACCAGCGGTACCTTTCTGGACTTGAAGTGGTTCTTCATTCGATATTTGAGGCTCAGACGCTCTGCCGGTGAAAAGACACGGTCCACCCTTATCGGTTCTGGATTGGCGATAGAGTTCACAGTCTCGAATTCGAAACTGTGAAACGGGATGTCTTCTTCAGAGTGCTGGATATCGATGACCGGGATGTCTGGTTCAGTGGCAGTAGCATTGGAAGGAATGATGAGCTCCTTCTCTGCATGGATAGAGATCACTTGATTTCCACAGATATACTTCACTCGTTGATGCAGGGTTGATGGCACAGCTCCAACCTTGTGCAGCCACGGTCGTCCGAGGAGCATGTTGAAAGAGGCTGATATATCCAGGATTTGGAATGTGATGGTAGAAACTTCTGGACCTATCTGTACCTCTATGTCGACCTCCCCTTCCACTGATCGGCGGGTGTTGTCAAATGCTCTGACGCATATGGTGCTGGGTCGGAATGAAGAAGGACTGATTCCCAGGCGTTCCGCGGTCTTGAGTGGGCAGACATTTAAGCTTGAGCCATTATCGATAAGGACCAGCGGAACACAGAGGTCTTTGTATCGTAAGGCTATGTTGAGGGATCGCCCATGATCTCGTCCCTCTGGTGGCAACTCATTATCGGTGAAGGTGATGGCGCGCGGAGCCAGTAGCTGTCCAATCATCAATGCAATCATCTCTGGTGCCGTATCGGAGGAGACATGAGCATCATTCAAGGTCTTGGCAAACATTTCTCGGTGTATGCGAGATGTGCAGAGTAGCTCCCATACTGAGATTTGTGCAGGGATTGACTTGAGCTGAGTTGCTACATCGTATGCGGCTTCATTTTTGCTGCCGAGGCCTGAGAGGACGCCTTTGGGATCTCCTCTGTTTTGATTATCTCTTCGGATGCAACGCCCGTTGGGATTCATGTTTCCCACTTCCGCACATTCTGGATAGTGCCATGGAACCTCTTTGTAGTTTTCCTCCCTTTTGCCTTCTAGGACCACTGGTTCTTGCAACGGTGCTGGTGTGGGTACCAGATCTTCCTCGTATAGAGCTTTTGCCTTGAGAACTACATTGTTGCCTGTGCTGAAGGGGTAGTATCGAGGCTTGTCTTCATAGACCACATAAGGTCGTGGTCCTGGCTTGACTGTTCCTGGGGCAGGAGGCTCCCATGGAATGAATACTGGTCCTCTTGATATGGCAGGAGGTTTCTCTGTTCGTCCGAGCTGCCGTAGCGTGATTGATATGCCTCCGGGACTTGCCCCTTGCAATATGACAGGCTTGACTGGAAGAGATCCTTCCAAGACAACGGGCTCTTGCTGCTGATGAGTGTAATCCTTCCATTGCGGATTGGATTGTTCTGGAGTTGCCCCTTGCAAGATGACAGGTTCGTATGTGGGCTCGATGTATGATTGTGCTCCTTCCAGGACGACTGGTTCCCAGCTTGAATGGTTGTAAGTGCCCCTTGAACAACTGGTATATCGTATGGAGGTGCTCCTTCAAGCACTACTGGCTCGGAGATTGAAGGAAGAAAGGGACTTGCCCCTTGTAAGACTGGAGGAGGATTTGTTGGCTCATAGGTGTAGGCATGAATGGACTGAATAGGGGAGAAGAAGCGATCGATATGGTCCCCTTCTTCTATACTATTGACGGCAAGGCCACGAGACGAACTGGGGTCCGTTGGATGCTGAGGCAGAGGATTCTGAAGGATGTTGGTGGAAGCTGCTGGAGAAGTTCCAGGGACCGAGATGACGATCTTGCGGTCATCAATCAGGTCTTGTATGGCATTTTTCAAAGTATAGCATCGATCAGTGGCGTGGCCACGTCCTTGATGGTAGGCACAGTATTCATTTTCTCGGTAATTTGGAGGCAGAGGATGAGGCGGAGGCCTAGGTGTCATCAGAGTGAGTAACTGCTTTTGTACCAGCGTAGTCATGATTTGACTAAGTGGTTGACTGAGTGGAGTGAACTTCCTGAACTCCCTGTAATTCTGCCTGTTCTGGTATGAGTATTGGCCATTTCCCCTGAACTGCTGCTGTTGTCGAGGTGGCTGTGGCTGAGGATTCGGTTGTGGCTGATATCGCTGAGGCTGATGCTGAACTTGATTCTGCTGATACTGTTGACGTCCCTGTGGGGGAGCACGTTGATTTCCTTGAGCAGCGGTGTTGATGTTGTTTACCTCTGTTGGGCGGGGAGGAGAACCATTGCGGTTTCCATTCCCGTGCCCGATAGGTCTTCCTTCCACTCTGTTCCTCTTGACTGGAGTGGCTTGATGAGGCCATGGGGAGATCGTCCCGGCCCGGATTCCTGCTTCAACTTGCTCTCCAGCACGGATCAATTGTGAGAAATTCGCATATGGATGCGAGATGAGATACCCAGATATGCCTGGGTATGTTGAATGAACAATCATGGAGATTTGTTCTTCATCGTCGATGGGTGTCCGCATTCTGGCTGCCATAGCTCGCCAACGTCCCACATAAGCTGATAGTGTTTCATCACTCCTTTGCCTGAGTGCTGCAAGATCGGCTCTTCTGGGTGCCATGTTGAGATTATATGCGAATCTGTCGACGAAAGCCTGGGAGAGCTGTTCCCATGTTCTGATGCGGTGGCAGTCCAATGAAGTGTACCAATCTAGGGCATCGCCCTTCAGAGATTTTTGGAACAATCGAATGAGGGCCCCTTCGTTTCCTGAGATTGCACTCAGCTCTCCACAGAAGGCCTTGAGATGTGCTGTGGGACAACCGCTGCCGTCGTATCTTTTGAACTTTGGAACCTCAAAGTTTTGAGGTACCCGAGCATCTGGGAAAGGACACAAGTCTCTGAACTTGGTCGAAGGTAAGTCGATTCCTTGCTGTCGCTGAAGCTGATTTTGCAAGATCTGGAACTGCTCCCGCAACTCGTCCAGTCCTGAGTGATCTGTTCGAGCGACTGGTGCCTCCTGGAATAAGGCACGTTCTTCTTCGGCATAGTGGTCGATGTCTTCGACCCTATGGGCTTGCTGAAAAGCAACCGCGGGTTGCTGAAATTGGTTTGATGATTGAACTGGATTCTGATGAACTTGAGCTTGAAATGATGGTGACTGAACTGGAGACTGTACTGAAGGTTGAACTGGAACTTGCTGGAAATTAACTGGATTTTGCTGAATTGAAGATTGCTGGAAATTAACTGGATTTTGCTGAATTGAAGATTGCTGGAAATTAACTGGAATCCCATCGGCGGGGATGTGCTGGAATTGAAAAGTGCTCCTGTTTGCAGGAGGCTGAGATGCTGGGAAGTGACCCCCTTGTTGGGTATTCGCCACTGTCCGCTGATTGATGTGGGCTTGACACTGACCCCCATTGTGGGCATTCGCCAGTGCTGTCCCTGTTGCTGGAAATTGAATTGAAATCCCATCGGCGGGGATGTGCTGAAATTGAAAAGGTGTCCCATCGGCGGGGACGTGCTGAGATCTACTGAGATTGTTGTTTGCAAGATTGACTGGAAGCTGACTAGATGTTCCTGCAACGGAGGTGCTCTGAGATGGCCTTGTCGTCGCAGGAAGATATTGAGAAGGATGCCCCACAGCGAAGGGCTGAGATGGCTGCTGTCGGTAGTCTTGGGCAGACTCCGATGGTTGTGCTTGATTTGAACTGGAGGCCGGGAGGACCCGGCATGGTTGCTGAGCTTGCTGAACTGGGCCAACCTGATTGTTGGCTGCTGCGGTGGTTTGTGCTTGCATGAATTGCAAGAGCATTTCTTGCATTGCTCTCATTCCTTGTGCCAATTCTTGTATGATTGGCGTATTGTCAACGGGCTGTTGCGCTGGAGGTTGCGCTTCGGCTATTTCGAGAGCAGGGAAGTGATGAGTTTCTTCTTCGTGGTCGGACATGGCTTGCTGAGCTCGAGTGCGGATTATGCTGCGGAAGGGAAGTTGTCTCCGCGTACGTTGAGCCCGAGGAGGCGCAATGGTGAGGACTGTACTCTACTCTTTTTGGGTTTTGGGATTTTCTATTTTTTTTTTTTTGGAATTTTCTATTTTTTTTTTGTTTTGGGTTTGGGTAGAATGCTATGCAGATGAGATTGTATGAGGATTAGTGACTTTCAAGTACGGGAAGGATCCTGTTTTCAAGTCGGATCACGACTAGTGGGACTAGCTCATCCCCAGTGGAGTCACCATTCTGTGGACCCTCGCCGATTTCTCTGTGCTCCCACACGACGTCGTTCTCCCTTTCCCTTTCGGAAGAAGAAGAAGAAGAGGTGCGTGAGTGCGAAATCGCCGTTTGTGCCACTGGCTTGCCTCGTTCTCGAGGGCTTCGTTTGGTTGTCGTATTGAGCTGGATGTGTTTAAGTGAATTTATATAAGACCAGAGTCGCCACTAGCCAAGTTACTTCGAATCTACAGTCGGCTAGACCCCGTAGAAACGTTAGAGAAGGGAATCTGAAGATCCTTTCTCTAAAATGACTCCTGTTGATCTGCGGTCAGAGATTCAAGGTAAGGGATCACGGTTACAGGGTGGGAAGAGGTTAAGCACCCCACACACTGCCCGTACCGAAGTACGGTCTCTACTTCACAGAATCGATCGGATACTTGAAAGTCTAGTTTAATCCTCGTATATTCTCATGTATGATATGATGCATGAATGCGGGTCTGAACAGTAAGAGTTTCTGATGGGCAGGTTCCAACAACGGGCAAGCCCAGAGCGTACGCTCGAACTGACAGGTGCTTAATGTAAGACGTATGCAGTGTGCTTGAATGATCAAGGTGTTTTATGGTGAAGCATGAATGCAGGTCTGAACAGTAAGAGTTTCTGATGGGCAGGTTCCAACAACGGGCAAGCCCAGAGCATACGCTCGAACTGACAGGTGCTTAATATAAAGACATATGCATGTGTACTTGACGGATCAAGGTGCTAGTAGTGAAGCAGGGGGGTTGGAAGAAAAGTAAATGTTGCACTTATGCTAGATGCGAATGAGATGATGCTGGAAAAGAGTAGCTGGGTGGACGGAGGTGTCGCAAGGGTTGGCTTCGAGTGGTTGGATCAAGACTTAGATGGCTTGGGAGGCTTGGACCAGTGGTCAGGCTGGGCTGGACCAGGGTTAGACTCTCCTCACTCGGGCTCTCCTTGGTGGAAAAATGGGCTAAAGGGTGGAGAGATGGACTCAGAGCTCTCGGGCTGAAATGGACTCGAATGGCTTGTTGAAATGAGAAGGGGAGGGGGGTATTTATAGCAGCGGACAATGGCAGATGGCGTAATTTTGTCCGGGCGGCTTGCCATGGGCCGCCCGTACGGCCGCTCTCTCGGTTTCCAGCGAGTACGGCCGTTCCCTCGGGGCTACTGTTGGACTCGCTGGTCGACTCAGTGAGTTTGACTCAGCGGGTCGACTCGGTGGTTTGACTCGACGGGTTGACTCGGTGTTTTTGACTCGACGGGTTGACTCGACGGGTTGACTCAGCGGGTTAACTCAGCGAGTTGACCCAGTGAGTTTGACTTTTTTTGGGATTTTTTGACTGGCCTTTTTTATGGGGGGTTTTTCAGGTGGTTTTTTAGGACTGGGTTGACTGGGTTCAGGCTTGAACTGGGCTATGGAATGGGGCTTACAAGGGTGAGTTTGGCTGAGTTTGGACTTGGGATTTGGGGGTATGGTCCTCCGTTCAACCAGCTATCTCTACCAACACATCGGCT